>CM039672.1:1822500-3254426 GCA_022496015.1 Hordeum marinum | reverse complement strand
CCCAAAACTCTGAGTAATAGTGGCGAAAACGGGCCAGAATCGGCCAGAATTGCGAGCGTTTACGACGGACACGTAAACGCACCTTGGGGTTCAACAACCATGGAAACCGCTTGCGGACACCAAACGGTGAGTAATAGTCCATGAAACGGTCAGAATCGGCCAAAACCGCGAATATTGATGACCGACACGTAAGCGCACCTTGGGGTCCAACAACTATGGAATTCGCTTCGGAACCCCAAAACGGTGAGTAATAGTGCACGAAACGGGCCAGAATCGGCCAGAATTGGTGAGCGTTGACGACGGGCACGTAAAACACACGTGGGGGCTTCAACAAACCATGCAAATCGCTTCGGGACACCAAACGGTGAGTAATAGTCCACGAAACGGCCAGAATCGGCCAAAACCGCGAGTGTTGATGACCGACACGTAAACGCACCCCGGGGTTCATCAATCGTGGAAATCACCCCGGGACCCCAAAACAGTGAGTAAGTCCACGAAACGGGCCAGAATCGGCCAAAACTGTGAGTGTTGATGACCGACACGTAAGCGCACCTTGGGGTCCAACACCTATGGAAATCACTTCGAAACCCAAAACGTGAGTAATAGTGGACGAAACGGGCCAGAATCGGCCAGAATTGCGAGCGTTGACGACGGACACGTAAACGCACCTTGGGGTTCAACAACCATGGAAACCGCTTGCGGACACCAAACGGTGAGTAATAGTCCATGAAACGGGTCAGAATCGGCCAAAACCGCGAATATTGATGACCGACACGTAAGCGCACCTTGGGGTCCAACAACTATGGAATTCGCTTCGGAACCCCAAAACGGTGAGTAATAGTGCACGAAACGGGCCAGAATCGGCCAGAATTGCGAGCGTTGACGACGGGCACGTAAACACACCTTGGGGTTCAACAACCACGGAAATCGCTTTGGGACACCAAACAGTAGTAATAGTACACGAAACGGGTTAGAATCGGCCAAAACCGCGAGTGTTGATGACCGACACGTAAACGCACCCCGGGGTTCATCAATCGTGGAAATCACCCCGGGACCCCAAAACAGTGAGTAAGTCCACGAAACGGGCCAGAATCGGCCAAAACTGTGAGTGTTGATGACCGACACGTAAGCGCACCTTGGGGTCCAACAACTATGGAAATCACTTTGAAAACCAAAAACGGTGAGTAATAGTGGACGAAACAGGCCAGAATCGGCCAGAATTGCGAGCGTTGACGACGGACACGTAACGCACCTTGGGGTTCAACAACCATGGAAACCGCTTGCGGACACCAAACGGTGAGTAATAGTCCATGAAACGGTCAGAATCGGCCAAAACCGCGAATATTGATGACCGACACGTAAGCGCGCCTTGGGGTCCAACAACTATGGAATTCGCTTCGGAACCCCAAAACGGTGAGTAATAGTGCACGAAACGGGCCAGAATCGGCCAGAATTGCGAGCGTTGACGACGGGCACGTAAACACACCTTGGGGTTCAACAACCACGGAAATCGCTTCGGGACACCAAACAGTCAGTAATAGTACACGAAACGGGTCAGAATCGGCCAAAACCGCGAGTGTTGATGACCGACAGGTAAACGCACCCCGGGGTTCGTCAATCGTGGAAATCTCCCCGGGACCCCAAAACAGTGAATAATAGTCGACGAAACGGGCCAGAATCGGCCAAAACTGTGAGTGTTGATGACCGACACGTAAGCGCACCTTGGGGTCCAACAACTATGGAAATCGCTTCGAAAACCCAAAACTCTGAGTAATAGTGGACGAAACGGGCCAGAATCGGCCAGAATTGCGAGCGTTGACGACGGACACGTAAACGCACCTCGGGGTTCAACAAGCATGGAAACCATTTGAGGACACCAAACGGTGAGTAATAGTCCATGAAACGGGTCAGAATCGGCCAAAACCGTGAGTATGATGACCGACACGTAAGCGTAGCTTGGGGTCCAACAACTATGGAAATCACTTCGGAACCCCAAAACGGTAGTAATAGTGCACGAAACGGGCCAGAACGGCTAGAATTGCGAGCATTGACGACGGGCACGTAAACGCGCCTTGGGGTTCAACAACCATGGAAATCACCCCGAGACCCCAAAACAATGAGTAATAGTCCACGAACGGGTCAGAATCGGCCAGACCCGCGGGTGTTGATGACCGACACGTAAGCGCACCTTGGATCCAACAACTATGGAAATCTTTTTGAAAACCAAAAACTGTGAGTAATAGTGCACGAAACGGATCGGCCAGAATTGCGAGCACTGACGACGGACACGTAAACGCACCTTGGGGTTCAACAACCATGGCAACCATTTGGGGACACCAAACGGTGAGTATAGTCCACGAAACGGGTCAGAATCGGCCAATAACCGCGAATATTGATGACCGACACGTAAGCGCACCTTGGGGTCCAACAACTATGGAATTCGCTTCGGAACCCCAAAACGGTGAGTAATAGTGCACGAAACGGGCCAGAATCGGCCAGAATTGCGAGCGTTGACGACGGGCACGTAAACACACCTTGGGGTTCAACAACCATGCAAATCGCTTCGGGACACCAAACGGTGAGTAATAGTCCGCGAAACGGGCCAGAATCGGCCAAAACCGCGAGTGTTGATGACCGACACGTAAACGCACCCCGGGGTTCATCAATCGTGGAAATCACCCCGGGACCCCAAAACAGTGAGTAAGTCCACGAAACGGGCCAGAATCGGCCAAAACTGTGAGTGTTGATGACCGACACGTAAGCGCACCTTGGGGTCCAACAACTATGGAAATCACTTCGAAACCCAAAAACGGTGAGTAATAGTGGACGAAACGGGCCAGAATCGGCCAGAATTGCGAGCGTTGACGACGGACACGTAAACGCACCTTGGGGTTCAACAACCATGGAAACCGCTTGCGGACACCAAACGGTGAGTAATAGTCCATGAAACGGGTCAGAATCGGCCAAAACCGCGAATATTGATGACCGACACGTAAGCGCACCTTGGGGTCCAACAACTATGGAATTCGCTTCGGAACCCCAAAACGGTGAGTAATAGTGCACGAAACGGGCCAGAATCGGCCAGAATTGCGAGCGTTGACGACGGGCACGTAAACACACGTTGGGGTTCAACAACCATGCAAATCGCTTCGGGACACCAAACGGTGAGTAATAGTCCGCGAAACGGGCCAGAATCGGCCAAAACCGCGAGTGTTGATGACCGACACGTAAACGCACCCCGGGGTTCATCAATCGTGGAAATCACCCCGGGACCCCAAAACAGTGAGTAAGTCCACGAAACGGGCCAGAATCGGCCAAAACTGTGAGTGCTGATGACCGACACGTAAGCGCACCTTGGGGTCCAACAACTATGGAAATCACTTCGAAACCCCAAAACGGTGAGTAATAGTGGACGAAACGGGCCAGAATCGGCCAGAATTGCGAGCGTTGACGACGGACACGTAAACGCACCTTGGGGTTCAACAACCATGGAAACCGCTTGCGGACACCAAACGGTGAGTAATAGTCCATGAAACGGGTCAGAATCGGCCAAAACCGCGAATATTGATGACCGACACGTAAGCGCACCTTGGGGTCCAACAACTATGGAATTCGCTTCGGAACCCCAAAACGGTGAGTAATAGTGCACGAAACGGGCCAGAATCGGCCAGAATTGCGAGCGTTGACGACGGGCACGTAAACACACCTTGGGGTTCAACAACCACGGAAATCGCTTCGGGACACCAAACAGTTAGTAATAGTACACGAAACGGGTTAGAATCGGCCAAAACCGCGAGTGTTGATGACCGACACGTAAACGCACCCCGGGGTTCATCAATCGTGGAAATCACCCCGGGACCCCAAAACAGTGAGTAAGTCCACGAAACGGGCCAGAATCGGCCAAAACTGTGAGTGTTGATGACCGACACGTAAGCGCACCTTGGGGTCCAACAACTATGGAAATCACTTTGAAAACCAAAAACGGTGAGTAATAGTGGACGAAACAGGCCAGAATCGGCCAGAATTGCGAGCGTTGACGACGGACACGTAAACGCACCTTGGGGTTCAACAACCATGGAAACCGCTTGCGGACACCAAACGGTGAGTAATAGTCCATGAAACAGGGTCAGAATCGGCCAAAACCGCGAATATTGATGACCGACACGTAAGCGCACCTTGGGGTCCAACAACTATGGAATTCGCTTCGGAACCCCAAAACGGTGAGTAATAGTGCACGAAACGGGCCAGAATCGGCCAGAATTGCGAGCGTTGACGACGGGCACGTAAACACACCTTGGAGTTCAACAACCACGGAAATCGCTTCGGGACACCAAATAGTCAGTAATAGTACACGAAACGGGTTAGAATCGGCCAAAACCGCGAGTATTGATGACCGACAGGTAAACGCACCCCGGGGTTCGTCAATCATGGAAATCTCCCCGGGACCCCAAAACAGTGAATAATAGTCGACGAAACGGGCCAGAATCGGCCAAAACTGTGAGTGTTGATGACCGACACGTAAGCGCACCTTGGGGTCCAACAACTATGGAAATCGCTTCGAAAACCCAAAACTCTGAGTAATAGTGGACGAAACGGGCCAGAATCGGCCAGAATTGCGAGCGTTGACGACGGACACGTAAACGCACCTCGGGGTTCAACAAGCATGGAAACCATTTGAGGACACCAAACGGTGAGTAATAGTCCATGAAACGGGTCAGAATCGGCCAAAACCGTGAGTATTGATGACCGACACGTAAGCGTAGCTTGGGGTCCAACAACTATGGAAATCACTTCGGAACCCCAAAACGGTGAGTAATAGTGCACGAAACGGGCCAGAATCGGCTAGAATTGCGAGCATTGACGACGGGCACGTAAACGCGCCTTGGGGTTCAACAACCATGGAAATCACCCCGAGGACCCCAAAACAGTGAGTAATAGTCCACGAAACGGGTCAGAATCGGCCAGACCCGCGGGTGTTGATGACCGACACGTAAGCGCACCTTGGGATCCAACAACTATGGAAATCTTTTTGAAAACCAAAAACTGTGAGTAATAGTGCACGAAACGGATCGGCCAGAATTGCGAGCACTGACGACGGACACGTAAACGCACCTTGGGGTTCAACAACCATGGCAACCATTTGGGGACACCAAACAGTGAGTAATAGTCCACGAAACGGGTCAGAATCGGCCAATACCGCGAATATTGATGACCGACACATAAGCGCACCTTGGGGTCCAACAACTATGGAAATCGCTTCGGAACCCCAAAACGGTGAGTAATAATGCACGAAACGGGCCAGAATCGGCCAGAATTTCGAGCGTTGACGACGGGCACGTAAACACACCTTGGGGTTCAACAACCATGCAAATCGCTTCGGGACACCAAACGGTGAGTAATAGTCCGCGAAACGGGCCAGAATCGGCCAAAACCGCGAGTGTTGATGACCGACACGTAAACGCACCCCGGGGTTCATCAATCGTGGAAATCACCCCGGGACCCCAAAACAGTGAGTAAGTCCACGAAACGGGCCAGAATCGGCCAAAACTGTGAGTCTTGATGACCGACACGTAAGCGCACCTTGGGGTCCAACAACTATGGAAATCCCTTCGAAACCCCAAAACGGTGAGTAATAGTGGACGAAACGGGCCAGAATCGGCCAGAATTGCGAGCGTTGACGACGGACACGTAAACGCACCTTGGGGTTCAACAACCATGGAAACCGCTTGCGGACACCAAACGGTGAGTAATAGTCCATGAAACGGGTCAGAATCGGCCAAAACCGCGAATATTGATGACCGACACGTAAGCGCACCTTGGGGTCCAACAACTATGGAATTCGCTTCGGAACCCCAAAACGGTGAGTAATAGTGCACGAAACGGGCCAGAATCGGCCAGAATTGCGAGCGTTGACGACGGGCACGTAAACACACGTTGGGGCTCAACAACCATGCAAATCGCTTCGGGACACCAAACGGTGAGTAATAGTCCGCGAAACGGGCCAGAATCGGCCAAAACCGCGAGTGTTGATGACCGACACGTAAACGCACCCCGGGGTTCATCAATCGTGGAAATCACCCCGGGACCCCAAAACAGTGAGTAAGTCCACGAAACGGGCCAGAATCGGCCAAAACTGTGAGTGCTGATGACCGACACGTAAGCGCACCTTGGGGTCCAACAACTATGGAAATCACTTCGAAACCCCAAAACGGTGAGTAATAGTGGGACGAAACGGGCCAGAATCGGCCAGAATTGCGAGCGTTGACGACGGACACGTAAACGCACCTTGGGGTTCAACAACCATGGAAACCGCTTGCGGACACCAAACGGTGAGTAATAGTCCATGAAACGGGTCAGAATCGGCCAAAACCGCGAATATTGATGACCGACACGTAAGCGCACCTTGGGGTCCAACAACTATGGAATTCGCTTCGGAACCCCAAAACGGTGAGTAATAGTGCACGAAACGGACCAGAATCGGCCAGAATTGCGAGCGTTGACGACGGGCACGTAAACACACCTTGGGGTTCAACAACCACGGAAATCGCTTTGGGACACCAAACAGTTAGTAATAGTACACGAAACGGGTTAGAATCGGCCAAAACCGCGAGTGTTGATGACCGACACGTAAACGCACCCCGGGGTTCATCAATCGTGGAAATCACCCCGGGACCCCAAAACAGTGAGTAAGTCCACGAAACGGGCCAGAATCGGCCAAAACTGTGAGTGTTGATGACCGACACGTAAGCGCACCTTGGGGTCCAACAACTATGGAAATCACTTTGAAAACCAAAAACGGTGAGTAATAGTGGACGAAACAGGCCAGAATCGGCCAGAATTGCGAGCGTTGACGACGGACACGTAAACGCACCTTGGGGTTCAACAACCATGGAAACCGCTTGCGGACACCAAACGGTGAGTAATAGTCCATTAAACAGGTCAGAATCGGCCAAAACCGCGAATATTGATGACCGACACGTAAGCACACCTTGGGGTCCAACAACTATGGAATTCGCTTCGGAACCCCAAAACGGTGAGTAATAGTGCACGAAACGGGCCAGAATCGGCCAGAATTGCGAGCGTTGACGACGGGCACGTAAACACACCTTGGAGTTCAACAACCACGGAAATCGCTTCGGGACACCAAATAGTCAGTAATGGTACACGAAACGGGTTAGAATCGGCCAAAACCACGAGTATTGATGACCGACAGGTAAACGCACCCCGGGGTTCGTCAATCATGGAAATCTCCCCGGGACCCCAAAACAGTGAATAATAGTCGACGAAACGGGCCAGAATCGGCCAAAACTGTGAGTGTTGATGACCGACACGTAAGCGCACCTTGGGGTCCAACAACTATGGAAATCGCTTCGAAAACCCAAAACTCTGAGTAATAGTGGACGAAACGGGCCAGAATCGGCTAGAATTGCGAGCGTTGACGACGGACACGTAAACGCACCTCGGGGTTCAACAAGCATGGAAACCATTTGAGGACACCAAACGGTGAGTAATAGTCCATGAAACGGGTCAGAATCGGCCAAAACCGTGAGTATTGATGACCGACACGTAAGCGTAGCTTGGGGTCCAACAACTATGGAAATCACTTCGGAACCCCAAAACGGTTAGTAATAGTGCACGAAACGGGCCAGAATCGGCTAGAATTGCGAGCATTGACGACGGGCACGTAAACGCGCCTTGGGGTTCAACAACCATGGAAATCACCCCGGAGACCCCAAAACAATGAGTAATAGTCCACGAAACGGGTCAGAATCGGCCAGACCCGCGGGTGTTGATGACCGACACGTAAGCGCACCTTGGGATCCAACAACTATGGAAATCTTTTTGAAAACCAAAAACTGTGAGTAATAGTGCACGAAACGGATCGGCCAGAATTGCGAGCACTGACGACGGACACGTAAACGCACCTTGGGGTTCAACAACCATGGCAACCATTTGGGGACACCAAACGGTGAGTAATAGTCCACGAAACGGGTCAGAATCGGCCAATACCGCGAATATTGATGACCGACACATAAGCGCACCTTGGGGTCCAACAACTATGGAAATCGCTTCGGAACCCCAAAACGGTGAGTAATAATGCACGAAACGGGCCAGAATCGGACAGAATTTCGAGCGTTGACGACGGGCACGTAAACACACCTTGGGGTTCAACAACCATGCAAATCGCTTCGGGACACCAAACGGTGAGTAATAGTCCGCGAAACGGGCCAGAATCGGCCAAAACCGCGAGTGTTGATGACCGACACGTAAACGCACCCCGGGGTTCATCAATCGTGGAAATCACCCCGGGACCCCAAAACAGTGAGTAAGTCCACGAAACGCGCCAGAATCAGCCAAAACTGTGAGTGCTGATGACCGACACGTAAGCGCACCTTGGGGTCCAACAACTATGGAAATCACTTCGAAACCCCAAAACGGTGAGTAATAGTGGACGAAACGGGCCAGAATCGGCCAGAATTGCGAGCGTTGACGACGGACACGTAAACGCACCTTGGGGTTCAACAACCATGGAAACCGCTTGCGGACACCAAACGGTGAGTAATAGTCCATGAAACGGGTCAGAATCGGCCAAAACCGCGAATATTGATGACCGACACGTAAGCGCACCTTGGGGTCCAACAACTATGGAATTCGCTTCGGAACCCCAAAACGGTGAGTAATAGTGCACGAAACGGGCCAGAATCGGCCAGAATTGCGAGCGTTGACGACGGGCACGTAAACACACGTTGGGGTTCAACAACCATGCAAATCGCTTCGGGACACCAAACGGTGAGTAATAGTCCGCGAAACGGGCCAGAATCGGCCAAAACCGCGAGTGTTGATGACCGACACGTAAACGCACCCCGGGGTTCATCAATCGTGGAAATCACCCCGGGACCCCAAAACAGTGAGTAAGTCCACGAAACGGGCCAGAATCGGCCAAAACTGTGAGTGCTGATGACCGACACGTAAGCGCACCTTGGGGTCCAACAACTATGGAAATCACTTCGAAACCCCAAAACGGTGAGTAATAGTGGGCGAAACGGGCCAGAATCGGCCAGAATTGCGAGCGTTGACGACGGACACGTAAACGCACCTTGGGGTTCAACAACCATGGAAACCGCTTGCGGACACCAAACGGTGAGTAATAGTCCATGAAACGGGTCAGAATCGGCCAAAACCGCGAATATTGATGACCGACACGTAAGCGCACCTTGGGGTCCAACAACTATGGAATTCGCTTCGGAACCCCAAAACGGTGAGTAATAGTGCACGAAACGGACCAGAATCGGCCAGAATTGCGAGCGTTGACGACGGGCACGTAAACACACCTTGGGGTTCAACAACCACGGAAATCGCTTTGGGACACCAAACAGTTAGTAATAGTACACGAAACGGGTTAGAATCGGCCAAAACCGCGAGTGTTGATGACCGACACGTAAACGCACCCCGGGGTTCATCAATCGTGGAAATCACCCCGGGACCCCAAAACAGTGAGTAAGTCCACGAAACGGGCCAGAATCGGCCAAAACTGTGAGTGTTGATGACCGACACGTAAGCGCACCTTGGGGTCCAACAACTATGGAAATCACTTTGAAAACCAAAAACGGTGAGTAATAGTGGACGAAACAGGCCAGAATCGGCCAGAATTGCGAGCGTTGACGACGGACACGTAAACGCACCTTGGGGTTCAACAACCATGGAAACCGCTTGCGGACACCAAACGGTGAGTAATAGTCCATGAAACAGGTCAGAATCGGCCAAAACCGCGAATATTGATGACCGACACGTAAGCACACCTTGGGGTCCAACAACTATGGAATTCGCTTCGGAACCCCAAAACGGTGAGTAATAGTGCACGAAACGGGCCAGAATCGGCCAGAATTGCGAGCGTTGACGACGGGCACGTAAACACACCTTGGAGTTCAACAACCACGGAAATCGCTTCGGGACACCAAATAGTCAGTAATGGTACACGAAACGGGTTAGAATCGGCCAAAACCACGAGTATTGATGACCGACAGGTAAACGCACCCCGGGGTTCGTCAATCATGGAAATCTCCCCGGGACCCCAAAACAGTGAATAATAGTCGACGAAACGGGCCAGAATCGGCCAAAACTGTGAGTGTTGATGACCGACACGTAAGCGCACCTTGGGGTCCAACAACTATGGAAATCGCTTCGAAAACCCAAAACTCTGAGTAATAGTGGACGAAACGGGCCAGAATCGGCTAGAATTGCGAGCGTTGACGACGGACACGTAAACGCACCTCGGGGTTCAACAAGCATGGAAACCATTTGAGGACACCAAACGGTGAGTAATAGTCCATGAAACGGGTCAGAATCGGCCAAAACCGTGAGTATTGATGACCGACACGTAAGCGTAGCTTGGGGTCCAACAACTATGGAAATCACTTCGGAACCCCAAAACGGTTAGTAATAGTGCACGAAACGGGCCAGAATCGGCTAGAATTGCGAGCATTGACGACGGGCACGTAAACGCGCCTTGGGGTTCAACAACCATGGAAATCACCCCGAGACCCCAAAACAATGAGTAATAGTCCACGAAACGGGTCAGAATCGGCCAGACCCGCGGGTGTTGATGACCGACACGTAAGCGCACCTTGGGATCCAACAACTATGGAAATCTTTTTGAAAACCAAAAACTGTGAGTAATAGTGCACGAAACGGATCGGCCAGAATTGCGAGCACTGACGACGGACACGTAAACGCACCTTGGGGTTCAACAACCATGGCAACCATTTGGGGACACCAAACGGTGAGTAATAGTCCACGAAACGGGTCAGAATCGGCCAATACCGCGAATATTGATGACCGACACATAAGCGCACCTTGGGGTCCAACAACTATGGAAATCGCTTCGGAACCCCAAAACGGTGAGTAATAATGCACGAAACGGGCCAGAATCGGCCAGAATTTCGAGCGTTGACGACGGGCACGTAAACACACCTTGGGGTTCAACAACCATGCAAATCGCTTCGGGACACCAAACGGTGAGTAATAGTCCGCGAAACGGGCCAGAATCGGCCAAAACCACGAGTGTTGATGACCGACAGGTAAACGCACCCCGGGGTTCATCAATCGTGGAAATCACCCCGGGACCCCAAAACAGTGAGTAAGTCCACGAAACGCGCCAGAATCAGCCAAAACTGTGAGTGCTGATGATCCGACACGTAAGCGCACCTTGGGGTCCAACAACTATGGAAATCACTTCGAAACCCCAAAACTCTGAGTAATAGTGGACGAAACGGGCCAGAATCGGCCAGAATTGCGAGCGTTGACGACGGACACGTAAACGCACCTTGGGGTTCAACAACCATGGAAACCGCTTGCGGACACCAAACGGTGAGTAATAGTCCATGAAACGGGTCAGAATCGGCCAAAACCGCGAATATTGATGACCGACACGTAAGCGCACCTTGGGGTCCAACAACTATGGAATTCGCTTCGGAACCCCAAAACGGTGAGTAATAGTGCACGAAACGGGCCAGAATCGGCCAGAATTGCGAGCGTTGACGACGGGCACGTAAACACACGTTGGGGCTCAACAACCATGCAAATCGCTTCGGGACACCAAACGGTGAGTAATAGTCCGCGAAACGGGCCAGAATCGGCCAAAACCGCGAGTGTTGATGACCGACACGTAAACGCACCCCGGGGTTCATCAATCGTGGAAATCACCCCGGGACCCCAAAACAGTGAGTAAGTCCACGAAACGGGCCAGAATCGGCCAAAACTGTGAGTGCTGATGACCGACACGTAAGCGCACCTTGGGGTCCAACAACTATGGAAATCACTTCGAAACCCCAAAACGGTGAGTAATAGTGGGCGAAACGGGCCAGAATCGGCCAGAATTGCGAGCGTTGACGACGGACACGTAAACGCACCTTGGGGTTCAACAACCATGGAAACCGCTTGCGGACACCAAACGGTGAGTAATAGTCCATGAAACGGGTCAGAATCGGCCAAAACCGCGAATATTGATGACCGACACGTAAGCGCACCTTGGGGTCCAACAACTATGGAATTCGCTTCGGAACCCCAAAACGGTGAGTAATAGTGCACGAAACGGGCCAGAATCGGCCAGAATTGCGAGCGTTGACGACGGGCACGTAAACACACCTTGGGGTTCAACAACCACGGAAATCGCTTCGGGACACCAAACAGTAGTAATAGTACACGAAACGGGTTAGAATCGGCCAAAACCGCGAGTGTTGATGACCGACACGTAAACGCACCCCGGGGTTCATCAATCGTGGAAATCACCCCGGGACCCCAAAACAGTGAGTAAGTCCACGAAACGGGCCAGAATCGGCCAAAACTGTGAGTGTTGATGACCGACACGTAAGCGCACCTTGGGGTCCAACAACTATGGAAATCACTTTGAAAACCAAAAACGGTGAGTAATAGTGGACGAAACAGGCCAGAATCGGCCAGAATTGCGAGCGTTGACGACGGACACGTAAACGCACCTTGGGGTTCAACAACCATGGAAACCGCTTGCGGACACCAAACGGTGAGTAATAGTCCATTAAACAGGTCAGAATCGGCCAAAACCGCGAATATTGATGACCGACACGTAAGCACACCTTGGGGTCCAACAACTATGGAATTCGCTTCGGAACCCCAAAACGGTGAGTAATAGTGCACGAAACGGGCCAGAATCGGCCAGAATTGCGAGCGTTGACGACGGGCACGTAAACACACCTTGGAGTTCAACAACCACGGAAATCGCTTCGGGACACCAAATAGTCAGTAATGGTACACGAAACGGGTTAGAATCGGCCAAAACCACGAGTATTGATGACCGACAGGTAAACGCACCCCGGGGTTCGTCAATCATGGAAATCTCCCCGGGACCCCAAAACAGTGAATAATAGTCGACGAAACGGGCCAGAATCGGCCAAAACTGTGAGTGTTGATGACCGACACGTAAGCGCACCTTGGGGTCCAACAACTATGGAAATCGCTTCGAAAACCCAAAACTCTGAGTAATAGTGGACGAAACGGGCCAGAATCGGCTAGAATTGCGAGCGTTGACGACGGACACGTAAACGCACCTCGGGGTTCAACAAGCATGGAAACCATTTGAGGACACCAAACGGTGAGTAATAGTCCATGAAACGGGTCAGAATCGGCCAAAACCGTGAGTATTGATGACCGACACGTAAGCGTAGCTTGGGGTCCAACAACTATGGAAATCACTTCGGAACCCCAAAACGGTTAGTAATAGTGCACGAAACGGGCCAGAATCGGCTAGAATTGCGAGCATTGACGACGGGCACGTAAACGCGCCTTGGGGTTCAACAACCATGGAAATCACCCCGAGACCCCAAAACAATGAGTAATAGTCCACGAAACGGGTCAGAATCGGCCAGACCCGCGGGTGTTGATGACCGACACGTAAGCGCACCTTGGGATCCAACAACTATGGAAATCTTTTTGAAAACCAAAAACTGTGAGTAATAGTGCACGAAACGGATCGGCCAGAATTGCGAGCACTGACGACGGACACGTAAACGCACCTTGGGGTTCAACAACCATGGCAACCATTTGGGGACACCAAACGGTGAGTAATAGTCCACGAAACGGGTCAGAATCGGCCAATACCGCGAATATTGATGACCGACACATAAGCGCACCTTGGGGTCCAACAACTATGGAAATCGCTTCGGAACCCCAAAACGGTGAGTAATAATGCACGAAACGGGCCAGAATCGGCCAGAATTTCGAGCGTTGACGACGGGCACGTAAACACACCTTGGGGTTCAACAACCATGCAAATCGCTTCGGGACACCAAACGGTGAGTAATAGTCCGCGAAACGGGCCAGAATCGGCCAAAACCACGAGTGTTGATGACCGACAGGTAAACGCACCCCGGGGTTCATCAATCGTGGAAATCACCCCGGGACCCCAAAACAGTGAGTAAGTCCACGAAACGCGCCAGAATCAGCCAAAACTGTGAGTGCTGATGATCGACACGTAAGCGCACCTTGGGGTCCAACAACTATGGAAATCACTTCGAAACCCCAAAACTCTGAGTAATAGTGGACGAAACGGGCCAGAATCGGCCAGAATTGCGAGCGTTGACGACGGACACGTAAACGCACCTTGGGGTTCAACAACCATGGAAACCGCTTGCGGACACCAAACGGTGAGTAATAGTCCATGAAACGGGTCAGAATCGGCCAAAACCGCGAATATTGATGACCGACACGTAAGCGCACCTTGGGGTCCAACAACTATGGAATTCGCTTCGGAACCCCAAAACGGTGAGTAATAGTGCACGAAACGGGCCAGAATCGGCCAGAATTGCGAGCGTTGACGACGGGCACGTAAACACACGTTGGGGCTCAACAACCATGCAAATCGCTTCGGGACACCAAACGGTGAGTAATAGTCCGCGAAACGGGCCAGAATCGGCCAAAACCGCGAGTGTTGATGACCGACACGTAAACGCACCCCGGGGTTCATCAATCGTGGAAATCACCCCGGGACCCCAAAACAGTGAGTAAGTCCACGAAACGGGCCAGAATCGGCCAAAACTGTGAGTGCTGATGACCGACACGTAAGCGCACCTTGGGGTCCAACAACTATGGAAATCACTTCGAAACCCCAAAACGGTGAGTAATAGTGGGCGAAACGGGCCAGAATCGGCCAGAATTGCGAGCGTTGACGACGGACACGTAAACGCACCTTGGGGTTCAACAACCATGGAAACCGCTTGCGGACACCAAACGGTGAGTAATAGTCCATGAAACGGGTCAGAATCGGCCAAAACCGCGAATATTGATGACCGACACGTAAGCGCACCTTGGGGTCCAACAACTATGGAATTCGCTTCGGAACCCCAAAACGGTGAGTAATAGTGCACGAAACGGGCCAGAATCGGCCAGAATTGCGAGCGTTGACGACGGGCACGTAAACACACCTTGGGGTTCAACAACCACGGAAATCGCTTCGGGACACCAAACAGTTAGTAATAGTACACGAAACGGGTCAGAATCGGCCAAAACCGCGAGTGTTGATGACCGACACGTAAACGCACCCCGGGGTTCATCAATCGTGGAAATCACCCCGGGACCCCAAAACAGTGAGTAAGTCCACGAAACGGGCCAGAATCGGCCAAAACTGTGAGTGTTGATGACCGACACGTAAGCGCACCTTGGGGTCAAACAACTATGGAAATCACTTTGAAAACCAAAAACGGTGAGTAATAGTGGACGAAACAGGCCAGAATCGGCCAGAATTGCGAGCGTTGACGACGGACACGTAAACGCACCTTGGGGTTCAACAACCATGGAAACCGCTTGCGGACACCAAACGGTGAGTAATAGTCCATTAAACAGGTCAGAATCGGCCAAAACCGCGAATATTGATGACCGACACGTAAGCACACCTTGGGGTCCAACAACTATGGAATTCGCTTCGGAACCCCAAAACGGTGAGTAATAGTGCACGAAACGGGCCAGAATCGGCCAGAATTGCGAGCGTTGACGACGGGCACGTAAACACACCTTGGAGTTCAACAACCACGGAAATCGCTTCGGGACACCAAATAGTCAGTAATGGTACACGAAACGGGTTAGAATCGGCCAAAACCACGAGTATTGATGACCGACAGGTAAACGCACCCCGGGGTTCGTCAATCATGGAAATCTCCCCGGGACCCCAAAACAGTGAATAATAGTCGACGAAACGGGCCAGAATCGGCCAAAACTGTGAGTGTTGATGACCGACACGTAAGCGCACCTTGGGGTCCAACAACTATGGAAATCGCTTCGAAAACCCAAAACTCTGAGTAATAGTGGACGAAACGGGCCAGAATCGGCTAGAATTGCGAGCGTTGACGACGGACACGTAAACGCACCTCGGGGTTCAACAAGCATGGAAACCATTTGAGGACACCAAACGGTGAGTAATAGTCCATGAAACGGGTCAGAATCGGCCAAAACCGTGAGTATTGATGACCGACACGTAAGCGTAGCTTGGGGTCCAACAACTATGGAAATCACTTCGGAACCCCAAAACGGTTAGTAATAGTGCACGAAACGGGCCAGAATCGGCTAGAATTGCGAGCATTGACGACGGGCACGTAAACGCGCCTTGGGGTTCAACAACCATGGAAATCACCCCGAGACCCCAAAACAATGAGTAATAGTCCACGAAACGGGTCAGAATCGGCCAGACCCGCGGGTGTTGATGACCGACACGTAAGCGCACCTTGGGATCCAACAACTATGGAAATCTTTTTGAAAACCAAAAACTGTGAGTAATAGTGCACGAAACGGATCGGCCAGAATTGCGAGCACTGACGACGGACACGTAAACGCACCTTGGGGTTCAACAACCATGGCAACCATTTGGGGACACCAAACGGTGAGTAATAGTCCACGAAACGGGTCAGAATCGGCCAATACCGCGAATATTGATGACCGACACATAAGCGCACCTTGGGGTCCAACAACTATGGAAATCGCTTCGGAACCCCAAAACGGTGAGTAATAATGCACGAAACGGGCCAGAATCGGCCAGAATTTCGAGCGTTGACGACGGGCACGTAAACACACCTTGGGGTTCAACAACCATGCAAATCGCTTCGGGACACCAAACGGTGAGTAATAGTCCGCGAAACGGGCCAGAATCGGCCAAAACCACGAGTGTTGATGACCGACAGGTAAACGCACCCCGGGGTTCATCAATCGTGGAAATCACCCCGGGACCCCAAAACAGTGAGTAAGTCCACGAAACGCGCCAGAATCAGCCAAAACTGTGAGTGCTGATGATCGACACGTAAGCGCACCTTGGGGTCCAACAACTATGGAAATCACTTCGAAACCCCAAAACTCTGAGTAATAGTGGACGAAACGGGCCAGAATCGGCCAGAATTGCGAGCGTTGACGACGGACACGTAAACGCACCTTGGGGTTCAACAACCATGGAAACCGCTTGCGGACACCAAACGGTGAGTAATAGTCCATGAAACGGGTCAGAATCGGCCAAAACCGCGAATATTGATGACCGACACGTAAGCGCACCTTGGGGTCCAACAACTATGGAATTCGCTTCGGAACCCCAAAACGGTGAGTAATAGTGCACGAAACGGGCCAGAATCGGCCAGAATTGCGAGCGTTGACGACGGGCACGTAAACACACGTTGGGGCTCAACAACCATGCAAATCGCTTCGGGACACCAAACGGTGAGTAATAGTCCGCGAAACGGGCCAGAATCGGCCAAAACCGCGAGTGTTGATGACCGACACGTAAACGCACCCCGGGGTTCATCAATCGTGGAAATCACCCCGGGACCCCAAAACAGTGAGTAAGTCCACGAAACGGGCCAGAATCGGCCAAAACTGTGAGTGCTGATGACCGACACGTAAGCGCACCTTGGGGTCCAACAACTATGGAAATCACTTCGAAACCCCAAAACGGTGAGTAATAGTGGGCGAAACGGGCCAGAATCGGCCAGAATTGCGAGCGTTGACGACGGACACGTAAACGCACCTTGGGGTTCAACAACCATGGAAACCGCTTGCGGACACCAAACGGTGAGTAATAGTCCATGAAACGGGTCAGAATCGGCCAAAACCGCGAATATTGATGACCGACACGTAAGCGCACCTTGGGGTCCAACAACTATGGAATTCGCTTCGGAACCCCAAAACGGTGAGTAATAGTGCACGAAACGGGCCAGAATCAGCCAGAATTGCGAGCGTTGACGACGGGCACGTAAACACACCTTGGAGTTCAACAACCACGGAAATCGCTTCGGGACACTAAACAGTCAGTAATAGTACACGAAACGGGTTAGAATCGGCCAAAACCGCGAGTGTTGATGACCGACACGTAAACGCACCCCGGGGTTCATCAATCGTGGAAATCACCCCGGGACCCCAAAACAGTGAGTAAGTCCACGAAACGGGCCAGAATCGGCCAAAACTGTGAGTGTTGATGACCGACACGTAAGCGCACCTTGGGGTCCAACAACTATGGAAATCGCTTCGAAAACCCAAAACTCTGAGTAATAGTGGACGAAACGGGCCAGAATCGGCCAGAATTGCGAGCGTTGACGACGGACACGTAAACGCACCTTGGGGTTCAACAACCATGGAAACCGCTTGCGGACACCAAACGGTGAGTAATAGTCCATGAAACGGGTCAGAATCGGCCAAAACCGCGAATATTGATGACCGACACGTAAGCGCACCTTGGGGTCCAACAAC
Organism: Hordeum marinum; assembly: GCA_022496015.1. NCBI lineage: Eukaryota > Viridiplantae > Streptophyta > Magnoliopsida > Poales > Poaceae > Hordeum > Hordeum marinum. The sequence continues at coordinate 3,236,177 of CM039672.1, read as the reverse complement.
TATGGAATTCAGCTTCGAAACCCCAAAACGGTGAGTTAATAGTGCACGAAACGGGCCAGAATCGGCCAGAATTGCGAGCGTTGACGACGGGCACGTAAACACACCTTGGGGTTCAACAACCACGGAAATCGCTTCGGGACACCAAACAGTCAGTAATAGTACACGAAACGGGTCAGAATCGGCCAAAACCGCGAGTGTTGATGACCGACAGGTAAACGCACCCCGGGGTTCGTCAATCGTGGAAATTTCCCCGGGACCCCAAAACAGTGAATAATAGTCGACGAAACGGGCCAGAATCGGCCAAAACTGTGAGTGTTGATGACCGACACGTAAGCGCACCTTGGGGTCCAACAACTATGGAAATCGCTTCGAAAACCCAAAACTCTGAGTAATAGTGGACGAAACAGGCCAGAATCTGCCAGAATTGCGAGCGTTGACGACGGACACGCAAACGCACCTCGGGGTTCAACAAGCATGGAAACCATTTGAGGACACCAAACGGTGAGTAATAGTCCATGAAACGGGTCGGAATCGGCCAAAACCGCGAGTATTGATGACCGACACGTAGGCGTACCTTGGGGTCCAACAACTATGGAAATCACTTCGGAACCCCAAAACGGTGAGTAATAGTGCACGAAACGGGCCAGAATCGGCTAGAATTGTGAGCATTGACGACGGGCACGTAAACGCGCCTTGGGGTTCAACAACCATGGAAATCACCCGGGACCCCAAAACAGTGAGTAATAGTCCACGAAACGGGTCAGAATCGGCCAACCCGCGGGTGTTGATGACCGACACGTAACGCACCTTGGGATCCAACAACTATGGAAATCTTTTGAAAACCAAAAACTTTGAGTAATAGTGCACGAAACGGATCGGCCAGAATTGCGAGCACTGACGACGGACACGTAAACGCACCTTGGGGTTCAACAACCATGGCAAACCATTTGGGACACCAAACGGTGAGTAATAGTCCACGAAACGGGTCAGAATCGGCCAATACCGCGAATATTGATGACCGACACATAAGCGCACCTTGGGGTCCAACAACTATGGAAATCGCTTCGGAACCCAAAACGGTGAGTAATAATCCACGAAACGGGCCAGAATCGGCCAGAATTTCGAGCGTTGACGACGGGCACGTAAACACAACTTGGGGTTCAACAACCATGCAAATCGCTTCGGGACACCAAACGGTGAGTAATAGTCCACGAAACGGGCCAGAATCGGCCAAAACCGCGAGTGTTGATGACCGACACGTAAACGCACCCCGGGGTTCATCAATCGTGGAAATCACCCCGGGACCCCAAAACAGTGAGTAAGTCCACGAAACGGGCCAGAATCGGCCAAAACTGTGAGTGCGGATGACCGACACGTAAGCGCACCTTGGGGTCCAACAACTATGGAAATCACTTCGAAACCCCAAAACGGTGAGTAATAGTGGACGAAACGGGCCAGAATCGGCCAGAATTGCGAGCGTTGACGACGGACACGTAAACGCACCTTGGGGTTCAACAACCATGGAAACCGCTTGCGGACACCAAACGGTGAGTAATAGTCCATGAAACGGGTCAGAATCGGCCAAAACCGCGAATATTGATGACCGACACGTAAGCGCACCTTGGGGTCCAACAACTATGGAATTCGCTTCGGAACCCCAAAACGGTGAGTAATAGTGCACGAAACGGGCCAGAATCGGCCAGAATTGCGAGCGTTGACGACGGGCACGTAAACACACGTTGGGGCTCAACAACCATGCAAATCGCTTCGGGACACCAAACGGTGAGTAATAGTCCGCGAAACGGGCCAGAATCGGCCAAAACCGCGAGTGTTGATGACCGACACGTAAACGCACCCCGGGGTTCATCAATCGTGGAAATCACCCCGGGACCCCAAAACAGTGAGTAAGTCCACGAAACGGGCCAGAATCGGCCAAAACTGTGAGTGTTGATGACCGACACGTAAGCGCATCTTGGGGTCCAACAACTATGGAAATCACTTCGAAACCCCAAAACAGTGAGTAATAGTGGACGAAACGGGCCAGAATCGGCCAGAATTGCGAGCGTTGATGACGGACACGTAAACGCACCTTGGGGTTCAACAACCATGGAAACCGCTTGCGGACACCAAACGGTGAGTAATAGTCCATGAAACGGGTCAGAATCGGCCAAAACCGCGAATATTGATGACCGACACGTAAGCGCACCTTGGGGTCCAACAACTATGGAATTCGCTTCGGAACCCCAAAACGGTGAGTAATAGTGCACGAAACGGGCCACAATCGGCCAGAATTGCGAGCGTTGACGACGGGCACGTAAACACACCTTGGGGTTCAACAACCACGGAAATCGCTTCGGGACACCAAACAGTCAGTAATAGTACACGAAACGGGTTAGAATCGGCCAAAACCGCGAGTGTTGATGACCGACACGTAAACGCACCCCGGGGTTCATCAATCGTGGAAATCACCCCGGGACCCCAAAACAGTGAGTAAGTCCACGAAACGGGCCAGAATCGGCCAAAACTGTGAGTGTTGATGACCGACACGAAAGCGCATCTTGGGGTCCAACAACAATGGAAATCACTTCGAAAACCCAAAACTCTGAGTAATAGTGGACGAAACAGGCCAGAATCGGCCAAAATTGCGAGCGTTGACGACGGACACGTAAACGCACCTTGGGGTTCAACAACCATGGAAACCGCTTGCGGACACCAAACGGTGAGTAATAGTCCATGAAACGGGTCAGAATCGGCCAAAACCGTGAATATTGATGACCGACACGTAAGCGCACCTTGGGGTCCAACAACTATGGAATTCGCTTCGGAACCCCAAAACGGTGAGTAATAGTGCACGAAACGGGCCACAATCGGCCAGAATTGCGAGCGTTGACGACGGGCACGTAAACACACCTTGGGGTTCAACAACCACGGAAATCGCTTCGGGACACCAAACAGTCAGTAATAGTACACGAAACGGGTTAGAATCGGCCAAAACCGCGAGTGTTGATGACCGACACGTAAACGCACCCCGGGGTTCATCAATCGTGGAAATCACCCCGGGACCCCAAAACAGTGAGTAAGTCCACGAAACGGGCCAGAATCGGCCAAAACTGTGAGTGTTGATGACCGACACGTAAGCGCACCTTGGGGTCCAACAACAATGGAAATCACTTCGAAAACCCAAAACTCTGAGTAATAGTGGACGAAACAGGCCAGAATCGGCCAAAATTGCGAGCGTTGACGACGGACACGTAAACGCACCTTGGGGTTCAACAACCATGGAAACCGCTTGCGGACACCAAACGGTGAGTAATAGTCCATGAAACGGGTCAGAATCGGCCAAAACCGCGAATATTGATGACCGACACGTAAGCGCACCTTGGGGTCCAACAACTATGGAAATCACTTCGAAACCCCAAAACGGTGAGTTATAGTGCACGAAACGGGCCAGAATCGGCCAAAATTGCGAGCGTTGACGACGGGCACGTAAACACACCTTGGGGTTCAACAACCACGGAAATCGCTTCGGGACACCAAACAGTCAGTAATAGTACACGAAACGGGTCAGAATCGGCCAAAACCGCGAGTGTTGATGACCGACAGGTAAACGCACCCCGGGGTTCGTCAATCGTGGAAATTTCCCCGGGACCCCAAAACAGTGAATAATAGTCGACGAAACGGGCCAGAATCGGCCAAAACTGTGAGTGTTGATGACCGACACGTAAGCGCACCTTGGGGTCCAACAACTATGGAAATCGCTTCGAAAACCCAAAACTCTGAGTAATAGTGGACGAAACAGGCCAGAATCTGCCAGAATTGCGAGCGTTGACGACGGACACGCAAACGCACCTCGGGGTTCAACAAGCATGGAAACCATTTGAGGACACCAAACGGTGAGTAATAGTCCATGAAACGGGTCGGAATCGGCCAAAACCGCGAGTATTGATGACCGACACGTAAGCGTACCTTGGGGTCCAACAACTATGGAAATCACTTCGGAACCCCAAAACGGTGAGTAATAGTGCACGAAGCGGGCCAGAATCGGCTAGAATTGTGAGCATTGACGACGGGCCCGTAAACGCGCCTTGGGGTTCAACAACCAAGGAAATCACCCCGGGACCCCAAAACAGTGAGTAATAGTCCACGAAACGGGTCAGAATCGGCCAGACCCGCGGGTGTTGATGACCGACACGTAATCGCACCTTGGGATCCAACAACTATGGAAATCTTTTTGAAAACCAAAAACTGTGAGTAATAGTGCACGAAACGGATCGGCCAGAATTGCGAGCACTGACGACGGACACGTAAACGCACCTTGGGGTTCAACAACCATGGCAACCATTTGGGGACACCAAACGGTGAGTAATAGTCCACGAAACGGGTCAGAATCGGCCAATACCGCGAATATTGATGACCGACACATAAGCGCACCTTGGGGTCCAACAACTATGGAAATCGCTTCGGAACCCCAAAACGGTGAGTAATAATGCACGAAACGGGCCAGAATCGGCCAGAATTTCGAGCGTTGACGACGGGCACGTAAACACACCTTGGGGTTCAACAACCATGCAAATCGCTTCGGGACACCAAACGGTGAGTAATAGTCCACGAAACGGGCCAGAATCGGCCAAAACCGCGAGTGTTGATGACCGACACGTAAACGCACCCCGGGGTTCATCAATCGTGGAAATCACCCCGGGACCCCAAAACAGTGAGTAAGTCCACGAAACGGGCCAGAATCGGCCAAAACTGTGAGTGCTGATGACCGACACGTAAGCGCACCTTGGGGTCCAACAACTATGGAAATCACTTCGAAACCCCAAAACGGTGAGTAATAGTGGACGAAACGGGCCAGAATCGGCCAGAATTGCGAGCGTTGACGACGGACACGTAAACGCACCTTGGGGTTCAACAACCATGGAAACCGCTTGCGGACACCAAACGGTGAGTAATAGTCCATGAAACGGGTCAGAATCGGCCAAAACCGCGAATATTGATGACCGACACGTAAGCGCACCTTGGGGTCCAACAACTATGGAATTCGCTTCGGAACCCCAAAACGGTGAGTAATAGTGCACGAAACGGGCCAGAATCGGCCAGAATTGCGAGCGTTGACGACGGGCACGTAAACACACCTTGGGGTTCAACAACCACGGAAATCGCTTCGGGACACCAAACAGTCAGTAATAGTACACGAAACGGGTTAGAATCGGCCAAAACCGCGAGTGTTGATGACCGACACGTAAACGCACCCCGGGGTTCATCAATCGTGGAAATCACCCCGGGACCCCAAAACAGTGAGTAAGTCCACGAAACGGGCCAGAATCGGCCAAAACTGTGAGTGTTGATGACCGACACGTAAGCGCACCTTGGGGTCCAACAACAATGGAAATCACTTCGAAACCCAAAACGCTGAGTAATAGTGGACGAAACAGGCCAGAATCGGCCAGAATTGCGAGCGTTGACGACGGACACGTAAACGCACCTTGGGGTTCAACAACCATGGAAACCGCTTGCGGACACCAAACGGTGAGTAATATAGTCCATGAAACGGGTCAGAATCGGCCAAAACCGCGAATATTGATGACCGACACGTAAGCGCACCTTGGGGTCCAACAACTATGGAATTCGCTTCGGAACCCCAAAACGGTGAGTAATAGTGCACGAAACGGGCCAGAATCGGCCAGAATTGCGAGCGTTGACGACGGGCACGTAAACACACCTTGGGGTTCAACAACCACGGAAATCGCTTTCGGGACACCAAACAGTCAGTAATAGTACACGAAACGGGTCAGAATCGGCCAAAACCGCGAGTGTTGATGACCGACAGGTAAACGCACCCCGGGGTTCGTCAATCGTGGAAATTTCCCCGGGACCCCAAACAGTGAATAATAGTCGACGAAACGGGCCAGAATCGGCCAAACTATGAGTGTTGATGACCGACACGTAAGCGCACCTTGGGGTCCAACAACTATGGAATTCGCTTCGAACCCCAAAACGGTGAGTAATAGTGCACGAAACGGCCAGAATCGGCCAGAATTGCGAGCGTTGACGACGGGCACGTAAACACACGTTGGGGCTCAACAACCATGCAAATCGCTTCGGGACACCAAACGGTGAGTAATAGTCCGCGAAACGGGCCAGAATCGGCCAAAACCATGAGTGTTGATGACCGACACGTAAACGCACCCCGGGGTTCATCAATCGTGGAATCACCCCGGGACCCCAAAACAGTGAGTAAGTCACGAAACGGGCCAGAATCGGCCAAAACTGTGAGTGTTGATGACCGACACGTAAGCGCACCTTGGGGTCCAACAACTATGGAAATCACTTCGAAACCCCAAAACAGTGAGTAATAGTGGACGAAACGGGCCAGAATCGGCCAGAATTGCGAGCGTTGACGACGGACACGTAAACGCACCTTGGGGTTCAACAACCATGGAAACCGCTTGCGGACACCAAACGGTGAGTAATAGTCCATGAAACGGGTCAGAATCGGCCAAAACCGCGAATATTGATGACCGACACGTAAGCGCACCTTGGGGTCCAACAACTATGGAATTCGCTTCGGAACCCCAAAACGGTGAGTAATAGTGCACGAAACGGGCCACAATCGGCCAGAATTGCGAGCGTTGACGACGGGCACGTAAACACACCTTGGGGTTCAACAACCACGGAAATCGCTTCGGGACACCAAACAGTCAGTAATAGTACACGAAACGGGTTAGAATCGGCCAAAACCGCGAGTGTTGATGACCGACACGTAAACGCACCCCGGGGTTCATCAGTCGTGGAAATCACCCCGGACCCCAAAACAGTGAGTAGTCGACGAAACGGGCCAGAATCGGCCAAAACTGTGAGTGTTGATGACCGACACGTAAGCGCACCTTGGGGTCCAACAACAATGGAAATCACTTCGAAAACCCAAAACTGAGTAATAGTGGCGAAACAGGCCATCGGCCAAATTGCGAGCGTTGACGACGGACACTAACGCACCTTGGGGTTCAACAACCATGGAAACCGCTTGACACCAAACGGTGAGTAATAGTCCATGAAACGGGTCAGAATCGGCCAAACCGCGAATATTGATGACCGACACGTAGCGCACCTTGGGTCCAACAACTGAAATCACTTCGAAACCCCAAAACGGTGAGTAATAGTGGAAAACGGCCAGAATCGGCCAAATTGCGAGCGTTGACGACGGACACGTAAACGCACCTTGGGGTTCAACAACCATGGAAACCGCTTGCGGACACCAAACGGTGAGTAATAGTCCATGAAACGGGTCAGAATCGGCCAAAACCGCGAATATTGATGACCGACACGTAAGCGCACCTTGGGGTCCAACAACTATGGAAATCACTTCGAAACCCCAAAACGGTGAGTTATAGTGCACGAAACGGGCCAGAATCGGCCAAAATTGCGAGCGTTGACGACGGGCACGTAAACACACCTTGGGGTTCAACAACCACGGAAATCGCTTCGGGACACCAAACAGTCAGTAATAGTACACGAAACGGGTCAGAATCGGCCAAAACCGCGAGTGTTGATGACCGACAGGTAAACGCACCCCGGGGTTCGTCAATCGTGGAAATTTCCCCGGGACCCCAAAACAGTGAATAATAGTCGACGAAACGGGCCAGAATCGGCCAAAACTGTGAGTGTTGATGACGGACACGTAAGCGCACCTTGGGGTCCAACAACTATGGAAATCGCTTCGAAAACCCAAAACTCTGAGTAATAGTGGACGAAACAGGCCAGAATCTGCCAGAATTGCGAGCGTTGACGACGGACACGCAAACGCACCTCGGGGTTCAACAAGCATGGAAACCATTTGAGGACACCAAACGGTGAGTAATAGTCCATGAAACGGGTCGGAATCGGCCAAAACCGCGAGTATTGATGACCGACACGTAAGCGTACCTTGGGGTCCAACAACTATGGAAATCACTTCGGAACCCCAAAACGGTGAGTAATAGTGCACGAAGCGGGCCAGAATCGGCTAGAATTGTGAGCATTGACGACGGGCCCGTAAACGCGCCTTGGGGTTCAACAACCAAGGAAATCACCCCGGGACCCCAAAACAGTGAGTAATAGTCCACGAAACGGGTCAGAATCGGCCAGACCCGCGGGTGTTGATGACCGACACGTAATCGCACCTTGGGATCCAACAACTATGGAAATCTTTTTGAAAACCAAAAACTGTGAGTAATAGTGCACGAAACGGATCGGCCAGAATTGCGAGCACTGACGACGGACACGTAAACGCACCTTGGGGTTCAACAACCATGGCAACCATTTGGGGACACCAAACGGTGAGTAATAGTCCACGAAACGGGTCAGAATCGGCCAATACCGCGAATATTGATGACCGACACATAAGCGCACCTTGGGGTCCAACAACTATGGAAATCGCTTCGGAACCCCAAAACGGTGAGTAATAATGCACGAAACGGGCCAGAATCGGCCAGAATTTCGAGCGTTGACGACGGGCACGTAAACACACCTTGGGGTTCAACAACCATGCAAATCGCTTCGGGACACCAAACGGTGAGTAATAGTCCACGAAACGGGCCAGAATCGGCCAAAACCGCGAGTGTTGATGACCGACACGTAAACGCACCCCGGGGTTCATCAATCGTGGAAATCACCCCGGGACCCCAAAACAGTGAGTAAGTCCACGAAACGGGCCAGAATCGGCCAAAACTGTGAGTGCTGATGACCGACACGTAAGCGCACCTTGGGGTCCAACAACTATGGAAATCACTTCGAAACCCCAAAACGGTGAGTAATAGTGGACGAAACGGGCCAGAATCGGCCAGAATTGCGAGCGTTGACGACGGACACGTAAACGCACCTTGGGGTTCAACAACCATGGAAACCTGCTTGCGGACACCAAACGGTGAGTAATAGTCCATGAAACGGGTCAGAATCGGCCAAAACCGCGAATATTGATGACCGACACGTAAGCGCACCTTGGGGTCCAACAACTATGGAATTCGCTTCGGAACCCCAAAACGGTGAGTAATAGTGCACGAAACGGGCCAGAATCGGCCAGAATTGCGAGCGTTGACGACGGGCACGTAAACACACCTTGGGGTTCAACAACCACGGAAATCGCTTCGGGACACCAAACAGTCAGTAATAGTACACGAAACGGGTTAGAATCGGCCAAAACCGCGAGTGTTGATGACCGACACGTAAACGCACCCCGGGGTTCATCAATCGTGGAAATCACCCCGGGACCCCAAAACAGTGAGTAAGTCCACGAAACGGGCCAGAATCGGCCAAAACTGTGAGTGTTGATGACCGACACGTAAGCGCACCTTGGGGTCCAACAACAATGGAAATCACTTCGAAAACCCAAAACTCTGAGTAATAGTGGACGAAACAGGCCAGAATCGGCCAAAATTGCGAGCGTTGACGACGGACACGTAAACGCACCTTGGGGTTCAACAACCATGGAAACCGCTTGCGGACACCAAACGGTGAGTAATATAGTCCATGAAACGGGTCAGAATCGGCCAAAACCGCGAATATTGATGACCGACACGTAAGCGCACCTTGGGGTCCAACAACTATGGAAATCACTTCGGAACCCCAAAACGGTGAGTTATAGTGCACGAAACGGGCCAGAATCGGCCAAAATTGCGAGCGTTGACGACGGGCACGTAAACACACCTTGGGGTTCAACAACCACGGAAATCGTTTCGGGACACCAAACAGTCAGTAATAGTACACGAAACGGGTCAGAATCGGCCAAAACCGCGAGTGTTGATGACCGACAGGTAAACGCACCCCGGGGTTCGTCAATCGTGGAAATTTCCCCGGGACCCCAAACATGAGTAAGTCCACGAACGGCCAATAGCCAAAAGTGAGTGCTGATGACGAAACGTAGCGCACTTGGGGTCAACAACAGGAAATCACTTCGAAACCCCAAAAAGTACTATGACGAACGGCAGATCGGCCAAATTGCGAGCGTGACGACGGACACGTAACGCACCTTGGGGTTCCAACAACTTGCGGACACAACGGTGGTAATAGTCCATGAACGGTCGATCGGCCAACCCGAAAAACGACAGTAGCGCCCTGGTCACAACATGGATTCGTCGGAACCCAAACGTATAGTGCACGAAACGGGCCAGAATCGGCCAGAATTGCGAGCGTTGACGACGGGCACGTAAACACACCTTGGGGTTTCAACACCACGGAAATCGCTTCGGGACACCAAACAGTCAGTATAGTACACGAAACGGGTTAGTAGATCGGCCAAAACCGCGAGTGTGTTGATGACCGACACGTAACGCACCCCGGGGTTCATCAATCGTGGAAATCACCCCGGGACCCCAAAACAGTGAGTAAGTCCACGAAACGGGCCAGAATCGGCCAAAACTGTGAGTGTTGATGACCGACACGTAAGCGCACCTTGGGGTCCAACAACTATGGAAATCACTTCGAAACCCCAAAACAGTGAGTAATAGTGGACGAAACGGGCCAGAATCGGCCAGAATTGCGAGCGTTGACGACGGACACGTAAACGCACCTTGGGGTTCAACAACCATGGAAACCGCTTGCGGACACCAAACGGTGAGTAATAGTCCATGAAACGGGTCAGAATCGGCCAAAACCGCGAATATTGATGACCGACACGTAAGCGCACCTTGGGGTCCAACAACTATGGAATTCGCTTCGGAACCCCAAAACGGTGAGTAATAGTGCACGAAACGGGCCACAATCGGCCAGAATTGCGAGCGTTGACGACGGGCACGTAAACACACCTTGGGGTTCAACAACCACGGAAATCGCTTCGGGACACCAAACAGTCAGTAATAGTACACGAAACGGGTTAGAATCGGCCAAAACCGCGAGTGTTGATGACCGACACGTAAACGCACCCCGGGGTTCATCAGTCGTGGAAATCACCCCGGGACCCCAAAACAGTGAGTAAGTCGACGAAACGGGCCAGAATCGGCCAAAACTGTGAGTGTTGATGACCGACACGTAAGCGCACCTTGGGGTCCAACAACAATGGAAATCACTTCGAAAACCCAAAACTCTGAGTAATAGTGGACGAAACAGGCTAGAATCGGCCAGAATTGCGAGCGTTGACGACGGACACTTAAACGCACCTTGGGGTTCAACAACCATGGAAACCGCTTGCGAACACCAAACGGTGAGTAATAGTCCATGAAACGGGTGAGAATCTGCCAAAACCGCGAATATTGATGACCGACACGTAAGCGCACCTTGGGGTCCAACAACTATTGAAATCACTTCGAAACCCCAAAACGGTGAGTAATAGTGGATGAAACGGGCCAGAATCGGCCAAAATTGCGAGCGTTGACGACGGACACGTAAACGCACCTTGGGGTTCAACAACCATGGAAACCGCTTGCGGACACCAAACGGTGAGTAATAGTCCATGAAACGGGTCAGAATCGGCCAAAACCGCGAATATTGATGACCGACACGTAAGCGCACCTTGGGGTCCAACAACTATGGAAATCACATCGAAACCCCAAAACGGTGAGTTATAGTGCACGAAACGGGCCAGAATCGGCCAAAATTGCGAGCGTTGACGACGGGCACGTAAACACACCTTGGGGTTCAACAACCACGGAAATCGCTTCGGGACACCAAACAGTCAGTAATAGTACACGAAACGGGTCAGAATCGGCCAAAACCGCGAGTGTTGATGACCGACAGGTAAACGCACCCCGGGGTTCGTCAATCGTGGAAATTTCCCCGGGACCCCAAAACAGTGAATAATAGTCGACGAAACGGGCCAGAATCGGCCAAAACTGTGAGTGTTGATGACGGACACGTAAGCGCACCTTGGGGTCCAACAACTATGGAAATCGCTTCGAAAACCCAAAACTCTGAGTAATAGTGGACGAAACAGGCCAGAATCTACCAGAATTGCGAGCGTTGACGACGGACACGCAAACGCACCTCGGGGTTCAACAAGCATGGAAACCATTTGAGGACACCAAACGGTGAGTAATAGTCCATGAAACGGGTCGGAATCGGCCAAAACCGCGAGTATTGATGACCGACACGTAAGCGTACCTTGGGGTCCAACAACTATGGAAATCACTTCGGAACCCCAAAACGGTGAGTAATAGTGCACGAAGCGGGCCAGAATCGGCTAGAATTGTGAGCATTGACGACGGGCCCGTAAACGCGCCTTGGGGTTCAACAACCAAGGAAATCACCCCGGGACCCCAAAACAGTGAGTAATAGTCCACGAAACGGGTCAGAATCGGCCAGACCCGCGGGTGTTGATGACCGACACGTAATCGCACCTTGGGATCCAACAACTATGGAAATCTTTTTGAAAACCAAAAACTGTGAGTAATAGTGCACGAAACGGATCGGCCAGAATTGCGAGCACTGACGACGGACACGTAAACGCACCTTGGGGTTCAACAACCATGGCAACCATTTGGGGACACCAAACGGTGAGTAATAGTCCACGAAACGGGTCAGAATCGGCCAATACCGCGAATATTGATGACCGACACATAAGCGCACCTTGGGGTCCAACAACTATGGAAATCGCTTCGGAACCCCAAAACGGTGAGTAATAATGCACGAAACGGGCCAGAATCGGCCAGAATTTCGAGCGTTGACGACGGGCACGTAAACACACCTTGGGGTTCAACAACCATGCAAATCGCTTCGGGACACCAAACGGTGAGTAATAGTCCACGAAACGGGCCAGAATCGGCCAAAACCGCGAGTGTTGATGACCGACACGTAAACGCACCCCGGGGTTCATCAATCGTGGAAATCACCCCGGGACCCCAAAACAGTGAGTAAGTCCACGAAACGGGCCAGAATCGGCCAAAACTGTGAGTGCTGATGACCGACACGTAAGCGCACCTTGGGGTCCAACAACTATGGAAATCACTTCGAAACCCCAAAACGGTGAGTAATAGTGGACGAAACGGGCCAGAATCGGCCAGAATTGCGAGCGTTGCCGACGGACACGTAAACGCACCTTGGGGTTCAACAACCATGGAAACCTGCTTGCGGACACCAAACGGTGAGTAATAGTCCATGAAACGGGTCAGAATCGGCCAAAACCGCGAATATTGATGACCGACACGTAAGCGCACCTTGGGGTCCAACAACTATGGAATTCGCTTCGGAACCCCAAAACGGTGAGTAATAGTGCACGAAACGGGCCAGAATCGGCCAGAATTGCGAGCGTTGACGACGGGCACGTAAACACACCTTGGGGTTCAACAACCACGGAAATCGCTTCGGGACACCAAACAGTCAGTAATAGTACACGAAACGGGTTAGAATCGGCCAAAACCGCGAGTGTTGATGACCGACACGTAAACGCACCCCGGGGTTCATCAATCGTGGAAATCACCCCGGGACCCCAAAACAGTGAGTAAGTCCACGAAACGGGCCAGAATCGGCCAAAACTGTGAGTGTTGATGACCGACACGTAAGCGCACCTTGGGGTCCAACAACAATGGAAATCACTTCGAAAACCCAAAACTCTGAGTAATAGTGGACGAAACAGGCCAGAATCGGCCAAAATTGCGAGCGTTGACGACGGACACGTAAACGCACCTTGGGGTTCAACAACCATGGAAACCGCTTGCGGACACCAAACGGTGAGTAATATAGTCCATGAAACGGGTCAGAATCGGCCAAAACCGCGAATATTGATGACCGACACGTAAGCGCACCTTGGGGTCCAACAACTATGGAAATCACTTCGGAACCCCAAAACGGTGAGTTATAGTGCACGAAACGGGCCAGAATCGGCCAAAATTGCGAGCGTTGACGACGGGCACGTAAACACACCTTGGGGTTCAACAACCACGGAAATCGTTTCGGGACACCAAACAGTCAGTAATAGTACACGAAACGGGTCAGAATCGGCCAAAACCGCGAGTGTTGATGACCGACAGGTAAACGCACCCCGGGGTTCGTCAATCGTGGAAATTTCCCCGGGACCCCAAAACAGTGAATAATAGTCGACGAAACGGGCCAGAATCGGCCAAAACTATGAGTGTTGATGACCGACACGTAAGCGCACCTTGGGGTCCAACAACTATGGAATTCGCTTCGGAACCCCAAAACGGTGAGTAATAGTGCACGAAACGGGCCAGAATCGGCCAGAATTGCGAGCGTTGACGACGGGCACGTAAACACACGTTGGGGCTCAACAACCATGCAAATCGCTTCGGGACACCAAACGGTGAGTAATAGTCCGCGAAACGGGCCAGAATCGGCCAAAACCATGAGTGTTGATGACCGACACGTAAACGCACCCCGGGGTTCATCAATCGTGGAAATCACCCCGGGACCCCAAAACAGTGAGTAAGTCCACGAAACGGGCCAGAATCGGCCAAAACTGTGAGTGTTGATGACCGACACGTAAGCGCACCTTGGGGTCCAACAACTATGGAAATCACTTCGAAACCCCAAAACAGTGAGTAATAGTGGACGAAACGGGCCAGAATCGGCCAGAATTGCGAGCGTTGACGACGGACACGTAAACGCACCTTGGGGTTCAACAACCATGGAAACCGCTTGCGGACACCAAACGGTGAGTAATAGTCCATGAAACGGGTCAGAATCGGCCAAAACCGCGAATATTGATGACCGACACGTAAGCGCACCTTGGGGTCCAACAACTATGGAATTCGCTTCGGAACCCCAAAACGGTGAGTAATAGTGCACGAAACGGGCCACAATCGGCCAGAATTGCGAGCGTTGACGACGGGCACGTAAACACACCTTGGGGTTCAACAACCACGGAAATCGCTTCGGGACACCAAACAGTCAGTAATAGTACACGAAACGGGTTAGAATCGGCCAAAACCGCGAGTGTTGATGACCGACACGTAAACGCACCCCGGGGTTCATCAGTCGTGGAAATCACCCCGGGACCCCAAAACAGTGAGTAAGTCGACGAAACGGGCCAGAATCGGCCAAAACTGTGAGTGTTGATGACCGACACGTAAGCGCACCTTGGGGTCCAACAACAATGGAAATCACTTCGAAAACCCAAAACTCTGAGTAATAGTGGACGAAACAGGCCAGAATCGGCCAGAATTGCGAGCGTTGACGACGGACACTTAAACGCACCTTGGGGTTCAACAACCATGGAAACCGCTTGCGAACACCAAACGGTGAGTAATAGTCCATGAAACGGGTGAGAATCTGCCAAAACCGCGAATATTGATGACCGACACGTAAGCGCACCTTGGGGTCCAACAACTATTGAAATCACATCGAAACCCCAAAACGGTGAGTAATAGTGGATGAAACGGGCCAGAATCGGCCAAAATTGCGAGCGTTGACGACGGACACGTAAACGCACCTTGGGGTTCAACAACCATGGAAACCGCTTGCGGACACCAAACGGTGAGTAATAGTCCATGAAACGGGTCAGAATCGGCCAAAACCGCGAATAGTGATGACCGACACGTAAGCGCACCTTGGGGTCCAACAACTATGGAAATCACATCGAAACCCCAAAACGGTGAGTTATAGTGCACGAAACGGGCCAGAATCGGCCAAAATTGCGAGCGTTGACGACGGGCACGTAAACACACCTTGGGGTTCAACAACCACGGAAATCGCTTCGGGACACCAAACAGTCAGTAATAGTACACGAAACGGGTCAGAATCGGCCAAAACCGCGAGTGTTGATGACCGACAGGTAAACGCACCCCGGGGTTCGTCAATCGTGGAAATTTCCCCGGGACCCCAAAACAGTGAATAATAGTCGACGAAACGGGCCAGAATCGGCCAAAACTGTGAGTGTTGATGACGGACACGTAAGCGCACCTTGGGGTCCAACAACTATGGAAATCGCTTCGAAAACCCAAAACTCTGAGTAATAGTGGACGAAACAGGCCAGAATCTACCAGAATTGCGAGCGTTGACGACGGACACGCAAACGCACCTCGGGGTTCAACAAGCATGGAAACCATTTGAGGACACCAAACGGTGAGTAATAGTCCATGAAACGGGTCGGAATCGGCCAAAACCGCGAGTATTGATGACCGACACGTAAGCGTACCTTGGGGTCCAACAACTATGGAAATCACTTCGGAACCCCAAAACGGTGAGTAATAGTGCACGAAGCGGGCCAGAATCGGCTAGAATTGTGAGCATTGACGACGGGCCCGTAAACGTGCCTTGGGGTTCAACAACCAAGGAAATCACCCCGGGACCCCAAAACAGTGAGTAATAGTCCACGAAACGGGTCAGAATCGGCCAGACCCGCGGGTGTTGATGACCGACACGTAATCGCACCTTGGGATCCAACAACTATGGAAATCTTTTTGAAAACCAAAAACTGTGAGTAATAGTGCACGAAACGGATCGGCCAGAATTGCGAGCACTGACGACGGACACGTAAACGCACCTTGGGGTTCAACAACCATGGCAACCATTTGGGGACACCAAACGGTGAGTAATAGTCCACGAAACGGGTCAGAATCGGCCAATACCGCGAATATTGATGACCGACACATAAGCGCACCTTGGGGTCCAACAACTATGGAAATCGCTTCGGAACCCCAAAACGGTGAGTAATAATGCACGAAACGGGCCAGAATCGGCCAGAATTTCGAGCGTTGACGACGGGCACGTAAACACACCTTGGGGTTCAACAACCATGCAAATCGCTTCGGGACACCAAACGGTGAGTAATAGTCCACGAAACGGGCCAGAATCGGCCAAAACCGCGAGTGTTGATGACCGACACGTAAACGCACCCCGGGGTTCATCAATCGTGGAAATCACCCCGGGACCCCAAAACAGTGAGTAAGTCCACGAAACGGGCCAGAATCGGCCAAAACTGTGAGTGCTGATGACCGACACGTAAGCGCACCTTGGGGTCCAACAACTATGGAAATCACTTCGAAACCCCAAAACGGTGAGTAATAGTGGACGAAACGGGCCAGAATCGGCCAGAATTGCGAGCGTTGCCGACGGACACGTAAACGCACCTTGGGGTTCAACAACCATGGAAACCGCTTGCGGACACCAAACGGTGAGTAATAGTCCATGAAACGGGTCAGAATCGGCCAAAACCGCGAATATTGATGACCGACACGTAAGCGCACCTTGGGGTCCAACAACTATGGAATTCGCTTCGGAACCCCAAAACGGTGAGTAATAGTGCACGAAACGGGCCAGAATCGGCCAGAATTGCGAGCGTTGACGACGGGCACGTAAACACACCTTGGGGTTCAACAACCACGGAAATCGCTTCGGGACACCAAACAGTCAGTAATAGTACACGAAACGGGTTAGAATCGGCCAAAACCGCGAGTGTTGATGACCGACACGTAAACGCACCCCGGGGTTCATCAATCGTGGAAATCACCCCGGGACCCCAAAACAGTGAGTAAGTCCACGAAACGGGCCAGAATCGGCCAAAACTGTGAGTGTTGATGACCGACACGTAAGCGCACCTTGGGGTCCAACAACAATGGAAATCACTTCGAAAACCCAAAACTCTGAGTAATAGTGGACGAAACAGGCCAGAATCGGCCAAAATTGCGAGCGTTGACGACGGACACGTAAACGCACCTTGGGGTTCAACAACCATGGAAACCGCTTGCGGACACCAAACGGTGAGTAATATAGTCCATGAAACGGGTCAGAATCGGCCAAAACCGCGAATATTGATGACCGACACGTAAGCGCACCTTGGGGTCCAACAACTATGGAAATCACTTCGGAACCCCAAAACGGTGAGTTATAGTGCACGAAACGGGCCAGAATCGGCCAAAATTGCGAGCGTTGACGACGGGCACGTAAACACACCTTGGGGTTCAACAACCACGGAAATCGTTTCGGGACACCAAACAGTCAGTAATAGTACACGAAACGGGTCAGAATCGGCCAAAACCGCGAGTGTTGATGACCGACAGGTAAACGCACCCCGGGGTTCGTCAATCGTGGAAATTTCCCCGGGACCCCAAAACAGTGAATAATAGTCGACGAAACGGGCCAGAATCGGCCAAAACTATGAGTGTTGATGACCGACACGTAAGCGCACCTTGGGGTCCAACAACTATGGAATTCGCTTCGGAACCCCAAAACGGTGAGTAATAGTGCACGAAACGGGCCAGAATCGGCCAGAATTGCGAGCGTTGACGACGGGCACGTAAACACACGTTGGGGCTCAACAACCATGCAAATCGCTTCGGGACACCAAACGGTGAGTAATAGTCCGCGAAACGGGCCAGAATCGGCCAAAACCATGAGTGTTGATGACCGACACGTAAACGCACCCCGGGGTTCATCAATCGTGGAAATCACCCCGGGACCCCAAAACAGTGAGTAAGTCCACGAAACGGGCCAGAATCGGCCAAAACTGTGAGTGTTGATGACCGACACGTAAGCGCACCTTGGGGTCCAACAACTATGGAAATCACTTCGAAACCCCAAAACAGTGAGTAATAGTGGACGAAACGGGCCAGAATCGGCCAGAATTGCGAGCGTCGACGACGGACACGTAAACGCACCTTGGGGTTCAACAACCATGGAAACCGCTTGCGGACACCAAACGGTGAGTAATAGTCCATGAAACGGGTCAGAATCGGCCAAAACCGCGAATATTGATGACCGACACGTAAGCGCACCTTGGGGTCCAACAACTATGGAATTCGCTTCGGAACCCCAAAACGGTGAGTAATAGTGCACGAAACGGGCCACAATCGGCCAGAATTGCGAGCGTTGACGACGGGCACGTAAACACACCTTGGGGTTCAACAACCACGGAAATCGCTTCGGGACACCAAACAGTCAGTAATAGTACACGAAACGGGTTAGAATCGGCCAAAACCGCGAGTGTTGATGACCGACACGTAAACGCACCCCGGGGTTCATCAGTCGTGGAAATCACCCCGGGACCCCAAAACAGTGAGTAAGTCGACGAAACGGGCCAGAATCGGCCAAAACTGTGAGTGTTGATGACCGACACGTAAGCGCACCTTGGGGTCCAACAACAATGGAAATCACTTCGAAAACCCAAAACTCTGAGTAATAGTGGACGAAACAGGCCAGAATCGGCCAGAATTGCGAGCGTTGACGACGGACACTTAAACGCACCTTGGGGTTCAACAACCATGGAAACCGCTTGCGAACACCAAACGGTGAGTAATAGTCCATGAAACGGGTGAGAATCTGCCAAAACCGCGAATATTGATGACCGACACGTAAGCGCACCTTGGGGTCCAACAACTATTGAAATCACTTCGAAACCCCAAAACGGTGAGTAATAGTGGATGAAACGGGCCAGAATCGGCCAAAATTGCGAGCGTTGACGACGGACACGTAAACGCACCTTGGGGTTCAACAACCATGGAAACCGCTTGCGGACACCAAACGGTGAGTAATAGTCCATGAAACGGGTCAGAATCGGCCAAAACCGCGAATATTGATGACCGACACGTAAGCGCACCTTGGGGTCCAACAACTATGGAAATCACATCGAAACCCCAAAACGGTGAGTTATAGTGCACGAAACGGGCCAGAATCGGCCAAAATTGCGAGCGTTGACGACGGGCACGTAAACACACCTTGGGGTTCAACAACCACGGAAATCGCTTCGGGACACCAAACAGTCAGTAATAGTACACGAAACGGGTCAGAATCGGCCAAAACCGCGAGTGTTGATGACCGACAGGTAAACGCACCCCGGGGTTCGTCAATCGTGGAAATTTCCCCGGGACCCCAAAACAGTGAATAATAGTCGACGAAACGGGCCAGAATCGGCCAAAACTGTGAGTGTTGATGACGGACACGTAAGCGCACCTTGGGGTCCAACAACTATGGAAATCGCTTCGAAAACCCAAAACTCTGAGTAATAGTGGACGAAACAGGCCAGAATCTACCAGAATTGCGAGCGTTGACGACGGACACGCAAACGCACCTCGGGGTTCAACAAGCATGGAAACCATTTGAGGACACCAAACGGTGAGTAATAGTCCATGAAACGGGTCGGAATCGGCCAAAACCGCGAGTATTGATGACCGACACGTAAGCGTACCTTGGGGTCCAACAACTATGGAAATCACTTCGGAACCCCAAAACGGTGAGTAATAGTGCACGAAGCGGGCCAGAATCGGCTAGAATTGTGAGCATTGACGACGGGCCCGTAAACGTGCCTTGGGGTTCAACAACCAAGGAAATCACCCCGGGACCCCAAAACAGTGAGTAATAGTCCACGAAACGGGTCAGAATCGGCCAGACCCGCGGGTGTTGATGACCGACACGTAATCGCACCTTCGGATCCAACAACTATGGAAATCTTTTTGAAAACCAAAAACTGTGAGTAATAGTGCACGAAACGGATCGGCCAGAATTGCGAGCACTGACGACGGACACGTAAACGCACCTTGGGGTTCAACAACCATGGCAACCATTTGGGGACACCAAACGGTGAGTAATAGTCCACGAAACGGGTCAGAATCGGCCAATACCGCGAATATTGATGACCGACACATAAGCGCACCTTGGGGTCCAACAACTATGGAAATCGCTTCGGAACCCCAAAACGGTGAGTAATAATGCACGAAACGGGCCAGAATCGGCCAGAATTTCGAGCGTTGACGACGGGCACGTAAACACACCTTGGGGTTCAACAACCATGCAAATCGCTTCGGGACACCAAACGGTGAGTAATAGTCCACGAAACGGGCCAGAATCGGCCAAAACCGCGAGTGTTGATGACCGACACGTAAACGCACCCCGGGGTTCATCAATCGTGGAAATCACCCCGGGACCCCAAAACAGTGAGTAAGTCCACGAAACGGGCCAGAATCGGCCAAAACTGTGAGTGCTGATGACCGACACGTAAGCGCACCTTGGGGTCCAACAACTATGGAAATCACTTCGAAACCCCAAAACGGTGAGTAATAGTGGACGAAACGGGCCAGAATCGGCCAGAATTGCGAGCGTTGCCGACGGACACGTAAACGCACCTTGGGGTTCAACAACCATGGAAACCGCTTGCGGACACCAAACGGTGAGTAATAGTCCATGAAACGGGTCAGAATCGGCCAAAACCGCGAATATTGATGACCGACACGTAAGCGCACCTTGGGGTCCAACAACTATGGAATTCGCTTCGGAACCCCAAAACGGTGAGTAATAGTGCACGAAACGGGCCAGAATCGGCCAGAATTGCGAGCGTTGACGACGGGCACGTAAACACACCTTGGGGTTCAACAACCACGGAAATCGCTTCGGGACACCAAACAGTCAGTAATAGTACACGAAACGGGTTAGAATCGGCCAAAACCGCGAGTGTTGATGACCGACACGTAAACGCACCCCGGGGTTCATCAATCGTGGAAATCACCCCGGGACCCCAAAACAGTGAGTAAGTCCACGAAACGGGCCAGAATCGGCCAAAACTGTGAGTGTTGATGACCGACACGTAAGCGCACCTTGGGGTCCAACAACAATGGAAATCACTTCGAAAACCCAAAACTCTGAGTAATAGTGGACGAAACAGGCCAGAATCGGCCAAAATTGCGAGCGTTGACGACGGACACGTAAACGCACCTTGGGGTTCAACAACCATGGAAACCGCTTGCGGACACCAAACGGTGAGTAATATAGTCCATGAAACGGGTCAGAATCGGCCAAAACCGCGAATATTGATGACCGACACGTAAGCGCACCTTGGGGTCCAACAACTATGGAAATCACTTCGGAACCCCAAAACGGTGAGTTATAGTGCACGAAACGGGCCAGAATCGGCCAAAATTGCGAGCGTTGACGACGGGCACGTAAACACACCTTGGGGTTCAACAACCACGGAAATCGTTTCGGGACACCAAACAGTCAGTAATAGTACACGAAACGGGTCAGAATCGGCCAAAACCGCGAGTGTTGATGACCGACAGGTAAACGCACCCCGGGGTTCGTCAATCGTGGAAATTTCCCCGGGACCCCAAAACAGTGAATAATAGTCGACGAAACGGGCCAGAATCGGCCAAAACTATGAGTGTTGATGACCGACACGTAAGCGCACCTTGGGGTCCAACAACTATGGAATTCGCTTCGGAACCCCAAAACGGTGAGTAATAGTGCACGAAACGGGCCAGAATCGGCCAGAATTGCGAGCGTTGACGACGGGCACGTAAACACACGTTGGGGCTCAACAACCATGCAAATCGCTTCGGGACACCAAACGGTGAGTAATAGTCCGCGAAACGGGCCAGAATCGGCCAAAACCATGAGTGTTGATGACCGACACGTAAACGCACCCCGGGGTTCATCAATCGTGGAAATCACCCCGGGACCCCAAAACAGTGAGTAAGTCCACGAAACGGGCCAGAATCGGCCAAAACTGTGAGTGTTGATGACCGACACGTAAGCGCACCTTGGGGTCCAACAACTATGGAAATCACTTCGAAACCCCAAAACAGTGAGTAATAGTGGACGAAACGGGCCAGAATCGGCCAGAATTGCGAGCGTCGACGACGGACACGTAAACGCACCTTGGGGTTCAACAACCATGGAAACCGCTTGCGGACACCAAACGGTGAGTAATAGTCCATGAAACGGGTCAAAATCGGCCAAAACCGCGAATATTGATGACCGACACGTAAGCGCACCTTGGGGTCCAACAACTATGGAATTCGCTTCGGAACCCCAAAACGGTGAGTAATAGTGCACGAAACGGGCCACAATCGGCCAGAATTGCGAGCGTTGACGACGGGCACGTAAACACACCTTGGGGTTCAACAACCACGGAAATCGCTTCGGGACACCAAACAGTCAGTAATAGT
The DNA here is from genome assembly GCA_022496015.1 of Hordeum marinum. Taxonomy (NCBI): domain Eukaryota; kingdom Viridiplantae; phylum Streptophyta; class Magnoliopsida; order Poales; family Poaceae; genus Hordeum; species Hordeum marinum. The sequence continues at coordinate 3,213,381 of CM039672.1, read as the reverse complement.
ACACGAAACGGGTTAGAATCGGCCAAAACCGCGAGTGTTGATGACCGACACGTAAACGCACCCCGGGGTTCATCAGTCGTGGAAATCACCCCGGGACCCCAAAACAGTGAGTAAGTCGACGAAACGGGCCAGAATCGGCCAAAACTGTGAGTGTTGATGACCGACACGTAAGCGCACCTTGGGGTCCAACAACAATGGAAATCACTTCGAAAACCCAAAACTCTGAGTAATAGTGGACGAAACAGGCCAGAATCGGCCAGAATTGCGAGCGTTGACGACGGACACTTAAACGCACCTTGGGGTTCAACAACCATGGAAACCGCTTGCGAACACCAAACGGTGAGTAATAGTCCATGAAACGGGTGAGAATCTGCCAAAACCGCGAATATTGATGACCGACACGTAAGCGCACCTTGGGGTCCAACAACTATTGAAATCACTTCGAAACCCCAAAACGGTGAGTAATAGTGGATGAAACGGGCCAGAATCGGCCAAAATTGCGAGCGTTGACGACGGACACGTAAACGCACCTTGGGGTTCAACAACCATGGAAACCGCTTGCGGACACCAAACGGTGAGTAATAGTCCATGAAACGGGTCAGAATCGGCCAAAACCGCGAATATTGATGACCGACACGTAAGCGCACCTTGGGGTCCAACAACTATGGAAATCACATCGAAACCCCAAAACGGTGAGTTATAGTGCACGAAACGGGCCAGAATCGGCCAAAATTGCGAGCGTTGACGACGGGCACGTAAACACACCTTGGGGTTCAACAACCACGGAAATCGCTTCGGGACACCAAACAGTCAGTAATAGTACACGAAACGGGTCAGAATCGGCCAAAACCGCGAGTGTTGATGACCGACAGGTAAACGCACCCCGGGGTTCGTCAATCGTGGAAATTTCCCCGGGACCCCAAAACAGTGAATAATAGTCGACGAAACGGGCCAGAATCGGCCAAAACTGTGAGTGTTGATGACGGACACGTAAGCGCACCTTGGGGTCCAACAACTATGGAAATCGCTTCGAAAACCCAAAACTCTGAGTAATAGTGGACGAAACAGGCCAGAATCTACCAGAATTGCGAGCGTTGACGACGGACACGCAAACGCACCTCGGGGTTCAACAAGCATGGAAACCATTTGAGGACACCAAACGGTGAGTAATAGTCCATGAAACGGGTCGGAATCGGCCAAAACCGCGAGTATTGATGACCGACACGTAAGCGTACCTTGGGGTCCAACAACTATGGAAATCACTTCGGAACCCCAAAACGGTGAGTAATAGTGCACGAAGCGGGCCAGAATCGGCTAGAATTGTGAGCATTGACGACGGGCCCGTAAACGTGCCTTGGGGTTCAACAACCAAGGAAATCACCCCGGGACCCCAAAACAGTGAGTAATAGTCCACGAAACGGGTCAGAATCGGCCAGACCCGCGGGTGTTGATGACCGACACGTAATCGCACCTTGGGATCCAACAACTATGGAAATCTTTTTGAAAACCAAAAACTGTGAGTAATAGTGCACGAAACGGATCGGCCAGAATTGCGAGCACTGACGACGGACACGTAAACGCACCTTGGGGTTCAACAACCATGGCAACCATTTGGGGACACCAAACGGTGAGTAATAGTCCACGAAACGGGTCAGAATCGGCCAATACCGCGAATATTGATGACCGACACATAAGCGCACCTTGGGGTCCAACAACTATGGAAATCGCTTCGGAACCCCAAAACGGTGAGTAATAATGCACGAAACGGGCCAGAATTTCGAGCGTTGACGACGGGCACGTAAACACACCTTGGGGTTCAACAACCATGCAAATCGCTTCGGGACACCAAACGGTGAGTAATAGTCCACGAAACGGGCCAGAATCGGCCAAAACCGCGAGTGTTGATGACCGACACGTAAACGCACCCCGGGGTTCATCAATCGTGGAAATCACCCCGGGACCCCAAAACAGTGAGTAAGTCCACGAAACGGGCCAGAATCGGCCAAAACTGTGAGTGCTGATGACCGACACGTAAGCGCACCTTGGGGTCCAACAACTATGGAAATCACTTCGAAACCCCAAAACGGTGAGTAATAGTGGACGAAACGGGCCAGAATCGGCCAGAATTGCGAGCGTTGCCGACGGACACGTAAACGCACCTTGGGGTTCAACAACCATGGAAACCGCTTGCGGACACCAAACGGTGAGTAATAGTCCATGAAACGGGTCAGAATCGGCCAAAACCGCGAATATTGATGACCGACACGTAAGCGCACCTTGGGGTCCAACAACTATGGAATTCGCTTCGGAACCCCAAAACGGTGAGTAATAGTGCACGAAACGGGCCAGAATCGGCCAGAATTGCGAGCGTTGACGACGGGCACGTAAACACACCTTGGGGTTCAACAACCACGGAAATCGCTTCGGGACACCAAACAGTCAGTAATAGTACACGAAACGGGTTAGAATCGGCCAAAACCGCGAGTGTTGATGACCGACACGTAAACGCACCCCGGGGTTCATCAATCGTGGAAATCACCCCGGGACCCCAAAACAGTGAGTAAGTCCACGAAACGGGCCAGAATCGGCCAAAACTGTGAGTGTTGATGACCGACACGTAAGCGCACCTTGGGGTCCAACAACAATGGAAATCACTTCGAAAACCCAAAACTCTGAGTAATAGTGGACGAAACAGGCCAGAATCGGCCAAAATTGCGAGCGTTGACGACGGACACGTAAACGCACCTTGGGGTTCAACAACCATGGAAACCGCTTGCGGACACCAAACGGTGAGTAATATAGTCCATGAAACGGGTCAGAATCGGCCAAAACCGCGAATATTGATGACCGACACGTAAGCGCACCTTGGGGTCCAACAACTATGGAAATCACTTCGGAACCCCAAAACGGTGAGTTATAGTGCACGAAACGGGCCAGAATCGGCCAAAATTGCGAGCGTTGACGACGGGCACGTAAACACACCTTGGGGTTCAACAACCACGGAAATCGTTTCGGGACACCAAACAGTCAGTAATAGTACACGAAACGGGTCAGAATCGGCCAAACCGCGAGTGTTGATGACCGACAGGTAAACGCACCCCGGGGTTCGTCAATCGTGGAAATTTCCCCGGGACCCCAAAACAGTGAATAATAGTCGACGAAACGGGCCAGAATCGGCCAAAACTATGAGTGTTGATGACCGACACGTAAGCGCACCTTGGGGTCCAACAACTATGGAATTCGCTTCGGAACCCCAAAACGGTGAGTAATAGTGCACGAAACGGGCCAGAATCGGCCAGAATTGCGAGCGTTGACGACGGGCACGTAAACACACGTTGGGGCTCAACAACCATGCAAATCGCTTCGGGACACCAAACGGTGAGTAATAGTCCGCGAAACGGGCCAGAATCGGCCAAAACCATGAGTGTTGATGACCGACACGTAAACGCACCCCGGGGTTCATCAATCGTGGAAATCACCCCGGGACCCCAAAACAGTGAGTAAGTCCACGAAACGGGCCAGAATCGGCCAAAACTGTGAGTGTTGATGACCGACACGTAAGCGCACCTTGGGGTCCAACAACTATGGAAATCACTTCGAAACCCCAAAACAGTGAGTAATAGTGGACGAAACGGGCCAGAATCGGCCAGAATTGCGAGCGTTGACGACGGACACGTAAACGCACCTTGGGGTTCAACAACCATGGAAACCGCTTGCGGACACCAAACGGTGAGTAATAGTCCATGAAACGGGTCAGAATCGGCCAAAACCGCGAATATTGATGACCGACACGTAAGCGCACCTTGGGGTCCAACAACTATGGAATTCGCTTCGGAACCCCAAAACGGTGAGTAATAGTGCACGAAACGGGCCACAATCGGCCAGAATTGCGAGCGTTGACGACGGGCACGTAAACACACCTTGGGGTTCAACAACCACGGAAATCGCTTCGGGACACCAAACAGTCAGTAATAGTACACGAAACGGGTTAGAATCGGCCAAAACCGCGAGTGTTGATGACCGACACGTAAACGCACCCCGGGGTTCATCAGTCGTGGAAATCACCCCGGGACCCCAAAACAGTGAGTAAGTCGACGAAACGGGCCAGAATCGGCCAAAACTGTGAGTGTTGATGACCGACACGTAAGCGCACCTTGGGGTCCAACAACAATGGAAATCACTTCGAAAACCCAAAACTCTGAGTAATAGTGGACGAAACAGGCCAGAATCGGCCAGAATTGCGAGCGTTGACGACGGACACTTAAACGCACCTTGGGGTTCAACAACCATGGAAACCGCTTGCGAACACCAAACGGTGAGTAATAGTCCATGAAACGGGTGAGAATCTGCCAAAACCGCGAATATTGATGACCGACACGTAAGCGCACCTTGGGGTCCAACAACTATTGAAATCACTTCGAAACCCCAAAACGGTGAGTAATAGTGGATGAAACGGGCCAGAATCGGCCAAAATTGCGAGCGTTGACGACGGACACGTAAACGCACCTTGGGGTTCAACAACCATGGAAACCGCTTGCGGACACCAAACGGTGAGTAATAGTCCATGAAACGGGTCAGAATCGGCCAAAACCGCGAATATTGATGACCGACACGTAAGCGCACCTTGGGGTCCAACAACTATGGAAATCACATCGAAACCCCAAAACGGTGAGTTATAGTGCACGAAACGGGCCAGAATCGGCCAAAATTGCGAGCGTTGACGACGGGCACGTAAACACACCTTGGGGTTCAACAACCACGGAAATCGCTTCGGGACACCAAACAGTCAGTAATAGTACACGAAACGGGTCAGAATCGGCCAAAACCGCGAGTGTTGATGACCGACAGGTAAACGCACCCCGGGGTTCGTCAATCGTGGAAATTTCCCCGGGACCCCAAAACAGTGAATAATAGTCGACGAAACGGGCCAGAATCGGCCAAAACTATGAGTGTTGATGACCGACACGTAAGCGCACCTTGGGGTCCAACAACTATGGAATTCGCTTCGGAACCCCAAAACGGTGAGTAATAGTGCACGAAACGGGCCAGAATCGGCCAGAATTGCGAGCGTTGACGACGGGCACGTAAACACACGTTGGGGCTCAACAACCATGCAAATCGCTTCGGGACACCAAACGGTGAGTAATAGTCCGCGAAACGGGCCAGAATCGGCCAAAACCATGAGTGTTGATGACCGACACGTAAACGCACCCCGGGGTTCATCAATCGTGGAAATCACCCCGGGACCCCAAAACAGTGAGTAAGTCCACGAAACGGGCCAGAATCGGCCAAAACTGTGAGTGTTGATGACCGACACGTAAGCGCACCTTGGGGTCCAACAACTATGGAAATCACTTCGAAACCCCAAAACAGTGAGTAATAGTGGACGAAACGGGCCAGAATCGGCCAGAATTGCGAGCGTCGACGACGGACACGTAAACGCACCTTGGGGTTCAACAACCATGGAAACCGCTTGCGGACACCAAACGGTGAGTAATAGTCCATGAAACGGGTCAGAATCGGCCAAAACCGCGAATATTGATGACCGACACGTAAGCGCACCTTGGGGTCCAACAACTATGGAATTCGCTTCGGAACCCCAAAACGGTGAGTAATAGTGCACGAAACGGGCCACAATCGGCCAGAATTGCGAGCGTTGACGACGGGCACGTAAACACACCTTGGGGTTCAACAACCACGGAAATCGCTTCGGGACACCAAACAGTCAGTAATAGTACACGAAACGGGTTAGAATCGGCCAAAACCGCGAGTGTTGATGACCGACACGTAAACGCACCCCGGGGTTCATCAGTCGTGGAAATCACCCCGGGACCCCAAAACAGTGAGTAAGTCGACGAAACGGGCCAGAATCGGCCAAAACTGTGAGTGTTGATGACCGACACGTAAGCGCACCTTGGGGTCCAACAACAATGGAAATCACTTCGAAAACCCAAAACTCTGAGTAATAGTGGACGAAACAGGCCAGAATCGGCCAGAATTGCGAGCGTTGACGACGGACACTTAAACGCACCTTGGGGTTCAACAACCATGGAAACCGCTTGCGAACACCAAACGGTGAGTAATAGTCCATGAAACGGGTGAGAATCGGCCAAAACCGCGAATATTGATGACCGACACGTAAGCGCACCTTGGGGTCCAACAACTATTGAAATCACTTCGAAACCCCAAAACGGTGAGTAATAGTGGATGAAACGGGCCAGAATCTACCAGAATTGCGAGCGTTGACGACGGACACGCAAACGCACCTCGGGGTTCAACAAGCATGGAAACCATTTGAGGACACCAAACGGTGAGTAATAGTCCATGAAACGGGTCGGAATCGGCCAAAACCGCGAGTATTGATGACCGACACGTAAGCGTACCTTGGGGTCCAACAACTATGGAAATCACTTCGGAACCCCAAAACGGTGAGTAATAGTGCACGAAGCGGGCCAGAATCGGCTAGAATTGTGAGCATTGACGACGGGCCCGTAAACGTGCCTTGGGGTTCAACAACCAAGGAAATCACCCCGGGACCCCAAAACAGTGAGTAATAGTCCACGAAACGGGTCAGAATCGGCCAGACCCGCGGGTGTTGATGACCGACACGTAATCGCACCTTGGGATCCAACAACTATGGAAATCTTTTTGAAAACCAAAAACTGTGAGTAATAGTGCACGAAACGGATCGGCCAGAATTGCGAGCACTGACGACGGACACGTAAACGCACCTTGGGGTTCAACAACCATGGCAACCATTTGGGGACACCAAACGGTGAGTAATAGTCCACGAAACGGGTCAGAATCGGCCAATACCGCGAATATTGATGACCGACACATAAGCGCACCTTGGGGTCCAACAACTATGGAAATCGCTTCGGAACCCCAAAACGGTGAGTAATAATGCACGAAACGGGCCAGAATCGGCCAGAATTTCGAGCGTTGACGACGGGCACGTAAGCGCACCTTGGGGTCCAACAACTATGGAAATCACTTCGAAACCCCAAAACGGTGAGTAATAGTGGACGAAACGGGCCAGAATCGGCCAGAATTGCGAGCGTTGCCGACGGACACGTAAACGCACCTTGGGGTTCAACAACCATGGAAACTGCTTGCGGACACCAAACGGTGAGTAATAGTCCATGAAACGGGTCAGAATCGGCCAAAACCGCGAATATTGATGACCGACACGTAAGCGCACCTTGGGGTCCAACAACTATGGAATTCGCTTCGGAACCCCAAAACGGTGAGTAATAGTGCACGAAACGGGCCAGAATCGGCCAGAATTGCGAGCGTTGACGACGGGCACGTAAACACACCTTGGGGTTCAACAACCACGGAAATCGCTTCGGGACACCAAACAGTCAGTAATAGTACACGAAACGGGTTAGAATCGGCCAAAACCGCGAGTGTTGATGACCGACACGTAAACGCACCCCGGGGTTCATCAATCGTGGAAATCACCCCGGGACCCCAAAACAGTGAGTAAGTCCACGAAACGGGCCAGAATCGGCCAAAACTGTGAGTGTTGATGACCGACACGTAAGCGCACCTTGGGGTCCAACAACAATGGAAATCACTTCGAAAACCCAAAACTCTGAGTAATAGTGGACGAAACAGGCCAGAATCGGCCAAAATTGCGAGCGTTGACGACGGACACGTAAACGCACCTTGGGGTTCAACAACCATGGAAACCGCTTGCGGACACCAAACGGTGAGTAATATAGTCCATGAAACGGGTCAGAATCGGCCAAAACCGCGAATATTGATGACCGACACGTAAGCGCACCTTGGGGTCCAACAACTATGGAAATCACTTCGGAACCCCAAAACGGTGAGTTATAGTGCACGAAACGGGCCAGAATCGGCCAAAATTGCGAGCGTTGACGACGGGCACGTAAACACACCTTGGGGTTCAACAACCACGGAAATCGTTTCGGGACACCAAACAGTCAGTAATAGTACACGAAACGGGTCAGAATCGGCCAAAACCGCGAGTGTTGATGACCGACAGGTAAACGCACCCCGGGGTTCGTCAATCGTGGAAATTTCCCCGGGACCCCCAAAACAGTGAATAATAGTCGACGAAACGGGCCAGAATCGGCCAAAACTATGAGTGTTGATGACCGACACGTAAGCGCACCTTGGGGTCCAACAACTATGGAATTCGCTTCGGAACCCCAAAACGGTGAGTAATAGTGCACGAAACGGGCCAGAATCGGCCAGAATTGCGAGCGTTGACGACGGGCACGTAAACACACGTTGGGGCTCAACAACCATGCAAATCGCTTCGGGACACCAAACGGTGAGTAATAGTCCGCGAAACGGGCCAGAATCGGCCAAAACCATGAGTGTTGATGACCGACACGTAAACGCACCCCGGGGTTCATCAATCGTGGAAATCACCCCGGGACCCCAAAACAGTGAGTAAGTCCACGAAACGGGCCAGAATCGGCCAAAACTGTGAGTGTTGATGACCGACACGTAAGCGCACCTTGGGGTCCAACAACTATGGAAATCACTTCGAAACCCCAAAACAGTGAGTAATAGTGGACGAAACGGGCCAGAATCGGCCAGAATTGCGAGCGTTGACGACGGACACGTAAACGCACCTTGGGGTTCAACAACCATGGAAACCGCTTGCGGACACCAAACGGTGAGTAATAGTCCATGAAACGGGTCAGAATCGGCCAAAACCGCGAATATTGATGACCGACACGTAAGCGCACCTTGGGGTCCAACAACTATGGAATTCGCTTCGGAACCCCAAAACGGTGAGTAATAGTGCACGAAACGGGCCACAATCGGCCAGAATTGCGAGCGTTGACGACGGGCACGTAAACACACCTTGGGGTTCAACAACCACGGAAATCGCTTCGGGACACCAAACAGTCAGTAATAGTACACGAAACGGGTTAGAATCGGCCAAAACCGCGAGTGTTGATGACCGACACGTAAACGCACCCCGGGGTTCATCAGTCGTGGAAATCACCCCGGGACCCCAAAACAGTGAGTAAGTCGACGAAACGGGCCAGAATCGGCCAAAACTGTGAGTGTTGATGACCGACACGTAAGCGCACCTTGGGGTCCAACAACAATGGAAATCACTTCGAAAACCCAAAACTCTGAGTAATAGTGGACGAAACAGGCCAGAATCGGCCAGAATTGCGAGCGTTGACGACGGACACTTAAACGCACCTTGGGGTTCAACAACCATGGAAACCGCTTGCGAACACCAAACGGTGAGTAATAGTCCATGAAACGGGTGAGAATCTGCCAAAACCGCGAATATTGATGACCGACACGTAAGCGCACCTTGGGGTCCAACAACTATTGAAATCACTTCGAAACCCCAAAACGGTGAGTAATAGTGGATGAAACGGGCCAGAATCGGCCAAAATTGCGAGCGTTGACGACGGACACGTAAACGCACCTTGGGGTTCAACAACCATGGAAACCGCTTGCGGACACCAAACGGTGAGTAATAGTCCATGAAACGGGTCAGAATCGGCCAAAACCGCGAATATTGATGACCGACACGTAAGCGCACCTTGGGGTCCAACAACTATGGAAATCACATCGAAACCCCAAAACGGTGAGTTATAGTGCACGAAACGGGCCAGAATCGGCCAAAATTGCGAGCGTTGACGACGGGCACGTAAACACACCTTGGGGTTCAACAACCACGGAAATCGCTTCGGGACACCAAACAGTCAGTAATAGTACACGAAACGGGTCAGAATCGGCCAAAACCGCGAGTGTTGATGACCGACAGGTAAACGCACCCCGGGGTTCGTCAATCGTGGAAATTTCCCCGGGACCCCAAAACAGTGAATAATAGTCGACGAAACGGGCCAGAATCGGCCAAAACTGTGAGTGTTGATGACGGACACGTAAGCGCACCTTGGGGTCCAACAACTATGGAAATCGCTTCGAAAACCCAAAACTCTGAGTAATAGTGGACGAAACAGGCCAGAATCTACCAGAATTGCGAGCGTTGACGACGGACACGCAAACGCACCTCGGGGTTCAACAAGCATGGAAACCATTTGAGGACACCAAACGGTGAGTAATAGTCCATGAAACGGGTCGGAATCGGCCAAAACCGCGAGTATTGATGACCGACACGTAAGCGTACCTTGGGGTCCAACAACTATGGAAATCACTTCGGAACCCCAAAACGGTGAGTAATAGTGCACGAAGCGGGCCAGAATCGGCTAGAATTGTGAGCATTGACGACGGGCCCGTAAACGCGCCTTGGGGTTCAACAACCAAGGAAATCACCCCGGGACCCCAAAACAGTGAGTAATAGTCCACGAAACGGGTCAGAATCGGCCAGACCCGCGGGTGTTGATGACCGACACGTAATCGCACCTTGGGATCCAACAACTATGGAAATCTTTTTGAAAACCAAAAACTGTGAGTAATAGTGCACGAAACGGATCGGCCAGAATTGCGAGCACTGACGACGGACACGTAAATGCACCTTGGGGTTCAACAACCATGGCAACCATTTGGGGACACCAAACGGTGAGTAATAGTCCACGAAACGGGTCAGAATCGGCCAATACCGCGAATATTGATGACCGACACATAAGCGCACCTTGGGGTCCAACAACTATGGAAATCGCTTCGGAACCCCAAAACGGTGAGTAATAATGCACGAAACGGGCCAGAATCGGCCAGAATTTCGAGCGTTGACGACGGGCACGTAAACACACCTTGGGGTTCAACAACCATGCAAATCGCTTCGGGACACCAAACGGTGAGTAATAGTCCACGAAACGGGCCAGAATCGGCCAAACCCGCGAGTGTTGATGACCGACACGTAAACGCACCCCGGGGTTCATCAATCGTGGAAATCACCCCGGGACCCCAAAACAGTAAGTCCACGAAACGGGCCAGAATCGGCCAAAACTGTGAGTGCTGATGACCGACACGTAAGCGCACCTTGGGGTCCAACAACTATGGAAATCACTTCGAAACCCCAAAACGGTGAGTAATAGTGGACGAAACGGGCCAGAATCGGCCAGAATTGCGAGCGTTGCCGACGGACACGTAAACGCACCTTGGGGTTCAACAACCATGGAAACTGCTTGCGGACACCAAACGGTGAGTAATAGTCCATGAAACGGGTCAGAATCGGCCAAAACCGCGAATATTGATGACCGACACGTAAGCGCACCTTGGGGTCCAACAACTATGGAATTCGCTTCGGAACCCCAAAACGGTGAGTAATAGTGCACGAAACGGGCCAGAATCGGCCAGAATTGCGAGCGTTGACGACGGGCACGTAAACACACCTTGGGGTTCAACAACCACGGAAATCGCTTCGGGACACCAAACAGTCAGTAATAGTACACGAAACGGGTTAGAATCGGCCAAAACCGCGAGTGTTGATGACCGACACGTAAACGCACCCCGGGGTTCATCAATCGTGGAAATCACCCCGGGACCCCAAAACAGTGAGTAAGTCCACGAAACGGGCCAGAATCGGCCAAAACTGTGAGTGTTGATGACCGACACGTAAGCGCACCTTGGGGTCCAACAACAATGGAAATCACTTCGAAAACCCAAAACTCTGAGTAATAGTGGACGAAACAGGCCAGAATCGGCCAAAATTGCGAGCGTTGACGACGGACACGTAAACGCACCTTGGGGTTCAACAACCATGGAAACCGCTTGCGGACACCAAACGGTGAGTAATATAGTCCATGAAACGGGTCAGAATCGGCTAAAACCGCGAATATTGATGACCGACACGTAAGCGCACCTTGGGGTCCAACAACTATGGAAATCACTTCGGAACCCCAAAACGGTGAGTTATAGTGCACGAAACGGGCCAGAATCGGCCAAAATTGCGAGCGTTGACGACGGGCACGTAAACACACCTTGGGGTTCAACAACCACGGAAATCGTTTCGGGACACCAAACAGTCAGTAATAGTACACGAAACGGGTCAGAATCGGCCAAAACCGCGAGTGTTGATGACCGACAGGTAAACGCACCCCGGGGTTCGTCAATCGTGGAAATTTCCCCGGGACCCCAAAACAGTGAATAATAGTCGACGAAACGGGCCAGAATCGGCCAAAACTATGAGTGTTGATGACCGACACGTAAGCGCACCTTGGGGTCCAACAACTATGGAATTCGCTTCGGAACCCCAAAACGGTGAGTAATAGTGCACGAAACGGGCCAGAATCGGCCAGAATTGCGAGCGTTGACGACGGGCACGTAAACACACGTTGGGGCTCAACAACCATGCAAATCGCTTCGGGACACCAAACGGTGAGTAATAGTCCGCGAAACGGGCCAGAATCGGCCAAAACCATGAGTGTTGATGACCGACACGTAAACGCACCCCGGGGTTCATCAATCGTGGAAATCACCCCGGGACCCCAAAACAGTGAGTAAGTCCACGAAACGGGCCAGAATCGGCCAAAACTGTGAGTGTTGATGACCGACACGTAAGCGCACCTTGGGGTCCAACAACAATGGAAATCACTTCGAAAACCCAAAACTCTGAGTAATAGTGGACGAAACAGGCCAGAATCGGCCAAAATTGCGAGCGTTGACGACGGACACGTAAACGCACCTTGGGGTTCAACAACCATGGAAACCGCTTGCGGACACCAAACGGTGAGTAATATAGTCCATGAAACGGGTCAGAATCGGCCAAAACCGCGAATATTGATGACCGACACGTAAGCGCACCTTGGGGTCCAACAACTATGGAAATCACTTCGGAACCCCAAAACGGTGAGTTATAGTGCACGAAACGGGCCAGAATCGGCCAAAATTGCGAGCGTTGACGACGGGCACGTAAACACACCTTGGGGTTCAACAACCACGGAAATCGTTTCGGGACACCAAACAGTCAGTAATAGTACACGAAACGGGTCAGAATCGGCCAAAACCGCGAGTGTTGATGACCGACAGGTAAACGCACCCCGGGGTTCGTCAATCGTGGAAATTTCCCCGGGACCCCAAAACAGTGAATAATAGTCGACGAAACGGGCCAGAATCGGCCAAAACTATGAGTGTTGATGACCGACACGTAAGCGCACCTTGGGGTCCAACAACTATGGAATTCGCTTCGGAACCCCAAAACGGTGAGTAATAGTGCACGAAACGGGCCAGAATCGGCCAGAATTGCGAGCGTTGACGACGGGCACGTAAACACACGTTGGGGCTCAACAACCATGCAAATCGCTTCGGGACACCAAACGGTGAGTAATAGTCCGCGAAACGGGCCAGAATCGGCCAAAACCATGAGTGTTGATGACCGACACGTAAACGCACCCCGGGGTTCATCAATCGTGGAAATCACCCCGGGACCCCAAAACAGTGAGTAAGTCCACGAAACGGGCCAGAATCGGCCAAAACTGTGAGTGTTGATGACCGACACGTAAGCGCACCTTGGGGTCCAACAACTATGGAAATCACTTCGAAACCCCAAAACAGTGAGTAATAGTGGACGAAACGGGCCAGAATCGGCCAGAATTGCGAGCGTTGACGACGGACACGTAAACGCACCTTGGGGTTCAACAACCATGGAAACCGCTTGCGGACACCAAACGGTGAGTAATAGTCCATGAAACGGGTCAGAATCGGCCAAAACCGCGAATATTGATGACCGACACGTAAGCGCACCTTGGGGTCCAACAACTATTGAAATCACTTCGAAACCCCAAAACGGTGAGTAATAGTGGACGAAACGGGCCAGAATCGGCCAGAATTGCGAGCGTTGACGACGGACACGTAAACGCACCTTGGGGTTCAACAACCATGGAAACCGCTTGCGGACACCAAACGGTGAGTAATAGTCCATGAAACGGGTTAGAATCGGCCAAAACCGCAAATATTGATGACCGACACGTAAGCGCACCTTGGGGTCGAACAACTATGGAATTCGCTTCGGAACCCCAAAACGGTGAGTAATAGTCCACGAAACGGGTCAGAATCGGCCAATACCGCGAATATTGATGACCGACACATAAGCGCACCTTGGGGTCCAACAACTATGGAAATCGCTTCGGAACCCCAAAACGGTGAGGAATAATGCACGAAACGGGCCAGAATCGGCCAGAATTTCGAGCGTTGACGACGGGCACGTAAACACACCTTGGGGTTCAACAACCATGCAAATCGCTTCGGGACACCAAACGGTGAGTAATAGTCCGCGAAACGGGCCAGAATCGGCCAAAACCGCGAGTGTTGATGACCGACACGTAAACGCACCCCGAGGTTCATCAATCGTGGAAATCACCCCGGGACCCCAAAACAGTGAGTAAGTCCACGAAACGGGCCAGAATCGGCCAAAACTGTGAGTGCTGATGACCGACACGTAAGCGCACCTTGGGGTCCAACAACTATGGAAATCACTTCGAAACCCCAAAACGGTGAGTAATAGTGGGCGAAACGGGCCAGAATCGGCCAGAATTGCGAGCGTTGACGACGGACACGTAAACGCACCTTGGGATTCAACAACCATGGAAACCGCTTGCGGACACCAAACGGTGAGTAATAGTCCATCAAACGGGTCAGAATCGGCCAAAACCGCGAATATTGATGACCGACACGTAAGCGCACCTTGGGGTCCAACAACTATGGAATTCGCTTCGGAACCCCAAAACGGTGAGTAATAGTGCACGAAACGGGCCAGAATCGGCCAGAATTGCGAGCGTTGACGACGGGCACGTAAAGACACCTTGGGGTTCAACCACCACGGAAATCGCTTCGGGACACCAAACAGTGAGTAATAGTACACGAAACGGGTTAGAATCGGCCAAAACCGCGAGTGTTGATGACCGACATGTAAACGTACCCCGGGGTTCATCAATCGTGGAAATCACCCCGGGACCCCAAAACAGTGAGTAAGTCCACGAAACGGGCCAGAATCGGCCAAAACTGTGAGTGTTTATGACCGACACGTAAGCGCACCTTGGGGTCCAACAACTTTGGAAATCACTTTGAAAACTAAAAACGGTGAGTAATAGTGGACGAAACGGGCCAGAATCGGCCAGAATTGTGAGCGTTGACGACGGACACGTAAACGCACCTTGGGGTTCAACAACCATGGAAACCGCTTGCGGACACCAAACGGTGAGTAATAGTCCATGAAACAAGTCAGAATCGGCCAAAACCGCGAATATTGATGACCGACACGTAAGCGCACCTTGGGGTCCAACAACTATGGAATTCGCTTCGGAACCCCAAAACGGTGAGTAATAGTGCACGAAACGGGCCAGAATCGGCCAGAATTGCGAGCGTTGACGACGGGCACGTAAACACACCTTGGGGTTCAATAACCACGGAAATCGCTTCGGGACACCAAACAGTCAGTAATGGTACACGAAACGGGTTAGAATCGGCCAAAACCGCGAGTATTGATGACCGACAGGTAAACGCACTCCGGGGTTCGTCAATCGTGGAAATCTCCCCGGGACCCCAAAACAGTGAATAATAGTCGACGAAACGGGCCAGAATCGGCCAAAACTGTGAGTGTTGATGACCGACACGTAAGCGCACCTTGGGGTCCAACAACTATGGAAATCGCTTCGAAAACCCAAAACTCTCAGTAATAGTGGACGAAACGGGCGAGAATCGGCCAGAATTGCGAGCGTTGACGACGGACACGTAAACGCACCTCGGGGTTCAACAAGCATGGAAACCATTCGAGGACACCAAACGGTGAGTAATAGTCCATGAAACGGGTCAGAATCGGCCAAAACCGCGAGTATTGATGACCGACACGTAAGCGTAGCTTGGGGTCCAACAACTATGGAAATCACTTCGGAACCCCAAAACGGTGAGTAATAGTGCACGAAACGGGCCAGAATCGGCTAGAATTGCGAGCATTGACGACGGGCACGTAAACGCGCCTTGGGGTTCAACAACCATGGAAATCACCCCGGGACCCCAAAACAGTGAGTAATAGTCCACGAAACGGGTCAGAATCGGCCAGACCCGCGGGTGTTGATGACCGACAGGTAAGCGCACCTTGGGATCCAACAACTATGGAAATCTTTTTGAAAACCAAAAACTGTGAGTAATAGTGCACGAAACGGATCGGCCAGAATTGCGTGCACTGACGACGGACACGTAAACGCACCTTGGGGTTCAACAACCATGGCAACCATTTGGGGACACCAAACGGTGAGTAATAGTCCACGAAACGGGTCAGAATCGGCCAATACCGCGAATATTGATGACCGGCACATAAGCGCACCTTGGGGTCCAACAACTATGGAAATCGCTTCGGAACCCCAAAATGGTGAGTAATAATGCACGAAACGGGCCAGAATCGGCCAGAATTTCGAGCGTTGACGACGGGCACGTAAACACACCTTGGGGTTCAACAACCATGCAAATCGCTTCGGGACACCAAACGGTGAGTAATAGTCCGCGAAACGGGCCAGAATCGGCCAAAACCGCGAGTGTTGATGACCGACACGTAAACGCACCCCGGGGTTCATCAATCGTGGAAATCACCCCGGGACCCCAAAACAGTAAGTCGACGAAACGGGCCAGAATCGGCCAAAACTGTGAGTGTTGATGACCGACACGTAAGCGCACCTTGGGGTCCAACAACAATGGAAATCACTTCGAAAACCCAAAACTCTGAGTAATAGTGGACGAAACAGGCCAGAATCGGCCAGAATTGCGAGCGTTGACGACGGACACTTAAACGCACCTTGGGGTTCAACAACCATGGAAACCGCTTGCGGACACCAAACGGTGAGTAATAGTCCATGAAACGGGTCAGAATCTGCCAAAACCGCGAATATTGATGACCGACACGTAAGCGCACCTTGGGGTCCAACAACTATTGAAATCACTTCGAAACCCCAAAACGGTGAGTAATAGTGGACGAAACGGGCCAGAATCGGCCAGAATTGCGAGCGTTGACGACGGACACGTAAACGCACCTTGGGGTTCAACAACCATGGAAACCGCTTGCGGACACCAAACGGTGAGTAATAGTCCATGAAACGGGTAAGAATCGGCCAAAACCGCAAATATTGATGACCGACACGTAAGCGCACCTTGGGGTCGAACAACTATGGAATTCGCTTCGGAACCCCAAAACGGTGAGTAATAGTGCACGAAACGGGCCAGAATCGGCCAGAATTGCGAGCGTTGACGACGGGCACGTAAACACGCCTTGGGGTTCAACAACCATAGAAATCGCTTTCGGACACCAAACAGTCAGTAATAGTACATGAAACGGGTCAGAATCGGCCAAAACCGCGAGTGTTGATGACCGACAGGTAAATGCACCCCGGGGTTCGTCAATCGTGGAAATTTCCCCGGGACCCCAAAACAGTGAATAATAGTCGACGAAACGGGCCAGAATCGGCCAAAACTGTGAGTGTTGATGACCGACACGTAAGCGCACCTTGGGGTCCAACAACTATGGAAATCGCTTCGAAAACCCAAAACTCTGAGTAATAGTGGACGAAACAGGCCAGAATTGCGAGCGTTGACGACGGACACGCAAACGCACCTCGGGGTTCAACAAGCATGGAAACCATTTGAGGACACCAGACGGTGAGTAATAGTCCATGAAACGGGTCGGAATCGGCCAAAACCGCGAGTATTGATGACCGACACGTAAGCGTACCTTGGGGTCCAACAACTATGGAAATCACTTCGGAACCCCAAAACGGTGAGTAATAGTGCACGAAACGGGCTAGAATCGGCTAGAATTGTGAGCATTGACGACGGGCACGTAAACGCGCCTTGGGGTTCAACAACCATGGAAATCACCCCGGGACCCCAAAACAGTGAGTAATAGTCCACGAAACGGGTCAGAATCGGCCAGACCCGCGGGTGTTGATGACCGACACGTAATCGCACCTTGGGATCCAACAACTATGGAAATCTTTTTGAAAACCAAAAACTGTGAGTAATAGTGCACGAAACGGATCGGCCAGAATTGCGAGCACTGACGACGGACACGTAAACGCACCTTGGGGTTCAACAACCATGGCAACCATTTGGGGACACCAAACGGTGAGTAATAGTCCACGAAACGGGTCAGAATCGGCCAATACCGCGAATATTGATGACCGACACATAAGCGCACCTTGGGGTCCAACAACTATGGAAATCGCTTCGGAACCCCAAAACGGTGAGTAATAATGCACGAAACGGGCCAGAATCGGCCAGAATTTCGAGCGTTGACGACGGGCACGTAAACACACCTTGGGGTTCAACAACCATGCAAATCGCTTCGGGACACCAAACGGTGAGTAATAGTCCGCGAAACGGGCCAGAATCGGCCAAAACCGCGAGTGTTGATGACCGACACGTAAACGCACCCCGAGGTTCATCAATCGTGGAAATCACCCCGGGACCCCAAAACAGTGAGTAAGTCCACGAAACGGGCCAGAATCGGCCAAAACTGTGAGTGCTGATGACCGACACGTAAGCGCACCTTGGGGTCCAACAACTATGGAAATCACTTCGAAACCCCAAAACGGTGAGTAATAGTGGGCGAAACGGGCCAGAATCGGCCAGAATTGCGAGCGTTGACGACGGACACGTAAACGCACCTTGGGGTTCAACAACCATGGAAACCGCTTGCGGACACCAAACGGTGAGTAATAGTCCATGAAACGGGTCAGAATCGGCCAAAACCGCGAATATTGATGACCGACACGTAAGCGCACCTTGGGGTCCAACAACTATGGAATTCGCTTCGGAACCCCAAAACGGTGAGTAATAGTGCACGAAACGGGCCAGAATCGGCCAGAATTGCGAGCGTTGACGACGGGCACGTAAACACACCTTGGGGTTCAACAACCACGGAAATCGCTTCGGGACACCAAACCATCAGTAATAGTACACGAAACGGGTTAGAATCGGCCAAAACCGCGAGTGTTGATGACCGACATGTAAACGCACCCCGGGGTTCATCAATCGTGGAAACCACCCCGGGACCCCAAAACAGTGAGTAAGTCCACGAAACGGGCCAGAATCGGCCAAAACTGTGAGTGTTTATGACCGACACGTAAGCGCACCTTGGGGTCCAACAACTTTGGAAATCACTTTGAAAACTAAAAACGGTGAGTAATAGTGGACGAAACGGGCCAGAATCGGCCAGAATTGTGAGCGTTGACGACGGACACGTAAACGCACCTTGGGGTTCAACAACCATGGAAACCGCTTGCGGACACCAAACGGTGAGTAATAGTCCATGAAACAAGTCAGAATCGGCCAAAACCGCGAATATTGATGACCGACACGTAAGCGCACCTTGGGGTCCAACAACTATGGAATTCGCTTCGGAACCCCAAAACGGTGAGTAATAGTGCACGAAACGGGCCAGAATCGGCCAGAATTGCGAGCGTTGACGACGGGCACGTAAACACACCTTGGGGTTCAATAACCACGGAAATCGCTTCGGGACACCAAACAGTCAGTAATGGTACACGAAACGGGTTAGAATCGGCCAAAACCGCGAGTATTGATGACCGACAGGTAAACGCACTCCGGGGTTCGTCAATCGTGGAAATCTCCCCGGGACCCCAAAACAGTGAATAATAGTCGACGAAACGGGCCAGAATCGGCCAAAACTGTGAGTGTTGATGACCGACACGTAAGCGCACCTTGGGGTCCAACAACTATGGAAATCGCTTCGAAAACCCAAAACTCTCAGTAATAGTGGAAGAAACGGGCGAGAATCGGCCAGAATTGCGAGCGTTGACAACGGACACGTAAACGCACCTCGGGGTTCAACAAGCATGGAAACCATTCGAGGACACCAAACGGTGAGTAATAGTCCATGAAACGGGTCAGAATCGGCCAAAACCGCGAGTATTGATGACCGACACGTAAGCGTAGCTTGGGGTCCAACAACTATGGAAATCACTTCGGAACCCCAAAACGGTGAGTAATAGTGCACGAAACGGGCCAGAATCGGCTAGAATTGCGAGCATTGACGACGGGCACGTAAACGCGCCTTGGGGTTCAACAACCATGGAAATCACCCCGGGACCCCAAAACAGTGAGTAATAGTCCACGAAACGGGTCAGAATCGGCCAGACCCGCGGGTGTTGATGACCGACAGGTAAGCGCACCTTGGGATCCAACAACTATGGAAATCTTTTTGAAAACCAAAAACTGTGAGTAATAGTGCACGAAACGGATCGGCCAGAATTGCGTGCACTGACGACGGACACGTAAACGCACCTTGGGGTTCAACAACCATGGCAACCATTTGGGGACACCAAACGGTGAGTAATAGTCCACGAAACGGGTCAGAATCGGCCAATACCGCGAATATTGATGACCGGCACATAAGCGCACCTTGGGGTCCAACAACTATGGAAATCGCTTCGGAACCCCAAAATGGTGAGTAATAATGCACGAAACGGGCCAGAATCGGCCAGAATTTCGAGCGTTGACGACGGGCACGTAAACACACCTTGGGGTTCAACAACCATGCAAATCGCTTCGGGACACCAAACGGTGAGTAATAGTCCGCGAAACGGGCCAGAATCGGCCAAAACCGCGAGTGTTGATGACCGACACGTAAACGCACCCCGGGGTTCATCAATCGTGGAAATCACCCCGGGACCCCAAAACAGTAAGTCGACGAAACGGGCCAGAATCGGCCAAAACTGTGAGTGTTGATGACCGACACGTAAGCGCACCTTGGGGTCCAACAACAATGGAAATCACTTCGAAAACCCAAAACTCTGAGTAATAGTGGACGAAACAGGCCAGAATCGGCCAGAATTGCGAGCGTTGACGACGGACACTTAAACGCACCTTGGGGTTCAACAACCATGGAAACCGCTTGCGGACACCAAACGGTGAGTAATAGTCCATGAAACGGGTCAGAATCTGCCAAAACCGCGAATATTGATGACCGACACGTAAGCGCACCTTGGGGTCCAACAACTATTGAAATCACTTCGAAACCCCAAAACGGTGAGTAATAGTGGACGAAACGGGCCAGAATCGGCCAGAATTGCGAGCGTTGACGACGGACACGTAAACGCACCTTGGGGTTCAACAACCATGGAAACCGCTTGCGGACACCAAACGGTGAGTAATAGTCCATGAAACGGGTAAGAATCGGCCAAAACCGCAAATATTGATGACCGACACGTAAGCGCACCTTGGGGTCGAACAACTATAGAATTCGCTTCGGAACCCCAAAACGGTGAGTAATAGTGCACGAAACGGGCCAGAATCGGCCAGAATTGCGAGCGTTGACGACGGGCACGTAAACACGCCTTGGGGTTCAACAACCATAGAAATCGCTTTCGGACACCAAACAGTCAGTAATAGTACATGAAACGGGTCAGAATCGGCCAAAACCGCGAGTGTTGATGACCGACAGGTAAATGCACCCCGGGGTTCGTCAATCGTGGAAATTTCCCCGGGACCCCAAAACAGTGAATAATAGTCGACGAAACGGGCCAGAATCGGCCAAAACTGTGAGTGTTGATGACCGACACGTAAGCGCACCTTGGGGTCCAACAACTATGGAAATCGCTTCGAAAACCCAAAACTCTGAGTAATAGTGGACGAAACAGGCCAGAATTGCGAGCGTTGACGACGGACACGCAAACGCACCTCGGGGTTCAACAAGCATGGAAACCATTTGAGGACACCAGACGGTGAGTAATAGTCCATGAAACGGGTCGGAATCGGCCAAAACCGCGAGTATTGATGACCGACACGTAAGCGTACCTTGGGGTCCAACAACTATGGAAATCACTTCGGAACCCCAAAACGGTGAGTAATAGTGCACGAAACGGGCTAGAATCGGCTAGAATTGTGAGCATTGACGACGGGCACGTAAACGCGCCTTGGGGTTCAACAACCATGGAAATCACCCCGGGACCCCAAAACAGTGAGTAATAGTCCACGAAACGGGTCAGAATCGGCCAGACCCGCGGGTGTTGATGACCGACACGTAATCGCACCTTGGGATCCAACAACTATGGAAATCTTTTTGAAAACCAAAAACTGTGAGTAATAGTGCACGAAACGGATCGGCCAGAATTGCGAGCACTGACGACGGACACGTAAACGCACCTTGGGGTTCAACAACCATGGCAACCATTTGGGGACACCAAACGGTGAGTAATAGTCCACGAAACGGGTCAGAATCGGCCAATACCGCGAATATTGATGACCGACACATAAGCGCACCTTGGGGTCCAACAACTATGGAAATCGCTTCGGAACCCCAAAACGGTGAGTAATAATGCACGAAACGGGCCAGAATCGGCTAGAATTTCGAGCGTTGACGACGGGCACGTAAACACACCTTGGGGTTCAACAACCATGCAAATCGCTTCGGGACACCAAACGGTGAGTAATAGTCCGCGAAACGGGCCAGAATCGGCCAAAACCGCGAGTGTTGATGACCGACACGTAAACGCACCCCGAGGTTCATCAATCGTGGAAATCACCCCGGGACCCCAAAACAGTGAGTAAGTCCACGAAACGGGCCAGAATCGGCCAAAACTGTGAGTGCTGATGACCGACACGTAAGCGCACCTTGGGGTCCAACAACTATGGAAATCACTTCGAAACCCCAAAACGGTGAGTAATAGTGGGCGAAACGGGCCAGAATCGGCCAGAATTGCGAGCGTTGACGACGGACACGTAAACGCACCTTGGGGTTCAACAACCATGGAAACCGCTTGCGGACACCAAACGGTGAGTAATAGTCCATGAAACGGGTCAGAATCGGCCAAAACCGCGAATATTGATGACCGACACGTAAGCGCACCTTGGGGTCCAACAACTATGGAATTCGCTTCGGAACCCCAAAACGGTGAGTAATAGTGCACGAAACGGGCCAGAATCGGCCAGAATTGCGAGCGTTGACGACGGGCACGTAAACACACCTTGGGGTTCAACAACCACGGAAATCGCTTCGGGACACCAAACCGTCAGTAATAGTACACGAAACGGGTTAGAATCGGCCAAAACCGCGAGTGTTGATGACCGACATGTAAACGCACCCCGGGGTTCATCAATCGTGGAAATCACCCCGGGACCCCAAAACAGTGAGTAAGTCCACGAAACGGGCCAGAATCGGCCAAAACTGTGAGTGTTTATGACCGACACGTAAGCGCACCTTGGGGTCCAACAACTTTGGAAATCACTTTGAAAACTAAAAACGGTGAGTAATAGTGGACGAAACGGGCCAGAATCGGCCAGAATTGTGAGCGTTGACGACGGACACGTAAACGCACCTTGGGGTTCAACAACCATGGAAACCGCTTGCGGACACCAAACGGTGAGTAATAGTCCATGAAACAAGTCAGAATCGGCCAAAACCGCGAATATTGATGACCGACACGTAAGCGCACCTTGGGGTCCAACAACTATGGAATTCGCTTCGGAACCCCAAAACGATGAGTAATAGTGCACGAAACGGGCCAGAATCGGCCAGAATTGCGAGCGTTGACGACGGGCACGTAAACACACCTTGGGGTTCAATAACCACGGAAATCGCTTCGGGACACCAAACAGTCAGTAATGGTACACGAAACGGGTTAGAATCGGCCAAAACCGCGAGTATTGATGACCGACAGGTAAACGCACTCCGGGGTTCGTCAATCGTGGAAATCTCCCCGGGACCCCAAAACAGTGAATAATAGTCGACGAAACGGGCCAGAATCGGCCAAAACTGTGAGTGTTGATGACCGACACGTAAGCGCACCTTGGGGTCCAACAACTATGGAAATCGCTTCGAAAACCCAAAACTCTCAGTAATAGTGGACGAAACGGGCGAGAATCGGCCAGAATTGCGAGCGTTGACGACGGACACGTAAACGCACCTCGGGGTTCAACAAGCATGGAAACCATTCGAGGACACCAAACGGTGAGTAATAGTCCATGAAACGGGTCAGAATCGGCCAAAACCGCGAGTATTGATGACCGACACGTAAGCGTAGCTTGGGGTCCAACAACTATGGAAATCACTTCGGAACCCCAAAACGGTGAGTAATAGTGCACGAAACGGGCCAGAATCGGCTAGAATTGCGAGCATTGACGACGGGCACGTAAACGCGCCTTGGGGTTCAACAACCATGGAAATCACCCCGGGACCCCAAAACAGTGAGTAATAGTCCACGAAACGGGTCAGAATCGGCCAGACCCGCGGGTGTTGATGACCGACAGGTAAGCGCACCTTGGGATCCAACAACTATGGAAATCTTTTTGAAAACCAAAAACTGTGAGTAATAGTGCACGAAACGGATCGGCCAGAATTGCG
The DNA here is from genome assembly GCA_022496015.1 of Hordeum marinum. Taxonomy (NCBI): domain Eukaryota; kingdom Viridiplantae; phylum Streptophyta; class Magnoliopsida; order Poales; family Poaceae; genus Hordeum; species Hordeum marinum. The sequence goes on along the minus strand of CM039672.1, from coordinate 3,189,125 downwards.
AGCACTGACGACGGACACGTAAACGCACCTTGGGGTTCAACAACCATGGCAACCATTTGGGGACACCAAACGGTGAGTAATAGTCCACGAAACGGGTCAGAATCGGCCAATACCGCGAATATTGATGACCGGCACATAAGCGCACCTTGGGGTCCAACAACTATGGAAATCGCTTCGGAACCCCAAAATGGTGAGTAATAATGCACGAAACGGGCCAGAATCGGCCAGAATTTCGAGCGTTGACGACGGGCACGTAAACACACCTTGGGGTTCAACAACCATGCAAATCGCTTCGGGACACCAAACGGTGAGTAATAGTCCGCGAAACGGGCCAGAATCGGCCAAAACCGTGAGTGTTGATGACCGACACGTAAACGCACCCCGGGGTTCATCAATCGTGGAAATCACCCCGGGACCCCAAAACAGTGAGTAAGTCCACGAAACGGGCCAGAATCGGCCAAAACTGTGAGTGTTGATGACCGACACGTAAGCGCACCTTGGGGTCCAGTAACTATGGAAATCACTTCGAAACCCCAAAACGATGAGTAATAGTGGACGAAACGGGCCAGAATCGGCCAGAATTGCGAGCGTTGACGACGGACACGTAAACGCACCTTGGGGTTCAACAACCATGGAAACCGCTTGCGGACACCAAACGGTGAGTAATAGTCCATGAAACGGGTCAGAATCGGCCAAAACCGCGAATATTGATGACCGACACGTAAGCGCACCTTGGGGTCCAACAACTATGGAATTCGCTTCGGAACCCCAAAACGGTGAGTAAGAGTGCACGAAACGGGCCAGAATCGGCCAGAATTGCGAGCGTTGACGACGGGCACGTAAACACGCCTTGGGGTTCAACAACCATAGAAATCGCTTTCGGACACCAAACAGTCAGTAATAGTACATGAAACGGGTCAGAATCGGCCAAAACCGCGAGTGTTGATGACCGACAGGTAAACGCACCCCGGGGTTCGTCAATCGTGGAAATTTCCCCGGGACCCCAAAACAGTGAATAATAGTCGACGAAACGGGCCAGAATCGGCCAAAACTGTGAGTGTTGATGACCGACACGTAAGCGCACCTTGGGGTCCAACAACTATGGAAATCGCTTCGAAAACCCAAAACCCTGAGTAATAGTAGACGAAACAGGCCAGAATTGCGAGCGTTGACGACGGACACGCAAACGCACCTCGGGGTTCAACAAGCATGGAAACCATTTGAGGACACCAAACGGTGAGTAATAGTCCATGAAACGGGTCGGAATCGGCCAAAACCGCGAGTATTGATGACCGACACGTAAGCGTACCTTGGGGTCCAACAACTATGGAAATCACTTCGGAACCCCAAAACGGTGAGTAATAGTGCACGAAACGGGCTAGAATCGGCTAGAATTGTGAGCATTGACGACGGGCACGTAAACGCGCCTTGGGGTTCAACAACCATGGAAATCACCCCGGGACCCCAAAACAGTGAGTAATAGTCCACGAAACGGGTCAGAATCGGCCAGACCCGCGGGTGTTGATGACCGACACGTAATCGCACCTTGGGATCCAACAACTATGGAAATCTTTTTGAAAACCAAAAACTGTGAGTAATAGTGCACGAAACGGATCGGCCAGAATTGCGAGCACTAACGACGGACACGTAAACGCACCTTGGGGTTCAACAACCATGGCAACCATTTGGGGACACCAAACGGTGAGTAATAGTCCACGAAACGGGTCAGAATCGGCCAATACCGCGAATATTGATGACCGACACATAAGCGCACCTTGGGGTCCAACAACTATGGAAATCGCTTCGGAACCCCAAAACGGTGAGTAATAATGCACGAAACGCGCCAGAATCGGCCAGAATTTCGAGCGTTGACGACGGGCACGTAAACACACCTTGGGGTTCAACAACCATGCAAATCGCTTCGGGACACCAAACGGTGAGTAATAGTCCGCGAAACGGGCCAGAATCGGCCAAAACCGCGAGTGTTGATGACCGACAGGTAAACGCACCCCGGGGTTCGTCAATCGTGGAAATCTCCCTGGGACCCCAAAACAGTGAATAATAGTCGACGAAACGGGCCAGAATCGGCCAAAACTGTGAGTGTTGATGACCGACACATAAGCGCACCTTGGGGTCCAACAACTATGGAAATCGCTTCGAAAACCCAAAACTCTAAGTAATAGTGGACGAAACGGGCCAGAATCGGCCAGAATTGCGAGCGTTGACGACGGACACATAAACGCACCTTGGGGTTCAACAAGCATGGAAACCATTTGAGGACACCAAACGGTGAGTAATAGTCCATGAAACGGGTCAGAATCGGCCACAACCGCGAGTATTGATGACCGACACGTAAACGTACCTTGGGGTCCAACAACTATGGAAATCGCTTCGGAACCCCAAAACGATGAGTAATAGTGCACGAAACGGGCCAGAATCGGCTAGAATTGCGAGCATTGACGACGGGCACGTAAACGTGCCTTGGGGTTCAACAACCATGGAAATCACCCGGGGACCCCAAAACAGTGAGTAATAGTCCACGAAACGGGCCAGAATCGGCCAAAACCGCGAGTGTTGATGACCGACAGGTAAACGCACCCCGGGGTTCGTCAATCGTGGAAATCTCCCCGGGACCCCAAAACAGTGAATAATAGTCGATGAAACGGGCCAGAATCGGCCAAAACTATGAGTGTTGATGACCGACACGTAAGCGCACCTTGGGGTCCAACAACTATGGAAATCGCTTCGAAAACCCAAAACTCTGAGTAATAGTGGACGAAACGGGCCAGAATCGGCCAGAATTGCGATCGTTGACGACGGACACGTAAACGCACCTCCGGGTTCAACAACCATGGAAACCGCTTGCGGACACCAAACGGTGAGTAATAGTCCATGAAACGGATAAGAATCGGCCAAAACCGCAAATATTGATGACCGACACGTAAGCGTAGCTTGGGGTCCAACAACTATGGAATTCGCTTCGGAACCCCAAAACGGTGAGTAATAGTGCATGAAACGGGCCAGAATCGGCCAGAATTGCGAGCATTGACAACGGGCACGTAAACGCGCCTTGGGGTTCAACAACCATGGAAATCACCCCGGGACCCCAAAACAGTCAGTAATAGTCCATGAAACGGGTCAGAATCGGCCAGACCCGCGGGTATTGATGACCGACACGTAAGCGCACCCCGGGGTTCATCAATCGTGGAAATCACCCCGGGACCCCAAAACAGTGAGTAAGTCCACGAAACGGGCCAGAATCGGCCAAAACTGTGAGTGTTGATGACCGACACGTAAGCGCACCTTGGGGTCCAACAACAATGGAAATCACTTCGAAAACCCAAAACTCTGAGTAATAGTGGACGAAACGGGCCAGAATCGGCTAGAATTGCGAGCGTTGACGACGGACACGAAAACGCACCTTGGGGTTCAACAACCATGGAAACCGCTTGCGGACACCAAACGGTGAGTAATAGTCCATGAAACGGGTCAGAATCTGCCAAAACCGTGAATATTGATGACCGACACGTAAGCGCACCTTGGGGTCCAACAACTATGGAAATCACTTCGGAACCCCAAAACGGTGAGTAATAGTGCACGAAACGGGCCAGAATCGGCCAGAATTGCGAGCGTTGACGACGGGCACGTAAACACGCCTTGGGGTTCAACAACCATAGAAATCGCTTTCGGACACCAAACAGTCAGTAATAGTACATGAAACGGGTCAGAATCGGCCAAGACCACGAGTGTTGATGACCGACAGGTAAACGCACCCCGGGGTTCCTCAATCGTGGAAATCTCCCCGGGACCCCAAAACAGTGAATAATAGTCGACGAAACGGGCCAGAATCGGCCAAAACTGTGAGTGTTGATGACCGACACATAAGCGCACCTTGGGGTCCAACAACTATGGAAATCGCTTCGAAAACCCAAAACTCTGAGTAATAGTGGACGAAACGGGCCAGAATTGCGAGCGTTGACGACGGACACATAAACGCACCTTGGGGTTCAACAAGCATGGAAACCATTTGAGGACACCAAACAGTGAGTAATAGTCCATGAAACGGGTCAGAATCGGCCAAAACCGCGAGTATTGATGACCGACACGTAAGCGTACCTTGGGGTCCAACAACTATGGAAATCGCTTCGGAACCCCAAAACGATGAGTAATAGTGCACGAAACGGGCCAGAATCGGCTAGAATTGCGAGCATTCACGATGGGCACGTAAACGCGCCTTGGGGTTCAACAACCATGGAAATCACCCGGGGACCCCAAAACAGTGAGTAATAGTCCACGAAACGGGTCAGAATCGGCCAGACCCGCGGGTGTTGATGACCGACACGTAAGCGCACCTTCGGATCCAACAACTATGGAAATCGCTTTGGCAACCAAAAACTGTGAGTAATAGTGCACGAAACGGATCGGCCAGAATTGCGAGCATTGACGACGGACACGTAAACGCACCTTGGGGTTCAACAACCATGGAAACCATTTGGGGACACCAAACGGTGAATAATAGTCCACGAAACGGGTCAGAATCGGCCAAAACCGCGAATATTGATGACCGACACATAAGCGCACCTTGGGGTCCAACAACTATGGAAATCGCTTCGGAACCCCAAAACGGTGAGTAATAGTGCACGAAACGGGCCAGAATCGGCCAGAATTTTGAGCGTTGACGACGGGCACGTAAACACAACTTGGGGTTCAACAACCATGCAAATCGCTTCGGGACACCAAACGGTGAGTAATGGTCCGCGAAACGGGCCAGAATCGGCCAAACCCGCGAGTGTTGATGATCGACGCGTAAACGCACCCCGGGGTTCATCAATCGTGGAAATCACCCCGGGACCCCAAAACAGTGAGTTAGTCCACGAAACGGGCCAGAATCGGCCAAAACTGTGAGTGTTGATGACCGACACGTAAGCGCACCTTGGGGTCCAACAACTATGGAAATCACTTCGAAACCCCAAAACGGTGAGTAATAGTGGACGAAACGGGCCAGAATCGGCCAGAATTGCGAGCGTTGACGACGGACACGTAAACGCACCTTGGGGTTCAACAACCATGGAAACCGCTTGCGGACACCAAACGGTGAGTAATAGTCCATGAAACGGGTAAGAATCAGCCAAAACCGCGAATATTGATGACCGACACGTAAGCGCACCTTGGGGTCCAACAACTATGGAATTCGCTTCGGTACCCCAAAACGGTGAGTAATAGTGCACGAAACGGGCCAGAATCGGCCAGAATTGCGAGCGTTGACGACGGACACGTAAACACACCTTGGGGTTCAACAAGCATGGAAATCGCTTCGGGACACCAAACGGTGAGTAATAGTCCACGAAACGGGTATGAATCGGCCAAAACCGCGAATATTGATGACCGACATGTAAGCGCACCTTGGGGTCCAACCACTATGGAAATCGCTTCGGAACCCCAGAACGGTGAGTAATAGTGCACGAAACGGGCCAAAATCGGCCAGAATTGCGAGCGTTGACGACGGGCACGTAAACGCACCTTGATGTTCAATAACCATGGAAATCGCTTCGAGACACCAAACGGTGACTAATAGTACACGAAACGGGTCAGAATCGGCCAAAACCGTGAATATTGATGACCGGCACATAATCGCACCTTGGGGTCCAACAACTATGGAAATCGCTTCGGAACCCCAAAACGGTGAGTAATAGTGCACAAAACGGGCCAGAATTGCGAGCGTTGATGACGGGCACGTAAACACACCTTGGGGTTCAACAACCATGCAAATCGCTTCGGGACACCAAACGGTGAGTAATGGTCCACGAAACGGGTAAGAATCGGCCAAAACCGTGAGTGTTGCTCACCGACACGTAAACGCACCCCGGGGTTCATCAATCGTGGAAATCACCCCAGGACCCCAAAACAGTGAGTAAGTCCACGAAACGGGCCTGAATCGCCAAAACTACGAGTATTGATGACCAACACGTAAGCGCACCTTGGGGTCCAACAACTATGGAAATCGCTTCGGAACCCCAAAACGGTGAGTAATAGTGCACGAAACGGGCCAGAATCGGCCAGAATTGCGAGCGTTGACGGGCGGCACGTAAACACACCTTGGGGTTCAACAACCATGCAAATCGCTTCGGGACACCAAACGGTGAGTAATAGTCCACGAAACGGGTCAGAATCGGCCAAAGGCGCGAGTGTTACTGACCGATACGTAAGAGCACCTTGGGGTCCAACAACTATGGAAATCGCTTCGGAACCCGAAAACGGTGAGCAATAGTGCACGAAACGGGCGAGAATCGGTCAGAATTGCGAGCGTTGACAGCGGGCACGTAAACACGCTTTGGGGTTCAACAACCATGGAAATCGCTTCAGGACACCAAACGGTGAGTAATAGTCCACGAAACGGGTAAGAATTGGCCAAAACCGTGAGTGTTGATGACTGACACGTAAACGCACCCCAGGGTTCGTCAATCGTGGAAATCACCCCGGGACCCCAAAATAGTGAGTAAGTCCACGAAACGGGCCAGCATCGGCCAAAACTGCGAGTGTTGATGACCGACATGTAAGCGCACCTTGGGGTCCAACAACTATGGAAATCGCTTCAAAACCCCAAAACGATGAGTAATAGTGCACGAAACGGGCCAGAATCAGCCAGAATTGCGAGCGTTGACGACGGATACATAAACGCACATTGGGGTTCAACAACCATGGAAACCGCTTGGAGATACCAAACGGTGAGTAATAGTTCACAAAATGGGTCAGAATTGGCCAAAACCGCGAATATTGATGACCGACTCGTAAGCGCACCTTGGGGTCCAACAACTATGGAAATCACTTCGGAACCCCAAAACGGTGAGTAATAGTGCACAAAAAAGGCCAGAATCGGCCACAATAGCGAGCGTTGACAACGGGCACGTGAACGCACCTGTCGAACCCACAAGGAGCTAAAGGTAAGATCGATATTCTCTGAAGTCCTATCTGCCACCGATACGACTCTACGTACGCCGAACATGTGCTTCCATCTAGAAATGAGAAATAACACTACGTTGTGGGTATGAAGAGGATTGCTTTGCATGATAACGGAGAACTAAAATATAAAAATAGGTGTTGTTATCATAAAGTTAGAAAATATTATAATATATTGAAAAAAGCGAGTGTGGAATAATGATGGGTCGGTGTGCGGAATTATCCTAGGCAATTGTTGTCAAGGTCGATAATCATTATTGCAATTTTATATGAGGGAGAGGCATAAGCTAACATACTTTCTCTACTTGGATCATATGCACTTATGATTGGAACTCTAGCAGGCATCCTCAACTACTAAAGATCATTAAGGTAAAACCCAACCATAGCATTAAAGCATCAAGTCACCTTTATCCCATATGCAACAACCCCCTTACTCGGGTTTAAGCTTCTGCCACTCTAGCAACCCACTATAAGTGAATCATGAACGTATTGCAACACCCTACAGCTCGAATCCTTCATGTGTGCGCGGCACGGAAGGCACCATAGGACAACACAAAAATACACATACAACTCATACCAATCTAGATCGTCAATAACCCCATAAGACAAAAGAAATCTACTCAAAACATCATAGGATGGCAACACATCATTGGATCATAATATGTGGCATAAAGCACCATGTTCAAGTAGGGGATTACAGTGGAGTGCGGGAGAGTGGACCACTGAAAAGATATGAGGACGGTGATGAAGAAGGTGACGTTGATGAAGACGATCACCGCGGCGATGGTTCCCCCGATGGCACTCCGGTGCCATCGAGAGAGAGGGGGAGATGGTCTCCCCCTTGTGCTTCCTCCTTCATGGCCTCCCCCAAGGTGGGAAAAGGTTCTCCCTCTGGTCCTTGGCCTCCATGGTGATGATGGACCCTCCGGGATGATGAAGATGGCCTCCGGTGATGGTGGCCCCCTCCGACAGGGTGCCGGAGAGGGCCAAGATTGGTTTTTCGTGGCTCTCGAGGCTTGCGGCGGCGGAACTCCTGATCTAGGTTTCTTTTTGGAATTTTCTGTATTATAGGAATTTTTGGCGTCGGTCTCACGTCAAGGGGGTGCTCGAGGAGTCCACAAGCCACAAGGGCCCCAGCTAGGGGGGTGGTCGCGCCTAGCAGGCTTGTGGCCTCCTCGTTCGAAGATCAAGGAGGTATCAATAAAGAACAATATAGAGAGCCAAGAGTTCAAGCTTGGGGATACCCAAGGCACACCAAGTAAATATTTCAAGGAGACTCAAGCATCTAAGCTTGGGGATGCACCGGAAGGCATCCCATCTTTATTCTTCAACAATTATCGGTATATCTCGGTTTTTGTTTTGTTCACATGATATGCATCTTTAGTGTTTTTATTTTCCCTTTTAGGCACCCTTCTAGTATGATATAGTCCTTCATTGATGTGTAGAATGCTTCATGTGCTTCACTTAAATCGTTTGAGTATGGCTTTATAGAATGATCTTTGTGCTTCACTTAAATCTTTTGAGTATGGATTTATAGAATGCTTCGTGTGCTTCACTTATATATTTTGAGCTTGGATATTGGTTAATGTATATTAATTGTAGAATTTGTTGAAAATATGCCCTAGAGGCAATAATAAATTAGTTATTATCATATTTCCTTGTTCATCATAATCGTTTATTATCCAAGCTATAATTGTGTTGATCGGAAACTCAGATACATGTGTGGATACATAGACAACACCATGTCCCTAATATGCCTCTAATAGACTGGCTCGTTCATTAAAGATGGCTATGGTTTCCTAGTCATGGACATGAGATGTCATTTGGTAACGGGATCACGTCATTAGGAGAATGATGTGATGGACAAGACTCAAACTACAAACATAGCATATGATCGTGTCAGTTTATTGCTACTGTTTTCTGTATATCAAGTATCTGTTCCTATGACCATGAGATCATGCAACTCACTACACTGGAGGAGTCCTTGTGTGTATCAAATGTTGCAACGTAACTGGGTGACTATAAAGGTACTCTACAAGTATCTTCGAGGGTGTCTGTTGGGTTGGCATGGATCAAGACTGGGATTTTTTACTCCGTGTGATGGAGAGGTATCTCAGGGCCCACTCGTTAATACAACATCACAATAAGCCTTGCAAGCAATGTGACTAAGTGTTAGCCACGGGATCTTGTATTACGGACTTAGTAAAGAGACTTGCTGGTAACGAGGTTGAACTAGGTATGGAGATACCGACGATCGAATCTCGGGCAAGTAACATGCCGAAGAACAAAGAGAACATCATACGGGATTAACTGAATCCTTGACATAGAGGTTTGACCGATAAAGATCTTTGTATAATATGTAGGAACCAATATGGGCATCTAGGTCCCGCTATTGGTTATTGATCGTAGAGGTGTCTCGGTCATGTCTACATAGTTCTCGAACCTGCAGGGTCTGCACACTTAAGGTTTGGTGACGTTTCGGTAGTATAGAGTCATGCATGGTGGTGACCAAAGGTTGTTCGGAGTACCGGATGAGATCCCGGACGTCATGAGGATCTCCGGAATGGTCCGGAGGTAAAGATTGATATATAGGAAGTCCTGTTTTGGTCGCCGGAAAAGTTTCGGGCTCATCGGTAATGTACCGGGAGTGTCGGTAGTGTACCGGGGGACCATCGGGAGGGGTATTTCGACCCAAGAGGCTACATGGGCTATGGGAAGGTGAATACCAGCCCTTAGTGGGCTGGTGGAATTCCCACATAAGGCCCATGCGGCTGGGAAGAAAAGCCCAAAAGGAAAAAGGTGGAAAAAGGCAAAAAGGAACACATAAGGAAGGAGTTCTAATCCTACTAGGAGTGGAGGAGGAGGACTCATCCCTCCTTGGTTCGGCCGAAGCCTAGGGCTGGCCCCTTGAGGGCCAAGCCTCCTCCTCCCCTCCTCCTATATATACTAGTGGTTTTGAGGGTTTTTGCACAGAATTTTCTGCCACGTGCTGCCCTCTCCTCTAGTGCATAGTTTCTCCTCTAGATCGGTTTTCTGCAGTGCTTAGGCGAAGCCCTGCCGGAACAGCTCCACCACCATCTCCGGAGCGCCATCATGCTGCCGGAGAACTCTTCCACCTCTCCGCCCCCTCTTGCTGGATCAAGAAGGCGGAGATCGTCATCAAGCCGTACGTGTGCTGAACGCGGAGGTGTTGTCCGTTCGGTGCTAGATCGGGACGGATCGTGATTGGATCACGGGACGCTCGGCGATTGGATCGCGAAGACGTTCGACTACATCAACCGCGTTTCTTAACGCTTCCCGCTTAGCGATCTACAAGGGTATGTAGATCCACTCTCCCTCTCGTAGATGCTCATCACCATGGATAGGTCTTGCGTGAACGTAGGAAAATTTTTGTTTCCCATGCAACATTCCCCAACAGAATTCTCTATGAACTTCACTTATATATTTTAGAGTATGAATAAATGATCATCGGAATTTGGCTCAGAAGAGTACCATTAAAATATCATGCCTAGCTAAAAAGGCATTAAAGAAAAGCGCTTGTTGAGAGACAACCCAACACTTTTACTTTATGTTTTGATGTGTTCACATGATTAAGATACTGTAGTAATCATGTTTTGTGCCTTTTATTTCAATAAAGTGCCAAGTAAAGCCTTTGGGATAGTGTGGATACTTGCTTGTTTGATTCGTGCAAAAACAGAAAGTTTTGCTTCCAGTATATGAATTATATGATTTTACTAGAGAGCCAAAAAATTATGAAATTTATACATAACATTTTTAATAAAATTATGTGATATGTCCTAATTTTTCAGAATTTGTAGAGACAGGGAAGTATGGTTACACTACAGATCTTCACAGATTGTTCTGCTGTTGACAGATTCTGTTTTGCATGCATAGTTTGCTAGTTTAAGTGTTTACATAGCTTATATTTAGAGGTATAAATTATGGTAGTGGTAGAATACAGTGGGTATCATGTGGTAAAAATTATGAATCTTGTCTTGACAGTACCTAACTGAATGATATACCTTTAGTATACTAACCCTTCACACGAAGTTCCGTTAAGTTTTGTGTGATTGAAGTTTTCAAGTTTTGGGTGAGACACCGATATGAGGAGAATAAGGAGTGACAAGAACCTTAGCTTGGGTATCACCAAGGAACCCACAATCTAATATTCAAGGAAGAATCAAGCATCTAAGCTTGGGAATGCCCCGGAAGGCATCCCCTCTTTCGTCTTCAACATTATCAGTATATCTTACTTGGAGCTATATTTTTATTCGGCACATAATATGAGTTTTGCTTGTATCATCGTTTTATTTTGTTGTTACCTGTTAGGCGTTATTTATAATCTTGTTTTTCAATAAAAAGTTCCAAGAATTGCCTTAGGATACTTGCATTACATGTTTGATGTGTGATGTGTAAAAACAGAAATTTTTGCTCTAGTGTTTGAATTTTCATATTTTACTGGAACATGGAAAGTTTCTGAAACTTTTACACAGTATTCTCATACAAATTCCTTAGAATGTACTAAATTTTCATAATTTTTTAAGTTACGTAAGTACACTGTTGTTATAAATTGCTATAGACTGTTCTGTTTGGACAGATTGATGTCATAGTTTTGTTATCTACTTATCCCCTAGTTTACATAGCCTATATTGGTAGATATCAAGTGTGGAAATGATAGTAAAGAGTATATGATGTTTGAAAATTATTGTGCAACTTGTCTTGAAGTACATGAAGTGTTGATTTATTCCTATGTGTACTAACCTATCTCACGAGTTCTTTTTGAAATTTGTGTGGTTGAAATTTTTGAGAATAGGTGAAACCATGATATGAGAGGATTGAATGAGATACAAAAGCTCAAGATTGGGTATGCCCAAGGCACCCCAAGTAAATATTTCAAGAAGTCTCAAGTATCTAAGCTTGGGGATGCTACGCATCCCACCTCTCTTCATCAACAATTATCGGTTAGCCTATGTTAAGCCTAAATTTTTATTCGTTCACATGATGCGTGCTATTCTTGGAGTGCTATTTTTATATTGTTTTGCTGTTTGAATAACATCATTGGATCTGAAATTCTCAGATGAGAGATTCCTCACATAGTTATTTAATTGTTGGCTACTCATTGATCTTCACTTGTATTTTTTGGAGTAGTTTTGTCATTAACTCTCGTGCTTCACTTATATCCTATGAGTAAATGGTTGAATGAATTGAATATCATAAACCTGAGATTATATATGTTTTACATGCTTATCCCATGGGGAGTAATGACTTCACATATAATAAGTATAGGTGATAAAATTTATTGAAAGTTAGCAAACACCGCATTGGTCACTTGAACAATTCATGAAATAATATTGAAGGAAGAGAGATTTAACATATAAATATACTATCTTGGACATCTTCTATGATTGTGTGCCCCATTAATTATTTTCAAACTTGAGCAAATTAGTTGAAGTTGGACGAGGAAGACAACATAATGAGTTATGTTTGGGTATATTTGCGTAGAAGTTATATTGTTATGGATCCTCCAACATGTGGTGCTTGCTTCCACCTCATACTAGCCAAAACTTCCGCACCAAGTAGAAGTACTACTTGTGCATCCAAACACCCTTAAACCAGTTTTTCCATGAGAGTCCACTAAACCTACCTATGGATTGAGTAAGATCCTTCAAGTAAGTTGTCATCGGTGCAAAATGCAATAAAAATTGCTCCTAAATATGTATGATATTTTATTGTAAGGGAAAATAAGTGTTGTACGAACTTGTGATGGTAAAGAAATAAAAGCGACGGACTGCATAATAAAGGTTGCTATCACAAAGGGCAATAAAACGTGACTTTCCTTTGCATTAAGGGTTTCACATCCAAAAAAAGCGCATGACAACCTCTGTTTCCCTCTGTGAAGGGCATGTATTTTAGTTTCTAGTACTTACCTTTACGCAAGAGTCATGGTGATCTTCCCAACTTCCTATATTTCGCCTTTTTCTCTTGGCAAGTGTCATGTGTTGGGGAATTATATAGGCATATATGGCCATTCAAATATATTTGATCATGAATTATTATTGTTGACAATTATCTATATGATAAATAAGTTGGGAGGCAAAACTTTAAGCCCCTATCTTTCTATGTGTTCGACGGATGCCATTTGCTCTAAAAATATGCTTTGAGTGTTAGCAATCATGGAAGACTATATGATAGTTTAGTATGTGGAATTTGCTAAATCAAAGCTCTTACATAGACCCTTCCTGAAAATAAGATGAATTTCAATTGTTTGGTGACTAAAAGCATAGTTTGTTAGTTTCCAAGAAACCTTATGGTATATACTTTAACATGTGAATAGCTTGTTACTTCATCATGAGTAGTTTTATGAGATGAGCTACTGTTTATGATATCTAATGATGCTAGAAAAAGTGTTTGGAACTATCATTGATCAAATTTATGCACTATGTAGCATTCACACTTCATACATTATTTCTTTTATCATTTACCTACTCGAGGACGAGCATGAATTAAGCTTGGGGATGTTGATACGTCTCCAAAGTATCTATAATTTATGAAGTATTCATGCCATGTTTACAATAATTCTATATGATTTTGGTATGATTTTATTAGAACTAACCTGGACTGACGTTGTTTTCAGCAGAACTACCATGGTGTCGTTTTTTGTGCAGAAATAAAAGTTCTCGGAATGGGCTGAAAATTGAGGGTCATTTTTTATGGACCAAAAGAGACCCCCGAGGCACAAGAGTTGGGCCAGGAAGTGGACGAGGAGGCCACAAGCCTGCTAGGCGCGGCCACCACCACCCCTAGCTGGGGCCCTTGTGGCTTGTGGACTCCTCGAGCACCCCCTTGATGTGAGACCGACGCCAAAAATTCATATAAATATAGAAACCTCCGAAAAGAAACCTAGATCGGGAATTCCGCCGCCGCAAGCCTCCAAATCCACGAACAACCAATCTTGTCCCTCTCTGGCACCCTACCAGAGGTGGTCACCATCACCGAAGGCCATTTCATCATCCCGGAGGGGCCATCATCACCATGGAGGCCAAGGACCAGAGGGAGAACCTATTCCCACCAAGGGGGAGGCCATGAAGGAGGAATCTCAAGGGGTAGACCCTCTCCCCCTCTCTCTCGGTGGCGCCGGAGTGACATCGGGGGAACCATCGCCGCGGTGATCGTCTTCATCAATGTCATCTTCTTCATCATCGTCCTCATATCTTTTCAGCGGTACACTCTCCCGCACCCCGCTATAATCCCCTACTTGAACATGGTGCTTTATGCCACATATTATGATCCAATGATGTGTTGCCATCCTATGATGTTTTGAGTAGATTTCTTTTGTCTTATGGGTTGATTGATGATCTAGATTGGTATGAGTTGTATGTTTATTTTGGTGCTGTCCTATGGTGCCTTTCGTGTCGCGCACACGTGAAGGATTCCATCTGTAGGGTGTTGCAATACGTTCATGATTCGCTTATAGTGGGTTGCTAGAGTGACAGAAGCTTAAACCCGAGTAAGGGGGTTGTTGCGTATGCGATAAAGGGGACTTGATGCTTTAATGCTATCGTTGGGTTTTACCTTAATGATCTCTAATAGTTGCGGATGCCTGCTAGAGTTCCAATTATAAGTGCATATGATCCAAGTTGAGAAAGTATGTTAGCTTACGCCTCTCCCTCATATAAAATTGCAATAATGATTATCGATCTTGTTAACAATTGCCTAGGATAATTCCGCACACCGACCCATCATTATTCCACACTCGCTATTTGTAATATATTGTAATATATTCTAACTTTATGATAACAGCACCTATTTTTATATTTTAGTTCTCCATTATCATGCAAATCTATCCTCTTCATACCCACAACGTAGTGTTATTTCTTGTTTCTAGATGGAAGCAAACGTTCAGCGTATGTAGAGTCGTATCAGTGGCAGATAGGACTTGAGAGAATATTGATCTTACCTTTAGCTCCTTGTGGGTTCGACACTCCATAGTTATCACTTCCACCTTTGGAAATTGCTATGATGATTCCTTGCACTTGGGGATTATCACAGGACATAGGGTTTTACCTCCATAGGATGGCCCGAAACTGGGTAAACATCGTCTCCTTCGTCCCTTGTTACCATCGATCCTAGTCTCATAGCTCGGGACCCCCTACCCGAGATTCGCCGGTTTTGACACCGACACTAGGGCTTTGACCTATATATAAAGGTGAGTCTCTGGGGTAGAAAGATTAAGTTAGACATCCTCAAAAAGCTAGGTTGGCGATCCCGCATCCCTGTCATCGAGATCTCCATTAATCTAGACACAAAGCAGGACGTAGGCTATTACTTCCATTGGAGGGGCCGAACCGGGGTAGACCCGCCTCCCGTTCTCGTTCGATCTCTTTGAGTTGCCACCTGTAGGCAATGGCCTCACACCTAAGTCCTTTCACGAGGACATCTACCGTCAAAAAAACCACGATAGTTAACGCCCACCGTGGGGCCTTTGCCTGGTGGGGTTAGGTTCTCAAAGGGAGCTCTTTCGGGTTTTGAGAGTTACATGACGGGTCGTACGACCAGGAGTCGCCAGAGCAAGATCTACATCGACGACTACAGTTGGGGCCCCGAGGTCAACTCAATTGAGTACGGGTATTGGGTCCCTTTCGGCAAGATCCATGTCTTCATCGGCCACATTGGTGCGACGGTGCCCGAGCCGGACATCTGCTCCAGCCTCGTCGAGCCACTCGGCGCAGTCAACCTGGCCGTCCTCAGCCTCGATCAAACCATGAGGCCAAGGTTCTCAATAAGTTCCGAGAATCACCCCTACCACCGTTACCTCTGCAACAGGGATAGAAGTGGCTCGAGACTCGCCAGCGCTTCGCGGGTCAACCCTGTCGCAGGAAGCTTTGGGGGCTAAATTTTGACGCCAGCACCCTAACCAAGTTCCCCTAAGCGATTCGAAGCAGTTGAGTCATGGCTAATATCACGTTTTCACCACCAACACCTGCAAGCACGACAGTAAGGTCAGGAGCAGGGCGGTCAACATGGCAGAGTCGGCGGTACCTAGATACCTTAGCTGGTCCGAACATTCAATCACCTAGAAGGGGAGGACCATCCTCCCCGGGTAGACAATCCTAGCGGTTTAGCTTTGGTGGTGGCGCCTCAAGTCGGTGGCTACACTCTGACCAAGGTCCCTATGGATGGGGGCAGCAGCATCAATATCTTGTATTATGAGACCTTCTACTACATGAACCTATCTGAAAGCTTGTTGCTTCCCTCCACGGTTTTTCATGAGATTGTTCCCGGAAAGTCGTCTTACCCGATCGGGCAGATCAAACTCGATGTTTCTCTTGGTAATGACTAATGAGTATGACTACAGGTGCAAGCATCTGATGTTTGAGGTGGTCAAGATAAAGAGTCCATATCACGCCCTCTTTGGACAGTCGTCTTACGCTAGCTTCATGTCTCCACCATGTTACATTTACCTCAAGCTCAAAATGCCCAAACGCAAAGGGACTATAACTATTGACGGAATCCGAAAAATAGCTCAGGAATGCGAGGAAGGAGACACAGCCTACACAGAGTCAGCATGTGTGGCCGAGGGGTTAAAATTCTACACCGCCAATGTGGATCCGACCGATATGAGCCCTCTCAAGAAATCCAGCACCGAGTCAGAACCTCCACTTAAGTTCAAGCCGTCCGAAGATACTAAGCTAATAGACTTTATGTTGGGCGACTCATCTAAGGAGTTCACTATAGGGACCGGCTTAGATATTAAATAGGAAAGCACGCTCATCGAGTTCATCCGTGAGAATCGAGACATCTTTGCATGGAAGCCTTCTGACATACCCGGAGTCCCGAGAGAACTCGTTGAGTACCACCTTAATGTGGATCCTAAGATGAAGCCAGTACACGAGTATCTACGGCGGTTCAATGAGGAGAGACGCAAGGCTATCGGGGAAGAGGTAGCCCGGCTCCAAGCTGCCGGGTTTATCATTGAAGTTTTTCATCCTAAATGGTTGGCTAACCCAGTGCTGGTTCTGAAGCAGAATGGCACTTGGCGCATGTGTGTTGATTATACAGATTTGAACAAGGCTTGCCCGAATGATCCTTTTGCTCTCCCACGTATTGATCAAATCATTGATTCTACGGCAGGTTGTGAGTGACTATGTTTCCTGGATGCTTACTCCTGTTATCACCAGATCAAGATGGTCGTCAAGGACAAGGAAAAGACAGCCTTTATTACTCCTTTTGGTGCGTTCTGCTATGTCTCCATGCCTTTCGGGCTTAAGAGTGTTGGGGCAACTTATCAACGGTGTGTTCAGAACTGTCTCCAACCTCAGATTGGGCGGAATGTTCACGCTTATGTGGATGGCATCGTAGTAAAGTCTCATAAGAAGGAAACACTCTCGGATGATATCAAGGAAACATTTGGTAATCTTCGTGTGTACCAGATGAAACTTAACCCGGCCAAGTGTGTTTTTGGTGTGCCCGTGGGCAAGCTGTTAGTTTTTCTGGTATCTGAGCGTGGCATTGAGGCTAACCCAGACAAAATCGAAGCAATGACTTCACTGCCCCCTCCAGCCAATATCAACCAGGTCCAACGCCTGGCGGGTCGCATCGCGTCCCTGAGTCATTTTATAAGGCGCCTAGGGGAGAAATATATCCCTTTTTACCAGGTTCTTAAGAAGACGGGCGACTTCAAGTGGACTGATGCTGCCATTGAAGCTTTTAAGGCGTTAAAGAAGCAATTGGTTAACCCGCCTCTGGCCGCTCCCACCAAGAAAGAGCCAATGCTCTTGTATGTCGCCGCTAATTCCAAGGTGGTGAGTGTGGCAGTGGTCATGGAGCAGAAATACGAAGGCAAGGAGTATCCAGTCCAACATCCGGTTTATTTTGTCAGCGAGGTTTTAACCTTGTCCAAACAGCATTACCCACATTGGCAAAAACTAGTGTACGAGATCTTTATGGAAAGTTGGAAGCTGAAACATTATTATCAGGAGCATCCAATCACAGTGGTTAGTTCGGTACCCCTTGGCGATGTCATGCAGAACCGGGAAGCCACTGGACGAATTGCTAAGTGCGCAATTGATCTAGGCGATCATCAATTGGAATACGTACCTCGAACTACTATTAAGTCCCAGGCATTGGTGCATTTCATCAATGACTGGACAGAGTTGCAGATTTCAGAGGACAGCCGGATAACACTTATTGGACCATACATTTTGATGGATCTAGGCAGTTGGAGGGCTCGGGGGGCTGGAGTTATACTATCTTCCCCTCAAGGTGACAAGTTTTGTTACATACTGCAACTCATGTTCCCTTGCACCAACAATGCAGCAGAGTACGAGGCTCTCCTTCATGGGCTTAAGATAGCAAAGGAGATGAATCTAAGCCGGGTCGGGTATTTTGGCGACCCGGATTTGGTGGCTCAACAAGTTTCAGGGACTTGGGACTCTAAGGACCCTTTGATGACGGCTTATCGACGAGCAGTCTCAGATGTGGCGGGTCATTTTCAAGGCTATCAAGTCGAGCATATGGATCGCTGGCTCGATGAGGTGGTTGACGCCTTATCGCGACTCGGCTCACAGAGAAAGTCGGTTCCCCCTCACATTTTCTTAAACGTCCTTCATAATCCTTCTGTTAAGCTGCCCTCGGAGGAAGATATCGCTATCCCAGACCGGGAGGCACAATTAGTGGCGGCTCTCCAAGCCACCCCGGACTGGACGTTACCTTATCTGGCATATCTTACCCGAGGTGAGATTCCAAACGATGAACTCATGTCACGACATATAATCTGTCGGTCTAAGTCTATGACTATTGTCAATGGTGAGTTACATCGACGAAGCAGCACCGGTGTTTTCCAGGATTGTGTTTCCCCCCAGGAAGGTCAGGAAATTCTTAATGAGATCCACGCCAGTGATTGTGGACATCATGTCGGCTCAAGATCCCTAGTGGCAAAGGCTTTCTAGCACGAATTTTATTGGCTCACAGCCCATGCAGGCGCGGAGGAAATTGTGCGTAAGTGCGATGGGTGCCAGAAATTTGGTCGACAGGCTCATGTGCCGTCTCAGGAGCTACGCATGATTCCAATTACTTGGCCATTCGCCGTTTGAGGGCTTGATATGGTTGGACCGTTCAAACCATCCTTTGACAAAAAGACCCATCTTTTGGTGGCGGTTGATAAATTTACCAAGTGGGTTGAGGCGGAGCGAATCAGCAGTTGTGATGCAAAAACTGCAGTCAAGTTCCTGGAAAAATTGATCTTTCATTTTGGCTACCCTCATAGCATTATCACTGATAATGGTACCAATTTATCTAAGGGAGCTATGGAGCAGTTTTGCCAACGAGAACATATTCGGCTCGACTTGGCAGCGGTGGCACATCCCTAGTCCAACACACAAGCTGAACGAGCCAATTAGGACATCCTCAAGCAAATTAAACCCCGTCTAATGGTACCACTTGAGTGTACTCTGGGTTGTTGGGTTTAAGAACTCCCTGTCGTGCTTTGGAGCATTCGCGCCACACCAAACAGGTCCACTGGATATACACCTTTCTTTTTGGTATATGGGGCCAAGGCAGTTTTGCCAAGTGATATTCATCATGATTCGCCTCGAGTTACTGCTTATGTTGAGGCAGATAATGAGTTAGCCTGACAAGACTCCTTGGATGCCTTGGAAGAAGAACATGACTTGGCAGCATACAGATCCGCCATTTATCAGCAGGACTTACATCGCTATCATAGCCGTAGGGTCTGAAGCCAAACTTTTCAAGAAGGCGACTTGGTTTTGCGCCTGATTCAAGACCATACAAGGATGTGTAAGCTTTCACCACCTTGGGAGGGTACTTTTGTCATCAGCAAGAACCTTAATAGCGGATCATATTACCTGGTGGACTTACGAGAAGGAAAATACACTTCTGAGGAGGAGACAAGCCGCCCCTGGAACATCGCTCAGTTGCAACCATATTATACTTAAGGGCCACCGGCTCTCTTTGTGTAATTTTTCCTTTTTACACATTTTGTAAATTTTCTTTTATGTTCAAATATAATAAATCTGGCACCCCCAAAATTCGTGGTCTTTGTCGTTTCAGCCTAAATATGAGCATGAGTCTTTATTGTATGTAACATAGGTCACCCGGGGGCTTCTAACTCAACGAGTTAAGTTTTCTCACCCTTTTGGTCTGGCAAACACGCCATAATAATTGGAAACCTGCATGTATGCTCGATGCGACTCCGATCAGATGACCCCATGAACTCTTGCAAGTCAATCCTCCTTAGGACCCTGAACTTTCCAAGGTTGAGAAAAAAATTGGTTGTGTCATGAGAGAGCTGCCATACAGAGAGTTGGGATAAACCAAGGGTTATCATACCTGCTTCAATGAAGCAAGACTCGAGCCTCGAAAGCCAGTATCTTTTTTCACCGGCCTACTAATAAAGTGGTTTCTACTATGCTGGAAGTTTTAGGCTTAGTATTACACTCAGTCTGGTTCAAACCTAAACTACCGGCTTCGTCCTGGATCAATGCTTATTTAAAGCACAAGGACTAAGGCATAAAAGGAAAAAGAGTAAAGTCACAGCTTGAAGGACTGCACACCAGCAAATAGGCATACATGCACGATGGCATGACGACAAATTTCAAGAAAGTTTTCAAAGCTACCACTATTACAATTCCACAAGGGAGCTTCAAAATACCAAAGTTTTTTCTAAATTACATGGGAGTTGACTCGGTATGGAGACTTGTTCACCCTTCATGCCCTCTTATCAGCCACCTTTGGATCAGCACCAACCGGGTTTTCCTCCTCATCAAGTTGTTGATCCTTGTGTTGCCATCGAATTGAATTCAACGACTGAATATTTGAAGTCTTTTTAGTAGAAAACGAAGAACCAGCTTCGGAGGTAACAGATCCTTTGTATCTTGGAGGAATTAATTCTATCAGGTCATCTTTGGGCGGGTTGTTGCGCTCGTTATCACTAGTATAGGCAGCATGATATTTCGTCAGATCAATTCCGTCAGCTATTACAGTCGCCAGATGACGCGTATATGTGATGCATTTCACATAGTCTGCTTGAGTGAATGCGGAGCCATTGAGTTTAAACTTCAGAAAGCCACCTGGTAGCAGCTCCACATCCAATTCAGGCAGGTAGGCTTTTTCTTGAGCTAGAGCCATGTTAGCACCTCCTTGAGCAGCTGATTTCCTGGTCTCTGTCACCCATTGGGGAATAGTAGAAAGTTGTTTCAACATATCCTTGAAATTTATTGGATGATGCTTCAGATTTTTCACCGCCATGATGGAGTATACAAAGTCGGTTAAAAGTTTTTTTCTATGTGGGAGAAAATGGCCTTCAACTTCACGATGGGGGGCGATACAAGGTTATGGTTTGTTCATCCTGGAAAATGAGTAGAGGTTGATCACCTATCATTCAATCACAAGCCGGTATGATCAAGAAGGAAGAAAAAACATACCAAAGATTGTCGTCAGCATTTCGTTTATCTGTTTCACGAGAGTGGCATACTTTTCTTGCAACGGCTCAAGTTTATTTCTGCTTTGTCTGCACGCTTTGCAAGAGCAGCCTTCTCAGCTTCAAAGAGCTTTACGGCTTGAGCCAAGCACTCTTTGGCTTGGCGTGCAGACTCTTCAAAATGAGCCGCCATAAGTTGAGCATCGGTTTTTAGTTTCATCTCTTTCTTGAGCAGTTGTTGTAGCTTCACATCAACCGATTCAACGTCCTCAACATATTCCTAGAAGATGTGAGCAGGATTGCAAAATTCAAACATCTTTCAGCCGTCTACCAGTGAATACTTTTTAACAAGTCCCAAGAAAACTACAAGCATTATCCTTGACACTTGGGGGCTAATGCGCATCAGTTCTATCAAGCCTAATATGGCGAAGACCCGACTCATCTCATGAAGATGAGCCGGCCCTTCGGGGCTACAGGTCGAACTCTTCAAAATATTATAAGACCCGACTCATCTCATGAAGATGAGCCGACCCTTGGGGGCTACAGGTCGAACTCTTCAAAATATTACAAGACCCGACTCATCTCATGAAGATGAGCCGGCCCTTGGGGCCTACACGTATAAAACCAGAGTGTTTTGTGACCCAGTTTACCATAGTAAATTGGTCCTTGGAGGCTAATGACCATATATAAGTAGCAAGGAAGTATACCTCATATTTTTTTCTTCATGGTATTTATCATACTGACTTCAATTTCCCGGCTCTCAGACAGCCGAGTTCAGAACTGTTGGTATAAATCTTCAGTACCAAGCACTGACAATTCAGGAAGCTCCAAAATCTCTATCCCTTTGTTTAAATCCTCCTGTTCTTCCTTAGCCACGATTTTTGCCAAGGAAGTGGATGCTACTAGAACTTGATAAATTTCCTCCATAATGATAACATCCGGTTAGTCTGGCCCTACTGAACTTTTGGGGTCATTCAAATAAGCCGCCGGATTAGAAGAGCAAGTTGGGCCGGGTAGTCTCGCACACGGCTCATATGATCCATCCTGAGCCTCAGTTTGTATGTCCATGAAAACCGGCTCATCCGGTCTAGGCATCTCAATATCGTCTACTGCTTCAGTAGCCCTATCCGGACCCTCTTTTACAGAAAGGTCAGCTCTCATTGGTGAAAATACTAATGTGTTGCATTTTGTGGTACCGGAAGATGACCCACTAACCTTCTAGGACAAGGTGGCCTTTGCCCTACGATGGCTAAGATTAAGTATTATATTAAGGAAATCATAGCTCAAGGTTTGAGATTAAAATAAGTAGACAATTGTAAGTTCAGAGACTTAACCATGGTTGATAGTAAAAGCAGGAAGTTGCGTGGTCGTCGAATCATCCGAAGATGAAGGGGCAGCCTGGTAAAGCGAGTTTGAAGGACTAAGAGGTTGTTTAAATAAGCCGGCTTTAGGATGAGATTCGGTTGGACTATGAGGCACCTCGAAGTGTGGTCTCTGAGCCGAAGGCGCGTCAGACAAGCTATGTTCTGAATCATCTGAATCAACCCAGAGTTTACGTTTGGATGAGCTAGCAAACTGTGCTCTCTTGAAAAGGGAATTGGAAGCCAAGTAAATATTTGGATGTGTTAGTCTAACCTTCCAAACGGCTCATTTCGGTTTTTAGGAGCCGATGTATTAGAATTGGAAGATATAAAAGTTACCTCAGTTTCGTCGGCTTGACTAGAATTCGAGTCATCCTAGGAACAAGGCGCATCAGCAAGCTCAAAAAATAGGCGGACAAGAGAGTCGGTCTCTACCTCAGAATCTTCTTCAGAAGATGACACAAGAGCCTACCCGATGAGCGAGCACAGGTTTGAGAGGAGACTTTCCAAAAAAGAGAATTCTCCTGCAAAAACACGTGGTGAGATATGGTAGGTCAGAAGTAAAACAATGAAAGACAGTGTAAAAGATCAAAATACCAGAGGAGGCACATTGAGCAGATAAAATGGTCCCAAGATGGTGACACTGCATTTCTCTTTAGGGTCATAGAAGAATCTTTTTGTTTCTCTGTTAAGGGCGGCATCAGTCATGTCCTCGCGAGAGAAACGTTGAGGGTCTGGCGAGTTGCAGAATATTCACACATCAAGCGGCCCCTCACGCTAACAGGCTGGATCTGCCAGCTTAACCAACAGCGGGTCAAATCGATTTTGGATAAACCATGTGCGGTCAAGGCTCTCAACTTTTCGTAGAGAGGAGCTGACGGAGCCATTTCCTCATCAGTTGGCCAACCCGGAAATTTTACCTTGTTACTAAGCCTATCAAGTCTGAAACCCGATAGGGGATTTTCACCATTTGGTGCGGTGTTCCTGCAGTAGAACTAGGTCTTATTCCACCCCTTGGGATGACTCGCCAATTTCGATTCAAGGAAGTCGCCATTCTTCCTTTTCTGAATAGAAACCCCGCCAAGTTCGTAGGCAGAACCATTCTTTACTTCAGTTTGGCGGTTTGTGTAAAAAAGTTCCCTGAAGAAAGTCACGGGCGGCTCAATTTGGAGGTACACTTCGCATAACACTTGAAATTGGCATATGTTGGTCATGGAGTTGGGATTGATGTCATGAGGCCTGAGGTCAAAAAAATGTAGGAGGTCTCTGAAGAACTTTGAGCCAGGGGGACGAAATCCTCTGCGTAGATGATCAGCAAAAACAATGGTTTCCCCTTGTTGTGGTTGTGGGGACGGCTCTTCTTCAGGAGCTTGACATCTTATGACTTTTTGTGCCGGCAAAAAGCCTTGATCTACAGATTGTCCAGAGTGAGCTTAGATTCTTTAGACTTGGCCCAGTTGCAAGCTTTTGAATTCTTGGGTGCCATGGCGAGTTAGGAAAACAACTACAAAGGAAATGAAGAAAATGAGCCGGTGTGGGATGTAAATTGCCTAAGCTAATTTGTTATTTTAAGCCGGCAAGGTCAAGAAAGGAGGAAGCATAGTTCGTCAAACACTTAACGAAATGTAATGTTTCGTAAACAACTTTATATGAAAATTCTCCCTTGAATGGATCTAGCAAATGAAGGAAAAACAAAGTAATATGTTTTCTTACGGACGGACGGGTTGAGATTACAGTGTTCCAAGGACGTTCTGGGCGGCCTGTTCTTAGATCTACTTTTGGGACAAATAAGGCGGAAACTAAAGCAGGAGATATGTGGTATTAGGAAACATAATTGGATGCGCAGATCTACAAGGTACATATTCGATGAATGCGATGAACTTGGTACGAATGACGGATTAATCAAACCCTAATGAGGAGAGACTAGTACCCGATTCCGTTGCGACAGGAACGGAGATGGTCGCGCCCACTCCGACGATTGCGAAGAAGTTTTGGGAATTTGAAGAAGGAGCAGAGGACTCTGAAGGTGCTCGCGGTGCTCCGGCGAAGCTCGGACAAGGAAGAAGTGGAAGGAGGAAGACGATAGAAAGTTACTGTGGAGGCACAGTGGACTTATTTATGAGGGAAGGAGCGAAGAGACACGATGGAAAGGCGAAATGGCCACAGTAAATTTGTGCCTAGAAGTGCGCCTCGATTTTCGCATCGGCCTAGATTTGGCGCGGTTTTCGGAAGATTGGCCATGACGACTAGAGAGAACAACGGTCAGCAAAAGGTGATGTCATTAAAAGATGAGCATTGGAAGAATGACAAGTCTAGAAGTGTTGCAAGCCGGCGTTTCAAGTCGGTGGGGGATATAAGTGTTAAGACGCCAAAGAAGAACAAGGGAAATTGACATGAACGCATTCAAATCAATCTGGGCCTAATGTCGGGGATATAGCCCGTGGTATGACCCACCCTGTTGGGCCGGGTTGATAAGTGGCGGCTCTGAAGTCAAGGTTAAGATTGACCGCACCATGAAGACAACATAACAAGATTTGATGGGCAAGCCGCCACCAGCGGCCCAAGTGCAAGAGTATTGGCGGCTTGAAGCCCACAAGGCAGAAGGCATCGATGCACTCTTTGCTTGGGAGACAAGATGTACTAGAGACATGTTAGGTCACGAGCCGCACGACGGCTTGGACTTTGTTGTAAGCCCTAGGGCCTCGACCTATATATAAAGGCGAGTCTCTGGGGCAGAAAGATTAAGTTAGACATCCTCGAAAAGCTAGGTTAGCAATCCCGCATCCCTGTAATCGAGATCTCCGTTAATCTAGACACAAAGCAGGACGTAGGCTATTACCTCCATTGGAGGGGGCCAAACCTGGGAAAACCCGCCTCCCGTTCTCGTTAGATCTCTTTGAGTCGCCACCCCTCAGCGATGGACTCGCACCTAAGTCCTTTCACGAGGACATCTGCTGTGACAAAACCACAACACGGCCCAAAAAACCGGGCTTCGGGCTTGGCGTTCGGACCGGGTTTGGGCTTCACTTTTCAAGGATTTCGGGCTGGACTTTCGGGCTTTGGGTCGATCTTGCACGTGCAAACAATAAAAAAATAGCATCTGGGTCGGGCTTATGGGCTTCGTATTGGGATTCGGGCTGGGCTCGGGCTTGGGATATATTTTTTTGGGCTTTGCAGAGCCTGGTCCAACTAATGATCAGGTCTACCCCTAAGTGGTAGGATGGGGAGCAACTAATTAACGAGTACTCCCTAGGAAGCCTCCCAGCGATCACTTCCACGCGCCGCCACCACGTGTCGCGCTCTGAGCATTCCCTTCGGAATTTTTTTAGTTTTTCGCACACGTTTTCGGCTTTTTACAGTGGTTTTTTTCAGGGTTTTTTTTGTTGTTCCGGTCTTCCTTACTTTTGGACGAAAAATATTGTTTTCACGAAAAAACGCGTTTTTTGCGAGAGTCACGGTTTTGTTTCCGTCAGAGGCACGGTTTTGCTATCGTGAGAGGCACGACCGTGCCTCTCTCGAAAAGGGAAAAAATACGTGTTTTCTGGGGGGGGGGGGGGGGTTGTGAGAGGCACGGTCGTGCCTCTCGGAAAGGGGGAAAACGCGTTTTCTGGTCTCTTTTTTTCGCAAGAGGCACGATTTTGCTATCGCGTGAGGCACGGTCGTGCCTCTCGAAAAGAAAAAAAACGTGTTTTCTGCTCTCTTTTTTCGCGAGAGGCATGGTTTTGCTTTCACGAGAGGCACGGTTTTGTTATCACGAGAGACACAAACGTGCCTCTCGAAAAGGGGGAAAACGCGTTTTCTGCTCTCTCTTTTTTCCCGCGAGAGGCACGGTTTTGCTATCGCGAGAGGCACGGCCGTGCCTCTCGGAAAGGAAAAAACGTGTTTTCTGCTCTCTCTATCTCTCTCTTTTTTTCCGCAAGAGGCACGGCTTTGCTTCCACGAGAGGCACGGTTTTGTTATCGCGAGAGGCACGCCCATGCCTCTCGGAAAGGAAAAATTTTGTTTCCTTCTTTCTTTCTTTTCCCGCGAGAGGCACGGTTTTGCTTCTGCGAGAGGCACGGTTTTTCCTTCGCGAGACACGGCCGTGCGTCTCGAAAAGGGAAAAGAAAACGTTTTTCTAGGGGGGTTCTATCGCGCAAGGCACGGTTTTTTCGCCGTTTTTTTCGTGAAGAAAAGTTCGTCAAAACCTATCAACATGGGGATCTAGTTTTGAAATCTCGTCGCGAGAAATCCAACGGTGAAAATGGTTCGAGATTTGGATGCACGATTTAGGAGATAAAACGTTTTAAAAATACGGATCTACGAAATAAAAAAGAAAAACTCTTAGGTTGCGATAAGTGACACGTTAAGTTGTTGCAAACAGGAAATGTGAAAGTGACGGTTGAAAAGTGTACTCGCTAACTAACCAGTGAAGCATGGGCTGCGGTGGAGTGGTATTGGGATTGGGATTGGGATTGGGCCGGAGTGAGTCGTGGGCTGCCTTGCCTTCTTATCCCCTGCTGCTCTTGGTTTGTTTGTGAAGTCTCGAGTGTGCGTGGTCGTCTTATCCTCTTCACCACCTCCCGAGTCCGAGTCCGAGTCCATTCATGGCGTCCATGCTGTGCTCCTACACCATGCCCGGCGCCGGCAGGGCTCCGCTCCTCCGCACCAACGCCAACTCCTACGCCGCCTCGCTCGGGTTCGCCACCTCGCAGCTCGCGGGCCTCAGCCTCAGCCTCACCGCCAACATCGCGCCCTCCATCCCCACCACCAAGAACACCATCGTCGCGCGTATGTCCCTCCCCTCCCCTCCCCTCCCTCCCCTTGGTGGATTCTCCCCTGTTTTACTTTCTTCCAGGGGCCGGCCTGTTATTGTGGTACATTCTTTCTTCCAAGGGCCACAATCGTTTGGATTGGGTATGTGCACATGGAGATGGAGATGGAGATGGAGATGGAGATGGAGGTCTAATTGAAAAAAATGCAGTTTCAATTTAGCCTCAAACCGGAGACCGTCTAAAATTGTTGCAGAAATTCGAATTGAAAATGCAGTTTCAATTTAGCCTCAATTGAGATGTTGTTGGTTCAGGTCGGATCTGCCCCTTCCTGGAGAAGAAGACGAACCGGGCCAACAAGGTGTCCTTCTCCAACCACAAGACCAAGAAGCAGCAATTTGTGAACCTGCAGTACAAGAAGCTGTGGTGGGAGGCCGGAAAGCGCTACGTCAAGCTCAGGCTCTCCACCAAGGCCCTCAAGACCATCGAGAAGCACGGCCTCGACGCCGTCGCAAAGAAGGCCGGCGTCGACCTCAACAAGAAATGAGTGATATCTTCTTTTACTTTTTTCTCACATCATCATCATCCATTTCAATGTAATGTAATGTAGTATGCAAAATGGATTTATGTTCAGTTTTCCTTTTCCCCCCTTTTGCCTAGTTCATTAATGTTAATGTTCAAAATGGATTGGCGTAATGTCCCCCTTTTGCTATTTTTCTTGATGAGTTAATGTTAAGCATCATACATGCTGGATCATCATCATCATCATCATCATCATCATTATGTAGTTGTGCGCTTGGTTTGTGCCTTTCAGCTGCAGACCAAATTGATGTGGAAAAGGTTTGTGCCTTTCAGCTGCAAACCAAATTGATGTGGAAAAGGGTACAAAGCAATTCATCAGGGAAGGATCTTTTATGATTCTTGGTTCCCTCCTTTGAACCCCAGCCAGAGATATGCTAATCTGGGCTGAACATGAACTAAGACTGGCACAAGATATATGGTTGTTCTTTCTTTCTCAAGGGCGTTTCCAACGTGAACCATCAAACCGCCCGCAGCCATCCAGGCCGAGTGGTTTGGGCGCAATTTGTCATCCAACACGGCATCCCATCTGTCTGCCGACGCGTCTTGCTGTTCGTTTTCCCGTAAACCAGAAAAAAAAACGGAGGGCGGGGGCTTTGCGGGAATCTGGACTACCGCCAAGTAGGGACTCCAACACAACCGGCCTGCTCAAACCCCCCCCCCCCTCCCGGTCCACTTTTCATCCACTCCACCTCTGCTCCCCACTTTCTTGCATCTGCACCCTCCTCGTCCCACATCGCCGATGTACTTCTCCAGTCCCCGCCAAGGCATCCTAGGACATCCGCAACCCCCACCCATGCGCCTGCCTACCTTGGACCGTCATCCACTCAAGATCCCTCCACAGCCAGGTACCCACTGTCCCCTATTGACGTCGTCCATGAAGGACACCACACCCGGCAAGTATTTGGTCAATTGGCACTGAGATTTTTTGTTGAACTTCTTGTTGTTTTTCTATAGTAAGCATGATGGCAGGGTACTCAATGATCAGGATGAGTTGATATGTAATGCATGGAAGGCCGCATCCGCGCGGACTTCATACGCATGAGGCAGGCTTTGACCTTCAGGTAGAAC
Source organism: Hordeum marinum (assembly GCA_022496015.1). Lineage (NCBI taxonomy): Eukaryota > Viridiplantae > Streptophyta > Magnoliopsida > Poales > Poaceae > Hordeum > Hordeum marinum. The sequence goes on along the minus strand of CM039672.1, from coordinate 3,159,969 downwards.
GTGCATGCTTCGAATCATGAGCAAAAGTAATTCACGCCCAACGACATGCATGCTTCGTAACATTAGCAAAAGTAATTCACGCCCAACGACATGCATGCCATCCGTGAACACAATGTGGAGTCGATATCACATCGATGATACATCATCTAGAACTCCGCCATGAAATTTTGCCGTGCGATTCATCAAGTGGAGACAATGTGACCATTGGGCTCGTGACCCATGGAGATTGTAAGTTTTGCTTCTTGCTGTCTATATATTGGTTAATTCATTCATTCACTCAATGTTTTTATTAGAAAAGGAGGATGACCCCGGCCTCTGCATCTGCTAGATGCATGCAGTCATATCTACTCCTAAAGGAGGAGTTGGTAGCCGCCGTTCATAGTTTATTTTCGTCTCTCCTCCCATCTTCGTCTGGGTTTTTTTTGTCTCTCCTCCCACCACCCCCTCCCACCCTGGACCATCTGTTTCTTTTTCTCTCCACTCTTTGATTACAAACCGGCACTTTCCTAACATATAATAAATTACGGGCTAACTTTATTAAGTTATCTGAATCAATCGTTGCTCTGATTAGTGCAATTTGTTTAAGGAAACAAATAACAGATTTTTAGAAAACAAATAATACATTTTAATCTAACTTTCCCAACTTACCCAAATCAACCGATCCCTCTCATTAGTGCAATTTCTTGTAGAAAACAATAACAGATTTTTAGGAAACAAATAACGGATTTTAGGGAAATTAATATTTAAATCATGAAAAACAAATCTTCTCTACTCCTACAGGAGGAGTTGGTAGCTTCCTCTCCATGGTTTATTTTTGTCCTACTATTTTTCGCCTCATTATTTTTCGTCTCACCTCCCACCATCCATCTTTTTTTGCGAAAGAATAATCCTAAAACACATCGTCCAGTGCAGCCCCCAACCCCCGACCTACCTGCCCGAGTCCTCCCTCCATGCGTCACCGCCCATCGCGTCAGCCACCACCACTCCCCCTAGCCAACCGCCACCATGTAAAGTGGAGCGGTGACCACGAGTCTAGCCTAGGTGGGTCTCGGCCTCCCTCCTCCCTTCGTCCAAGGCCGGGCGCTCTCCTCCCCGATCTGATCTGATGGAGCCACATTAGGGTGAGGGAGTCGCTGTAGAGTCTTCATGTCGGCGGACCAGCAACAACCCGACAAAGGGTGTGGGTGCCCAATCGTGGTCTAGCAGCTCACTGTTTCCTTGATCTGATGCATGGTTCGACCTACACGGAGGGTTGTGGATCCGAGACATAACCTCCACAGGCGGCTTTCTCGTCGACCTCCTCTGAGCGGCGCCGACGGTGGCCAGGTCAGAGCTTGATATATTCCAAGTTCCAAACAAATCCATTAACTCACTCATGTTTGTACATTTTCTGCAAATAATTATGGAAATAGCATCACTAAATGAATGAAGGTTTGGCTTCTTTTGCTATTGAAGATGTGGTCATGGGGGGCTCAGATCAACCAATACTTTGATTTGGTATCAATCTTTTTGCATCATCTACATATGCTACATGTTGTCTTTGATTTGACCCATCATGAAACAAATGATGCCATTGAATATTACGTTTGATTTGTTACTAGCTATGCAACATAGGATGAGCTTTTTATGCATTGAAGCTGGAATATTTTTTAGTAGATTTTAGCCCTTAATTTCTCGACTGGGACGTCAGACAATCATGTATCCACCACTGGACTATGAACTCACATACGTTTAATTGCTTCATTTTTTTCATCGTTTGGATTGCTTGTTTTTCTGGTTGCATTCTCACGGTTATACTTATTGTTTGCTAGCCAATGATGGTAACCACTACGTTCCAACGAAAAACAAAGCGAGAAGAAGCCATTCGGTTTTGGCCATTGTTAGGTGCTGAATGGCAAACCGAAGTGGACACAAGGGGTAGTATCAAAAACCCTCCCCATATCGAGGTGAGGTGAAACATTGATTGTTGAATCCAAGACCAAGGCAGAGACCAGGTCCACCACACCACTCCACTCCACTTGGGAGGCACATCACACGTGGAGAGGAGGCTGAGCTCCACTCCTCCACTCACACTCCCCACTTCTCCGCCAGCCAGCATTACTCCTCCCTCCCTCCCTCCCTCCGCCCCGGACCCGGATCCGGATCCACAGATCGCCGTCGTTCCCTTCCCCCTCCGTCTCTCTCCGGCCTCCAAATCCATTGCCATTGGATTGATTCATGGACGAAACGGCCATCGGGAGCGGGGAGGACAAGGCCAAGCGCGCGCGCAAGCGGAGCAGGTACCTCACCAACGACTACGAAACACCCACCATCCTCCACGCCCTACACGGCGCCGGCGACCGCGACCACGACCACCACTGCATCGTCACTCCACCTCCACCTCCAAGAAATGGGGTGGTGAATGAAGGGGCGGCGCCCGACCTGCTCGCCGCGCTCCACCGCTCCGCGGCATGCCCCTACGACCACCCACCGGAGGGCGCCCTCCTCGCCTTCTTCGCCCTCCACAGGGACTCTGCATCCATGGCCACCACCCACCGCGGCAAGGCCAAGGATTCTACTACTTGTATTAGCAGCAGCTCCTCCAAGGCCGTCGTCCACGGATCCGTTGCCATGGAACACTCTGCATATGATGCAGCAGCACTGGGATCCAACATGGGAGTGGGAGTAGAAGCCGCACCCAGCAAGAGGAGGAGGAACAAGAAACCCACTGCCAACACCAGCCCCAAACAAGGGCACCATTCCGGCAAGCCGGTGGCGCTCATCCTCCACTTCGCCCAGGGCGATCACCCTCCGCCCTCCAAGGAGCAGCTCCATGCCACGTTCCGCGGCTTCGGCCCCCTCATCGAGCCCAGCACCGACATCACCAAGAAGCAGGCGCGCGTCGTGTTCCAGAGCAGCGCCGCCGCGGAGGCCGCCTACAGCTGCGTGCACACGCTCGGCGCCTTCGCCGCAGCGCGCCTGCAGTACCTGCGCCCGCCGCGGCCCGCCCCCAAGATCCCGCTCACGGACGTCCGGAAGAACCTGGAGAAGATGATCGCGTCCCTCACCGGGCCTTCGCTGCTCGGCAAGGACAGCGCGTGGAGCCTCGCCGGAGAAATGCAGCACCTTCTGTTCAAGGTTGACAGGGCCCTGGGTGCCGCCGAGGCAGGGCCTTCCACATCGGCTGCTGCTCGTCACCATTGATCTCAGCTCGGATCACCTCTGCTCTGCTCCTGCATCTGCATATGATGGATGGAGATAAGCTCCTCCTACCTCCCTAATATAGTATAGTCAGTTTAGTTAATGATCTAGTTGGTCTTGTATATTATTAGCTCTAGTCTAGTTCCACCTCAGCTGCTGCTCATCACCATTGATCTCAGATCAGATCAGCTCTTGTGTGGTCTAGTCTGCTGGATGGAGATAGATAAGCTCCTCCTACCTCCTAGTATAGTATAGTTAGTTTAGTTAGTGATCAAGCTGGTCTTGTCTATTATGAACTCTAGTTCTGCTGAGAACCGGTACTTCTCAAATGATCGTTGTTAATGCTCAGTATGTTTCAGCTTACAAGATCCATACTGGCTGCAGCGACGATCTAGCAATGATGTAATATATATCTACCTGCTACCAATGAAGTAAGCTATGGTGTGCTTGTTCCCTTGCTGGTCTCTACCTTTGGCATAATAGTGATGAACTGATGATGATGATGATAAAATGCAGTTGATTTCTTTGTACCTTTCATCTGTGGTTGATAGGCCAGGAACTGCAATCCTGGAGTGAGTTGATCTGGTTCCCATCTTCATTTCAACCTGAGATAGCAAACAGAACAAAAAAGGGGAAGCTTTTATGCATAGTTGCAGGCTGATGATAATAAAACCAAACAAAAAAAATGATGTTTGCTGAAACTGACATCAGTGGTCAGGCTGCTGGCTGGCTGGCTGGATCTCCATCAGCAGTCACCACATCATTCAAGATCCAACTGAATTTTGGCATCTTGGGTGCACAACACAATACTGAAAGCCCTCAATGATGCATACCAACAATATCAGCATGACAAGAATGTATTATGACTCACAAGCATATATATGGTCTCTGACACACAACAAGATAGCCGGCAAGACCTGGATAATCAAACAATCCACAAACAGATTTGTACAAAAGGAAGGCACAACCATAACAATTTTTTCTTGTTATTTTTCAGTATACAGCGGATAGTACACATAATCTATACTCGGAATCACATATAGCTTAGATTTTAAGAGTGACTTATTCTTTTATTCCATCTCTAGCCACCCCGTGGCTGTGGCTGTGGCTGCAGCGGCAACCCAAACATTGATCACAAACTTATGACAAACTGCCATATGTACCAGGATCCGGCTTAGAACCACTATTTTGTGTTTTGGCAATTGGATGGTGCAACTGGTGCTTAGACGGCTTCCGCCTGCTCTTCAATCTCGCTGCGTCCAGCATCGCTTGCGGCACTGCCGTTAACCGGCACCTCCGCGGCGGCGACGGAAGGCGAGCTCGCGGCACCGTTCACCTGCACCTCACCAGCTGCCTCTGACGTGTCGCTTGAAGATTGCTTCGTAAGGGACTTCTGTTGACGGATGGCAGCCGCTGCTTCTGGCATGACAACACCTGGAGGCTGAGGGGGCACCCACTGGCGTTGGGGCGGCGGCCTTTCCACAACACCGCTGCTGTATGCCAGCGGCCTCGGCTCCTCCATATGAAAATCAGGGGCCTTCCCGTTCTGGTGGTACGAGGGGGCATAGTTGTCCTGAGCTTGAGAGTACGATCCATCCTCGCTCAAGTAGGCGTTGGATCCATAACCAACCTTTTGCTGTGCATGTTGCAGCATCTCCAATGCCTGCTGCTTTTAGCAATAGAGATAGGACACTGTTAGTTATTATTACAAGTAAAAAAGAAGCACGCTTGTTTGCAGCAAAGATAAGGTTCAGGGTCATTGTACCTTGCTCCCAGAAGATCGATTATCCCCTCGCTGCACCGTCTGCTGAAAGTCAGAATGTCATACCAAAAGTCAGGTCAGACAATATTCAAGAAACAAGGTCAGACAATATATGCGCAGTAAGCTTAGATGTATATATATATATATATATATATATATATATATATATATATATATATATATATATATAATCATTAAATAGCCAGAATGACTGTTAGTTACGGTAGGGGTAGTCAGAATGTTAGATTTTGTATAAGAAAAAGAAAGATCTGGTGACTCTGCTGGAGTCATGTTTTGCATACCAAAAATACATACATACATGCTAGCAAATTATATCTGGTTAACATGCGAAAAAAATTGATATATAATATATTTACTCAAATGTGAACTTTCGCAAAGCTGGACAGAAGGTTATAACTACAGAAAACGACATAATCTGCTCAATATAATGTGCATCATACAACACCAAAATTGCCTTTTGAAGAGTCAGTCCAGCTCATTCACTATTTCAGCAAAAGCAAGATGTATTAATTATAACCTGATTTGTTTCTTACCTCAACATACGATCTTGAATATGATCCAGAGGTGGGTTCAGTAGGTGCTGGTGCAAACGAAGGCCTCCCTGCTAAAAAAACACCCAATGGTAAGTAGCAAGAAAGATGGAAGCAACTATTTAGGAGGTTAGCAAGAGACGCTGACCTGAGCCGAAGTCACTGTTTGGGGCACCATACATATTAGGTTGCTACAAAAAGGAAAAACAGTTCAGTAATGGGACAGTTATCCAAAGCATGAACATATTATTGTAAGTGTTATTATAACAGGATGAACAAAATAAGTGCACACCTGAGGAGGTCTCCATGGAGTGTTAACAGGCCCTAAACATTGTGGTCAAACAAACAATAATTTGGTCAGTATAAGCTAGGGCATGCATGCATATGGCTTTATATGACATTTTCACAACATAAGCTGTACACTTTCCGATACAGGATGGATGGGAGTTTCAACAGCATAGGAAAAACCTTGTAAATGGTGGAGAAAGGTAGAGTCAAAGGTCTTTAGCATGGTTCCCTCTATAATTAGACCAGATTTGCAGCGTGTTTGATGGGCAAAAAGAATAATGAAGTATGAAACGGTACAGGTGGGTTTATACAGCATTGTGCTGACATAAGGTGGATATCTTCTGATGCAGGTTAAAAAATACACTCGGTATTTATTTGATACTGACCATTCCTTGCGGCTGAAGGGGCATGCTCTTCCAATGGGCGGTAGTGCGAAAACCTGTCCTCCCTGGTAATATTTACGGAGTCCCTGCTATGGCTCAACGACTCGCTCAATGATTTTAACACCTTTGCTTGGGAGTCCAGGGCCTGTGTCAAGGTCACAAGTATCTTCTTTTCTGCCGAAAAATTAAGGAGAATGGGTATTATATAACACAAACCAAAATTTAATCAACATGAAACAGAGATCGTATGTAGTTAACTGAACTAGGATTCTCGCATAAATAATAAAAAAAGCTGAACTAGGATTACATGGTGATAAATTTAAGAGGCACAATGTTTAGGTAGTATACCTTCATCCTTTGAAGCGAGCAACTCCTGGTTGGTCTGAGCGATGGCGGAAACAGCCGTGGCAGAGGCCTTGACGGCCTCCCTGGTCTCCTCGTCGATCTTGGACTTGAGCTCGATGGCCTCATCGCCCTCGGCGACGACCCTGCGGATCCATGACTTGAGCCTGGGGAGGAGCAGCTTCTGCGCAAGCAGAGCAGCACACATGCATGGTAAGAAGAAGAAGATGTTTGTTTTGTTTACAGTAGAGTTGAGCTGGGTTGCTAAGCTCGAAACCTGCAGAGAAGACAGGAGGAGTACCTTGATAAAGACGGCGGCGCTGGCTCCGAAGCCGAGCAGGAGGCCGGCGGCGACGAAGGCGCGGTACCAGGTGAGCCTGGGCTGCGGCGCGGCGACGACGATGGGGCCTGCCGCTGGGGCGTAAGCTTGTGTTGGCGCCGCAGCGGTGTGGGCAGGGGCCTGTGCCTGGGTGGGAGGGGACGCGGTGGTGGGCGGCGGATCCTGCAGCGGAAGGGAGCAGAGCAGGTTAGCTAGAATGGGTTGGGGATTGGAAGAAGAGGCGGAGGATGCGTACGGGTACTCGTCGGAAGGCCTCGTCGATCTCGTCGTTGGTGAGGCCCTTGTTCTGCAGGAAGGAGCGGCGGTAGACGACGGCGGAGCCCCTGACCTTGGGGTGGGAGAGGAACTTGACGGCGTTCTGCACGTAGTCCTCCCTCACCGGCTGCGGCGCTGGCGCCTCGAAGGCCAGCTGCTGCGGCTTCTCGCCGCCGCTGCCGTCGGCTGGTTCCGGACCGGACAGAATTGCCTCCAAGGTCAGCAATGGAATTGGGGAATCGACGGGTGCAAAGAGAGAGGTATGACAGACCTTGCGGCGGCGGCGGCTGCGACGGCGGATTGGAGTCCATCCTCACCTACCCCGATGAGAGGAGACGAGAGTCCTCCTGCCTGGCCGAGCTGCTGCTGCTGCTTGAGATCTGAGTCAACCCACCCACACCCAGGTCAGGTCAAGACGAGTTCTTTTGATCCAAGATGATGAGTAGAGAAGGAGGGGGAGGAGGATGGATGCACGGCGCCGCCTCCAATCCAATCCAATCCAATCCCCCCAACAGACAGCAGCAGCAGCAGTTGAGATGAGATGATGGATATCCTCTTCTCTTCTCTCTTCTCTCATCTGCCTTCTTTCTTTGCCTTCCACCCAAATTTTACAAAAAAAATTGTCTTCCTTCTTATTCCTCTACTTGTTTTTTTCTTCTCTTTTTTCTTGACACCGGTAAAATGTAAAATAAAAGAAAAAAATGCAACACATATTTCATACAAGTAGAGGCGAAAGAAAAGGTAATGATATTGCCGCGAGCATGTCAGTGTGTAAAATGTGCCTAGAGAGGCAAAGATGGGTGAACCCCCGCCCCCTCCCCCGAGCCCGCCCCATCGCCACCAGCCCCTCCCGGCGAGGGCCATTCCAGTCTCGCCGTCCACCTCCGTTTCTCTTTCCCTGTGCCCGTTCCAGCTACCTCCCCCTTCGTCACGGCTGCCGCGCGGTTTTGTCCCCGTGGTCGTCCCTGCGGACGCAATGGCGGCCCCGTCTGACCCAGATCTGGATCGGTCGCCGCGCGAATCCGGCTCACCGTCCTTCAGCGCGCGGATCCTAGCGGCCATCAATGCAGGCGTGATTCCGGAGACGCAACCGGAGCTTCAAGGCGGGCAGGCGGGCGCATGCGCGTCGGTCCATCATCGTCGCGCCTGTTGCAAGCATTCATGGCGCCCCCGTCTTCAATGCGGGGGATGCGACGTACAGCGACGGGACGCTGCGCGTCGGGGTACCCCCTGGGTCGCTCTCTGCCTTCGCCGCGTGCCTTCAATGGCCTCGTCAGGAGGAGCCCCTGTCGCCAGGCTGGACGCGTGTGGGCTCGTCGCGCGACCTGTCGTGACCTCGGCCTCCTGCTCCCCGTCCCGCACCTGCTCGTCGCCTACAAATCCCGCATCATCTGTTGGGCAAATGCTTCAGATGCTTTTCCCCTCTCCATCGCATCAGAGACTGCACTGAAGATGTGCGCTGCAATGGTTGCTTCCGCTCTGGCCACATAGCTCGGGCCTGTCCGAACAAGGGCCGCCACCCTGCTACCGATCCCCCTGCGCCCCCGCCTCCGACTCGCCCTCGACCTCGGCTAGCTGCTGAAGCTCCTCCTCCCCAGCAACAGGACTTCTCCTACCGCGACGCCCTGATGGCCCGACGCGTCGGCGGTCCGCAGCTCCGACTAGCCATGGGCAGGGTCGTTGCGCCTGCCACGCCTGACATGGACGTCCAGGCAGACGCCCTAGCGAGCTGCTGCGTGCTCATTTCGTTGGGAGGGTCCTGTCGCCGCTCCGTCTCCACTGTTGTCGTCGTCGACGCCCTGCACAAGGAGTTCAACATCCTGCTCCACCTCGTCACTGTGGTGCGCCACATCCCGGAGGACTTCCTCGCCAATTCATCCATCCGCACCACCGCGACGACGTCATCGCCCAGGGAAACTTCAAGCGAGACCACCTGCAGCTCCACCCCAAGCCCTGGATCATGAAGGGGCATGCTGAGCACCAGGAGATGAAGCAGCACGTCCAGCTGAGCTTGGAAGGCATCCCGTTGCATGCTTGGAACGAAAACACCATCGGCCACATCATCGGCATTGACAGCGAGCTCGACTATGTCCTCCCCCACTCCTCCCGCAAGGAGGACGCTCGCACCCTCGACATTTGGGCATGGATGACGAACCTGAGCCGCATCCCCAAGGTCATGCAGCTCTCCCTGCCTGTTAGACGCTCCTAGGGACGCGGACGTGGACGCCGTCGTCTTCACTACCGGGTCCTGGTCCACCTTGGGATGCATGAGGACTACTCCAACGCCAACGAGGACGACCCTAGGGCCATTGCGGACGTATTCGAACACACCTGGCTCTACCGTGTGGTGGACGGCGACAGGGCACCTACGGGGGCACAAGATGAGACGCGCCCCGACCTAGTTCCGGGGCGCCGTGATGACGACGACGATGACCACGCTAGGCGTGGTCGGGACCATGGGCGCGAGGACAGGGCCTCGTGGTGGACCGGTCGTAGCCGCTCGCGTGCCTCGCGCGACCATGGTGACGACCGCGGTGGCGACTAGAGGAGGGGGCGTGACGACCGTGATGGGCACGGAAGGCGGCATGCAACGGCCTTCGAATCTTCCGCAACCCCCCCCCCCAAGGAGCCCCAGGGGTGGCTCGTCGCGGTGCATCCATCCCCTCGACGCAGTGCGCTCGACGTCCCTGACTTCAACTCTCCCGTCTCCACCTACACCAGTGGCCATGCCGGAGGTGGACCCGCTTCCTCGCTGCAGGCGGACCATGGGACAACACCAACGCGCCCACCTGGCTTCGAGCCTGCCAGTTAGTCTTTCTCGCCTCTTCAGGACGCCGATCAGGTGGCGGGTACGGAGGCAACACCCTCGCACGGTGCGATCCGTCTGACCCGTCTCACTCCCTCGCCAACTCGCCAAGGCAGCGGCCTCGACACTCTCTTCAGGCGGCCGGTGGCGGCGCTCCTGCCTGCCCCCCACCGTTGCCACGGGTGACGGCAACTCGACGAAAGACGCTTGCCGGCATCGCCATCTGCCAGGGTGCTGGTTTCTCCCTGCAGCGGACCACCACCAGCGCCCGGAAGCAGCTGCTGGTAGCACTAGTCGCGATGGAGGTAGAAAAGCTCCTCTGCCGAAGCCTTGGCATTGTCCAGAATGGCAAGGACGTTACGAAGGACGCCCTAGACGAGCTGAGCCATCGGTTCGAGCATGAGATGTCGCCGGCAGTGCTCGCGGCGCTCCGTGCCCTCTTCAAGCTCGACGACATGGAGGCCACTGCTGTCGAAGAGGCGCTTCTCGAGCGCGGTGGTCACGCAGTGCTGGACCAAGAGGCAGTGGAAGCTACACCAAGTGTTTGATGTATCAGGAAGCATCAAGCGAAGAGAGGACTAGCCAGATTACCATGTGTCTTCATTTTAGCATTTCACAAGCTCGTAGTAACCATGTTGATGGATGTATCCCTGGGCCAGCTTCTTGTAGTCGTGAGGCCTATTGTAGCCCTGCTTCTTCAATGTCAATTGTTATTCCTAGTTCAATGGAGTACACTTGCTTCTACCTACATGTCTCTAAGCATGTCTACCTACACGCGATCTGCTGCTGCTCCAGGACTTCTATCCGCTTCTCGGTGCTTAGACCTCGTATCAGAATCGCCAGACGGCAAGTTGTTTTCCAATGACAGAGCGCAACATAAACTTCCTAAGCTGGAATGCGCGGACTCAACGACCCCCATATACGTGCGACGGTGCATGAGACGATCGCATCCTCCTCCTGCCATATTGTTTGTATCTAGGAATATAAGCTTCATGATATTGATCAATTTGTTGCAGCCTACCTTGGCGGGAGCAGACTTCGAAGCTTCGCCCAACAGCCGGCAGTTGGCACTCGAGGTGGCATGTTAATGCTTTGGGACGATTCCGTGGTCCGCATCGTAGATGTGCACACCTCGGAATTCTGCTTGTATGTGACCGTGACTATTCTTCGCTCTGAGGCATCATTCAAACTGAATACAGTCTATGGCCCGACGGCTCCTAGTAGAAAGGATGATTTTTTCAGTGAACTGATCGCATAGAAACCGCCACCCGGAACCAAGTGGATCGCAATGGGAGATTTCAACCAGATATCTAGAGCCCGTGACAAAAGCAACAGGAATATTAACCGTAGCCATATCAACCGCTTTCGTGATGCCCTCCACTCCTGCGAGCTCAAAGAAATTCATCTCCAGAACAGAAGATTCACATGGAGTAACGAGCGCCAAAACCCCACCTTATGCAAGCTTGACTCAGTTTTCTGCAACGCGGACTGGGACTTGCATTTCGGCTCGCACGTGCTTCATGCCATCTCGTCCTCGCTTTCCGATCACTGCCGCCTCATCCTAGCTGATGCTACAGGACTGAAGAGACCGAGAGCCTTCAAGTTTGAGAACTTCTAGACATGCCTTCCTGGGTTTCGTGACATTGTGGTCAAGGCTTGGGCGCACCCTTGCGCGCACACTGATCCTTGCCAACGCCTCTTCTACAAGCTCAAGCACACGGGATGGATGTTGTCCAACTGGAGCAAGGGTCTTTTCTCCAAGTCAAAGCTTCACTTGCACGCTGCTCTCTTTATCATCCTTCGCCTTGACACTGCCCAGGAAGCGCGACCGCTCTCCACGACAGAAAGAGACCTCCGAAGTCGGCTAAAGCAGCGAGTTATCGCCCTAGCGGCGGTAGAAAAGGCCAGAAAGAAGCAATGCGCTCACATTGCAAACATCAGAGAGGGCGGCGCAAATACAAAAAAATTCCATCTCAGAGTTAATGGGCGCCGCAGGAAGAATCACATCCACAGGCTCAAGTGGAACGGTGGATGGGTCATGGAGCACAGTGCCAAAGAGGATATTATCCAGGGGCACTTTGTGGATACATTGGGAGGAGGGCAGCCTCGTCAAAGGGACCTTAACTGGGATAACTTGAACCTGAAGATGGTTGATCTGGCTGGCATTGATGCTCCCTTATCGGAGGAGGAGGTCAAGGCTGCCATTGACCTCATGCCCAACGACAAGGCTTCGGGACTCGACGGATTCACGGGCATTCTCTTTAGAAAATGTTTGTCCACTATCAAAGATGACGTCATGCAAGTCATCCATCATTTCAGCAACCTACGCACGTCCAACCTACACTGGCTCAACTCGGCTAACATCATTTTGATCCCCAAGAAGGACGGGGCCGAAGAGCTTGGGGATTTCCGCCCCATCAGCCACATTCATGCAATTGCCAAGATCATAGCCAAGGTGTTGGCGATTCGCCTGGCCCCTTTCATGAACATGCTGTCGGGAGACGTAGTAGTAAATCAAAAAAAATCCTACGAACCAAGATCTATCTATGGAGAAACCAGCAACGAGTGGGGAGAGATTGCATCTTCATACCTTTGAAGATCGCTAAGCGGAAGCATTACAAGAACGCGGTTGGTGGAGTCGTACTCGTAGCGATTCAGATCGCGATGGACTCCGATCTAAACGCCGAACAACGGCGCTTCCGTGTTCAACACACGTGCAGCCCGATGACGTCTCCTACGCCTTGATCCAGCAAGTAGGAAGGAGAGGTTGAGGGAGAGCTCCGGCAGCACGATGGCGTGGTGACGGTGGAGCTATGTGGACTCCGGTAGGGCTTCGCCAAGCGCTACGGAGAACGAGGAAGAGGAAGGGTAGGGCTGCGCCGAGAGAGAGAGAAGTCGTGTCTCAAATCAGCCCCAATACCTTGGATATATATAGGAGGAGGGAGAGGGAGGGCTCCCTGTTGGGGAACGTTGCATGGGAAACAAAAAAAATCCTACGCACACGAAGATCTATCCATGGTGATGATCATCTGTTGGAAATATGCCCTAGAGGCAATAATAAATTAGTTATTATCATATTTCCTTGTTCATGATAATCGTTTATTATCCATGCTATAATTGTATTGATCGGAGACTTAAATGCATGTGTGGATACATAGACAAAACCATGTCCCTAGTATGCCTCTAATGGACTAGCTCGTTGATCAAAGGATGGTTAAGGTTTCCTAGCCATGGACATGAGATGTCATTTGATAATGGGATCACATCATTAGGAGAATGATGTGATGGATAAGACCCAAACTACAAACATAGCATATGATCGTGTCAGTTTATTGCTACTGTTTTCTGCATGTCAAGTATATGTTCCTATGACCATGAGATCATGCAACTCACGGATATCGGAGGAGTGCCTTGTGTGTATCAAACATCGCAACGTAACTGGGTGACTATAAAGGTGCTCTACAGGTATCTCCGATGGTGTTTGTTGAGTTGGCATGGATCGAGACTGGGATTTGTTACTCCGTGTGATGGAGAGGTATCTCAGGGCCCACTCGGTAATACAACATCACAACAAGCCTTGCAAGCAATGTGGCTAAGTGTTAGTCATGGGATCTTGTATTACGGAACTAGTAAAGAGACTTGCCAGTAACGAGGTTGAATTAGGTATGGAGATACTGACGATCGAAGCTCGGGCAAGTAACATACCGAAGAACAAAGGGAACGTTATACGGGATTAACTGAATCCTTGACATAGAGGTTCGACCGATAAAGATCTTCGTAGAATATGTAGGAACCAATGTGGACGTCCAGGTCCCGCCATTGGTTATTGACCGTAGAGGTGTTTCGGTCATGTCTACATAGTTCTCGAACCCGCAGGGTCTGCACACTTAAGGTTCGGTGATGTTTCGGTAGTGTAGAGTTATGTATGGTGGTGACCGAAGGTTGTTCGGAGTCCCGGATGAGATCCCGGACGTCACGAGGAGCTCCGGAATGGTCCGGAGGTAAAGATTCATATATAGGATGTCCCGGTTTGGTCGCCGGAAAAGTTTCAGGCTCATCGGTAGTGTACCGGGAGTATCGGTAGTGTACCGGGAGTGCCGGTAGTGTACCGGGGGACCTGCGGGAGGGGTATTTCGACCCCAAGAGGTCCATGGGCTGTGGGAGAATAATAACCAGCCCTTAGTGGGCTGGGAAAACAGCCACAAAGGCCCATGGCGCAGGAGAGAAAGTCCTAAAGCAAAAAGTGGAAAATCAGCCAATAGGAGGCAATCCTACTCCAACTAGGATTGGAGGTGAAGTAGGATTGCTCCCACCTCCTATTTCGGCCGACCCAAAGGCCTTGGCTGCCTCTCCTCTCCTCTCCTCCTATATATACTAGTGGATTGGGTGGTTTTTGGACAGAATTTCTGGCCACGTGCTACCCGTTACACCGGTGCATAGTTTCTCCTCTAGATCGGTTTTCTGCAGCGCTTAGGCGAAGCACTGCCGGAATTGCTCCACCACCATCACCGGAGCGCCGTCACGCTGCCGGTGAACTCTCCCTCCTCTCCACCTCCTCTCGCTGGATCGAGACGGTGGAGATCGTCATCAAGCTGCACGTGTGCTGAACGCGGAGGTGTCGTCCGTTCGGCGCTAGATCGGAAGGACCGTGATCGAGATCGCGAGACGGTTCGTGATGTGATCACGGAACGGATCGTGATGAGTTCGCGGGACAGATCGTGATCAAGATCGTGAGACGGATCATGATGAGTTCACGGGACGGATCATGATGTGTTCGCGGGACGGTTCGTGATTGGATCGCGGGACGCTCGGCGATTTGGATCGCGAAGAAGTTCGACTACACCAACCGCGTTTCTTAACGCTTCCCGCTTAGCGATCTACAAGGGTACATAGATCCACTCTCCCTCTCGTAGATGCTCATCACCATGGATAGGTTTGCGTGTGCGTAGGAAAAAATTTGTTTCCCATGCGACGTTCCCCAACAATCTACGAGAGGGAGAGTGGATCTACATACCCTTGTAGATCGCTAAGCGGGAAGCGTTAAGAAACGCGGTTGGTGTAGTCGAACATCTCCGCGATCCAATCACGATCCGTCCCGCGAACTCATCACGATCCGTCCCGCGAACTCATCACGATCCGTCCCGCGATCTCATCACGATTCGTCCCGCGATCTCATCACGATTCGTCCCGTGAACTCATCATGAACCGTCTCGCAATCTTGTTCACGGTCCTTCCGATCTAGCGCCGAACGGACGGCACCTCCGCGTTCAGCACACGTGCAGCTTGATGACGATCTCCACTGTCTTGATCCAGCAAGAGGAAGTGCAGAGGGGGTAGAGTTCACCAGAAGCGTGACGGCGCTCCGGTGATGGTGGTGGAGCAATTCCGGCAGGGCTTCGCCTAAGCACTGCGGAATCCGATCTAGAGGAGCACCGGTGGAACGGGTAGCACGTGGCCGTAAATTCTGTCCAAAACCCTTCTATTCCACCGGTATATACAGGAGGAGAGGAGGAGGAGAGGAGGAGGAGGGCTGGCGCAGGGCTGAGCCCCTCTTGGAGTCGGCTGAAGCCAAGGGGGAGGAGTCCTACTCCTCCTCCACTCCTAGTAGGAGTAGGACTCTCCCTTTTTGCCTTTTTTCCACTCCTTTTCCTTTGGGACTCTTCCCCCAGCCGCATGGGCCTGTTGTGTCTATTCCACCAGCCCACTAAGGGCTGGTTAATACTCTCCCACAGCCCATGAAGCCTCTTGGGTCGAAATACCCCTCCCGGAGGTCTCCCGGTACACTACCGGCACCCCCGGTACACTACCGATGATCCCGAAACTTTTCCGGTGACCAAAACAGGACTTCCTATATATGAATATTTACCTATGGACCATTCCGGAGCTCCTCATCATGTCCGAGATCTCATCCGGGACTCCGAACAACCTTCGGTCACCACCATACATAACTCTATACTACCGAAACGTCACCAAACCTTAAGTGTGCAGACCCTGCGGGTTCGAGAACTATGTAGACATGACCGAGACACCTCTACGGTCAATAACCAATGGCGGGACCTGGATGTCCACATTGGTTCCCACATATTCTACGAAGATCTTTATCGGTCGAACCTCTATGTCAAGGATTCAGTTAATCCCGTATGATGTTCCCTTTGTTCTTCGGTATGTTACTTGCCCGAGATTCGATTGTCGGTATCTCCATACCTAGTTCAACCTCGTTACCGGCAAGTCTCTTTACTCGTTCCGTAATACAAGATCCCATGACTAACACTTAGTCACGTTGCTTGCAAGACTTATTGTGATGTTGTATTAGCGAGTGGGCCCTGAGATACCTCTCCATAACACGGAGTATCAAATCCCGGTCTTGATCCATGCCAACTCAACAGACACCCTCGAAGATACCTGTAGAGCACCTTTATAGTCACCTAGTTACGTTGCGACGTTTGATACACACAAGGTACTCCTCCGATGTCAGTGAGTTGCATGATCTCATGGTCATAGGAAAACATACTTTGACATGCAGAAAACAGTAGCAACAAACTGACACGATCATATGCTACGTTTGTAGTTTGGGTCTTGTCCATCACATCATTATCCTAATGATGTGATCCCGTTATCAAATGACATCACATGT
The DNA here is from genome assembly GCA_022496015.1 of Hordeum marinum. Classification (NCBI taxonomy): domain Eukaryota; kingdom Viridiplantae; phylum Streptophyta; class Magnoliopsida; order Poales; family Poaceae; genus Hordeum; species Hordeum marinum. The sequence goes on along the minus strand of CM039672.1, from coordinate 3,143,428 downwards.
CAATGGCTAGGAAACCTTGACCATCTTTGATCAACGAGCTAGTCCATTAGAGGCATACTAGGGACATGGTTTTGTCTATGTATCCACACATGCATCTAAGTCTCCGATCAATACAATTATAGCATGGATAATAAACGATTATCATGAACAAGGAAATATGATAATAACTAATTTATTATTGCCTCTAGGGCATATTTCCAACAGTCTCCCACTTGCACTAGAGTCAATAATCTAGTTCACATCACCGTGTGATTCGCATTGTTATGAATCTAACACCCAATGAGTTCTGGGGCTCGATCATGCTTTGCATGTGAGAGAGGTCTTATAGTCAACGGGTCTGCAACATTCAGATCCGTGTGTACTTTGCAAATTTCTATGTCAAACCGTAAACACTGCTACCACACTCCACTTGGTACTATTCCAAATGGCTCCTCCACTATACGTATCCAGATTGCTACTACGAGTCATCCGGATTGGTGTTAAAGCTTGCATCGACGTGACTCTTTACGATGAACTCTTTATCACCTCCATAATCGAGAAACATCTCCTTAGTCTTTTAGTTACTAAGGATAATCTTGACCGATGTCCAGTGCTCCATTCCAGGATCACCTTGAAACCTTCCGGCCATACTTATGGCAAGGCTGACATCGGGTCTTGTGCACATCATTGCATACATGATAGAGCCTATGGCTGAAGCATAGGGGATGACACTCATATTTTCTCTATCTTCTGCAGTCACTAGGCATTGAGTCTTACTCAACTTTATACCTTACAAATCAGGCGAGAACTCTTTCTCTGACTGATCCATTTTGAACTCTTTCAAAATGGTGTCTAGGTATGTACTCATTGGAAGTCTCATCAAGTATCTTGATCTATCTCTATAGATCTTGATGCTCAACAATTAGGTAGCGTTATCCAGGTCTTCCTTTGAAAAACTCTTTTCAAACAGCCCTTTATGCTTTCCAGAAATTCTATATCATTTTCGATCAACAATATGTCAACCAGATATGTTTATCAGAAACTCTACAGTGCTCCCACTCACTTTATTGTAAATACAAGTTTCTCATAAACTTTGTATAGACTCAAAAACTTTAATCACCTCATCAAAGTGTATATTCCAACTCCGAGATGCTTGCTTCAGTTCATAGAAGGATCACTGAAGCTTGCACACCTTTTTGCATCCTTAGGACTGACAAAACCTTCTGGTTGTATCACATACAACCTTTCCTCAAGAAAGGAAACGATGTTTTGGCATCCATCTGACAGATTTCATAATTGAAAAATGCAGCAACTGCTAACATAATTCTAACAGACTTTAGCATCGCTACGAGTGAGAAAGTCTCATCGCAGTCAACTCCTTGAACTTGTCGGAAACTTCTTTGCGACAAGTCGAGCTTTATAAATTGCGACATTCACCATCAGCGTCTGTCTTCATTTTAAAGATCCATTTGTACTCAACGACCTGCCGTCCAACGAGCAAGTCTACCAAAGTCTATACTTGGTTTTCATATATGGATCCTTTCTCGGATTTCATGGCCTCTAACCATTTGTCGGAATCCGGGCCCATCATCGCTTCTCCACAACTCGTAGGTTCATTGTTGTCCAACAACATGACCTCCAAGACAGGGTTGTCGTACTGCTCAGGAGCAGTACACATCCTTGTCAACCTACGAGGTTCGATAGTAACTTGATCCGAAGCTTCATGATCATCATCATTTACTTCCTCTTCAACTGATGTAGGTTCCACAGAAACATCTTTCTGCGCTGCGCTACTCTCTGGTTGAAACAAAGGTTCAACAACCTCATCAAGTTCTATCTTCCTCCCACTCAATTCTTTCGAGAGAAACTTTTTCTCGGGAAAGGACCCGTTTTAGCAACAAACACTTCATGCTTGGATCTGAGATAGAAGGTTCACCCAACTGTTCTTAGGGTATTCTACGAAGATGCATTTGTCCGCTTTGGGTTCGAGCTCATTGGGTGAAAACATTTTCCACACAAGCGTCGCAGCCCCAAACATCAAGAAATGACAGCTTAGGTTTCTATCAAACCATAATTCACACGGTGTCATCTCAACGGATTTAGATGGTGCCCTATTTAAAGTAAATGTAGTTGTCTATAATGCACAACCCCAAAATTATAGTAGCAAAACGATAAGAGACATCATAACATGCACCATATCCAATAGAGCACGACTATGACGTTCGGACATACCATCACACTATGGTGTTCCATGTGGCGTGTGTTGTGAAACAACTTTCACATTGTCTAAAGTTGTATGCCAAACTCCTAACTCAGATATTCACCTCCACGATCATATCGCAAACATTTTATCTTCTTGTCATGATGATCTTAAAACTTCACTCTGAATTTGCTTGAACCTTTCAAACGATTCAGACTTGTGTTTCATTAAGTAAATATACACTATATCTACTCAAATCATCAGTGAAGGTAAGAAAATAACGATATCCACCGCACGCTACAAGACTCATTGGATTGCATACATCAACATGTATCATTTCCAATAAATCACTTGCCTGCTTCATCAAAACAGAAAACGGGGTCCTTAGTCATCTTGACCAAGAGGCATGGTTCGCATGTCTCAACCGATTCGAAATCGAATGAGTCCAAAGATCCATCAGCATGGAGTTTCTTCATGCGCTTTATACCAATATGACATTTAGCGGCAATGCCACAAGTATGTGGTACTATCATTATTAACTTTGTATCTTTTTGGCATCAATGTTATAAACATGTGTATTACTATGATCAAGTTTCAACAAACCATTCTTACTGGGTGCTTGACCATTGAAGGTATTATTCACGTAAATAGAATAACCATTATTCTCTAACTTAAATGAATAACTGTGTTGCAATGAACATGATCTAATCACGTTCATGCTCAACGCAAAAACACCAAATAACATTTATTTAGGTTTGTCACTAATCTCGAAGGTAGAGAGAGCGTGCGATGTTGATCACATCAACCTTGGAAACATTTCCAACACACATCGTCACCTCACACTTAGCCAGAATCTGTTTATTCCGTAGCTTTTACTTCGAATTACTAACATTTAGCAACCGAACCGGTATCCAATACCCAGGTGCTACTAGGATTACTAGCAAGGTACACATCAATAACACGTATATCATATATACTTCTGTCGACTTTGCCGGCCTTCTTATCTACCAAGTATCTAGGGTTGTTCCGCTTCAGCGACCGCTCTCCTCATAATCGAAGCACTTAGTCTCGGGTTTGAGTTCAACTTTGGGTTGCTTCACTGGAGCTGCAATTGACTTGCTATCCATGAAGTTCCCTTCCTTGCTCTTGCCCTTCTCGAAACTAGTGGTTTTGACTAACCATCAACACTTTGATGCTCCTTCTCGATTTCTACATTCGCGGTGTCAAACATCGCGAATAGCTCCGGGATCATTATTTCTATCCCTGGCGTTTTATAGTTCATCACCAAGTTCTAGTAGATTTAGTGACAGTGACTTGGAGAACTATATTAATCACTATCTTATCTAGAAGATCAACTCCCACTCGATTCAAGCGATTGTAGCACCCAGACAATCTGAGCACATGCTCAACGATTGAGCTATTCTCTTTCATCTTACAGGCAAAGAATCTTGTTGGATATCTCATATCTCGCAACACGGGCACGAGCCTGAGATCCTAATTTCAGCTCTTAGAACATCTCATATGTTCCATGACGTTCAAAACGTTTCGGAGCCTCAATTCTAAGCTGTAATGCATGACGCACTAAACTATCAAGTAGTTATCAGAACGCGCCTGTGAGATGTTCACAACATCTACAAAAAACGCTAGAGGGGTTGGCGCACCGAGCGGTGCATTAAGGACATAAGCCTTCTGTGCAGCAATGAGGACAATCCTCGAATCATGGAGCCAGTCCGTAATATTGCTACCATCATCTTTCAACTCTATTTCTCTAGGAACATATAAAATTCAAGGGAGCTACAGCGTGAGCTAGTAATCTACAACAAAGTTTTGCAAAGACACTACTGACTATGTTCATGATAATGAGTTCAATTAATCATATTACTTAAGAACTCCCACTCAAATTGACACCCCTCCGGTCATCCGAGTGATACATGATCCAAATTCACCAACTCAAGTCCGATCATCACGTGAGTTGAGGTGGTTACAATGGTGAACATCATCATGTTGATCATATCTACTATATGACGCATGTTCAACCTTTCGGTCTCTTGTGTTCCGAGGCCATGTCTGTACATGCTAGGCTCGTCAAGTTTAACCCGAGTGTTCTGCATGTGCAACACTGGCTTGCACCCGTTGTATGTGAACGTAGAGTCTATCACACCCGATCATCATGTGGTGTCTCAACACGACGAACTTTCGCAACGGTGCACACTCGGGGATAAGACAATTCATCTTGAAATTTAAGTGAGGGATCACCTTATAATGCTACCGTCATCCTAAGCAAAACAAGGTGCATAAAAGGATTAACATCACATGCAAATCATAAGTGACATGATATGGCCATGAACTTGTGCTTTTGATCTCCATCATGAAAGCACCGACATGATCTCCATCGTCACCGGCACGACACCATGATCTCCATCATCTTGATCTCCATCAACGTGTCGCCATCGGGGTTGTCACGCCCTGCATGCTTCTACTACTATTGCTACCGTTTAGCGATAAAGTAAAGCATTACATAGCGCTTAATGATTGACACGTAGGTCATACAATAATTAAAGACAACCCTATGGCTCCTGCCGGTTGTCGTACTCATCGACATGCAAGTCATGAAATTCTATACATCACATGATCATCTCATGCATCACATATATCACATCATGTAATTGGCCATATCACATCACAACATACCCTGCAAAAACAAGTTAGACGTCCTCTAATTGTTGTTGCATGTTTTACGTGGCTGCTACGGGTCTTTAGCAAGAACAATTCTCATCTACGCAAAAACCACAAAGGTGATACACTAGTTGCTTTTCAACCTTCTCAAGGACCGCCTTTGTCGAATCCGATCCAACTAAAGTGAGAGAAACTGTCACCCGCAAGCCATCTAGGCAACAAGTTGCGTCGAGGGAACCGGTATCTCGTAAGCATACGAGTAATGTTGGTCCGGGCCGCTTCATCTCACAATATCGCTGAACCAAAATCCGACCAAGGGAGGAAGCAATCTAAGCATCAACGCCCACAAACCTTTTGTGTTCTACTCGAGATCTCATCTACACATAGACCAAGCTCTGATACCACTGTTGGGGAACGTTGCATGGGAAACAAAAAATTCCTACGCACACAAAGATCTATCCATGGTGATGAGCATCTACGAGAGGGAGAGTGGATCTACATACCCTTGTAGATCGCTAAGCGGGAAGCGTTAAGAAACGCGGTTGGTGTAGTCGAACATCTTCGTGATCCAAATCGCCGAGCGTCCCGCGATCACATCACGATCTGTCCCGCGATCCAATCACGATCCTCCCGCGAACTCATGATGATCCGTCCCGCGATCTCATCACGATCCGTCCCGTGATCTCATCACGATTCGTCCCGTGAACTCATCACGAACCGTCTCGCAATCTTGTTCACGGTCCTTCCGATCTAGCGCCGAACGGACGACACCTCCGCGTTCAGCACACGTGCAGCTTGATGACGATCTCCACTGTCTTGATCCAGCAAGAAGAAGTGGATAGGGAGTAGAGTTCACCGGAAGCGTGACGGCGCTCCGGTGATGGTGGTGGAGCAATTCCGGCAGGGCTTCGCCTAAGCACTGCAGAAATCCGATCTAGAGGAGCACCGGTGGAACGGGTAGCACGTGGCCATAAATTCTGTCCAAAACCCTTCTATTCCACCAGTATATACAGGAGGAGAGGAGGAGGAGAGGAGGAGGAGGGCTGGCGCAGGGCTGAGCCCCTCTTGGAGTCGGCTGAAGCCAAGAGGGAGGAGTCCTACTCCTCCTCCACTCCTAGTAGGAGTAGGACTCTCCCTTTTTGCCTTTTTTCCACTCTTTTTCCTTTGGGACTCTTCCCCCAGCCGCATGGGCCTGTTGTGTCTATTCCACCAGCCCACTAAGGGCTGGTTAATACTCTCCCACAGCCCATGAAGCCTCTTGGGTCGAAATACCCCTCCCGGAGGTCTCCCAATACACTACCGGCACCCCCGGTACACTACCGATGAGCCCGAAACTTTTCCGGTGACCAAAACAGGACTTCCTATGTATGAATCTTTACCTATGGACCATTCCGGAGCTCCTCGTGATGTCCGAGATCTCATCCGGGACTTTGAACAACCTTCGGTCACCACCATACATAACTCTATACTACCGAAACGTCACCAAACCTTAAGTGTGCAGACCCTGCGGGTTCGAGAACTATGTAGACATGACCGAGACACCTCTACGGTCAATAACCAATGGCGGGACCTGGATGTCCACATTGGTTCCCACATATTCTACGAAGATCTTTATCGGTCGAACCTCTATGTCAAGGATTCAGTTAATCTCGTATGATGTTCCCTTTGTTCTTCGGTATGTTACTTGCCCGAGATTCGATCGTCGGTATCTCCATACCTAATTCAACCTCGTTACCGGCAAGTCTCTTTACTCATTCCATAATACAAGATCCCATGACTAACACTTAGTCACGTTGCTTGCAAGACTTATTGTGATGTTGTATTAGCGAGTGGGCCCTGAGATACCTCTCCGTCACACGGAGTAACAAATCCCAGTCTTGATCCATGCCAACTCAACAGACACCCTCAGAGATACCTGTAGAGCACCTTTATAGTCACCTAGTTACGTTGCGATGTTTTATACACACAAGGTACTCCTCCGATGTCAGCGAGTTGCATGATCTCATGGTCATAGGAACACATACTTTGACATGCAGAAAACAGTAGCAACAAACTGACACGATCATATGCTACGTTTGTAGTTTGGGTCTTTTCCATCACATCATTCTCCTAATGATCTGATCCCGTTATCAAATGACATCACATGTCAATGGCTAGGAAACCTTGACCATCTTTGATCAACGAGCTAGTCCATTAGAGGCATACTAGGGACATGGTTTTGTCTATGTATCCACACATGCATCTAATTCTCCGATCAATACAATTATAGCATGGATAATAAACGATTATCATGAACAAGGAAATATGATAATAACTAATTTATCATTGCCTCTAGGGCATATTTCCAACACTCCCTTGTCCCCTCCTCCAAGGAGGAGAGGTTCGGCCGAACCTAGGGAGGAGTCCACCTCCCACAAGGGAGGTGGATCTCTTCCTTTTGAATCCTTTTCAGCCTTATCTCTTATCCCTAGCCGCATGGGCCTTTCAGAAGGTCTTGGACAGCGCAATAAGGGCTGGTACACCTCCTCTAAGGTCCCACGAAGTCTTTTGGTCGTCACACCCCTCCCGGGGGTCCTCCGGCACCCTCCCGGCACTCCCGGTACACTACCGATGAGCCAGAAAACTTTCCGGTGACCAAAACAGGACTTCCTATATATCAATCTTTACCTCCGGACCATTCCGGAGCTCCTCGTGACATCCCGGATCTAATCCGGGACTCCAAAAAACCTTCGGTAACCATGTACAACATTTCCCTATAACCCTAGCGTCATCGAACCTTAAGTGTGTAGTCCCTACGGGTTCTGGAGACACGTAGACATGACCGAGACACCTCTCCGGTCAATAACCAACAGCAGGATCTGGATACGCATGTTGGCTCCCACATGCTCCACGATGATCTCATCAGATGAACCACGATGTCGGGGATTCAATCAATCCTGTATTCAATTCCCTTTGTCTACCGGTATGATACTTGCCCGAGATTCGATCGTCGGTATCCCTATACCTTGTTCAATCTCGTTACCGGCCAAGTATCTTTACTCGTTCCGTAACACATCATCCCGTGGCTAACTCCTTAGTCACATTGAACACATTATGATGATGTCTTACCGAGTGGGCCCAGAGATACATCTCCGTCACACGGAGTGACAAATCCCAGTCTCGATTCGTGCCAACACAACAGACACTTTCGGAGATACCCGTAGTGTACCTTTATAGACACCCAGTTACGTTGTCACGTTTGGCACACCCAAAGCATTCCTATGGTATCTGGGAGTTGCAAAATCTCATGGTCTAAGGAAACGATACTTGACATTGAAAAGCTTTAGCAAACAAACTACACGATCTTGTGCTATGCTCAGGATTGGGTCTTGTCCATCACATCATTCTCCTAATGATGTGATCCCGTTATCAATGACATCCAATGTCCATGGTCATGAAACCGTGACCATCTATTGATCAACGAGCTAGCCAACTAGAGGCTCACTAGGGACATGTTGTCGTCTATGTATTCACACATGTATTACGGTTTCCGGTCAACACAATTATAGCATGAACAATAGACAATTATCATGAACAAGGAAATACAATAATAACCATTTTATTATTGCCTCTAGGGCATATTTCTAACAGCCTCCCACTTGCACTAGAGTCAACAATCTAGTTACATTGTGATGAATCGAACACCCATTGCATTCTGGTGTTGATCATGTTTCGCTCGTGAGAGAGGTTTAGTCAACGGATCTGCGACATTCAGATCCGTATGCACTTTACAAATATCTATATCTCCCTCCTGAATGTAATCATGGATGGAGTTGAAGCGGCGCTTGATGTGTCTTGTCTTCTTGTGAAACCTGGGCTCCTTCGCAAGGGCAATAGCTCCAGTGTTGTCACGGAATAGAGTCATCGGGCCCGACGCACTTGGAATTACTCCTAGGTCGGTGATGAACTCCTTCATCCAGACTCCTTCCTTTGCTGCTTCCGAAGCAGCTATGTACTCCGCTTCACATGTAGATGCCGCCACGACGCTTTGCTTGCTGCTGCACCAGCTGACTGCCCCTCCATTCAAAACATATACGTATCTGGTTCGCGACTTGGAGTCATCTGGATCTGTGTCAAAGCTAGCATTGACATAACTCTTTACGACGAGCTCTTCGGCACCTCCATATACGAGAAACATCTCATTGGTCCTTTTCAGGTACTTCAGGATATTCTTGACCGTTGTCCAGTGTTCCGCTCCGGGATCACTTTGGTACCTCCCTACCAAACTTATGGCAAGGTTCACATCAGGTCTGGTACACAGCATGGCATACATAATAGAGCCTATGGCTGAAGCATAGGGGATGACACTCATCTCTTCTCTATCTTTTGCCGTGGTCGGGCACTGAGTCGTACTCAATCTCACACCCTGTAGCACAGGCAAGAACCCCTTCTTGGACTGATCCATATTGAACTTCTTCAATATCTTTTCAAGGTATGTGCTTTGTGAAAGACCTATGAGGCGTCTCGATCTATCTCTATAGATCTTAAAATCTAATATGTAAGTAGGTTCTCCAAGGTCCTTCATTGCAAAACACTTATTCAAGTAGGCCTTTACACTTTCCAAGAGTTCTATATCATTCCCCATTATCAGTATGTCATCCACATATAATATGAGAAATGCTACAGAGCTCCCACTCACTTTCTTGTAAATACAGGGTTCTCCATAAACCTGTACAAACCCAAACGCTTTAATCACCTCATTAAAGCGAATGTTCCAACTCCGAGATGCTTGCACCAACCCATAGATGGAGCGCTGGAGCTTGCATACTTTATTAGCATCTTTAGGATCGACAAAACCTTCCGGCTGCATCATATACAGTTCTTCCTTCAAGAAGCCATTAAGGAATGCCGTTTTGACGTCCATTTGCCAGATCTCATAATCATAAAATGCGGCAACTGCTAACATGATTTGGACAGACTTTAGCATCGCTACGGGTGAGAAAGTCTCATCATAGTCAACTCCTTAAACTTGTCGATAACCCTTAGCGACAAGCCGAGCCTTATAGACGGTCACATTACCATCCGCGTCAGTCTTCTTCTTAAACATCCATTTATTTTCAATGGCTCGCTTATCATCAGGCAAGTCCACCAAAGTCCATACTTTGTTCTTATACATGGATCCTATCTCGGATTTCATGGCTTTAAGCCATTTGTTGGAATTCGGGCCTGCCATCGCTTCTTCATAGTTCGAAGGTTCACCGTTGTCCAACAACATGATCTACAGGATAGGGTTGTCGTACCACTCTGGTGCGGAACGTGTCCTAGTGGACCTTCGACGTTCAATAGTAACTTGATCTGAAGTTTCATGATCATCATCATTAACTTCCTCTCCAGCCGGTGTAGGCTCCACAGAAACAACTTCCTGTGCTGCGCTACTCTCCGGTTCGAGTGGAGGTACAATTACCTCATAAAGTTCTATTTTCCTCCCACTTACTTCTTTCGAGAGAAACTCTTTCTCAAGAAAGGATCCATTCTTGGCAACAAAGACTTTGCCTTCGGATCTGAGGTAGAAGGTATACCCAATAGTCTCTTTGGGATATCCTATGAAGACGCACTTTTCCGCTTTGGGTTCGAGCTTCTCAGGTTGAAGTTTCTTCACATAAGCATCACATCCCCAAACTTTTAGAAACGACAGCTTAGGTTTCTTTCCAAACCATAGTTCATACGGTGTCGTCTCAACGGACTTTGACGGTGCCCTATTTAAAGTGAATGTGGCAGTCTCTAACGCATATCCCCAAAATGATAGAGGTAAGTCGGTAAGAGACATCATAGATCGCACCATGTCCAATAGAGTGCGATTACGACGTTCAGACACACCATTTCGCTGAGGTGTGCTAGGCGGCGTGAGTCATGAAACAATTCCACATTTCCTTAGGTGCGTGCCAAACTCGTGACTTAAATATTCTCCGCCACGATCTGATCGTAGGAACTTTATTTTCCCGTCACGTTGATTCTCTACCTCACTTTGAAATTCCTTGAACCTTTCGAAGGTTTCAGACTTGTGTTTCATCAAGTAGACATACCCATGTCTGCTCAAGTCATCAGTGTGGGTGAGAACATAACGGTAGCCACCGCGAGCCTCCACGCTCATTGGACCGCATACATCGGTATGTATTATCTCCAACAAGTCAGTTGCTCGCTCCATTGTTCCGGAGAACGGAGTCTTGGTCATCTTGCCCATGAGGCATGGTTCGCACGTGTCAAATGATTCAAAATCAAGAGACTCCAAAAGTCCACCAGCATGGAGCTTCTTCATGCGTTTGACACCAATATGACCAAGGCGGCAGTGCCACATGTAAGTGGAACTATCGTTATCAACCTTACACTTTTTGGTACTCACACTATGGACATGTGTAACATCATGTTGGAGATTCATCAAAAATAAACCATTGACCAACGGGGCATGACCATATAACATTTCTCTCATATAAATAGAACAACCATTATTCTCAGATTTAAATGAGTAGCCATCTCACATCAAACGAGATCCAGATACAATGTTCATGCTCAAAGCTGGTACTAAATAACAATTATTGAGGTTTAACACTAATCCCGAAGGTAGATGTAGAGGTAGCGTGCCGACGGCGATCACATTGACCTTGGAACCATTCCCGACGCGCATCGTCACCTCGTCCTTTGCCAGTCTCCGCTTATTCCGCAGCTCCTGCTTGGAGTTACAAATGTGAGCAACTGCACCGGTATCAAATACCCAGGAGCTACTACGACCGCTGGTTAGGTACACATCAATAACAAGTATATCACATATACCTTTAACGTTGCCGGCCTTCTTATCTGCTAAGTACTTGGGGCAGTTCCGCTTCTAGTGACCGATACCCTTGCAATAAAAGCACTCAGTCTCAGGCTTGGGTCCATGCTTGTTCTTCTTCTCGGCAACCTGCTTACCGGGCGCGGCAACAACTTTGCCGTCCTTCTTGAAGTTCTTCTTACCCTTGCCTTTCTTGAAACTAGTGGTCTTATTTACCATCAACACTTGATGCTCCTTTTTGATCTCGACCTCTGCTGATTTCAGCATCGAGTACAACTCAGGAATGGACTTCTCCATATCCTACATGTTGTAGTTCCTCACAAAGCTCTTGTAGCTAGGTGGAAGCGACTGGAGGATTCTTTCAATGACCGAGTCATCCGGGAGATTAACTCCCAGCTGTGTCAAGCGGTTGTGCAACCCACACATTTTGAGTATGTGCTCACTGACAGAACTGTTTTCCTCCATCTTACAACTGAAGAACTTGTCGGAGACATCATATCTCTCGACCCGGGCATGAGCTTGGAAAACTAGTTTCAGCTCTTGGAACATCTCATATGCTCCATGTTGCTCAAAACGCTTTTGGAGCCCTGGTTCTAAATTGTAAAGCATGCCGCACTGAACAAGGGAGTAATCATCACAGCATGACTGCCAAGCGTTCGTAACGTCTTGGTCTACTGGGAAAACAGGTGGGTCACCTAGCGGTGCATCTAGGACATACAATCTATTGGAAGCTATGAGGATGATCCTCAAGCTACGGACCCAGTCCGCATAGTTGCTTCCATCATCTTTTAGCTTGGTTTTCTCTAGGAACACGTTGAAGTTTAGGGTGACATTTGCGTTGGCATTGGATCTAGAATATAGATTGTAAAGACAATTTTAGACTAAGTTCATGATAATTAAGTTCACATAATCAAATTATTTAATGAACTCCCACTCAGATAGACATCTCTCTAGTCATTCAAGTGATACATGATTCATGTCAACTAGCCCGTGTCCGATCATCACGTGAGGCGGACTAGTCATCCATGGTGAACATCTCCATGTTGATCGTATCTTCTACGAATCATGCTCAACCTTTCGGTCTTCCGTGTTCCGAGGCCATGTCTGTACATGCTAGGCTCGTCAAGTCAACCTAAGTGTATCGCGTGTGTAAATCTGGCTTACACCTGTTGTATGCGAACTTTAGAACCTATCACACCCTATCATCACGTGGTGCTTCAGAACAACGATCCTTAGCAACGGTGCAAAGTTAGGGTGAACACTTTTCTTGAAATTTTATTGAGAGATCATCTTATTTACTACCGCCGTTCTAAGCAAATTAGATGTAAACATGATAAACATCACATGCAGTCAATATAGTGACATGATATGGCCAATATCATCTTGCTCCTTTGATCTCCATCTTCGGGGCACCATGATCATCACTGTCACGGGCATGACACCATGATCTCCATCATTATGATCTCCATCATCGTATCTTCATGAAGTTGTCTCGCCAACTATTACTTCTACTACTATGGCTAACGTTTAGCAATAAAGTAAAGTAATTACATGGCGTTTATGATTGACATGCAGGTTCAATAAAATAAGACAACTCCTATGGCTCCTGCCGGTTGTCATACTCATCAACATGCAAGTCGTGAATCCTATTACAAGAACATGATCAATCTCATACATTACAATGCATCACATCACATCCTTTGGCCGTATCACATCACAAGGCATATGCTGCAAAAACAAGTTAGACGTCCTGTAATTTGTAGTTGCAGTTTTTACGTGGCTGCTATAGGTTTCTAGCAAGAATGTTTCTTACCTACGCCAAAACCACAACGTGATATACCAATTGCTATTTACCCTTCATAAGGACCCTTTTCATCGAATCCAATCTGACTAAGGTGGGAGAAACAGACACCCGCTAGCCACCTTATGCAACAAGTGCATGTCAGGCGGTGGAACCAGTCTCACGTAAGCGTACGTGTAAAGTCGGTCTGGGCCGCTTCATCCCACAATACCGCCGAATCAAGATAACACTAGTAGTGGTAAGCAAATTAAAAAGATCGACGCCCACAACTACTTTGTGTTCTACTCGTGCATAGATTCTACGCATAGACCTAGCTCATGATGCCACTGTCGGGAGACGTAGTAGTAAATCAAAAAAATTCCTACGATCACCAAGATCTATCTATGGAGAAACCAACAACGAGTTGGGAGAGATTGCATCTTCATACCTTTGAAGATCGCTAAGCGGAAGCGTTACAAGAACGCGGTTGGTGGAGTCATACTCGTAGCCATTCAGATCGCGGTGGACTCTGATCTAAGCGCCGAACAATGGCGCCTCCGCATTCAACACACGTGCAGCCCAATGACGTCTCCTACGCCTTGATCCAGCAAGGAGGAAGGAGAGGTTGAGGGAGAGCTTCGGCAGCACGACGGTGTGGTGACGGTGGAGCTTTGTGGACTCCGGCAGGGCTTCGCCAAGCGCTACGGAGAACGAGGAAGAAGAAGGGTAGGGCTGCGCCGAGAGAGAGAGAAGTCGTGTCTCAAATCAGCCCCAATACCTTGGATATATATAGGAGGAGGGAGAGGGAGGGCTGCCTTGGCCCCTCCTCCAACGAGGAGAGGTTCGGCCGAACCTAGGGAGGAGTCCACCTCTCACAAGGGAGGTGGAACTCTTCCTTTTGAATCCTTTTCAGCCTTATCTCTTATCCCTAGCCGCATGGGCCCTTCCAGAAGGTCTTGGCCAGCCCAATAAGTGCCAGTACACCTCCCCTAAGGGCCCACGAAGTCCTTTGGTCGTCACACCCCTCCCTGGGGTCCTCCGGCACCCTCCCGGCACTCCCAGTACACTACCGATGAGCCCGAAAACTTTTCGGTGACCAAAACAGGACTTCTTATATATTAATCTTTACCTTCGGACCATTACGGAGCTCCTTGTGACGTCCGTGATCTCATCCGGAACTCCGAACAACCTTCGGTAACCATGTACAACATTTCCCTATAACCCTAGCATCATCGAACCTTAAGTGTGTAGACCCTACGGGTTCGGGAGACACGTAGACATGACCGAGACACCTCTCCGGTCAATAACCAACAACGGGATCTGGATACCCATGTTGGCTCCCACATGCTCCATGATGATCTCATCGGATGAACCATGATGTCGGGGATTCAATCAATCCCGTATTCAATTCCCTTTGTCTACCGGTATGATACTTGCCCAAGATTCGATCGTCGGTATCCCTATACCTTGTTCAATCTCGTTACCGGAAAGTCTCTTTACTCGTTCCATAAAACATCATCCCGTGGCTAACTCCTTAGTCACATTGAGCTCATTATGATGATGTCTTACCGAGTGGGCCCAGAGATACCTCTCCGTCACAAGGAGTGACAAATCCCAGTCTCGATTCGTGCCAACCCAACAGACACTTTTGGAGATACCCGTAGTGTACCTTTATAGCCACCCAGTTACGTTGTGACGTTTGGCACACCCAAAGCATTCCTACGGTATCCGGGAGTTGCACGATCTCATGGTCTAAGGAAACGATACTTGACATTGAAAAGCTTTAGCGAACGAACTACACGATCTTGTGCTATGCTCAGGATTGGGTCTTGTCCATCAAATCATTCTCCTAATGATGTGATCCCATTATCAACGACATCTAATGTCCATGGTCATGAAACCGTGACCATCTATTGGTCAACGAGCTAGCCAACTAGAGGCTCACTAGGGACATGTTGTGGTCTATGTTTTCACACATGTATTACGGTTTCCGGTTAACACAATTATAGCATGAACACGCAGGTCATACAATAAAAATAAGACAACTCCTATGGCTCCTGCCGGTTGTCATACTCATTGACATGCAAGTCGTGAATCCTATTACAAGAACATGATCAATCTCATACATCACAATGCATCACATCACATCCTTTGGCCATATCACATCACAAGGCATATGCTTCAAAAACAAGTTAGACATCCTCTAATTTGTAGTTGCAAGTTTTTACGTGGCTGCTATAGGTTTCTAGCAAGAACGTTTCTTACCTATGCCAAAACCACAACGTGATATGCCAATTGCTATTTACCCTTCATAAGGACCCTTTTCATCGAATCCAATCCGACTAAGGTGGGAGAGACAGACACCCGCTAGCCACCTTATGCAACTAGTGCATGTCAGGCGGTGGAACCGGTCTCACATAAGCGTACGTGTAAAGTTGGTCCGGGCCGCTTCATCCCACAATACCGCCGAATCAAGATAAGACTAGTAGTGGTAAGCAAATTAACAAGATCGACGCCCACAACAAGTTTGTGTTCTACTCATGCATAGATTCTACGCATAGACCTAGCTCATGATGCCATTGTTGGGAGACGTAGTAGTAAATCAAAAAAAATCCTACGTATCACCAAGATCTATCTATGGAGAAACCAGCAACGAGCGGGGAGAGATTAGATCTTCATACTTTTGAAGATCGCTAAGCGGAAGCGTTACAAGAATGCGGTTGGTGGAGTCGTACTCGTAGCGATTCAAATCGCGATGGACTCCGATCTCAGCGCCGAACAACGGCACCTCCGCGTTCAACACACGTGCAGCCCGGTGACGTCTCCTACGCCTTGATCCAGCAAGGAGGAAGGAGAGATTGGGGAAGAGCTCCGGCAGCACTACAACATGGTGACGGTGGAGCTGCGTGGTACTCCGGCAGAGCTTCGCTAAGCACTACGGAGAACGAGGAGGTGGAGAGGTAGGGCTGCGCCGAGAGGAAGAGAGAACCGTGTGCTGGGCAGCCCTGAAACCTCACATATATATAGGGGGAAGGAGGAGGGAGGGTTGCGCCCTAGGGTTTCCACCCTAGGGTGGTGCGGCAGCCCAGAGATACCTCTCCGTCACACGGAGTGACAAATCCCAGTCTCGATTCGTGCCAACCCAACAGACACTTTCGGAGATACCCGTAGTGCACCTTTATAGCCACCTAGTTACGTTGTGACGTTTAGCACACCCAAAGCATTCCTATGGTATCCGGGAGTTGCACAATCTCATGGTCTAAGGAAACGATACTTGACATTGAAAAGCTTTAGCAAACGAACTACACGATCTTGTGCTAGGTTTAGGATTGGGTCTTGTCCATCACATCATTCTCCTAATGATGTGATCCCGTTATCAACGACATCCAATGTCCATGGTCATGAAACCGTGACCATCCATTAATCAACGAGCTAGCCAACTAGAGGCTTACTAGGGACATGTTGTGGTCTATGTATTCACACATGCATTACGGTTTCTGGTTAACACAAATATAGCATGAACAATAGACAATTATCATGAACAAGGAAATACAATAATAGCCATTTTATTATTGCCTCTAGGGCATATTTCCAACAAGCTTTATGTACGTCAGAAGTCTGGTGCGGCGGCTTCACCGAAACAAGACCCCCTCCCCGCTTTTCAAGTTAGACATCCGGAAGGCCTTCGACTCGGTGAGATGGGATTTCATCCTTGACTTGCTGCGACGTCTGGGTTTCCCGGACCGCTTTCGGGATTGGATCGCTGCCCTCTTGTGCACATCATCCTCACGCGTGCTGCTTAACGGCGTCGCTGGGTCGCCGATCCTTCACGGGAGAGGGCTCGGGCAAGGAGACCCCTCTCCCCCTTGCTATTCGTCATTGCAATTGACCCGTTACAACAGATCCTTGACGTCGCAACGAATCAAAACCTTCTTCACAAGCTTCGAGGGAGGGGGTCGATTGTTCGGACCTCGCTCTACGCTAATGATGCGGCAATTTTTGTCTCCCCGACTTGCGAGGATGTCCACAATCTCGCAGTCATACTAAGATCCTTCGGCGAGGTCACTGCGTTCTCCACCAACTTCTAGAAAAGCTCGGTCGTTCCTATTCGATGTGGTCACCTGAACCTGGATGATATACTTCGCAGCCTTCCCGCCAAGCGAACGTCCTTCCCGATGAAATACCCAGGTCTTCCCCTTTCTATCTGGCAGCTCAAGCGGGTCGACTTTCAGCACCTTGAAGACAAGGTTGCTGCCAGGTTGCCCCCCTAACAGGGACAAAATATCACCACCATTGGGAGGGCGGCCTTGGTCAAGTCGGTGCTCACCTCGCAAGTCATCTACCACATCACCCCGCTTGTAATCCCCCTATCGTGCTAAAGAGCATCAACAAGATTGAGCGGGTTTTCTTCTGGTCGGCTAGCGACTATACTATCGGTGCTAAGTGCAAGGTCAACTGGGAGACCGTCTGTCGTCCAGCGCAGCTAGGTGGGCTCGGGATCCTTCATTTGGGAAAATTTGCGAGGGCTCTCAGGCTGAGATGGCCCTGAATGCCATGGAAGGACCCATCTAAGCTGTGGGTTGGCCTCGGCAACCCATGCACCAAGGTGGATATGAACCTCTTCTATGCTTCCACTGTCATCACCTTGGGCAATGGCGGGAAGACACCTTTTTGGGACGCCCCATGGTTGGATGGAAAAAGACCAAAGGAGATCGCCCCTCTCATCTTCGCGGCTTGCAGACGGAAAAACTGGTTTGTGAGGGAGGCCATGCGGGATGATGCCTGGGTGCGCATGATACAGCCCTCCACCAACCTATCAATTGGGCACATTGTGGAGTACATTGACCTTTGGATGCGGCTACAAGGCATTCAGCTACAACCGGACACACAGGACAACAGCACATGGAAGTTCGAGGAGAACGGACAGTACTCGGCGACCTCCGCTTATAGGGCTCAATTCCTAGGCTCCATGTCCACTACGATGAACAAGACCATTTGGAAGGTTTGGGCACCCCCAAGGTCAAGTTCTTCTCCTGGTTAGCAATCCAAAATAGGATTTGGACCGCAGATAGACTGGAGAAAAGAGGCTGGGATAACCGTGGGATGTGCACCCTATGCAGAAGGGCAATTGAGACATCGGATCACCTTTTCTTCAAGTGCCGGTTCACTTTGCGTATTTGGCGAATGGTCAAAACTTGGCTTCAACTGGGGGCTTTGGACACGCGCTCATGGAGAGTGGAGCGCGACACCAAGCGATGGTGGACAAGCATGTCAAAGCGATTCACGGCGAGCAGGAAAGCAATGGCGTCTCTCACCATGCTTGTCTGCTGGGTCATCTGGAAGGAGAGAAACGCTAGGGTTTTCACGAAGAAAGCGACGCCGCCAATTTTTCATTCTACAGCTAATTCAAGACGAGGCGAAGACATGGGTAACTGCCGAAGCGAAACACTTGGGCGCAATCATGCCGCGAGAGTAGTTCACTATTGTATTTTTCGGTTTCGATTTTGACGGGCTGAGATGTAAGGTTGGTTCCTCTGTAACAAAACCCTTTCTCTTAATTAATGTATGAGGTAAATCTTTTGCCTCTGTTTCAAAAAAAAATTGTCGCGAGCACACCAGCACGGCCGCCACGACCGTAAACGGGCCGGGCCCGGCACACGGCACGCCTTGAGCCATGCCTGGGCCTGGAGGCTGGGCACGCGGGCCGACATGGCACGACACATTTTTTTATGTAGACTTCAAATATAGCCCAATAGGCCTAAAAATGAGTTCAACAGGCTACAAAAATTCGACCTAGTGTGCCAAACGGGTCAACGTGTCGGCCCGTTTAATAATCAGGCCGTCCATGGGCCTGGAAGCATAGCCCATGGGCTGGCACGACACGGCCCGTTTACTAAACGTGTCTGGGTGGGCCGTGCCGTGCCGGGCCGGCCCGTTTGGCCAAGTTTGATTGGGAGGGGATGGCAAGCAAATTTACCTGGCAGACGACAAATATTATTATTTTTCTGTCGCACAATTTCTCTTCTTCCCAAAAAATGCCGTGTGTTTCTTTTTCACCACAATATTTCTCTTCCTACCAAAGAAAAAATGTCATGTGTTTCTAAAGAAACTGCAAACCCATTAGAGCATATCCAACAGCTGCCCTATAGTAGGGGACGAAAAGTTGATGGGCAAAAGAAAATTAAGCATGAGAATGTGCTTTGGGGGTCTCCAAATAGCAGCCCTAAATATAGGGCATCTCTTTGAACTACTTCAACCATAATTCCTATTTCAAACAAAAATTAAACATAGTTCAAACACCAACTAGTAACATAGTTGAACTAGTACATGACTAAACTACATATTGTCCCGGTTGGTGTCGATCACTTTGTCGCCTCATCCATTCTTCTTCTTCTTGCTTTATGACAACGAAGGCCCTCCCTCGGCGTCATTCATGCGCTTCTTGGCCTCCCTCTTCCAGTAGAATTCCCTCCCGGCTTGCACATACTCCAGATGTACCCGGGTAGACGCTCCTATGGATGTTAATTATGCTCGTCGATAACAATGCAAGGAGCCCGGATCGGACTCGACTCGATTGTCGCCGTCGCGCCGACAAGCTAGACATCCGCCCGGCATCCTGACCTAACGCCCTATTATCGGCATCCGCATTTTTTGTGCCCTATTAGAGGGCTGGTGGCTAGTATTGAAGATGCTCTTACAACTAAACTTGCCATCTAAAACGTTCACAAATGCCAACCCCTCCAAGCGAACGTCCAAAAACAAGCAACAAGCAGCAAGCAGCAGCAGCCTACCCTGGCCTAGCATAACTTGAACACACAACACAAATTACAAAGAGAATAATGCAACAAGAGCCTACGCATATAACACCTCTCCATTTACTATGGTAACAATCTTCCTCCTCTCTCTCTCTTTGTAACAACCATACATACATATGTTAATCTACACGCCAAAACCATACACCCTCTCCCTCTCCCTACACTCATCATGTATGGCCGGCCCTCACAGCGGTAACTCAGCGATCCCGCAGCTCATCAACCACCACCACCACGCCGCTCCCCACCTCACCCGCCACCGCTCGCCTGCCCTCACTCTCAACACCGTCAACACCACCATCGTGATGCCCCACCACCACGGGCCGGAGCAGCAGGCCCTGCAGCCGCACCAGGTAGCTCTGCCCTGCCGCCGGCTGCGGCCCCACGTACCGGCTCGCCACCACCGCCTCACCAACGCTGCTCCCCGAGGGCCGGTCCTGCTGCAGCATCTCGCTGCTGGAGCGGATGCCGTTCAGCGCGCTCAGGTCAAGGTTGGGGAACACCGAGCAGCGGCACCGCGGGCACTTGACGTTCAGCCGCAGCCACTGGTCGATGCACTCCACGTGGAAGTTGTGCGCGCATGGGAGGCCCCGCACCTCGTTCCCCACCTTGAACTCCTCCAGGCAGATCGGGCACTCGCTGCAGTCTGTCGGCACCGCCTTCAGCATGAACTTGGGGAGCTCCTGGATCAGAGCCTCCACGGCTTCCCTCTGCACATGAAGCACAAGAGATCACATTTAGACGCATTCTTGTGATGATGATGCAGGATATATATGGTGAATTACACTTCAGGTAATGTTTGTAAGCAACTCTCACCTGGGCTGTTGTCAGGTAAAGGCCAGGATGGTATGCAGTGTCCTGGCCCATTCCTCTCAGTTCCAAGCCGACCGCCTCAAAAGCCCAGTCAGGCACACGAATCATGTCAACCAAAACCTGCACACATGAACATCATGTTAATAATGCCGCCATATTACCTTCCTACTGCTAGAAATAACCTAGCCAGCTCTGGTGTGGACTGGAACTTGTGTGCTAAGACAAAATATGTAATCCTGACTGCTTTGGACATACTGAACAGAATAGTATTGATAAAGATTCGTAATAATTTGATCTGATATGTTGAAGCTTCTCTAATGTTGACAGATCACTTCTTACACCCAACGTCAGTACAGAAATCAACGGAAACATTACCCCATATTCAGAGACCGGAATCCCCTGCTGTGCCCTCAGTTGGAGAGCATGCCTTCGGTTTAGCCACTGCAACAGAAATAAAACCATGGAAAATGTGAAACTCCTCTGATAATCATAACAGAAAGTTCAGCTCAGCAAAATCATGGCCACTGGCGTCTACACTTCAGTTTGTATTGTGCAAATATGAAGATTCGTCATGTTTTTAGTAACTGGATATGATAGTAACTGGCGCAAATCAAATGTGAACACTCCAATGTTGAATTGGAAACTCACTACACACATCAAACAGAAGTTTAATACCTTCAATTCAAAGGGCAATAGACGTGAATGTGGCTGCAGCCAAGTATAAGACACAAGCAGGCTAAACTAACTAAAATAGTCTATGAAGAGCATATGCTACATCAGTAGATTTTGATTGACATGAACCTTCCCTAAAGCTAACTCCGCCTATGTTGTCTCAACATAGCCGGTCCCAAGCCCGGGTAAAGGAGGAGGGTTGTGATAGGCTTGGCGAGCCAACGTGAAAACCCAGCCACTCTTATGGAGATGAAACCCAAAAGATTTTCGTTGGGGCGTAACCCTCTCAGCGACGCGCCACATCGGAACCCGGGTGTGGTGGAAAATGGGCAAGGGCCGGGCCGTCACCCCCCAGGTGGCGCGCCGTATCGTGATCTGGATACGGTCGCAAGTGAGCGAGGATCGGGTCGTCGCATCCTTAGTGGCGCGCTACATCGGCGCCCGGGTGTAGTGGAAAATGAGCGAGGGTCTTCGCATTTGACTCGACGAGTGCGAAGGGTAAGGAAGCTAGCCGAGCCTAGGAGGATTCGATTAGGTAGCTGGAACGTAGGGTCTCTGACAGGTAAGCTTCGGGAGGTAGTTGATTCAGCGGTGAGGAGAGGCATTGGTATCCTTTGCGTCCAAGAGACCAAATGGAGGGGACAAAAGGCGAAGGAGGTGGAGGGTACCGGCTTCAAGCTGTGGTACACGGGGACGGTTGCAAACAGAAATGGAGTAGGCATATTGATCAGCAAGAGCCTCAAGGATGGAGTGGTAGACGTCAAGAGACGTGGGGACCGGATTATCCTGGTCAAGCTGGTAGTTGGGGACTTAGTCCTCAACGTTATCAGCGCTTATGCCCCACAAGTAGGCCACAATGAGAACACCAAGAGGGAGTTCTGGGAAGGCCTGGAGGACTTGGTTAGGAGTGTACCGATCAGCGAGAGGCTCTTCATAGGAGGAGACCTCAATGGCCACGTGGGCACAGCTAACACATGTTTTGAAGGGGTGCATGGGGGATTTGGCTATGGCATCAGGAATCAAGAAGGAGAAGATGTCTTAAGCTTTGCGTTAGCCTATGACATGATCGTAGCTAACACCTCCTTTAAGAAGAGAGAATCACATCTAGTGACTTACAGTAGTGGGCAACACTCTAGCCAGATTGATTTCATCCTCTTGAGAAGAGAAGACAGGCGTGCATGCCTAGACTGTAAGGTGATACCTGGAGAGAGTGTTGTCCCCCAGCATAAGCTTGTGGTTGCTGACCTCCGTTTTCGGATTCGTGTCCAGCGGGACAAGCGTGCCAAAGTCGCTAGAACGAAGTGGTGGAAGCTCAAGGGGGAGGTAGCTCAGGTGTTCAAGGAGAGGGTCATTAAGGAGGGCCCTTGGGAGGAAGGAGGTGATGCAGACAACATGTGGATGAAGATGGCGACTTGCATTCGTAAGGTGGCCTCAGAGGAGTTTGGAGTGTCCAGGGGAAGTAGAAGAGAAGCTAAAGATACCTGGTGGTGGAATGATGTTGTCCAGAAGGCAATCAAGGAGAAGAAAGATTGTTTCAGACGCTTATATCTGGATAGGAATGCAGACAACATAGAGAAGTACCAGATGGCAAAGAAGGCCGCAAAGCGAGCTATGAGTGAAGCAAGGGGTCGGGCGTATGAGGACCTCTACCAAAGGTTAGACACGAAGGAAGGCGAAAGGGACATCTATAAGATGGCCAAGAGCCGAGAGAGGAAGACGAGGGATGTTGACCAAATCAAGTGCATCAAGGACGAAGCAGATCAACTCCTGGTGAAGAACGAGGAGATTAAGCATAGATGGCGGGAGTACTTTGACAAGTTGTTCAATGGGGAGAGTGAGAGCTCTACCATTGATCTGGATGACTCCTTTGATGATACTAGCAGGCGTTTTGTGAGGCGAATCCAGGAGTCGGAGGTCAAGGAGGCTTTAAAGAGGATGAAAGGAGGTAAGGCGATGGGCCCCGATTGTATCCCCATTGAGGTGTGGAGAGGCCTCGGGGACATAGCGATAGTATGGCTAACCAAACTTTTCAACCTCATTTTTCGGGCAAACAAGATGCCAGAAGAATGGAGACGGAGTATATTAGTACCAATCTTCAAGAACAAGGGGAATGTTCAGAGTTGTACTAATTACCGTGGAATTAAGCTGATGAGCCATACAATGAAGCTATGGGAGAGAGTCATTGAGCACCGTGTAAGAAGATTGACAAGCGTGACCAAAAATCAGTTTGGTTTCATGCCTGGGAGATCGACCATGGAAGCCATTTTCTTGGTACGACAACTTATGGAGAGATATAGGGAACAAAAGAAGGACCTGCATATGGTGTTCATTGACTTGGAGAAGGCCTATGATAAGATTCCGCGGAATGTTATGTGGTGGGCCTTGGAGAAACACAAAGTCCCAACAAAGTACATTACCCTCATCAAGGACATGTATGATAATGTTGTGACAAGTGTTCGAACAAGTGAGGGCGACACTAACGACTTCCCAATTAAGATAGGACTGCATCAAGGGTCAGCTTTGAGCCCTTACCTTTTTGCCTTGGTGATGGATGAGGTCACAAGGGATATACAAGGAGATATCCCATGGTGTATGCTCTTTGCGGACGATGTGGTGCTAGTCGATGAGAGCCGGACGGGGGTTAACAGGAAGTTGGAGTTGTGGAGGCAAACCTTGGAATCGAAAGGTTTTAGACTTAGTAGGACTAAAACCGAGTACATGAGGTGCGCTTTCAGTACTACTAGGAACGAGGAGGGGGAGGATGTTAGCCTTGATGGGCAAGTGGTGCCTCAGAAGGACACCTTTCGATATTTGGGGTCAATGTTGCAGAAGGATGGGGATATCGATGAAGATGTGAACCATCGAATTAAAGCCGGATGGATGAAGTGGCGCCAAGCTTCTGGCATTCTTTGTGACAAGAGGGTGCCACAAAAGCTAAAAGGCAAGTTCTATAGGACGGCAGTTCGACCCGCAATGTTGTATGGCGCTGAGTGTTGGCCGACTAAAAGGCGACATGTGCAACAGTTAGGTGTGGCGGAGATGCGCATGTTGAGATGGATGTGTGGTCACACAAGGAAGGACCGCATCCGGAATGATGATATACGGGATAAAGTTGGGGTAGCGCCAATTGAAGAGAAGCTTGTCCAACATCGTCTGAGATGGTTTGGGCATATTCAGCGCAGGCCTCCAGAAGCCCCAGTGCACAGCGGACGGCTTAAGCATGCTGATAATGTCAAAAGAGGCCGGGGTAGACCGAACTTGACATGGGAAGAGTCTGTAAAGAGAGATCTGAAGGACTGGAGCATCACCAAAGAACTAGCCATGGACAGGGGTGCGTGGAAGCTTGCTATCCATGTGCCAGAACCATGAGTTGGTCGCGGGATCTTATGGGTTTCACCTCTAGCCTACCCCAACTTGTTTGGGACTAAAGGCTTTGTTGTTGTTGTTGTTGTTGTTGAACCTTCCCTAAAGCTAAATATTGACATCCTTTGCATACTAATCATGTATAAGCAGTACTTCAGTAATATTTCGATCCGATGCAAGCTTTGAGTTTGTAATGACAAAGTGTGCAGTGGTACCTTTCCAACAGCCACACATGCAATACAGGCGAGCCCACAGTAACTGAAAAGCAGCCATATCAGGAAGCCCCATTTTTGTCCTTCCTCTGGCAACTGTAGACCGAGTGAATGTGCAGTGAGTAGCAATTCTCCATATATTATACAATGATGGTAATATTTGCATCCACAATGAAAACAACTTACACAGCTCCTTGCACTGTTAAACCACAATGTTCCTATCACAGTCCAAACCCACAGAAAGGGGTAGAGAAGAAGTACAAGGACTGAGAGAACAACTATCCTCCCACAGAAACGAGTATATCTCTGTTGCCATCCAAGATCCCTGAAATTTGTTATAAGGAAGAGTCACTGATGTACAGCAAAGTTTAGAGGATAACCTGGTTCTTTCCAGAAAGAAAGATAGAGAACCAGGCATCTTACAACACTGATATAAGATTCACAACCATAGGCGGAGTAGTATCTGAGATTTTGTACAAAAATTATTGTCTTACAGACTGACTATCTATCTGTCGAAAGAACCCTATAGAAATAGTCACAACCAAAGAAATGATTACGGCCTGTTTTATTGCATAAAGTTACTATTATCAAAGAACTCAACTCTGATTATGAAACCACACAGTCCCACTTATCTTCAAAGAACTTAACTCTGATTATGAAACCATACAGTCCCACTTATCTTCAAAGAACTCAACTCTGATTATGAAACCATAGGAAAATAATCCCATCATGCTTCTTCCTATCCTCCACATTTCATAGGAAAATAAACATTAGCCTAGACTCAATGGAAAAAATCCAATGATGTATAAACCAAAGAGCATCTTCTTTCCTAATCCTATTCAAAGAATTTGAGATACATGCACCTCATTTCCTATGATTTTCCTATTCCTATTATTTTCCTACCCTATTTTGGAGGCTTAGGAATTTTTCCTTTGATGGTCGTTTGATTCTTAGGATTGACGTCCTTAGGAATTTTTCCATAGGATCCGTTTGTACTACAGTTTGGAGGAAAAATTTCAGCCACTCAAACCTCTTTGTAGAATTCCTTTGTTTTTCATGCGCTATCAAACAATCTTTCAAATCATGTAGGGTACTATAGGACATGCCATCCTATTCCTTCGTTGTGAGAATCCTGCAAATCAAAGAGGCCCTGAAGGATTTGAGATACATGCATCTCATTTCCTATGATTTTCCTATTCCTATTATTTTCCTACCCTAAGAACTCCTAATCCTATTCAAAGGAAGGAATTGAGATACAAGCATCTCATTTCCTATGACTTCCCTATTCCTATTATTTTCCTATCCTATGAACTCCTAATCCTATTCAAAGGAAGGAATTGAGATACATGCATCTCATTTCCTATGACTTTCCTATTCCTATTATTTTCCTATCCTATGAACTCCTAATCCTATTCAAAGGAAGGAATTGAGACACATGCATCTCATTTCCTATGACTTTCCTATTCCTATTATTTTCCTATCCTATGAACTCCTAATCCTATTCAAAGGAAGGAATTGAGATACATGCATCTCATTTCCTATGACTTTCCTATTCCTATTATTTTCCTATCCTATGAACTCCTAATCCTATTCAAAGGAAGGATTTGAGATACAAGGATCTCATTTCCTATGACTTTCCTATTCCTATTATTTTCCTATCCTATGAACTCCTAATCCTATTCGAAGGAAGGATTTGAGATACATGCATCTCATTTCATATGACTTTAATATTCCTATTATTTTCCTATCCTATGAACTCCTAATCTTATTCAAAGAAAGGAATTGAGATACATGCATCTCATTTCCTATGACTTTCCTATTCCTATTACCTTCCTACCGTATGAACTCCTAATCCTATTCAAAGGATTTGAGATTATGAAACCATAACACAGTCACAACAAAGTCTAATTATCTTCGAAAATGTTTAAAGCCCAAGTTCTGCTTGAATGAAAAAGTCATAAGGTAGGTACCAAAAAAAAAGGATTATGCAAAACATTGGTGTTGCCGACACGGTGACGCTTGGAAATAATGCAGTAACAAGGCCAGAATATTAGCTCTGGTAAATTATGTGATTGGCACCATAAAGGATGCACTGTGGGTTGGGTTCCTCCAAAACTGGCAGCGGGTTATGGGCATGGTTAAGTAATGAACGTTGGCAATAAGTCATGAGGCTTACCGGTAGGCTATGGCAGAGCACGATAAATTATGGCGCATACAATTGGCTGGTTTTGTGTTTTGGCTGGCATGGATTGGGGATGATAGCAGTTTGTGATATCCAAAAACAATGCGTTTAGAATTGATTGCAATAACAGTGGATGAGGTGGAGGTTTTGCAACCTTTTGCCTAAGCAGAGCATTCAGGGTAGTGTGTGTGGCTTGTTATGGTATTATAGGTTAAGTGAGTGGAGTAGAGGAGCTTACAGTCCCATCCCTGCTGCGAGTCCGTTGTCGAGGAACATGAGGAGCCGGAAGACGAAGACGGCGGTGTAGTCGACGACGATCCATATGTGGAGCGGGTGGGCGCAGAGGCGGTACCTCCTCCAGTTGATGGACACGATGATTCTGAAGAAGCAATCAGGCAAACACACACTTAGGCATACATAGATACAAATTGCAGAGGCGGAAGGAGGAAGGAAATCGAATGGAATCGGAGTAGACGCGGGAAGGGAATTGCAGAGGCGGAAGGAGGAAGGAAATCGAATGGAATCGGAGTAGACGCGGGAAGGAGGAAGGAAATCGAATGGACTCGGAGTAGACGCGGGAAGGGACGTACACGCTGGTGGCGAGCATGGAGAGGAAGAAGCCGTCGTACCTGCATCCCAGCCCAGCAAGCAGCACACAGATTCGTCAGTAAAAGAAAAGAAAACCAGTGGGGATCGAAAGCGAGGGAAGGAGGGAGGGGGCGTACCACTTGAAATCGACGCCCCGCATCGCCATTCCGGTCAGATCTGGAACCGGTTGTCGTCGTCGGAGCGCTCCGGCGGCTGCGGCGGCGGCACCCGCATCCGTCGCCTCCGCTCGAGGGTTTGGGTGGACGGATGGATGGATGGATGGATGGATGCGGGGGCGGGGGACGAACGGGAGCGACCAAACGGAACGGGACGGAGTCGATTGGGAATTTGGGATGGAATGGACTATGGAGCCGCGGGACAGTGACTGTGACAGGAGGAGCAAGATGAACTCGCATCGCCACGCTCCGCTACTCCTACCTACCCCTGCCCCGACGCCCACGCCTCCTCTGCCCCCTGCCACGCGGGGTAGGATGCCATGGGGCCCAGCCGTCTGTGCCATGTGGCTAGCCCACACACATGTGTGGGTGCTCGGGCGATGATGTTACGGTACGGGGCCACGCCGGCAACACTGGCGGGCTTGTACGTACGGACGGACGGACGGATACTACTACGGCCGTGTATACGTCTTCTTCATCTAGTATGTCACAAAAGCATCTATCGGTCACAAAATCATGACCCAGCTCGTCTTTAAGCCGGTCATATTTGTTTGCACTGTCCATACACCTTCATATCAAATTAATATTTTGAACCGATATAAAATGATACGGACATGCTTGGACGCGCTACATAATGAAAAAGACGCCACCCCCGACAAGACCCGGACGGACGAGGCGTTAAAAACAGATGATCAGGGTTTTCGGGCGATGGGGCGTAGATGTGCGGATGGGCGGGCAGGAGATGGACAAGGGAAGCACATGAACGATCACCCTTGAGGAGGATCACCCTTTGATTGCTTGGATGCTCTTCATTCAGTCATCCTATCCGCAACTTTATTTCTTGATGTCTTCTTCTTCTAGAACGGAGGTTAACCTGGTTTTTGTCACTGGTGTTGATGTTTGCTGGCAGGCCCGAGCCTATGTACGTCCAATTCGTGCCGGCCACATAGGGCCCACTATTTGCAGGGGGCCGCAGACACAGGCTAAAGGCCCAACAGACCGCCGAGGGTGAAAATTCTATACGTTTTCTTGAGATCAAACTCACGCCCCCGTGCTACCCAACAAAAAATTCAACCAACTAACCTATTTCTTGGAATAAATGTGGATCACAAGTATAGAAGAAGCCATGTTCGGTAGCTTTCATTCTGGGCTTTTCACATCGAATGATGCTTTGAGACGTAGTGAAGAACACCTTAACATATCATCTAATAGAAAGCATAAAATCATCTAATAGAAAACAAACACATTAGCATGGAAACTATTCTCAAGTGTTTTCTCTACTCGCATTAATATATAATGTTTTTAGGCATTTTGATGAAAACGACACGAAAACAATTATTTGGTATGATTTTTCTAAAATATTTGAAAATATAACTTTAAGTTTTTTAAAAAATGCACTAAGAAAACGCCTTTGATTATAGATGACAACATGGTGTTATGTCGCAGTACGTCCCTTCACTGAACGTTCTTTATATAGTGGTAGACCCATTTTTACAGTTTGGCACGGGGCCCTTGATTTTGTCGGTCCGGCCCTGTTTGCTGGATGGAGGGCTAGACAACCTCTTTCCTCACCCACAAAGATCAAAATGATCCTATGCCATAACTCTAATGGGTAGTGAGTTTTGCCACATGTTTAGGCCGCCTAGAGGCCGTAAATTGTCATACCCTCACAACCCCCAACACTTTGTGTTGGGGAACGTTGCATGGAAAACAAAAAATTTCGTACGCACACGCAAGATCTATCCATGGTGATGAGCATCTACGAGAGGAAGAGTGGATCTACATACCCTTGTAGATCGCTAAGCGGGAAGTGTTAAGAAACGCGGTTGGTGTAGTCGAACGTCTTCGCGATCCAAATCGCCGAGCATCCCGCGATCTCATGACGATCCGTCCCGCGATCCAATCACGATCCGTCCCGCGAACTCATCACGATTCGTCTCGCGATCTCATCACGATCCGTCTCGCGATCTTGATCACGGTCCTTCCGATCTAGCGCCGAACGGACGGCACCTCCGCGTTCAGCACACGTACAGCTTGATGACGATCTCCGCCTTCTTGATCCAGCAAGAGGGAGCGGAGTGGTAGACGAGTTCTCCGGCAGCTTGATGACGCTGCGGTGATGGTGGTGGAGCAATTTCGGCAGGGCTTCGCCTAAGCACTGTAGAAATCAGATCTAGAGGAGAAACTATGCACTAGAGGAACGGGTAGTACGTGGCTGAAAATCTTGTGTCAAAACCCTAAAACCCTTTAGTATATGTAGGAGGAGAGGAGGAGGAGGCTTGGCTTCCAAGGAGACAGCCTTTGGGTCGGCCCTTCCTAATTTAGCCCTTTTGTCTTTTTCTACCTTTTTCCTTTTGGGCTTTTTCTTTCCAGCCGCATGGGCCCTTTGTGGGACTTCCTGCAGCCCACTAAGGGCTGGTATCCATCCTCCCACGGTCCATATAGCCTCTTGGGTCGAAATACCCCTCCCGATGGTCTCCCGGTACAATATCGGCACTCCCGGTACACTACCAATGACCCCGAAACTTTTTCGACGACCAAAATAGGATTTCCTATATATCAATCTTTACCTCCGGACCATCCCGTAGCTCCTCGTGACGTCCGGGATCTCATCCGGGACTTCAAACAACCTTCGGTCACCACCATGCATAACTCTATACTACCGAAACGTCACCAAACCTTAAGTGTG
Source organism: Hordeum marinum (assembly GCA_022496015.1). Taxonomy (NCBI): domain Eukaryota; kingdom Viridiplantae; phylum Streptophyta; class Magnoliopsida; order Poales; family Poaceae; genus Hordeum; species Hordeum marinum. The sequence goes on along the minus strand of CM039672.1, from coordinate 3,112,481 downwards.
CAGACCCTGCGGGTTCGAAAACTATGTAGACATGACCGAGACACCTCTACGGTCAATAACCAATAGAGGGACATGAATGCCCATATTGGTTCATACATATTCTACGAAGATCTTTATCGGTCGAACCTCTATGTCAAGGATTCAGTTAATCCCGTATGATGTTCCCTTTATTCTTCGGTATGTTACTTGCCCGAGATTCGATTATCGGTATCTCCATACCTAGTTCAACCTCGTTACCGGCAAGTCTCTTTACTCGTTCCGTAATACAAGATCACGTGACTAACACTTAGTCATATTGCTTGCAAGGCTTATTGTGATGTTGTATTACCGAGTGGGCCCTGAGATACCTCTCCATCACACGGAGTAAAAAAATCCCAGTCTTGATCCATGCCAACCCAACAGACACCCTCGAAGATACCTGTAGAGTACCTTTATAGTCACTCAATTACGTTGCGACATTTGATACACACAAGGACTCCTCCAGTGTATGATCTCATGGTCATAGGAACAGATACTTGATATACAGAAAACAGTACAATAAACTGACACGATCATATGCTACGTTTTAAGTTTGGGTCTTGTCCATCACATCATTCTCCTAATGATGTGATCCCGTTACCAAATGACATCTCATGTCCATGACTAGGAAACCATAACCATCTTTAATCAACGAGCTAGTCTATTAGAGGCATATTAGGGACATGGTGTTGTCTATGTATCCACACATGTATCTGAGTTTCCGATCAACACAATTATAGCTTGTATAATAAACGATTATGATGAACAAGGAAATATGATAATAACTAATTTATTATTGCCTCTAGGGCATATTTTCAACAAATTTTTCATAGTTTGGATTAGACCAAAAAATCCTAAGAATGAAGAAATAGTTTTATCTAGCTAGTTGTGTAGGTTTTAGCCTCCTCTATGCAATTCAGGAGGCATGTAATCAATTTTTTGGGCTACAAGTATATGTGGCATGCATTGATTGACCCTGCACCATACGACAAAGGAAATCCCGATGTGGACACATCGACCGAGAGAATTTCTCTTGATATTTCGAGGCCACATTTATATCCCTGTTTGGATCTCGGAGGTAGAGCTAGTTTGGGTTAGTTGCTCTAACTCAAATAAGCACCTCTCCATAGGGTTGTTTTTTTTTGGCTGGGTTAGAGCAACTAACCCTACTCTAACCCTCATGTTTGGATCCTTTTGGGTTATTTGAGGCCCAACTAACCCAAACTAGATTTAACCTTGTGATCCAAACATGGCATATATGGTTCGGCTGTTTGTTACGGGAAGGGCATTGAAGCCCTTAGGAGGCTTCTAATCGACGACGACGACAACGACGACGCGAGGAAGGAAGGAATGAAGGCGATAGTTTGAGTCTTTGAGAGGCATCCCGAACGAGAGAGGAATGGAAGGGTTGAGGTTTAAAGAGGCTTGGACGCACGTGGCTGAGAGAGGTTTGGGTCCTAACCTAAGGAGAGGCTCAGCAGACTAGCAGAGGCATCATTCTCGTTCCCTTGGTTGTCCGAGGCCAGACCAGACCACCACCTCCGAATCCATCCCCTCCCCATTCCCCATTCCCCGCTCCCCACTCCCGTCTCGTCTCCACCTGCCTCCCTAGGGTTTCATTCGCCTCTCTCGACCCCCCTCCCCGCATCTCCACTCTCCAGCCAGCCAGCCAGCCAGCCAGGGGCATGGCCGACGCCGACGACGCCGCTGGCACCAGCAACCTCTTCCAGGTCATGCGCGCCGTCGAGGACGCCGAGGCCACCATACGGCACCAGGTCAGGTTCCTCCATTACCGCTGCTCTCTACGATTTCCCCTCCATTACCGCTGCTCTCTACGATTCATGATGAATCAATCCACTCACTCACTCACTCACTCATTCACCACCCAACGCACGCACCGCAGCTGGAGGAGAACAGCCGCCTCAAGGACGAGCTGATGCGCAAGACCAGGGAGCTCAACGCAATCGTAAGCCCATCCCTCTTTTCTACTACTACTACTACATCCAAACGAGAAATACACATTACTACCACTATTATTATTAAGTTACCACATCCATCCATCCATCCATCCATCCATATCAGGCAAACTGCGCCTACCTATTGATTAATACTAAATTCCCGTATCATCTTCACATTGAAATGGCTAGTAAATGTTTTATTCTGCTATGTACTATACCAGAGGCAAGCCCCACTCTCTGTTGTATTGCCACCCTGTCAGCTAACACTGCTCATGCTTTTCCTCTTTTTTCTGCACATCAAAATGAGACAGATGTTGTCGATTTACTGCATCCATATCCTGCAACTGTGTCTACATGGCTATTTCTACATTTTCGTATACATAATGTTCAGACACAAGTAGTAATGTTGTATCTGCTGCCAGAGGTCAGAGGCTGCAAACCAAACTTCTTCAGGTGGGCTGGATCAGGACCTTGCCGTCGATTCCTACAGAAACTCGGACGGGAATAAGACGTCCGATGACCAAAGATTGCTCGGCAACTCTTCTTCCCTGCCGACTTCTCAAGGAATTCTCCCTGGCCATCAGAATGGAGCTGCTGAACGCGGGGAGCACGACTCCATGAGACAAAAGTACCTGGATGGAGACCAGCCCAGTGGCATGTCCCGAAAGCCGTCAGGGGAGCACATCGCTGCCGACGCTGGCGTGCGATCTCACTTCTCCACACCGTCGTCTCGTTCCCTCTCGCCGACTAGGTACCGCCACCATGTGTTTATCGCCACTTCAAAAAAAGTTTTCCATCACTGTATATATGTATGCATCTTTTTACCTGAAGAGCTGTGCTACAGAAAAGTGCCTTTCCTTTCAGGCACCGCAAAGGAGAGTACGATTCCAGGCTCAACTTAGCTGGGCAAGGTATGGAGATGACCACAAACATCATCTGGAAGCAGGTATACATATAACTAGCCTGGTCCGTACTGGCACGCATATGTGATCTAGTGGTCCTGATAAATCTAGTTCCTTGCACAGGATCTTCTTGTTAAGGTTAAAGAACATGAAGAAGAGATTGCACATTTAAGAAGGCATCTTGCTGACTACTCGGTGAAGGTACCGTGCATACAAAACAATAGTTACCTTGTTCATCCCTTCCACTTCCTGTGGTTTTGCTATCTGTTCTGATGTCTCGTGTTTCCTGATAGGAAGCCAAAATACTTAATGAGAAACATGTTCTGGAAAAGCGCATTGCGTATATGAGAATGGTAAATATCTTAATCTTATCAGGTTAACGTACCATCTTGTAGTACACCAGACTAATTCTCTGACACATTGTTTTCAGGCATTTGATCAACAGCAACAAGATTTGGTTGATGCTGCATCAAAGGCTTTATCCTATAGGCAAGACATCATCGAAGAGAACATCCGTCTGACATACGCATTGCAGGTAACTTTCTTCGCTGTTATACTTTCTGTTAAAATTGAGAGAGGCAGTTAATATTATCAATACTGAACTGATGTGCTTTATTCGACCTTACTGTACGTTAGAACCATTTGGAGGCATTTGTTTATAATATAGCTAGTTTTCTTGTGTGAAATGAAGCATTTATAAAACTGAACTTCATCTCTGCTCCACAAAGCTCCAAATAAGTGCAGGTGACTCTTATGACCTCCGTGTATTTATAAAACTGGCCAGTAATAAATTATTATAAATCTGGCCAGTAATACTGGAACCACCCAGAGAATAGGAAAACTGAGGCGTTAGTCTCTTGCTCTATTGGCCATTTCTATTAGAAGCTTATTTTATATGGTGTTATGACTTATGAGTCCCCTTATCTTCTTGAATTGTTCTTTGTCTAGTTTGGTGATGTAATGCTGAAATGTACCTTTTGTAATCTACAGGCAGCACATCAAGAGAGATCAACTTTCGTATCTTCTTTATTGCCTATTCTGTCGGAATATAACCTGCAGCCTTCTGTTCATGATGCTCAATCAATTGTTGGCAATCTCAAGGTATGTACCCCTTTTCAGTTTCCATATGTGTGCCGACATTTTGCTTATTTTGGACTTGATTTAATTCCAAGTTTCACCAAATAAGCTCGTACAACGTGGAGCCGTGGATCAGGAAGTTAGTTATGAAATTTTGGTGTAGTAGAGAGAGCCAACTATCTTCTCAATAGGGATTCTATGTGATGTGATGTAGGCTATACAGATTATTTGACAGACAACAAACACCTACGATTTCTAACTTAGAGGTTTATGCTTGGCTTAAGAAAAAAAAGGACAGCCTGCTCCAACCAAACCTCTTAACGGAATACTTTCTCCTGGCCGGTTTAGAGGGCCAGCCAAAAAATATCTGGTAACCAAGGCAGAGCGCACCACGTCAATTTAAGCTCCTTAATAATGTTCCACCTCGAACTTCACTCTTGTGCACATGTGTCTACAAGGGTAAATGCGGGATGGCCAGGCAGGGAAGGGGTTTACTTTGCTGGCCTTATATATTGGTCTGCACGATATTTTTCCCCGGCCCTGTAAACCGGTCCGGATACCGGAGGGGGTATAAGGCTATAAGCTAACTTTACTTTACATTTTCTTTTGTTTATTGCCACTATATATGGCTCCTTTTGCTCCTTGCTTTGTTGAGCCCGGGCCTGTATTGCATAACTTTTTTTTATTAAGACTGCATTTTTTTGCAGGTCTTGTTTACGCATTTGCAAGAGAAACTCATTATTTCCGAGGTGAGTCACAATGAGCTTTGATTGGAGTTTGCTCTTGAGAGTTGAGACAGTAGCTTATATGGACCTACGTCCTGGCCAGTAGTGTGCTTGTTATGCTTCAGAGCTTAGTGACGATTTTCTCTCACAGAACTTTGAAGTTGCCTTGTGTGCAAACTTGGATGGTGCAGGAGAAACTGAAGGAATCACAGTACCAGATTACTCCTTGGCGTGCCGAATCTTCAAATAATACAAGTGGTCCTGCGCAGTCACCTCCTCCTGGAAATACATTGGTGGCTTCTGTACGACTGCACACTGCTTTGTCCTCTACTCTTTGGATGGATGGATATTCTAACTTTTCACATTTGCAGAGCCAACCCAGCCTTGACATTGTGCCCCAGCAACCATATTCTCATGTGCAATCTCCAATTTCTTCTCCCGTTCGAGCTAGACGGGATTGGGATTTACTGCCAAATGACAACCGACAGGTCATCCCAACCGACGTGGCTGCGACAACTACAGAGCATGGCAATGCTGGAAGGGCCTCTCCTTCAAGCAGGTTATTACCGTTCTATTAAGAGCTCAGCATGACAACTTCCCGAGCTTTTTATGGCCCTCTCTGTCTGTATCATCTGTAATTCATGCTCCCGTTTTGCTGACCTATCTATCTTTTATGACTACCTTTTGTTAGTTTGTATTTTTTAGCTACAGAGCATGGCAAAGTTGGTTGTCTTACTGGGTCTGTCTTCTCCTGTTTATGCAGCAACCAAATTACCAAGGATGTTGCAGCACAAGGAACTGAGCGTGATTCTCGTGCTGTACGATTTAGCTTTGAATCCGAGGATCAAAACCCATCATTCACAGACCTTGTTAGGAGTGACGCATCAGAAAACCTAGAGGGAGCTGAAACCCAAGCTTCACAAGAACCTCCGGCAGAGTGGGGTCCTGAAGGCGGACCTAGCTTGGCATCTGGCCCTGATGATGGCAACTTGCCTTACCCTTATCTTCCTACTGTCCTTGAGGAGCCTAGCACTTCTTTCTCTGAAGGTGTTAGCTAATTTTGATTTATGCAATTCCATTCTCCCTATTTCTTCTGTTCTGATGGTAAACATAAATTTTCATGAATATGCAGTTGCAGAGGATGACCCACTGCCAGCCATAGATGGGCTAAGAATCACAGGTGAAGCTTTTCCTGGAAAAGAACTTCAAGCAAGTGGGTATTCCATCAACGGGACCACGAGTTGTAATTTTGAGGTGCGGTTTATAGTTGTGGTTCAACATGCTCTGATATTCTATCAAATTCCTGTCTTTTTTGAGCTTCTTGTTAGTTTGCTACAATTTAAATGTTTGCAAAAATAATTGTGCGTGCAGTGGGTACGCCATTTGGAAGATGGATCAGTGAATTACATAGAAGGTATTATGTTTTCACCTGCTGCAAGGAAGCTTTTGTTCTCTTTTATTTTTGTGTACTATGAGAAAAGGGAAACAAAAATTACCGTTGCCTGGTGTAGGTGCAAAACAGCCCACATATTTAGTTACTGCTGATGATGTGGACTCTTTATTAGCCATAGAGGTCCAGCCTCTGGATGACCGGAAAAGAAAGGTAAATCCTCTCTTCTGATCATCCATAAGTGGAATTTTGTGTTCTTTTTACAGCTCAGATTCTATAGGATGAGAATCATATACTACGTGCCCTTGATTATGATGTGTCTCAGTATCCATTAACAAATTAGTGAGGTGCCCGGACATAGTTCTTTGTTTGGAAACTATGGAAGTGTTGGCCATCCTAGCTTTCAGTAGGACACTCATAATATTTAATTATATATATCTGAAGCATTTATTTTTCGTTTTGTAGGGGGAGATCGTGAAGGTTTACGCTAATGAGCAGAGAAAAATTACTTGTGGTGAGTATGTTGAGAAGATATTTGTATCTTCAATAGACAGCATTTAAACTTTTGCATGCCTGTTGTGTTCTAGTTAATGAAGTATCTGAGCTCCATGACCCCCTAATAATTCATAAAACAATGCTAGTTCTCTGCTTGCTGTTCGTAAGCACACCAACAGAAAATATTAGAAGAACCACATTGCTAAGTACAGAATCATTATTCGTGCAGATCCAGAAATGAAGGAGCTCATCAAGAAAATTCTTTCCGTTGGGCATGTGTCGTATGAAGTTCTACTACCTGTATGCCCTCCTTTCTCTGTTACGGGCTTGCCAAAAGCTCAAAGCATTCTTGCTGCACCTCTTTTATGTCATATAACCATTGAAAAACTTAATTCTGCAGGTTAGATTTATAGATATGTGGGAACCTGCTGTATTGGCCATAAAGAGGGAAGGCTACAGCATCAAGTGTAATGGGCAGCGTGGTGTTGTTATTACAGAGAAATTCCAGCAAGCTACAGCTGTATGGTTCCAAAAAAACCATTTCCCTTAAAAATTACTCTCTAGCTTCTGGTTATACTCTGCTACAGTTGTAACTTGTAAGATAGCCAAGCATTTGCATTGTCTTCATGGAATTTAAATCATCATACCTTCTCACAAAAAGTAATTGGGTAACGGTGTGATTCTATGCATTTAGTAGGTTTCCTGAATTTAACAAAAGTGACTGGTCAAATTAGGAGGTCGGGCTGTGCTAGACCCAACACTTTTTTGTGTGTCCGGGGATAGTAGTTAATTCCTAGCTTTCCTTATACATGACCTTACTCGTGGGTTCTCGAATGATTTAACTTAACTTTAGACTGTGTTGCCTTTTCAGTATACAGATCTGAGAACTAATCTTGTACTACATTTATTTGCAGATCAATATCCCTTATGGGCACCCTACCGAGTTCTCAATCCAGTCTGCCGATGGTGCCGAGTACAATCTCAAGCCTGGAGAAAACTCCCCGTGAGTTTGAGTTTGAGTTTGAATTTTGAAACCAAGTCGCCGATGGCTTCTTATATCTTACTACATTTGTGTTAAAGGTGAACTGATGAGTGAGATACACTCTGCAGGTCACGGGATAGCATCGCGCTGATTCTGCGGCTCTTCAGAATGAAGGTGCGTGCCATTTTTCGTCTCATGAACCGTGCTTTGATTTGTGTGTGTGTGTGTGTGTGCTACACCGAGTTGAGGCAGTTGGAGTTAACGTGACATGTTTTTGGTGTGTGTAGGCTGTTGAGAAGAGCAAAGGAAGGAAGAAAGGCATCTTCTTCAAGTAGATGGCGAAGATGAGAGCGTTTGTTTCTTTGCTTGTAGCTGGGTAATTATTCATTTGGTCATGCTCGTAGGGCGATTATTCTTGGTTTTCTTGATTGTTCTTGGTTGTAGAAAGGAAAATCAAGGAGGATTAGGTGGTAAGTAGGTGGCTAACTAGCTATTTCTGGCTTCTCATTCATGTGATGTATTATATTTATTGTTACAGACTTGCAGTTTATATTGTATCTATCATCTGTCTGGTTGTGACCCTTCCATGTGTGTAAAGGAAATAGTAAGAAATATGGCTATGGATGAATTATTCAATTTTGTGTTGTTGTCTGGGTTTTCGTATAACCCTGAGGCGACCTCACGTTTCTAGATAGCGTTTCTGTCCTCACGCACTACCAGGCAACATAGCAATTAGGACAATTGTTTTTGGAGACGCCAAAGCTGTTGGCGTTGTTGCCCTACATAGAAACGCCATGATCCCTGGCGTTTTCAGACACAGTAGCTAGTCCCGCGTTTTTGTACTGCCACCACCAACATGGGCTATGATGTTACCAAAAGGATCAGATCGTGACATGTCATGTTTAGTTTGTGAAAAAAGATCGTTGATAAGGCTAACTCCAAAGATCGTGAAATATTTTCATGTCATGTTTAGTTTGTGAAAAAAGATCGTTGATAAGGCTAACTCCAACGTGCGACCCCATCCTGTCCGTTCGCGTCCGTTTAGGGGTAAACAGACAAAGTAGGCCTCCCAACGTGTGGCTGCAAACGGACCATCGTCCGTTTTTTGTTCGCTTTTGACCCATTTCCGGCCCAAGTTTGCGGCCGAACAGACATGCGCGAGCGGTGCGTGCCCTTGTCCTGCCCTGGCCCGCCCGTCGGGGAGACAGACCCCCTTTTCTCTTCTTCTACCTCCCTTTGTGCCCCGACATTGTCGCCGCCACCACCATCCCGAGCCGCGTCGTATTCCGCCAAGGCCGTCCCAATCACCACCGCGCCATGCCATAGCTGCCTCTGCATCGCCCTTCTTGAAAACATTCGGCCAAAGTTCTCCTTGTTGTCGGTGGGAGACAATCCACGGCCGTCGTCGTCGTGCGTCGTCCCCAACCTCTTCCGAACAGTCATTCGGTGACGCAGGGCGCCCTCCAGCACCACCGACCCCAAAGCCTTGCTTTGCTACCTGGGAGAGGAGCAGGGCGTGCACTATCTGGCTGCTTTCCTAGCACGACCGCAAGTTGTTCTATGGCTTGCTAACAAGGTACAATGGATAGTGGTGATGAGTTTTGCTTTCACAACTTCATTTGCTCATCGGATGATTCATCCTCGGATGATGAAGAGCTGGCGGCTGCGTTGGTCGTACATGAACACATCACTAGGAAGCGGCCTCGGTATAGGGGATCAATCCCCGGCCATGCTCTGGCCTTGGACCGCAATAGGGAGAAAGGCCACACCCTTCTCTAGGCCCATTACTTTAAGGATGGTCCACTCTTTAGGGCACATCAATTTCATCGCCGATTCCGAATGAGAAGGCATGTGTTCAATCGTATTCGCGAGGGAGTGGTCACACATGACCCATACTTTGAGTGCAAAGAGGATGCTCTAGGCAAGCTTGGTTTCTCGTCATATCAGAAATGCACCGCGGCTATCCGCATGCTTGCATATGGAATTTGTGATGATCTTGTGGATGAGTATGTTCGTATGTGTCGTGGGAACGAGCCTGACAGTAGATGGTAGGGGTACGAAAGGAGAGGGCAGAGTCCTAGCTACGGCAAGGGTGTACACACAGATGTATGAGTTCAGGCCCCTCTCGTGGAGGTAACAGCCCTACGTCTCAGTGCTCGGGAGCTTTATGTCGTGTGGAATGTTGAGATTACAATGGTTACGAACCCTTGTGCAGGAGGGGAGGGGCGACTTATATAGAGTTCGCTGTCCCTCATAATTATCCCGCATCTAAGGGCCTGGTCATGGGATTAAAGTCTACCGTTACACGTAACGTATGTAATAAAAGCTAATAATGACCATTGAACCAGCGTCTGCCCGTTGGGCTCTTGATGATGGCTCCTGGTCTTCTGGCATCGAGTGAAAGCGAGGTCTTCCGAGTGACACGCGACCGTCGAGTGAGAGCGGGAGTCTCCAAATGGATTACCGTCGAGTGACTTTGAACGTCTCCAGGGATCCACTCGGAAGTTCATGCTTGATCTTTAAGTCCTCCCATGTGGTGTCCTTAGGTAGGGTATGTGGGCCGTGCCTAGGACCCTACCCTAGGTACATATCCTCGTCATTAGCCTCCGAATGGATCGGGGTTTGAGTGGTGGAAGGAGGTATCTACGTAGACCTTGAGTTAGTGCATCAAATCCTCCGAATGATATTTGGGATTTCCATGGAACTTGTGTCGATTGAACTCTGAGCATCAGCATTCATTCAGGACCAACACGCAAAATCTTCCGAATGATATTCGGGGCTTCAATGAAACTTGTGTCGATTGAATTCTTCTCAGCTCGCCCGGATCCATTCAGCCTTAAAGGTGCCAGAGTGGATGTTCAGCATTTGTTTTGCTCCGAGTGAACTGACAGAATCTTGGGAGGCGACGGGTCGGTCTGACAGACCCGGATTTTCCGGGATACGAAAATTTGGGAAGCGCGCGCGCTCGCACGATGATTACGCCATGATCGGGGCAAGTGGAGGCGCGACGCCTTGATCTTCGCGCCGGTCATATCGCCACGTACTGAGCGTTGTCAGCGGTTGGCGTGCGTGGTAACCTCGCGGGTCCACTGGTCAGTGAGACACTCGGCAACGTATAAAGCTTTTTGTGTTGCGGTTCGCACAGTACCTCCGCCAGTTCTTTCTCTCTTTTCCTCCGCATCCTCTGCTCCCAGCGCCCCACTCTGATCTCCCTCGACGAGAGCCACCGCGACGAAGATGAAGAACACGATGGAGAAGTTGGAGCGAGTGAAGAAGGAGGCGGGGAAGCTCAAGGGCAAGAAGCCCTCGACCGCCCGATTCACCGCACCGACGGGTTGGATGCAGGGGGATTTTCTCCCATCTGTCGTCACCCGCGAGGACATGGAGGGCCTCGTCTCTAATGGGCTCGTGGCGGACGGCGCCTGGAGGCTGCCAGGGGAGGAGCGTGAGCCGGAGCCGCGCGACGGGGAGCGGGTCCTCCTTCTCTCCCATGTCGAGCGAGGTTTCTCTCTGCCGCTCCACCCGTTCTTTAGGGGCTTTCTGAATTTTTTCGGTGCTCAACTGCACCACCTCTCGCCAAATACCATTGCCTATCTGTCTGCATTCGTCACTTTGTGCAAATGCTTCCTGGGCTGCTCTCCCCATTGGGGATTGTTCAAACACCTCTTCACGATCAGATCCCAAACCGTGAAGAAATCCCTCCCCGCTGATGGGAAGACTCACGTGCTCTAGCTGTGCGGAGGTTTAGGAGTTCAGAAACGAGCTCGTAGCTCCTTCCATGCCATGAACTTTCCTGAGTCTGTCAGTGGTTGGCAGTCGACTTGGTTCTACTGCAAGGATGCAACATCGCCCAATATGTCGACTGGACTTCCACCCTATACACCCGATCGTCTAGCCGTCCCCAAATCTGTGAAGGTGATTGAAGAGGAGCACGTCCAAGTAGGCATCTTGGTTGAAGTGGTGGTGCAGCTGATCCGGGGTGGAGTGACTGGCATGGACCTGTTGGAGACGTTTCTCGGTCGACGTATTCAGTCGCTCCAAGCCAGAGACCACACCATGTGGCACTACACGGGCCCTGAGGACTCGACTAGGACGCATCCTGAGGAAGTTCCTCAAAAAACTGTCGAGCAGTGGCTCCGTAGCATCACCGGAGCCTGCGACAATCCTTTGGGAGCCAAGAGGATCCGGCCATACTCGGCCGAAAACCCGCTGAAGAACCTGGTGAGTTGTGTGATGTCGACTGATATATTGTACTATCGAGTGTTGTATTGAACTGACTTCTTTGCTTGAATCATGCAGGAATGGACACACATGCACTTGCCCGTTCCCAACGGGAACCATGTCGAAGATGGCGTGGTGAGCGAGGGCGGCAGCGTGGACGGCGACGGTTCTTCTGACACCGAGGAAGAATACGAGGACTCCGGCGAGGAGGAAGAAGTGAAGTCACCCCCCCCCCCCCGACGCGAAAGCCGCACCAAGTCCCGCCAAGATCCGTCGGCTGTTAAGGACAGGGCTCCGGGCCCTAGTGAGAAGAACCCGAAACGGAGCCACCCCTCGACCGCTGAGTCGAATGAAAGACTGGCCAAGCAGCCCAAGCAAGCCGTCACCAAGCCTCGCAAGGCTCTGCCTCGCATGAGGGTGGTCGTGCCTGTCGTCTCCACGTAAGTGTTTATTTCCGAATTTTTTCTGTCGACCGAAGTCTCGAGTTGTATCTGACCGAATGTCATTCAATCCATCAGAGCTGCTACATCTGTGTCTTCGCTTCATCGAGATGGAGGAGAAGCAATGGATGTCAACACTACTAACGCGGCCACTTCTCATAGAGGTTAGATAGTTATTGGTTCGTCCGAATGGGACTCGACACATGGAGATGTTAACACTGTCGGTTGTCGATGCAGAGGTCATTTAGGTGGAGGACGACGAGGAGCAACTGGACACTTCGCGACCTCGTATCCAAGGAGCGTCATCGGCGCAAGCGCTTCAGCGTTCGACTGTAGAGTCTTCCCAGGGGAGAGGTGGCTCGACACAACCCAGGGCTGAACCTGCAGCACCTCTGTCACATGCTCCTCCAGCCGTCTCGACCGTTGTGGCGTCGACTCCAACTGGCCCCCCTCAGACCGCTTCAGCTACCCCAACGACCACGCCGACCCCGCCTGAGACGGTCTTCTCTTTGCATCGCACCGGAGGATCAGACCGGAGCTGCGAAGGAAGCCATGATTCAGGCGGAGCAGCTCATGTTGAGAACCAAGGAGGCGTTCGAGGCCAGCAAACTGGCTTTTGACGTCAGTGCAGCCCTCCGTACCAATGTCCGAGTAAGTTCGATTGTAAGTCCATTGTTGCTTGATTTCCTGTCTTCTCTTGGATTCCTGTACACCCAGTGGGTGATTGTTGGAGAATGTTTGAGCTTTCTCCACTCGACTAGATCAGATCGTAGTCGAGTAGGACTGGGATTGATAGTACGCGTGGTACTAGGGTCACTCGACATGTCGAGTGTATTTTCTGACGAGTTGCTCGACGGATCGAGAGTTAACCGTCTCAGTGGGGGTGCTCTTAGCACACCCACTGGGTTTAGTCCCCGAGACCACTGTCGAGTGCTTGCATCGACAGGTGTCTTAGAGTTTATTGTATACGGGATACATTTTTCTTTTGAATCACACCACTCCGTAGCTACCTTGCAGGTTTCATGGATATTATTGGCAAACCATGATATGACGCTACATAAGGATAGACTACACTTCATAGAGTAGGGTGGGTGCGTCACTCGACGGGTCGAGTGTCATGACAGGGCTGACCTTGTCGAGTGTACTTTCTGACGAGTTACTCGATGGATCGAGAGTTAACCGTCTCAGTGGGGGCGCTCTTAGCGCACCCACTAGGTGTAGTCCCTGAGACCGCTGTCGAGTGCTTGCATCGGCAAGGGTCTTAGAGTCTATTGTATACAAGATATACTTCGCCTTGAATCACACAGCTCCGTAGCTACCTTGCAGGTTTCATGGATATTATTGGCAAACCATGATATGATGCTGCATAAGGATAGACTACACTTCATAGAGTAGGGGGGGTGTGTCACTCGACGGGTCGAGTGTCGTGACAGGGCTGACCTTGTCGAATGTTTGAATAACCAATGGGGGCACGCTAAGTGCACCCACTGGGGGTAGTCCCCGAGACTACTGTTCATCGCAGACGATAAACAGTAGGCTTGAAAACTTGTCGTACGCGTGGTACTGGGGTCACTCGACATGTCGAGTGTATTTTCTGACGACTTACTCGACGGATCGAGAGTTAACCGTCTCAATGGGGGCGCTCATAGCGCACCCACTAGGTGTAGTCCCCGAGACCATTGTCGAGTGCTTGCCTTGACAGGGGTCTTAATAGAGAGCTTTTGAATTTGTTTATGATGCACGGAGCGTCGGAGCCACTTGACATGTCGAGTGGACTTTTTGCTTGAATTCTTTTAAGATAGTCACTCGTCGGGGTTCGACACCCAGTCGACTGTCCCCAACGTCACTCGCCGATTGAATTTCTGTTTTTATGTTGATTTCAGAGGGCTGGTGAACTTGGGGCAGAGTATAAGGACGTGGAGGCCGAAAGGAACCGGCTGCAAGTCGATCTGGTGGTCTCCAACAACGCTCTGGAGCGGGTGCATGCTGAGATGAAGACTCTGGGAGGTAATTACTGCTGATTTTCTGCATTTTCCTCTTTACTCTCCATGTTTTGAATCGAGTGCTCTCACTCGAGCAGACGTACGCGATGAAAACCGTCGACTCCGAGCGCGACTCAACAATGTTATTTCTTTAGATTCCATGAAGAAGGCGCTGGAGGAGAAGGACAAGGCGCTTGCTGATGCTCAACGAGCGGCCACGGAGAAGACTGAAGCTGCGGATCGGAAGCTGGCAGCTGCCAAGAAACTGGAGGACGAGAACGCCAAACTGAAGCAAGAGCATGCAAACCTTGTCAAGAAGGCTGAACAACTAACCGAGAGGGGTAATGGCCTGGAGAAGCATCTCGGCGAATTCTCGAGGAAGATGTATCTTCTGCCGGACGGTGAGTATTTCTTGTCGACTGACATTTGCAAAATTTTTGAGGGTAGCAGTTCACCGATTCTCTTCCTATTTCTCCTTCTTCAACAGAATTCTGCCAAGACTTTGAAAAGGAAACAGAGGAGGTTGAGCCCAATCTTGACCCCACCAAGTCGCCAGTTGCTGATGTGGTGGCGATGAACATGTTGTGGCTCAACTTTCGGCTCCAAGGCGTCCAGGCCTACATCACTCGACTGAAATCTGCCATGGAAAGAATCGACAAGGAGCTATGGCCCGAGGACACTCTTCAACTCGACCTCAACTCCATGATGGCTCGCCTGAACGAACTTCCCAGTCGAGTGCAAGCTTGGAAAAAATCCGCTGCTCGCTGTGGGGCCGACGTGGCATTGCCACTCGTCAGGGTCCATTGTAGGGAGGTGAGGGAGGAGAGGCTGAAGGAGCTCTAGGTGGTCAACACAAAGAAGCTCCACTTCGAGGACTTCATGGAAACCTTCATCGACGCAGCCACCAGAATCGTCGATAGAATCGACTTGGACACCTTTGTCGCGCCCGCCAGTCCGTCCCTTGCTTAAAAAACTTGAGTCTTTGGAAAAACAGTTAAATTTGCCTCGGTATGCCGAGTGGATTTGTATCCTTTAAAACTTCATTCAGGCCTTAGGCCTGAGCACATTTGCTTTCGCACGAAATGTTTATCCGTGGTTTACCCTTTGGATCTTGTTTGTATTTGGCTTTCAATCGTCTGTTTGACTGAGTTTGTTTTTTTACTTAGGCGAACCGTGTTTGCAGCTAAGCCCCCGAGTGTGAGGATTGCTCATCACTCGGAGTATTTTTGAACTTAGGCGAATGTCGATTCGCAGCTAAATTGTCGAGTGAATGGATTACTATCCACCCGACGAGGTTTTTAACTTAGGCGAAATGTGTTTCGCAGCTAAGCCCCTGAGTGTGAGGATTTCTCATCACTCGGAATATATTTGAACTTAGGTGAATGTCGATTCGCATCTAAGTTGTCGAGTGAACGGATTACCATCTACTCGACGAGGTTTTTAACTTAGGCGAAACATGTTTCGCAGCTAAGCCCGAGTGTGAGGATTGCTCATCACTCGGAATATATATTTTTGAACCTAAGCGAAGATGGATTCGCAAATAGGCCGTCGAGTGAATGGAATGCTATCCACCCGACAGGGTTTTTATCTTAGGCGAAACATGTTTCGCAGCTAAGCCCCCGAGTGTGAGGATTGCTCATCACTCGGAGTATTTTCGATCTTAGGCAAATGTCGATTCGCAGCTAAGTTGTTGAGTGAATGGGTTACTATCCACTCGACGAGGTTTTTGACTTAGGCGAACATGTTTCGCAGCTAAGCCCCCGAGCGTGAGGATTGCTTATCATTTGGAGTATATTTGAACCTAAGCGAAGACGGATTCGCAAATAGGCCGTCGAGTGAATGGACTGCTATCCACCTGACAAGGTTTTTAACTTAGGCGAAACATGTTTCGTAGCTAAGCCCCCGAGTGTGAGGATTGCTCACCACTCGGAGTATCCCTAAGAATGTAACTGCACGGTTGGAATCGACGAAGTATTTATCGCAGAAACGCGAATTGCATTGATGAAGTACTCTTATTACATCAGAAAACTCTTGTCTCAAGTGTAAAAACGTCGTAGCAGATCTGCATTCCAGGCTCGTGGCTCATCTATCTGTTTCGTGGGATTATACAGGTGATAGGCTCCATTGTTTAGCACCTTAGTGACGACAAAAGGGCCTTCCCATGCAGGAGCAAGCTTGTGAGGTCGGTGTTGATTCACTCGGAGCACCAAATCTCCTTCATGCAATGCTCGACTCTTGACATTCCTTGCATGGAAGCGCCGCAGGTCCTGTTGATAAGCAGTGGTCTGAATCAGAGCCATCTCACGCTCCTCTTCCAGAAGATCTACCCCATCCTGTCTGGCCTGTTCAACTTCAGCCTCAGAATATAGCTCTACTCGAGGAGAATTGTGGGCCAAGTCACTCGGTAATATGACTTCAGCACCATAGACAAGGAAGAAAGGAGTTCGTCCAGTCGATCGATTAGGCGTTGTCCTCAATCCCCACAAAACAGACGACAGCTCAGTTACCCATGCACCGGCGGCATGATCCAAATCGCGCATGAGACGAGGCTTCAGACCTTGCAGAATGAGACCATTAGCCCGCTCGACCTGCCCATTGGTTTGAGGATGCGCAACAGAAGCATAATCCACTTGGGTGCCTTGGGAGTTGCAGAATCCCCTGAATTATTCTGAGTCAAAATTAGTGTCGTTGTCCGTGATGATGCTGTGCGGAATGCCGTATCGGATAATGATCTCCCTCATGAGTGTGACCGCCGTACGGGAATTCAACTTCTTGATGGGCTTGGCTTCAATCCACTTGGTGAATTTGTCGACTGCCACCAACAGGTGGGTGAATCCTCCTTTTTCGGTTCGGAAGGGACCAACCATGTCGAGTCCCCAAACCGCAAACGGCCAGGCGAGAGGAATTGTTTTCAGAGGAGACGCCGGCTTGTGTGACAGATTAGCATAGAACTGACAGCCCTTGCAATGATCAACGATGTGCTTAGCCATCTCATTAGCTCGTGGCCAGTAAAAAGCAGCTCGATATGCTTTAGCGTTGATCGCCCTCGAAGACGCATGGTGGCCACAAGTTCCCGAGTGAATTTCGTCTAAAATCATCCGACCTTCCTCGGGGGAAATGCAGCGCCGAGTGACACCGGTCACGCTCTCTCTGAATAGTTGATCTCCCATCACAGTGAAAGCCTTGGACCCGTGCACAATCTTTCGAGCCTCTGCTTCATCTTTGGGGAGCTCTTGTTTGAGGATATAGGCAATGTATGGCACAATCCAGTCGGGAATGATAACCAGAATCTCCATGACCAGGTCAATCATAGCAGGAACATCGACTTCAGTCGAGTCAGAGGAGCTCAAAGCTTGTGGGGTCTCTTCGGTGAAGGGATCTTCTTGAACCGAAGGAGTGTGCAAGTGCTCCAGGAACACACGGCTAGGGACAGGCCGTCGAGTGGAACCAATCTTTGACAACTCATCAGTCGCTTGATTTTTTAGTCGGGGAACATGATGAAGTTCCAGGCCTTCAAATTTCTTTTCCAACTTCTGGACTGCATTGCAGTATCCGATCATAGCGGGGTTTCTAACATCCCACTCTTTCATCACTTGATTCACCACCAAATCTGAGTCGCCATAAACCATAAGACACTTGACGCTGAGTGAGATAGCCATGCGTAACCCCTGCAAAAGTGCTTTATACTCTGCCTCATTGTTGGAGGAATCAATGTGAATTTGCAAGACATAGCTGAGCTTGTCGCCTCTAGGGGATATCAAAACAACACCAACACCGGACCCATTCAACATTTTGGAGCCGTCGAAGAACATTGTCCAATGCGCCGAGTGAACTTGGATAGGATGTTGCTGTTCAGTCCACTCGACCATGAAATCTGCCAATGCTTGGGACTTGATTGCTTTCTTGGCCTCGAATCTGATGTCAAAGTGTCCAAGCTCAATTGCCCATTTAGCCACTTGACCTAATGCGTCGTGATTATTGAACATCTCGGACAAAGGAGCATCACTAACGACTGAGATCTAATGGTCTTGGAAATAATGCGCCACCTTCTTCGCTGATAGGTAAATACCATACACCAGCTTCTGATAGTGTGGATATCTTTGCTTTGAGGGGGACAATACCTCCGAGACATAATAAACTGGCCGCTATACTTTATAGGCTTTACCCTCCTCTTCTCGCTCGACAGTCAGCACGGTACCGACGACCTGATTTGTGGCCGCGATGTACATGAGCAAGGGCTCTTTGCTGGCAGGAGCGGCAAGCACCGGCTGGGTGGAGAGCATGGTTTTGAGCTCAAAAAATGCTGCTTCGGCTTCGGGAGTCCAGTAAAATGTGTCGGACTTCTTCATCAACTGATATAAGGGCAGAGCCTTCTCACCAAGACGAGAAATGAATCGACTCAATGCTGCCAAGCAACCTGTGAGCTTCTGAACGTCGTGCACTCACACGGGAGTCTTCATACGGGTAATGGCGCTTATCTTCTCGGGATTGACATCAATTCCTCGCTTGGAAACGAGAAAACCGAGCAACTTGCCGCCAGGGACACCGAAGGTACATTTGGCCGGATTCAGCTTTATGTCGAATCGTCTCAGATTGGCGAATGTCTCGGCCAAGTCAGCCAGCTGGTCGGAACCTTTACGGGACTTGACCACTATATCGTCCATGTATGCCTCGACATTCCGAGGGATCTGGTCGAGTAAACATTTCTGAATCATGCGCATAGAAGTAGCGCCAACATTCTTAAGACCAAAAGGCATGGTGATGTAACAAAAGAACCCAAATGAGGTGATGAAGTGTTGGAAATATTCCCTAGAGGCAATAAATAAAGTGTTTATTATTATATTTCCTTGTTCATGATAACTGTTTATTATCCATGCTAGAATTGTATTAATTGGAAACATGGATACATGTGTGGATACATAGACAAACACAATGTCCCTAGTATGCCTCTAGTGAACTAGCTCGTTGATCGAAAGATGGTTAAGGTTTCCTAGCCATGGACATGAGATGTCATTTGATAACAGGATCACATCATTAGGAGAATGATGAGATGGACAAGACCCAAACTACAAATGTAGCTTATGACCGTGTCAGTTTATTGCTACTGTTTTCTGCATGTCAAGTATATGTTCCTATGACCATGAGATCATGCAACTCACGGATATCGGAGGAGTGACTTGTGTGTATCAAACATCGCAACCTAACTGAGTGACTATAAAGGTGCTCTACAGGTATCTCCGAGGGTGTCTGTTGAGTTGGCATGGATCAAGACTGGGATTTGTTACTCCGTGTGACGGAGAGGTATCTCAGGGCCCACTCGGTAATACAACATCACAATAAAGCCTTGCAAGCAATGTGACTAAGTGTTAGTCACGGGATCTTGTATTATGGAATGAGTAAAGAGACTTGCCAGTAACGAGGTTGAACTAGGTATGGAGATACCGACGATCGAATCTCGGGCAAGTAACATACTGAAGAACAAAGGGAACATCATACGGGGTTAACTGAATCCTTGACATAGAGGTTCGACCGATAAAAGATCTTCGTAGAATATGTAGGAACCAATATGGACATCTAGGTCCCGCTATTGGTTATTGACCGTAGAGGTGTCTCGGTCATGTCTACATAGTTCTCGAACCCGCAGGGTCTGCACACTTAAGGTTTGGTGACGTTTCGGTTGTATAGAGTTATGTATGGTGGTGACCGAAGGTTGTTCGGAGTCCCGGATGAGATCTCGTACGTCACGAGGAGCTCCGGAATGGTCCGGAGGTAAAGATTCATATATAGGAAGTCCAGTTTTGGTCGCCGGAAAAGTTTCGGGCTCATCGGTAGTGTACCGGGAGTGCCGGGAGTGTACTGGGAGGCCTCCGGGAGGGGTATTTCGACCTAATAGGATTCATGGGCTGTGGGAGAGTTAATATAAGCCCTTAGTGGGCTGGTGGAAACTCCCACACAAGGCCCATGTGGCTGGAGGAAAAAACCCAATAGGAAAAGGTGGAAAAAAGGCAAAAAGGAGCAATCCTAGTCCTACTAGGATTGGAGGAGGATTCCTCCTCTCCTAGTAGGTTCGGCCGAACCAGCTTGGCTTGGAAGCCAAGGCTGCCTCCTCTCCTCCTCTCTGCTATATATACTAGAGGGTTTTGGGTTTTTGCACTAGTTTTTACAGCCACGTGCTACCCGTTCCTCCAGTGCATAATTTCTCCTCTAGATCGGATTTCTGCAGTGCTTAGGCGAAGCCCTGCCGGAATAGCTCCACCACCATCGCCGGAGCGCCATCATGCTGCCGGAGAACTCTTCTTCCTCTATACTCCTTCTTGATGGATCAAGACGGTGGAGATCGTCATCAGGCTATACGTGTGCTGAACGCGGAGGTGCCATCCGTTCGACGCTAGATCGGAAGGATCGTGATCAAGTTCGTGGGACGGATCGTGATCGGATCGCGGGACGAATCGTGATTGGATCGCGGGACGGATCATGATTGGATTGCGGGAGGCATGGCGATTTGGATCGCGAAGACGTTTGACTACACCAACCGCGTTTCTTAACGCTTCCCGCTTAGCGATCTACAAGGGTACGCAGATCCACTCTCCCTCTCGTAGATTCTCATCACCATGGATAGATCTGCGTGTGCGTAGGAATTTTTTTGTTTCCCATGCAACGTTCCCCAACATGAAGTCTGTCTTTATTTCGTCCGGGCCATGCAAACGGCTCAGATGGTACCCAGAATAGGCATCCAAAAACGATAAACGCTTGCACCCCGCTGTCGAGTCAACAATTTGATCTATGTGGGGGAGCGGAAAATGGTCTTTTGGGCACACCTTTTTGAGATGTTTGAAGTCAATGCACATGCGCAACGACTTATCTTTCTTTGGCACCATCACAACATTCGAGAGCCACTCGGAGTGGTAAATCTCCCGAATGAACTTGGCTTGCAAGAGACGGGCCACTTCTTCTCCGATTGCCTTGCGCTTCTCCGCCATTGATCGATGCAAATGCTCCCTGATGGGCTTGGCTTTCGGATCCACTCGCAGATGATGCTCGGCCAGCTCCCTAGGAATCCCCGACATGTCAGCAGGCTTCCATGCAAAGATATCCCAGTTCTCATGGAGGAACTGGATGAGCTCGGCTTCCTATTTACTGTCGAGTGTTGTTGGGATATTCGTCGGGGCAGCAGTTGGATCTGTCGGGTGGATGTGCACCTTCTTCACTTCCCCTGCCGACTGAAATGCCGACTCGGAAGCCAGCTTCTTTGCACAGAGCAAATCAGCGGGGTCAGCGGTTTTCTTGTACTCTTCCAGCTCGACCATGGCCATCTGCTGATCGGCGATCTTGGAGCCTTGCTAGAGGCACTCTTTGGCCCGCTGTCGATTGCTAGTGACCATGATCATGCCCTTAGGGCCTGGCATTTTCAACTTGAGATACACGTAACATGGTCGGGCCATGAAACGTGCATAAGCGGGTCGACCCAAGATGGCGTGGTAAGCACTCTTGAAATCCACAACTTCAAATGCCAACTTTTCTTTTCGAAATTTTTGCTATCTTTGAATGCCACATCCAATGCTATGTGGCCGAGTGACTTGGCCTTCTTTCCTGGGATGACCCCGTGAAACTGCATGCTGCTCTCGCTTAGACGGGATATCAGAATGCCCATCCCTTTCAGGGTGTCCGCATAAAGAATGTTCAGGCCGCTGCCACCGTCCATGAGGACTTTTCTGAGTCGAGTCCCTTGCACCACCGGATCAACTACCAGAGCATGTCGACTAGGAGTGGCCACACGAGCAGGATGGTCTATCTGGTCGAATGTGATAGCATATTGGGACCATTTGAGGTAGGTGGGGGTGTCTGGCACAGCCATGTTGATCTCTCTATTGATGACTTTCAGACGACTCTTGCTCTCGACATCAGCAAAGATCACTAGTGTTGCAGTAACATCTGGGAATGTTTCCTTTTCTTCATCCTCATCTCCCTTTTCAGGAGATTTCTCACTCGACTGGACTCCCTTGAATTGCTGGATAAGGGTTCGACACTGTCGAGTGGTGTGCTTGGGCAAAATCAGGTTGCCTTCTGCATCTTTCCTCGTGTGAAATATCAGTCCCTGACCGACCCTTCCCCTTCTTGGGGGCATACTGAGCCTTGGTTTTGCCCTTGTTCTTTGACTGAGTCGCCAATGCCGCTGCCTCTGCCGGAGCTGGGTCTTCAGCCTTCTGCTTTTGTTTCCGATTGTTGCCGCCGCCAGACTCGTTGGCGATTGTTTTTCCTTTGCCGCTATGGAGGCGGTATTCTTCCTCGCCATTGGCGTAGCGAGTGGCAATTTCCATCATCTTGCCTAGTGAAATGTCACCAGTGCCCCCGAACTTCAGGTATAGCTCCCTGTATCTCACATCGGCCTTGAAGGCACATACAACCTGGTGTTCCGACACATTCTCCACCGATGCAGGGTGGACCATCGCTGAATATAATCCCTTAAGGTTTCATTGGGCTTCTGGACGCAGGGTTTGGCGATCCAGGGCTGTGTGCCGACTAAACGGTCTCTGCCTTGGGTGAATTGCTGTATATCCTGTTACAGGACTGAGAAACTGCTGAATTCTGATGTTGTGCTGCATCCAACAGCGCTCTAATCTGCAATAGCCCTCTACCAGCCTCTGACCGAGACGGCTGAATGGAATCGGCTATCCTAGCAGCAGCAACAACATTTAGCACAGGAGTTCGGTATACCTCAACGCCATCGTGAGATTTAGTCGGAAACAGTTGTCGATGACGTCGACTGGGGCGCGGCGGGCGCGCTCGTCAATCTCTGCCTAGATCTCTTCTAGATGAATGCACGCGGCCTCCAAAGCTTGGGCCTCGGCAGTCACGCCGACGATGGGAGTATGAAGAACCTCCTCATCATGACGTAGTTGCTCATTCGACGGGCCTCTAGCCTCGCGCTTGCCACGGCCAAAACCAGGTGGTGAACTCTGATGAGAGCCCGCCATCAAGACCTCCACTGTAGGGTCGCAGCTTTCGCACTCGGAAGGTACATCCGACGGGTCAGAATCCGACTTGAACATGCCGTGAAGGGACTTGGCGGGCTCGAGCGCTGCAACCTGCGGAGAAGTTTGACGCGTCACTGCGTGTTCGACCCACCGTTGGAGTCGTGAGCGGCCGGACCGCTTGCGACCGCGAACGGCGAGAGGAGCCGATGCGTAGGGCGTCGACGGCTGTCGCAGCAACACGCCATAGGGACTCGCACGGAAGTGCATGGCCCCGCGGACCGGGAGCGCCTCAACATCGAGAGGCGCTTCCTGGAACCATGCCGAATCGTCGGCGATGAAGGCGAGCACTCTGAAACGGATCTCGTGGCCCAGAGCAAAAACACCGCCGGAAGACATGTTGAAGGATGAAAATCGCAACCTCGTCGGAAGTCGCTTAGACGCCTGCCCCACGGTGGGCGCCAACTGTCGTGGGAACGAGCCTGGCAGTAGATGGTAGGGGTACGAAAGGAGAGGGCAGAGTCCTAGCTATGGCAAGGGTGTACACACAGATGTATGAGTTCAGGCCCCTCTCGTGGAGGTAACAGCCCTACGTCTTAGTGCTCGGGAGCTTTATGTCGTGTGGAATGTTGAGATTACAATGGTTGCAAACCCTTGTGCAGGAGGGGAGGGGCGGCTTATATAGAGTTCGCTGTCCCTCATAATTATCCCGCATCTAAGGGCCTGATCGTGGGATTAGAGTCTGCCGTTACAGGTAATGTATGTAATAAAAGCTACTAATGACCATTGAACCAGCATTTTCTCGTTGGGCTCTTGATGATGGCTCCTGGTATTCTAGCATCGAGTGAAAGCGAGGTCTTCCGAGTGACACGCGACTGCCGAGTAAGAGCGGGAGTCTTTGAATGGATTACTGTCGAGTGACTTTGAACGTCTCTAGGGATCCACTCGGAAGTTCATGCTTGATCTTCAAGTCCTCCCATGTGGTGTCCTTAGGTAGGGTATGTGGGCCGTGCCTAGGACCCTACCCTAGGTACATATCCTTGTTAGTATGAGTGAGTCCACATGTCTCCTCTCATACGGAGAGGTTGTTGGCGATCAATGCCGAAAGGGATTTTTCAGGCATGCTTGGTAGTATAGATTGTATGAACTGGAAATGAAAGAACTGGAAATGGTGGGCATGCTTGGTATGTGAAAGGTGCCACTGTTATACTTGAAGTTGTGGCTTCAGAAGATCTCTGGATATGGCATTCTTTTTTTGGCATGGCTGGTTCTCAGAATGATATTAGTCTTCTTCAGCGGTCTCCGGTGTTTGCAAGGCTTGCGGAGAGGTTGTTGGCGATCAATGCCGAAAGGGATTTTTCAGGCATGCTTGGTAGTATAGATTGTATGAACTGGAAATGAAAGAACTAGAAATGGTGGGCATGCTTGGTATGTGAAAGGTGCCACTGTTATACTTGAAGTTGTGGCTTTACAAGATCTCTGGATATGGCATTCTTTCTTCGGCATGGCTGGTTCTCAGAATGATATTAGTCTTCTTCAGCGGTCTCCGGTGTTTGCAAGGCTTGCGGAAGGGCACTCCCCAGAGGTCAACTTTGAGGTCAATGCCACCATTACAACAATGGATATTACCTAGCTGATGGCATCTATCCTCAGTGGTCCACTCTTGTGAAGAACATAGCCAATCCACAAGGAGAGAAGAGACAGAGGTTTGCACAAATGCAAGAGAGTGCTAGGAAGGATGTGGAGCATGCTTTCCGTGTGCTTCAGTCTTGATGGGGTATCGTTCGGAACCCTGCATTGACATGGAGCACGAAGAAGCTTTGGGAGGTGATGACTATTGCATGATCATGCACAACATGATCGTGGAGGATGATCGCGATGATAGCACGAAGAAGCTTTGGGGTCGCGTGTTGAAGTAGGCCTAAGGCCAACTCCAGCGCGCGCGACCCCGTCCGGACGTCCGTTTGGGCCGGATTCTATCCGTTTGTGGCGGCAATGTGGCTGCCCATGTCCGGATCGGTCCGTGGCCGGGTCGATGCGCCCAACGCGCAGCCACACCTCAAATCAGTCAGGGGCGGACACGGCATTTAAAAAAATGGAATACACAAAAAATTGTTGGGGGATGTTGCATGGGAATAAAAAAAAATCCTACGCTTCACCGAGATCAATCTAGGAGATGAGCATCTATGAGAGGAGAGATTGGATCTACGTAACCTTCTAGATCGCTAAGCGGAAGCGTTAAAAAACACGGTTGATGTAGTCATACGTCTCTGCGATCCAAATCGCAAGCCGTCCCACGGACTCCCGATCAAGTGCCGAATGTACGACACCTCCGCGTTCGGCACACGTGCAGCTCGATGAAGATCTCCGCCTTCTTGATCCAGCAAGAGGGAGCGAAGAGGTAGATGGGTTCGTCGGTAGCACGACGACGTGGCGGCGGCGGTGGTGGAGCTGATCCGGCAGAGCTTCGCTAAGCGGCGCAGAACCAATCTACTAGAGGAGAGGTAATCGGGGAGGGAGGAAGGGCTGCGCTGTGACTTGTATTTGCAGCCCTCCCTCCCCTCTCATATATATAGGGGAAGAGGAGGGGCTGGCCGCCCTAGGGTTTCCCCTAGGGTTTGGTGCGGCGGCCAAGGGAGGTGGGGCGGTGGCCAGGGTGGCTTGGCCACCAAGTTTGGTGGCTAGCCCACCCTTTTGGCCCAACCCAAGCCTCCAGACGCATGGGCCTTGAGGTGGGAGGTGTGTCCATCCCACCAGGGGCTGGTTCGCACCCTCTCACAGCCCATGTGGCCCTTTGGAGTAGCTGGGCCCACCCGATGGACCCCCAGGAACACTTCTGGCACTCCGTCACACCACTTGTGTTGGAAATATGCCCTAGAGGCAATAAATAAAGTGTTTATTATTATATTACCTTGTTCAATGATAATTGTTTATTATCCATGCTACAACTGTATTGATTGGAAACACATTACATGTGTGGATAAATAGACAACACTTACTCCCTAGTATGCCTCTAGTGAACTAGCTCGTTGATCAAACATGGTCAAGGTTTCCTAGCCATTGACATGTGATGTCATTTGATAACGGGATAACATCATTAGGAGAATGATGGGATGGACAAGACCCAAACGATAAACGTAGCATTTGATCATGTCAGTTTATTGCTACAGTTTTCTGGATGTCAAGTATATGTTCCTATGACCATGAGATCATGCAACTCACGAACACCGGAGGAATGCCTTGTGTGTATCAAACGTCGCAATGTGACTGGGTGACTATAAAGGTACTCTACAGGTATCTCCGAGGGTGTCTGTTGAGTTGGCATGGATCAACAATGGGATTTGTTACTCCGTGTGACGGAGAGGTATCTCAGGGCCCACTCGGTAATACAACATCACAATGAGCCTTGCAAGCAATGTGAATAAGTGTTAGTCATGGGATCCTGTATTACGGAACGAGTAAAGAGACTTGCCGGTAATGAGGTTGAACCAGGTATGGAGATACCGACGATCGAATCTCGGGCAAGTAACATAGCGAAGAACAAAGGGAACATTATACGGGATTGACTGAATCCTTGACATAGAGGTTCGACCGATAAACATCTTCGTAGAATATGGAGGAACCAATATGGGCATCCAGGTCCCACTATTGGTTATTGACCGTAGAGGTGTCTCGGTCATGTCTACATAGTTCTCGAACCCGCAGGGTCTGCACACTTAAGGTTCGGTGACGTCTCGGTACTATAGAGTTATGTATGGTAGTGACCGAAGGTTGTTCGAAGTCCCGGATGAGATCCTGGATGTCACGAGGAGCTCCGGAATGGTCCGGAGGTAAAGATTGATATATGGGATAATAGTGTTTGGTCTCCGGAAGGGTTTCGGAATTCACCGGTAATGAGGTTGAACTAGAAACATCACCAAACCTTAAGTGTGCAGACCCTGCGGGTTCGAGAACTATGTAGACATGACCGAAACACCTATACGGTCAATAACCAATAGCAGGACCTGGATGCCCATATTGGTTCCTACATATTCTACGAAGATCTTTATCTGTCGAAGCTCTATGCCAAGGATTCAGTTAATCCCGTATGATGTTCCCTTTGTTCTTTGGTATGTTACTTACCCGAGATTCGATCATCGGTATCTCCATACCTAGTTCAACCTCATTACTGGCAAGTCTCTTTACTCGTTCCGTAATATAAGATCCCATGACTAACAGTTAGTCACATTGCTTGCAAGGCTTTTTGTGATGTTGTATTACCGAGTGGGCCCTGAGATACCTTCCGTCATACGGAGTAACAAATCCCAGTCTTGATCCATGCCAACCCAACGGACACCCTCGGAGATACCTGTAGAGCACCTTTATAGTCACCCAGTTACGTTGCGACGTTTGATACACACAAGGTACTCCTCCGGTGTCCGTGAGTTGCATGATCTCATGGTCATAGGAACATATACTTGACATGCAGAAAACTGTAGCAATAAACTGACACGATCATATGCTGCGTTTATAGTTCGGGTCTTGTCCATCCCATCATTCTCCTAATGATGTGATCCCGTTATCAAATGACATCACATGTAAATGGCTAGGAAACCTTGACCATCTTTGATCAACGAGCTAGTTCACTAGAGGCATACTAGGGACAAAGTGTTGTCTATTTATCCACACATGCAATGTGTTTCCAATCAATAAAATTATAGCATGGATAATAAACAATTATCATGAACAAGGAAATATAATAATAAGCACTTTATTTATTGCCTCTAGGGCATATTTCCAACAGTCTCCCACTTGCACTAGAGTCAATGGTCTAGTTCACATCACTATGTGATTTACATTGTAATTAATCGAACACCCATGCAGTTCTGGTGTTGATCATGTTTAGCCCTTGGAAGAGGTTTAGTCAATGGGTCTGCAACATTCAGATCCGTGTGCACTTTGCAAATATTTATGTCCTTCTCCTTGATGTAATCGCGGATGGAATTGAAGCATCGCTTTATGTGTCTAGTCCTCTTGTGAAACCTTGGTTCCTTGGCTAGAGCAATGGCACCAGTTTTGTCACAGAACAGAGTCATTGGATTCAGTGCACTAGGCACTACTCCAAGATCTGTCATGAACTGCATCATCCAGACACCTTCCTTTGCCGCCTCCGAGGCTGCGATGTACTCCGCTTCACATGTAGAATTGGCTACCACGATTTTCTTGGAACTGCACCAGCTTACCGCTCCCCCGTTGAGAATAAATATGTATCCGGTTTGCGACTTAGAGTCATCCGGATCAGTGTCAAAGCTTGCATCGACGTAACCCTTTATGACGAGCTCTTCATCACCTCCAGAAACGAGAAACATCTCCTTAGTCCTTTTCAGGTACTTAAGGATATTCTTGACCGCCGTCTAGTACTCAATTCCAGGATCACTTTGAAACCTTCCGGCCATACATGTGGTAAGGCTGACATCGGGTCTTGTGCACAACATTGCATACATGATAGAGCCTATGGCTGAAGCATAGGGGATGACACTCATCTTCTCTCTATCTTCTGCAGTCACTAGGCATTGAGTCTTACTCAACTTCACACCTTGCAACACAGGTAAGAACCCCTTCTTGGACTGATCCATTTTGAACTTCTTCAAAACTTTATCAAGGTATGTGCTTTGTGAAAGTGCTATTAAGCGTCTCGATCTATCTCTACAGATCTTAATGCCTAATATGAAAGCAGCTTCTCCTAGGTCCTTCATTGAAAAACTCTTGTTCAAATATTCCTTCACGCTTTCCAGCATTTCTATATTGTTTCCAATTAGCAATATGTCATCTACATATAATATTAGAAACACTATAGAGCTCCCACTCACTTTCTTGTAAATACAAGCTTCTCCATAAACTTGTATAAACCCAAACGCTTTGATCACCTCATCAAAGCGCTTATTCCAACTCCGAGATGCTTGCACCAGTGCATAAATGGATCGCTGGAGCTTGCAAACTTTGTCAGCATTCTCTGGATCGACAAAACCTTCTGGTTGCATCATATACAACTCTTCCTCAAGGAACCGTTGAGGAACGCTGTTTTTACATCCATCTGTCAAATTTCATAGTCGAAATATGCAGCTATTGCTAACATGATTCTCATGGATGACGATCTCCACCGTCTTGATCCAGCAAGAATGAGTGGAGAGGAAGAAGAGTTCTTCAGCAGCCTGATGGCGCTCCGGCGATGGTGGTGGAGCAATTCCGGCAGGGCTTCGCCTAAGCACTGCAGAAAACCGATTTAGAGGAGAAACTATGAACTAGAGGAACGGGTAGCACGTGGCTGAAAATCTAGTGCAAAAACCCTCAATACCACCAGTATATATAGGAGGAGAGGAGGAGAGGAGGCAGCTTGGACTCCAAGCCTCCTAGGCTTCGGCCGAACTAGGAGAGGAGGAGTCCACCTCCTCCACTCCTAGTAGGATTAGGATTCATCCTTTTTTTCCTTTTTTTTCCTTTTTCCACCTTTTTCCTTTTGGGTTTTCTTATCCAGCCACATGGGCCTTGTGTGGGAGATTCCACCAGCCCACTAAGGGCTGATATTCACTCTCCCATAACCCATGAAGCCTCTTGGGTCGAAATACCCCTCCTGGAGGTCTCCCGATACACTATCGGCACTCCCGGTACACTACCGATAAGCCCAGAACTTTTCCGGTGACCAAAAGAGGACTTCCTATATATGAATCTTTACCTCTGGACCATTCCGGAGCTCCTCATGACGTCTAGGATCTCATACGGGACTCCGAACAAACTTCAGTCACCACCATACATAACTCTATACTACGGAAACGTCACCAAACCTGAAGTGTGCAGACCCTGCGGGTTCGAGAACTATGTAGACATGACCGAGACACCTCTACGGTCAATAAACAATGGCGGGATCTGGATGTCCACATTGGTTCCTACATATTCTACGAAGATCTTTACCGGTCGAACTTCTATGTCAAGGATTCAGTTAATCCCGTATGATGTTCCCTTTGTTCTTCAGTATGTTACTTGCCCGAGATTCGATCGTCGGTATCTCCATACCTAGTTCAACCTCGTTACTGGCAAGTCTCTTTACTCGTTCTGTAACACAAGATCCTGTTACCAACACTTAGTCACATTGCTTGCAAGGCTTATTGTGATGTTGTATTACCGAGTGGGCCCTGAGATACCTCTCCGTCACATGGAGTAACAAATCCCAGTCTTGATCCATGCCAACACAACAGACACCCTCGGAGACACCTGTAGAGCACCTTTATAGTCACCCAGTTACGTTGCGACATTTGATACACACAAGGTACTCCTCCGATATCCGTGAGATGCATGATCTCATGGTCATAGGAACATATACTTGACATGCAGAAAACAGTAGCAATAAACTGGCACGATCATAAGCTACGTTTGTAGTTTGGGTCTTGTCCATCACATCATTCTCCTAATGATGTGATCCCGTTATCAAATGACATCTCATGTCCATGGCTAGGAAACCTTAACCATCTTTCAATCAACGAGCTAGTTTACTAGAGGCATACTAGGGACATTGTGTTTGTCTATGTATCCACACATGTATCCATGTTTCCAATTAATACAATTATAGCATGGATAATAAACGATTATCATGAACAAAGAAATACAATAATAAACACTTTATTTATTGCCTCTAGGGCATATTTCCAACAGTCTCCCACTTGCACTAGAGTCAATAAGCTAGTTCACATCACTATGTGATTTACATTGTAATGAATCGAACACCCATGCAGTTCTGGTGTTGATCATGTTTAGCCCTTGGAAGAGGTTTAGTCAACGGGTCTGCAACATTCAGATCCGTGTGCACTTTGCAAATATTTATGTCTTTCTCCAAGATGTAATCGCGGATGGAGTTGAAGCGTCGCTTTATGTGTTTGGTCCTCTTGTGAAACCTTGGTTCCTTGGCCAGAGCAATGGTACCAGTGTTGTCACAGAACATGTTCATTGGATTCAGTGCACTGGGCACTACTCCAAGATCTGTCATGAACTGCTTCATCCAGACACCTTCTTTCGCCGCCTCCGAGGCTGCGATGTATTCCGCTTCGCACGTAGAATCAGCTACCACGCTTTGCTTGGAACTACACCAGCTTACCGCTCCCCCATTAAGAATAAATACGTATCCGGTTTGCGACTTAGAGTCGTCCGGATCAGTGTCAAAGCTTGCATCGACGTAACCCTTTACGACGAGCTCTTCATCACCTTCATAAACGAGAAACATTTCCTTAGTCCTTTTCAGGTACTTAAGGATATTCTTGACCGCTTGCTAGTGCTCCATTCCAGGATCACTTTGAAACCTTCCGGCCATACTTATGGCAAGGCTGACATCGGGTCTTGTGCACAACATTGCATACATGATAGAGCCTATGGCTGAAGCATAGGGGATGACACTCATCTTTTCTCTATCTTCTGCAGTTACTGGGCATTGAGTCTTACTCAACTTCACACCTTGTAATACAGGCAAGAACCCCTTCTTGGACTGTTCCATTTTGAACTTCTTCAAAACTTTATCAAGGTATGTGCTCTGTGAAAGTGCTATTAAGCGTCTCGATCTATCTCTATAGATCTTAATGCCTAATATGAAAGCAACTTCTCCTAGGTCCTTCATTGAAAAACTCTTGTTCAAATATTCTTCACGCTTTCCAGCTTTTCTATATTGTTTCCAATCAGCAATATGTCATCCACATATAATATTAGAAACACTATAGAGCTCCCACTCACTTTCTTGTAAATACAAGCTTCTCCATAAACTTGTATAAATCCAAACGCTTTGATCACCTCATCGAAGCGCTTATTCCAACTCCGAGATGCTTGCACCAGTCCATAAATGGATCCCTGGAGTTTGCAAACTTTGTCAGCATTCTCTGGATCGACAAAACCTTCTGGTTGCATCATATACAACTCTTCCTCAAGGAAACCGTTGAGGAACGCTGGTTTGACATCCATCTGCCAAATTTCATAGTCGAAATAAGCAGCTATTGCCAACATGATTCTGACAGACTTAAGCATCGCTACGGGTGAGAAAGTCTCATCGTAGTCAACTCCTTGAACTTGTGAAAAACCCTTTGCCACAAGTCGAGCTTTATAGACGGTGACATTACCGTCCGCGTCTGCCTCTTCTTAAAGATCCATTTGTTCTGAATGGCCTTTCGCCCTTCAGGTAATACTTCCAAAGTCCATACTTTGTTTTCATACATGGATCCCATCTCGGATTTCATGGCCTCTAACCATTTCTCGGAATCCGGGCCCATCACCGCTCCTTCATAGCTCGTAGGTTCATTGTTGTCCAACAACATGACCTCCAAGACAGGATTGCCATACCACTCAGGAGTAGTACGCGTCCTTGTCGACCTACAAGGTTCATTAGTAACTTGATCCGAAGCTTCATGATCATCATCATTAACTTCTTCTGCAACCGTCGTAGGCTCCACAGAAACATCTTTCTGCGTTGCGCTACTCTCTGGTAGAAGCAAAGGTTCAACAACCTCATCAAGCTCTATTTTCCTCCCACTCAATTCTGTCGAGAGAAACTCTTTCTCAAGAAATGTTCCATTCTTTGCGACAAACACTTTGCCTTCGGATCTGAGATAGAAGGTATACCCGACTGTCTCTTTCGGGTATCCTATGAAGACGCATTTCTCCGCTTTGGGTTCCAGCTTTTCAGGCTAAAGCTTTTTGACATAAGCATCACATCCCCAAACTTTAAGAAACGACAACTTTGGCCTCATGCCAAACCATAGTTCATATGGCGCCGTCTCATCGGATTTCGATGGTGCCCTATTTAAAGTGAATGCAGCTATCTCTAATGCAAAACCCCAAAACGATAGTGGCAAATCAACATGAGACATCATAGAACGCACCATATCTAATAAGGTTCGATTACGACGTTCGGACACACCATTATGCTGTGGTGTTCCGGGCGGTGTCAACTGTGAAACAATTCCACACTGTCTTAAGTGACTGCCAAACTCATAACTCAGATATTCACCTCCTCAATCAGATCGCATGAATTTAATCTTTTTGTTATGATGATTCTCAACTTCACTCTGGAATTGCTTGAACTTTTCAAACGTTTCAGACTTGTGTTTCATTAAGTAAATATACCCATATCTACTTAAGTCATCAGTGAAGGTGAGAAAATAACGATATCCACCACGCGCTGTAACATTCATTGGACCGCACACATCAGTATGTATGATTTCCAATAAGTCACTCGCCCGTTCCATTGTCCCAGAGAACGGCGTTTTAGTCATCTTGCCCATGAGGCATGGTTCACATGTGTCAAGTGATTCAAAATCAAGTGACTCCAAAAGTCCATCAGCATGGAGCTTCCTCATGCGTTTTACACCAATATGACCTAAACGGTAGTGTCACAAGAAAGTGGTACTATCATTATCAACTCTACATCTTTTGGCATCAATGTTATGAACATGTGTGTCATCACTATCAAGATTCAATATGAATAAACCCCTAACATTGGGTGCATGACCATAAAAGATATTACTCATATAAATAGAACAACCTTTATTCTCTGATTTAAATGAGTAACCATCTCGCAATAAACAAGATCCATATATAATGTTCATGCTTAACGCAGGCACTAAATAACAATTATTCAGGTTCATCACTAATCCCGATGGTAATCGAAGAGAGAGCGTGCCGACGGCGATCACATCAACCTTGGAACTATTTCCCATGCGCATCGTCACTTCGTCCTTTGCCAGCCTTCGTTTATTCCATAGTTCCTTCTTTGAGTTGCAAATGTGAGCAACCGAACCGGTATCAAATACCCATGCACTACTACGAGAGCTAGTAAGGTACACATCAATAACATGTATATCATATATACCTTGTTTGTCGTTGGCCGCCTTCTTGTCAGCCAGGTACTTGGGGCAGTTTCGCTTCCAGTGACCAGATCCCTTGCAATGAAAGCACTCAGTTTCTGGCTTGGGTCCATGCTTGGTCTTCTTTACAGGAGTAGCAACTGCTTTGCCATCCTTCTTGGTTTTACCCTTCTTGCCCTTGCCCTTGCCCTTGCCATTTTTCTTGAAACTAGTGGTTTTATTGACCATCAACACTTGATGTTCTTTCTGGATTTCAAACTCAGCGACTTTTAGCATCGCAAACAGCTCGGTGACTGACTTGTTCATCCCGTGCATGTTATAGTTCATCACAAAGCTCTTGTAACTAGGTGGCAGTGATTGAAGAACTCTGTCAGTGATCGCCTCTGGCGGAAGGGCAATTCCCAACTCCGCTAGACGAGTTGAATACCCAGACATTCTGAGTATATGTTCACTAATAGACCCGTTCTCCTCCATCTTGCAAGCATAGAACTTATCGGAGGTTTCATACCTCTCGATCCGGGCATTCTTCTGAAAAGATAAACTTCAACTCCTGGAACATCTCATATGCTCCATGACGTTCAAAACGTCTTTGAAGTCCCGGTTCTAAGCCATACAATATCGCACACTGAACTATTGAGTAATCTCCAGTACGTGCCTCCCAAGCGTTCTTAACGTCTTCGGAGGTCATGTCTTCTGGTTGGTCACCAAGCGGTGCATCAAGGACATATGATTTCTAGGAAGCCGTGAGGATAATCCTCAGATTACAGGCCAAGTCAACAAAGTTACTTCCATCATCTTTCTACTTAGCTTTCTCTAGGAACGCATTAAAATTCAGGGGTGCTACTGTGCGAGCCATTGATCTACAACATAAATATGCAAAGTTTACTTAGACTATTGTTCAAGATAATGAGTTTAGTTAATCAAATTACTAAAGCTCCCACTCAAATTGACATCCCTCAGGCCAACTGAGTGTCACATGATCCAAATCCACCAACTCAAGTCCGATCATCACGTGAGTTGAGGTGGCTTCAATGGTGAACATCATTATGTTGATCATATCTACTATATGACTCATGTTCGACCTTTCGGTCTCTTGTGTTCCGAGGCCATGTCTGTATATGCTAGGCTCGTCAAGTTTAACCCGAGTGTTCTGCATGTGCAACACTGGCTTGCACCCGTTGTATGTGAACGTAGAGTCTATCACACCCGATCATCACGTGGTGTCTCGACACGACGAACTTTCGCAACGGTGCACACTCGGGGAGAACACAATTCATCTTGAATTTAAGTGAGGGATCACCTTATAATGCTACCGTCGTACTAAGCAAAACAAGGTGCATAAAAGGAATAACATCACATGCAATTCATAAGTGACATGATATGGCCATGAACTTGTGCTTTAGATCTCCATCTTGAAAGCACCGGCATGATCTCCATCGTCACCGGCACGACACCATGATCTCCATCATCTTAATCTCCATCAACGTGTCGCCATCGGGGTTGTCACGCCCTGCATGCTTCTACTACTATTGCTACCGTTTAGCGATAAAGTAAAGCATTACATAGCGCTTAATGATTGACATGCAGGTCATACAATAATTAAAGACAACCCTATGGCTCCTGCCGGTTGCCGTACTCATCGACATGCAAGTCGTGAAATTCTATACATCACATGATTGTCTCATACATCACATATATCATATCATGTAATTGGCCATATCACATCACAACATACCCTGCAAAACAAGTTAGACATTCTCTAATTGTTGTTGCATGTTTTACGTGGCTGCTACGGGTTTCTAGCAAGAACGATTCTCACCTACGCATAAACCACAACGACGATACATAATTTGCTTTTCAAACTTTTCAAGGACCGCCTTTGTCGAATCCGATCCAACTAAAGTGAGAGGAACTGTCACCCACAAGCCATCTAGGCAACAAGTTGCGTCGAGGGAACCGGTCTCTCGTAAGCGTACGAGTAATGTTGGTCCAGGCCGCTTCATCTCACAATACCGCTGAACCAAAATACGACCAAGGGAGGAAGCAATCTAAGCATCAACGCCCACATCCTTTTGTGTTCTACTCGAGATCTCATCAACACATAGACCTAATGATGCCACTGTAGGGGAACGTTGCATGGGAAACAAATTTTTTCCTATGCACACGCAGATCTATCCATGGTGATGAGCATCTATGAGAGGGAGAGTGGATCTACGTATCCTTGTAGATCGCTACCTCCGAACGGACGACACCTCCACGTTCAGCACACGTGCAGCTTGATGACGATCTCCACCGTCTTGATCCAACAAGAGGAAGTGGAGAGGAGGAAGAGTTCACCGGCAGTGTGACGGCGCTCTAATGATGGTGGTGGAGCAATTCCGGCAGGGCTTCGCCTAAGCACTGTGGAAATCCGATCTAGAGGAGCACTCGTGGAACGGGTAGCACGTGGCCGTAAATTCTAGTGCAAAACACCCAATACCACCAGTATATATAAGAGGGAGGGAGGAGGAGGGCTGGCGCACCAAGGCTGCCCTTGCGCAAGGAGGAGAGAAGGATCCTCCTCCAATCCTAGTAGGACTAGGATTCCTCCTTTCCTACTTGGAATCTACTTCCACCTTGCGTTTTTTCTTTCTCTTTCAACTCAGGCCGCATGGGCCTCTTAGAGGACTTCCACCAGCCCACTAAGGGCTGGTTTCCACCCTCCCACAGCCCATGTAGCCTCTTGGGTCGAAATACCTCTCCCGATGGTCCCCCGGTACACTACCGGCACTCCCGGTACACTAGCGATGAGCCCAAAACTTTTCCGGCGACCAAAATAGGACCTCCTATATATGAATCTTTACCTCCGGACCATTCTGGAGCTCCTCGTGACGTCCGGGATCTCATCTAGGACTCCCAACAACCTTCGGTCACCACCATACATAACTCTATACTATCGAAACGTCACCAAACCTTAAGTGTGCAGACCCTGCGGGTTCGAGAACTATGTAGACATGACCGAGACACCTCTACGGAAAATAACCAATAGCGGGACCTGGATGACCATATTGGTTCCTACATATTCTACGAAGATCTTTATCGGTCGAACCTCTATGTCAGGGATTCAGTTAATCCCGTATAACGTTCCCTTTGTTCTTCGGTATGTTACTGGCCCGAGATTCGATCGTCGGTATCTCCATACCTAGTTCAACCTCGTTACTGGCAAGTCTCTTTACTCGTTTCGTAATACAAGATCCCGTGACTATCACTTAGTCACATTGCTTGCAAGGCTTGTTGTGATGTTGCATTACTGAGTGGGCCCTGAGATACCTCTCCGTCACACGGAGTAACAAATCCCAGTCTTGATCCATGCCAACTCAACAGACACCCTCGAAGATACATGTAGAGCACCTTTATAGTTACCAAGTTACGTTGCTACGTTTGATACACACAAGGCACTCCTCCGGTATCCGTGAGTTGCATGATCTCATGGTCATAGGAACATATACTTGACATGCAGAAAACAGTAGCAATAAACTGACACGATCATATGCTACGTTTGTAGTTTGGGTCTTGTCCATCACATCATTCTCCTAATGATGTGATCCCGTTATCAAATGACATCACATGTCAATGTCTAG
Organism: Hordeum marinum; assembly: GCA_022496015.1. Taxonomy (NCBI): domain Eukaryota; kingdom Viridiplantae; phylum Streptophyta; class Magnoliopsida; order Poales; family Poaceae; genus Hordeum; species Hordeum marinum. The sequence goes on along the minus strand of CM039672.1, from coordinate 3,074,825 downwards.
GAAACCTTGACCATCTTTGATCAACGAGCTAGTTCACTAGAGGCATACTAGGGACAAAGTGTTGTCTATTTACCCACACATGTAATGTGTTTCCAATTAATACAATTATAGCATGGACAATAAACTATTATCATGAACAAGTAAATATAATAATAAACACTTTATTTATTTCCTCTAGGGCATATTTCCAACAATGTCTTCGGGTTGGTCACCAAGCGGTGCATCAAGGACATATCATTTCTAGGAAGCCATGAGGATAATCCTCAGATTACGGGCCCAGTCAACAAAGTTACTTCCATCATCTTTCAACTTAGCTTTCTCTAGGAACGCATTAAAATTCAGGGGTGCTACTGCGCGAGCCATTGATCTACAACATAAATATGCAAAGGTTACTTAGACTATTGTTCAAGATAATGAGTTTAGTTAATCAAATTACTAAAGCTCCCACTCAAATTGACATCCCTCAGGTCATCTGAGTGTCAGATGATCCAAATTCACCAACTCAAGTCCGATCATCACATGAGTTGAGGTGGTTTCAATGGTGAACATCATCATGTTGATCATATCTAATATATGACTCATGTTCAACCTTTCGGTCTCTTGTGTTCCGAGGCCATGTCTGTATATGCTAGGCTTGTCAAGTTTAACCCGAGTGTTGTGCATGTGCAACACTGGCTTGCACCCGTTGTATGTGAACGTAGAGTCTATCACACCCGATCATCACATGGTGTCTCGACACGACGAACTTTCGCAACGATGCACACTCGGGGAGAACACAATTCATCTTGAAATTTAAGTGAGGGATCACCTTATAATGCTACCGTCGTCCTAAGAAAAACAAGGTGCATAAAAGGATTAACATCACATGCAAATCATAAGTGACATGATATGGCCATGAACTTGTGCTTTTGATCTCCATCTTGAAAGCACCGGCATGATCTCCATCGTCACCGGCATGACACCATGATCTCCATCAACGTGTCACCATTGTGGTTGTCACGCCCACCATGCTTCTTCTACTATTGATACCATTTAGCGATAAAGTAAAGCATTACATAGCGCTTAATGATTGACACGTAGATCATAGAATAATTAAAGACAACCCTATGGCTCCTGGCGGTTGTCGTACTCATTGACATGCAAGTCGTGATATTCTATACAACACATGATCATCTCATACATCACATATATCTCATCATGTAATTGGCCATCACATCACAACATACCCTGCAAAAACAAGTTAGACGTCCTCTAATTGTTATTGCATGTTTTACGTGGCTGCTACGGGTATCTAGCAAGAACAATTCTCACCTACGCATAAACCACAACGGTGATACATAAGTTGCTTTTAAACCTTCTCAAGGACCGCCTTAGTCGAATCCGATCCAACTAAAGTAGGAGAAACAGACACCTGCCAGCCATCTTTGTGCAACGAAGTTACACGTCAGTTGATGGAACCGGTCTCTCGTAAGCGTATGAGTAAGGTTGGTCCAGGCCGCTTCATCCCACAATACCGCTGAACCAAAACACGACCAAGGGAGGAAGCAATCTAAGCATCAACGCTCACAAACTCTTTGTGTTCTACTCGAGATCTCATCTACACATAGACCTAGCTCATGATGCCACTGTTGGGAAACGTTGCATGGGAAACAAAAATTTTCCTACGCACACACAAGATCTATCCATGGTGATGAGCATCTATGAGAGGGAGAGTGGATCTACGTACCCTTGTAGATTGCTAAGCGGGAAGCGTTAAGAAACGTGGTTGATGTAGTCAAATGTCTTCGCGATCCAAATCGCCGAGCATCCTGCGGTCCAATCACGATCCGTCCCGATCAAACACCGAACGAACGACACCTCCGCGTTCAGCACACGTATAGCTTGATGAAGATCTCCGCCTTCTTGATCCAGCAAGAGGGAGCGGAGAGGTAGACAAGTTCTTCGGCAGCGTGACGGCACTGCGGCGATGGTGGTGGAGTAATCTTAGCAGGGCTTCGCCTAAGCACAGCTGAAACCGATCTAGAGGAGAAACTACGAACTAGAGGGTAGGGTTGCACGTGGCTGAAAATCTTGTGCCAAAACCCTAAAACCTCTAGTATATATAAGAGGAAGAGAGGAGGAGGCTTGGACCAAGGGCCAAGCCATCTAGGCTTCGACCGAAGGGAGGGGAGGAGGAATCCTCCTCCAATCCTAGTAGGACTAGGACTCCTTCCTTATTTGGTCCTTTTGCCTTTTTCCACCTTTTCCTCTTTGGGCTTTTCTTTCTAGTCGCATGGGCCTTGTGTGGGACTTCCACTAGACCACTAAGGGCTGGTATTCACCCTCCCACAGCCCATGTAGCCTCTTGGGTCGAAATACCCCTCCCGATGGTCCCCCGATACACTATCGGCACTCCCAGTACACTACCGATGAGCCCGAAACTTTTCCGGTGAGCAAAACAGGACTTCCTATATATCAATATTTACCTCCGGACCATTCTGGAGCTCCTCATGACATCCGGGATCTCATACGGGACTCCAAACAACCTTTGGTCATCACCATGCATAACTCTATACTACCGAAACGTCATCAAACCTTAAGTGTGTAGACCCTGCGGGTTCGAGAACTATGTAGACATGACCGAGACACCTCTACGGTCAATAACCAATAGCGGTACCTGGATGCCCATATTGGTTCCTACATATTCTACGAAGATCTTTATTGATCGAACATCTATGTCAAGGATTCAGTTAATCCCGTATGATGTTCCCTTTGTTCTTCGGTATGTTACTTGCCGAGATTCGATTGTCGGTATCTCCATACCTAGTTCAACATCGTTACTGGCAAGTCTCTTTACTCGTTCCATAATACAAGATCCCGTGACTAACACTTAGTCACTTTGCTTGCAAGGCTTATTGTGATGTTGTATTGCCGAGTGGGCCCTGAGATACCTCTCCATCATACGGAGTAACAAATTCCAGTCTTGATCCATGCCAACCCAACAGACACCCTCGGAGATACCTATAGAGCACCTTTATAGTCACCCAATTACGTTGCGACGTTTGATACACACAAGGTACTCCTCTGGTGTCCGTGAGTTGCATGATCTCATGGTCATAGGAACATATCCTTGACATGCAGAAAATTGTAGCAATAAACTGACATGATCATATGCTACGTTTATAGTTTGGGTCTTGTCCGTACCATCATTCTCCTAATGATGTGATCCCATTATCAAATGACATCACAGGTCAATGGCTAGGAAACCTTGACCATCTTTGATCAACGAGCTAGTTCACTAGAGGCATACTAGGGACAAAGTGTTGTCTATTTATCCACACATGCAATGTGTTTTCAATAAATACAATTATAGCATGGATAATAAGAAATTATCATGAACAAGAAAATATAATAATAAACACTTTGTTTATTGCCTATAGGGCATATTTCCAACAGTATTACCGAGTGGGCCCTGAGATACCTTTCCGTCACACGGAGTAACAAATCCCAATATTGATCCATGCCAACTCAATAGACACCTTCGGAGATACCTGTAGAGCACCTTTATAGTCATCCAGTTACGTTGCGACGTTTGATACACACAAGGCACTCCTTCGGTATCAGTGAGTTGCATGATCTCATGGTCATAGGAACAGATAATTGACATGCAGAAAACAGTAGCAATAAACTGACACGATCACATGCTACGTTCATAGTTTGGGTCTTGTCCATCACATCATTCTCCTAATGATGTGATCACGCTATCAAATGACATCTCATGTCCATGGCTAGGAAACCTTAACCATCTTTGATCAACGAGCTAGCCTGCTAGAGGCATACTAGGGACATAGTGTTTGTCTATATGCCCACACATGTATTTAGTTTCCAATCAACACAATTATATCATGGACAATAAATGATTATCATGAACAAGGAAATATAATAATAAACACTTTATTTATTGCCTCTAGGGCATATTTCCAACAAAAATACCAGAAAAATGTAAATAAAACGCAAACATTAATAATTATACATTAATAAAACATTGTTCAACGGCCCCACGGCCCACACGGCCCACAGTCCTTAATTAATATAATAAAAAAAACAGGTAAAAAATGCGTCGCCCTGTGCTGCTGCCGTGCCCGTCGCCGTCTTCAGGCGCCGCCATTGTCGCCGTTGTCGTCATCATCGCCAGTGAGGTCGATGTACGACGACATCGTCCAGAGGTGGGCCGACGGCCCCTAAAAGGTTGGCGGCGCTGGCGGCGCGTGCACCACCTCCCCCCGCGGCGATGGCTCGCGCTCCGGTGACTGCGACGGTGTGGGGCACCAAGGCTCGTTCCCCACTCCCTGGGCCATCTCCGTGGTCGTGCACGACCACCTCCAGCGCTGGCCCACCAGGTTCAGGTGGAACGCGGCCACTGGCTACTCCTCGTGCACCTCCTCGTTCACCGCCACGGGCTGCTCCTTCACAGTTTTAGTCACCTCTAGCTCCGGGATGGCCACGTCGTCGACCGCAAAGAGGGCCATCATCTCCTCCAGCCCCTCCCACTGGCGCTCATCATGCGTGTTCATGGAATCTTCCATGACACGCTAGACGAGTCGGGCCTCCTCCTCGTCGGTCATGCGAGGAGATGGTGGTGGCGACGGAGAGGGCGACGGTGATGGGGTCGGCGTCAGGCCGCGCACCCATGTGCGGCCACGCTCCTGGGGAGGGCTCGGAGGATGCGCCCGGCGCTCTGCACATGCCCGTCGCGGGCTGTTGTTGCGGCCCGCAAAATGGGACGCTCGCCGCACGTCGTGCTCATTACGGAACCAAGTGTCCCACCAGGGGGAATCCACGACGTACCTCGGGTAGTAGTAAAGGTCCTCGGGGAGGCGGCGTCGGCGGCGGTGGATCTCATCGCGACGAGCACGACCTCTCAGTGGCACCGGCGGGATCGACACCTGATCGGCGGACAGGTGCCAGTTGCTCGGCAAGTGGACGTCGCTCTAGGGGAGCGGCGTCCTTGTCTCCCAATAACGGCGGCACACATCCGCTTGGATGTACTGGCGGGAGCGCGTCGGGGCGCCCGGAGGGGCAATGGAGAAGCCGTGGCGGAGGAGAAGAACGACGCGGCTCGCTTGCGGCGTGGCACCGACCGGACGAGCACCCAACCTCGTGGTCGTGCGCCCCTTCCCCTTGCGGCTGGTGCTTCACCACCCTATTGCTGCCGTCGGCCGGAGAGCTTGAGGGAGGGGGAGAAAGGTAGGGTTTGGTGTCGGTCCCGAGGAGGCAGCGAGAGTGGAGTGGGGTGCGTGGACTGTGCCGGTTCACGGCTTCACCATTAAGAAGGACCGCGACCACCCGCCTGAGTGGATGACAGGTGGGGCCTACCGGGTGTGCGCAGTAAATACGGGCAGTGGGAGGTAGGTGGCTGCCTGCCCCGCGTCCCCGACGCGGATGAGAGGAGGGCTCGAACGCGTCCGCTCGCTGTCCGTCAAGACCCAAACGGGGTTTTAAATGCCCAGTCCGCCCCGAACAATTTGGGGTGCGGTCGCGCGGTGAGCGCATGACCACGAACCGATCCGGACATGGACAGCTCCATCGTCCGCCCAAACGAACAAAATCCGAGCAAAACGGACGTCCGGATGAGATCGCGTGTTAAAGTTGGCCTAAGGTCCGTCAGAATAATGATTTCGTCTCAGCCCGAGAAAGGTGAGAATAGTGATTTCGTGCCAGGCCGAGAGAGGGAGAGACAAGAGGGGACGGGCCAGGCTAGACGCAAACAAACAAGATTTTGGACTGACTCATCATATTTACAGGTTGCGGCCCGGTTTCCGTCCCTTGTCCTCTCCCTCTCTCGTTTCTTCTTCTTGTTGTTGTTTTTGTTGGGCGGGCGGATCTCATCATCATCTTCCTCATCTCATCTCCAACCTCTGCTCCACCGTCAACAACCAGCCAACCAGGTACGTATCTCCGACTAGTCTACCTCTGCTTTGCTCTGCTCTGCTTGTCCAACTCGGAGATCGGATCGGATCGGACCGGGCGCACCAGATCTTGTTTCTTTCTTTCTTTCTTTCTTTCTTCAAGATCCCGATCCCCACCACCCTAAACACACCACACCAGGCGCTGCCGCCGACGAATTCGATACTAGCAGATTGATTGATTGGATTACCCGATTCCTCCCAAGAGTTATTCACACGATCCCATCCATCGGTTAATTTGATTCTTCAGGCAAGGCAGCGATGACGTTCGACAAGGTGGAGGAGCTCCGCCCGGGCACCTACGGCCAGAACCTCCAGCTCAGGGTCCTCAGCTCCAAGCCCGTCGTCCTCCACAGGCAGCACCAGGGCGGCAGGGCAGGCAACAACATGCGCATCGCCGAGTGCATCGTCGGCGACGACACAGGAGTCGTCGTCTTCACCGCCCGCAACGAGCAAGGTATACATCCTTGTTCGACCCTCTTCCCTTTCCCTTACTTTCCTTTGCTCTCTTCAATCCTCTGTATCTAATCTAGTCCAATCCTATACTACAACGTTAGTTCGCTTGCCTGATTGATTCGATTGTGCTGAATTGGGGTCTTATCTCTTGGTTAGTTGTTAACAAAAAACAATCAAGGAGCAACCTATAATAAGATTAGATTAGATGCTCATGGTAAACCTGTTTCTGGTCATAGTTGGTGGCAATGGCATCATGGATCTCTTCTCCAAACAACATCGCGCCTTAGTTGTAGGGAATAATCTAATACTACCAGGGTTTAACTTGCAGGCATTGCAAAATCAATCAATCTCCTTCTTCTCATCATCATAGGTCTCATCCCTGTATTTGTTTTTCCTTCCATAATAACTCATGATTTAACTTTACTGGTTCGTTCAATTTCCTAGTTCCCGCGACTTACCTGCCCGGTTTCCAACAAATTATCGTCTTCTTCAAATCTCCTCCCGTTATTACATCCTACTTCTGATTATATATGCACTAGTTTGGTATCCAACATATTAGAAATTCTACTGGTTCAGCCAGACCTCCATATAGATTTTAAACAAACTCGCCATACGCTCATCTGTTGAATGAAGTTGAGTTGAGATCATGATGCTCTGCTGTACATCTCTTTTTTGCCAGTCCAAACAACCTGCCCATGTTCACTTGTTGCTGGCTTAACTTCATTACTCCTTTTGTTTCTTATTTTGTCTGCCTGACTCAACAATTGGCAATTGCTGTTGTTATATCTGCTACTAGCAATATGTTTGTGAGTGCTAGTTATAAAAAAAACATATGTGCTCTTGATCAATTATTGTGCTGACGACAAGTTGTTTTGTTGCTCCAGTGGACATCATGAAGCCCGGGGCAATCGTGGAGGCGAGGAAGGCGAGGGTGGACATGTACAAGGGGTCAATGCGCCTGGCCGTGGACAAGTGGGGGTCGCTCAAGGCCGCCGAGAGCCCGGCGGACTTCAAGGTGAAGGAGGACAACAACGTGTCCTTGATCGAGTTTGAGCTCATGACCGTGATGCAGTGAAGCGATTGAAGAAGCCTCCTCCTCACCTAGGAGGAGGAGGCAGAGGATGCTCAGCAGCTGTTAGGTTGAGCAAAGCAATAAGCCGGCCAATCATGGCTCATGTTTTCTCTTTTCTCTCTCTCTGTTTTTAACTCAAGTTTTGCTAGCTGCTACCTTGGATCAACTGTTACTAGTGCTATATGATGAGTATGTTGAGATGATGATGTATCCAATCAGATTGTGGTGGTCACCAGGTCAGGTGTGAGTGAGTCCTCTCCTTTTGTGTTAGACCTGGTATTAATTAATTATATATATACTTCCTCTCCTTTTGTGTTAGACCTGGTATTAATTAATTATATATATACTTCCTCTCCTTTTGTGTTAGACCTGGTATTAATTAATTATATATATACTTTATTAAGCAATGGTGACATATATTTATGAGCTGCTTGTTGCCTTGGTGAGTGAATTGATGTCTTTGCTTGACTGAATGTTGATTGCTAACTGATCATCATAATGATGATAATTATGGTGATTTTGTAGTGCAATGTGGATGTCTTGTTAAGGTGATGGATTAGCAGGCAGGCAGGCAGAGTGGATGGGTGATGGCAGTTGGCACAGATCACCTTTTTTTGCTTGTCTATCTGTCGTGTGGGCATAGCTTATCCTTAGGGAGGGACACTGGACACTGGACACTAGGCTGGGCCACCTCAGGACACCACACCACTATGTTCTGTTGTTTGTGGTCTGGCCTTTGATTTTTTTTGAAGAAGGAAAATATCAATATATATTATTTATAAAGATTCATCAAAAGTACAAGGAATGTTAAATATAATAAAAATTATAGCAAGGATCTTGGACCTTTGAACGACCACTATCGATGCAGAACGAGTTGTCGTCGTGTTGATGTCACCGCTCCGCTACATAAGCCGGCCTGGCTTTGCAAACGGAAAGTCTTCGTGCTCATGCCTCTAATGGCCACTGCCCCAGAGGTGAAGTCATCATCGTCAATGAACACCTGAACTCATTGTTTTGAAACGCTTGACATCAAAACTCGCCGTCGCACGCGAACGAAGAGAAACCCTAACCTCACCTTCACAAGGAGATGGAGAGAATCGACGTCGGATCTCCATCGACTCTATCGAAAAGAACAAATTTGAAGGGGGTCGAAACATGAGAGACCAACTTAAAATGAAGCGCCGCCATGCATTTGAACGCCACCCCTACAAGAAAAATAACCATGACCTAAATTACTAACCAAAGTGGAGGCACTGAGACCCCCTCCCCGGCACCGGCCGCATGAGCGGCGGACAGAGGGGAGGCAGATCGGCGGGCTCGTCCGTAAAGTTGGAGGGGCTCACAAAGTAGTCACTTTGTGTGGCCTGGTCTTTGTTCTTGCTGCTTTTGGTTGCGACTGGCTGTCCTGTTCTTGCTGTCCTGCTGGCTGTAAATAATTGTAATGCATTGTGCCTGTGCTTGTCATTGGGCCACCCACAACATCATCATCACCATCATCTTGTTGTTGATTTATCTTGGTGGGTTGATAATGTAAAGTAACAACAAGATGACCCATAATGCCTCCCGTGGTACCACCGTGTCTTGTGCACCACGGTCACCAAAGAGCGGCTCTAACTGCTTGTGTGTCCTGAGCTACAACCAGCTCTCTATTTATGGATAAATTTGTACAAATAACTGCTCCCTCTATTACAAAATAAGCCCCGTGGTTTTAATTCAAATTCAAACTAAAAGCATCTTATTTTGAAATGGAGGGGGTATTAAGTTTCGATCGGTACAAAAAACAGTGATACTGAAAGGACTTATGGTACGTTTGAAAATGCACATGTGAGGATTTTCTTATTTTCAAATCTTTGAAAGATCAAAATAAATACTCCCTGTGTTCCTTTTTACTAGGTCTATTTGTACTTGAGGTAAATTCCGGATTGTTAGGTGTATTTTCTTTTTAACCTAGAGTTAGGGATCGAGCGATGAAAGCGAGCACACGTGGGACTCAGTGGCGGTGTCAGAAATAAAATCATGTGTAGTCACCTCAAATTTTATTTTTTGCATGATTTATACTTGTTGTATGACATTTTGGTCCAAGAGTTGTGTAGTCAAGTGACTACATAGCCAAAACATGGCTTCACCACCGACATGGGTGAAGCGGTAGCATGCGAGAGACGACACATAGGTTACCGAAGGGGCGGCATAAATCGTCTCACCCTTCTCTCACCGCTCATTCTTCCCTCTCTCCACTCTTTCACTGGCGGCAGCGATCACAAGATCTGGATAGGTTGCACCGACGACAAGCATCGGAGGCTAGATTTGGACGGCCACCATGTAACGCCCGGGACACACCCGTCGGTGGTCAGTCGTTACTCCTGACGGGATCTAGACTGGCCTCACAAATCAATACTAGTCTTTTATGTGCACTTTGTCCTTACTCATGCGCACCCGGGACCAACTTTCCGGTCGGTCACCCATCCTAGAACTACTCCAAGCCAAGCACGCTTAACCTGGGACTTAACCTGGGAGTTCTGTTTGAATGGGCTTCCAAAAAAGGAGGAATTCCTTATTGATATGAGTAGTCTATCATCCCTAATATGCCAGGATATCACATACAACACCACTCAGAGGAACCGACGTCCTCGTCGGGCCATAGGAACGTTCCATCTTGGCACAAACGTTTGTACTTCTAGGTCAATACATGTGTCATTCCGTGTGCCACGACGGGTCACCAACTTCGTGAACAACATGATCGCGCACCTGTCGGCAAACATTCGTGTAATCACGAGGGTTGGCTCTGATACCAACTTGTAACGCCCCGAACACACCCGTCGGTGGTCGTTACTCCTGACGGGATCTAGATTGGCCTCATAGATCAATACTAGTCTTTTCTGTGCACTTTGTCCTCACTCATGCGCACCCGGGACCAACTTTTCGGTCGGTCATGTTGGAAATATGCCCTAGAGGCAATAGTAAATTGGTTATTATCATATTTCCTTGTTCATGGTAATCGTTTATTATCCATGCTATAATTGCGTTGATTGGAAACTCAGATACATGTGTGGATACATAGACAACACCATGTCCCTAGTATGCCTCTAATAGACTAGCTCGTTCATCAAAGATGGCTATGGTTTCCTAGTTATGGACATGAGATGTCATTTGGTAATGGGATCACATCATTAGGAGAATGATGTGATGGACAAGACCCAAACTACAAACATAGCATATGATCGTGTTAGTTTATTGCTACTGTTTTTTGCATGTCAAGTATCTGTTCTTATGACCATGAGATCATGCAACTCACTGACACCGGAGGAGTGCCTTGTGTGTATCAAACGTCGCAACGTAACTGGGTGACTATAAAGGTACTCTATAGGTATCTCCAAGGGTGTTTGTTGGGTTGGCATGGATCAAGACTGGGATGTGTTACTCCGTGTGACGGAGAGGTATCTCAGGGCCCACTCGATAATACAACATCACAACAAGCCTTGCAAGCAATGTGACTAAGTGTTAGTCATGTGATCTTGTATTACGAAACGAGTAAAGAGACTTGCCGGTAACGAGGTTGAACTAGGTATGGAGATACCGACGATCGAATCTCGGGCAAGTAACATACCGAAGAACAAAAGGAACATCATACGGGATTAATTGAATCCTTGACATAGAGGTTCGACCGATAAAAATCTTCGTAGAATATGTAGGAACCAATATGGGCATCCAGGTATCGCTATTGGTTATTGACCGTAGAGGTGTCTCGGTCATGTCTACATAGTTCTCGAACCCGCAGGGTCTGCACACTTAAGGTTTGGTGATGTTTCGGTAGTATAGAGTTATGCATGGTGGTGACGAAGGTTGTTCGGAGTCCCGGATGAGATGCCGTACGTCACGAGGAGCTCTGGAATGGTCCGGAGGTAAATATTGATATATAGGAAGTCCTATTTTGGTCGCCGAAAAAGTTTCGGGCTCATCGGTAGTGTACCGGGAGTGCCGGTAGTGTATCGGGAGACCATCGGGAGGGGTATTTCGATCCAAGAGGCTACATGGGCTGTGGGAGAGTTAATACCAGCCCTTAGTGGGCTGGTGGAAGTCCCACACAAGGCCCATGCGGCTAGTAGAGAAAACCCAAAGAGAAAAGGTGGAAAAAAGGCAAAATAGGGAGGAATCCTAGTCCTACTAGGATTGAAGGAGGAGTCCTCCTCTCCTCCTTGATTCGGCCGAACCAAGGACTGGCCCCTTGAGGGCCAAGCCTCCTCCTCTCTTCCTCCTATATATACTGGAGGTTTTAGGGTTTTTGACACTTGATTTTCAGCCATGTGCTACCCGTTCCTCTAGTGCATAGTTTTTTCTCTAGATCGGATTTCCGCAGTGCTTAGGCGAAGCCCTGCCGGAATAGCTCCACCACCGTCGCCGGAGCGCCGTCACGCTGTCGGAGAACTCTTCTACCTCTCCGCTCCCTCTTGCTGGATCAAGAAGGCGGAGATCGTCATCAAGCTGTACGTGTGCTGAACGCGGAGGTGTCGTCCGTTCGGCGCTAGATCGGAAGGATCGTGATCAAGATCGCGAGACGGATCGTGATTGGATCGCGGGACGCTCGGCGATTTGGATCGCGAAGACGTTCGACTACACCAACCGCGTTTCTTAACGCTTCCCGCTTAGCGATCTACAAGGGTATATAGATCCACTCTCCCTCTCGTAGATGCTCATCACCATGGATAGATCTTGCGTGCGTGTAGGAAATTTTTTGTTTCCCATGCAACGTTTCCCAACAGGTCACCCATCCTAGAACTACTCCAAGCCAAGCACACTTAACCTAGGAGTTCTGTTTGAATGGGCTTCCGGAAAAGAAGGAATTCCTTATTGATATGAGTAGTCTATCATCCCTAATATGCCAGGATATCACATCCACCACCCCTTAAGCATGCCTCCGCCAATGGCGGCAAGACCTCTGACCTCGATGAGGGATTGAAGTAGGCAGTGATTTATTCAATGATTACAATTCTCACATTCAATATACCTCCATTAATCCGGTTCATTTGTACTATATTGCATTTTGTTTTGCGTTTATGGGACCTCCATTCATCTTTTGTTTTCATTTGTTCAATACAGAATGAGAAGCTTGTCCTCGACAACTCCTCGAAAGGCAAGGCGACAGTGGAGGTCGGCAATCCCCCCCAAGAGGCCTCGGAATTACGCCTGTTTCCATGAGGACTCATGCCCAACTCACTTCGGCAAGATTATTCTTGCACCTATAGGTTGGAGTGCTTGTTGTTGCCCACTGGCTTCACCGAGCACATGGCCACTATACCACCAGAAGTCATGTTGATGATGAACACCTGTTGCGCCTGGAGAATCGGTCAGCGGCATGCTCAACCTTGATAAAAGGTAACCCCCTTCGCCATAACTCATCAGCCTAGTCAAGGACATGCTCAACCTTGATGGTGGTCGCATTTCTGTTTAGTTTGGCTTCGGTTTTCACAGTGGATGGTGTCCGCTTTGACGCGTCGCGCGTTGTTGTGTCATGTAGCGTGTTTTTTTTTGTCGGGGTTGTGACCCTATGACGACGAATGAAGCCATGCATGTTCTGTTCCTTTTATTAATTGTTTGATTCCAAGAAAAGGGGCGTATGGGTCAATTACTTACTTGTGTTTGTTGTTGGGAATTCCAAAAAAAAGAAAGGCTGCTTTACCTTTTAGCAAGAAGAAAGGAGAGAAAAGGGCAAAAAAAAGGGTCACTTAGTTTGTAGTGAGAACTCTTCAATTTGTGAATGAAATTAAAAAAAAAATCAACCAGTTGACCGGTGTTTGTTAACTCCAAATATATAAAAAAGGCAAAATGGTTTCATACCCCTTTTATTCTTTTGGGGTTAGATGTTTGTTAGTTTGTTAAAAGAAGAAGAAGAGGAAGAAAAGAAGAGAAAAGGAGTATGAAACAAACCGGGAACCAACGGGTTATTTATTCTTGTTCCAATTGTAGACGAGTCATTTTCAGTTCATCGGCTTCCACTTGCGTTACCCTTGCCTGCACGCACGCTCCTCGTTCTTCTTCTTTTTCTTTTTTTTGGTTTCACTTGCTTGCTTCTTGTGCCGACACACACACAAACTATCTATCTTTTCATCCATCAATCCATCCGTCCGTCCACCAAAATATTCCAACTTTCTTCTCTTCTCTTTTGTTTGCAGAAGAAGATTACCTGAGCTGAGCTGATGATGATGAGTTGATTCATCTTCAGATCACACTATCCATCATACCTAATTTCTTCTCTTTAGCTCACCATAGCTTACCGTAGCGTAGCGTAGCGTGGGGAAAGGAAGAGGAAAGGAAAGGAGTGCGTGTGTGTGTGTGTGAATGAGAAAGCAGCTGCAGGCAGGCAGGCAGCAAAAGAAAAGAAAAGACAAGGATTGGATTCATCTTCCTCCCTCCCTCTGATACCATTCCAATCTGATCAAGATGGAGATGGAGATGGAGATGGAGCACTGATGCTTCCTGCCCATCGGATCTGCCCATCCCCCCGCTTCCGTCTTCCTCTTCCTCTTCCTCCTTCCTTCATCACAGCAGAGCAGAGGAATCCCTCCCTCCCATTTCAACCTACCTTTACCTTCCTTCCTTCCGGCTAGCCGCCATGCCTCCAGCCTGTCATGTCAAATCCCCCAACCTAGATACCTAGATACCCAGCGAGCTCAACCCTCCTCTCCTCTCCTCCGCTCCCATGGCGGCCTCCGCGCCGGCCCCATCCGCGCGCTCCCGGGCCCTCGCCTCCGCGCCCGCGCCGGCCACCTCCACCCGCACCAATGCCACTCCGGCAGCCCACGCCGCCGCGCCCTCCACCTCCACCACCTCCCCTCCTCCATCCTCCCCGCCCCGCGCTCCACCTCCCAAGCTCGCAGCCTCGCCGCCACCCGCCGCGCTCCCCACTCCAAAGCCCGCGCCTTCCACGCCCACCCCAACCACCACCCCACCTGCTCCGCCCCCCAAGCGCTCCCCCGCCGCAGCACCGCCCCCAACAACCACGCCGCCGACGGCCCCTGCGCCAACAACCACCCCGCCAGCCCCTCCGCCGAGAACAGCGCCAAGCTCCCCGTCCCCCACCGCCTCGCCCCCCGCCCACGCCCCGCCTCACGCGAAGCCGTCGCCGCCGCCAGCTACCAGTCACCACCCGCAGCTGCCGACGCCGGCCACCGCCGTCGACCCGGCCAACCAGCACGGCAGGAGCCCCAACAAGTCCTCCACGCAGTCCGCCGGCGACCGGGGTGGCAAGGCCTCGCCCCCGCCGGGCAGCAACGGGACGGCCAGCAACAGCGTCGTCATCGCCGTCGGCGCCGTGCTCGCCTTCCTCGTCGTCACCCTCATAGCGGCCGCCGTTCTCTACACCAAGAAGCGTCGCAGGGGGAGGGACGACTACCACGCCGGCTTCAGGTCGCCGCCCTACTCTTCGGAGCTACCACCCTCATCAGGTTCAGGTAGCTACCACTTCAACTTCAACCTGACGCTAAATGTGAATTCAGTGCACACGCACTAACTCATTCATTCATTCAGTCAGTCAGTCTTATAGTATCTAAGTACATTTTTCTCAGTTCCTTCGGGCGGCGGCGGCTCCGCGAACGGGGCATTGTCGTCGTCGGCCGACCCTTCCGTCCACACCAACTACAGCGCCGGCAGCCCAAGGCTGAAAGCGTGCGTGTCCGACATCAGCATGGGCAACTCGCGCTTCTTCACGTACCAGGAGATGTACCAGATCACCGACGGCTTCTCGCCGCGCAATTTGCTTGGCGAAGGAGGGTTCGGGTCCGTGTACAAGGGCCGACTGCCCGAAGGGAAAGATGTGGCTGTCAAGCAGCTGAGGGACGGTAGTGGACAAGGCGAGCGAGAGTTCCAAGCTGAGGTGGAGATCATCAGTCGCGTGCATCACCGGCATTTGGTGTCTCTCGTGGGGTACTGCATTGCCAATAGCCAGAGGCTGCTTGTCTACGATTTCGTGTGTAATGACACCCTGCATTATCATCTTCACGGTATGCTTTTTAACATTTTGTCATATGTTGTGCAAAGACCATTTCGATATATATCCTGAATGTACAAACCGAGCTCATTCTGAATTGTATGCGACCGTAGGACAGGGAAGGCCTGTTTTGGAGTGGTCGGCTAGGGTTAAAATCGCTGCCGGCGCTGCTCGTGGAATAGCATACCTGCATGAAGATTGTAATGCTCTTTCTTGCCCTTTTTTCTCATCTTCCCATTTATTATTCCGGTTTTGTATTGACCCGTCTGCCTTCTTTGCCCTTTTGCAGGCCATCCAAGGATAATCCACCGAGACATCAAATCCTCAAACATTTTGTTGGATAATAACTTTGACGCACTGGTAATCGTGTTCCCTAAATGAGCCTGAGAATATCTCATGGTATTGTTCATTTGCTGATTAGATGCTATTCGTGAATTTTAGGTGGCTGATTTCGGTCTTGCAAGATTGGCTTTGGATGCTGTAACACATGTGACTACACGGGTTATGGGGACATTTGGGTGAGCAAAGTACTGGCAAATTCATTAGCATATACTATGATCATATATAATTGATGACTGAAAAAGCTATACTTTTCTTTCTTTCCTGCAGATACATGGCTCCAGAGTATGCATCAAGTGGCAAACTGACTGAGAAATCCGATGTGTTCTCTTTTGGCGTTGTTCTTTTAGAGCTTATGACTGGTCGAAAGCCTGTCGATTCATCCAGACCATTGGGAGATGAGAGTCTTGTTGAGTGGGTGAGTTATAGCACTGAACTCATTGCCTAAAGAAATTATTCCTTATTTTTTTGTTGTTGACTAGAATAGCCATGCCGTACAAGTTAGTACTTCTAGAGGTTACAAGTTCAAATTTCACTTTAAATGCTGGGTTCCTGTATTTTGTGTGATAACTCATCATGATTTATCTTGTATAGAAATATTCTGTCATTTCTTCCTCACAACATGAACTTGGGTGCTTACTTGCTCTTTATTTAAATGAACATGTAGTTCCTCCCATGTGTTCCTTCATTTAGTTGGTCTGTTCTTGTTTAAAAAAAACTTGCAAAGTGACATTATTTGCAGGCCAGACCGCTGCTTAGTCGAGCTCTTGAGACAGGAAAGCTGGAAGAGTTGGTTGACCCCAGGCTTGAGAAGAATTTCAATGAGGTCGAAATGTTCCGTATGATTGAATCTGCAGCAGCCTGCATTCGACACTCGTCATCAAAGAGGCCCAGAATGAGCCAGGTACGCATGGCCATTGTCTATCTGACCACCTTACATTACTATATCATGTGGACATTCCTAGAGCCAATCAAATAAGATGCATGCTTAGGACGGGAGGTACCAACCACTGTTTGATAAACAAGGTTCATTTAGCTAGTCTTGTCCTTGTCAAACCCTTCTGCCATCAGAATAAATTGTCCTTGTTAGTGAAACATCGACATCGTAACTTCTGAGCCTTGTGGTGAATCTCGCACCACGTCCAATGCACACACGGACAAAATTGTATGCCAACTTTACTTCCTAATCACGTAGAAGGAAAATTACACCATTTTATTTTATTTGGTCAGAGGATTAACAAACTTGTCATTCATCTCACGCTCCTTTCAGGTGGTGCGGGTCCTCGATAGCCTAGCGGATATTGACCTAACGAACGGCGTCCAGCCAGGGCAAAGCGAGCTCTTCAACGTGGCAAACACCGCGGATATCAGGATGTTCCGGCAGATGGTGCAGGGCAACCAGGATGACAGTTCCGCGTTCAGCCAGTATAGTTGGATCAGTCGCAGTAGGGCTGACGCCGAGGCCACCTCCTCAAACTCCCGGATCTTATGATCATCTTTGTTTCCGTGCTTCGCGTGTACGTAGTCATGCATTCTCCTCGACTCACTGATTCAGCCAGGCTCGAAAAGTCTGGTGTAATTCTTGCCTTATTATGATTGCTCCTGTGTAGATCACACGAGAAGATGTAACTCTTGTTTGACAAATTAAGCTAGCTGTTGTTGTGGTTGTTGACTAACTTGTTAGGCTGCCTGCTCTTGCTGTTGCCTAACTGAAAGAGCTCAAATGTTTGAACTTTTCCAGTCTTTGTTTTTGTGTGTGTTGTTGGCTTGCCAATGATGTTGAGGCCACATCTAAGGGAGAAAAAGAAAAGGATACTGATGACTATTTGACTGACAACATAGTCTTGCTTTTTTCTATTATATTATCAGCATATGTATTGTATGATATGCATGGTCAAGACGACATCGATGTTTCGCTAACCCTAAGATGATGATTCATTCATCTTCTAGATACATTGAAGTCTGGGGAGGCTACATTCTAAGACCAAGAAACCTTGAAATAATTCTTTATGACCTCTCAAGCTGAAATATTTTTCATGATGGTGACTTCAGATCAACATCAAGTTCTTTACCTGTATCAGCAGCTAACATATAACTAACAAATGAAAAGGTTTTCAAAAGGTACATAATTAAGATGCGGGTTTTTACTCACCTGCCATGATTTCAGGCAGATTTCCAAACTTTTAACTATTTCCAAACTTTAACTCTACCTTCACGTAAACGATATTCTGTTGATAACTAGCAGCAATTCACAAAATTACCTTCAAATTCACTCGCTTTTATGTCACTCACCAGTGACAGCCCAAGTTTGCACAGAAAATCTGAAGAAAAATACAGTATTAATCTTTTATGTCTATCGTGATCACAATAAAGTGCTATTCTCTCAGTGCCCTCTTCAGATTTCTGCCTGACCAGAGGCAATCTCAATCTGCATACACTATCTAATTATCTATTGGGAGGTTGGGGGAGTAAGACATACAAATCTAAGTGAAACCTACATCAATACGTCACATGCTACAATCACTTATGCGCCGTACAATCCAGATTTAGTCCGTGAAGTATCACATTCTTCGTTCCCAGCTGCCATGGACTGGAACCCCGCGACGGCTATGCAGCAAGCAGGCCATGCAAATCCATCCTGTTGTTCAGATGATAATACTTGTAGTGCAGTCACTAGGGACGTGAGACCACAACCTTCCTTGATGACTGAGATTCAGAGTCAGAGGTATTGATCCTTTATCGTCTTCACAAGCTCTTCAACCCTCTTTATAATTTTAGGGTTCATCAAGTCCCTTGCCTGCCCAAGGAGAGTGCCCTCCCTGCTGCTGTAATATGCATCGATTATAGCGCTTGCCCAAGTGTGCAACACCTCAGGACTCCTGCAATCCACCAGGTTATGTCAATTCGGCTTGAAGATTACACAAAAGAATCTTTCTTTGTGAAAAAGTAACAAGACTTACGTGAATAATGTATCGACATTCTCGCCTTGAAGTTCAGGACCAGGAGTAAAAGCGTCATTCAACGCACTCAGACGTTCTGCTGGATCCTCAATCATTATAAGATGCTTTAGTATTCTGATGTCCTTTGGCATTTGCCTCTGGAGATTGGCTACGGCAGTCATGTATAGGTGGAACATTATGTCTTTTGCCTGCAGAATGTCGGTAGATCCGCTTAAGCCAATGAAATTGTACAGAGAAACAAAGATGGGAAAGAAGGTACGAGTATGCAGGGCGCTACACCCTTACGTCAGATTTTGTGATGTCAGTGCCCTTTGCAGCTGACCAGGCTTTTGAAAGCATCAGCACCAATGCGGAGTCTAGTTCCTTCTTCTCGGCCAAGTCATCGATCTTTCGGCATGCAGCGTCCACTGAAGGCGAATTGAGTATGTCCTTTAGCTTTAATTCCGCAACATTCAACGCTTGAAGACTGCCAGACATGTCATCATGAGCTTGTAGAGCATCCACACAATCATTTCCAAGTGTTGCCAACTCTGCAAGCAAACCAATGAATGAGAAAAATGATGAACCAGGGAAACAATGATCTGTAATTTCGACTCAGCAAGGTAGAAAACGACTGTCCTAACAAATACTTTACGTTTCTCTGTTACATGACATCAGGAGGGAAATAAACCATCAAAGGCAAACAAAACAAAATAAACATACAGTAGTTAAGACATGAGAGAAAAAATAGCTCAGTTTTGCAGAAAAATGATAATCAAACTCTCATGTATGCCTCACCTTTTTGCTTAGCAGGGTCATCCTGATATGACTCTGCGACATAATAAAGGTGGTTGAAAAACTCCACCGTGAAATCTTTACGGCGCTTAGCAACAACATCACCAATTTTATCAGATGGTGTGGATTTCACTACTTCAAATAGTTCATTGTGTCTTTGTACGTCCTCGTCTACCTGAAAAGCATAGTGACATACCCATTAATAAGTGCTAGGTTAAATCATGTGTATCCTGCAAACAAGAAAGCCCACGCCACCTCTTTCAGTTTTCTAGCCAGCCTGAGAAGACCGTGCTTCATCTCAGGATTTGTTTCCACGTCCGCTCTCTCCTGGCAGCGCTTGAAGAAATGCGGCCTTATGTTGTCCCATTCCCTGCTGAACGCAAGCAATTTCCTCCAATCTGTCGGCGTGGGCTTGTCGACCATGAACACGCCAATCAACTTGTCAGATATCTTGACCATTTTTTGATTGATGTTGTCTGTAGTAGCCTTGTGGTTTTCCTTGCCCGCGCTCCCTTCAGGATGGTCTACGTGCGATGAAGCAGTGGCCATATGGCCATTCGCATATCCACTGCTTGACGGCGTGTCCTCTGTGTAATCGTCGGGCACGGCTGCAGCCACGTCGCCAACTGCTTCCACGTTGGAGCATCGTGGCTGGGGAGGGCCACGGAACATGTGTTGTCCTGAGATGAGGAAAATATGGTAGGAACGTTACCGTTCCATAAAAGGCGTTGTAAATTTTGAAACCGAAAGTAGCTCAAGAGGGACACAAATACTGGATACTGAACACATATGACCAGACAGACGTTAGTAAGCCATGGTTTAAGTTTTAGGTTACACTGCCAACCGACAAACAAGCTGATATGCAGGGGTCAAGTGTGGAAGAGTTAGGTGGGATTGGGTCAAATTACAGACAAAGTTTTAGCCTTTTGCTGTTTTGAGAGGGTACAAAAGGGGCAGCTGCCGGCATAACCACCTTAACCCACTAAAACTAAATTTTGAACAAGTGGACATGGGAATTTCAGGATAATGAGCCTGCTGATTTTGGAGATTATCATCAAAGTAAAGAAAGCATTATCATCTGGTGAGGGGGGCACAAAGATACAGCACAGCTCAACTTGGAAATAGAACAGCTAGCATAGCAATCAACCATGTACTTATATAGGTGGACAGGCAAAGAGGAGGAGCAGAAGAAGGTACCATCGCCGGCGGGGGCCGGCCACGCCGTGGTGGCGCAGGGAGGAGGAGTGTAAGGGAAGGCGGCGCAGGTGAGGTATATGGGAGGAGGCCGCCGGAGAGGGAAGGAGCAGCAGGGACGGGGTCGCCGGAGCGAGCTGGAGGTGCCGGCGGCGGCGGCGAGGTAGGGTAGGGAGGCGATAGCAGCTTGGTCGGGAGTCATGCTGCTCTGTCTGTCTGTCAGGGAAGAGACCGCGCAGCCCACTTACTTTGCTAGCTTGTCTGCCGCCGACCCACCTAGAAAGGCCCAATGGGCCACACTCCTCTTCCATTTCTGTCCAGTGTGGGCTTGCACAGTCCACTCCTAAACTCTCTCTACTGAAAAAGAAAACCTTGTACACTTTCTTTTCCGAGTAAAACTTCCAATCTATTCATCAACCGTCAAGATACTACAAAAAACACCAGAAGTAAAAAATGCATCCGGGGTCTGTAGACCACCCAACGAAGACTACAAGCACCGGAGCGAGCCGAAGGCGCATCGCCGTTATCGCCCCTCCCTCATCGGAGCCGGGAAAACCTTGTTGTAAGAGACAGTCGGGAAGTCGTCATGCTAAGGCCCCATAGGAACAACGTACCAGAACAGCAACCGCCGCCAATAAAGATAAGCGTGGATCGGAAGTATCCAAAGTATAGACACACAAGACTGGATTCACGTCTATCCACCGAAGACAAACGCCGACTGAATCCCATGAGATCCACTGGGAACAAACCTTCACACGCCCTCCGACGATCCTAGAAACACCACCGGAACAGGGGCTAGGCGGGAAGGACCTAGCTTATCACAGAGAGCCGCTTCCACCTTGCATCTCTGAGTAGGACACAAACCCTAACAAAATTTAAAAAAGCATAAAAAACGAAGCCTTCCCGCCGGCAAGGACCAGTATCTACCGTGCCTCCATGGTCCTAAGACCACATAAGACGAGATAGGCCGGCGCGAGGCAGTAGAAACCCTAGCACAGGGTGCAGGGTAGCCGCCCGCGGTCGTGTGTGGTGTCCTTACAGCCCTGCTCTTCTGTAGAATTATTTTTAGGGAAAAAAAGCCTTGTAGATGTTCTCTGGATGGTCTATGGCACTACCACTCAAAGCTAAAACACCTTTTCTTTTAAAAAAAATTGCATATTGTTTTTGCTACGTGTACTGTTTTGGTGACATGTCATGTTCCTCGGTGATGCCTGGCATGGCTTCATCTAGAACATGAGACCATTGACCTCTCCTCTCCTGAAAAAAAGTCATGTGTAACCCATGGCAGCCGTGCACAAAGGGGAAAACATCTTCCACGATCGGCGTCACTTTCAGGTCAGTCATGAGTCATATTCATCATCATCATCAGGCTAATAATTTGATAGCTTCTTCTTCCACCACTTGCTGTCAATGTTATGTAGGCCATCTTTGTATAGTGGACCAGTCAGCCAGTCAATTCATGCGTGCATATGCATATCCATCTTCATTAGATTCTCTTGCAATGCGTCGTAGAAAACATCTTGTATCACACATGTGTCACATTTAGAACCGTGGGACATGTGTCACACAGTTGGATCGGTTAGGCTGATACCATGTTGTAAGGGAGAGAGGGATTGATAGAATAGTTGATGTATTTTTTGAGTCTCGTGGGCATATATATAGAACTACATGATCAACTTGGAATACAAGACAAGACAAAATATTTCCTAGTCTACCTCATGTTTTCTAACTAATCAAGATACTCAACATGCTGATATGCATATTCATCTT
This sequence comes from Hordeum marinum, assembly GCA_022496015.1. NCBI lineage: Eukaryota > Viridiplantae > Streptophyta > Magnoliopsida > Poales > Poaceae > Hordeum > Hordeum marinum. The sequence goes on along the minus strand of CM039672.1, from coordinate 3,052,334 downwards.
CATTAGATTCTCTTGCAATGGGTCGTAGAAAACATCTTGTGTCACACATGTGTCACCCGTTTAGTTCAAGATATTTATATTTTGCACTTGCAATGAACCCTGTAGATTTATTGCGGATCCTGTCGCTATTGCAATTTTATTAGGTTTATCAATACTTAAGAAAAATAAACGAGTGGCAAGGTTGTGTTTCGGACACGACATCCTTGTTGAAAATGCTGATTTTTCAACTTTTGTTGTAGGTGCTAATATATTTTTCTGTAAGTTTGACTTAGGATAAAGCTAGAACTTCAAGTAACTTGAAGCAGAGAAAGTAAAATAGTAATAATAATTTGGAGGGGGGGGGGAGGTTTACAAATATATATATTCATGTAATAACGAAAGTTCATTTGTTTAAAGTTTGTGGACTTTAAAAATTGTTCATACACATGTGAATATATATTGGAAAATAATGTTCACCTATTTTTCGACAACAAAATGCAAAAGAAAATGTAACGAAAAAAAATTAAAACATCAAACGAAACTAAAAGGTTGAGAATCCTACGGCCAGCTAGCGGTGCCAAAGCTCTGTGCCTTAGTTTTTTTTTTTTGCACGAGTCTAACTATGGGATTAACAATTTTCAGTAGTTACCCGCAAAAGAAAGTTCAGTAGAAAAGATATATAATCACCCCAATGTATCACATGACAAGGGTGGCTAGGACATCGCAGGTACAAGCGGATGTCATCCCAATGCACAAAGGGATGTCATGACAATCATCGCTGGCGACGTGATGCAGTCGATCTAGATGGAGGTGTCCCTATCGGAGAAGTCGATGATGATTGTCGTCATCGATCGACAGGTACGTAGGTGAAGCAGCTGCAAGGGGACCTTGTAGGGCATCCCCTAGAGAGCCACACGCCGCAAGGTTCGCCATGCCACACGATCGTGGAGATGGTCGTTGAGTTGACGCCGATGTTAGAGTAGAGGCACATGAGGGTTTGATGAGCAAATGGGGATGCAATCAAATATATGATCGGCGAACTAGAAAAGAAATTGCCAGCCGAGCAACCACCGAAGAGAGAAGTCGACCAAAGATCACGAAAAGACTCTCCTAGACAGCCGATCGATCGATGGGATCGGCGGACGAAAACCCTAGCAACAGATTGCATTGGCATCAAGGGTGAGCAAAATGGCACCCTAGCTGCTCCAGAAGAAGAAGCACCTGTGACGCTCTGATTGAGCAAGCACTGCTAGAGAAACTTAACTTGGGTTGTCTCATACTCTCCATGATACAAGCCTTGTTGAGTGGTGTAGTACATAAGATGGCTCAGTGAATTATCCTCTTGAGCATGAATTGCGCGCCGTGCTGTGGCTGCAGCATGCCGACGGGGAACGGCGCGTGCGTGTACGCCGGCGACAGCTGCAGGGAGAAGCGGCGCAGGATGACGGCGAGCCCCATCTTGGCCTCCAGCAGCGCGAAGTTCTGGCCCACGCACACCCGCGGGCCCCATCCGAACGGGAAGAACGCCGGCGCGTCCGCCACGGCCGCATTGGCGACCCCCTCGGCGAACCTCTCCGGCCTGAACTCGTCGGCGTCGGCGCCCCACACCTCCCTGTCGTGGTGCACGCACAGCAGCGGCAGCATCAGCACCACGCCCACCGGGTACCGCACGCCGCCCAGTTCCATGGGCTTGTACGTCTCGCGGTGGATCGCCGTCACCGGCGTGTACAGCCGCAGCGCCTCGTGCAGCACCATGGTCACCACCCTCAGCCGGCCCAGCCCGTCGTGGTCCGGCGTGCCGTCTGGGCCGAGGACGCGCAGGACCTCCTCCCTGGCGCGGTCCTGCCACTCCGGGTGCATGCAGAGCAGGATGAGCGTCCACGTGAGCAGCACCGACGTGGTCTCCGCGCCGGCGAAGTAGAACAGCTTGCACTCCCCGATCACCTCGTCGGTCGTGATGCCCATGCCGCCCGCGCCCTTCGAATGCGCCATGTTGGACTCCAGCAGCAGCCCCAGTAGGTCGTCGCTCGTCGCCTCGCCGGCTCTCATGGCCTTCTCTCTCTTGCCGACGATGCCCTTGAGGACCCTCTCGATCTCGCCGGCGATCTGCCTCATCCTCCGGTTGGTTTTTGTTGGCAATAACCTGCACATGTGTTGCATCAGTACAGTCGGTCTGGTGCAGCTGCAATGCAAAATGAGAGTAACTGCAATAAGGTAAGGGAAGGGAACAACTCATCAGACTCACAGGTAACCAGGGATGTGTGACTTGCTCATGGCGAACAAGACGAGCTCAAGCTGCTCCCCCTGAAGCTGGAAGATCCTCCGGCCCTCCAGGTAGCTGCTGCCAAACGCAGCGCGGGAGATGACGTCTCCTGTCAGGTTCTGCATGTCAGGCCAAACATCCACCTCGCACGGCGCATCGCCCGCGGCTGCGGCTAGGCCCTCCCATCTCTCCACCAGCTCCATGCAACATGCTGCGAAGGCCGGCAACATGCGCTGAAAATTGATCCAACACCAGTTTCTTTAATTTGTCACTCCTTGTCCATGGGCTGGATCATGCATGTCAACGGCGACACAACAGAAATAGCATGTACATATAAATCACCTTGAGTTTCTCCATATGGAAGGCCGGGTTGATGATCCTCCTATGCTTGGCCCATTTCTCGCCCTCGTGGCTACCCACACCGTTGTGCAACATCCTTTGGAGTCGGCCAAACTTGAGCTTCTCAAAGTGGCCGAACTTGTTGGACAGAACCTCTCGCACCAGTTCAGGCTTGCTAATGGTTACTCTAGGTACAGGTCCAAACCAAGTGATTGACGTCTTACCTGTCAAAATGAGTAGCATCAATTCTTTGTAGTTTTATTACGTGTTTCAGTTTTCATTTTCAGTTATTAGTTTATGTATGTAAGTGGAATATGTGTTAACCAACTAGGAATATTCCCCCCCTGGTCTAAAAAAAGTGTTGTGGTTTTAGTCTTTTTTTTAAAAATTTTGTTGTGACTTTAGTTTAATTTTAAACTAAAATTATGACACTTATTTTGGATCGGACATTTGTTTAGTTTGTAGTAAAGATGTTGCTAGATCATTAACTAGCACAATGGCCCGCACAACCACTATTACTTTTACAAATTACAGGGGCATATGCATGGGCAACGACTTAATACCACTTTTACAAATTACAATGGAAAAGTCTTAAAAGAAATAATTGCTCATACTGTTGACATTTACATTTTTCTTGTCAATTTATTTAGGTACATCTATAAATACCCATCGGTTGTGATACATCAATATAAGGATTATTTTCTTTTGACAGGATTACATAATTTGCTTTGAACATACTTATTTGACATAGACAAGATCATTATTGATTCCTTATATCAGCCTAAATCCTAGCCAGAATTTAAAGATGCGATGTTCGATACAATTTTTATGATGCGGATTAGTGTAGTGTTTCGAGGAGAATCTTATATTGTTCTTTTAGTATATAATATATTGGTTTTCCATGCATGCTAAATGAATGGCTGGTTAGGGCATCTCCAACGCTATACCCTAAAACAAACATACACACTATCCGTCTGTAGACTGCTTCTGGATGCGTCCACGAACATGATATGAGAGCCGTCCATCCAACCCTATACCTCGCTTTTAATAGGTGTTCCCTGTGATTGAGCGATTTGTTCCTGATGATTGTGAGATTTGTTCCCCGTGATCTGTACCCATCCCCATGGATCAGCTATTAGGTAGAATAGGAGTTGTCTTGCGCGGACGGAGAGTAGAGACGGGCAAGTGGTGGCTTTTGGTTCGTCATGTGCTTGTCTAGACTCCCGTAAAGCTTTTATTGGTTTGCTACTAGAAAAAAAAACGGACAAACGGACGCATGTGCGGATAAATACGGATCCGTGTTGGATGACAAAATACGGATTCGTGTTGGATGGCAGTTTGATCCGGACGTTTGCGGACAATTTAAGGGTTGGTGATTGGAGATGCCCTTACCCGAAGCGTGGCCCATGTGCATCCACTAAAATAAGAAGGGTGAGATCTAAAGTCTAGAGTTGAGTCATCATCACATTAGTGTATAGCTTAGTGGCACGGGTACCTTTCCTTGGACGTACTATACTGAGACGATGGGAACAAATGCCTTGGATGCAATCATGCAGCATGCATGGGATTTTCTTTTTGGCACTCTATCATTTCTATAATACTCCTCTTACAAATCCTTTTATGCTTAATTAAAGAAAAGAAAATTAGTTTAGAGAATTGGTTTCATTGGATTATCTGTAAAGTATATAGTAAGAACAAAACATGTTTTCACTTCATTGGATTAGACGACAGTGTGAGTGAGAGGATCACAGAAATTCCAGAAGTAGCAAACCGATGCAGAAAGAGAGACAAGGAATTTAGCAAGATGGATGGGGTAAGTAGTGAGAGAGAGAGAGAGAGAGCAGCTAGCTAGGGTACGTAGTACGTACCGTGCTCCTGCATGGCGCGGTGGAAGAGCGGCATCGCCCGCGGCACCACGTCGTGGCACCCCACCGGCATGGCCTGGGACCTGGCCTCCCTGTTGAGCCGCTGCATCAGCGGCGTGTCGCCGGCGACGGGGCGGTACGCCGTGCCGCGGAGGCCCTGCGACCGCAGCGCCTGGCCCAGCCGCCGGGGCCTCCACCACGCCCACTCCAGCGCCCGCACGGCGCACCACGCCATGGCCGCGACCGCCGCCGCGTACAGCAACGCCTCCCGTGGAAGAAGAAAAATCCATGGCATCACGCTCGTCGCCATGGCCATGCTCATGCTCGTCGGTCTAACACCGGAGCTGCAGCCCAAGGGGAAGGGGAATGTGTGATTTCCAACGTTCCTCTCTCAGCACTTATCCGAGCCACGAAAACACATGTTTGTTTTCCATTCGTATATCTTATTCAATAAATAAAATATGTTCATGGATTTAAAAATATTGTGCATTTTTAAAAAAGATGATGAATATAAAAAATATTCATGATGTTCATGAATATGAAATCTATAATTTTATAAATATTCATGAACAGTAAAAAAACTCATGAATTTTAAAAAGAAAATAAAATAAGAAAAACTAAAATATTTCATATGTTAAAATATTTCATACATTAAAAAGGAAACCTAAGAAAAACTAAGAACAATGTCTTTTAAAAACATTTCATATGTTAAAATGTGAAAAAAAATTCAAAAATGGAAACAAAGAAAAACTAAAATATCAAAGAAAATGTGGTAGAAAAACATAGAAAATAAAAAAAATCAGGCAATACCATTTAATAACAAGGAAAACCAACCGCTCCGTTATGGCTAGATGTGTTTTGATCTCAACAAGCGACCCACACCCTTACAAATCGGCGCACCCCACAACCCACGATGAACCAGGAGTCTTCAAATACAGGAAGATTATTCATGAATTAAAATGTAAAAAATGTAAATAAATAAAGGGGAAAACTAACAAATATTTTTTAAAACTATTAGTAACAGTAAAAAAAAGGAATACCATAGCGATTGCTGTAGCCCTGACGTGCGAGGACGCTCTAAATTAATCTAAGGAGCTTAGTATCTTAAAAGATATTTTGTAACATATATTATTTTCCATTATCTCTGTGGATGGTCAAGGTTGTAATAATAAATATTTGGCCGCCTACAGTGCTGCCTAACATCACCGGTTTTGCCACGTGTAGCTGCTGCTGGCCTGTTGTTCCTCCCGTGACGGCGCCCTAATAACTGTGTGTCTGTCACTGAAACCATTTCAAATTAGCTGTGGCGGGTACATTGCTTCGCCCGTCACTGATTTGAGCACACCTATAGTCATTTTTCTTTAGCAGGTTATTGCAATTGGTTGTTTTGGTTTGGTTTTACCTATGTTGGCTTGAGTTTGAATTATGTTTTAGCATTATACTCTCTCTATAAACTAATATAAGAACGTTTAGATTACTAAAGTAGTGTTCTAAATGTTTTTATATTTGTTTACGAAGGGAGTACTTTTCATTCGTATATCTTATTCAATAAATAAAAGGTGTTCACGGATTAAACAATATTGTGCATTTTTTAAAAAGTTAATGAATTTAGAAAATATTCGTGATGTTCATGAATACGAAATCTCAAATTTTAGAAATATTCACAAACAGTAAAAATACTCGTGAATTTTAAAAATATAAAAAGGAAATGTCTTTTAAAAATATTTCATTGTTAAAATGTGGATTTGTTTTCCAAAAAATGGAAACAAAGAAAAGGTAAAATACCAAAAAATATTGGATAGAAAGATAATCAGGCAATACCTTTTAATAAAGAGGAAAATCAACCGGGCCGTTATGGCTAGATGTGTGTTAATCCAAACTAGCGACCCACACACTTACAAATGGGCGCACCCCGTAACCCTGGACGCACCAGGAGTCTTCAAATATAGAAAGCTTATTCATGAATTAAAATGTGAAAAGATGTAAATAAATAAAGGGAAAAAACTAACCAATATTTTTTTGAAAACTATTAATAACAGTAAAAAAACAAGCAATACCTTCTGAAAATAAGAAAAAACGTATCAACGAGCAAAACACACCCTTACACCCGGGGCCCATAGCAGAGACCATTCATCTAGATCTAGAAGCAGAGACCATTGAATTGAAAGGGGAGCTTGACCTCTCCTCATGGCAGCCGTGCACAAAGGGGAAAACATCTTCTTATCCCTGGCCGCCGGTTGCTTTCAGGTTCAGGTCAGTCATCAGGCTAATAATTTGACTGTTTCTTGTGAGGACTCCATCCATCACTTGCTGTCGATGTTAGGCCGGCCATCTACAGTCGATCACCCCACACGTGATCCATTGAGATTCTCTTCCACTCACCTCCGGAGTCATTACTATTATTATGTACTCCTAGATAAGATCTTGTGTTAGACATGTGTCACCTGTTTACATAGTTTGATTCAGGTATTCGGATTTCATGATTGAAATTCATATACATGTGTATGGATTTTATCATGGATCTTCGCAATATTACGATTTTATTAGGCTTATCGATCTATTATATAAAAACAGGTAGAAAAAAGGTTGTATTTCAAAGAGCAGATGACTATTAATTAACCATCAATTCCATGATTTTTCTGTATTTGGGCAGTGTCCTTTCTAACTTCATCCTTGTTATTGTAGTACATATGTTAATTAACCGTGATTTCCCTGCTTTTCTTTCATAGTTAGGCTGAAATCAGGCCCCTCTTGAACTCTTATCCTTCTTTCTCCACTTGCTAAATAATGTCAAAACAAAAACAAGGCCGAAACATAAAGGCGATATCAGCACCTAAAAGGGCATCAGTTCTTTATGAGGGGAACAAAGCTAAGTATCCATCCATCCACCTCCTAAACTTACATCCCTCCACTCCACTCCAATGTACAACAACTGTCCTCATCACTCCCTTTTGCAGCTAGTGTCTACAAAAGTTTGCAATGGATCATCAAAAGCTTCCAAATTCAACCAAAAAGGGGTAAAATGGGAAACATAAAAAAGCAAAACTCCTGATATTGCCTGTAAAAAAAATGAGGATGAAAGCATAAGCACAGTACATCTCTCTAAGTTGTTCATAGGTTACGATCTTGTGTACAAGACCCATTACCGGATTTGACCTCCTTGTTGTGTGTCGGTAACACTCGGCAAAGAGTTTGCCAACTATCGCACTCAGCAAAACCCACTCGGCCAACGGTTGGTCGACAAAGACATCCTTGCCGAGTGTGATTCTATGGACACCCGACAAAGCGCTACTTTACCGAGTGCTTAGAAATACTCTCTATGAGATAGTGAATACAACTCCCTATGGCTAGGAAGGGCAATGACGGTGATTGAAAAGTTTGAAGAGAACTCACAAGCGTGTCTCGAGGATGTGAAGGAGGAGGGCTTGGAATCGGTTATAGTCTTGGAGATTAGCGCCGAGGTTCGAGGACATGAGAATAAAGAGACTGCACATCCCACTTACTTGCTTGCTTGTCTGCCGACCCATCTAATGCCCAATGGGCGACACTCCCCCGAACGCCTCTTGTATGTCCAGTCCTAAAGGAGAGCTTAGGGTTTGCACACCCTAATCCTAAATTCTCTTTTGTTGTAAAAACAAAATCCGAAATTCATAGGACATTTTTGGGTTGTAAGATCTTATAAGAATTTCAGAGGATTCCAACCATCATGAAAGTAAAAAAGTTGATTGGCAAACTTCAATAAATATTTCCGTAGGATTAATAGGTTTTGGGTTATTTTTTCAATGCTCAAGATTGTTTTTTTATGAGAGTTTTTGACTCATAGGATATGTTCTGCATAACCCACTGACTCTCGTGGAATGTAATCTCTTATTTTTTTGGGTAGAAACCCTGGAATTGTAACATGTATTATTGTTGTTAGTTATACTGCCAATTCATTCTCTATGTTGTGGATTGTCAAGATGGCAATAGAAAAAAAATATTTTTGACACCTACACCAGTGCCTAACATCATCGGTTTTCGCCACGTGCACGATGTTACACCAGTGCCAAAATTCTTGATGCATGACTTTTTTTTTTGGGCGAATGGCATGCATGGCTTCTTCTAGAAGCATAGACCTTGACCTCATATTGTGTAATGCATGGCAGCCGTGCAGAAAGGGGAAAAGATCTCATCATGTATTCCTGGCCGGTTGCTTTCAGGTTTAGGTCAGTCATCAATCAGGCTAATAATTTGACTGTTTCTTCTCAAGACTTGGTGTCAATGTTAGGCCATCTAATATCTATAGTCGACAAGTCAGATTGTCATCTCCATCACACGTGATTCATGAGATTCTCTTCCTTCTACTAGTCATCATTACTTATGTCGATAATATCTTGTGTTAGACATGTGTCACCTCTTCAGTTTTAGGTATTTACATCTCATACTCAGAAATTCATACCAGTATAGATTTATCATGGGTCTTTGAAATTTTTAAACAATTTAAACAGGTTTATCAATATACTATGATAGAAACGGGTAGAGAAAAGGTTGTGTTTCAAAGAGTCGACGAGTACTAATTAACCACCAATTCCATGATTTTTATGTAGTTGGGGTATTGTCCTGTTTAACTTCATCCTACTTGTTGTAGTATATCATAATTAACCATGATTTCCCTGCTCTTCTTTCACAGTTCGGCTGAAATCAGAGCCCTTTTGAACCCCATAATTCTTTTCCTACTTGTTAAATAATGTCGAAACGAAACATATGGCGATATCAGCACCAAAAACAGCATCAGTTCTTTCAAGGACAACAAAAATAGAATACATGTTTTATTCATATTATTATATTCCCCAAAAGCATGTATATATTCTTACCTAAGGAACAAAGGAACAAAAGAAACAAGGGAAAAATTATCCCCAAAATAATAATGAGGGGAACAAAGCTAAGTATCCATCCATCTCCTACACTTACATCCCTCCACTCCACTCCAATGTACATCAACTGTCCTCATCACCCCCACCCCCTCCCTCCCCTTTGTAGCTACTTCTACAAACAAAATCAATAATCCTCATCATGTACAGTTAAACCCTAATTCGACGAAAACCCGCTCATCTCTAACACCTGACCCAAGTCAGCAACACTCTGAGAAGCAGCAGGCAAACAACCAGGCAGAAGCTTAGACTCTGCCAGCTAACCTGCTGCTGATCATCATATTTACAGGGGGGCTGCTGCTGCTGATATCTAGTGTGTGCTATGTCAACTCAACAGTGGCTTGTTGCGACGATGATGAGTCCGCGTGGAAGATCTTGCTGTTGGTGCGGACGAGCTTGGCGTCACGCCGTGCCGACACGCCCACCCCGGTGGACCTCACGGAGAACTGGCGCAGGACGACGCCCAGCTCCTCCTCAGGGTCCTCGTGCTTCGCCGTGTGCTGCAGCCACTGGATCTTGTTGTGGTAGTCCGGGAAGAACCACGTCTTCACCACCGCCAGGGTGAAGTAGGGGATGAGTGCCGCCACCGCCACCAGCAGGGTCACCACCCAGTAGGCCGGTGCGCCCCCCAGCGCCTCCGAGAACACCATGAAGAATGTGGTCGAGAACGACGGCGTGATCGCGCCGTAGATTATGAGGAACAGGTACCTGCAGCCAGCACAATGAGCAGTAGCGTCAGTTTGGTGAACAACATACAAGTGACCGATGGTCAAAAAAATAGTGAGTCAGTAGCTCTGGTTTAGGTGTCGGCGCTAGATAGTAGATAGTACCATAGGAAGATGCCGCTCCAGATGCAGATGTGCTGGACGAGGGTGAAGTAGTTCACCGTGATCGCCATCTGCATGTTGACGGCCCAGACAACGCACGTGTAGACGGTTGCGCCAAGGATCGACAGGTCTATGACCTCACCATCTTTGCGGAATGCTTGGTACTTGAGTGAAGCGATGGTGAGGAAGAAGATGATCACAGCACTGCCGACGCCATGCAGCATCCAGCCTAGGAGCCTTGACCACCGGAAGAGCAGGTTCTGAGGACCCTCCTGGTAGAGCATAGGGTACTGCATTGCATTTCCAGAAACAGTGAGCAATTCCTTTTCTTTTTTATCCAGCATAGTTAATTTTCAGAAACCGATGTGAGTGCGTACCTTGAGACAGAACCGAGCGGAAACATCTTGGTCGAACACGCCCATGGCGATCACAGGTAGTGACGTGAAAAGGACATTGTAGAGCGACATGGACCAGTCGTTGTACAAAGTTTGGCCGGAAAATGTTGTCAATGACTCGTACAGGAACAGGGTCACGCCAAATGTGATGTTCTTATATAAGAAGTAGCATACCTGCCGATCCAATAAGAAAAACAAGGAGACATTCAGCAAAACTGCATTCTTGATAAATCATAAGTAGAGTATAATTCACATGCCAATAAATTGTATTGCTTACCATTGACGAGATCCTGCTATAACACCAATGCCCATGGACAAGTAGCAGACGCTCAAGGAAGCGGAACTGCGCAATGGAAACATCGCTCGACATGACCGCCTGCATCCCTTCGGCACCGCTGATTCCAACCCCAATATCTGCCTCCTGAATCATGCCTACATCATTCGCACCATCACCAATTGCCAACGTAACTTTACCAGTGCCGGTTTTGACTAGCTTCGTGACCTGAATCACAAATGAAGATAGACAGTTTAGAATCCACTCTCATTTCCTGGGCTGGAAGAACACAATTCTGAGGTGAAATTTGAGCTTACAAGAGCCTTCTGCTTTGGGGAAGAACGACAGCAAATGACTGATCCACAAGCAATTGCGAGATCAAGGAACATGGCCTTGGTGTCGTCTTTGAGCGCATATGTAAGTGACTTCCCGTCAATGATCAAAGCAAATGATTCATTGCCAGATGCATTTATGAGTTTCTTTCCTTCATTGATTTGCTGCACCACGCTAACCTTTGACGCCTGCCATATATCAGAAAAATCTGGTGTTATTATCGTAAAACAGACCAGTGTTTGATCAATATGCAGGCAGTTATGTATTTAATTCGTTACCGACACATAATGCAATAAGGGACTCGGTAGCTATAATCAGCAACACTTTATTTACCTTATTAATGGCTCCTTTGTCACCACCTTTCTCCAAGGCTATGATATCTGGTGTATCCAGTGTGATGGTTATTTGTTTCATCCCTTGTCTGAGTAGACTGCAGGCATATCTGTGAAAACAAGAATCGAATTTTAAGTTCATAAAATTGACTAAATATCACTGTGAGCACCGAAACATCCAGGACAGATGCTATACCCGATGTTGATGGCGGTCTCCATCTTGTCACCCGTCAGCACCCATATCTTGATGCCAGCTTTAGCAAGTTTGTCGATGCAGTCAGGTACCTAGAGAAAAGGAAATCAGCATGCGCAAACCAAAGAGAAAAAGTCGTGAACCATTCCATTTTACAGCACAGAAGAAGATAAGATTTACTCACCCCCTTTTGTAGTTTGTCCTCAACGGCGGTGGCGCCAAGAAGAATCAAATCCCTCTCTATCAAATCTGCAGCCTCGTCAATCAGCTCATCTCGGTCAGCACTGACAGAATTCTTAGCTGCAGTGAACTTCCTTTCGAATTTAGCATATTCGACCTCCTCAAGTTGACGGTATGCAAGAACTAGTGTTCTCAGGCCAGCATCAGCGTAATCATTTATGTGCTTCTGCGTCGCTTCACCATACGTACTCTCAGAGTTTGACAGCCTCTCGTACATTATACTGCACGCGTTGAGAACAAGTCAAGATATAGCCATCGTACAAATACAGAGAGCAAGAGCAGATGCATCATCTCATCAGCTTTAGTGCATCAGATTGTTGAAGATACTAACCTGTCAGCACCTTTACTAAAGATAAATGTTTTGCCCTCCTCGTCCTTAACTATCACCGACATCCGCTTCCGAGCACTGCTGAACTCAAGGACGTGCAAGACCTTATAAAATCTGCCAGAAAAAAAAAGGGTTGAGGTTAGCGTTACTACAGCTGGGTCATTCCTGAATTTTCACATGAAACGAAAAACAGACTGAAGTTCAAACCCATATATATATACCTGTCAACTTGTTCTCCAGATGAGGGATCCAACTCATGCAGATAAACACCTGCCTGCGTCCTTTGGAAAAAAGTGAAACCAAGTTCATGTGCCGCAACAACAAAGGCAGCCTCATCTGGAGACTCTGCTTCGTATGAGATCTTCCCCGTTACTTCGTCGACCTCCGGTATGCATGTGTGGCAGATGGCCAGCAACCGGAAGAACATCCCAATCACACCGGAGTGCTCTTGGTGAACCCAGTTACCATCCATGACACGCTCGTCTCTGAAATTAAATCCTTTGACCGCAGCTCTCCCCTCAGACTGATGAAAGGCTTCGACGCCATCCTCAATATCAGCGATCATGGGTGAACCGTTTCTCTTTGCCATGGCTCTCTCGACCTCGGTGATTCCACGTCCATACGCCGTGCCTGCGATAGAACATTTGATGAACTCCATTGAGTTGCAGGTCAGGGTCCCGGTCTTATCCGTGAGAATCGTGTGGACCTGGCCCAGCTCCTCGTTCAAGTTGGACGTCCTGGCATGAGCCGGCGTGTCGCTCTCCTCATGATACATATGGATGTCACTGTTGATGAAGAGAGCCTGCAGCAGCTTGACGAGCTCGATGGAGACGTAGAGGGAGATGGGGATGAAGTAGCCGTAAAGGATCATGGCCGTGAAGAAATGCAGCGCCGCCGACACGGCCGGGTTATTCGGATCGTAGACGTTGTCGGGCTCATCTGGCCTGAGGTACCACCTTTTCATCCTGCCATCCACCAAATCATGCTTGGTCGCAAGGCCAAAGACGACCGAGCCAATGACCGAAATTAGGACGAGCATGGACATAAGGACGTAAATGGCCTCATCCATCTTCTTCTCGATCTTACTCCTCTTGGAGGGAGCACTGGTGGCATTCTGCATCACCTTTGTGTCGTGGCCCGTGAAAACCACCACACCGTACACGTACTCGGTGTTGCGGAGCTTGGAGTCCCTGAGCAGTAGCTGCTGGGGCGACAGAGGGTACTGCTGCTGCTGCTCTTCGATCTCTATGTTCCCGACGAACGAATACAGGTTGGCATTCGGGTCCTCGCACCTTATCACGGCCCCGAACCCTGCGAAGCTCTCGTCGTCCTGCAGGCGCGAGGTGACGTCGAGGGACTGCTTGAGCTTGAGGTTGGTCTCGCCGTCGAGGTTCATGGTCTCGACGTAGCAGATGGCGTCGTCGTAGCTGGAGGAGAGGAGGACGAGGTCGGCGGGGAAGAACTCATCCTTCTCGACCTTGACGACGTCGCCGACCCTGAGCTTGGTCCATTTGGTGTGCCGGAACGCGCCGTCCTGGAACACCTTTGTCTTCCTGTTGTTCACCTCGATGTCCTGGATGGAGCAAGAAACAAACATTCATCCACTGGTTTTTCAGCAAAATATTGGTACTTGTGACAAGAGTAGGAGAAAGCACTACTAGCAAGAATCATAGTACTTATAAATTTGTTGTTGTTTTTTGGCAAGGATTAGGACTTGTGGTGGTAATGTTGATGGGACCATATCTCTAAGCTCTACTAGTACTGGAAGAAGAAATACTAGAATGAAGGAATGGGTGGCCATAACTCTAAGCTCCACCAACCCCTGGCCCCCCTCCTATTTTTGTGTAAATTTGCCGAATTTCTGGGCGGTGGACGGATTTTGGTCCCATCCCATGCGTATGCTAGTAGATTGAATGATGTCACCGCTGAATGGAATGGGGATTGGATTGGATTGAATAAATAATTGCAGTGCAGATGATGACCATCGAAGAAGGAGAAAATGGAGATGCAGATGCAGATCCAGGAAGAAGAATGGGGAAAAAAAGAACGGTGGAGTAGTATATACAAACCTGCTGCTTGCGGCGCCAGTCCTCGATGGCCTCCTTGATCATGGTGACGAGGAGGACGAGGACGAGGGGCCCGACGGCGGTGGCGCCGCGGAAGGGGGCGATGGGGGTGTAGGAGAGGCAGGCGACGACGAGGAAGTAGATGTTGGCCACCCGCCGGAACTGCTCGAACAGCGACTTGGGGATGAAGGTCACGGCGTTGTACTTGGTGGTGGAGACGTAGTTGGACCGGTACCCTCCGGCGGCGGCGGCGTCGGCGGCCGCCGCGGCGTCGTTGGCGTGGACCACCCGCGAGAAACCGGGCCCGCCGATCCGGGACCCCTCGTCGTCCACGGCGCTGGGCCGCCGCGCGCAGGCGGCGAACGTGTAGAGCTTGCTCAGCAGCACCTTCCGGCGGCGCCGCCGGCCCCGGCGCCCGTCGTCCGTGTCGCCGCCGCCGCCTCTGCCGCCGGAGGAGGCCATTAGAGGCTGGGGGGAGCGCGCCGGGGAGAGGAAAGAAGCAATTTTTGCTTGCCTGTCCTAGCTGCTTAAAGCTGGGTTGCGAGAGCGAGAGCAGGGCTGGTGCTGGGTGCTGGCTGCTACAGCTATAGTGGTTGGTTGTTTGGCAAGGGGAGATTGGAGGGAGGGCGGCAATGGCGGGCGATTGGAGCAAGGCAGAGGACAGATGGCGAGCTGAAGATCCAATGGAATCGCCGGCGAGATGTGGGGGGGGGGGGGGGGGGGGGGGGAGTATATATATATATCTATGTATCTATAAATCTGCAGCCGGGGCAGCCAAGAAAGAGGACCTGATCTTCTTCTCCTCCGGAAGCAGCCAGCCAGCCAAGGAAGAGAAGCGAATTAAAAAGGAAGGAGAAGGGCTGGCTGCTGCTTTGTAAGGTCCGCAGGCCAAGCCGGACCTCCACCAACACCAAGGGAATGAAGACTCAATCTTCTTCTCCGTGTGCTCTCCTCTGGTCTTGGCTTGTATGTCTGTCTGGTGCGTGTGAAGGGAGGAGGAAGACCAAGGATCCCCTTCCAGCACCAAGGAAAGGGAAGGGCTTGTCTGGTGCGTGCGAAGGGGAGGAGGAAGACCAAGGAGAGGAGAAAGTGCTCCCCTTCCCCTTGCCGCTCTTCTCTTGTTGTTTGGTGTTGGTGTGGTGGCTTTTGGCTTGGTCTCTAACAAATACTAGTACATATACAAATGGAAATACAAATGCTGGCAGCAGCTGCTGATTTGATTCTTGTACTAAACTTCACTTCATTTTAATCAATCTATCAACAAAGGGGGCTGTCTGATTTGGCACACAGCCACCACATGCCAGGAAAGAGACGCCACTCTTCTCTTCTCTCCTCTCCTCTCTGGTCACCATGGTTGACTTTCTCATTCAACCATATGGTGGTGGTGGTGGTGACTTTTATTCTGCATGCATGGAAATTTGTGAGAAACTACTAGCATATACTACAATACCAGTGTGAATAAAAAGAATAAAATTAGTACTAGCAGAAGCTTCCCCCCTCTTGCTTATTGGATTTCCTTTTATTGTTGGTAGCTTACATACTGCAATTCTGGCACACATACATACATGCTGCTACAATACACTCCTGCCTGCCTTGTTGACTCATCTCCGTACACACATTCAAATAACGCCTCGTAATCATGTTTATTTATTTATTTATTTATGTGCGTCGACAATTAATTGGTGATGCTGATGTAGGGAAGAAAGAGAATGCGATTTT
Source organism: Hordeum marinum (assembly GCA_022496015.1). NCBI lineage: Eukaryota > Viridiplantae > Streptophyta > Magnoliopsida > Poales > Poaceae > Hordeum > Hordeum marinum. The sequence goes on along the minus strand of CM039672.1, from coordinate 3,036,271 downwards.
CTTCTTCTTATTCAGCGCCTTACAAGATCAAACAAATTTTTTCCATTTTCATTCACCCCTCTTCGCTTACAATTCCATTGTCGGAATTCCAAAACCAGCGGAAGCTTCCTTCTCCTATCGGAGTTTGGAGATACACGTCTTGCCCACATTGTTGATGCGAGATGACCATCGCCGAGGAGGAGAATGCATTTACTTACCAGCACTTTTGGAAATCGGAGTGTCGCAAGTAGATTCAACGTCGACAAAAAGGGAAAAGCGTGTACAATTTTTTCCCTTCCCCTAAACTTGAAATTCTAAAGTCGGAGCGTCGTAACCGAACACGGTTCCGCAACGCCAAAGCGAGACTTTTATATTCCTGCCTACCTTGTTGACTTGTCTATGTAGCAAATGCCTCATAACCATGTATCCATAACAATAAGTGCGTAGATAATCGTTGATGTATAAGAAAAAGGAAGGAGGAGGGCCCATTCAATTTTAGAGAGCGTTTCCCAAAATTTGGGCTACAAAACGCGGTTTAACGGAGAAAAAAAAGAAAAACTTCTTCATGTGCCAATCTCATTGCCCTCGGCTTGAAATTCTAAATCGGATGGCAGAAGACGCGGTTTGGCGAAGCGAGACTTTTGTACGGGGTTTGAATTTTTCCTGCCACCTCCGCTTTGGAATTCCAAATGGAGGGGCGGCGTGGACAGCAGGTTACATACATGTTACCAGCTACTACTTATATTTATTTCTTCTTCTTTTTTGATTTTGAATGGCAGGTATGTTTATTCCTTCTAGAAGACAGCCAGTTAGGCATCTTCTTCTGGATCCATTAGCACCACCTAATCCATCTTCTTCTCTTGGGCAGCTGCTGGATTAGCAGACCGGTCAAATTAGCTGCTTGATTTGCGGTTAACATGTACAAGAATCTCTGGGTTTAGCTTGGCCCAACGAAATTGACTAATCTTCTTCCATCAACTGGATCACCATTTGTTTACTAGTAATTTGTTTACTGCTAATGACAAACAAATCAAATCAATCTGGAGGGAAGAGGAGGGTGAGATCGACGTTGACATATGCAGCCACGTGATTGGTTGCAGGAAATAACAGGAGGGTTGCTTCACCACCTCAGAAGTCGAGCTGCCGGCCTTCACATGGCCATGTTGGAACTGTCCTCCCTTTTCCTATTCATCAGCCCCATCTCATCACTTTCTCATTCACTCCTTTTTTTCTTCTTCCTTTTTTGCAAAAGATCTCACCACCTTTTACCACTTTGAACTGTTGCACACCACCAGGTAGATTGGTTGATTGATTGATACTTTCCACTCACTTCCCTGTGTAAAAATACAAGACATGTTTTTTCTTTTACTTTTATTAGTAGTACTAGCACACGTCTAAAGCGGGATTTTTTATAATTATTTGTATTTAAAGATGGTTGTATGCATGGATCGATGTAAAGATCAGGGTTAAAAAAGATACGTTGAGTTAGCTTCGGAGCTGCCTGTGAGTGCGTAGTTTGAGGGACAGAAGCGATGGTTAGGCAGTAGCTGTTGAATAGTAGCTGTACTTGGGGATTACAGTGTGAAATTTTAAATAGTCCTGGTCAGGGTCATAGCTGGAATGAAGGAAGACGACCCGGCCAAGTCAATTGCTTGCCATCTTGCATCGCTAGCTAGCCAAATAAGGTAATTGATTGGTTGGGAGGGCAAAGAGATCTTGGGGTCACACGCTTTCCTTTCTGAAAAAGAGAAAATATATGTACTTCAAAATAATTCAGAAACGATTACTCATACAATCGACCGGGTATTTACGAGTAGATCTTAAGATCTTAAGTACCACCACAGGAAGCATTGTAAGGAAAGTATACAATATTGTAATAAATAATACTAAAATATGTACATTTAGGAATAGAGAACAAAAAGTTCGGAACTTTCCAGGATTTATCGGTTTTCCAAAATTTCGTCAAATCCATTGTTACCATAAACCTTTTATTGCTATGAATTTTTAGATTCCTGGGACATTTATAACTCTTATTGAGATATTTATGGTTTCTGCTAACTGTGTGTATTTTTTGTTTTGTTTCTAATTATTTTGTGCTGGTTGGGGGTAATGGGGCTGTCACAAGTGCCAGGATAGCACCACATCATCATTAAACCCGCATATATTGTTTCGGCACTCAAAAGACCAGATTTTTTCAGCATCGGGGTTGAAGCACCCACCTTAAGCTTTTAAAATCGTGTAGGAGCCAAAATTGTATTTCCTTTTTCATTTCTGAAATATAGACCCATAGCTAAAGCTTTAACGCAGAAACGGTATACGGCTTTCGAATTAAGCAATCGCAGCAACAATATATTTTAACAATGTGTGATGGTAGCTGACGCTCGTTATATATGTTATACGTGTTCTATCTACCAACACGGGGAAACCAATAATTTTCAATTGAAAGGTTCCATGTCAAGATTTGCACGGAAATGTGTGATTCTCTTGTTCGAATTAAAGACACTCTAGATTAGCTTTCAAGCTATCCGGTAGTACGTAATTTGCTTCCAGAAGCGATGCATTAGGCTGTTGAAAACTAGTACTTCAGGATTAATGTAGTGTGAAACTTTTGGTTTTGAATAGTCCTAGTCAGCTGGAATGAAGCAAGACGACCCGGCCAGGTCAATTGCTTTCCATCTTGCATACCACGAAACTAGCCAAATAAGGTAATTTATTCCATCTACACTCTACATGTTTTGGCTGTAAAGGCAAAGAGAGCTCCTGACCACACGCTTTCTTTTTTCTAAAAGAAAAAAAAACTTTCTTCCAAAAGAAAACAGAAATTTATAATGGTACATGCTACTGCGAATTATGCTCTCAGATCTTGAAAGAGTGCAGAATTCAAAAATAGAGAATTAGAAAATTTCCTCAGTTTCATGATTTTCCGGTGTTTCATGAAATCCGGTGTTACCATAATAATTTTACTGTTATGTATTTTAAGATTCTTAATAACGTATTTAATAACTTTATTGAAATATTTATTTATTTATGCTTAGTGCTAAGTTTGTGATGTTTCCTCTTTCCTTTTTTGTATTAACCGGGTAATCGGGTTGTCACATGTGTGAAGCTATTGCCACACAACATCCAACCTGCATCGAATGGAGCCTTAACCTAGATGGCTTTGGCACTCAAAAGACCAAGAATATTCTATATGGGGTTGAAGCACCAAACTTGGGCGTTTAAAATAGAGTTGGAGCCAAAATTGTATCATTTTCTATTTTTAAAAGTACAAAACCATAGTTGAAGTTCTTTATATATTTTTTATCTGTGAATGTGGAAAAACTGTAGCTATCGGTTGAATCGTTTCATATCAGATTTAACATGTACGGGATTAGTGACGATACCCTAAGACTTGAAGTTGGTAGGTAAGACCTCTGTGAAGACAAAGAAAGGAGGGAGGCAAGAATAGACTTTGCTAGTTATTTGAGAACGAATTGGAGAGTCTCGTCTAGACGAACATTTGGGCTCGATGAAATCATAGCTTGGGCCGACCTTCGGGCGACCCTCTGGCCGATGCTTCCGGCCTATCCGGACGTCATAACTTCGCGCTTGGAGCTTGGCCCTATCAGAGCTCTTATTTGCCGGCTCAGCATACCGCTCTATGTCGTGCGCCGACTATTATGTGGACCGCTCCTTTGTGGAAATCATCCCTCCATTTGAAGATTAAGATCTTTCGTGTGACAACTTCTGCATGATCTCCTCTCGGGTGGGGGTGGGGGGGTCAAGCGGCAATGTGCCTGATGATGGGTTATGTCCTTTGTGTGGTGTCTCGAGATGAGGAACCACGTGTTCTTCGCTTGCCCTGCTTCCTGTTTTCTTTGGTGGTTTGTTCATGAGCTCTAGGGGCATGAACAGAAGGCCTAGACCTGGTTGAGTTCCTGAAAACTTGAACCAACTAGATAGTCGGAGGAGACGCCTCTTCTAGTTAGTGTTTGTGGTGATGCCATGTACCCTTTGGATGATGCATAACAAGATGATTTGTCGAGTGGGTCTTCTTGCAACGAGCCACTGACTCCATATTCAATTTTTTGGTCTTATTGCAGCACTGGTTGTCGCTCTCTAGACAACGAGACTGAGATCCGTTATCGGGCATGATGGGCAGTCGGACTACGGCTGAATGTCGCCTTGCTCTGCAACATAGTCACTGATCTGTCAGGCACTTGTTGGCCTTTTCTTCTTTTTTCTTAAGCAGGGCATGTTTGTGTTGTTGCCTTAGTAGACTTACTTATGTTTACCTTTTTTTACTTAAATTTGTTGTATGGGTATGGTGGTTGCTTTATTTTCAGAGGGGAGTGAAAGCTTGTTTGTGGAGTGATTTGAGTAATTATGAATAGTGAATAGTACAAGTCAACTCAACATGCAACAAGGGAGGGGGGGGGGGGTCAGCTGCCTCCAATCTTCCATCGCACGGAACCGTACTAAGAGCATCTCCAACAGCCGCCCAAAAACAGCTCCGCACGCTAAAAATTCGTTTTTGGGCGCCGGACAGGCTCCAGCAGAGGATGTAAAATACTGCGCACGCTGTAAAGTTTTGGGCATGCGCTAAAAAGCGCTATCAAAAGCTGTAAATTTGAGGCGTCGGATAGCGCGCTTCACAATTTGCATTGTGCCCTTTTTTGGACGTGCGTTTTTGGGCTTCTGCTAAAGCAATGTTGGTTCGCGCACAATAAAAGTGCTACAGTGACGCGCTAAAACTTATCATGAAAATTAGAGTGATAACAGTTTATTGTTGGAAATTAGCAGCAGCAGTCCCAATTTTTTTATCATGAAAAAAAGCAGGAATACCGCATCCTTATATATTTTTTGTTCATGCATGCCATAGAGTGGATGATTATTGTAGCTAAGTTGTCAGGTTATTAGTGTAGGATCCAGAGACGACGATGACGATGATGCATGCGACTTGTTTTTGTAGATAATGTTTATCTGTACGTGTCTAGATAGCTGCTCCACTCCACATGGATACACCTAAGCGCTGACGATTGGCTGGCTAATTTTGTAGCATTAGATTTTTCTCTCCCGTGACTTGAGCTGCAAGGAGAATCTGCTAACGACCTGTTTGTATTCAAATAGACGGGCAGCGATCAATTTCGATTTTGCATGCCTAAAACTTGTTACTAGTAGTTTATTTACGTTAAATATGGTTTGCATAACTCGTGTTTATGGTTAAAAACTTGTACTATTGCTAATAAGCGTTTTTTGATGGGTTGTTTGGTTTGGTTTGATGTAAACGGTAATACTACTAGTATGTATTAATTGAATTGAAGTCAATGGTGTTGTTGAGTTGGTTGGTCTATGATCTCGGATGTGGCATTGGCATTGGCAATCGCAATCGCAGCCTCCACTCATTGCAAGCACTTTTGACCTTGACTGACGTACCACTGACACACACACACACACACACACATATATATATTTCCACTAACTCAATGAGCAACCCAAGTTCTTATAGTATACACATAACGGTGTTAGTAATCAAAAAATTTCCTCCACTTGTGCATGCATGCTAATCACCAACTACTCCTGCTACATTGGCTTCATATGTCTGCTACCTTACGTAGTACAACAATTCAGAGTTAATTAACATACTCACATCTACTAGCTTCTTATGTCTACTTCTTATTGTTCCATTAGATTATTAAACTGGGTTAGGATAGGGTAGGGCTAATCTCCTCCGCTATGCGGGTAGTACAACGGAGGGAGTACGTACGTTTCACAACCAAATATCTTACTTACGTAGGGTTAATCCCCTTCACTTTACGTAGATTATTATTACGCGCACAATGCGTAACCGCAGGCCCTAGCCGCCGTCCTCTCGGCCCTCCTCCGCCTCCACCTCTCCTTGCCGCCGTCCACAGCGCCGCCGGGCAAAGCTTGGCCGGCTGGACGGCGGCGGAGCATCTCTCCCCCTTGTCCGTCGCGGCTGGCGCGGGGCGGCCAGATCGGGCGGGCCGTCGGGCAAGCGTGGGGTTGGCGGCGCATCGGGCGGGTTTCTTGACGACGCTGTGCGCAGCGCGGCGGTGGCGACGGCCTGCTCGCGGCATGGCGACGACTGCGTGATGGGCAAGATCGGTGGTCACGGGGCTGCGGGGTTCAGTTTGGATCCAATTATGGGTGTCGGGGGCTGTCGGCCGCCGCGGGGTGGTGGTGGTCGTCGCTGACCACACCGGATTGCGGCATTCGGCGCCTGGATATCTACGATGGATTTCTCGATCCTCCTTCATGGCGGGTTGATCCCCATGGCTCTCTCATCTTTGTAGGTTTCGGTTTGTGGTCCGTTCCTGGATCTGGAACCGACGAAGGTTTGGTGGTATATGATGGGGACCGGAGGAAATTTTGATCGGCATGTTCGGTCCGGCATCGGCGACGTCTCTCGATGCTGTTACCCTCCGCGGAGGCGATGTCGAGGTCTTTCCTATCCACCTCTGAACCTCTCCCGGACGAAAGTCCAAAATCCAGTTTGGATTGGGAGGCGGCGGCGTCCTTCGCGTTGTACACTCCATGGAGGCGCCGTCTTGGGAGGGTCTGGTGTTCGGGGAGGGTTGCTGTGGGTGATGGACTCCGCGTAGCTCCAGCATCGACGACGGTGTGGAGGTTGCCAGGAGGTGCGGCGTTGTTTCTACCGCGTCGTCAATGACGACGGGTATTGGCGACATGGTCCATCTGGATATCGACGACAGATGCGCTGGATGGACGAGTGCAGGGCGATGGCGCTGTCTGACACCATGGTGGTGTCGACAGCTGACCTGACAAGGTCTTTGTGTCGGCACCTGCTCTGAAGATGGTTAGGTGAATGACGACGGCGATAGCCTCGGTGAGTGCTGGACCGGTGTGTGACCTATTCTCGGTATGTGGCTAGGATGGGGCATCCGACATTAGATGTTAGGTTTTGGTGCGATGTGTGTTTGATATTAGACTCGGACATTAAGCACCCCTGCATCAAGGGGTTAGGAGTAACGACATGTGTCGTCAAGATAGTGGCTTCAGGCTTACTGACTAACATAATGTTTTGTAAGGTCTATGAAAATAATTAATAAAATGGCTGCAATGAGATGCAGAGCCGGAGTAATACTTTATTTTCTAAAAAGAATGCATAATTGCAGGCGTGTACAACGCAACGCAACGGAAACGGAACGGAACGGACGGAGAGATTCCACCTGAGTGAATTGATTCTTGCCGTGCTACGACCACCGTAGTACCAGTACGACGACCGGTTCCGTACTCCGGAAAAATGTCACTGAATTATGGTACCTACACGGAACAAGATTCCCCCTTTGTGCACGCGTGTTCGAAACCATTATTTTACACCAACGCGGCGCTATCACTATATTTTTACGCGAACACGGCACAAAGGACGCACAGAATGAAACGACCGGACGCAGAAATTCCAACGCTTCCACCTGAATGAATTTGATTCTTCTTCTTGTGCTACGTACTAGGACGGCTAGCTCCGTACATGCAAAATGCGACTGAATTTCTGCTACGTACATACGTACGTACGTCGGTCACGGAACAAGATTCTTTTTTACATGATAATACGTGTCTCGTTCGTATCATAAAGATTGAATTACAAGTCACGTAGAGACCTACGTACATAACAAAACTGAAAAGATGATAGATTTCTCATTGTCTGTACCCAACCGCGCATTGCCACACCACACGTCTTGTAATTTCTAGTAATACTTACTTATAACTAGCTCCACGCGGAATGCTCTAATTCCTACTACCTCTATTCCTAAATACGCATTGGTCGTAGACTAGCAGGGCCATCCATCCATTGCGCGGCCGGTTCATCCATGTTTTCGCTGGTTGTCTGGTTACATCCCTATGTCGATGTTATGGGCCTTTTCAGGGTTTTTTTCGTGTTGGTGTTGTCGTAGGATTTATATTATAGCGCTGCGAGGGCGGCCACTTTATCTCTCTTTTTTTCCCGGCCGTTGGCTTTTATGGATGTGGGTTGGCGGGAATCTTATTTCCCGCACAGGCCGACGGGTAGCCCGGTAACATGTGCCTCCTATAGTTCGCTATATAGTTAAGATTGGAGCGACCCAAGTGGCGAGACTCCCTTCTCCGGTTTTGGGAAAGTTATAGATCCTTACCATTGTTTTTGTTTTTTTTCTATGTTTTCGTTCCGTTTTTTCATATTCATTTTTTCCTTTTCTTTCCTACTTTCATTTTTTAATTCATGAATACCTTTTCAATTTGGTCTTTTCAAAATTCATGACCATATTTTGAAATTCTGTTTTAAAAATCATGAATATTTTCCAATTCTCGAACAATTACTTATACGTGCAAAATAATAACAATTTTTTGTATTCTCAATTTTTTTTAGTTTTGGTAACATTTTTTGAATTCATTATTCGTTACTATGTAAGTGGAAGAAAAAAAAATCTTCGAATGCTAGAATGCAATATGATCCTAAGTTTGCTACTTCACCTATCTTTGTTACTGATAAAGATTATGAATTCTCTGTCAATCCTGAGTTAATTACTTTGGTTGAATCTGAAACTGTTATGGCACATCTTACTAAACTGAATGATATAGCCACCATATTTACTCATGAGGAAAAAAATCGTTATTACTATATTCTTAAGTTGTTTCCTTTCTCATTAAAGGGTGATGCTAAGATATGGTTTAATTCTCTTGCTCCTGGTCGTGTGCGTAGTCCCCAGGATATGATATATTACTTCTCTAAAAAATATTTTCCTGCCCATAAGAAACAAGCTGCCTTGCAGGAAATATTTAATTTTGTGCAAATTGAAGAAGAGAGTCTCCCACAAACTTGGGGGAGGCTTCTGCAATTACTTAATGCTTTGCCTGATCATCCTCTCAAGAAAAACGAAATACTTTATATCTTTTATAATGGACTAACCAATGCTTCTAGGGACCACGTAGATAGTTGTGCTGGTTGTGTTTTCAGGGAATGAACTGCTGAACAAGCTGAACTACTATTGAACAATATAATGAGCAATGATAATGACTGGACTATTCCCGAACCACCTCCAAAGCCAACTCCGAAGAAAAGAGGTATTCTATTTCTCAGTCCTGAAGATATGCAAGAGGCAAAGAAATCTATGAAAGAAAAAGGTATTAAAGCTGAAGATGTTAAGAATCTATCACCTATTGAAGAAATACATGGTCTTGATAACCCTACACACGTAGTAGAGGTAAATTCTCTCTGTAGATTTGATGAAGGTGATATTCTTTATAATAAGTCTGCTAGCCAATGCTTGGATGAGTTTAAAAACTTTGTTATTAAGCAAGAAAATTTCAATGCTTATGTTAGTAGACAACTGAAACATAATGCTTACATGATTGATCACTTAGGAGATTATATGAGTAGAGCAATCAATGATCTTAAGCTTATCAGTAAACATGCTTCCATGGTAACTACTCAGGTAGAACAAGTACTTAAGGCTCAAAATGATTTGCTTAATGAGATGAATGGTAAGAAAAATGATCATTTTGTCAGAGTTGTGACTAGAGGTGGTAAAATGACTCGGGAACCTTTGTATCCCGAGGGCCATCCTAAGAGAACTAAGCAAGATTCTCAGAAAATTAATACTGATGCATCTAGTCATTCTAGTACTAAGAGGAAAAAGAATGATGATAGGACTTTGCATGCTGCTAGTGAACCTGTTATAGATACACCTGAGAATCCAAATGATATTTCTATTTCTAATGCTGAGACACAATCTGGTAATGAACATGAGCCTAGTGATAATATTGATGATGATGTTCATGTTGATGCTCAACCTACTAATGATAATGATGTGGAGATTGAACCTGCTGTTGATCTTAATAACCCACAACCAAAGAATAAAAGATATGATAAGAGAGACTTTGTTGCTAGGAAGCATGGCAAAGAAAGAGAACCATGGGTTCAGAAACCCATGCCCTTTCCTCCTAAACCATCCAAGAAAAAGGATGATGAGGATTTCGAGCGCTTTGTTGAAATGCTTAGACCTGTCTTTTTGCGTATGCGTTTGACTGATATTCTGAAAATGTCTCCCTACGCTACGTATATGAAGGATATTGGGACAAATAAAAGAAAGATACCGGAAGCTGAGATTTCCACCATGCTAGGTAATTATACTTTTAAGGGTGGAGTACCAAAGAAATTAGGAGATCCCGAAGTACCTAATATACCATGCTCTATTAAAAGAAACTGTGTTAAAACTGCTTTATGTGATTTGGGATCCGGTGTTAGTGTCATGCATTTCTCTTTATATCGTAGACTTGATTTGAATAAGTTGACACCTACTGAAATCTCTTTGCAAATGGCTGATAAATCAACTGCTTTACCCATCGGTATTTGCGAGGATGTGCCTGTTTTGGTCGCAAACGTTACTATCCTAACGGACTTTGTTATTCTTGATATTCCCGAGGACGAAAGTATGTCGATCATCCTTGGTAGAACTTTTTTGAATACTGCAGGGGCTGTTATTGATTGCAACAAGGGCAATGTCCCTTTTTATGTTAATGTTAATGAGCATACGGTGCACTTTCCGAAGAAACAATCTCAAGTTCATAGTATCAACTCTATTGGATAAATTCCAACAATTGCTATTGGAGGTTTTAAATTCCCTCTCCCTACTGTCAAGAAGAAATATGAAATAATTATGATAGGGGACATGCCTGTCCCCGTTGAGGTAACCTAGTGTTATTCGAAAATTCTTCGGATTCATGTCACTCGAAAGAAGTTTGTTAATAAGACTTGATCAACCTTGTTAATGAATTCCTTTTTGACGGGCATGAGATGGATGAATTTAGAAGGCACAACCTTTTGTACCCAACTTCTACTTTCTGTTATTTAGATTAAATAAAGTAAAAATGCTATTATTTTTTCTGTTTTCTGTTTTATTCGTGCAATAAAAAATGACCTGAAAATAAAAGTTCTTCAAATGCCCTGAAAATTTAGTATGTTTTTTTCTAGAATATTTAAGAATTATTGGCACTGAGAACACATCAGGGGGCTGCACCAGTGGGCCACAAGCCAGCAGGGCGCCCCCCCTGGCTTGTGGGTCCCACGTAGGCCCCCTCACTTATACCAGTACCCATCCACTTCGTCTTCCTCCATAAAAAATCCCACCATTGCTCAAACCCGTGTTCTAGCTCATCTTGCTGCCATTTTCGATCTCCTTGTGCAAAGCTCCATTTGCAAAACTGCTTTGGGGGATTGTTCTTCGGTATGTGACTCGTCCAATGGTCCAATTAGTTTTGTTCTAGTGCTTTATATATTGCAAATTTTTGCTGCTGTGGTGACCTTGTTCTTTATCTTGCATGTCAAATTTGTATGGTCCCAAGTAGTTTTGATGCATAGCCTCTAGGCACTTGTGGGAGTAGTTGCTATAAGTTTTGTTCACCTTTATTTTGAGTCACTAAAAATTTCAGAAATTTTTCAGAGAAAGAAATGACGAGGAGATTGCTAAGGCTCTTCAAGCCGGGGTTCTAAAGAAAATGAAAATGGGAGGCTCAAATATAATGTTCCCCGCACCGCGGAGGTTCGGCCATGTGAATGGCCAAGTGATGCATTCTTGAAGGCTACCGGAATTTAAGAAGATTTCTATTATTTGGCAGAGAATGCAGGCATCACCGACTTCCTCTGCGATAAGTGTGACCAATACCTCTTACTCACTAATACCTTTGTGCAAAACTTTCATTTTCATTATAGGGAAGATCCTCCTACGGTAGAATTTCACTTATATGGTGTGCCTAAGAATATGAAACTTTACGATTTTTGCAATGTTTGCAAAATACCTTATGAGGGCAGCATCAGTGAACCACGTCCTAGAGACATGGGGGACTTTATTGATGCAATCACTGTAGGAGAAGAGAGAGGGGTGTCAAAGGCAAGAGCGGCTAGTTTACATTTTCCTATTCTACGTTATTATTCATTGTTTGCGGGGAGATGTTTAGTTGGTCATCGGAAGAGTGGAAGCCTTAGTGCAACCGACCTCGCCATTCTGCGCCATGCTTTACTTGCTGATAGAACTTTTAGTCTGGGCGCTATGGTGGCCCAACGGCTGAACTTAAACCGTTCGAAGGGCCCCATATTCGGAGGTATCTATGCATATCGTCTAGCCAAACACTTTAAGATACCCATTAGGCTTGACGACGAAAGATAAATGCTTCTACGTACAAGATATCTATATTATGACAATATGGTAGCACATGATTTTATTAGGAAGGATAATGATAGGAGGCTGCTTTACAACTTAGTGTTTAGTCAGGGTACTTGTAAAATTATTACTCTGCCTGCTTCTTTTTTGTTTGACATCCATTCAAGCAGGTACACTATTATGCCCGATGACATCTACAGATATTGGGGTCTGTCGTAACCCCCAGCACCTGAGTCGGCACCAGCCCTTGATCCATATCGGAATCCAGTTTTTCAGTGGGAGCCACAGGAGCTCCCCAACCAGTGGAACCCTCAGGACCCTCCGGAGTATCCAGGAGATGGTTATTTCCATCCATGGCACTATACCAACTAAGGTCAAAAGCCTAAGCTTGGGGGAGTACGTATTTCTCACCGACATTACATTCATGTTCACACATTCATTCCAGTTGTCGGTGTTCATACTTTTTCATTGTATCATCCAAGTTAGTTTATTTCCTTTTCTCGCATTCTTCTTGTGTGCTTATTAAATCTTGAGAAAATCTAAAAAAATAGTTCTATCTTTACCTTCTAGTTTGTTTAGTTGTAATATTAAAAGAAAACCAAAAAAGATTTCTCGTTCTTCTTTTGCTTGTTGGGAGTTTTCCCGTGTAAATAGTTTTTCTCGTTCTTGTTTTGAAATTTCTTTTCTTTGGGACGTCAGGAGAAGACCATAATGAAAATGTTGAGTGGATCTCATATTCATCATTGTTTATCTATCAGAGAGCCTATATTACCTTGTCTTCTCCTTTGAGTTATTGTTTGCAGATTCGAGCTGAGTCCAATGCACGTGCACTATTATTATTATTCACACCGTTCAGTCGTGCAAGTGAAGGGCAATAATGACGATGTATGATGAAATGATTGAGATGGAGAAAAGCTGGTATGAACTCGACTTATTTTGTTTTTGTAAATATGATTAGATCATCGTTCTGAGTTTAGCTTATTATGAATGAAACATGTTTGCAATGACAATTAGAGATTATAGTTGCTTATGCCATGCTTAATTAGCTAGGAGTGCATAATGGTTTGTCTTGAGTGCAAACATGCATTTTAAAATGGTTGTGATGTAGTATGATAGGATGGTATCCTCCTCTGAATGATTGAAGTGGCTTGACTTGGCACATGTTCACGCATGTAGTTGAACAAAATCAACATAGCCTCAACGATATTTATGTTCATGGTGATTTATATCCTACTCATGCTTGCATTCAATGTTGTTTAATCTCAAAGCATGATTATGACTGTTTTTGCTCTCTAGTTGGTCGCTTCTCAGTCTCTTGCTAGCCTCCACTTGTACTAAGCGGGAATACTGCTTGTGCATCCATTTCCTTAAACCCAAAGTTGTTCCATATGAGTCCACCATACCTACCTATATGCGGTATTTACCTGCCGTTCTAAGTAAATTTGCATGTGCCAAACTCTAAACCTTCAAATAATATTCTGTTTTGTATGCCCGAATCGCTCATGTAGCGACTGGGGGCGGTCAATATCTTCCGTGCTAGGTGGGTTATTCTCACCATATGTGTTGATTCACTATCATTCACGAGAAAGTGGTTGGTAATCGGCATGCCCAGTTCCATGCTCAGAATCAAATCATAATATAATAAAACAAAACTCCCCCAGGATTGTTGTTTGTATGGACGGTACCCGTGGATTCGGCCCGCCGTGGAGTGTGATTGACTCGTGGAGGGGACGGTACCCGTGGATTCGGCCCGCCGTGGAGTGTGATTGACTCGTGGAGGGGGAGTAAAAACTTTATCATTATGTTTGGGAACCACCTATAATGTATCTAGCATGGAAGATGGTGAAATCTCTTGGTTGTTATGTTGACAATGAAAGCATACCGCTCAAAATTATTATTCATCTCTATTTTAAAAGCTCGAGCTCTGGCACCTCTGCAAATCAATGCTTCCCTCTGCAAAGGTTCTATCTATTTTACTTTACTGTTGAGTCATCCTCCTCTTATAAAGGGCACCGGTTAGAGAGCACCACCATCATTTATATGCTTTGCTATTAATTGATATTGAGTATGATTGTGACTTGATCTCTTTTACCATGAATTACAATGTCCAGTCAGCCCTTGTTCTTCAAAGGTGCTCTGCATTTATGTTTTATGGTCTCAGAAAGGGCTAGCAAGATACCATTATATCATATTGCATCATGATTGTTTTGAAAGAATTGTTGTCATCCGAGTTTTATTATTATTGCTCGCTAGTTGATTATGACATAGATATGAGCAAATGTGAGACCTAAGTTTTATTGTGAATATGGTTAGTCTATAATCTTTGCTGAAAACCTGAACATTAGTTAGACACATTTACAACAACAAGATCAAACAGAGTTTGTAAAAGTTTTTCTTTATCACTTTTAGTTTGTCAACTGAATTGCTTGAGGACAAGCATTGGGTTAAGCTTGGGGGAGTTGATACGTCTCCATCGTATCTACTTTTCCAAACTCTTTTGCCCTTGTTTTGGACTCTAATTTGCATGATTTGAATGAAACTAACCCGGACTGACGTTGTTTTCAGCATAATTGCCTTGGTGTTATTTTTGTGCAGAAATAAAAGTTCTCGGATTGGCCTAAAAATTTACGGAGAATATTTTGGAATTAATAAAAAATATTAGCGAAAGAATCAACCGGAGAGGGGCCACCACCTGGTCACAAGCTAGGGGGCACGCCCCCTATCTTGTGGGGCCCCTGGAGCTCCACCGACCTTGTTTTCACTTCTATATATTCCTATTCTGGGAGAAAAAAATCAAAGAGAAGAGTTCATCGCGTTTCAGGATACAGAGCCGCCGCCACCTCCTGTTCTTCCTCGGGAGTGCAGATCTGGAGTCTGTTTTGGGCTCTGGAGAGGGGAAATCGAGCCGTCATCATCACCAACCATCCTTCATCACCAATTTCATGATCCTCTTCGCCGTTCGTGAGTAATTCCATCGTAGGCTTTCTGGACGGTGATGGGTTGGATGAGATTTACCATGTAATCGAGTTAGTTTTGTTAGGGTTTGATCTCTAGTATCCACTATGTTCTGAGATTGATGCTGCTATGACTTTGCTATGATTAATGCTTGTCACTAGGGCCCCAATGCCATTATTTCAGATCTGAACCTATTATGTTTTTATGAATATATATGTGTTCTTGATCCTATCTTGTAAGTTGTCGACACCTATTATGAGTTATGATCCGCATCCCCCAGGGTGACAATAACTGGGATTCTTTCCCGTGATTACCGTGATTTGAGGAGTTCATGATTCTCTAAGTGCTAATGCTTTGGTCCGGTTCTCTATTAAAAGGAGGCCTTAATATCACTTAGTTTCCATTAGGACCCCGCTGCCACGGGAGGGTAGGACAAAAGATGTCATGCAAGTTCTTTTCCATAAGCATGTATGACTATATATGGAAAACATGCGTGCATTACATTGATGAATCGGAGCTAGTTCTATGTCACCCTATGTTATAATTGTTGCATGATGAATGCCATCCGACATAGTTATCCATCATTGATCCGTTGCCTACGAGCTTTTCACATACTGATCTTTGCTAAGTTACTTTTCCATTGCTACTGTTACAATCACTACAAAACTGCTATTGTCACTTTTGCCACCGTTACTATTACTTCCATACTACTTTGCTACTGAATACTGTGTTGTAGATATTAAGTCTTTCGGGTGTGGTTGAATTGACAACTCAACTGCTAATACTCGAGAATATTCTTTGGCTCCCCTTGTGTCGAATCAATAAATTTGGGTTGAATACTCTACCCTCGAAAACTGTTGTGATCCCCTATACTTGTGGTTTATCATTCGCTTATGGGGAAATCGCCAAAACTTGCAGATTTGATCCATTATGGCCATTTTCTATGCAAATACTTACTGATTTTGGGTCTCGGGACAATCTGAACGCTTGGGGATCCCTTGGGTCCGCCTACGGGAAAATCGCTAAAACTCGCTGCTTTGATCCATTCTAGCCATTTTTCAATGCCATTACTCACGGATTTTGAGTGCCGGGGCGATCCGAACGTTCGGCGATCTCCGGGGTCCGCCTACGAGGAAATCACCAAAACTCGCAAATTTGGTCCATTCTGGTAATTTTTCTATTCAGCGATCATTGATTTTGGGTCTCGAGGGGACCCAAACATTTAGGGATCCCTGCGGTCCGCTTGTGTGGACCTCGCCAAAACTTCCATATTTCATCCATTCTGGCCAGTTTCCAACCCGGGTTCGCGTATGGGGAAATTGCCAAAATTCCTAGATTTGGCCGATTCTGGAAATTTTTCTATGCTATTACTCACAGATTTGGGTCCCAGGGTGATCCGCATGTCCGGGGATCCCCGGGGTCTGATTACGGAGATGCCAAAACTCGTAGATTTGGTCCATTCTGGCCAGTTTTCAATGGTATTACTCACCAATTTGGGTCTCAGGGTGATCCGAATGTTCAGGGAGCTCCGTGTCCGCTTACGGGGAAATCGTCGAAACATACAGATTTGGTCCATTCTGGCAAATTTTTTATGCTATTACTCACTAATTTTGGGTCTTGGGACGATCCGAATGTTCGAGGAAACCCAAGGTCCGCTTACGGGGATTTTTGCCAAAACATGCAGATTTGGTCCATTCTGGCCAGTTTTCTATGCTATTACTCACTGATTTTGGGTCCTGGGGCAATCCGGACATTCACGGAGCTCCGGGGTCCGCTTACGGGGAAATCGTCGAAACTCGTAGATTTGGTCCATTCTTGGGTCTCGGGGCGATCAGAACGTTCGGTGATTCCCGTGTTCAGCTTACGGGGAAATCGCTAAAACTCGCAGGTTTGGTATATTCTGAAAATATTTCTATACTATTACTCTCAGATTTTGAATCCCAAGGCGATCTGAACGTTCGAGGATCCCCGGGGTTCGGTTATGGGGAAATCGTGAAAACTCGCAGGGTCAATTTTGTCAGTTTTCTATACTATTGCTCACTGATTTTGGGTCTCGGAAGGATCTGAATGTTCGGGGAACCCCGGGGTCCGTTTACGAACACCTCCTCAAAACTCGTAGATTTGGTCCAATCTGGCCATTTTTCAATGCTATCTCTCAATGATTTTGGGTCCCTGGCGATCCGAAAGCTCGGGGAACCATTGGGTCTGCTTATGAGGACCTCACAAAAACTCACAAATTTGGTCTATTCTGGCCAATTCTTTGTCTTATTACTCGCTGATTTTGGGTCCCGGGGTGATCCTAACATTCGGGAATCCCACGGTCCGCTTGTGTGGACCTCGCCAAAACTTCTAGGTTTGGTCCTTTCTGTCCATTGTTCTATGCTATTACTCATTGATTTTGGGTTCTGGGGCAAATCCGAACGTTCAGGGATCACCCTGGTTTGCTTACGGCGAAATCGCCAAAATTCCGATATTTGGTCGATCATGGCAATTTTTTATGCTATTACTCACGGATTTTGGGCCCCGAGGTGTTCTGAATGTTCGGAGAACCCCGGGATATGCTTACGGAGACCTTGCCAAAACTCACAGATTTGGTCCATTCTTGACAGTTTTGTATGCTATTTACTCACTGATTTTGGGTCCCAGGGTGATGTGAATGTTCGGGAAACTCCTGGGTCTGCTTACGAAGACCACACCAAAACTCGCAGATTTGGTCGATTATGGCAATTTTTCGATGCTATTACTCAATGATTTTGGGTCCCAGGGTGATCCGAATGTTCGAGGAACCCCTCGGTCCGCTTGTAGGGACCTCGCCAAAACTGTCAGACTTTGGGCCCGAGGGTGACTCGAACGTTCGGGGATCCTCGCGGTCCGCTTGTGTGGAACTCGCTAAAACTTCCAAATTTGGTCCATTCTGGCCATTTTTCTATGCTATTACTCACTGATTTTGGGTCCCGGGACAATCCGAACGTTCGGCGATCCCTAGGGTCGTTTTATTGGGATACCACGAAAACTCGCAGATATTTTCCATTCTGGGCAGTTTCTATGCTATTACCCATTGATTTTGGGTCCCCGGACGATCTAAATGTTCGAGGAACCCCGGGGTCCGCTTAAGGAGATTTCGCCGAAACCCACAGATTTGGTCCATTCTGGACAGTTTTCTATGCTATTACTCGGTGTTTTTGGGTCCCCGGGCGATCTGAATGTTCGGGGAACCCCTGGGTCCGCTTACGGAGACATCACCAAAAATGCAGATTTGGTCCATTCTGACCATTTTTTGATGCTATTACTCGATGATTTTGGGTCCCGAGGCGATCCGAATGTTCGGGGAACCTTTGGATCCGCTTATGGGGACCTCGCCAAAATTCACAGATTTGCTTTATTCGGGCCAATTTCCTATCTTATTACTCACTGATTTTGTGTCTCAAGGTGATCCGAACGTTCGAGGATCCTCGGGGTCACCTTACGGAGACCTCGCGAAAACTCTTAGATTTGGTCCATTCTGGCCAGTCTTCGATGCTATTACCTACTGATTTTAGGCCCCAGGGCATTCTGAATGTTCGGGGAACCCCGGGGTCTGTTTATGGAGACTTTACCAAAACTCGCAGATTTGGTCCATTCTGGCTAGTTTCCTATGCTATTACTCACTGATTTTGGGTCCTGGGGCAATCTGAATGTTCGAGGAACCCCTGGGTCCGCTTATGGAGAGCTAACAAAAGCTCACAGATTTGGTCCATTCTGGCCATTTTTCGAGGCTATTACTCAATGATTTTGGGTCCCGGTGCAATCCAAACAGTCGGGGATCCCTGGGGTCCTTTTACGGGGAAATCTCTAAAACTCACATATTTGGTTCATTCTGGACATTTTTTATGCTATTACTCACTCATTTTGGGTCCCGGGGCGATCCCAACGTTCGGGGATCCTCGAGGTCCGCTCACGGGGAAATGCCAAAACTCACAGATTTGGTCTATTCTTCCCATTTTTCTATGCAATACTCACTGATTTTGGGTCCCGGGGCGATCCGAACACTCGGGGATCCCCTGTGTCCATGTCGTGGTCTTATCATGGCACATGTGAGGCCATCGTAACTAGGTGGCGACTTGGTCAAGGTTGATTGGGAACGAGGGACAAGAGTTTACCCAGGTTCGGCCCCTCCGGTGGAGGTAAAGCCTACGTCCCGCTTTGGGTATATTGATGATGATCTCGATTGCAAGGGTGTGAAATCGTTAACCTAGGTCTTGAGGGTTTCTTACTTGATCTTTCTATCTCAGGGGCTCCCCTTCATAATATATATATATATATACACACACATCTGGCCTATTCTGTTTCGCGTAACAGAATATTATTCTGTTACCCTACTTGAACTGACGAATTCGAGCGGGTGGACTCATGCTTTCATTACACCGAACTGATCATCTTGTTTAGTTTAAAAACATAATAATCAAACATTGCAAGAAAAAATGTCGGAACGGGGCGTGTAATATATCGTTGGAAGGCCCTTGACATCAAAATTATAGTAATATAATTTGTTTTTGTAAAATCATCATGGTTTAAGAGAAGTTTTGAAAAAACCATTTTTTTGAAAACCGAAAACGCGAATAGTATTTTGGAGTTAATTTTCAAACAGTTTGTTGGAATTGAGCAAATGAGATGGCGTTGGAAAGCTAGTAAAAATCTGCATCTTCCATATGCAGATTGATTTTTCAAATTATGTATGATTTAAAAGTAATTTGGAAAATTGTGAAATTCCGGGCGAAAAGTATTTTCGCGATTTTTTTCAAATGGCTTGTTGGATTGATGCAAATGACATGGCGTTGGATAGCTATGAAAAATGCATAACTTTTGCATTTTTAAAGTTTTTTCTAATTCTTTACGGTTTGAAGTCGAATTCGAATTCGGGGAAATTTGGTTTTGAACGTGATTTTTTTGAAAAGTTTGTCGAAATGAGGCAAATAATATACCGATAGAAAGCTATCAAAAATGCAAAACTTAGTCATGTTGAATGTTTTCTCAAATTTTCCACCGTTTAAGAGTAATTTTGAATATGGTGAGACCCATCTTGCTGTTTTCCCGTCCGAAAACAAAGTACTCGTAGTGACAAATGTGTGTGTTTGTAGTGAGCGTTATTCACTGACTGTACTTTACTCTATTTTTTGTACTGTTTTCGTTAGAAATTTTCAACCATTTGTTAGAGTTCAGCAAATTATATTATTCTGTTAGTATTTCCGAACTGGCGACTTGGAGCAGTTATACTGATGCTTTCCATCTCGTCGAACTGGTCGTTGAGCTGAGGCGGCGCACGCGACCGGTGGGATGGGGCGGCGCAACGTTTCCCTCCAACGGTAGGAGGCGGGTCGGGGTTGGGCAGGTCGCAGTAGAGCCCAGCCTCGTACTAACGCTTTCCATCTCGTCGAGCAAGGGCGGCGCGCGGGCCGGTGAGCTGGGGCGACGTGACGTGGTGGACCGCGTCACAACAGAGTCCAGGCTCATACATGTTGGACGCATCGCTCCCTTATAGGGGCCATAGTAACAAAGAATAGCCCTATCCTTCACCTCCCCAAAGAATAGCCATATATATACACGGCGCGCTATTCGTCACCCTGGGTGAGGAATAGTTATTCTTCACCTCCCTCAATTTTAACATCAATGCACCGTAATTTTACGTTCCGTAATTTTGTCTCATTTCATAGGTAAAAAGAGATCGTAAGAAAATTTATAATCAGCGTAAAAAATATTTTATGTCAGAGAAAATTACAAACATACAGTAATAGTGAAAAATATATAATAAATTCATTTTTTGGTTTTGTGACCTATATTTTTGTTTTCGTATGTCAAATTTTACGTTGTGATTCAATATAAATGTAACTTTTTGTATTCCGATTATAATTTATTTATAAATTGATCGTAAAATTATCTCGGGTGAAGAATAACTTATTCTGCACCCTGGATGATGAACAAAGTCCGGGTCATAATATGACCCGTGACCTAGTCTACTTCTTATTCATCTTGTTACTTGGTTGAGGGAAAGTCCTCATTACTTCCTTCTCTGAACCGGCCCGCCGGGTGATGGATCATGAGCCGATCTCCTCGTCAAACCTCCTCCTGGGCCTTTGCGCCTAAGGGACTTGGCGGCCCAAGTAATGTCCCTATTCTTGAGCCGTGAAAAAACCACGTCTCAATGCCTATGCGAAAATCACCGAAAATCGAAGATTTCGTCCATTTTAGCCATTTATCTACGGTATTACTCACTGATATTGAGTCCCAGGGCGATCCGAACGTTCTGCAACCTCCGAGGTCCGCTTACGGGGAAATCGCCAAAACTCACACATTTTGTCCATTCTGGCCATTTTTCTATTCTATTACTCACTGATTTTGGGTATCGGGGCGATCCAAACATTCAAGGATCCCTGAAGTCCGCTTGTGTGGACCTCGCCAAAACTTCCAGTTTTGGTCCATTATGGCGAGTTTCCTATGCTATTACTCACTGATTTTGCGTCCTTTGGAGATCCAAATGTTCGGGAATCCCCAAGGTCCGCTTACTGGGAAATTGCCAAATTCCTAGATCTGGTCAATTTTGGCAATTTTTCTATGCTATTACTCACTGATTTGGCTCCTGGGGTGATCTGAATGTTCGGGGATCCCCAGGGTGTGCTTACGGGGACCTTTCAAAAACTCACAAATTTGGTCCATTCTGGTCAGTTTCCTATGCTACTACTCAGTGATTTTGGGTCCTGGAGCGATCCGAATGTTCAAGGAGTTCTGTGGTTAGCTTACGGGGAAATCTCCAAAACTCGCAGATTTGGTCCATTCTAGCCATTTTCCTATGCTATTACTCACTCATTTGGGGTCCCGGGTGAGGGAGTTCGGGAGGGTCCTCGGGCTGCCGGCCTATCCCTACGGGCCGGATAGTGTGTCGCCTTGTGATTGTCAATGAAGGTCCGGACACCATAACCAAGACTGGATCTCTTAGGTCGTGACGTGTACTCAAAGTACAAGAGGATGTTCGACATATTCCTTTCTTTATGTGACCGACATTGTGTAACCCTAGATACCCCTGGTGACTATATATAAACCAGAGGGTTTTAGTCCGTAGGACAAGTTAAGCACGTTACTCTTAAGGTTTAGACCACATCATACGATCTTGAGGTAGATCAACTTTGTACTCAATACATCATATTCAAGACAATGAACGTAGGACGCAGGGTTTTACCTCCATTAAGAGGGCCCGAACCTTGGTAAATATCGTCTCCCTTGTCTCCTGTAACCCATCAATCTAGGATCCACAGTTCGGGACCCCCTATCCAAGATCCACACTCAGGGACCCCCTACCCGAGATCTGCCGGGTTTTACATCGACATTGGTGCTTTCATTGACAGTTCCACTGCGGAATCACGAGAAGGATCGATGGCTTGCTTTGTCACTAGCGACGGGCTCCACCCCGAGGATATCTTTGTCCAAGGCCAACCCTTAGTGTTCGGCGACACCGTTCCGCTCACCGAGGCAGCAGATAACCTTGACCAGATCGTCGGGTTCACACCGGGTCAAGGAATCAAGTTCGGCGATCTAGATTACATCGCCAATGCCCAAGGCGATCTGGTTCTCTCTGGGCTCTCAGCTTTAACTGACGAGCAAAATAGCCCCAAAGCCTCGACTTCTAATCTCTTCCCCGACATTGTGTCCGGGACAACATCCTCGGATCTAGCCCTGAGACCGGATCCGATCATGACAGGCCAAGGTTAGGGGTCAAATTTGGCCGAACACATTCATTGGGCTAATATGTCTGGGTACAGGTCAAACAAAACGCCAAAGGATAGACCAACCAACCCCTCTCCATGAAACGAGACTCTGGCTCAGATCCAAGCATGGGAAATTACAGATTCCCCGGCCCCGACCTATACGGGAAATCTCCAAAACTCACAGATTTGGTCAAATCTGGCCATTTTACTATGCTATTACTCACTCATTTTGGGTCCCGGGCAATCCCAACGTTTAGGGATCCCCAGGGTCCGCTTACGGGGAAATCGCCAAAACTCACAGATTTGGTCCATTAAGGCGCTTTTTTCTATGCTAATACTCACTGATTTTGAGTCCTGGGGCGATCTGAACGTTCGAGGATATCCGGGGTCCGCTTACGAGGAATCACCAAAACTCACACATTTGGTCCATTCCAGCCATTATTATATGCTATTACTCAATGATTTTGGGTCCTAGCGTGATCCAAACATTGAGGGATCCCCACGGTCTGCTTGTGTGGACCTTGCCAAAACTTCCATATTTGGTCCATTCTGGTCAGTTTCCTATGCTATTACTCACTGATTTTGGGTCCGGGGGCGATCCGAATGTTCGGGGATCCCCGGGGTCCACTTACGGTGAAGTCGCCAAAATTCTAAGATTTGATCGATTATGGCAATTTTACTATGCTATTACTGACTGATTTGGTTCACAGGGTGAACGGAATTTTCGGGGATCCCCAGGGTCTGCTTACAGGGACCTTGCCAAAACTCACAGATTGTGTCCATTCTGGCCGGGTTTCTATGCTGTTACTGACTGGTTTCGGGTCTCGAGGCGATCCGAATGTTCGGGGAGCTCCAAGGTCCGCTTATGACGGAAATCGCCGAAACTCGCTAATTTGGTCCATTCTGGCCAGTTTTCTATGCTATTACTCACTAATGTTGGGTCCCGGGGCGATCCAGATGTTCGTGGAAACCTAGGGACTGCTTACGGAGATCTCACCAAAATGCGTAGATTTGGTCCATTCTGGATGGTTTCTATGCTATTACTCAGGGCTTTTGGGTCCCGGGGCGTTCCAAACGTTCAGGGAACCTCGGGGTCCTCTTATGTTGAAATCTCGACAACTCACAGATTTTGTCCATTCTTGCCATTTTTCTATGCTATTACTCACTAATTTTGGGTCCCGGGGCGATCCTAACGTTCGGTGATCCCCGGGGCGATCCTAACGTTCGGTGATCCGCGGGGTCCTCTTGCGGGGAAATTGCCAAAACCCGCAGATTTGGTCCATTGTGGCCGGTTTTCTATGCTTTACTCACTCATTTTAGGTCCCGGGGCGATGTGAATATTCGGGGAACCCCGGGGTCCGCTTACGGGGACCTTGGCAAAACTTATAGAATTGGTCCATTCATGTGTCTCGGGGCGATCCGAATGTTCGCGGATCCCCGTGGTCCGCTTATGGGGTAGTCGCCAAAACTCGCAGATTTAGTTCATTCAGGCAAAAAAAATGTTATTACTTACTGATTTTGGGTCCCGGGACGATCCGGATGTTCGGGGAAACACAGGGTCCGCTTACGGGGATTTTCGCCAAAACACGCAGATTTGGTCCATTTTGGCCAACTTTCTATGCTATTACTCACTGATTTTGGGTCCCGAGGCGATGCGAACGTTTAGGGAGCTTCGAGGTCCGCATGCGGGGAAATCACCAAAACTCACAGATTTGGTCCATTCTTGGGTCCCGGGGCGATCCAAACATTCGGTGATGCCCGTGTTCAGCTTACGGAGAAATCGCCAAAACTCGCTGATTTTTTATGCTATTACTCACTAATTTTGGGTCCCAGGACGATCTGAATGTTCGGGAAACCCAGGATCCGCTTACGGGGATTTTTTGCCAAAACACACAGATTTGGTCCATTCTGGCCAGTTTTCTATGCTCTTACTCACTGATTTTCGTTCCCGGGGCGATTCGAACATTCAGGGAGCTCCGGGGTCCACTTACGGGGAAATCATCGAAACTCGCAGATTTGGTCCATTCTCGGGTCCCGAGGCGATCCAAACGTTCGGTGATGCCCGTGTTCAGCTTACAGGGAAATCGCCAAAACTCGCAGATTTGCTACATTCTGAAATTTTTTCTATGCTATTACTCACTAATTTTGAGTCTCGGGGCGATCTGAACGTTCGAGAATCCCCGGGGTCCGCTTATGGGGAAATCGTGAAAACTCGCTGATTTGGTCCATTTTGTCACTTTTCTATACTATTGCTCACTGTTTTTGGGTCTCGGGGCGATCTGGATGTTCGGGGAACCCCGGGCTCCGTTTACGGAGACCTCGTCAAAACTCGCAGATTTGGTCCAATCTAGCCATTTTTCGATGCTATTACTCAATGATTTTGGGTCCCGGGCGATCCGAATGTAAGGGGAGCTCGATGATATGACTCACTTATTTTGGGTCCCAGGGCGATCTGAATGTTTAGGGAACCCAGGGGTCTACTTATGGGGACCTCGTCAAAACTCGCAGATTTCTTTCATTCTGGCCAATTTTCTATCTTACTACTCACTGATTTTGGGTCCCAGGCGATCCGAACATTCAGGGATCCCTGCGGTCCGCTTGTGTGGACCTAGCCAAAACTTCTAGATTTGGTCCATTCTGGCCAGTTTCCTATGCTACTACTAACTGATTTTGGGTCTTGGGGCGATCCAAATGTTCGAGGACCCCCGAGGTCCTTTTACGTGGAAATCTCCAAAACTCGTAGATTTGGTCCATTCTGGCCATTTTTCTATGCTATTACTCACACATTTTGGGTCTCGGGGCGATCCCAACATTCGAGATCTCTGGGATCCGCTTACGGGAAAATCGCCAAAATTCGCACATTTGGTTCATTCTGGCGAGTTTTCCATGATATTACTCACTCATTTTGGGTCCCGGGGCGATCCGGATATTGAGGAAACCCCGGGGTCCACTTATGGGGACCTCGTCAAACTCGCAGATTTCGTTCATTCTGGCCAATTTTCTATCTTATTACTCACTAATTTGGGGTCCCGGGGCGATCCGAACATTCAGTGATCCCCGCGGTCC
The DNA here is from genome assembly GCA_022496015.1 of Hordeum marinum. NCBI lineage: Eukaryota > Viridiplantae > Streptophyta > Magnoliopsida > Poales > Poaceae > Hordeum > Hordeum marinum. The sequence goes on along the minus strand of CM039672.1, from coordinate 3,010,377 downwards.
GCTTGTGTAGACCTAGCCAAAACTTCCAAATTTGGTCCATTCTGGCCAGTTTCCTATGCTATTACTAACTGAGTTTGGGTCTCGGGGCGTTCGAACGTTCGGGGATCCCCGGAGTCCGCTTATGGGGAAATCGCCAAAATTCCCAGATTTGGTCGATTCTAGCAATTTTTCTATGCTATTACTCACTGATTTGGGTCCAGAGGTGATCCAGATATACGGGGATCCCCAGGGTCTGCTTACGGGCACCTTGCCAAAACTCGCAGATTTGATCTATTCTGGCTAGTTTTCTATGCTATTACCTAGTGATTTTTGGTCCCAGAGCGATCCGAACGTTCGGGGATCCCCACGGCCCGCTTGTGTGGACCTCGTCAAAACTTCGAGATTTGGTCCATTCTGGCCATTTTTCTATGCTATTACTCACTGATTTTGGGTCCCGGGGAAATCCGAACGTTCGGGGATCCTCAAGGTCCATTTAAGTGGAAATCTCCAAAAGTCGATAATTTGGTCCATTTTGGCCATTTTTCTATGTGATTACTCACTCATTTTGGGTCCCGGGGTGATCCAAATGATCGGGTATCCCTGGGATCCGCTTACGGGGAAATCACCAAAACTCGCAGATTTGGTCCATTCACGCCTTTTTCAATGCTAATACTGAGTGATTTTGGGTCCCGGGTGATACGTCCATTCTGCATCATGATTTCTTATTGATATTTATGATATTCTTGTCCACTATTTCCTATTATCATGCAGTTCTTATGCCCTTTCTCTGTGAATATGCAAGGTACATCACAAAGAGGGAAATATCTAGTAACTGGATTTCTGAATTGAAAACGAGGAAAAGGCAGAAAAATCACGAGACTCCAAATGACCTGAAACTTCATAGAGAATTTATATGGAATATTTAAGAATTTTTGGGCCAAAAATATATCATAGGGGGCCACCTATTGCCACAAACCAACATGCCCCCAGGTCGCGCCCTAATGGCTTGTGAGGCCCCTGCTGGCCTCCCGACGTCCCTCTTCTCCTATATGGTGTGTTTTACCCTAGAAAAAATCATAAGAAACATTTCAAGACGAAGCATCGTCGTCTCGAGGTGGAAACTTGGGTAGAGTCCGTTTTGCATTCTGCACTCAGATTCTGTCGGGGAAATCACTCTCCGAGAGGGGGAGATCGAAGCCATTGTCACCACCAACGGTTCCTCCTTCATGGGAGGACCAATCCTCATCAACATTTTCACCAGCACCATCTCATCTCCAATCTTAGTTCATCTCTTGTATTCAATCTTTGTCCCAAAACCTTAGATTGGTACATGTGGGTTACTAGTTGTGTTGATTACATCTTGTAGTTGATGCTTGTTGGATTACTCGGTGGAAGATATTATGTTCAGATCCTTAATCATTATTATTACATCTCTGATCTTGAACATGTTGATGAGGTTTGATTAGTTACTATCATTCCAGAGGACATGGGAGAAGTCTTGTTATAAGTAATCATGTGATGTTGATATTCGTTCGATATTTTGATGATATGTATGTTGTTACTTCTCTTAGTGGTGTCATGTGAACATCGTCTACATGACACTTCAATATGTTATGGGCCTAAGGGAAGTCATTGTGGAGTAACAAGTAAATGATGGGCTGCTAGAGTGACAAAAGCTTAAACCCTTGTTTATGTGTTGCTTCATAAGGGGCTGATTTGGATCGACATGTTTCATGCTATGATTAGATTTATCTTAATTATTCTTTCGTAATTGCGGATGCTTGCGAGAGGGGGTAATCATAAATAGGTTTTTAGTTAAAGTCATAACGGCACCTTAGCACCGGTCCACCCACATATCAAATTATCCAACATGATGAACATGACTAGACAGAAATTCCCATGTGTCCTTGGGAGCGCTTGCTTAATATAAGAGTATTTTCAGGCCTGTCCTTTGCTATAAAAAGTATTGGGATACCTTGCTGCCTTTGTTACTATTGTCACTTGTTACTTGTTACGAATTATTTTGCTACAAAACTATATACCTTGCTGAAAACCGCGTGTGATTTCCTTCTGCTCCTTGTTGGGTTCGACACTCTTACTTATCGAAAGGAATATAAAATGGTGTATGGAAAAGCTTTTCATTTACCTCTTGAGTTAGAACATAAGGCTTATTGGGCAAATAAAGAACATAATTACAATGTTAAACTTGCTGGAGAAAAGAGGTTATTTGATATTAGCTCACTAGATGAATGGAGGACACAAGCCTATGAAAATGCTAAACTGTTTAAAGAAAAGGTTAAAAGATGGCATGACAAAAGGATTCAAAAATGGGAATTCAAAGTAGGAGACCTAGTGCTTTTTTACAATTCTCGTTTCAATTTTTTTGCAGGAAAACTCTTATCCAAATGGGAAGGTCCATATGTTGTCGAGGAGATCTATCGCTCCGGTGCTCTAAAAATTAATAGCTTCGAAGGCAAAAACCCAAGAGTGGTGAATGGGCAAAGTATCAAGCATTATAATTCATGTACACCCATTAATTAGGAGACTAATATCATTCAAGTTATAACACCAGAAGAACACATAAGGGAGGCCTTCCGGAACACTCTAAAAACCTGGAAAAGGGGTAGGTATGTGGTATGGTAAGTAAACCGACTCCAAAAATTCCAAAAATAATAATTTCTATTGGTTTTGGTATTTTAGAAAAAATCCAAAAATAAAAACGAGTCAGGGGGACCCACGAGGGAGGCACAAGCCAACAGCCCCCCTCCCCCCCAGAGCACACCCTGATGGCTTGTGGTGCCCTCGTGCGCTTCCCGAACTCCGATTTCTTCCCGAGCATGTATTCTGACCTAGAAAAAATCATTATATATACTCCCGTATGTTTTGACCACCGCACAATGAGTTTTCTATTCTTGTTTTGAGATGTTTTTGTGACAGATCTAGATTGTCGTGACTTCACCAAGCTCTCCCAAGGAAAAGTTCATCGAGAAGGCATCAACCCCTACCTGCCGGAGGTGGTGAAGCACCCTCAAGCCATTAAGATGCGTGAGGGAGTGCTCCATATCCGGGATGTTCAAGGTCCCAAGAAGGAGGGAAGTGAGAAGGCCAGACTTGCAGTTGTGGAGTAGGCAATTTTCAAGTGCCCACGGATGGTTGAGCGTGGTTTGAGTGCTAACCACTCTATGATCACGGATTTCATCCGAGAGAACAAGTTGGACACCGGGAAAGCGGGATAAGTTCTTTTCAAGCTTCAAGAGCGGATCGAGCACCTCCAAGATCAAATCTATGGACTTCAAAGCCAAAATTGTGAGTATGAATATAGGTTTAAAAGGATGAGCCTCGTTGTCGATTTCAGGAATTCCCGATACAAGATCTCCTTTCTATGATGGGGAGCCTATGCCTTGGAGGACGGAAGGCATCACTACTTCAGCACTACCACCATCACCTAAGGAGGATGCTTGAGTACATGGGTATGGGCATCACCCTTTGGCTTGTTCCAAGCTGGGGGAGGTGCCCCGGTATCGTATCACCATCACTTTTACCACCACTTCCTATCCTAGGTCGATCTTTAGTTTTTCATTATTTAGAGAAATAAAGTTTCAAGATTTGCTTTCTTAGGATTTTGCTTTGAGATCTAGATATCCTTGTAACCGAGTATGAGAGTTATATAATAAAGGTTAGTTGAGTCGGTATGCTTTACTCTCTTCCACCAATTATCATAGCATGACAATAAAAAGAATAGGAAAGATCATATGCTTATCTCATGAGGAGTAATGCCTTCACATAGAAATAGGTATAAGTAATAAAAGGTGTTGAAAACTAATAGACATAGCATTAGTAGTTGATATAATCTATGCAAAGTATGATTGAGAAGAGGATACTTGCATATGAATATACTATCTTGGACACCTTTTATGATTGTGAGCCCCCATCCTATATATAATGATCGAGTGTCGATGTTGGACATGGAAGACAACATAATGATCATGATTGTTTACATTTGCATAGAAGTTATATTATTTTGGATCCCTCAACATGTTATGCTTGCCTTAGATCTTTTGCTAGCAAAAAAAATTCCGCATTAAGTAGAAATACTAGTTGTGCATCCATACACTTTAAACCAGTCTCTTGCCACGAGAGTCCACCATACATACCTATGGATTGAACAAGATCCTTCAAGTAAGTTGTCATCGGTGCACAAAGCAATAAAAATTGCCTATTTTAAGGGAAAATAAGCTTTGTACGATCTTGTGATAGCAAAGAAATAAAAGCGACATAGTGCATAATAAAGTTCACTATCACAAGGGGCAATATAAAGTGATGTTCCTTTGCATTAAGAGATTGCACGTCTTAAACAAATAAAAGCACATGACAACATATGGTTCCCTCTATGAAGGGCCTATCTTTTAGAAAAGTTTATTTTCGTGAAAGAGTCAACAATATTCTTCCTTATTTCTACCTACCAATTCCCTAGTCAGGTAAGCATTATGTGTTGAGGAAAGCTCCAAACAAATATATCTAGTTGAATGCAGGTGATCATAACTCATTATTGTTGACATTATCCTTGAGGTAAATGAGTTGCATGGCGATAATAAAGCTTCCATCTTCCTTTGGGTCCGACGGGAACATTAGCTCCAAAAATATTCAATGAGTGTCAACAATCATAGAAGGATTTATGGAAGTACAAAACTTTGTCGACCGACCACCGGCTTCAACCTCCTCGGCCAGTGGCCGGGGAGTCTTTGTCCTATTTATTAAGCCTTTATGTGGGTAAAGATTTATGGCAAACAAGGCAATCCGGACATACGGTTTTATAAACAAAGGTATGTGGAGAGATATGTTATATTACTATTTAACGTAAGAAACATCTTCCAAAGAAAATAGTCCTGCTATCGGTTCCTTTCTTTGGGTTGTCATGCTGACCATGATGATGAAACCTCATATCCGATCAATGTGGGAGGAAAATATTGAGGATTTAGTTGGGGGAAAGTTCCCGAACTATCTGGTCCATAATGAACCGAAATTTTCACTTCCATCGTTGCCAACCAATTATATCCTTTAAGATGGCTAGCTTTCGGTTTCACCCAGTCTGAGGTACTAACCCGGATGACCCGGTAGTAACAATCATAGAGGTGCTCCCTTTACCGCCTAGCCGAACAATCGAGAACATAGGGGTAAGCACAGGAGCCAGGCAACCCAGCTTGGCCAAAATCTTAAGTCAAATTGATGTATATTTATGGCTTTATTACGATAATTATGGAAGGCAAATTCTCCATTGAGACTGTTTATAACCTGAAAGTTGGCCATCATCGGCTTCCACCCCTTTGTAGATGCTACACAAGGTGTTTCCGTACTAACAATACAACCCTTAGCCGATGTCTCGGTGCCTGGAGGTGGTTGTGTTAGCGGAAACGAGGCAATCAGGTATGCAGGCTTTATAACTTTCACTTAGTCATAGGAGTTTAAAGTTTGGGGCCAGTTACTAGCCCCCGAATATTGTTCGGCATCAGCCAAGGTCAAACCAGTAACACTTCGGCCAATCTTATGAAAGGCCCATCGTTTAACACGGGGTGACCTCTATCGATCTGTAGTTTGATATAGTCATCGGAACGCTGACTAGTTTACGCTCATTGTGATAGTCAGTTTTCGACTTTGTCCACTGAGGCGCTTAACCATTCGAGCTGGAAGCACAATCAAAGTGGTTCTCCCTTTGCACACCTAGCCAAACAAAGCGGGACATAGGAGGCAAGCACATGAACCGGGAAACCCAACTATTGACCGAAGACACAATTGGAAACCGATGCATATAAAGCAATATACGGGAAAGTTTTGCTGTGGACTCCATGAATTACCTTGGCTTTTGATGGGGTCAGCTCTAGTTGCAGCCCCCTGTTGATATTGCCAAAAAGGTGTCTGGCATTGCATTGCGAGACTTATGGTTTTGGCAACGCCGAGATGCAGCTCGGCAGGAAAGATGTCGAACACCTCAACCAAGAGGATGTCCCGCTTCCTAAAAGGAAAACATAAAATAGGTTAAAGAAGTTATAAGCACAAAAAACAAAAAACTTATGTGAAAACTGTACGTTTCAATTGAATCAAGTTTTTTGGTGCCAATACGAAATTGGTCGTAAAATTGTGCTTCCGTCGTGCTTTAACATGACACATTCGATCTCTGGACTTCAGGTGGGTCAGCCTTCGGCTTCAACCTCCCTATCCCGAGGGCGAGTGTTTCGCATGCCAGTTTCTCAGGCAAGCGGCTTTAAAGGGAAAACAGGCTGCCCGGTTATTGACCAAGCACTCGAGTTGAGAAAGGAGTGGTAGAAAAAGACTTTGCAACGACTAAGTAGAAAACATTTATTGTAAAATGACTACAAATTTAAGAGCGCCCAAGTGACTTGGTTAAAACAATTTTATGTATAACGATTGTACGTACCGAAGTACTTGTATCATATATGTGTTCGCCCGAACTTTAAACGCGTCTTAACCGACCGTCGGCTTCTCCCTCTTCAACCAAGGGCCGAAAAGTGTTATCTACTATGCCATCCGAGGATATCGGAGGTGTTTCGAATAACCAGACAATCAGGCCATTAGGCTATAACAGACAAAGCGCGCCTAGGGAACTTATGTTATATTACTATTTAACGTAAGAATCATCTTCAAAGAAAATAGTTCCGACAATGGTTCCTTTCTTTGAGTTCTCATGATTACCATGAGGGGTGTGCAATAGATTTATGTATGCTTGTCTTCTATGATGGCCGACCATAGTTGAAAACAGTAGAAGCGCTAGCTTTCGGCTTCACCCGTCTGAGGTACGAGTTCGGATGACCCGATCGTAACAATCGCAGAGGAGCTCCCTTTACTCCCTAACCGAACAATCGGGAACGTAGGGGTAAGCACGGGAGCAAGGCAACCCAACTTTGCGGAACACTTAAGTCAACATGATGCACATATTGGCGTAAACACGAACAAGGAAGGGTGCGATACATTAATAATCATATGCAAGAGGAATGACTTCATAAAGGAATCCCCCAAGTAAACGGGGTATTTGAATTTGTTTGTAATAAAGAAAGTTTTGACAAAGAAATTTTTTCGCAAACAACTTTTTGTCAAAAAAGTATAATGCTTGGTTGAACCGAATAAAATTTAAAATTGAAAGTTTTTTAGCATGAAAGCGATTCAGCTGGTTAATGTGTTCGGTGTCGATGACGCGATCTGGGCTTGTGGCGGGACGAGGAAGCCCATCGAACTTTGACAGATCCGATGTGTAGTCTTCGGCATGACCGAGGTCCCAGCCACCAAGCCCATCCCGAGGTGACCGAACGAGGAGTTCAGCACTCCAAAGTAGTGTCACGGCTCGGCCGATGTGGAAAGGTGAAGCCCCTGGTCTAGCCGAGGTGGTGGAGTAAGTCGGCAAAGTGACGTCAGGGTGACTGCGTGACGACAGTCGAAGTCGATTTCCTGCACTCATAAAATAATGCTAGCCAAAAGTAATATCAAATAAAGGTAATAATATATATATATATATTTAAATTATTCTACTTAGTTAATTTAAGTGAAGCAAATAAGTAAAGGAATATGGCCTGGGCGCCGAGGTGCCTGAACGAAGAGTTCGGCGTGACGAAGTGGCGACGCTGCACGGTCGATGTGGCGAGATGAAGTCCTCGGTCCAGTTAACATGGCGAAGCTGTGATCGGCAGACGCCTAAATCTCATGTAGGTCGGCTGGTGACACCGAAGTCTCATGCCAGACGAGATGTTGAAGTAGGTCGGCTGGTGACGCCGAAGTCTCATGCCAGCCGAGGTGTTGAAGCAGGTCGGCTGGTGACGCTGAAGTCCCCGGAGCAGGTTGATGAAGGGATGCCAAAAGCCCGGTCTAGCCAAGGTGACGGAGCAGGTCGGCTGGTGACGCCAAAGTCTCAGGCCAGCCGACGTGTCAAAGCAGGTCCGCATGGTGGACATCAGTTTGAAAAAGTAACGGCGCGACGATGCCGACGCAGGTCAGAATTTGTGACGAGGTCAATGCTGGCTTGATGAAGCAACGAAGCGCCCGACCCGTACAACCCGCGGATGACAAGGTTCGCTTGACGATTATTCGGCCCTCGCGATGCCGAACTCTTGGTCGAATGACCGAGATGATGAGAAAATTTCCTTCAAAAAGTACGTTCGACAACCCGTTCTTGGAAAAGATGAACTCGGGTCGGACTCGTTTTCGTGCAGGAAATAGATTCAAAATTCGATGTACTAATTGGATGTTTCCCGGAGTTTAGACGGCCGTATCGAGATGAAATTTTGAGAGATGATCGGTACAGGAATTGCGCAGCCGATGAACGGTGGGATTTTCCAACGGATGTCCGAACTAGACGCTGGACTCCTCGCCCTAAACTCATCTAGATTCTCATCCAGATTCGACACGGCCCCGGTATATTGTAGATCGTCGGAGATTCCTCCACCAGAACGCGACGAAATTTTGCAGGGTTGTTCTAGACTCAATTCCACGCAATTCCATTGAAGCAATCATCAAAGCGACACTCGAGGAGGCAGGGACGACGAACGTGAATCCGCTGTCCAGAAAAACTACATGATTATGCGAGGGGAATGTTGTCGTGGAGCCCCCAAGCACCGTGGAGGTTTCTTCCATGATCTTGGTTAAGATTGGAGTTGATGTTGATGAAGACACTTGTGCAATCTAGATGATCCGACGTGGCGCGCAGTCCTCGGCCTAGTCGAGGTGACCAGTCAAGCCAGCGACGAAGATGCCCACGTTGATGATGTAGCTCGGTTCTGACGCGTAGACCGCGATGGAGCCGATCTGAATTCCCATCGCACCGTGGCGACTACCCAACAGGCTCTCAATGAAAGCACCAATGTCGGTTCTGGACCTGGCATATCTCGTAGTAGGGGTCCTAAGTTAGGCATCTTGGAGCGATGGTAACATGGATACGGGATTTTACCCAGGTTCGGGCTCTTTCAAGGAGATAATACCCTACGTCCTGCTTTTGATTGTATTGATATGGAGTATAGTACGGAGTACATGTATCTACCACGAGATTATGAGATGTAATATGAGATCGTCTATTGACTAGTCTGGCCTCGGTTTATATAATGCACCGTAGGCCTAGGGTTTAGAGGAGTCCTTGTCTTGGACGCCAAGTCTTGTGGAATCTCCCTTGTATGCATCATGGGCTGCCTGAAATGGCCCATTAGTGAATCATCATGGGGGTCCTCGGCCCGACCCACTGGTCGGGAGACGACGTGGTGAGTACCCCCTAGTCCAGGACACCATCAGAAGGATACATGATAGTTGAGTATGTGACCTTGCTAGAAACAAAAACTCTTACATAGACTCTTCTCTTGACTATGACAGTTATGATTATTTCAATGGCTAATGTCATTGTTTGTCGGTTTCTAATGAATTTTATGCTTCATACCACTTTATTTGCGAATAGATTGTTACTTGTTTATGAGAAGCTATATGTTGAAAAGTTTACTGCAATGTTAAAATTCATGATGCTTTCATGTTTGTATTCTGTTTTTATCGACTTCTCTCTCTCAAATCATGTGGTCATTGATAACCCACAAGTATAGGGGATCGCGACAGTTTTCGAGGGTAGAGTATTCAATCTAGATTTATTGATTCGACACAAGGGGAGCCAAAGAATATCCTCGAGTATTAGCAGTTGAGTTGTCAATTCAACCACACCTGAAAGATTTAATATCTGCAGCAAAGTGTTTAGTAGCAAAGTAATATGATAGTAACAGTAACAGTAGCAGCAGTAGCAGTAGTGATTTGTGTAGCAAGTATAACAGCAGTAGCGGTAAAGTAACGTAGCAAAGACCAGTATAGGTAAATCTCGTAGGCATTGGATCGGTGATGGATAATTATGTTGGATAGCATTTATCATGTAACAGTTATAACATAAGGTGATATGTAACTAGCTCCAGTTCGTCAATGTAATGTAGGCATGTATTTCGTATACAGTCATACGTGCTTATGGAAAAAGAACTTGCATGACATCTTTTGTCCATCCCTCCTGTGGCAGCGGGGTCCTAATGGAAACTAAGGGATATTAAGGTCTCCTTTTAATAGAGAACCGGAACAAAGCATTAGCACATGGTGAATACATGGACTCCTCATACTATGGTCATCTCCGGGAGTGGTTCCGGCTATTGTCACTCCTGTTGGAAATATGCCCTAGAGGCAATATATAAAGTGTTTATTATTATATTTCCTTGTTTATGATAATCGTTTATTATCCATGCTATAATTGTATCGATTGGAAACACATTGCATGTGTGGGTAAATAGACAACACAGTGTCCCTAGTATGCCTCTAGTGAACTAGCTCGTTAATCAAAGATGGTCAGGGTTTCCTAGCCATTGACATGTGATGTCATTTGATAACGGGATCACATCATTAGGAGAATTATGTAATGGACAAGACCCAAACTACAAACATAGCATATGATCGTGTTAGTTTATTGCTACTATTTTTCGCATGTCAAGTATATGTTCCTATGACCATGAGATCATGCAACTCATGGATATCGGAGGAGTGCCTTGTGTGTATCAAACATCACAACGTAACTGGGTGACTATAAAGGTGCTCTACAGGTATCTCCGATGGTGTCTGTTGAGTTGGCATGGATCGAGACTGGGATTTGTTACTCCGTGTGACGGAGAGGTATCTCGGGGCCCACTTGGTAATGCAACATCACACTAAGCCTTGCAAGCAATGTGACTAATTGTTAGTTGCGGGATCTTGTATTACGGAACGAGTAAAGAGACTTTCCGGTAACGAGGTTGAACTAGGTATGGAGATGCCGACGATCGAACCTCGGGCAAGTAACATACCGAAGAACAAAGGGAACGTTATACGGGATTAACTGAATCCTTGACATAGAGGTTTGACCGATAAAGATCTTCATAGAATATGCAGGAACCAATGTGGACGTCTAGGTCCCACCATTGGTTATTAACCGTAGAGGTGTCTAGGTCATGTCTACATAGTTCTCGAACCCGCAGGGTCTGCACACTTAAGGTTCGGTGACGTTTCGGTAGTGTAGAGTTATGTATGGTGGTGACCGAAGGTTGTTCAAAGTCCCGGATGAGATCCCATACGTCACGAGGAGCTCCGAAATGGTTCGGAGGTAAAGATTCATATATAGGAAGTCCCAGTTTGGTCGCCGGAAAAGTTTCGGGCTCATCGGTAGTGTACCGGAAGTGCCGTAGTGTACCGGGAGACCTCCGGGAGGGGTATTTCGACCCCAGAGGGTCCATGGGCTGTGGATAGTGATAACCAGCCCTTAGTGGGCTGGAGTAACAGCCACAATGAGGCCCATGGCGCAGGAGGCAAAAGTCCTAAAGGAAAAGGTGGAAAAAAGGCAAAAAGGGAGAGTCCTACTCCTACTAGGAGTGGAGGAGGAGTAGGACTCCTCCCCCTCTAGCCGGCTGACTCCTAGGAGGCCTTGGGCTTGCGCCAAGGATGCCTCTCCCTCCCTCCTTTATATACTGGTGGATTGGGGGCTGTTTGGACACAGTTTACGGCCACGTGCTACCCGTTCCACCGGTGCTCCTCTAGATCGGTTTTCCGTAGTGCTTAGGCGAAGCCCTGCCGGAATCACTCCACCACCATCGCCAGAGCGCCGTCACGCTGCCGGTGAACTCTTCCTCCTATCCACCTCCTCTTGCTGGATCAAGACGGTGGAGATCGTCATCAAGCTGCACGTGTGCTGAACGCGGAGGTGCCGTCCGTTCGGTACTAGATCGGAAGGATCGTGATCAAGGCCACGGGACGTTCGTGATCGGATCGCGGGACGGATCGTGACGAGATCGCGGGACGGTTTGTGATTGGTTCGCAGGACGGTGCATGGTTAGATCGTGGGATGCTCGGCGATTTGGATCGCGAAGAAGTTCGACTACACCAACCGCGTTTCTTAACGCTTCCCGCTTAGCGATCTACAAGGGTACGTAGATCCACTCTCCCTCTCATAGATGCTCATCACCATGGATAGGTTTGCGTGTGCGTAGGAACATTTTTGTTTCCCATGCGATGTTCCCCAACAGTGGCATCATGAGCTAGGTTGATGGTTCGATGAGATCTCGAGTAGAACACAAAAGGTTTGTGGGCGTTGATGCTTAGATTGCTTCCTCCCTTGGTCGGATTTTGGTTCAGCGGTATTGTGAGATGAAGCGGCCCGGACCAACATTACTCGTACGCTTACGAGAGACCGGTTCCCTCGATGCAACTTGTTGCTTAGATGGCTTGCGAGTGACAGTTTCTCTTACTTTAGTTGGATCGGATCCGACAAAGGCGGTCCTTGTGAAGGTTGAAAAGCAATCTATGTATCACCGTTGTGGTTTATGCGTAGGTGAGAATCGTTCTTGCTAGATACCCGTAGCAGCCACGTAAAACATGCAACAACAATTAGAGGACGTCTAACTTGTTTTTGCAGGGTATGTTGTGATGTGATATGGCCAATTACATGATGAGATATATGTGATGTATGAGATGATCATGTGATGTATAGACTTTCACGACTTGCACGTCGGTGGATACGGCAACCGGCAGGAGCCATAGGGTTGTCTTTAATTATTGTATGACCTGCGTGTCAATCATTAAGCGCTATGTAATGCTTTACTTTATCGCTAAGCGGTAGCAATAGAAGTACAAGCAGGGCTGGCGCCACAACCCCAATGGCAGCACCTTGATGGAGATCAAGATGATGGAGATCATGGTATTGTGCCGGTGACGATGGAGATCATGCCGGTGTTTCGAAGATGGAGATCTTAAACACAAGTTCATGGCCATATCATGTCACTTATGAATTGCATGAGATGTTAATCCTTTTATGCACCTTGTTTTGCTTAGTACGACGGTAGCATTATAAGGTGATCCCTCACTTGAATTTCAAGATGAACTGTGTTCTCCCCGAGTGTGCACTGTTGCGAAAGTTCGTCATGTCGAGACACCACGTGATGATCGGGTGTGATAGACTCTACGTTCACATACAACGGGTGCAAGCCAGATTTGCACGTGCAGAACACTCGGGTTAAACTTGACGAGCCTAGCATGTACAGACATGGCCTCGGAACACAAGAGACCGAAAGGTCGAACATGAGTCATATAGTAGATATGATCAACATAAATGATGTTCACCATTGAAACCAGCTTAACTCACGTGATGATCGGACTTGAGTTGGTGAATTTGGATCATGTGGCACTCAGATGACCTGAGGGATGTCAATTTGAGTGGGAGCTTTAGTAATTTGATTAACTAAACTCATTATATTGAACAATAGTCTAAGTAACCTTTGCATATTTATGTTGTAGATCAATGGCTCGCGCAGTAGCACCCCTGAATTTTAATGTGTTCCTAGAGAAAGCTAAGTTGAAAGATGACAGAAGTAACTTTGTTGATTGGGCCCATAATCTGAGGATTATCCTTACGGCTTCCCAGAAACAATATGTCCTTGATGCACCGCTTGGTGACCAACCAGAAGACATGACCTCCGAAGACGTTAAGAACACTTGGGAGGCTCGAGCTGGAGACTACTCAATAGTTCAGTGTGCAATATTGTATGGCTTAGAACCGGGACTTCAAAGACGTTTTGAACGTCATGGAGAATATGAGATGTTCCAAGAGTTGAAGTTTATCTTTCAGAAGAATGCCCGGATCGAGAGGTATGAGACCTCCGATAAGTTCTATGCTTGCAAGATGGAGGAGAATGGGTCTATCAGTGAGCATATACTCAGAATGTGTGGGTATTCAAACCGTCTAGGTGAGGTGGGAATTACCCTTCCGCTAGAGGCGATCACTGATAGAGTTCTTCAATCACTGCCACCTAGTTACAAGAGCTTTGTGATGAACTATAACATGCACGGGATGAACAAGTCAGTCGCCGAGCTGTTTGCGATGCTGAAAGTCGTTGAGTCTGAAATCCAGAAAGAACATCAAGTGTTGATGGTCAATAAAACCACTAGTTTCAAGAAAAATGGCAAGGGCAAAGGCAAGAAGGGTAAAACCAAGAAGGATGGGAAAGCAGTTGTTGCTCCTACAAAGAAGCCTAAGCATGGACCTAAGCCAGAAACTGAGTGCTTTCATTGCAAGGGAACTGGTCACTGGAAGCGGAACTGCCCCAAGTACCTAGGTGACAAGAAGGCGGCCAACGACAAACAAGGTATATATGATATACATGTTATTGATGTGTACCTTACTAGTTCTCGTAGTAGTGCCTGGGTATTTGATACCGGTTCGGTTGCTCACATTTGCAACTCAAAGCAGGAACTACAGAATAAACGAAGACTGGCAAAGGACGAAGTGACGATGCGTGTGGGAAATGGTTCCAAGGTTGATGTGATCGCCGTCGGCACACTCTCTCTTCGATTACCATCGGGATTAGTGATGAACCTGAATAATTGTTATTTAGTGCCTGCGTTAAGCATGAACATTATATCTGGATCTTGTTTATTGTGAGACGGTTACTCATTTAAGTTAGAGAATAAAGGTTGTTCTATTTATATGAGTAATATATTTTATGGTCATGCACCCAATGTTAGGGGTTTATTCATATTGAATCTTGATAGTGATGACACACATGTTCATAACATTGATGCCAAAAGATGTAGAGTTGTTAATGATAGTACCACTTTCTTGTGGCACTGCTGTTTGGGTCATATTGGTGTAAAACGCATGAGGAAGCTCCATGCTGATGGACTTTTGGAGTCACTTGATTTTGAATCACTTGACACATGTGAACCATGCCTGATGGGCAAGATGACTAAAACGCCGTTCACTAGAACAATGGAACGGGCAAGTGACTTGTTGGAAATCATACATACTGATGTGTGCGGTCCAATGAATGTTGCAGCGCGCGGTGGATATCGTTACTTTCTCACCTTCACTGATGACTTGAGTAGATATGGGTATATTTACTTGATGAAACACAAGTCTGAAACATTTGAAAAGTTCAAGCAATTTCAGAGTGAAGTTGAGAATCATCGTAACAAGAAGATTAAATTTCTGCGATCTGATCGAGGAGGTGAATATCTGAGTTATGAGTTTGGCAGTCACTTAAGACAATGTTGAATTGTGTCACAGTTGACACCGCCCGGAACACCACAGTGTAATGGTGTGTCTGAACGTCGTAATCGAACCTTATTAGATATGGTGCGTTCTATGATGTCTTGCCGATTTGCCACTATCGTTTTGGGGTTATGCATTAGAGACAGCTGCATTCACTTTAAATAGGGCACCATCAAAATCCGTTGAGACGACGCCATATGAACTGTGGTTTGGCAAAAGGCCAAAGTTGTCGTTTCTTAAAGTTTGGGGATGTGATGCTTATGTCAAAAAGCTTCAGCCTAAAAAGCTGGAACCCAAAGCCGAGAAATGCGTCTTCATAGGATACCCGAAAGAGACAGTCGGGTATACCTTCTATCTCAGATCCGAAGGCAAAGTGTTTCTCCCTAAGAACGGAACATTTCTTGAGAAAGAATTTCTCTCGAAAGAATTGAGTGGGAGGAAAATAGAGCTTGATGAGGTTATTGAACCTTTACTTCAACCAGAAAGTAGCGCAGCGCAGAAAGATGTTTCTGTGGAACCTACGGTGGTAGAAGAGGAAGTTAATGATGGTGATCATGAAGCTTCGGATCAAGCTGCTATTGAACCTCGTAGGTCGACAAGGACGCGTACTACTCCCGAGTGGTACGGCAACCCTGTCTTGGAGGTCATATTGTTAGACAACAATGAACCTACGAGCCATGGAGGAGCAGTGATGGGCCCGGATTCCGAGAAATGGTTAGAGGCCATGAAATCCGAGATGGGATCCATATATGAAAACAAAGTATGGACTTTGGAAGTACTACCTGAAGGGCGAAAGGCCATTCAGAACAAATGGATCTATAAGAAGAAGACAAATGCGGATGGTAATGTCACCGTCTATAAAGGTCGACTTGTGGCAAAGGGTTTTTCACAAGTTCGAGGAGTTGACTACGATGAGACTTTCTCACCCGTAGCGATGCTCAAGTCTGTCAGAATCATGTTGGCAATAGCTGCTTATTTCGACTATGAAATTTGGCAGATGGATGTCAAAACGGCGTTCCTCAACGGTTTCCTTGAGGAAGAGTTGTATATGATGCAACCCGAAGGTTTTGTCGATCCAGAGAATGCTGACAAAGTTTGCAAACTCCAGCAATCCATTTATTTACTGGTGCAGGCATCTCGGAGTTGGAATAAGCGCTTTGATGAGGTGATCAAAGCGTTTGGGTTTATACAAGTTTATGGAGAAGCTTGTATTTACAAGAAAGTGAGTGGGAGCTCTATAGCGTTTCTAGTGTTATATGTGGATGACATATTGCTGATTGGAAACAATATAGAAATGCTGGAAAGCGTGAAGGAATATTTGAATAAGAGTTTTTCAATGAAGGACCTAGGAGAAGCTGCTTTCATATTAGGCATTAAGATCTATAGAGATAGGTCGAGACGCTTAATAGCACTTTCACAAAGCACATACCTTGATAAATGGAGCAGTCCAAGAAAGGGTTCTTGCCTGTGTTACAAGGTGTGAAGTTGAGTAAGACTCAATGCCCAGTGACTGCAGAAGATAAAGAAAAGATGAGCGTCATCCCCTATGCTTCAGCCATAGGCTCTATCATGTATGCAATGTTGTGCACAAGACCCGATGTCAGCCTTGCCATAAGTATGGCCGGAAGGTTTCAAAGTGATCCTGGAGTGGAGCACTGGCAGGCGGTCAAGAATATCCTTAAGTACCTTAACAGGACTAAGGACATGTTTCTCGTTTATGGAGGTGATGAAGAGCTCGTCGTAAAGGGTTACGTCGATGCAAGCTTTGACACTGATCCGGACGATTCTGAATCGCAAACTGGATACGTATTTATTCTTAACGGGGAAGCGGTAAGCTGGTGCAGTTCCAAGCAAAGCGTGGTAGCTGATTCTACGTGCGAAGCGGAGTACATCGCAGCCTCGGAGGCAGCGAAGGAAGGTGTCTGGATGAAGCAGTTCATGACAGATCTTGGAGTAGTGCCCAATGCACTGAATCCAATAAAACTGTTCTGTGACAACACTGGTGCCATTGCTCTAGCCAAGGAACCAAGGTTTCACAAGAGGACCAGACACATAAAGTGACGCTTCAACTCCATCCGGTTCTACATCGAGGAGAAGGACATAAATATTTGCAAAGTGCACACGGATCTGAATGTTGCAGAACCATTGACTAAACCTCTTCCAAGGGCTAAACATGATCAACACCAGAACTGTATGGGTGTTCGATTCATTACCATGTAAATCACATAGTGATGTGAACTAGATTATTGACTCTAGTGCAAGTGGGAGACTGTTGGAAATATGCCCTAGAGGCTATATATAAAGTGTTTATTATTATATTTCCTTGTTTATGATAATCGTTTATTATCCATGCTATAATTGTATTGATTGGAAACACATTGCATGTGTGGGTAAATAGACAACACAGTGTCCCTAGTATGCCTCTAGTGAACTAGCTCGTTGATCAAAGATGGTCAGGGTTTCATAGCCATTGACATGTGATGTCATTTGATAATGGGATCACATCATTAGGAGAAATATGTGATGGACAAGACCCAAACTACAAACGTAGCATATGATCGTGTCAGTTTATTGCTACTGTTTTCTGCATGCCAAGTATATGTTCCTATGACCATGAGATCATGCAACTCATGGATATCGGAGGAGTGCCTTGTGTGTATCAAATGTCACAACGTAACTGGGTGACTATAAAGGTGCTCTACAGGTATCTCCGATGGTGTCTGTTGAGTTGGCATGGATCGAGACTGGGATTTGTTACTCCGTGTGACGGAGAGGTATCTCGGGGCCCACTTGGTAATGCAACATCACACTAAGCCTTGCAAGCAATTTGACTAATTGTTAGTTGCGGGATCTTGTATTATGGAACAAGTAAAGAGACTTGCCGGTAACGAGGTTGAACTAGGTATGGAGATGCCGACGATCGAACCTCGGGCAAGTAACATACCGAAGAACAAAGGGAACGTTATACGGGATTAACTGAATCCTTGACATAGAGGTTCGATCGATAAAGATCTTTGTAGAATATGTAGGAACCAATGTGGATGTCTAGGTCCCACCATTGGTTATTGACCGTAGAGGTGTCTAGGTCATGTCTACATAGTTCTCGAACCCGTAGGGTCTGCATACTTAAGGTTCGGTGACGTTTCGGTAGTGTAGAGTTATGTATGGTGGTGACCGAAGGTTGTTTGGAGTCCCGGATGAGATCCCGGACATCACGAGGAGCTCCGGAATGGTCTGTAGGTAAAGATTCATATATAGGAAGTCCCAGTTTGGTCGCCGGAAAAGTTTGGGCTCATCGGTAGTGTACCGGGAGTGCCGGTAGTGTACCGGGAGACCTCCGGGAGGGGTATTTCGACCCCAGAGGGTCCATGGGCTGTGGAGAGTGATAACCAGCCCTTAGTGGGCTGGAGGAACAGCCACAATGAGGCCCATGGTGCAGGAGGCAAAAGTCCTAAAAGAAAAGGTGGAAAAAAGGCAAAAAGGGAGAGTCCTACTCCTACTAGGAGTGGAGGAGTAGGACTCCTCCCCCTCTAGCCGGCTGACTCCTACGAGGCCTTGGGCTTGTGCCAAGGCCGCCTCTCCCTCCCTCCTTGATATACTGGTGGATTGGGGGCTGTTTGGACACAGTTTACGGCCACGTGCTACCCGTTCCACCGGTGCTCCTCTAGATCGGTTTTCCGTAGTGCTTAGGCGAAGCCCTGCCGGAATCACTCCACCACCATCGCCAGAGTGCCATCAAGCTGATGGTGAACTCTTCCTCCTCTCCACCTCCTCTTGCTGGATCAAGACGGTGGAGATCGTCATCAAGTTGCACGTGTGCTGAACGCGGAGGTGTCGTCCGTTCGGTACTAGATCGGAAGGATCGTGATCAAGGCCACGGGACGTTCGTGATCGGATCGCGGGACGGATCGTGACGAGATCGCGGGACGGTTCGTGATTAGATCGCGGGACGATTGGCGATTTGGATCGCGAAGAAGTTCGACTACACCAACCGCGTTTCTTAACGCTTCCCGCTTAGCGATCTACAAGGGTACGTAGATCCACTCTCCCTCTCGTAGATGCTCATCACCATGGATAGGTTTGCGTGTGCGTAGGAAAATTTTTGTTTCCCATGCGACGTTCCCCAACAACTCTGGGGTTGCCGGGTCATAACACATAGTAGGTGACTACAACTTGCAAGATAGGATCAAGAACACACATATATTGATGAAAACATAATAGGTTCAGATCTGAAATCATGGCACTCGGGCCCTAGTGACAAGCATTAAGCATAGCAAAGTAGTAGCAACATCAATCTTAGAACATAGTGGATACTAGGGATCAAACCCTATGAAAACTAACTCGATTACATGATAGATCTCATCCAAACCCTCACCGTCCAACAAGCCTACGATGAGATTACTCACGAACGATGGAGAGTATCATGAAATTGGCGATGGAGGATGGTTGATGATGACGATGGCTTCGATTTCCCCTCTCCGGAGCCCAGAACGGACTCCAGATCTGCCCTCCTGAGGAAGAACAGGTGGTGGCGGCGGCTTCGTATCGTAAAACGCGATGATTTCTTCTCTCTGATTTTTTTGGGACGAATAGGGTTATATGGAACTGGAGAGGAGGTCGGAGGGGCCACGTGGGCCCTACGAGCCTGCCAGGCGTGGCCTAGGGGGGCGCGGCTCCTGGGCTCGTGGCCCACTGGCTCCTCCCCTCCGGTTGATTCTTTCACCGGTATTTTTTATATATTCCACAAAAATTCCTCGTCAATTTTCAGGTCATTCCGAGAACTTTTATTTCTGCACAAAAACAACACCATGGCAGTTCTGCTGAAAACAGCGTCAGTCCGGGTTAGTTTCATTCAAATCATGCAAATTAGAGTCCAAAACAAGGGCAAAAGAGTTCAGAAAAGTAGATACGTTGGAGACGTATCAACTCCCCCAAGCTTAAAGCCGTGCTTGTCCTCAAGCAATTCACTTGATAAACTGAAAGAGACAAAAGAAAAACTTTTACGAACTCTGTTTGGTCTTGTTGTTGCAATTATGTCTAACTCATATTCAAATTTTCAGCAAGATCATAAGCTAACCACATAAGCAATGACAATTAGGTCTCATGGTATACTCATGTCAATGGCACAACTAACTAGCGAGTCATAATAATAAATTTCAAACGTCAACACTTCAACCAAAACACTCATGATATAATATGAATAGATGGTATCTCGCTAGCTCTTTCTGAGACCGCAAAACATAAATGCAGAGCACCTTCAAAGACCAAGGGCTGACTAGAAATTGTAATTCATGGTAAAGGAGATCCAGTCATAATCATACTCAATATCAATTAATAGCAAAGCATGCAAATGACGGAGGTGCTCTCTAGCCAGTGCTTTTAATAAGAAGAGGATGACTCAACAGCAATGTAAATAGATAGGCCCTTCGCAGAGGGAAGCATTGATTCGCAGAGGTGCCAGAGCTCAAGCTTTTGAAAACAGAGGTAGATAATTTTTGGGGTGGCATGCTTCATTGTCAACGCGATAACAAAGAGTTTTCACCATCTTCCATGCTACACGTATTATAGGCGGTTCCCAAACAGAATAGTAAAGTTTTGACTCCCCCAACCACCAATCAATCACACTCCACGACTAGCCGAATCCTCGGGTGTCGTCCATACCAACAACAATCCAGGGGGGTTTTGTTTGCAATTATATTTTTATGTGATTTGAACATGGAACTGGGCATTCCGATTATCGGCCCCTTTCTCGTGAGTGATAGTGAATAAACACATATCGAGGATAACACGCCTAGCATGGAAGATACTGACCACCCCTTGTCACAACATGAGCGGTTCAGGCATAAAACAGGTTATTATTTGAAGGTTTAGAGGATGGCACGTGCAAATTTACTTGGAACGGCAGGTAGATACCGCATATAAGTAGGTATGGTGGACTCATATGGAACAACTTTGGGTTTAGGAAAGTGGATGCACAAGCAGTATTCCCGCTTAGTACAAGTGAAGGCTAGAAAGAGATTGGGAAGCGACCAACTAGAGAGCGATAACAGTCATCAACATGCATTGAGATTAACCAACATTGATTGCAAGTATGAGTAGGATATAAATCACCATGAACATGAATATCGTAGAGGCTATGTTGATTTTGTTTCAACTACATGCGTGAACATGCGCCAAGTCAAGCCACTTGAATCATTCAAAGGAGGATACCATCCTATCATACTACATCACAATCATTTTAAAATTTATGTTGGCATCCAAGACAAACCATTATAAGCTCCTAGCTAATTAAGCATGGCATAAGAAACTATGATCTCTAAGTTGTCATTGCAAACATGTTTCTCTCATAACAATGCTGAATTAGGAACGATGAGCTAGTCATATTTACAAAAACAAAATAGATCGAGTTCATACCAGCTTTTCCAGGCTCAGTCACTTCATCATATATCGTCATTATTGCCTTTCACTTGCACGACCGAATAATGTGAATAATAATAAGAGTGTTCGTGCATTGGACTAAGCTGGAATCTGCAAGCAAACTCAGAGGAGAAGACAAAGCAATATGGCTCTTTGACGAATAAACAATAATGCATATGAGAGCCACTAATCATTTTAATCATGGTCTTCTACCTCGACCCAGAGAAAAAGAAAACTATTTACACGGGAAAGCTCCCAACAAGCAAAAAAGAACGGGAAATATTTTTGGGTTTTCTTTTCTTCATTACTACTAAGCATGCAAGAATGTAAAGTTGCAACTAATTTTTTGTTTTTCTCATTTTTAATTTTTTTGGGTTTTCTCAAGTTAATAAAACACACAAGAAGAGTGCGAGAAAATTTAAGAAAATAAACTAGCATGGGTGATATAATGAAAAAGTGTGAACACCGACTACCAAAGTGAATGTGTGAACAGGAATATAAAGTCGGTGAGAAACACGTACTCCCCCAAGCTTAGGCTTTTGGCCTAAGTTGGTCTACTCCCAAGGAGGAAAGTAACCGGCTCTGGGGTACTCTGGAGCGTATCCAAAATCATAGTGTGGGTTGTACTTGGATGCGGCAGCTACCGCCTGAATAGCTGCCTCATGGAGGCGAGCAGCCTTCACCTCCCTCTCATACTCCTCTGCCTCTTCTCTGGTTATGTAATATCTCCGTTTACTCTGAAAATCAAAGAAGGCAGGAGCAGGAAGGGTAATATGGAAAACATGTTGTCGATTAAATATTAACCGGTATAGGAGGGACTCATTGCTTCTCTCAAGGAACTGGAAGCGTATCATAGCAGCACGATCAAGGAAAGCACTGTGAAGCGGGGGATCTCCTGTCTGGATGGGTATTTTAAAATAATTTGCTAGGCGAGTGGCATAGATCCCACCAAAGAAATCTCCTTCATTACCATTGTTATTTAATCTCCTAGCAATTATAGCTCCCACGTTAAAACTTCTATCACCTGTTACTGCACTCTTAAGTATACTGAGGTCAGGTGCGCAGAGGTGGCTATGGTCGCGCTTACCATTAATGCATCTACCTATGAAGAGGGCAAAATAATATAAGGCAGGAAAATGAATGCTCCCCATGGTAGCCTGCGTAATATCTCTAGTTTCTCCAAAAACTATACTAGACATAAAATCTCTAATAGAGGACTTAGGAGGGTCATTGGGACTACCCCAATCAAGTATCTTGCATATTCTATTGAAATCCTCTAAGTCCATGGCATACGATTTATCATAAAGATCAAACAGTATGGATGTGTCACGACCAACTGAAAATTTGAATCTAGAACGAAGGAGGCAGTGAGTATAGTATACTGTTCACATCTGTTGGAGACGAACTCTTCGAGCCCGGCGTTGCGAATAAGTGTATAAACTCATCCTTGAAACCTGCATCAATCATGAATTCATCGGAAGGCCATTCACATGGTTGCACCAGTGCTTCCCTCGGCTGATAATGATTGGGCTCCCGAATCGTGAGATGGGGACCCCTCTTGCTTGAGGAACCACCATGATAGCTCTTCCTAAACATTTTCCTTTTTTTGAAATAATTCTGAAATTTTTAGTGACTCAAAATAAAAGTGAATAAAACTTAACAAAACTCATAGCAACTACTCCTATAAGTGCCTAGAGGCCATATCTTGCATCAAAACTACTTGGGACCAAATAAAATTAACATGCAAAGCTCAAGAACAGGGTCACCAAGGCAGCAATAATATGCAATGAATAAAGCACTAGAACAAAAACTAATTGGACCAATGGAGGAGTCACATACCAAGGAACAATTTCCCCAAAACAGTTTGGTGAATGGGGCTTTGCACAAGGAGATCGGAAAATGCAGCAAAATGAGCAAGAACACGGGTTTGAGCTGTGGTATGATTTTTTCTGGAGGAAGAAGAAGGATATGGGGGCTGGAATAAGTGGAGGGGGGCCACGTGGGCCCCACGAGCCTGCCAGGCGCGACCAGGGGGGTGGCCTTGGCTCCTAGGCTCGTGGCCCACTGGTGCATCCCCTGACTAGTTATTCATTTCAAAAATTCTTAAATATTCCAGAAAAAATCATACTAGAATTTCAAGGCATTTGTAGAACTTTTATTTTCAGGTCATTTTTTATTGGACGGATAATGCAGAAAACAGGAAAATAGCTATATTTATTATTTTTCTACTGAATAACAAAAAATAAAAGTTGAGGACAGAAGGTTGTGACTTCTAGATTCATCCATCTCATGGTCATCAAAAGAAATCCATCAATGAGGTTGATCAAGTCTCCTTGACAAACTTTTTTTGAATCAAATGAAACCGGAGAATCTTCGAAAAATCACTAGGTTACCTCAATGGGGATATGCATATCCCCAACAATAAGTATATCATATCTCATCTTGATAGTAGGTAAAGGAATTTCAAAGCTTCCAACAATAATGGATGAAGATCTTTCAATAGGATTTATGCAATGAATCTGATATTGTTTCTTCGGAAAGTTCACTGTGTGCTCATTACCATTGACATGGAAAGTGACATTGCCTTTGTTGCAATTAATAACAGCTCCTGCAGTGTTTAAAAAGGGTCTTCCAAGGATGATTGCCATGGCATCATCCTCGGGAATATCAAGGATAACAAAGACTGTTAAGATAGTAACGTTTGCAACCACAACAGGCACATCCTCGCAAATGCCGATAGGTAAAGCAGTTGATTTGTCGGCCATTTGCAAAGAAATTTCAGTAGGTGTCAACTTATCTAATTCAAGTCTATGATATAAAGAAAGAGGCATAACACTAACACTGGCTCCAAGATCACATAAAGCAGTTCTAACATAATTTCCTTTAATGGAGCAAGGTATAGTGGGTACTCCAGGATCACCTAGTTTCTTAGGAGTCCCACCCTTAAAAGAGTAATTAGCAAGCATGATGGAAATCTCAATATCAGGTATCTTTCTTTTATTTGTCACAATATCTTTCATGTATTTAGCATAAGGAAACATTTTAAGCATATCACCTCTAGTAACAACTTTAATGGAATTATCATTCAATTCATTAAGAAAGTCATTTTGAGCCTTAAGTACTTGCTCTACTTGAGTAGTGACCATAGAAGCATGTTTACTAATAAGCTTAAGATCATTGACATTTCTATCAAAGCACTTATATGATTAATCATACGAGCATTTTGTTCCAGTTGTCTGCTAACATAATCATTAAAAATTTGTTGTTTGACAACAAAGTTATCAAATTCATCTAAACATAAGCTAGCAGGTTTATCATAAGGAATATCACTCTCATTGAATCTACGAAGAGAATTTACCTCTACTACCTGTGTTGGGTTATCAAGACCATGTATCTCTTCAATAGGTGGTAGATTCTTAACATCTTTAGCTTTAATACCTTTCTCTCGCATAGATTTCTTAGCTTCTTGCATATCTTCAGGACTGAGGAATAGAATACCTCTTTTCTTCAGAGTTGGCTTCGGAGGTGGTTCGGGAATAGTACAAGCATTATCATTTCTCAAGATATTATTTAATAGAATTTCAGCTTGTTCCACAGTTCGTTCCCTGAAAACACAACCAGCACAACTATCTAGGTGGTCCCTAGAAGCATTAGTTAGTCCATTATAAAAGATATCAAGTATTTCATTTTTCTTAAGAGGGTGATCAGGCAAAGCATTAAGTAACTGGACAAGCCTCCCCCAAGCTTATGGGAGACTTTCTTCTTCAATTTGCACAAAGTTATATATATCCTACAAGGCAGCTTGTTTCTTATGGGCAGGAAAATATTTCTCAGAGAAGTAGTATACCATATCCTAGGGACTATGCACACAACCAGGAGCAAGAGAGGTAAACCAAGTTTTAGCATCACCCTTTAGTGAGAAAGGAAACAACTTAAGGATATAGTAATAGCGATTTTTCCTCATTAGTAAATAGGGTGGAAATATCATTCAGTTTAGTAAGATGTGCCACAACAGTTTCGAATTCATAACCATGAAAAGGATCAGATTCAACCAAAGTGATTAACTCAGGATCAACAGAGAACTCATAATCTTTATCAGTAACAAAGATAGGTGAAGTACCAAACTTAGGATCATATTTCATTCTAGCATTCAGAGATTTTTCTTTCCACTTGTGTAATAATTTCTCAAGATCATAGCTATCCTTACAAGCAAGAAAGTCTTCAGCTACCTCTCCTTCCATAACATAACCCTTAGGTATATTAGGCAATTCATATCTAGGAGGGCTAGGTCTAACAGGTGTAACAGCAGGTTCAATTTCAATAATTTCATCAGTTTCAAAAGTATCATTTGATTCAGTAGTAACTCTAGCAATTTGTGCATCCAGAAATTCACCAAGTGGCATCTCATTGTAAATCAAAGCATCATCATAATTATCATGTATAGCAGAAGTAGCATCATCAAGCACAGGTGACATATCAGAATTAATAGCAGGTGGCGGTGTCGCAAATTTACTCATAAAAGAAGGTGAATCAAGTGCAGAGTTAGATGGCAGTTCCTTACCTGTCCTCCTAGTTGAGGGCAGAACTTTAGTTTTTGGATCTCGCAATTTCTTCATAGTGATCAACAGATATAAATCCCAAGTAACTAAGAGAATAGAGCTATGCTCCCCGGCAACGACACCAGAAAAAGGTCTTGATAACCCACAAGTATAGGGGATCGCAACAGTTTTCGAGGGTAGAGTATTCAACCCAGATTTATTGATTCGACACAAGGGGAGCCAAAGAATATCCTCGAGTATTAGCAGTTGAGTTGTCAATTCAACCACACCTGAAAGATTTAATATCTGCAGCAAAGTGTTTAGTAGCAAAGTAATATGATAGTAACAGTAACGGTAGCAGCAGTAGCAGTAGTGATTTGTGTAGCAAGTGTAACAGCAGTAGCGGTAAAGTAACGTAGCAAATACCAGTATAGGTAAAGCTCGTAGGCATTGGATTGGTGATGGATAATTATGTTGGATAGCATTTATCATGTAACAGTTATAACATAAGGTGATATGTAACTAGCTCCAGTTCGTCAATGTAATGTAGGCATGTATTCCGTATATAGTCATACATGCTTATGGAAAAGAACTTGCATGACATCTTTTGTCCATCCCTCCCGTGGCAGCGGGGTCCTAATGGAAACTAAGGGATATTAAGGTCTCCTTTTAATAGAGAACCGGAACAAAGCATTAGCACATGGTGAATACATGGACTCCTCATACTATGGTCATCTCCGGGCGTGGTTCCGGCTATTGTCACTCCGGGGTTGCCGGGTCATAACACATAGTAGGTGACTACAACTTGCAAGATAGGATCAAGAACATACATATATTGATGAAAACATAATAGGTTCAGATCTGAAATCATGGCACTCGGGCCCTAGTGACAAGCATTAAGCATAGCAAAGTAGTAGCAACATAAATCTTAGAACATAGTGGATACTAGGGATCAAACCCTATGAAAACTAACTCGATTACATGATAGATCTCATCCAAACCCTCACCGTCCAGCAAGCCTACGATGAGATTACTCACGAACGATGGAGAGCATCATGAAATTGGCGATGGAGGATGGTTGATGATGACGATGGCTTCGATTTCCCCTCTTCGGAGCCCGGAACGGACTCCAGATCTGCCCTCTCGAGGAAGAACAGGTGGTGGCGGTGGCTCCATATCGTAAAACACGATGATTTCTTCTCTATGATTTTTTCTGGGACGAATAGGGTTATATGGAACTAGAGAGGAGGTCGGAGGGGCCACGTGGGCCCCACGAGCCAGCCAGGCGCGGCCTAGGGGGGCGCGGCTCCTAGGCTCGTGGCCCACTGTCTCCTCCCCTCCGGTTGATTCTTTCTCCAGTATTTTTTATATATTCCATAAAAAATCCTCGTCAATTTTCAGGTCATTCCGAGAACTTTTATTTCTACACAAAAACAACACCATGGCAGTTCTGCTGAAAACAACGTCAGTCCGGGTTAGTTTCATTCAAATCATGCAAATTAGAGTCCAAAACAAGGGCAAAAGAGTTCGGAAAAGTAGATACGTTGGAGACGTATCAGTCATTATTCTTGAGCTCGGCTTTTGCTTGAGGACAAGCGAGGTCTAAGCTTGGGGGAGTTGATACATCCATTCCGCATCATGATTTCTTATTGATATTTTTGTTATTCTTGTCCATTATTCCCTATTATCATACAATTCGTATGCTCTTTCTCTCTGAATATGCAAGTACCAGACTCGAAATGACCTGAAACTGGAATTTTGGACTAAAACTCGAGGAAAAGGTAGAAAAATCACCAGACTCCAAATGACCTGGAACTTCACGGAGAATTTTTATGGAATATTTAAGAATTTCTGGGCCGAAATTATATCAGAGGGGGGCCACCTGCTCGCCACAAGCCAACAGGGCGACCCCCCCAGGCCACGCCCTGATGGCTTGTGGGGCCCCTGTTGGCCTCGCGGCATCCCTCTTCACCTACATGGTGTATTTTACCCTGGAAAAAAATCATAAGCAACCTTTCGGGACGAAGCGCCGATGTCTCGAGGTAGAAACCTAGGCAGAGGCCCTTTTGCATTGCGACAGCCAGATTCTGCCAGGGAAATTACTCTCCAGGAGGGGGAGATTGAAGCCATCATCATCACCAACGCTTCCTCCTACTTCATGGGAGGACCAAGCCTCATCCACATCTTCACCAGTACCATCTCATTTCCAACCCTAGTTCATCTCTTGTATTCAATCTTTGTCTTAAAACCTCATATTGGTACCTGTGGGTTACTAGTTGTGTTGATTACATCTTGTAGTTGATGCTTGTTGAATTACTTGGTGGAAGATATTATGTTCAGATCCTTAATCATTATTATTACACCTCTGATCTTGAACTTGTTGATGAGGTCTGAGTAGTTACTATCGTTCCTGAGGACATGGGAGAAGTCTTGTTATAAGTAATCATGTGAAGTTGGTATTCGTTCGATATTTTGATGATATGTATGTTGTTACTTCTCTTAGTGGTGTCATGTGAACGTTGACTACATGACACATCACCATGTTGTGGGCCTATGGGAAGTCATTGTGGAGTAACAAGTAGATGATGGGTTGCTAGAGTGACAGAAGCTTAAACCCCAGTTTATGCGTTGCTTCATAAGGGGCTGATTTGGATCCACATGTTTCATGCTATGGTTCGATTTATCTTAATTCTTCTTTCGTAGTTGCGGATGCTTGCGAAAGGGGGTAATCATAAGTAGGTTGTTAGTTCAAGTAAGAAAAACACCTTAGCATCGGTCCACCCACATATCAAATTATCAAAATAGCGAACGTGAATATACTCAACATGATGAACATGACTAGACAGAAATTCCCAGGTGTCCTCGGGAGCGCTTGCTTAATATAAGAGTACTTTCAGACCTGTCCTTTGCTACAAAAAGGATTAAGCTACATTGTTGCACCTTTTCTACTATTGTCACTTGTTACTTGTTACGAATTATCTTGATACAAAACTATCTACTATTGTTACTTACAACACTTGCAGAGAATACCTTGTTGAAAATCACTTGTCATTTCCTTCTGCTCCTCGTTAGGTTCGACACTCTTACTTATCGAAAGGACTACGATTGATCCGCTATACTTGTGGGTCATCACCGGGCGATCCAAACGCTCGGGGATCCCCTGGGTCCGCCTATTGGAAAATTGCCAAAACTCGCAGGTTTGTCCATTCTAGCCATTTTTGTACGCTATCACTCATTGATTTTGAGTCCCAGGACGATCCAAACGTTCAGCGATCTCTAGGGTCCGCTTACAAGGAATCGCCAAAAGTCGCCCATTTGGTCCATTCTAGCCATTATTCTATGCTATTACTCACAAATTTTGGGTTCCGGGGCAATCCGAACATTCAGGGATCCCCGCGGTCCGCTTGTGTGGACCTCGCAAAAACTTCCAGATTTGGTCCATTCTAGCCAGTTTCATATGCTATTACTCACTGATTTTGGGTTTCGGGGTGATCTGAACATTCAGGGATCGCGGGGAAATCGCCAAAATTCCTAGATTTGATCAATTATGACAATTTTTCTATGCTATTATGCACTGATTTGGGTCCCGGGGTGATCTGAATGTTCTGGGATCCCCCGGGTTCGCTCATGGGGACCTTGCAAAGCTCGCAAATTTTGTCCATTCTGGCCAGTTTTATATGCTATTACTCATTGATTTTGGGTCCCGGGGCAATCCGAACGTTCGGGGAGCTCCGGTGTCCGCTTATGGGGAAATCGATGAAACTTGCAGATTTGTCATGCCAGTTTTGTATGCTATTACTCACTAATTTTGGGTCCCATGGCGGTCCGGATGTTCGGGGAAACCGAGGATCCGCTTACGAGGATCTTGTCAAAACTAGCAGATTTGGTCCATTCGATTTCTATGCTATTACTCGGCGATTTTGGGTCCCGGGACGATCTGAATGTTCGGAGAACCCTGGCGTTCGCTTACGAGGACCTCGCCAAATCTCACAAATTTGGTCCATTCTTGGGTCCCGGGTCGATCCGAATGTTTGGTGATCCCCATGTTCAGCTTACGAGGAAATCACCAAAAGTCGCAGATTTGGTCCATTTTGGCAATTTTCTATGTTATAGTCGTTGATTTTGAGTCCCAGGACGATCTCATGGTTCAGGGATCCCCGGGGTCCACTTACGGGCGAATCGCGAAAACTCCCAGATTTCGTACATTCTGACCATTTTTCTATGATGTTACTCACTGATTTCGGTCCGGGGGGCGATCTGAATGTCCGGGAAACCCCGGGGTCCGCTTACGGAGACCTCGCCAAAACTCATTTGGTCCATTCTGACCAGTTTTCCATGCTATTACTTACTAATTTTTTGTCCCGGGGTGATCTGAATGTTCGGGGAACCCCGAGGCCACTTACGAAGACCTCGTCAATACTAGTGATTTGGTCCATTTTGGCCAATTTTCTATGCTATTACTCATTAATTTTGGGTCCCGGGGCGATTCGAAAGTTCGGGGAACCCCGGGATCCGCTTATGGAGATGTGTTCCATTCTCGCAGATATGTTCCATTCTGGCCATTTTTCGATGATATTACTCACTTATTTTGGGTCCTGGTGCGATCCGAATGTTTAGGGAACCCCGGGGTCCACTTATGGGCACCTCGTCAAAACTCGCAAATTTCGTTCATTCTGACCAATTTTCTATCTTAGTACTCATTGATTTTGGGTCTCGAGGCGATCCGAATGGTCGGGGATCCCCGGGGTCCCCTTACGCAAAAATCTCCAAAACTCGCAGATTTAGAGCATTCGGGCCATTTTTCTATGCTAATACTCACTGATTTCGGGTCCCCGGACGATCCAAATGTTCGGGGAACCCTGGGGTCCGCTTACGGGGACCTCACCAAAACTCACTGATTTGGTTCATTCTAGCTAGTTTTCTATGCTATTACTCATTGATTTTGGGTCCCGTGGCGATTCGAATGTTCGGGGATCCCCGGGGTCCACTTACGGGAAAATCGTCAAAACTCACAGATTTGGTCCATTCTGATCATTTTTATGCTAGCACTCCCTGATTTTGGGTCCCGGGGCGATCCGAACATTCGGGGATCCCCGTGGTCCGTTTACAGGGAAATCTCAAAAACTCGCATATTTGGTCCATTCGGGCCATTTTTCTATGCTATTACTAGCTGCTTTTGGGTCCCTGGGCGATCCTAACGCTCGGGGATCCCCGGGGTCCGTTTACGGGGAAATCACCAGTTTTCCATGCTATTACTCACCATTTTGTGGCCACGCGGCGATTCAAACGTTGTGGGAATCCCGGGGTGCACTTATGGGGAGGTCACCAAAACTCACGTAACTGGTTATGCGGGCCAATTTTCTATGCCATTACTCATCATTTTTGGATCTCGCTACAATTCAAACTATCGAGGAACCCCGGGGTCCGCCAATGGGGAGCTCATCAAAACTCGTAGTTTCTGCCTATTTTGGATGGTTAGCGGGGACCCATGTGAGGAGGTTGGGCCGATTGAGCCACATCTTCCCCGTTCATATGGTGTTGGGTAGGAGAAGAAGAGGGGAAGGGCCCCCGAGATGGAGGGGTTGCAAACGAAATTCTCAACATCTAGGAAGTAGTCTACTTCATGTTCCATCGTACGATGGTGCTAGAATAGAGTTCCCTACATTGCTAAGTGGATTGGATTTTGGTGGCGAAGAACTCAGCTTGTTGAAGGTAAAGTGAATTGGTTGTTGTGGCGAGGAAGAAAATGAACTCCTAATAAATCATTAAGTAAAGCAAAAAAAAATCATCTTTTCATCCAGCAATCGGTTTCAAAGGGAACAATTTCGGAACCAGATTCAGTTCAGCCCTTTTCGCGAAAGGTAAAACCGGGTGAGCAATTTTTGTCATCCATACTTGCTGCTAGAGGAATACTGGTGGTGGTGTTGGCAGCATGGAGCAATAGTTTTATCCTTGTCAACAACGAGTCTTGTCACTGCCTCGCTGAAAAAATCAAAAGAGGCTGCAAATGGGCCCACGCACACGCAACTTGGGGACGAAACACAAACGATCCAGCAGTCAGCGACCAACTTGTTGTTGTTGTTGTTGTTGTTGTTGTTGTTGTTGTTGTTGTTGTTGTTGTTTTGAGAAAGTAGCGACCAACTCGTTGTTGACGCACACGCACAGCACCAACGCCCATCGCCCACCCCAGACTGATATGACACTCGCTCACTCACACCACGCGTACACAGACGCCGCGGTGTCTGGTACGATGAGGCAGACGATGGTTGACAGCGGCTAGTTTTCAATCCATTCACTTTTGCTTGTTTGGTGGGGTGTATGAACTCATCTGAGCTATATCCATCTGATGCATAAAAAGGCTCTCAGTCATGTCCATTTCATGCATCCTAAACAAGGTGCATGGAGGCAGCCATGCTGGTCCTGACTCTCGTCCCCACCCACCATACCACGTTCAAATATCTTTAAATTTTCAAAAAAGTTCATAATTTCAAAGTTTGATTAAATTTTAAAAAATATATTCACAATTCCAAATTTTGTTCCAATTTTCCAAAAAGTTCAGAATTTCAGAATTTGTATATATTTTTGAAAATGTCCAGAATTTCAAAATTGTTTAAGTTTTCAAAAAATGTTCAAAATTTTAAGTTTTTTAAAAATATATTCAAAATTTGCTTATATTTTCAAAAAATAGAATTTTAAATATGTTTAAAAAAATTAGAAAATGTTCAGAATTTGAAATTTTCAAAAAAATCTTTAGCATGTCTAAGCACATGCAGGCTGCCAAATAAAGTCTCAATGCATACATCACTACCAAACAGGACCAACTGCATGGACTTAGCATGTCTACACTTAGCATGGATGAGACAAGAACAACTAAGCTAGGTCCATGCACCCTACCAAACACACCCCTAAGGGTCGCGCAAGCGAGGCGTCTAGGAGCTGCCGCTTAGGGTGCACCGAGCCACAACGAGCGGCGGCAGTGAGCGACGGCAAAACGGCAAGTGTGGATATGCTCCTTAATAAATAGTAAAATTAAAATAAACTGATTTCTATTTTTTTAGATGTTCATGTTAGTGTGCCAAGGGTGCATATGCTCCTTAATAAATATTAAAATCAAATAAATAGTAAATAGTTTTAAAAATTCTGAAATTTTTTGTAGACATGCCAAGGGTGCATATGCTCCTTAATAAATATTAAAATCAAATAAATAGTAAATAGTTTTAAAAATTCTGAAATTTTTTGTAGACATTCATATTAGTGTGGCAAGTGTGCATGTGCTCCTTAATAAACAATAAAATAAACAAATAGAATTGTAAATTTTCTTATAGATGTTCATATTACGTGACAACTAGCAAGTATGCTTGATAATTTTCATGCCATATAAAATAGCAGTGCTTCGTCGATGAAAAAAAATAAAACCAAGTGTCACATTTGAAGGTAACATTTGACGTTTGACTTGTTTTTAGGACACCTTAGTTATCCTTTTACAGATGGTCAAGTTTTTCCCTAAAAATTTGCATTGACCATTTGAGTGTGTTTTTTAAAAAGAAATTGCCATTTATACAATCCTCTTTGGCACACGGGAGCTTGTGCTCCCACAAGCTCCCGTGAGCCAAACTGGATTTCCAATCTAAAACGTCTTACTAGTTTACAAAGGTAGTACTTCCTTCGGTGTATAAATCATCTTAGGTTATGCATCACGAGCAAGATGAAGAGAAAAACAAAAGAAATTAATGTTAATTTGCCAATTAATACCATTGCATACAATGAATTGACCAATGCATGTCATGCTAGTTAGTCTCAAGTCATTAACCCTATTTCTTTCATTGATTCCAAAAACAAGGTGAAAATTAATGCATCGGGGTACATGACCTACACTGGCACAGCTGCAGCAAAATTCAGGACCTACTCTAATCTACTCCACCATTAGGACATAGTAGCTCAGGCAGAGGCTCGCAGACAGGAGTACAGTCCAATTAATGCAGATGGCTGGCATCACTTATAAATATAGTAATGTCCAGATTTAAATCAGGTATGCATTGCTTCACCACGAGAGCAAATGTAGCAGCAACACAGGACACAACAACGACAAAACATATGGACAGTAACAACTAACAATGATCAGTTGATCGGACCACCGGTAAGATTAATAGTAAGAACCTCCCTCCCTCCCTCCCTCATGGATAACACGACGTCACATCCTCTTCTGGGCATACATAACATTAATAATATACACATTTCCAGCAGCAGCGGCATCGCATCATCGTCGGGTAACAACTTAACAAGACTGCCTACACATGCTTTGGTTGGTATTTACCAGCTCCGGCGGTCCTCTCCGCACCAGCTCATCTTCCATTCCAAAAGGCTAGGCTGTACCAAAAAGGTTGGGAAGCAGCTTCGGTTTCCCACCCGCCGCATTTGTTCAAAGCACATCAGCCGGCGTAGTCTCGGGATTAGATGATACCATGGCTGCAAACAAGAAAGAAAACATCGATGTCTCCCCATTAGATAGATGACAATCTAGTTGTGCGTCTTTGACGGTGCATATGTCACTGTAGGCTAAAGAAATCACCAGAATCTGCCAGCATGGCCCTAGGACCTGGAAAGAAATTTATGAAACCGTTGTGCTTTCACGGCATCAGCTGCCTTGACAAAATCGGCCTTCCTAGGTGACGCGGTTGTTGCACCAGATGAGATTCTCCTCCTGTTCCTCATACGGAATAAAAAGTCTTCTGTATCAAGGACATAAGAAACCTGCAAATATGACGCCATACTTTACTAATTAAATACTCCACTCACAAAAGGAGTAAAATGTAGCAAAATATGGCATGGCCAATGGCCAAAGCGGCATCACCATCAGCCAACAGCTTCAGTAGTATAAACAAAGTAGATTCAATGTTACGTCACTACGGTTCTGAGAGGCAGACTGCTCCTTCCCACTAAGATATGCCTGCATACCTTTGAGGATTTGCAGGTTATCTTGCATTCAAGGCCATTCGCAACCTTGAAACCATCCATGACCTCCAAGGAAGCTTGAGGACCGTTGCTGCTCTCGCGTTTCCGCTTATTCCTGGGAAAATGAGATGAGGTTAGCCCATGAAAACAACATGAAGATCATGGGAATGTGATGCCAGAAAAATACCTCTCAAGGAACACATCTTCAGAGACCTTTGAATCCGAAATACTTGACAAGTACTCGTCATTAAGATATGATGAAAAGTTTGGATCAATTGAGACTGCAGTTATTTCAGGCTTTTCATGCCCATACTCCATGAGCTGAACAGTTAATCTCATAGGATTTGATCGCTGCAAATTACAGCAGGAAGCGTCAGTGAGTGGTTTGCACACAAATAATCCTCTGCAGATGTATCCCTCTATTTGTTGACCCTAGGAAACTTCATTATTTAAACAAACTTCTAAAAGTTGGCATGATTTATTATCAAGGGGCTGAACATCAGGTGTCTGAAACTAATTGGGACTTATCCAGATGATTAGGAGTGTGTTTGCATAGAAAGGAGGTTTCTTAAGAAAAACATTGCCTGGTAATAAGGCACAGCAAAATGTAAGTAACTACGCAAATCACTGAAACATGAATGTTGCAAAGAAACTAACCCGTTCAAATCGATATATGCTCTCGTCATGAAGAAGAACCCGAGCATTTTCATGGTAAACTAGATCAAAGAACCTTCCAGGAGACCTGGACTTCTCATATACATAAAGCTGGAGCAGCTTGTTGTCCATTTCATCAGCTGCTATCGCTTGAAGCTGAAGACAGACATGACAATCAATATTGTAGGCAATGCGTAATATAACAGAACTATGCAATATAATAGATCCAGTCGTTAAGGCGACTTGCCTGCTTCACAACTTTGTATATCAGCTTATCTAACGTAAAAAGGACATAGGACTGAGTCCCGATGATTGAGCGGCAGTCGTCCTCGAATTTGGTGTTGTCAGAAGAACCATCAAGCAAGTTATAAAGTGCACTCATAAACCTGCACTAATAGCAGCACATTAGTTATCCACTGCGGCAAAACATCCCAATGGAGCAGAGTACTGGAGCAATGTTACTTTGAGTATTGGTGTGGGGAGCTCGTATCCTTGGAAGTTCTCCACTTCTTTTCAGCTGTAGAAGAGTTTGTCTTAGCTGATAATATTCTCTCATATAAGATCTGCAAATTAGAGCATGTTAGCCAGGGAGTGTTGACCATATAGGCAAAGAACATGTCCATGCATGCATGTATACAAACAACTAACCTGGTGTAGCCTGAACAGAACATAAAACGAATCATTTCCATAAAATATGCGCGAAAACTTCCCGCCATGATCCTGCAAAGCTGTAGGGACATGCTTGGCGAGTGGTTTAACTGTATTATGCAAGCGCTCTGAAAACGGTAGTGCCATTCCTCCATCGACATCATGTGCCTCTGTGTTTCCCTCTGCCTCACCCTCACTTTCAGCCTTCGCATCAGGATCATCATGATCAGCATCCTCTTCGTCCTCATGATCTTCCGGAGAACACTCCCCACCATCACCAGATTCGCTACCAGAAGCGTCCTCGCCAGCCTCAGATGCATTTTCACTGTCTTCTGTAGATCTCTGGGCGCTTTCCTCACCTTCGTCGTCCGCATCAGCATCATTCTCTCCAGCAAACTCAGCTGGTCTAGTTCTACCAGCTGAAACTTCCTTCGGCTTCGAAGCTCCATCTACAGCTGCATTTCCTAGAGGCCGATAAAGCTCCTCTTCAAAATCCCCATTAGGAGATAATTCTCCCTCTTCTCTTTCAACCTTTGGATTCTTCTGAGGGATAGATCCTGGCCTCCCAGCTTCTCCTCTCTGTGACAAAAGAATACAAATCAACATAAGCAAAGCATAAGTTTCTTGCAATCCATTTTAGGAAAAGGGGCATATGCATCTTGATGTGACCATCCGAAATTGCTCCTTCGCACGCACGCGCTCTAGCACGTTGCGACGCCTGCTCGGATAGCGCGTGGAGCGCTCTGTCTCCTTTCAGTTTCCTATTGTGGGAGAGGCCCACCACGTGACCTGCTAGTCAACGCCAAGAGGCATGCATGGAAGGCTAGCTGTCCCGTGTAACACCTGGACCCACTAGCTTTTACCCATTGCGCTTGCATGAAAACTCACGGGCCCACCACATCCTCCTAATATCCCCCCACCAGAATTTAACCGGTGGGGCTCTCGTTCTGATTTGCTAAAAGGGGAAACATGACTCGGTCGGAAATCGAGCGTTACAACGCATGCCAGCAGCCTTCGTAACCATTGCTGCCAAAGCTATTCCTTCGCGTCCGAAAATACATCAAGCTATTTCATATGCTACACAAAAGAAGGGACATGGACCATGGTAATTCGATGCAACAAGTTTTAGTTGGTTCTATATGTCCCCAGATGCCTCCACCACAAAAAGAGATCAAACCAAAATTCACCACTCCCCCGAAGAGGTTGTGTTCCGATCGATGGCAAGAAATAAGGAAAGCTAGCTACGTAATGTTTTCTTCCTTTCCATTGTTCCATAGTCCAAAGGCTAGCTACATGCATGGCATCTTTTCTAGGCAGGTACCACTATTAGTACTAGTTACGTGTCACGAACTGAGTCTAATTCGTTTGCTAGTGATCAAGGTAGCCGGATAATTAGGAAAATCTTTTGTTATTTTGAATAGGAGAGTGTGTATCAGGTTTGTTTATTTGCTTGTGAGCCGGTTTGGAACGACCAGGTGTGTCGCCTAAAAAACAGGCTGGCTACAGTCATTGTACGTAGATTGAATTTTGAGCTTTAGACATCCACAATGATTTGGGCGTCCGTTTTATCTATCTTTATGAAACTTTCTAGTTCAAGATTTACTTTGGCGAGACGATTCCCATCAAGGATTTTATGGCATCGGTGTACCGTCGCCATAGCGACGATATAACGTTGTGGCGCGGTCCTCCGCCATACCCACATGGCATCCCCATGTTGCATATGTGATGTGATATTGGCCACCATGCCTGAATCGCAACGCCACGGATGGGTGGCCTTGGTCTCCCGCGCCTGGAACTAGGAAAGGGACTAGGAAAATTGGCACACGCGGGTACCAGCAGCCATGGCGGGAAGGAAAAGGAGATAGGGGGGAAAAGATCTGTCCAGAGGCAGAGAGGGGGGAGAAAGAGAGAGAGGGTGAGCCGGAGAGACAAAGAGAGGCAGCTATGGCGGGGGGAAATTAGCCACGTATCTCGATCTTGTCCTCTCCGGCAACCACCCAACGGCAGAAGCTCCGGCCTCCGCACTACCTCCCCTCCCCCCCACCACGATCCCCTACTGGCCCCTTTCCCCTCCTCCCCCCTTTCCTCTCCAGCTTAAGCTCGTGCTCAAACTCCAGATCCACACGAGCTGCAGGGCAGGCCACCTTGGCAGACTAGGCTCCAATCCGGCCACCACTCGCTGCTACGTGCATCAGGCCATCAGATCAGCAAGGTATGCTACCTCTCCCCTCCCCTCTCTCCTTCTACCTGTTCTTCCTCCCCCTGCCCATCTCTGTTGTGCTCTGTTTCTTCTCTCTTATGTTTTCTGAATTTCTCATGTACCTGTACTGGCTGCTGCTATATATAGTGTTGCAACTTGCTGTTATTGTTATGTTATGGAATATGGATTTATTAAAACGCATTACACCATAAACACCTTGATTCTCGTGCGTACATCAAGAGTTCTCTAGCTATTGGCTCGAAGTCCGTCATCACCAGCGGGTTGCGTGCTGGTTACGTTCTACTACGGCGTGAGGTTCCTCGTGTGTCGAGGGAATTCTTGTTGGTTGTCATTACCCCATCTTCAGGTTACATGCACTGCTCACGTACTTTGGAGATTTTAACGGTGGATTTCGGAGGTCGTTGCATCATAAAAGATTGAGACAAATCAGTGGCACGTTTTAGGTTGTGCTCATATCACACCACTCCTGTAAAATTACAGGTTCTTACTAATTTCATGGTTTTATTCGACCATGTTCAATTGCACTTGGCATCAACAACATTGCCACCAATAAGAACAAACTAAAACACAATGTAAGCAAACGCATGAAAGTGAACACGCAAACATAACACGTACTAGTAAGCAAACCCAGTTTAAGAATGATCATACCACTCCTGTGAAATTAGACAGGTTCTTACTAATTTCATGGTTTTTATTCGACCATGTACAATTGCACTTGGCATCAACAACATTGCCACCAATAAGAATAAACCAAAACACAATGTAAGCAAACGCATGAAAGTGAACACGCAAACATAACAAGTACTAGTAAGTAACCCAGTTTAAGAATGATCATACCCCTATAGATGGAATTGTTTCATTGCCACCCATAGCTTCAACAACAGCCTCACTTCCGGAGAAATTACTTCTAGAAGAATTAGCACCTGATAGGCAAATTAAACCACTGAGAATTGGCTAAGACAACCGTAACAAATTATCTACGCCAAAATGTAGCTTAAGACATCCTCACATATTTAACAGAAGACAGCACAAACCTGATGTAAGCTCCATATTTGTTCTCCGCTGATTCTGTTCAGTCTGATGTAATGAAGTGTTAGATGGCCCCTCACCTCTGCGGACAGTTCGATCAGCATCATGGAAACCATTTTGAGCATCTTCTGAAACTCCATTTGCCAATAAACCACGAGAAGATTGTGATTGTTCCTTCGGAATGCTTTCATCTCCATTGGGTTGCTTAACAGTGACTGCGCCGTTTGGTATTACATTATTACTTTCCCCTACACTTGCAAGACCAGTCGTAGAGGTTCGGCTCTTCGATTTTACCACACCTGCATCTTCAACGACAGGAGTTCGGGGTTGAACACCCAAAATAGGTTCCACAAATGTTGTCCAGGTTCTCATCACTTTTTCAGCTTGATCTGTTGAGCCGCAGACTTCTCCACAAGAGTACTTGATGATCTGATAAACATCTTCATGAATTTCTGGATCACCATACTCAAATGACATATTGGGAACTATTGGCCGCCTATTCCCAGCAGCAATAGCAAGAAGCACATCGTCCTCCTTCCTTTTCTTCTCATTAATTTCTTTGATCTCGGACAATAGAGCTGCACAAGGGAGGGGGGAGGGGTAGTTTTAAGAATACAGCTTTGAAGCAACAATGCTAGACATGAATGATGATTTCAGTTGCAATATTATAAATGCATACCTCTTGTGCTCAGATTCTTCGTATCTTGTTGTTTGAAATAGAAACTGCGATGGTCAAGGGACTTGTGATAATTCTTGGCATATATTTCAGCCCAAACTTTATTAAAATCTGACCGGCACCTTGACCATTCCTCCTGCTTTTGCTTAAGCCTAGTTAAAATAACTGGTAATGCCACGCTCGCATTTTTACGAAGAACATCCATGACATCAAGGCCATGGTCACCATATAACCGTTCTATGCACCTCAAATTCAAAGCTGTCAAAAGCGCAAAGAGTTCAATGATACACGTGTTCTTTTCAACCATAGAAGAGCACTCAAAAGCCATGCAGAAAAGAACTACCATAAATGCCAAGCGCATGCTGGAGATACTTACAAGTCAAATGTTCATCGATGCGTATAGGGCTGTCTGGTTTGATTGAATTTTCTTGCATTTTTTCTATCAACTCCTCAACACGCTTAATCGCCACATTAACTGATTCCAACAGCATGTCCAACTCAAACCTGAAAAGTGCATTTCACAAAGAGTAACTAATTAATTATCATCTACGAGCAACTTAAATGGCAAGATAAGCTGTGGAGTAATCCTACTCTGGTTAATGGGTGACACAATGCAGAAGAAGAAACACAAAGTGTGATATAACTGTTATGGACATACTCCTCCATCCCAAATTAGTTGACTTAGATTTATCTAGATACGGATGTATCTAACACTAAAATGTGTGCATCTGTATCTAGTTCTAGACAAATCTGAGCCAACTAATTCGGGACGGAGGTAATATTATTTATGATTAAGCACAAGTTCTGGTTAATTACAAGCATCTTATTTATGATTGGAATTAAATCTCTAGCACATACAAATTATGGAGGATTATTTTTACGTGTTTTCTTGCTTTATGGTTACTGTCGATCAGTTATTTCTTCAGTGTTCTACAGCTATATATATTTGGGCTGTGGACAATTGTACTTTCTAACTTTCTACTGTGCTGGACTCTGTTTTTGTAGTCAGTGGCTTCTCATTTTCCTAAGAATTGTGGGTACATGACAATTCAGAAAGGATTAATACCTGTTTTTGTAGCCTAACTAACTTGTTTGGGACTGAAAGGCTTTGTTGTTGTTGTTGTTAATGCCTGTTTTCAAAGCTAAATGCATCATGATCCCAGAGAGTCAACAGGTGTAGTCGTGCATTACTACATTAACCTTTGGGCTAACATGGAGACAAAAGAGAACCGGAACCGAATTCTTCAATGGGGTTCCAATGGAGTCTTCAAAGGCAAAAGGAAGGGGGCTCCTGTGGTTTGCCAATTGGAGAACAGATGGCATCAAGCATCATGATGGTGTAGCAACGGTTAATGTTGGATGCTTGGTAAAGAAATGAAGATGCATGGGAACTTTTGCTGAACTAATGTGCCTACTTTCCATGTCATGTTATGATTTTCATTTTGGACATGATTGTACCCAGTCTAAGGTTAAGGTCCTAGTGTTGCTGGTAGGGTGGGTCCTTTTTTCTGGTGATGCAATCAAAGGCAAAAAATGGCTCCGGTGTGAGTTATTTTCATTTATGGCACGGATTTATTGTTGCGGTGCCACTTTGATTTCCCTAATGAAACGAGAAGCATGTTATTATAAAAGAAACAAATAGACTGTGAAACTATAAATTGTGCCCTTTGGTAATATGTACTATTGTGTGCTTTGCTGGTGCCAACAGTAAGATACAATCAGACACGAAACATATTCCAGAACCTGTCATCTTCGCATCTAAACAAGCTTTCTTCGTACTGATTCTTCCGCATGTGTTTAAATGAATAATCCTCACTTCCTGAGGTCACTGATACCCAATGATCATTGAGCACAGAGACTCCAAGGTCAGTTCTGCAACTTGAAGCAGGCACAGGGTACTGAAATAAGAAAGGAAATATGAGATGTCATGGAAAGAATTGCCAGGCAGAAATGGCAGGGAATAAAATAGAAGATACTACATTGAGTTGAACCAGCTTACATTTTTAGGCAGAAGTCGGTAACTAGGAGTACAGCGCTGACAGTTTGAGAGGTCAAGCTCTGATATTGGCTTGCATAGGTACTTCTCTTTGGTAGAGAACGCAGTAGCTTTGTGGGTAGTGGCTTCCTTAGAATTGAGCGCAGACACTTTATCAAGCCTTTCTCGTTCCTTTTCGCTTAGTTTTTCAGCGTCTCTTTCCCTGTCCTCCCCTGCACGCCCTTTATCTCTCTCTTTTTCCAATGCCTTCACTGTCCGTGATGTTTGCCCTTCATTTAAAAAAATAACTACTATAAAGAATCTATATAAAGAGTAGAACCAATGAAACTTTAAACTTCAGGGTAAGTGATGGCTTACTTTTATTGACGACTCCATCCAGAAAGCCATCTACAGAGTAAAAGAACTCTTTAGAAATGGGGTACAACATACTAAAATATAAAGTGCATTCAGCAAACATAAATTAACAAGTGAATGACTATATGTGATCTACCTATATTTTCGCAATTTTCCAAGAAGTCGCTAAATCCATTCATAAGCTCTGGGTAGCGCTGAAGTATGTCATGTACCTGAAAAAAGGCATGTCTATACGTGTTCAGAAACGTAACTGGTTGGGTATCTCACAAACTCTTATAGATCTCATTAGCTAAGATTTAAAATTTGCCTTTCAAACAAATCGATCAAACTTACCAGATTTTTCAATTCACTTCTTGTA
The DNA here is from genome assembly GCA_022496015.1 of Hordeum marinum. Classification (NCBI taxonomy): domain Eukaryota; kingdom Viridiplantae; phylum Streptophyta; class Magnoliopsida; order Poales; family Poaceae; genus Hordeum; species Hordeum marinum. The sequence goes on along the minus strand of CM039672.1, from coordinate 2,967,473 downwards.
ATTATTTCCTGGCTGTATATGTGAAGGCATTTCAAAAACTCCTGGTAAGCTTCAGGCTCTAGCTTCTCCTTGACTTTCTCGCAGAAATGGAACTCTTGAGTGTACACACCTGATTTTATGATAGCAATGAATCTATAAATCCAAGAGGAAGGACTGTGTAGGGCCTTATTGAAGTGGAGATCGAGAGTGTATGCTAAGCTGAATAAGAGGACAAGCTAAATTCTAAAACTAACAGGGCCATACTGCAATTCACTGATAAATTCTAAAATTAATAGAAAGCAACAGAACTTCAAGGCACTGATGAAGTGATGATGCCATGCTGCACAAGTATCCACATGAATCGACGTGTCAATACTATTATCAACATGGTCAGGGACTCACCTTTCAGTGTGTCGTTATCATTGTATGACGAAGCAGAGATGCTTGCCGCCCCTTGGTGTGTCTCACCCTCCAGCTTCTTTGAGAAAGCTTTGCGCTTGCGTAGTCCTCCGTCCAAATCTTTGCTTTCATACTCACCATCCTTCTCATGATCTTTCCTGTCCCGGTCGATCTTACGATCCTTTTCCTTGTCGACACGCTTTCTGTCAGGGTCATGCTCAAGATCAGGGCGATCAACACTGCTGTCACGTTCAGCTGTCGATGGATGAGGCCTCTCTCTCTGGAGACACAGAAAAAAAACATATCAGTACAGGAGTTATGTGGCCAGTGAATTATTGCAGCATTGAAGTCCAAGTGTATATGCCGGAATATTTCATATCTACAGCTGTCAAACCAAGCCATGGAGGAGCCAACGCTAACTAATATACAGTGATCCAAAAGCCCGTGTGTAAGGACTCAAATTCCATCTTTGGTACATTTCACTAATTTCATCGAGTGAACGTTGCTGGTTCACATATGGACAAGGAAAGGAAATTATCCCTGCTATGCCGTAACTGCAAAATTATAGAAATGAGCACAGTTAACTATACCAGTGGTCCATATATGATGCATTTACCTTGATGCTCTGTACATTCCTGGCACTAGCAGAAGGCATTGCTGGGGCCTCCTGTTTGGCCGAAACGGCTTTAGGAGCAGCCAGCGCTTGCGGAGCATTGGACGTATCAGGCAAGAAATGCTTGAACTCGTCGAGTAGGTCGGCGTGTTCGCGGAACAGCGTAGCCACCTAGATTAGATTAAACCTATCCGGGTTAGCATCATATACACACACCATAGCTGTATGTGGCGAGGAATCAGGAAATGCTTTCTTTCTACAGGTAGAGGTAGAAGAGAAGAAGACTACCTCCTGGTACACGTCCTGTATGGACTTGTTGTGCATCCGGTACATGTTGAGGATGGAGAGGAATGACTTGTAGACGTGGTCCTGGGTCTGGAACCTGGCCTTGATCTTGTTGACGAAGTTGATGGCCTCCATGAAGTCTACGGGCTTCTTGTCGCCGCCTTCGATGTCCTGGAGCTTGATGGCGAATCCCTTGGGCAGGAAGGCGTTGAAGCCGAGGATGAGCTCCGGGTAGCCGTTGAAGAGCGTCTTGACCCGGATGATGACGCCGGCGGTGTCGATCCTGGAAACACACATACATGAATCGGAAATCGGAATCCCGGGCGGAACGGAGCGGCGATTCGAGATGCGGGGAAAGGAAGGAAGGAAGGAAGGAAGGAAGATAGAGACCTTGCGCTCTTGAAGTCTCTCATGACCTCGAGGAACTCGTCGTACTTGGCGCGGTTGTCGTGGAACTTGTCCTTGACGGCCTTGAGGTAGGCGAGGGCGTCGTTGGTGGTGAGCTTCTGCGCCGACAGCGCGGGCGACGCCGGCGGCGGAGACATCCTCGCCGCGCTGGCAGCGCTGGTGATGGATGCGACGGCGGAGCGGGAGGATTAGATCGGGGGAGTTTGGGGAAACGGAGTTTGGGAGAAATGGAAAGGGAAGGGAGGCGCTCACGGATCGGATCGCGGGAGGAGGCAGCTGTCGGGGCGCCTGGGCTCCGGCCCCGTGCGAGGAAGGACGGCGGGGCCGATCAGCTCGCCCGGCGGCGGCGCCGCCGGCCGGATCTGCTCGCCGCAAACCCTAGCAGCGACGCGGGGGGGGAGCGCGAGTCGATACAGAGACAGAGATGAGATGAGAGAATGAATGGGTTGGGAGGCGATGGATGGGAAAAACAGAGAGAGAGAGAGTGATACCATCCGTGGCCGGCCACACTCGCTTCTTTTCCTTCCTCTTCTTCTCCTGCTTAACAAGCAAAACATCCGCGGTCGTCGTCGATCTGGACCGCCCGATCGTGGGACAGAGCGGATAAACGGTCAGATTCGGATGTACATATAAGATTAGGTCGGATATCGGCGTAGGAAAACACGGTAGGATATGTGTGCTGCGACACCATCCCGTGACCGCGGCGTGCATCCTGCCGTGCTTCTCCAAGCGCGCGAGCAAAACACTCGCCACCGTTGCTTGATGTGAGATAAGACGGATAAGCGATTGGATCCGAATATACATGTGAGATTACGTCGGGTTGCCCACCGTCGCCGATCTGGGTCGTGCAATCGGCACCTTGCTTCCTCGATGATCTAAAGAAACTTTTGGTGGATTGGAAACTACAAACTTCCACGCTCTTGTGTATGCTATTAAGGAGAAAAATATATATTGGACTAGCACTAGGGAGATAAGGTTTGGCTTTGCAACCACATGAGGAATGGACCCAATCTGTGATCATGAAGTGCATCTTTTTGTGCTTTTCCAAGTGAGCAAGCAAAACACCTGTGACCGCCGCTAATCTGGGTCGTCCCATCCTTGGGTACAACGGATAAGCAGTTGGATCCGGATGTACACGTGGAATTAGGTCGGATATCGACATGGAACACAACAAGGTATACCATCTTGTAGCTGCTACGTGCATCTTCTCGTGCTTCTCCAAGCATGCAAGCAAAACACCCCAGCACCGTCGCTCATATGACCCGTTCGATCGGGGATAAGATAGATAACCGGTTGGATCCGGCTATACATGTGAGATTACGTCAGGTTCGAACTGTTGGAAATATGCCCTACAGGCAATAAATAAAGTGTTTATTATTATATTTCCTTGATCATGATAATTGTTTATTATCCATGCTAGAATTGTATTAATTGGAAACATGGATACATGTGTGGATACATAGACAAGTAACGAGGTTGAACTAGGTATGGAGATACCGACGATCGAATCTCGGGCAAGTAACATACCGAAGAACAAAGGAAACGTTATACGGGATTGACTGAATCCTTGACATAGAGGTTCGACCGATAAAGATCTTCGTAGAATATGTAGGAACCAATATGGTCATCCAGGTCCCGCTATTGGTTATTGACCGTAGAGGTGTCTCGGTCATGTCTACATAGTTCTCGAACCCGCAGGGTCTGCACACTTAAGGTTTGGTGACGTTTCGGTAGTATAGAGTTATATATGATGGTGACCGAAGGTTGTTCGGAGTCCCGGATGAGATCCCGGACGTCACGAGGAGCTCCGGAATGGTCCGGAGGTAAAGATTCATATATAGGAAGTCCTGTTTTGGTCGTCGGAAAAGTTTCGGGCTCATCGGTAGTGTACCGGGAGTGCCGGTAGTGTATCCGGGAGGGGTATTTCGACCCAAGAGGCTACATGGACTGTGGGAGAGTAAAAATCATCCCTTAGTGGGCTGGTGGAACATCCACAAGAGGCCCATGCGGCTGGAGGAAAAAGGCCAAAGAGAAAAGGTGGAAAAAAGGCAAAATAGGGTGAATCCTAGTCCTACTAGGATTGGAGGTGGACTCCACCTCTCCCACCTCCTTCGGTCGAATCCTTGGCTATATATACTGGTGGTATTGGGGTTTTTGCACTTGATTTTCCAGCCACGTGCTACCTGTTCCACCAGTGCATAATTTCTCCTCTAGATCGGATTTCCGCGGTGCTTAGGCGAAGCCCTGCCGGAATTGCTCCACCACCATCACCGGAGCGCCGTCACGCTGACGGAGAACTCTTCTTCCTCTCCGCTCCCTCTTGCTGGATCAAGAAGGCGGAGATCGTCATCAAGCTACACGTGTGCTGAACGCAGAGGTACCATTTGTTCGGTGCTTGATCGGGACGGATCGTGAGGACGGTTCATGATTAGACCGCGGGACGCTCGGCGATTTGGATCGCGAAGATGTTTGACTACACCAACCGCATTTCTTAACGCTTCCCGCTTAGCGATCTACAAGGGTACGTAGATCCACTCCCTCTCTCGTAGATGTTCATCACCATGGATAGATCTGCGTGTGCGTAGGAAAAATTTTGTTTCCCATGCAACGTTCCCCAACAGTGGCATCATGAGCTAGGTCTATGTGTAGATGAGATCTCGAGTAGAACACAAAAGGTTTGTGGGCGTTGATGCTTAGATTGCTTCCTCCCTTGGTCGTGTTTTGGTTCAGCGGTATTGTGAGATGAAGCGGCCCGGACCAACCTTACTCGTACGCTTACGAGAGACCGGTTCCCTCGACCGCAACTTGTTGCCTAGATGGCTTGTCGGTGACAGTTTCTCTCACTTTAGTTGGATCGGATTCGACAAAGGCGGTCCTTGAGAAGGTTGAAAAGAAAACTAGTGTATCACCGTTGTGGTTTATGCGTAGGTGAGAATTGTTCTTGCTAGATACCCGTAGCAGCCACGTAAAACATGCAACAACAATTAGAGGACGTCTAACTTATTTTTGTAGGGTATGTGGTGATGTGATATGGCCAATTACATGATGTGATATATGTGATGTATGAGATGATCATGTGATGTATAGAATTTCACGACTTGCGTGTCGATGAGTACGGCAACCGGCAGGAGCCATAGGGTTGTCTTTAATTATTGTATGACCCGCGTGTCAATCATTAAGCGCTATGTAATGCTTTACTTTATCGCTAAACGGTAGCAATAGTAGTAGAACATGCAGGGCGTGACAACCCCGATGATGACAAGTTGATGGAGATCAAGATGATGGAGATCATGGTGTCATGCCGGTGACGATGGAGATCATGCCGGTGCTTTCAAGATGGAGATCTAAAGCACAAGTTCATGGTCATATCATGTCACTTATGAATTGCATGTGATGTTAATCCTTTTATGCACCTTTGTTAATCCTTTCTATCCAGGCTATCTTCCGCCTCTGCTCAACCATGGGTTCTCGCAACTTCAAGACCTAGGCCTAGTTCTTGGGCTTGGTCAGCCTGCTCGGTAGACGTGTTGTGCTTTGACGGCAATTCTGCGACTAGCGACTCCCTCCCAACCCCCTTTCTCAAGCCACCAATCTCCTCACCCACCGCTCGCCCATCTAGCAACGCCCTCTCCGACAACAGGTCCTCTCATGTAGCCTTGACAAGTATAACCACGGTTTCCTCTTCCACAAGATCCTACCAAAGAGTATCAATGGAAAGGGTATAAATAAGAGGACGACAAGGAGGTGGCGTGAGCTTCATCATCCTCCAGGGCCACAACTAGTACGACGACAAGGACGATGTCTTAAAAGAGTCACTTCTCTCGCTTGACTACATGTATAACCATGAATCCAATTATTTTGTTTATTTCATTTGATTCTGAGCTCACAAACTGATCGGTACAAATCTTTTGTGCTTATGCATTTTCTAGCAACTTTTCTTGTACCTGTCCTTCCTCTTTCATACCAACTGCGGTAACTCATACACACGCTAAATATGTTTTCCCTTAAATTTTTGAAATTGTGATCAATCGTATACAATCGTTGGATAAAATAGTAAAGACAACACACGTAATTACAAGGTAATAGAAAATTCTTGGATCTTTCCTTTTCCGTTTCCTTCTTCTTTGTGGCAATATCACCCAAGTCATCATCCTAACTTGACCAAACTATAGTGTACTAATGAGCATATATGCCCAAAAGCGCTCAAGAAACGCTTTGGATTTTTTTCCATGCATATTTTGTGTATGCTTTCAACACATTTTGGAGGCCCTAAATGTTTCTATTATTAATTAGTGATTGAAATTTAAGTTCTATTGGATATTATTTTTTGATCACCACTAGTAGAAAACAGGGCTTTCGTCACAGCTCGATCTACACATTAGTCCTGGTTACATTACGAACCGGGACTAATGTGAGCACTAGTCCCGATTCGAGCGGCTAGGGCGTTGGTCGGGCATCAGTCCCGGTTCAAATGGGACCTTTAGTCCCGGTTGGAGACACCAACCGGGACTAAAGGGGCCGATACCCTTTAATCCCGGTTCGTGTCTCCAACCGGGACTAAAGGTGAAGCCTTTAGTCCGGTTGGAGACACCAACCGGGACTAAAGGGGTTGGGGCTTTAGTCCCGGTTGGTGTCTCCAACCGGTACTAAAGGCTAGATCATTAGTCCCGGCTGGAGATACAAGCCGGGACTAAAGGGTTTTGAAAGTTTCCTTTTTGTTTTTCTATTTGTTTTCTGTTTTTAGTTTCTATTTTGAATTGCTTATATCTTTTAGGACATTTGATGTTTTTGAGTGATTATTTTTGCATTAGATTCAAAATTTTGTCTAGTTTGTATTTGTGCAATTAGTTTTCAATTTTGAATGGTTTAAATTTGAATTTGTTCAAATTTCCTTCAAACCCTAGATTGTGAATAACTTGAGTTTAAAAATTGTTTTTAATTTTTTTATTTTGCTCGTAGGCACATGTTAGATGGTGCATGTTGAACGCATAAAAAGTCTGCAGTTGAAATAATTTTAAAAAAATGAAATGCCTTTGTAACAGATGAGTTTTCGTCCGAAACTTAGATACTTCAAAAGAGATTGTCTAGTTTGTACACAAAGTGCATCCAGCTTTTGTCGTAACCATCTCAACTTTTTAGCACATGCTATGTGGGTGAAATGATGATACCATGCCAAGTTTCAACCTTTTCACTGTTCATTTATAGTGTTTTTTAATTTTGGGGTCATTTAGCTCAACAAAATCAATAAATCCATGAAAAAATAGCGAATGAAGTGGGAAAGGGTTGAAAATTGATGATGTGGCTTTGAATGGTGCACGTTGAACACACAAAAAGCCTGGAGTTTTAATAAGTTAAAAAATGAAATGTCTTTGTAACAAATGAGTTTTCGTTCAAAACCTAGATATTTCGAAAGAGATTGTCCAGTTTGTACACCTAGTGCATCCAGCTTTTGCCGTACCATCTCAACTTTTTAGCACATACTATGTGGGTGAAATGATGATACCATGCCAAGTTCCTTTTCAGTGCTCATTTGTAGTGTTTTTAAATTTCGGGGTCATTTAGCTTAAAAAAATCAATAAATGCATGAAAAATAGGGAATGAAGTGGGAAATGGTTGGAAATTGATGATGTGGCTTTGAATAGTACATGTTGAATGCACCAAAAGTCTGGAGTTTAAATAAGTTTAAAAAATGAAATGCCTTTGTAACAGATGAGTTTTCATCTGAAACCCTGATAATTCAAAAGGGATTGTCCAGTTTGTAGACGAAGTGCATCTAGTTTTACCGTAACCCTCTCAACTTTTTAGCACATGCTATGTGGGTGAAATGATGATACCATGCCAAGTTTCAACCTTTTCAGAGTTCATTTGTAGTGTTTTTCAATTTCAGGGTCATTTAGCTCAATTTTTTTAATAAATGCATGAAAAATAACGAATGAAGTGGGAAAGGATTGAAGATTGATGATGTGGCTTTGGATGGTGCATGTTGAACGCACAAAAAGTCTGGAGTTAAAACAAGTTTAAAAAAAGTGTTATGAAAAAGTAAAATGGCTATAACTTTTGCATAAGATGTCAAAAAAAGTGTTATGAAAAATTAATTTTCTTTTAAAAAAATGATGTCATATTTGGATTCCTCATATTTTTCTGATAATAATGGATATATTATTTGTCAAATTTCAATTTACGGATTTAAAGATATTAATTATGCCATATTAAATGAATAAATGGCAAAAAATGAATAAAATAATATTATACTTATTTTATTTTCATTGAAATTCAATATTATTATTAACCATTTATTGTTGCTTATTTTAATAATTATTTGGAATTTAAAAAAATTAAATCATGTGACATCAAGACCCAAGGGTTAATAGGATTGATAGCTTACTATTGTCAAGAAAACAATAAGTGCAGACTTGGAAACTAAGGGTGATAGAACTCGAAAGTTAACCGTGCTGGGGTTGGAGCAGTGAGAGGATGGGTGACCTGCTGGGAAGTTAGATGATTTGGAATGAGGGGCGATTAGAGATTAAATTGTCAAATAATTCAAGAGCAGTGAGGAGGGGTGATTAGAGATTAAATTGTCAAATAATTCAAAGATTTGAAAATCAGAAAAAAAACAAAAAATCAAAAAAAACATATTAAAAAATACCTTTAGTCCCGGTTTGTAACACCAACCGGGACTAAAGGTCCCGCTCTGGAAAGCTGCCACGTGAATCCCCTTTAGTCTCGGTTTGTAATCCAACCGGGACTAAAGGCCCGTTTTCTACTAGTGCACATATGTTTTTTTAGGGCATAATCAGCAGGAGAGGCTCCTACTGTTTTGTATTAAAAATGGAGGTTTACATACAGTGTTACACAACCCATGAGGGACAAGCCCCTCAAGGTGGAATGACCACAAACTAGAAAAGTACCAAGGGAGTAGGATACAAAGGGTGGAGGGTTAGGAGTCTAAGTATGATCTAGATATAGACTTACAAGGAGAGTGCAAGTAAGGTGATGTAGTCCCAATACTCCTTAGAAAGTCTATACTTTAAGTTCATAAGGTCTTCTTTGGTCCTCTTCTTCCAAGCTATGGGGGTGGGTATAATGTTTCTAAAGATGAGGTTATTACGTTCCTTCTAGATATTCCAGGCAACAACTCCAAAAACCTCTAAGAAAAGACTCCCAGTGAAACTCTGCTTGGCAGCTTGGATGGCCTAGAGCCGGGCCAGAGAGCAATCCCAAGATATACCCACAGCTCCCCAGCATGCAGTACTGAAGGGGCACATGAATATTAAATGATCAATTGTTTCCTCTTGATCAGAGGTGCACAACACACAGTTGAAACCATCCGTTGTCTGGAAATGCTTTCTCCTTAGCAGATTCCTAGTGTTTAGCCTGTCCATCATGAGAAACCAAAGGAAAACCTTGTGTTTCATTTGTAAGTTCAAACTCCAAATCCAGATAATTGGGTCGGGAGCAATAATTTCCTTGTGGCAGTTCATGTAGAACTTTTTTGCAGCATAGTCTTTGCCCCATTGAAAAGTCCAAGTATCAAAGCCTCCCGGTTGATCTAGAGTGGTACATTTTAGGATTTGCAGTTGTTGCAGTTCCTCAAATGCTTACGTAGACATTGGTAAGTGGAAATGATCAGCCAGATTGGTGGAGGAGAATTTTTTTGCCACAGAACAGTCTTCCAATTTCACATACGAGAAAAGACAGGGGAAGCGTTGGGCCAAGGGATCAGTGCTCCAGTTATCGTGCCACATAGCAATGTCCCGTCCATTTCCGACTACAGCCTTAGAAACTCCTCTAAACGTGGGCATGAGTTTGCAAAGTTGTTTCCACCAAAAGGAACCGCAGGTTGTAGCAGCGTGGGGAATGGAGCTAGAGTAATAGGTGTCCTAAACAAGCCTGACCCAAGGGAGATTTGCCCTATTGTAGAATTTGTGAAGAAACTACAGAAGAAGAGCTTTATTTTGAACTGAAATGTTGAACACACCTAGGCCCCCCGAAGATTTTGGGCAGCAGACTCGCTGCCAGGCAACCATTGAGTTGCAGGAGGTACCTTGCTCAGATTTTTTGGTCCAAATAAAGCGTCGTCTGACCTTATCAAAGTACTTAATGAACTTGGGGTTTAGCTGCAGAGTGCACATGGCATAGCTCAACATTGATGTGGCAATAGAGTTTACCAAAGTGATCCTGGAGGCATGGCAGAGCAGTAAGCATGTGCTAGAGAGCTTTCTTTCCACCCGGTCCACCAAAGGGAGCAAATCAATCATTGAAGGTTGGGTGGTACCCATAGGTAAACCTAAGTAAGTGAAAGGCATTTTGACCACCACACAACCAAAGTTGGCAGCCAAGGAGGCCATGGAGGCATCATCAACATTAATGGGGACCATCATGGACTTGTGAAAGTTGATTTTCAGACCTGTGGAGAGAGCAAAGTCCTGAAGCACTGCTTTCAAATGAGATAACTGGGCATTACTGGCAGGGAGAACAATGATCGTGTCATCTGCATATTGAATAATAAGAAATTTGCCTTGCCTGGGAATCAGTAAAGATAGGTGGCCAAGCTCAAACTCATGATTAATCACGTATTGCAGCATTTCAACCGCAAGCACGAAAAGAAGTGGCGACACAGGATCACCTTGACGCACACCTCTCTTGCAGTGGAAAGATCGACTTGGGACACCATTAAGTAGAACAGAGGAGTTACCAGAGGACAACAAAGTTCTGATCCAATGTAACCAACGATCATCAAAACCCAGCTTTTGCATCATAATTAGAATAACTTCATGCTCAACCAAGTCGAAAGCCTTTTCAAAATCCAATTTTAAAAGCACAATTTCCCTTCTTGACTGCTGACATTGGTGGATGAATTCAAATGTCCAGGCCAGACAGTCTTGAATGGATCTACCTTTGATAAACCCATATTGGTTGTCATGAATCAGTTGCAGAATCACTTTTTGGAGCCGATCAGCCAGTAATTTAGTTAATAATTTGAGACAACAATTAAGCAAGGAAATAGGCCGATAATCATTAACCGTAGATGGGTTTAGCTTTTTGGGAATCAATGTGATGAGAGAAGCATTGAGGCAATCCAGAGAGAGATTGCCTTCCCAAAACTAAAAACAGAGATCATAAAAATCTTCCTTAATGAGTCCCAACAAGATTTTAGAAATCACCCATTAAACCCATCCGGACCCGGCGATTTATCACTTGGAATTTTGCTCACCGCGTCATCAATTTCTTTGCGAGTGAAAGGATCAGAGAGACCATTCAGATCAATGTTAGCAGAGATAAGCGCGTCCAAATTGAATTTCATATCAATAGGAATGGATTCACCAAGCCTTTCACGGAAGGCGGTGAAGATGGCCTCTGCTTTACTATCATGGTCATCTAAAATAATCCCATTCTGCAGGGTCAGAGTGGCAATGGAGTTGGTTCTATGCCTCTGAGTAGCCATCTGATGGAAGAATTTAGTAGGTTCATCGCCAAATTTGATATACCTGATCGTACATCGATTGCGCCAATACTGATTTTTGTAAGCCAGTAAACGAACAATATGGTTCCTGAGAATGACCCGAAAATTCCATTCATGGAGTAGTAACTGTCTACGTTCCTCAATGCTGTCAATGAACTCCAGCGTTTTTTCAGAGTTAGCAATCATTAATGACAGTTTGGATAGATTTCTACTCCAATGTTTTAATGCAGATCGAAGCTGAGAAAGTTTGATAGAAATTCTTTTGGCCGGATCAGAAGAACTACTTGGGCAGTTCCAGGATTGGCAAACCACTTCAAGGAAACCTGGGTGAGACGCCCAAAAAATTTCAAATCTGAACAGTTTAGCGCGCGCAATACTTGGCTGAACAGAGAAAAGGCAAGGAACATGATCAAAAATAGGTTTAGCTAAGGTTTTAGCAGTAGTATTCGGGTAGGACGAAGTCAAATGATTCGATGTTAAACCCCAATCAAGCTGCTCCAAGATTGGGTCATTCTGCATGTTACTCCAAGTAAAGGAGGCGCCATGAAGCTGAATTTCCACAAGGTTCAGAGCACGAATAATGTCATTGAACAACAACATGTCAGAAACATCTCCTCCTGGTTTATTTCTGTTCGTAGAAAATCTCATGAAGTTGAAGTCACCAAGAAGAACCCAATCATCGTTAGAAGCAATATGCAACTCGTACAACCATGAGACAAACTGGGACCGTTCCTCACCCGCGCAAGGACCATAGATATTGGTAAGTGTCCAAGAGGCCGAAGAATGCACAAATTTAAACGAGATAACTAGGGCCCATTGCAGAGATTGGATCACCGTACCAAAAAATATTGCGTTGTTCCAAACAACAAGTAACTCGCCTGAATTACCAATCGAGGGAATGAATGCAAATTGATCGAAGCAGCGAGGACAAAATTTCCGTATGTAAGAGTGATCGAAATGCTCACGTTTAGTTTCCTGAATACAAATAATAGCGCAACCCGAGTTATCAATATGAGAACGGATCGACGTGTGCTTTTTCTCTGCCCCAATACCACGGATGTTCCAACACAAAATATGCCAAGGTTTAGTGACTTGAACCATAACCAAGGGGAATGTACTCCGATAACCAGCAAATCGAACGTCTGAAATATAACTGTTGGAAATATGCCCTAGAGGCAATAATAAATTAGTTATTATCATATTTCCTTGTTCATGATAATCGTTTATTATCCATGCTATAATTGTATTGATCGGAGACTTAAATGCATGTGTGGATACATAGACAAAACCATGTCCCTAGTATGCCTCTAGTAGACTAGCTCGTTGATCAAAAGATGGTTAAGGTTTCCTAGCCATGGACATGAGATGTCATTTGATAACGGGATCACATCATTAGGAGAATGATGTGGTGGACAAGACCCAAACTACAAACATAGCATATGATCGTGTCAGTTTATTGCTACTGTTTTCTGCATGTCAAGTATATGTTCCTATGACCATGAGATCATGCAACTCACGGATATCGGAGGAGTGCCTTGTGTGTATCAAACATCGCAACGTAACTGGGTGACTATAAAGGTGCTCTACAGGTATCTCCGATGGTGTCTGTTGAGTTGGCATGGATCGAGACTGGGATTTGTTACTCCGTGTAACGGAGAGGTATCTCGGGGCCCACTCGGTAATGCAACATCATAATAAGCCTTGCAAGCAATGTGACTAATTGTTAGTTGCGGGATCTTGTATTACGGAACGAGTAAAGAGACTTGCCGGTAACGAGGTTGAACTAGGTATGGAGATACCGACGATCGAATCTCGGGCAAGTAACATACCGAAGAACAAAGGGAACGTTATACGGGATTAACTGAATCCTTGACATAGAGGTTCGACCGATAAAGATCTTCGTAGAATATGTAGGAACCAATGTGGACGTCCAGGTCCCGCCATTGGTTATTGACTGTAGAGGTGTCTCGGTCATGTCTACATAGTTCTCGAACCCGCAGGGTCTGCACACTTAAGGTTCGGTGACGTTTCGGTAGTGTAGAGTTATGTATGGTGGTGACCGAAGGTTGTTCGGTGTCCCGGATGAGATCTCGGACGTCACGAGGAGCTCCGGAATGGTCCGGAGGTAAATATTCATATATAGGAAGTCCCAGTTTGGTTTCCGGAAAAGTTTCGGGCTCATCGGTAGTGTACCGGGAGTACCGGTAGTGTACCGGGAGTGCCGGTAGTGTACCGGGAGACCTCTGGGAGGGGTATTTCGACCCCAAGAGGTCCATGGGCTGTGGGAGAATAATAACCAGCCCTTAGTGGGCTGGGAAAACAGCCACAAAGGCCCATGGCACAGGAGAGAAAGTCCTAAAGCAAAAAGTGGAAAATCAGCCAATAGGAGGCAATCCTACTCCAACTAGGATTGGAGGTGAAGTAGGATTGCTCCCACCTCCTATTTCGGCCGACCCAAAGGCCTTGGATGCCTCTCCTCTCCTCTCCTCCTATATATACTAGTGGATTGGGTGGTTTTTAGACAGAATTTCCGGCCACGTGCTACCCATTCCACCGGTGCATAGTTTCTCCTCTAGATCGGTTTTCTGCAGCGCTTAGGCGAAGCCCTGCCGGAATTGCTCCACCACCATCACCGGAGCGCCGTCACGCTGCCGGTGAACTCTCTCTCCTCTCCACCTCCTCTTGCTGGATCAAGACGGTGGAGATCGTCATCAAGCTGCACGTGTGCTGAACGCGGAGGTGCCGTTCGTTCGGCGCTAGATCGGAAGGACCGTGATCGAGATCGCGAGACGGTTCATGATGTGATCACGGAACGGATCGTGATGAGTTCGCGGGATAGATCGTGATCAAGATCGTGAGATGGATCATGATGAGATCGCGGGACGGATCGTGATGAGTTCACGGGACGGATCGTGATTGGATCGCGGGACGGATCGTGATGAGATCGCGGGACGCTCGGCGATTTGGATCGCGAAGATGTTCGACTACACCAACCGCGTTTCTTAACGCTTCCCGCTTAGCGATCTACAAGGGTATGTAGATCCACTCTCCCTCTCGTAGATGCTCATCACCATGGATAGGTTTGCGTGTGCGTAGGAAATTTTTTGTTTCCCATGCGACGTTCCCCAACAATAACTGCATCAAACCTGAATGACTACTAAACTGAAGGTCACAGATAAAGGGACGCATAAAGTATCAAACCAAAAGACCCTAATAAGCAAAATAACAAGTTCAAATGAAAAGCCCTCAGTCCTGCGCTTGCTCACTGGCCCGGGGAGCCAACAACTTTTCTTCCGTCAGTTCAGATGCCGAAATACCACACTCCACCCTGCCAATGTATTAGAGCTTTGCCACAAAGAGGGGTTCAGAAGCAGAGTTTGTCTGCAGGATTCAGAACAGACATCGCAGAGGATGGGACAATTGCAGACTTTCGCTTGCGTGAATCAGTGAGCTGAGGCACTCTGAATCCATGATACATATTGGAGCGACCACTTCTGCGAACCTCAGCCGTGGTGATTGGGGTGGTTGCCTTCTTAGACTTCCTTTTAGAAGCACTTGCAGTTGTAGAGGGCGTTGGATCAACATCTGATGGACTAATCAGGTTGCTTGGATCAAAAAGAGCAGGAGAAACAGCCGACGGACTGTTATCCAAGCCATCAATGACAGTATCATACCCAGAGATGCAAAATCCCGGGGAATCCTCAAAGCAGATTTTTCTTGCCACCTTCCTTCCCATGTTCCCAGGGAGTGAACATCGATCAAGCATGGTCTGAACAATCAAGAATCTGACCAAACTGAAAGGCAGAGGAGGTAGCTGCAGGCAGACTGGGTTCTTGGGGATAACCGGCCTGGAATCAGCTTTAAACACTGACTGGATCAAATCCAAAGAAGCATCAAAAGCCCCCATCATATCAGAGAGAGTACAAAGGTTAACTTGGATCACCAAATCCTCTTCCATGGGAGAATTCTCATTGGATGCAGAGTCAATGACTGAATCATGATAAGCAGTGAGAGGACCGTCCATAATGTTGTCAGCAGGAACTATCCCATCAGAGAATCTAGCACCCTGTTCCCGTAGTAAACGCTGAAAGTTGATCAAGCCATTGGATGGCATGAACTGCGGCAAAGGAGGAGCTTGGAGAATCGGATGTTGGGCATGGTTTCCTCCATTGGCTCCCATTCCTTGGGGAAGCACGGCGTGGCGGGCCAGCCATGCCCGCAACCTTACTTGGAAAGCCTGTCCTGCCGTGGTGTGAGGCCCGAACAGAGGGTGTGCATCACCATTGGGAGGGAGGGGGTCTTCCCCCATCCAGAGGCACATCCTGCATAAAGATATTGGCATCATCTGACCGAAGGAGAACCACTAGGACTGTCCATGATCTCCTCTGTCCTCCCATCTGCCACATAACAAACTCTTTCGAAACTAAATAAGGGCTCATGATCCAAGCCTGCACAAGAACCCCTGACAAAGGTTCCCTCGGGCTATGCCAAGATAGCAACGTGCCAAACTGAGAGACCGCCTTATCCACCCAGAATTGGGTCTGATAGTCTTGTGGGAAAGCGAGCAAGAGCACCCACGAGAACCTTCCAAGAACAGGCATACACATGTTTATAGCCTCATCATGCTTAACAAAGGTAGCCTCCACCTCTTCATACAGCATATAGGTTTTACCCAGCACCGCGTCATGGAGCAGAGGGGTGCGGAGGCAGAACAGACCCAACCCCAACGGAGAATCCTCGAAGAAACGAACAGAAAAGCCGTCGTGGTTGAGCATACCAGCAAGATCAGATCTGGCCTCCGCCCTCAGGTGAACAGGGATGGCCCGGCTTGTTTCTGCAATGAGGAACCTGTCGTGGTTGAGAGGCGGCTTCTCCGAGAGAGCCAGGTCGGCCCGAACCCTTCGATCAGCAGGCCCATGGTCAACCGTCATGCCATGAGGAAGGAAAGCGAACGGATTGACTGAGAAGTTCGCCATGGCAAGCGTAGAAGAGAAGGCGAGCCTTGGAGAAGATGCGAGTGGTGTGATGAGCAGGGAGCGCGAGGAGGAATAGGGAGCGGCAGGAGCAAGAGACGTTTGTTTAATAGCTACCTTGGGAATCCAAACCGACGCCCATGTAAATCTTGGTCGTTTACAACCAACAATCGTGTGCCCATAGTTCCAGCAGATTTGGCAACGAGAAGTCCCTTGACAAACCGATGACCTATGGCCCACCGCTAGGCATTTAACACAAAAATCTTGAAAACCGTTTGCACTCTAATCTGGCGAAGTAGCCGGGGCAGGGTTTATCTCTATAAACTGAATCTCCTTAACAAACTCAGATCGAATACCTCTCAACAATTATTCGAATGAGATGAACGTGATGAACCACCGTGGGTCAACTGACAAGCTGGCGCCGTGTGCCCAAAGGAAAGGCATATAGAACATGCATTGTAATGAAATTCCATGAACCTTACAATATCAGAATCTGAATAACCAGCATGGGACAAATCTTTAAGCAAATCAACAGAAAAGGCCAGTTGAAAATTCAAATCTTTCATCTTTGTTGCATTGCCAAATTTCCTTGGCTTGAACAATGGCGGGCTTGAAGGAGAGGACCATGCACTAAGGCAAAAAGAGAGACCTCCAATATTGAAAGGTAGAGATAGAATAGCCTCATCCGACGTAGAGGACGTACCATCACCAGAGCCATCAAAAACCAGATCATTATCATTATTAACCACCTGTTGCTTTGGAGAGTGAAAGGCTGAGATCCAATTACGAGCAATCTCATTTGGTAAAGAACCCAAACCCAAACGAGGATTCACAACCAAAGAATTACGTGGCTTGACCTCCCCACCAAGATTAGGTGGAATATCACGCAAGTACCTCTGCATGGAATGATGCCTTTTTGACGAGGATCTCCAACCTGACTCCTCCTTAACAGGATCATGGAGGACAGGAGATCGAAAGCCATGAAAAAGGTGAAAAGAATAGTGGAAGGCATGTCCCAAAAAACTCGTAAGCGAGTGAATGAAATGCCCAACACGATTAGATGCCACCGAAAACCGAAAACGGAGATCCGATAAGAGAGTGACCCTGAATCCCTTTATGTTTCCGCCAAGACATGAACAGAGGGACATGGCCACCGAATCCCCATCCAGATGGAAAGAGGATGAATGAAAGGCTGCCACCAGAAAGAACTCCGAGGAAGAGAGAGATCCATCAAAGTGGACCCAAGATTTGAAGCGCCGACGCACCTGGGCAGCCACGCTTTGGCCATGGGAGAAATCCCAGTCGATGATGGAGTCCATCCTAGCAATCTAGAGGAAGCCATGGGGAGCCGCCACGGTGGGGTGGGAGAGGGTGGGAGGGGGAGGAGAGGAAGCCATCCTATGCATTTTTTAGTGCACCTATGTTGTTTCAATACATGTTATAGGTTCGCCTTAGGCAGATGTTAACTCTTTTCTTTTTTTGCTTATATAATTTGAAAATTGTCTGTAATCATACGAACACTTTGGCACATATAAAGACACTTTTGTTCTTAGGTTCCTAAAACCGTAACGTCTTTGAGTTTTCATGTGCATGAAGTGATCCTTCGGATGTTAATTTTCCTCATTGTTATGTACCATATATGAACGTTGTGGCAAATATGACCACGGTTTCACTCTATACAACCAAAGGGAGGAAAATCAACTTGTATGTACGTGATGGAAACATAACACGTTTGCTACATTTGATCGATGGGGGGGGAGGGGGGCTAGTGACAGGAAATTATCTTGCAGAAAATAATTACCATGGACTTATTATTCACTCATTTCTCTGACGGAGTAGAGACACGATATGTCGAGTTTGAAAAGACAACAGTGTATTTCAAAATGCTTGATTACATACCTTCTATAGCCTTTGCACGGATTTTTTTCCTCAACATTGTTTTCTTTGTGCTATATTCCTAAAACTGCTATACAAGTCACTGACATTTGTTCTCTTATTTTAAAATAAAAAACAACGTAGATGCACTCACAGGCCCACCACAGTCGCGGCGTGCCGCCACGCTTCCACCTGTTAGTATGAGAGTTAGGGTGGTGGTTTTATGGGAACTATCTATTTATTCTATATTTATTATTCATTGACTACTACTATGTATACCTCTATACCCTATGCTTACGTACTACAAGAAATCTTATCCGTTCAAATGCATCTATCCAATTGTCTACATCGCTGCGATGTTTAGCATTACACATGCTTAACGCCCTTCACTTATTAATATCATGCCTAAGATTGAAATCAATATTATTATCTAATTATACCCTACATAATTGACATGTAATTTATACCTTTCATAATATTAATGTGCAATACAATCTATATCTTGTCTAATATTAACATGCATTGCACGTACACAAATATCAGTACTTATAAAAGCATGAGTTTGGCAATTAAAATGATATGACTCATCCAATCACCTATATCCAACGTATCAATATTAATGATGTATCCATCACATTATCGATAAATTGTAAACATGTTAATTGCATTAATCAAAATTTAAAAACATAATTGATTGCATTAAGTGCATTTAATTTTAGAATCAACATTAATTACGGTTAATCTTGGAGATAATATTATAGTGAGAACTCTCCACAAATTTCTCCTGGTTTTCTATTCCCTTTAGCTATACTGTTCCTACAAGGTTAACTTGATTAGGGGTACCATCATAATCACAAGCAGTGAGGAGGGTTTGAGGTTCAAGCTTGGAGATGCCCAATGTATCCACACTTCGACTCCAAAAAGACTCAAAAGGCTAGGCTTGGGGATGCACAAGGCATACCCGTTCTACATCAACAACCATTGTGTGACACCTTTTCACCCTCTTGCATCTAGTACCACTTTGTTTGCAACGTTTTCGGCCCGTTCTTTTTTTTTTAGCTCTTGAATAAACATATTCATCATCTCTAGTCATCTGCATCATTATAGATAGAGAGTGCCTGACTTGGCTATTTTACACTATGTACTTTATTTATATTTGTTAGATTAATGGGAGTGATGTTTCGTGGCTATAATTTTCCCTTCCTCACTTAGATTTTGTTAGAAACTTTTCGGATTCAGTTGACACATGTTCTAAAGATATATTTTGAGTTTAATGTCTAGGGTTAGTACTGAACTTTAATTTTTTTCATGCTTAGGATAGTAATAAACTTGATAAGAACATTGAGGTAGAGTATGTTCAATAGTTGTGAATATTTGCCTTTGGTCTTGAGACATTCTTATCACAATGGATACATATGCAAAGTAGCTACTGCTAGATATTTTAATGTATTGGCTGGCCCAACTTTCTTTATTCATTTTTGTTTTTTACTTTGTTTATATTTTTGGAAAACTTCAAATACATACTCCCTTCGTTCCTAAATATAAGTCTTCTAAGAGATTTCACTGTGGACTACATACGGATGTATGTAGACATATTTTAGAGTCTAGATTGACCCATTTTGTTTCGTAGGTAGTCCATAATGGAATCTCTAAAAAGACTTATGTTTAGGAACGGAGGGAGTATATTCTAAAAGTTAATTTACTTCAAAAAAAATTCAAAAGGAGCAAATCTAAAAAATATTAAAGAAGAGTTTTTTTTTGTTTGCGTAAGTTTGTTGATAGCTTTTAAGAAAAATGATTGCGTGATTTAGAAAATGTTCAAGCATCACAAATAAGTGTATGTGGCATTTAAAAATATATTTATACAATGTAAATGTGTTAGTATAATTTAGAAACTTTTCCATATCATTCAATGTACGCTACATTTTAAAAATGTACACGCGTTGCAACAAATGATGTTCATGATATTTTCAAAAATAATGTACAGAATATTTCCATAGTTCAAAAAATGTTTCATATCATTAAAAGAAGTTTCAACTTGTGTTTGAAAAACAATGTTTAACATGCATTCAATAAAATATTAATCATGTATTTCAAAATGTTAAACATATATAAAAATGTTTCACATGTATACAGAAAATGTACAATGTGTATGAAGAAAGTATACATCAACATATAAACAAAGAAAATATATAACATATTAAAAAAATTGCGGATATTGAAAAAATATATTTGAAAAATAGTAAACATGTATAGCTCTTACCCAAATGTATCCAAAAAATATATAACATATTAAAAATATCACGGATGTTGAAAAATAATTAAAATAAATAAAAGAAATAAAAGAAAGGCCCGAGGAAAATTGAAGAGACAAACAAAGGAAACCAGGGAAAGAAAATAAAATGAATGAGGAAAAACTAAACAAAACTGCTTTTTGAGACAGTGAAAAATCGAATAAACGAAATCACATGAAGATAAACCTGTACAAACACATGAGACGTATTAGGAAGATAAACCTGTACTAACTTTTTGTAAACATAGGATTCTCCATAAACCTGTACAAACCCAATCGCTTTAATCACCTCATTAAAGCGAATGTTCCAACTTCGAGATGCTTGCACCAGCCCATAGATGGAGCGCTGAAGCTTGCATACTTTGTTAGCATCTTTAGGATCGACAAAACCTTCCGGCTGCATCATATACAGTTCTTCCATGAGGAAGCCATTAAGGAATGTCGTTTTGACATTCATTTGCCAGATCTCATAATCATAAAATGCGGCAATTGCTAACATGATTCGGACAGACTTCAACATCGCTACGGGTGAGAAAGTCTCATCGTAGTCAACTCCTTGAACTTGTCGATAACCCTTAGCGACAAGCCGAGCCTTATAGACGGTCACATTACCATCCGCGTCAGTCTTCTTCTTAAAGATCCATTTATTTTCAATGCCTTGCTTATCATCAGGCAAGTCCACCAAAGTCCACACTTTGTTCTCATACATGGATCGTATCTCGGATTTCATGTCTTCAAGCCATCTGTTGGAATTCGGGCCCGCCATCGCTTCTTCATAGTTCGAAGGTTCACCGTTGTCCAACAACATGATCTTCAGGACAGGATTGCCGCACCACTCTGGTGCGGAACATGTCCTAGTGGACCTTCGAATAGCAACTTGATCTGAAGTTTCATGATCATCATCATCAGAAACAACTTCCTGTGCTGCACCACTCTCCGGTTCGAGTGGAGGTACAATTACCTCATCAAGTTCTATTTTCCTCCCACTTACTTCTTTCGAGAGAAACTCTTTCTCGAGAAAGGATCCATTCTTGGCAACAAAGACTTTGCCTTCGGATCTGAGGTAGAAGGTATACCCAATAGTCTCTTTGGGATATCCCATGAAGACGCACTTTTCTGCTTTGGGTTCGAGCTTCTCAGGTTGAAGTTTCTTGACATAAGCATCGCATCCCCAAACTTTTAGAAACGACAGCTTAGGTTTCTTTTCAAACCATAATTCATACGGTGTCGTCTCAACGGATTTTGACGGTGCCCTATTTAAAGTGAATGCGGCAGTTTCTAATGCATATCCCCAAAATGATAGCGGTAAGTCAGTAAGAGACATCATAGATCGCACCATATCCAATAGAGTGCGATTACGACGTTCAGACACACCATTTCGCTGAGGTGTGCCAGGCGGCGTGAGTTGTGAAACAATTCCACATTGTCTTAGGTGCGTGCCAAACTCGTGACTTAAATATTCTCCGCCACGATCAGATCATAGGCACTTTATTTTCCTGTCATGTTGATTCTCTACCTCACTCTGAAATTACTTGAACCTTTCAAAGGTTTCAGACTTGTGTGTCATTAAGTAGACATACCCATATCTGCTCAAGTCATCAACGAGGGTGAGAACATAACGGTAGCCATCGCGAGCCTCGACGCTCATTGGACCACATACATCGATATGTATTATCTCCAATAAGTCAGTTGCTCGCTCCATTCTTCCGGAGAACGGAGTCTTGATCATCTTACCCATGAGGCATGGTTCGCATGTGTCAAATGATTCGAAATCAAGAGACTCCAAAAGTCCATCAGTATGGAGCTTCTTCATGCATTTGACACCAATATGACCAAGGCGGCAGTGCCACATGTAAGTGGGACTATCGTTATCAACTTTACACCTTTTGGTACTCACACTATGGATATGTGTAACATCACGTTCGAGATTCATCAAAAATAAACCATTGATCAGCGGTGCATGACCATAGAACATTTCTCTCATATAAATAGAACAACCATTATTCTCAGATTTAAATGAGTAGCCATCTCGAATCAAACGAGATCCAGATACAATGTTCATGCTCAAAGCTGGTACTAAATAACAATTGTTGAGGTTTAACACTAATCCCAAAGGTAGATGTAGAGGTAGCGTACCGACGGTGATCACATCGACCTTGGAACCATTCCCAACGCGCATCGTCACCTCCTTTGCCAGCCTTCACTTATTCCGCAACTCCTGCTTGGAGTTACAAATGTGAGCAACTGCATCAGTATCAAATACCCAGGAGCTACTACGAGCGCTGGTCAGGTACACATCAATAACAAGTATATCACATATACCTTTAACGTTGCCGGCCTTCTTATCCGCTAAGTACTTGGGGCAGTTCCGCTTCCAGTGACCGATACCCTTGCAATAAAAGCACTCAGTCTCAGGCTTGGGTCCATTCTTGCTCTTCTTCCCGACA
This sequence comes from Hordeum marinum, assembly GCA_022496015.1. NCBI lineage: Eukaryota > Viridiplantae > Streptophyta > Magnoliopsida > Poales > Poaceae > Hordeum > Hordeum marinum. Next base: position 2,944,735 of record CM039672.1, on the reverse strand, counting down.
ACTTGCTTACCGGGCACGGCAACAGCTTTGCCGTCCTTCTTGAAGTTCTTCTTACCCTTACCTTTCTTGAAACTAGTGGTCTTATTCACCATCAACACTTGATGATCCTTTTTGACCTCGACCTCCGCTGATTTCAGCATCGAGTACAACTCAGTAATGGACTTCTCCATGCCCTGCATGTTGTAGTTCATCACAAAGCTCTTGTAGCTAGGTGGAAGCGACTGGAGGATTCTGTCAATGACCGAGTCATCCGGGAGATTAACTCCCAGCCGAATCAAGCGGTTGTGCAACCCAGACATCTTGAGTATGTGCTCACTGACAGAACTATTCTCCTCCATCTTACAGCTGAAGAACTTGTCGGAGACGTCATATCTCTCGACCCGGGCATGAGCTTCTCCTCCATCTTACAGCTGAAGAACTTGTCGGAGATGTCATATCTCTCGACCCGGGCATGAGGTTGGAAAACTAGTTTCAGCTCTTGGAACATCTCATATGCTCCATGTTGCTCAAAACGCTTTTGGAGCCCCGGTTCTAAACTGTAAAGCATGCCACACTAAACGAGGGAGTAATCATCACAGCGTATCTGCCAAGCGTTCATAACGTCTTGTTCCGCTGGGAGAATGGGTGCGTCACCTAGCGGTGCATCTAGGACATACAATCTCTTGGAAGCTATGAGGATGATCCTCAAGCTACGGACCCAGTCCGTAGTTGCTTCCATCATCTTTCAGCTTGGTTTTCTTTAGGAACGCATTGAAATTGAGGGTGACATTCGCGTTGGCCATTGGATCTACAATATAGATTGTAAAGACAATTTTAGACTAAGTTCATGATAATTAAGTTCACATAATCAAATTATTTAATGAACTCCCACTTAGATAGACATATCTCTAGTCATCCAAGTGACACATGATCCATGTCAACTAGCTCGTGCCTGATCATCACGTGAGATGGACTAGTCATCCATGTGAACATCTCTATGTTGATCGTATCTTCTATACGACTCATGTTTGACCTTTCGGTCTTCCGTGTTTCGAGGCCATGTCTGTACATGCTAGGCTCGTCAAGTCAACCTAAGTGTTTCGCGTGTGTAAATCTAGCTTACACCCGTTGTATGCGAACGTTAGAACCTATCACACCCGATCATCACGTGGTGCTTCGGGACAACGATCCTTAGCAACGGTGCACAGTTAGGGTGAACACTTCTCTTGAAATTTTATTGAGAGATCATCTTATTTAGTACCGTCGTTCTAAGCAAATAAGATGTAAACATGATAAACATCACATGCAATCAATATAGTGACATGATATGGCCAATATCATCTTGCTCCTTTGATCTCCATCTTCGGGGCACCATGATCATCACTGTCACCGGCACGACACCATGATCTCCATCATCGTGTCTTCATGAAGTTGTCTCGCCAACTATTACTTCTACAACTATGGCTAACGTTTAGCAATAAAGTAAAGTAATTACATGGCGTTTATGATTGACACGCACGTCATACAATAAAATAAGACAACTCCTATGTCTCCTGTCGGTTGTCATACTCATCGACATGCAAGTCGTGAATCCTACTACAAGAACATGATCAATCTCATACATGACAATGCATCACATCACATCCTTTGGCCATATCACATCACAAGGCATATGCTGCAAAAACAAGTTAGACGTCCTCTAACTTGTAGCTGCAAGTTTTTACGTGGCCGCTATAGGTATCTAGCAAGAACGTTTCTTACCTATGCAAAAACCACAACGTGATATGCCAATTGCTATTTACCCTTCATAAGGATCCTTTTCATCGAATCCAATTCGACTAAGGTGGGAGAGACAGACACCCGCTAGCCACCTTATGCAACAAGTGCATGTCAGGCGGTGGAACCGGTCTCACGTAAGCGTACGTGTAAGGTTGGTCCGGGCCACTTCATCCCACAATACCGCCGAATAAAGATAAGACTAGTAACGACAAGCATATTAACAAGATCGACGCCCACAACAACTTGTGTTCTACTCGTGCATAGATTCTATGCATAGACCTAGCTCATGATGCTACTGTTGGGAGACAGAGTAGTAAATCAATTTTTTTCCTACGATCACCAAGATCTATCTATGGAGAAACCAGCAACGAGCAAAGGGGGAGTGCATCTTCATACCTTTGAATATCGCAAAGTGGAAGCGTCACAAGAACGCGGTTGGTGGAGTCGTACTCGCAACGATTCAGATCGCGGTGGATTCCGATCTAAGCGCCGAACAACGGCGCCTCCGCGTTCAACACACGTGCAGCCCGGTGACGTCTCCTACGCCTTGATCCAGCAAGGAAGGAGGAGAGGTTGAGGGAGAGCTCCAACAGAAGCACGACGGCGTGGTGGTGGTGGAGTAGCAAGGTATTCCGGCAGGACTTCGCCTAAGCACCGCGGAGGAGGAAGAAGAGAGGTAGGGCTGCGCCGTAGGAGAGAGAGATCAAATCTTGTCTCAAAAAGGCCAAAACCTCAAGTATATATAGGAGGAGGGAGAGGGAGGGCTGCCTTGGCCTCTGCTCCAAGGAGGAGGGCTTCGGCCGAAGCTAGGGAGGAGTCCACCTCCCACAAGGGAGGTGGATCTCTTCCTTTTGAACTCCTTTTGCCCTATCTCCTTATCTCCAGCCGCATGGGCCTTTCCGGAAGGACTTGGCCAGCCCAATAAGGGCTGGTACACCTCCTCTAAGGGCCCACGAAGTCCTATGGTCGTCACACCCCTCCCGGGGGTCCTTCGGGACCCTCCCGGCACTCCCGGTATACTACCGATGAGCCCGAAAACTTTTCGGTGACCAAAACTGGACTTCCTATATATCAATCTTTACCTCCGGACCATTCCGGAGCTCCTCATGACGTCCAGGATCTCATCCGGGACTCCAACAACCTTCGGTAATCACATATACCATTTCCCTATAACCCTAGCGTCATCGAACCTTAAGTGTGTAGACCCTACGGGTTCGGGAGACACGTAGACATGACCGAGACAATTCTCTGGCCAATAACCAACAGAGGGATCTGGATACCCATGTTGGATCCCACGTGTTCCACTATGATATCATCGAATGAACCACGATGTCGGGGATTCAATCAATCCCGTATGCAATTCCCTTTGTCTACCGGTATGATACTTGCCCGAGATTCGATCGTCGGTATCCCTTTAACTTGTTCAATCTCGTTACCGGCAAGTCTCTTTACTCGTTCCGTAACACATCATCCTGTGGCTAACTCCGTAGTCATTTTGAGCTCATTATGATGATGTCTTACCAAGTGGCCCAGAGATACCTCTCCGTCACACGGAGTGACAAATCCCAGTCTCGATTCATGCCAACCCAACAGACACTTTCGGAGATACCCGTAGTGTACCTTTATAGCCACCCATTTACGTTGTGAAGTTTGGCACACCCAAAGCATTCCTACGGTATCCGGGAGTTGCACAATCTCATGGTCCAAGGAATCGATACTTGACATTAGAAAAGCTTTAGCAAACAAACTACACGATCTTGTGCTATGCTTAGGATTGGGTCTTGTCCATCACATCATTCTCCTAATGTTGTGATCCCGTTATCAACGACATCTAATGTCCATGGTCATGAAACCGTGACCATCTATTGATCAACGAGCTAGCCAACTAGAGGCTCACTAGGGACATGTTGTGGTCTATGTATTCACACATGTATTACGGTTTCTGGTTAACACAATTATAGCATGAACAATAGACAATTATCATGAACAAGGAAATACAATAATAACCATTTTATTATTGCCTTTAGGGCATATTTCCAACAGGTCGGGCTCAAGCATATACAAGTGTCGCAACCGTCATCTAAAAAAGCTTCAAACGTTTTTGAAAAAAGCTTCAACCATGGACAGAGAAATCTTCAATCGACTCTGTCTAGCAAGGAAAGCTGCAACCGTAGTTGCATTTTGCTACTATCGGCTAACTTTTTTGCTACATCCATCAAGACGGTGTTGCGACCTCGCGCGACGACGACGATGATTTTGCTCCAACCTTGTTTTTGCTGCATCTGTGGCCGAAATTTGCTACATCGCTGCTTGTTTTTGCTAACATCGACGATTTTTGCTGCATAGCTCGATCTGACGGTCAACATGGTTCGATCTGACGGCTCGCACGCGACCGGCCAAAAGTGCCCTGTTAGGAATCGGTATGGGCGTAACTCTCTCTGGGTTGTTGGTGTAGTCACATGGGGAGCGCCTATATAGCGCTTCGGGCACTCTGCGAGAGAGTGGCGCTCACAAAATGTCTTAACAAGCCACGGCCTAAAGCTTTGATCGGTAGCAATATCACCAATTTATCTAGCTTTGAATTCCCCCCACCTCAAAAAAAAAATCTAGCTTTGACTGTTCACGGCCTCTACACATATATCACAACGATTTTTTTATATATGTGGATTTTTTAATGAAAATTAATTTTGAGATTTCAAAAAATTTAATTTGAAAAATTATAATTTTTGAAAATTTCATGAATTTGTAAAATGTTTAAAATTTGTTTAAAAAATCATGATTTAATGAAATAGTGAACTATAAAAGATTGTGAGTTTTAAAAATGTTCACGAATACAAAAAGAATTCACAAATTTGGAAAAACTGGAAAAGATTCTGAATTTGGAAAAATTGATAATTTTGAACAAAAGTGTGAACTCAAAATGCGCATGAGTTTGGAACGAGTTCTTGAAATTTGAAAAGCTTCATGAATTTCAGTAAACCTTGTGAGTTTGGACAAGTTCGTGATGTGAAAAAAATGAACTAAAAAAGTTCATGAATTTGGAAAAAATATGAAATTTGACAAAGTTCAAGAATTTGAATAAATTTCACATGCTTAAAAATTTCACGCATTCAATAACAGTTCATGAATTAAAAAATGTTTTTAAAGAAGTTCAAGTATTATAAAAAAGAACATAAATTTTGAAAAAGTTGAGGAATTTGAGAAAAAGTTCAGGAATTTGAAAGAAGATCAGGACTTGGAAAAGTTTAAAGTTTCAACGAAGTTCACGAATTTGGAAAATAGTTCATTTTTTTAAATAACATACTCCCTTCATCTCAAAGGCCGCAATGTGATGTGATGTGTTACATGCTAGATGCTTATGGGTTAGGATCGGGGTCCCGACAGTGGCGTGTAGATTTTATAGAAATAATATGCTCTTGTTCTTTATTTATATTTGTTTGAGAGCTGAATAAACAGTGCCAATAATTTACATGTGTCATAAGACTAGTCCCGAAATAATAGGTATTCAATGAATGGTAATCAAAACCATCATGTAGCACATATAGATAAATTTTGTGTTAATGACATTAATGTGGTAATATGAAAAGTGTGTGAGTCCACAATTGTTGATATGTAGAAGTGTCGAGATAAAGAGGTGTTAACTTGTTATTCATCTAAAAATTAAAGAGGCATGGTGTTTATGTGTGGGCATTTCTATTCCTCGTCGAAATCCTAGTGTTGTTTTAAGTTGGGGAGGCGCGATGGTTAACTTGTACCAACCTCCTCCCTTGGGGCATGCGAGGAGTACTTTGATTTGTGATAAGTCTAATAAAACTTTGCAAAAGTATATGAGTTCTTTATGACTAATGTGACATCATGGACATATGCATCTTCACCTTGTTATATTTGCTAGCCTCTTTGGTAGCTTGCATAGCCCATTCTCACCTCAAGGATTGGTGCAACTTGTGTCAGTGCATCCAAACCCTGTGACATGATAAGCCCTGTTGCACATAAGTCTTATTATATCTTCCTCAAAATAGCCACCATACCTACATATTATGGCATTTCCATATCCATTCCGAGATATCTTGCCATGCCAATTCCATCGTCACTTCACATGACTAGTTTGTTCATTGTCATATTGCTTTGCATGATCATATAGAGCTGACATAGTATTTGTGGCAAAGCCACCGTTCATTATATTTTTGATACATGTCACACTAGATATTGGCACATCCTGGTACACTGCCAGAGGCATTCATATAGAGTATATCTTCCTATCAGTTCTTCATATTGAGTTGTATGTAAATAAAAGTGTGATGATGATCATCATTATTAAAGCACTGCCCCAGTGAGGAAATGATGATGGAGACTATGATTCCCCCACAAGTCGGGATGAGACTCCAGACGAAAAATGAAATAAAAACGGGGGATCCCAAATGAGCCCACCGTATAAAAAATGAATTGGGGGGAGGGGGGATGAAAAAAATGTGAAAAGCCCACCATGAAAAAAATATATAAATATATGAGAGAAAAAGAGAGAAGGGACTTTGCTACTATCCTTTACCTCACTTGTGCCTCAAAGTCTGCTATGTTGTCACTTCCATATACTAGTGGGAATTACCTTTTCATATAATAAACGTGGCTTGTATATTCCGATGGCGTGCTTCCTCAAATGCCCGATGTCTTCATGAGCAAGCAAGTTTGATGCACACCCCACTTAGCTTCAGTTGATCTTTCATACACTTATAGCTCTAGTGCATCATGTTGGAAATATGCCCTAGAGGCAATAATAAATTGGTTATTATCATATATTTCTGTTCATGATAATCGATTATTATCCATGCTAGAATTGTATTGATCGGAAACTCAGATACATGTGTGGATACATAAACAACAGCGTCCCTAGTATGCCTCTAATAGACTAGCTTGTTGATCAAAGATGGTTAAGGTTTCCTAGCCATGGACATTATATGTAATTTGATAACGGGATCACATCATTAGGAGAATGATGTGATGGACAAGACCCAAACTATAAACGTAACATGTGATCGTGTCAGTTTATTGCTATAGTTTTTTGCATGTCAAGTATCTGTTCCTATGACCATGAGATCATGCAACTCACTGACACTGGAGGAGTACCTTGTGTGTATCAAACGTTGCAACGTAACTGGGTGACTATAAAGGTGCTCTACAGGTATCTCCGAGGGTATCTGTTGGGTTGGCATGGATCAAGACTGGGATTTGTTACTTCGTGTGACGGAGAGGTATCTCAGGGCCCACTCGGTAATACATCATCACAATAAGCCTTGCAAGCAATGTGACTAAAGTATTAGCCACGGGATCTTGTATTATCGAACGAGTAAAGAGACTTGCCGGTAATGAGATTGAACTAGGTATGGAGATACCAACGATCGAATCTCGGGCAAGTAACATACCGAAGAACAAAGGGAACAACATACGGGATTAACTGAATCCTTGACATAGAGGTTCGACCGATAAAGATCTTCGTAGAATATGTATGACTCAATATGGAAATCCAGGTCCCGCTATTGGTTATTGACCGTAGAGGTGTCTCGGTCATGTCTACATAGTTCTCGAACCCGCAGGGCCTGCACACTTAAGGTTTGGTGACGTTTCGGTAGTATAGAGTTATGTATGGTGGTGACCAAAGGTTGTTCGGAGTCCCGGATGAGATACCGGACATCATGATGAGATCCGGAATGGTCCAGAGGTAAAGATTGATATATATATATATATAGGAAGTCCTATTTTGGTCGCCGGAAAAGTTTCGGGCTCATCGGTAGTGTACCGGGAGTGTCGGTAGTGTACCGGGAGACCATCGGGAGAGGTATTTCGTCCCAAGAGGCTACATGGGTTGTGGGAGAGTGAATATCAGCCCTTAGTGGGCTGGTGGAAAGTCCCACAAAGGCCCATGCGGCTAGCATAGAAAAACCCAAAGAGAAAAGGTGGAAAAAGGCAAAAAGGCCAAAACAAGGAAGGAGTCCTAATCCTACTAGGAGTGGAGGAGGAGGACTCCTCCCTCCTAGCTTCGGCCGAAGCCAAGGTGACTTGGCCCTTGGGCCAAGCCCTCCCCTCTCTTCCTTCTATATATACTAGAGGTTTTACGGTTTTTGGCACTAGTTCTTTCTTCCACGTGCAACCCTAGCCTCTAGTGCAAAGTTTCTCCTCTAGATCGGTTTTCTGCAGTGCTTAGGCGAAGCCCTGCCGGAATAGCTCCACCATCATCGTCGGAGCACCATCACACTGCCAAAGAACTCGTCTACCTCTCTGCTCCCTCTTGCTGGATCAAGAAGGCGGAGATCGTCATCAAGCTGCACGTGTGCTGAATGCGGAGGTGCCGTCCGTTCGGTACTTGATCGGGACAGATCGTGATTGGATCGCGGGACGCTCGGCGATTTGGATCGTGAAGAAGTTCGACTACACCAACCGCATTTCTTAACGCTTCCCGCTTAGCAATCTACAAGGGTACGTAGATACACTCTCCCTCTCGTAGATGCTCATCACCATGGATAGATCTTGCGTGTGCGTAGGAAATTTTTTGTTTCCCATGCAACGTTCCCCAACACGCAGGACGGATCGCGATGAGATCGCAGGACGGATCGTGATGAGATCGCGGGACACTCGGCGATTTGTATCGCAAAGACGTTCAACTACACCAACCGTGTTTCTTAACGCTTCCCGCTTAGCGATCTACAAGGGTATGTAGGTCCACTCTTTCTCTCGTAGATTCTCATCAACATGGATAGATCTTGCGTGTGCGTAGGATTTTTTTTGTTTCCCATGCAACGTTCCCCAACAGTGGCATCATGAGCTAGGTCTATGTGTAGATGAGATCTCGAGTAGAACACAAAGAGTTTGTGGGCGTTGATGCTTGGATTGCTTCCTCCCTTGGTCGTGTTTTGGTTCAGCGGTATTGTGGGATGAAGCGGCCCGGACCAACCTTACTTGTACGCTTACGAGAGACCGGTTCCATCGACTGACGTGTAACCTCGTTGCACAAAGATGGCTGGCGGGTGTCTGTTTCTCCTACTTTAGTTGGATCAGATTCGACAAAGGCGGTCCTTGAGAAGGTTGAAAAGCAACTTATGTATCACCGTTGTGGTTTTGCGTAGGTGAGAATTGTTCTTGCTTGATACCCATAGCAGCCACGTAAAACATGCAACAACAATTAGAGGACATCTAACTTGTTTTTGCAGGGTATGTTGCGATGTGATATGGCCAATTACATGATGAGATATATGTGATGTATGAGATGATCATGTTTTGTATAGAATATCATGACTTGCATGTCGATGAGTAAGGCAAACGGCAGGAGCCATAGGGTTGTCTTTAATTATTGTATGACATGCATGTCAATCATTAAGCGCTATGTAATGCTTTACTTTATCACTAAACGGTAGCAATAATAGTAGAAGCATGGTGGGCGCGACAACCCCGATGGCGACACGTTGATGGGGATCAAGATGATGGAGATCATGGTGTCATGCCGGCGACGATGGAGATCATGCCGGTGCTTTCAAGATGGAGATCAAAAGCACAAGTTCATGGCCATATCATGTCACTTATGATTTGCATGTGATTTTAATCCTTTTACGCACCTTGTTTTGCTTAGGACGACGGTAGCATTATACGGTGATCCCTCACTTAATTTCAAGATAAATCGTGTTCTCCCCGAGTGTGCACCGTTGCGAAAGTTCGTCGTGTCGAGACACCACGTGATGATCGGGTGTGATAGACTCTACGTTCACATATAACGGGTGCAAGCCAGTGTTGCACATGCAAAACACTCGGGTTAAACTTGACGAGTCTAACATGTACAGACATGGCCTCGGAACACAAGAGACCGAAAGGTCGAACATGAGTCATATAGAAGATATGATCAACATGATGATGTTCACCATTGAAACCACCTCAAGTCACATGATGATCGGACTTGAGTTGGTGAATTTGGATCATGTATCACTCGAATGACCGGAGGGATGTCAATTTGAGTGGGATTTCTTAAGTAATATGATTAATTGAACTCATTATCATGAACATAGTCAGTAGTGTCTTTGCAAATTATGTTGTAGATTACTAGCTCACGCTATAGCTCCCTTGAATTTTTATATGTTCCTAGAGAAATAGAGTTGAAAGATGATGGTAGCAATATTGCGGACTGGGTCCGTGATCTGAGGATTGTCCTCATTGCTGCACAGAAGGCTTATGTCCTTAATGCACCGCTCGATGAGCCACCCCCTCTAGCGTCGTCTGTAGATGTTGTGAACATCTGACAGGCACGTTCCAATGACTACTTGATAGTTTAGTGCGTCATGCATTACGACTTAGAATTGAGGCTCCGAAACATTTTGAACGTCACGGAACATATGAGATGTTCTAAGAGCTGAAATTGGGATCTCAGGCTCATGCCTGTGTTGTGAGATGTGAGATCTCCAGCAATATTCTTTGCTTGCAGGATGAAGGAGAATAGCTCAATCATTGAGCATGTGCTCAGATTGTCTGGGTGCTACAATCACTTGGATCGAGTGGGAGTTGATCTTCTAGATAAGATAGTGATTGATATAGTTCTCCAAGTCACTGTCACTAAGCTACTAGAACTGTAAAATGCCAGGGATAGAAATAATGATCCCTGAGCTGTTCACGATGTTTGACACCGCGAAGGTAGAAATTAAGAAGGAGCGTCAAGTGTTGATGGTTAGTAAAACCACTAGTTTAGAGAAGGGCAAGGGCAAGGAGGGAAACTTCATGGATGGCAAGTCAGTTGCTGCAAGAGTGAAGCAACCCAAAGTTGAACCCAAACCCGAGACTAAGTGCTTCGATCATGAGGAGAGCGGTCGCTGAAGCGGAATAACCCTAGATACTTGGTAGATAAGAAGGCTGGCAACGTCGACAGAAGTATATTTGATATACGTGTTATTGATGTGTACCTTGCTAGTACTCCTAGTAGCACCTATGTATTGGATACCGGTTCGGTTGCTAAATGTTAGTAACTCGAAATAAAAGCCACGGAATAAGCGGAGAACTAGCTAAGGGTGAGGTGACGATGTGTGTTGGAAATGTTTCCAAGGTTGATGTGATCAACATCGCACGCTCTCTCTACCTTCGGGATTAGTGACGAACCTAAATAAATGTTATTTGGTGTTTTGTGTTGAGCATGAACGTGATTAGATCGTGCTTATTGCAACACAGTTATTCATTTAAGTTAGAGAATAATGGTTATTCTATTTACATGAATAATACCTTCAATGGTCATGCACCCAATGAGAATGGTTTGTTGAATCTTGATCGTAGTAATACACATGTTCATAACATTGATGCCAAAAGATACAAAGTTAATAATGATAGTACCACATACTTGTGGCACTGCCGCTAAATGTCATATTGGTATAAAGTGCATGAACAAACTCCATGCCGATGGATCTTTGGACTCATTCGATTTCGAATCGGTTGAGACATGCGAACCATGCCTCTTGGGCAAGATGACTAAGGACCCCGTTTTCCGGATTAATGGAGCGGGCAAGTGGTTTATTGGAAATGATACATGTTGATGTATGCAATCCAATGAGTATTGTAGCATGCGATGGATATAGTTATTTTCTTACCTTCACTGATGATTTGAGTAGATATAGTGTATATTTACTTAATGAAACACAGTTCTGAATCGTTTGAAAGGTTCAAGCAAATTTAGAGTGAAGTTTAAGATCATCATGACAAGAAGATAAAAATGTCTGTGATATGATTGTGGAGGTGAATATCTGAGTTACGAGTTTCGCATATAACTTTAGACAATGTGAAAGTTGTTTGACAACTGACGCCACCTAGAACACCATAGTGTGATGGTGTGTCCGAACGTCATAGTCGCGCTCTATTGGATACGGTGCTTGCTATGATGTCTCTTATCGTTTTGCTACTATAATTTTGGGGTTATGCTTTAGAGACAACTACATTCACTTTAAATAGGGCACCATCTAAATCCGTTGAGATGACACCGTGTGAATTATGGTTTGATAGAAACCTAAGCTATCATTTCTTAATGTTTGGGGCTGCGACGCTTGTGTGGATTTTTTTTTCACCGAATGAGCTCGAACCCAAAGTGGACAAATGCATCTTCATAGAATACCCTAAGAACAGTTGGGTGAACCTTCTATCTCAGATCCAAGCATAAAATGTTTGTTGCTAAAACTGGGTCCTTTCTCGAGAAAAAGTTTCTATCGAAAGAATTGAGTGGGAGGAAGATAGAACTTGATGAGGTTATTGAACCTTTGTTTCAACGAGAGAGTAGCACAGCGCAGGAAGATGTTTCTGTGAAGCCTACGTTAGTTGAAGAGGAAGTTAATGATGATGATCATGAAGCTTCAGATCAAGTTACTATCAAACCTCATAGGTCGACAAGGATGTGTACTGCTCCTAAGTGGTACGACAACCCTGTCTTAGAGGTCATGTTGTTGGACAACGATGAACCTACGAGCTATGGAGAAGCGATGATGGGACCTGATTCCGACAAATGGTTAGAGGCCATGAAATCCGAGAACGGATCCACGTATGATAACCAAGTATAGACTTTGGTATACTTGCTCGTTGGACGGCAGGTCATCGAGTACAAATGGACCTTTAAAATGAAGACAGACGCTGATGGTAAATGTCACCATTTATAAAGCTTGACTTGTCGCAAAGAAGTTTCCGACAAAGTTCAAGGAGTTGACTGCGATGAGACTTTCTCACTCATAGCGATGCTAAAGTCTGTTGGAATTATGTTAGTAGTTGCTGCATTTTTCAATTATGAAATCTGGCAGATGGATGTCAAAACAGAAGGTTTTGTCAATTATGAAATCTGCTACTTGAGGAAAGGTTGTATCTGATACAACCAGAAGGTTTTGTCAATCCTAAAGGATGCTAAAAGGTGTGCGAGCTCTAGCAATCCTTCTATGGGCTAGAGAAAGCATCTCGGAGTTGGAATATACGCTTTGATGAGGTGATCAAAGTTTTTGAGTCTGCACAAAGTTTATGAGAAACTGGTATTTACAATAAAGTGAGTGGGAGCACTATAGAGTTTCTGATAAGCGTATGTGGTTGACATATTGTTGATCAGAAATGATGTAGAATTTCTGGAAAGCATAAAGGGTTATTTGAAAAGAGTTTTTCAAAGGAATACCTGGATAAAGCTACATAATTGTTGAGCATTAAGATCTATAGAGATGGATCAAGATGCTTGATGAGACTTTCAATGAGTACATACCTTGACAAGATTTTGAAAGAGTTCAAAATAGACCAGTCAGAGAAAGAGTTCTTGCCTGATTTGTGAGGTGTGAAGTTGAGTAAGACTCAAAGCTCACCACGGCAGAAGAAAGAGAAAGGACGAATGTCGTCCCCCATGCCTTAGCCATAGGCTCTATATTATGCCATGCTGTGTACCGCACCTGGTGTGTGCCTTGCCATGAGTCCATCAAGGGGTACAAGAGTGATCCAGGAGTGGATCGTTGGACAACGGTCAAGATTATCCTTAGTAACTAAGAGACTAAGGAAATGTTTCTCGATTATGGAGGTGATAAAGAGTTCGTCGTAAAGAGTTACGTCGATGCAAGCTTTAACACCAATCCAGATGACTCCTAGTAGCAATCCGGATACGTATAGTGGAGCAGCCATTTGGAATAGCTCCAAGTGGAGTGTGGTAGCAGTATTTATAGTTTGACATAGAGATTTGCAAAGTACACACGAATCTGAATGTCGCAGACCCGTTGACTAAAAGACCTCTCTCACATGCAAAGCATGGTCGAGCCCCAGATGGGTGTTAGATTCATAACAATGCGAATCACATGGTGATTTGAACTAGATTATTGACTCTAGTGCAAGTGGGAGACTGTTGGAAATATGCCCTAGAGGCAATAATAAATTGGTTATTATCATATTTCCTTGCTCATGATGATCATTTATTATCCATGCTATAATTGTATTGATCGGAAACTCAGATACATGTGTGGATACATATACAAACACCATGTCCCTAGTTTGCCTCTAATAGACTAGCTTGTTGATCAAAGATGGTTAAGGTTTCCTAGCCACGGACATGAGATGTCATTTCATAATGGGATCACATCATTAGGAGAATGATGTGATGTACAAGACCCAAACTATAAACGTAGCATATGATCGTGTCAGTTTATTTCTACAGTTTTCTCCATGTCAAGTATCTGTTCCTATGACCATGAGATCATGCAAGTCACTGACACCAGAGGAGTACCTTGTGTGTATCAAATGTCGCAATGTAACTGGGTGACTATAAAGGTGGTCTACAGGTATCTCTGAGGGTGTCTGTTGGGTTGGCATGGATCAAGACTGGGATTTGTTACTCCATGTGACAGAGAGGTTCTCAGGGACCACTTGGTAATACAACATCACAATAAGCCTTGCAAGCAATGTGAATAAAGTGTTAGCCACGGGATCTTGTATTACAGAACGGGTAATGAGACTTGCCAGTAACGAGATTGAACTAGGTATGGAGATACCGACGATCGAATCTCGGGCAAGTAACATACCGAAGAACAAAGGGAACAACATACGGGATTAACTGAATCCTTGACATAGAGGTTCGACCGATAAAGATCTTCATAGAATATGTAGGAATGGATACGGGCATCCAGGTCCCCCTATTGGTTATTAACCGTAGAGGTGTCTCGATCATGTCTACATAGTTATGGAACCCGCAGGGTCTGCACACTTAAGGTTCGGTGACGTTTCGGTAGTATAGAGTTATGTATGGTGGTGACCTAAGGTTGTTCGGAGTCCCGTATGAGATCCCGTACATCATGAGGAGATCCGGAATGGTCTGGAGGTAAAACTGATACATAGGAAGTCCTGTTTTGGTCACCGAAAAAGTTTCGAGCTCATCGGTAGTGTACCGGGAGTGCCGGGAGGGTGCTGGGGGACCATCGGGAGGGGTATTTCGTCCCAAGAGGATACATGGGCTGTGGGAGGAGGTATACCAGCCCTTAGTGGACTGGACAAAGCCCCACAGAAGGCCCATGCGTCTGGGACGGAAAACCCAGGGTGGAAAGAGAGGCCCAAGTAGGAAAAGGAGGAGTCCTAATCCTACTAGGAGTGGAGGAGGAGGACTCCTCCCCCCACTTCGGCTGAACTAGGGATGGCCCCTTGGGGGACAAGCCTCCTCCCTCCCGTCCTCCTATATATACTAGAGGTTTTGAGGGTTTTGATTACAGAAAAACAGCCACGTGCTACCTCTCCTCTAGATCGTAGTTTCTCCTCTAGATCGGTTTTCAGCGGTGCTTAGGCGAAGCCCTGCAGAATAGCTCCACCACCATCGTCGCAACGCCGTTGCGCTGCCGGAGAAATCATCTACCTCTCCGCTCCCTCTTGCTGGAGCAAGAAGGCGGAGATCGTCATCGAGCTGTACGTGTGCTGAACGCGGAGGTGCCGTCCATTCGGCGCTAGATCGGAAGGATCGTGATCAAGATCGCGAGACAATTCGTGATTGGATCGCGGGACGGATCATGATGAGATCGCAGGACGAATCGTGATTGGATCGCGGGACGGATCGTGATGAGATCGCGGGATGCTCGACGATTTGGATCACAAAGACGTTCGACTACATCAACCACGTTTCTTAACGCTTCCCGCTTAGCGATCTTCAAGGGTATGTAGATCCACTCTCCCTCTCGTAGATGCTCATCACCATAGATAGATCTTGCATGTGCGTAGGTCTATGTGTAGATCCACTCTCCCTCCCTCTTAGCGATCTTCCCATGCAATGTTCCTCAACAGTGGTATCAGAGCTAGGTCTATGTGTAGATGAGATCTCGAGTAGAACACAAAGGATAAAAAGTTCTATGGGCATCGTGGTCTATGTCCAATGGTTCACACTCATGTATTGCATGAAGAATAAAAAGTTGATGCATATTGAAAAAGTATGATACAGTTGCGTGACTTGGGCATCGTGGTGCTTGACATCTGTATTAACGTGGTGAAGGCGAAGCCATGCCTTGCTAATATAATAAGATGAATGGGGCTAAACATTCTTTGAGGATCGTATACTTCGAAAGATTGATGATTTTTTTGCTTGTGCTTATAAGTATTACTATGTCAATGTTTGTTAATTCATCGTTTCTCAATGAGCATACATACAAAAGATTACATAATGGGTAGCATGTCAAATCAAAAATTCTATTTTTATCATTTACCTACTCGAGGACGAGCAGGAATTAAGCTTGGGGATGCTGATACGTCTCCAACATATCTATAATTTTTTATTGTTCCATGTTGATATATTATCATTCTAGGATACTTTTTTGGTCATTATTTACCAATTTATAATATTTTTGAGCACTAACCTATTGACCCAGTGCCTAGTGCCGGTTGGTGTTTTCTACGTGTTTTTAGCTTTTTAGGTTTACAGTACCAAATGAAGTCCAATTGCCACAAAACTTTTTAATGATTTTTTCTAGAACATAAGAAGACCTAGAAGCTTCGGGAGGTGGCCGGAAGAGCCACGAGGGGCCCACCACATATAAGGGCACGCCACCAGGGGGCGGGCACACCCTGTTATGTGGTGCCCCCTCGGGCGTCTCCCGATGCCCCTGTCTGGACTATACATGATCTCTTACCATAAAAACTTAAGAAGCGCTCCCGAAACAGTTTTTTCGCCGCCACGAGTCTTTGTTCCGATGGGAGGCCATCTAGAGCTCCATTCCGGCACCTTGCCAAAGGGGGTATCAATCATGGAGGGCCTCTTCATAAACCTTGTTGCCCTCACCAGGGATGTGTGAGTAGTTCACAATAGACCTACGGGTCCGTAGGTAGTACCTAGATTGCAATCTCGCTCTTTCTTGATCTTCAATACAATGTTCATCGCATCTTTGCGTTGATCTATCCAATGTTATCCCTTTATATGGTGCGCTTGTTGGGATCAGATGAATTATGAGTTTATGTTCAGATTGTTCATGATAAATATTTGAGTCTCCTCTAATCTTATATGATTCTTATGTGTGAGGGAGTCCTGGATTTAGGGGTCCTCAAGCAGCCGACCTGTTTCCCATGGGCCGGACTGTATGGGCCGCACAGTGACCATTGGGTGATCAAGTGCCCCGTTGCCAGGGTGTATGCTTCGAGGAGCCGTGGCGTGTTTATCTCTTCGGCATGTAATCGACCATGTGTAAACCCTAGGTACCCCCGGTGTCTATATAAACCGGAGGGTTTTACGTTGTAGGGATAGAACAACTCATCTAGGGTTAGCTATTCGATCTCGAGGGAGATCAACTCTGTAACCCCCATATCATCAATACAATTGAGCAGGACGTAGGGTATTACCTCCATAGGAGGGCCCGAACCTGGGTAAATCCACGTCCCATTCGTCCCCTGTTACCATCGCTTCTAGTCTCACAGCTCGGGACCTCCTACTCGAGATCCGCCGACTTTGACATCGACATTATTGGTTTCATTGAGAGTTCCACTATGAACAACAAAGGATTCGATGGCTCACCTCATCGCAAACAATGAGGTCTGTATCCAGGGAACCATTACCCCCGATCAGACTTCCGCAGGTGGCGACATCTTGTCACACGCCGACCCGATCAACCACCTTGGCCAGATTAGAAACTTCCCCCGGATCATAGAATCGGGTTTGGAACCTTAGAGTTCATTGCCGATTCACGGGGATTACTCGTCCTTATGGAACCTTCGACCCTCGAGGAGGAGCCTGCAAGTCTTGACGCTTTGACGTTGAAGACATTGGGCTCCACCTTGATGTGACCGGATCCGCCATGGCTGGGCGGAACACGGAGGTGCCTTTGCGCAAGTCTGGAATCATCATGCCGCGCATTGACTCCACTTGGCTCAGTGACACGCAACCTACCATCGCCTCGTTCCTAAACGAGTTGTTTGATCTTCTTGAAGCTATGCACATGACGGATGACCAGTTTCCGGTCTATGACCGGCTCGGGATTAGGCCTGACGGCAGGGAGATTCATATCCCCCTGGTCACCCACCTTGTCACTACCATTGAGTGTCCGGCTGAAGACTCGTCCCAACACCCAAAATTGAAAACAGTCTATACCCCGATCTCTGATCACCAAGACTTCATTGGCGATCCAGATGCTGGAATTTATTCTAAATCTGGACCGTCATCGGTCCAAGATTCATCACACAATTCGGAGTCCTTGATTCCGAACACTCAAGGTGGCGTGGGGTCAGATTTTTTCCCACCCACCACCCAAGAAGATGATTCCATTATCGCACCAAAGCCCGCGTCTTCGGACTTTGGGGATACTAAACAATTACCAGGAGAATCAATCCATCACTTTTGGGCCAGACTCCTACTTGGTAGAAGTAGAGAAAAATGTCTTAGTGACCAAGAGACCATGGCAACTTTCAGTAAAAATTGCCACGATGAAGGGATTCTTAACGCCTTGGCTCGCCGACACGTTTGCGACTTCTCCGAGCTATCCGATTTGGTACAAAAAATACTGTGCCATGGAAAGCGCCTGGCAATCCGAGCGATTATTTTGAGAACCACCTTTCCCTGAACACCCTAGTGGAGATCACAAAAATAGGATACCTCCAAAGCGGCCAGCCAGATTCGAACCCGCGGAAAAAGGAAACATGCCCCTTTCAAGGGTCGATATTGTCCTTGACAAACTATTAGATAAACCTTGCCCCATACATTCTGTCATGCTGAACGCGAGCCCGACTCACAACCTTAGAGCTTTCTGGGCCGTCAGGTAGGTAGCAAAGAGCAGCGAGGCCATCCTTGAGACACTTCCACCGAACATGCACTATTCATCATCGCCCGAATACAATGCCAA
The DNA here is from genome assembly GCA_022496015.1 of Hordeum marinum. NCBI lineage: Eukaryota > Viridiplantae > Streptophyta > Magnoliopsida > Poales > Poaceae > Hordeum > Hordeum marinum. Next base: position 2,926,163 of record CM039672.1, on the reverse strand, counting down.
AGTTCTAATGGTCTACGAAACATTCCCCTTGAAGAACAGGAGGAAAAGAGCTCTTAGAGAACTCAAATAGGTCTACCATGTGGCAGCAACTAGTGCATGGGCAGACATACCGATTACCTTCAGAGGTATAGACCAGCCGGCCATCCTTTCCGGTCATTCATCGGTCACACTAGTCTTGAACCCCATCATTGATGGTTACAGGCTACATAAGGTGCTAATGGACAACGACAGTGGTTTAAACCTCATATACGAAGGCACCCTGGAAAAAATGTTGTTCGACTGATCTCTCATCGAACATAGCAATACAACTTTCGGGGAATTATTCCAGGGAAAGAGGCACATTGTTCCGGATGTATTGTCCTGGATGTGGTGTTCGGTACGCCTATAAACTACCGATCCGAAGAACTTCTCTTCCACATTGTGCCCTTCCCAAGCGGCTACCACGCCTTATTGGGACGTGACGCCTTCACAAAATTCCAGGCTATACCCGATTATGAGTACATGAAACTTAAAATGCCAGGACCAAATGGAGTGATCACAATCGCTAGTGATCCGAACATAGCCCTTCGGGCTGAAAACAAGACGACACTGCTCGCCCTTGAGGCATTAGCTGAGACTTTCGCTGCCGAAGAACCGACCGCACTATGGTCAACAGTTGATAAGGACGACGTGATCCTTAGCAAAAGGACCAAGCCTACGTCCTGCAAACCTGCGGAGGAAATCGTCAAGTTTCAAGTGCACCCGAAGGACCCAATAAGACAGTGTCCATCGGAGCTTAGCTCGATGCCCTTGTGGACGAGGCTCTGTGGAACTTTCTCCGTGAAAATTGGGACATCTTCGCCTAGCATCCTTCCAATATGCATGGAATCCCACGACGGCTCGCCAAGCACAGTCTGAACATTATCGCAGGCTTTAAGCCCGTCAAACAGACTCTGCGCCGCTTCTCCGAACCCAAATGACAAGCTATGGGTGAAGAATTAGCTAAGCTACTAGAGGCCGGATTCATTCGGGAGATTAAGCACCCCGAATGGTTGGCAAACCTAGTTATGGTACCAAAGAAAGACAAGTCCTGGCGACTATGCATCAATTTCAAAGACCTTAACAAAGCCTGCCTTAAGGACCCTTTCCCCTTACCACGAATAGACCATATCATCGACGCCACAGCCAGACACAATTCGTTGTGTTTCCACGACGCCTATTCCGGATACGATCAAATCAAACTGAAGGAATCCGATCAAGCGACAACCACATTCATCACGCCCTACGGGCCATTCTGCTTCAACATGATGCCTTTTGGGCTAAAAAACGCTGGGGCCACATACCAGCACATGATCCAGACATGTCTCGCGACACAGGTTAGTAAAACAGTCATGGCATATGTGGACGACGTGGTAATTAAAACCAAACACGTCAGCCAGTTGATTGACGATCTATGGCAAACATTTGCCAGCCTACGCGAGTATGACATACGACTCAATCCGGAAAAATGTGTGTTCGGAGTTCCCTCTGGTAAACTTCTCGGATTCATTGTCTCCCATAGAGGAATAGAAGCGAATCCGGCTAAAATCCGTGCTCTATCGTAACTTGCAATTCCTACAGAGCTAAAGCATGTCCAGAGACTAGCTGGATGTGTAGTAGCGTTAAGCCGCTTTATCTCCCGCCTTGGGGAGAAAGCTTTACCGCTCTATAAACCGCTCAAATGGACCAACAATTTCAAGTGGACCAACAAAGCAGTGGTTGCATTAGAGGAAATAAAAGCACTACTGGCAACCAATCCCATCCTCACAGCACCAGTCGCCAGTGAGCCCATATTATTATACATATCAGCTACCAACCAAGTTGTCAGCGCGGTGCTCATCGTTGAATGAGATGAGGAGGGACACAAGTTCGGACTCAGAAGCCGGTCTATTACGTGTCAAAAGTTCTAACGCAGTGCAAATCTTGATACCCGCACTACCAAAAGATAGCCTACACGGTTTTTATGGCATCAAAGAAACTCAGACATTATTTTCAAGAATATGCAGCAACAGTGGCATCCGAAGTACCCCTAAACGATATAATCAACAACAGGGACGTCACCGGCCGCATAGCCAAGTGGGCCATTGAGCTCCTTCCTTTCGAAATAACCTATAAGCCATGCCATGCCATAAAATCTCAGGCATTGGCAGACTTCCTGGCTGAATGGACAGACCGAGCTCCCCAAGGAATACACCGCATACTCCTATTGGACAATGTACTTTGATGGATCCAAAACCCTAGCCGGACTGGGTGCTGGAGTTATCCTCACACCCCCCACAGGCGACAACGTGGGATATGTGTTGCAGATCATGTATGCCGACTCTAACAACGCACCCGAATACGAAGCTCTCCTACATGGTTTTCGGATGGCAGTGTCAATGGGCATACGACGGCTAGAGGTATGGGGAGACTCCAACTTGGCCATCTCCCAAATTAATGGCGAATTTGATTCCAAAAACCCTAAGATGGCGACATACAGAACTGTCGTACTAAAGATATTCACACGGTTCGAGGATTTGGAATTTCACCATGTCGCTCGTGACAACAACCAAGCCGCCGATATACTGGCTTGTATGGGAGCCAAACGCGACCCTGCCCGAGAAATGCCTTTTTGGAGCGGCTCTTTAAGCCATCCGTCGTGTGGCAGGAGGATGACAAGGGCGCCGATCTAAATACGGTGGATGAGGTTGTTCCCCTATAAACGAACCAGACGATTAAATCATCAGCGGCTCCGTAATGGACGAGACGCCTTTGGCTCATGAGGTAATGGCGGTAATTGCGCCATGGACAGAGCCCTTCCTCACATACCTTCTTCTCAAGGAACTCCCAGACGACCAGACAGAGGCCCGATGCATGTTTGGCGATCCAAGGCCTAGAAATTACATGAGGGTGAGTTATACAAGAAAAGCACCACCGGAACATTATAGCGGTGCATATCTGAGGAAGAAGGAAGGGAGCTCCTAGATGAAGTCCACGCAGGCATGGGCGGCCACCACGCCGTGGCAAGAGCCTTAGTTAGCAAGGCCTTCTGAGCTGGTTTCTTTTGGCCTACAGGCCGGACGGACGCCCAGTCGCTTGTTAAACATTGTGTGGGGTGTCAACTCTTCGCAAATCAAAGTCACATGCCCCCAATGGCTCTTAGGACTATTCCGATCACCTGGCCTTTCGCGGTCTGGGGGCTGGACATGGTTGGACCCCTTAAAGGTGGGACCAAGAAGAATAAATACCTACTGGTCATGGTCGACAAGTTCACCAAATGGATAGAGGCAAAGCCCGTCAAATCGGCCAAGTCCAGACCATTGATCGACTTTCTCCGGCGTGGTACACCGTTACGGTGTCCCGCACAGTATAATAACGGATAATGGATCCAACTTCACAGCCCAAGAGGTCAAGGACTGGTGCGCAAAAATGGGCATAAAGCTCGATTATGCATCAGTCTATCATCCGCAGACCAATGGACAAGTCGAACGAGCAAACAACCTCATTATGAGCGGCATTAAGCCACGTTTGGTATGATCTCTTCATGAGTCCGACTTTCATTGGGTGGAGGAGCTCGACTCCATTTTATGGGGCCTGCACACCACCCCGAACAGATCAACGGGATATACACCGTTCTTCATGGTCTATGGGGCAGAGGCAGTCCTCCCCTGCGACATTATTCACGACGCACCAACGGTGCGCATGTACATGGAAAAGGAAGCCGAGTTAGATCGGTTGGACAACCTGGATGCGTTAGAAGGAGGGCGCGACATTGCTCGGGCTCGCTCTACTTTTTACCAACAACAAGCCCAACGTTACCAGAGTAGGGAGGTCAGGGCAAAAGCATACAACATAGGCGAACTCGACTTACGAATCCCAGAGAAGCAGAAGCATAAACTCAACCCCAAATGGGAGGGACCCATAATCGACGAAGTACTCGCGAGATGAGCCTACCATCTTCGCAACCCGTCAGACAACCGCCTTGAACCGAACCCATGGAACACAACTCGTCTTTGGCACGGTCTACGGAAAAACCGGTGTCGTCTAAATATTTCAGCATTTTTATTTTTTTCCCTTTTCCTTCTATTTTCCTTTCCCGTCCCACTGCGTTGTTTGGTAGGATTGATTTTTTTCTTTTTCTTCCCATGTTCGGTTCGACCGATCTTGTACTAAGGTTGTCGGCTTACACCCTTAAGTGTTAAATCCGAACACAACACCTGGGGGCTTCTTCCCTAAGCCACCACTTTTATATTGTAAGCATTTATTTACATTTATCGTGTATACACGTTTCCTTTGTCACCTTCAAGCCATCATATGCATCAATTCCAACTAAGACTTTGCCAAGCTGGATTGCCTCACTCCTGTGTTTGCCCTCTACGTTCCCGATTGTTCGGCTAGAGGGTAAAGGGAGCACCTCTGCGATTTTTACGACCGGGTCATCCGGATACGTACCTTAGACGGGTGAAGCCGAAAGCTAGCTATCTTACGTAGACAATTGGTCGGCTGTGACGGAAACACTTAATACGGTGATGGTAACCATCACCACTGTTTGGGCTTCCTTCTTCTTAAAGGCCCTTAGCCGCATACCAGTAGCATGCGGACCCTACCTACGATCTTCGTAGAACCCCGAAGAAAGGTATCGATGGGGGTACTATTTTCCTCGAAAGATGTTTCTTACGCTAAGCAGTAATATAACATATCTCTTTGTGTGCTTTCTGTCCTTTCACACCACATGGGCGGATTGCCTGGTTCCCCGATCACAATTTGCCCCTTTAGGGTGACAAATTACGAGGAACACTCCCGAGCTCTTCGCATGGGAGGGATAAGCCGATGGCCGGTTAAGACAAAGTTTACATCACAGATAGAGTAACTACTTAATTGTTCATACAAAAGTATACAAAATTACACATTCCGATGCTGGTTGAGATTGTCGATTATTGCATCTAGGGAACAATCTTCTTGTGACAGACGGGCAGCAGGCATCACCTGGTCATATACCAGGTGGAGTGGCACTTCTTGCCCATCCGATCCCACCGGACCAACTTGAGCCATACGCTCGGGATTAAGTCCGGTGTAACGGGTCTTGATCATTGGCCATGCTTCCCGTGCTCTGTCTCGACAAGCCGATGTGTTCCAAAGTTCAAACCTACTTCAAGCTCCCTTGCATTGATCGACTAGTTCGGTCATTTCGTTCGGAGGATGTTCGGCAGGCCATAGCGCCTTTACCATGCTTTTCATCGCTTTGCAGGCACGCTCGTGTAGAGCCAAAAGCTCTTTTAACAGATTACCCCGGAAGGACCCGATCTCTTCTTCAGGATGCCCGGATAGGAGGCCTACATATGAGGCAAAGGCATGCTTATTTAACTTCCTTTATAGGAAGTACTTACTAAACATCGGAATCAAACTTACCGAACATTCCCCTTTGTAGCTTCTGGTTTTCTTTGTGGGCCTGGGCCAATTGAGCTTTGAAATTCTCAATTTCTTCGACATGTCGCTTCTTTTCTTCCTGGAGGCGCGACAGCCACCCTCGTGCTGGGACTCGGCGTACCGCTGAGCTTCTCGGGCTTCATCCAACTCCTTTTGTATATGCCCTATGGATTTGGCTGCTAAATAGAATGCTTGCGTCAGCATGGACATTTACTAGAAATTAGCAGCACTGGTAATAATCACCATGGGCCTCCCGGGTGAAGCTCTTCACTGCTCCAGCTCCGCCTTCACAGATTGTACCTGTGATTGGCTGTCCTTTAGCTCCTTGGCCAGTTGCTCGTTCTGTTGCTTTGAAGCGTGCATAGTAGTATAACAGCATAAAGAACCTTAATTCGATTGTTCTGAACCAATTTAAGGCTCGAGGGCTACTGGGTTCACATGAGTGTCCGGACCCTTTCAAGCCGATTACTTACCTGCAAACTGGCCGATATCATCTTCAGGGCCTCACCGAACCCAGCTCGGGCTTCGCCGATGTCTGCGTCCGCTGTGCGTAGGGTGCCAAACTCTTGTTCAGAAAACACCGGGTGACTCACGGCCTCTTGTCGTCACCAATGATTCATGGCGCTACCTAGTTTCGATTTAGTGATAGACACACCAGCACCGGAATCGATGGGAGCAGGATTGTCTATAGGGGCCTCGGCAGCAGGGTCCGCAGGAGCTTTAGCTCTGGAATTTTGAGCGCTGCCGGAAACCTTGGTGACCTCTTCGGCAGGGGAAGCCTGGGCTTTTTGCCTAAGTGTTTTGATGTAAACTACCATAAGATTCTATTAATTGTGCAAGTAAGCAGACAGCTGAACAAAATACCTTTGGGTTGAGTGAGCATGTGAATTCGTCCTCGCGGCCGGCTTATCGGTTGTGCCCCTGTTGGATTCCGATCCGGGTTCTATATCAGTCGCCTGCGTATGGCGCGCGGATCGATGATGCTTGGGAGTAGGGGCCGGCGCATTTGGGGCGCTGTTGGATGCTTGCCTCTTACGGGACGAGCTCTTCTTCTTCCTGTTTGTTGCAGGAACAAAGAATGATCCACGATAATCGTCTATGATAGCCACCTGAGATCGGTCTAGGATCTCTTGATAGAAGACTCCATCTTCAAATTCAATTAGAAGATTAGGGTCTTCATGAAAACCCAGATCATCATCATGCGAATAGTTTTCTTGCTGGGGAGCCGGACAGTCGACTGCCTCGATAAAGCTCCTCCATTCCTATTCACGTAATATTAAAAGAGTTTGGTCAAATAAAGAACAAAATGGAAACCCCAAACTATGTTCGTAGAGGATAAAGGCTTACCCATTCGATGGGATTATGGCTTGAATACCCTTTCTTGGTTGTCCGATGAATAAAATCTTCTTGCTCTCCCTTATATAGATCGGCATGGGCGGCGGCTAGTGATAATCCCCAAGTGCAAGGAATCATCATAGCAATTTCCAAAGGTGGAACTGATAAGTATGGAGATTCAAATCCACAGTGAGCTAAAGGTGAGATCAATATTCTCTCAAGTCCTATCTGTCACCGATACGGCAATACGTACACCGAACGTTTGCTTCAATCTAGAAACGAGAAATAAAACTACGTTGTGGGTATGAAGAGGATAGCTTTGCATGATGACGGAGAACTAAAATATTAAAATAGGTGCTGTTAACATGATATTACAATATATTACAAATAGCGAGTGTGGAATAATGATGTGTCGGTGTGCGGAATTATCCTAGGCAATTGGTAACAAGATGGAAGTCATTATTGCAATTTTATATGAGGGAGAGGCATAAGCTAACATACTTTCTCTACTTGGATCATATGCACTTATGATTGGAACTCTAGCAAGCATCCGCAACTACTAAAGACCTTTAAGGTAAACCCAACCATAGCATTAAAGCATCAAGTCCCCTTTATCCCATACGCAACAACCCCCTTACTCGTGTTTATGCTTCTGTCACTCAAGCAACCCACTATAAGCGAATCATGAACATATTGCAACACCCTATAGCGAGAATCCTTCATGTGTGCGCGGCATGGAAGACACCATAGGATAGCACCAAACTAAACATACAACGCAAACCAATCTAGATCATCAATCAACCCAAAGGACAAAAGAAATCTACTCAAAAAATCATAGGATGGCAACACATCATTGGATCATAATATGTGGCATAAATCACCCTGTTCAAGTAGGGGATTACATCGGGGTGCGGGAGAGTGTACCGCTAAAAGGAGATGAGGATGGTGATGAAGAAGGTGATGTTGATGAAGACGATCACTGCAACGATGGTTCCCCCGGTGCCACTCCGGCACCACCGGGAGAGAGAGGGAGAGGGTATCCCCTTTGTGCTTCCTCCTGCATGGCCTCCCCCCTATGTGGGGAGAGGTTCTCCCTCTTGTCCTTGGCCTCCATGGTGTTGATGGCCACTCCAGGACGATGAAGATGGCCTCCGGTGATGGTGACCCCCATCGGCAGGGTGTCGGAGAGGGCCAAGATTGGTTTCTCGAGGCTATGGAGGTTTCCGACGGCGGAACTCCTGATCTAGGTTTCTTTTAGGTGGTTTCTGGATTTATAGGAATTTTTGGCGTCGATACCCCGTCAAGGGGGGCCACGAGGCGGTGACAAGCCTGCTAGGCGCGGCCACCCCCTGGCCACGCCTGGCAGGCTTGTCGCCTCCTCGTGGCTCTTTTGGCCCAGCTCCAAAGCTTCGGGAGTCTCTTTTGGTCCAAAAAAATCATACTAAATTTTATCCCATTGAGACAACTTTTATTTTTGCACAAAAAATGACACCATGGTAATTCTGCTGAAAACAGCGTCAGTCCGGGTTAGTTCTAATAAAATCATACCACAATCATATATAATTATTGTAAACATGGCATGAATACTACATAAATTATAGATACGTTGGAGACATATCAGCATCCCCAAGCTTAATTCCTGCTCGTCCTCGAGTATGTAGATGATAAAACAAATTTTTTTGAAGTGTGAATGCTAGCAAGTGCACAAGTTTGATCAATGATAATTCCAAACACTTTTTGTAGCATCATTATATAGCATAAACAGTAGCTCATCTCATAAACCTTCTCATGATGAAATAACAAGCTATCCACATGTTAAAGTATAGACTAACAAACTATGCTTTCAGTCACCAAGCAATTGCAATTCATCTAATTTTCAGGAAGAGTCTATGTAAGAGCTTTGATTTAGAAAATTCCACATACTCAACTATCATATAGTATTCCATGGACGATAACATTCAAAGCATATATTTAGAACAAATAACATTCATCGAACATAGAGAAAGATAGGGGCTTAATGTTTCGCCTCCCAACTTATTTATCATATAGATAATTGTCAACAATAATAATTCATGATCAAATATATTTGAACGGCCATATATGCTTGGATCTTTCCCCACCACATGTTGCTTGCCAACTAAAGAATAATTGGGGTTGAACTAAAAAGGAATACTCTTGACTCTTGCATAAAAGTAAATACATGAAAGTAAAAGATATGCCCTTCATAGAGGGAAGCAGGGATTTGCATATGTGCTAGAGCTCGAGCTTTTAAAATAGAGATGAATAATAATTTTGAGCGGTATGCTTTCATTGTCACCATAGCAATCGAGAGATCTCAGTATCTTCCATACTAGATACATTATAGGCGGTTCCCAAACAGAATGGTAAAGTTTTTACTACCCCTCCACCAATCGGTCACACTCCACGGCGAGCCGAATCCACGGGTACCGTCCATACCAACAACATTCCTGGGGGAGTTTTGTTTAATTATTTGCATTTTTTTATTTCGGGACTGGGAATCCCTATTACCAGCCACTTTCTCGTGAATGATAGTGAATCAACACATATGGTGAGAATAACACACCTAGCATGGAAGATACTGACAGCCCCTAGTTACTATATGAGCGATTCGGGCATACAAAATAGACTCTTATTTGAAGGTTTAGAGTTTGGCACATGCAAATTTACTTGGAACGACACGTAAATACCGCATATAGGTAGGTATGTTGGACTCATATGGAACAACTTTGGGTTTAAGGGTGTTTGGATGCACAAGTAGTATTTCTTCTTGGTGCGGAAGTTTTGGCTAGTATGAGGTGGAAGCAAGCCCCACATGTTGGAGGATCCATAACAATATAACTTCTATACAAATATACCCAAGCATAACTCATTACGTTGTCTTCCTTGTCCAAATTCAACTAATTTTCTCAAGTTTGAAAGTAATTAATGGGGCCCACAATAATAGAAGATGTCCAAGATAGTATATTTATATGTGAACTCTCTCTTCCTTCAATATTTTTTTCATGAATTGTTCAAGTGAACAATGCGGTGTTTGCTAATGTTCAATAAATTTTACCACCTATACCTATTATGTGTGAAGTCATTACTCCCCATGGGATAAGTATATGAAGCATTTTTTATTTCAGATTTATGATATTCAATTCATTCAACCATTTACCCATAGGATATAAGTGAAGCACGAGAGTGAATGACAAACTACTCCAAAAAGATATAAGTGAAGATCAATGCGTAGTCAATTAGTTAAATAGCCATGTGAGGAATCTCTCTTATTCAAAATTTCATATCCAATGATTTTATTGAGACAACAAACAAAATAAAATGGCACTCCAAGAATAGCACGCATCATATGAACTAATAAAAACTTAGGCTCAACATAGGCTAACCGGTAATTGTTGATGAAGAGAGGTGAGATGCGTAGCATCCCCAAGCTTAGATACTTGAGAGTTCTTGAAATATTTGCTTGGGTTGTCTTGGAAATCCCCAAGCTTGAGATTTTGTATCTTGTTCAATCCTCTCATATCCCGGTTTCACCTATTCTCAAAAACTTCATCCACGCAAAACTCGAAAAGAACTCGTGAGACAGGTTAGTACACATAAGAACAAATAAAAAATTCATGTACTGCCAAGACAAGTTGCACAATAATTTTCAAACATTAGGTACTGTATACTATCACTTCCACAATTTATATCTAGCAATATAGGCTATGAAAACTATAGGATAAGTAGATAACAAAACTATGACAACAATCTGTCTAAACAGAGCAGTTTGTAGAAATTTATTAAACTAGAATACCTATGTAACTCCAAAAATTATGAAAATTTAGGACATACTAAGGAATTTATGTGACAACACTGTGTAAAATTTTTAGAAACTTTCAACATCCAGTAAAATATGAAAATTCAAACACTACAGGCAAAGTTTCTGTTTTTGACACAACACACATCAAACATGCAATACAAGTGTCCTACGACAATTCTTGGAACTTTTTATCGAATAAACAAGGTTGTAAATAATGCCTAAATGGGAAAGGCAAAATAAAATGATGCTCCAAGCAACACTCATATTATGTGACGAATAAAAATATAGCTCCAAGTGAGATATACCGATAATGTTGAGGACGAAAGAGGGGATGCCTTCCGGGGCATCCCCACGCTTAGACGCTTGAGTATTCCTTGAATATTACTTTGGGGTGCCTTGGGCATCCCCAAGATTGGTTTATTGTCACTCCTTATTCCCCTCATATTGGTATCTCACCCAAAACTTGAAAACTTCAATCACACAAAACTTAAGGGAACTTCGTGAGAAGGGTTAGTGTAATAATGATAAATCATTCACTTAGGTACTGTCAAGACAAGATTAATAATTGTTCCCACATGATACCTATTGTATTCTACCATTCACATAATTTATATTACTCAATTTAAGCTATAGGAACACTTGAAACAAGCAAACTATGCATGCAAAACGTAATCTGTTAAAAACAGAACAATATGTAAAGATCTGAATGATCACCAAACTTCCCTAACCGTAAATACTCTGAACAATTAGGAAATATCACAGAATTTGCATATAAATGTTGTGTAAAAATTTCATAATTTTTTGACTCTCCAGTAAAATCAGATAATTCATATACTGGACGCAAAACTTTCTGTTTTTGCACAGAATCAAACAAGCAAGTATCCACACTATCCCAAAGGCTTTACTTGGCACTTTATTGAAATAAAAGGCACAAAACATTATTACTACAGTATATTAATCATGTGAACACATCAAAACATAAATTAAAAGTGTTGGGTTGTCTCCCAACAAGCGCTTTTCATTAATGCCTTTTTAGCTAGGCATGATATTTCAATGATACTCTTCCAAGCAAAATTCTGATGATCATTATATTCATACTCTAAAAATATATAAGTGAAGTTCATAGAGCATTCTACAATTAATATATATTAACCAATATCCAAGCTCAAAATATACAAGTGAAGCACACAAAGCATTCTATAAAGCCATACTCAAAAGATTTAAGTGAAACGCATGAAGCATTCTACAAAGCCATACTCAAAAGATTTAAGTGAAGCACAAAGAGCATTCTATAAAGCCATACTCAAAAGATTTAAGTGAAGTGCATGAAGCTTTCTACAAATCAATGAAGGACTAACTCATACTAGAAGGGAGCATAAAGGAAAAGAAAAACACTAAAGATACATATTATGTGGACAAAACAAAAACCGAGGTATACCAATAATTGTTGAAGAATAAAGATGGGATGCCTTCCGGGGCATCCCCAATCTTGGATGCTTGAGTCTCCTTTAAATATTTACTTGGGGTGCCTTGGGTATCCCCAAGCTTGAACTCTTGTATCTCCATATTCTTCTTATATCGATACCTCCTCAATCTTCGAACACTTCATTCACACAAAACATAACAAAACCCTCATGAGATCCGTTAGTATAATAAAGCAAATTACTACTTTAAGTACTGTTGTGAACTCATTACAAATTCATATTAGAAATATATCTACTGTAGTCCAACTTCACCATGGTTCATAACCCCCCAATACAAGCCATAGATTCATCAAAATAAGAGAACAATGCATAGAAAACAGAATTTGTCAAAAACAGAATAGTCTGGAGTATGCTGGAAATTTCGTATACTTATCTAACTCAAACAATTCTTAAAATTTAGGAAAAATTAGAAAATTTGCATAGAATTACTATGTAAAAATTTCAGAAACTTTTCACATTCCAGTAAATTTTTTAAATTCACGAACTACAGCCAAAGTTTCTGTTTTTGCATTGCACACACCAAGCAAGCAATCTAATCATCCTAAGAGCAAATCTTGGTACATTATTTTTATAATACACTGGATATATACAAGGGGATAATTATTTTTTAGAAGCTTACATGAAAAATTCTACATTGTTTCCATGAGCATGAACACAAGTGTTCAAGGTCAACCCTCACTTCTCCAATGCACAACTTTCCAATCACTTCTCTTTTTGAAAAACTTCTTAGGAAAAGAGGCAAGTAACTCTTTTTGTATTTTTCATTATTTAAATTTTTTGTGTTTGTTTCACCCACAACTAAATAAAGTAAAAAGGGAAAACAAAATCTACTTAATTAAGAAAGCAAACAAGCACACACGAGAATATCAACCCCGCGCTATTGCTCCCTGGCAATGATGCCAGAAAAGAGCTCGATAATCCCCAAGTGCAAGGAATCATCGTAGAAATTTCCAAAGGTGGAATTGATAAGTATGGAGTGTCGAACCCACAAGGAGCTAAAGGTAATATCAATATTCTCTCAAGTCCTATCTGCCACAAATACGACTCTACGTACACCGAACGTTTGCTTCCATCTAGAAACGAGAAATAAAACTACGTTGTGGGTATGAAGAGGATAGATTTGCATGATAACAAAGAACTAAAATATTAAAATAGGTGATGTTAACATGATATTACAATATATTACAAATAGCGAGTGTGGAATAATGATGGGTCGGTGTGCAGAATTAACCTAGGAAATTGGTAACAAGATCAGAAGTCATTATTGCAATTTTATATGAGGGAGAGGCATAAGATAACATACTTTCTCTACTTGGATCATATGCACTTATGATTGGAACTCTAGCAAGCATCCGCAACTACTAAAGATCATTAAGGTAAAACCCAACCGTAGCATTAAAGCATCAAGTCCCCTTTATCCCATATGCAACAACCCCCTTACTCGGGTTATGCTTCTGTCACTCAAGCAACCCCCTATAAGCGAATCATGAACGTATTGCAACACCCTACAACGGGAATCCTTCATGTGTGCATGGCACAGAAGTCACCATAGGACAGCACCAAAATAAACATACAACTCAAACCAATCTAGATCATCAATCAACCCAAAGGACAAAACAAATCTACTCAAAACATCATAGGATGGCAACACATCACTGGATCATAATATGTGGCATAAAGCACCATGTTCAAGTAGGGAATTACAGAGGGTTGCGGGAGAGTGGACCGCTAAAAGGAGATGAGGATGGTGATGAACAAGGTGATGTTGATGAAGACGATCACTGTGGCGATGGTTGTCCCGGTGGCACTCCGGCACCACCGGGAGAGAGGGGGAGAGGGTCTCCCCTTTTGCTTCCTCTTCCATGGCCTCCCCCCTCTGTGGGGAGATGGTCTCCCTCTGGTCCTTGGCCTCCATGGTGTTGAAGGCCCCTCCGGGACGATGAAGATGGCCTCCAGTGATGGTGACCCCCTCCGGCAAGGTTCCGGAGAGGGCCAAGATCGGTTTTTCGAGGCATGGAGATTTGCGGCGGCGGAACTCATGATCTAGGTTTCTTTTCGGTGGTTTCTGGATTTATAGGATTTTTTGGCGTCGATCCCACATCAAGGGGCGCCACGAGGCGGCGATCCCTCTGTAGCTTCTGGTTTTCTTCGTGGGCCTGGGCCAATTGAGCTTTTAAATTCTCAATTTCTTCAGCATGTCGCTTCTTTTCTTCATGGAGGCGGCTCATAATGTGACAGCCAACCTCGTGCTGGGACTCGGTGTACCGCCGAGCTTCTCGGGCTTCATCCAGCTCCTTTTGTATATGCCCTATGGATTCTGCTACTAAATATAATCCTTGAGTCAGCATGGACATTTGCTAGAAACTAGCAGCACTGGTATACTCACCATGGGTCTCCCGGGTGAAGCTCTTCACTTGCTCCAGCTCTGCATTCACAAATTGTACGTGTGATTGGTTGTCCTTTAGCTCCTTGGCTAGTTTCTTGTTATGTTGCTTCAAAGCCTGCGTTAGCAGTATAACATCATAAAGACCCTTAATTTGGTTGTTTCGAACCAATTTAAGGCTCGGGGGCTACTGGGTTCACACGAGTGTCCGGACCCTTTCAAGCCAATTACTTACCTGCAAACTGGCCGATATCATCTTCAGGGCCTCGCTGAACCTAGCTCGGGCTTTGCCGATGTCTGCCTCCACTATGCGTAGGGTGCCAAACTCTTGTTTGGAAAACACCGGGTGACGCAGGGCCTCTTGTCATCACCAATGATTCATGGTGCTTCCTACTTTTGATTTAGTGATAGACACACCATCACCGGAATCGATGGGAGCACGATTGTCTATAGGGGCCTCGGCAGCAGGGTCCGCAGGAGCTTTAGCTCTGGAATTTTGTGTGCTGCCGGAAACTTTGGTGACCTCTTCGGCAGGGGAAGCCTGGGCTTTTCGCCTAAGTGTTTTGATGTAAACTACCATAAGATTCTATTAATTGTGTAAGTAAGCAGACAGCTGAACAAAATACCTTTGGGTTGAGTGAGCAGGTGAATTCATCCTCACGGCCGGCTTATCGGTTGTGCCCCTATTGGATTCTGATCCAGGTTCTGTTTCGGTCACCTGCGTATGGCATGCGGATCGATGACGCTTGGGAGTAGGGGCCGGCGCATTCGGGGCGCTATTGGATGCTTGCCTCTTGCGGGACGAGCTCTTCTTCGTCCTGTTTGTTGCAGGAATAGAGAACGATCCACGATAATCGTCTATGATAGCCACCTGAGATCAGTCTAGGCTCTCTTGATAGAAGACTCCATCTTCAAATTCAATTAGAAGATTAGGGTCTTCATGAAAACCCAGATCATCATCATGCGAATAGTTTTCTTGCTGGGGAGCCGGACAATCGACGATAAAGCTCCTCCATTCCTATTCACGTAATATTAAAAGACTTCAGTCAAATAAAGAACGAAATGGAAACCCCAAACTATGTTCGTAGAGGATAAAGGCTTACCCATTCGATGGGATTATGGCTTGAATACCCTTTCTTGGTTGTCCGATGAATAAAATATTCTTGCTCTCCCTTATATAGATCGGCAAGGGCGGCGGCTAGTGATAATCCCCAAGTGCAAGGAATCATCATAGCAATTTCGAAAAGTGGAACTGATAAGTATGGAGAGTCAAATCCACAATGAGCTGAAGATGAGATCAATATTCTCTCAAGTCCTATCTGTCACCGATACGGCAATACGTACACCGAACGTTTGCTTCAATCTAGAAACGAGAAATAAAACTACATTGTGGGTATGAAGTGGATAGCTTTGCATGATAACGGAGAACTAAAATATTAAAATAGGTGCTGTTAACATGATATTACAATATATTACAAATAGCAAGTGTGGAATAATGATGGGCCAGTGTGCGGAATTATCCTAGGCAATTGGTAACAAGATCGGAAGTCATTTTTGCGATTTTATATGAGGAAGAGGCATAAGCTAACATACTTTATCTACTTGGATCATATGCACTTATGATTGGAACTCTAGCAAGAATCCTCAACTACTAAAGATCATTAAGGTAAAACCCAACCATAGCATTAAAGCATCAAGTCCCATTTATCCCATACGCAACAACCCCCTTACTCGTGTTTATGCTTCTATTAGCCAAGCAACCCACTATAAGCGAATCATGAACGTATTGCAACACCCTACAGCGGGAATCCTTCATGTGTGCGCGCCACGGAAGACACCATAGGACAACCCAAAATAAACATACAACTCAAACCAATCTAGATCATCAATCAACCCAAAGGACAAAATAAATCTACTCAAAACATCATAGGATGGCAACAAATAATTGGATCATAATATGTGGCATAAATCACCAAGTTCAAGTAGGGGATTACAACGGGGTGCGGGAGAGTGGACCGCTAAAAGGAGATGAGGATGCTGATGAAGAAGGTGATGTTGATGAAGACGATCACCATGACGATGGTTCCCCCGGTGGCACTCCAGCACCACCGGGAGAGAGGGGGAGAAGGTACCCTCCTTGTGCTTCCTCCTCCATGGCCCCCCTATGTGGGGAGAGGTTCTCCCTCTTGTCCTTGGCCTCCATGGTGTTGATGGCCCCTCCTGGACGATGAAGATGGCCTCCGGTGATGGTGACCCCCTCCGGCAGGGTGCTGGAGAGGGCCAAGATTGGTTTTTCGAGGCTCTGGAGGTTTGCAGCAGCGGAACTCCCAATCTAGGTTTCTTTTCGATGGTTTCTGGATTTATAGGAATTTTTGGAGTCGATCCCACGTCATGGGGGCCACGAGGCAGTGACAAGCCTGCAAGGCGCGGCCAGCCCCCCTAGCCACGCCTGGCTGGCTTTTCGCTTCCTCGTGGCTCTTTTGGCCCAGCTCCAATGCTTCGGGGGTCTCTTTTGGTCCACAAAAAACCATACGAAATTTTCAGCCCATTCTGAGAACTTTTATTTCTGCACAAAAAACGACACCATGGTAGTTCTGCTGAAAACATCACCAGTCCGGGTTAGTTCTAATAAAATCATACCAAAATCATATAGAATTATTGTAAACATGGTATGAATACTTCATAAATTATAGATACGTTGGAGACGTATTGGCCAGCGCCGTCTGATTGGCGGGTCCCAATCTCCGGGAGCGAGTGGTGTCGCTTGTACCGTTGTAGCGCCACAGGGGATGTATCCTCTATTGGAGAGGCTGCACGCACCGGGTGATGGTGGTGGCTATCACATCGGGCATGGTCAGGTTGTGGTGGGTAAGCATCCGCACCTGGGCCACCAAACATTGTACTTCAATGCTGCCCTCTTGGGACGAACTCTTCAGCCACCAGTTGTACCTCTTCTTCAAACGGGCGTCAGAGTATTCGGGCAGACCTCTCCGAGCTGGCTCGAATAGGGGGACATCTTGAATATAAAACCTCTCTAAATCCCATTCTTTGGATTCCTTTGGCGTACCCACCAGATACCATGCTCCAGCTATTCGGCATACTTTGGCTCCGCCGACGTCCAAGATTGCCTTGTCCCGAGTTCGAGGGACAAGACAGAAGTACTTCCGCCATAGCTTGAAATGCGCCTCGCAGCCCAGGAACATCTCGCAAAGGGCTACAAAGCCCGAGATGTGCATGATTGACCCTGGGGTGAGGTAGTGGAGTTGGGTCCCATAGAATTCCAACAATCCCCATAGGAACGGGTGGATGGGAAACCCGAGGCCCCTAGGAGGAAGGGCACGAAGCATACACGTTCCCCCCTTTGAGGATTGGGGAAACGCTCCATGAAAACCTCATTGTTGTAGGATGTTAAACCTGCGCGGGTCACCGCCAGATCCGAAGAAGGAAGATACCCCTGGGTCTCCAGATTGCGTAGCCGCATAAGCAATACGGAGCAGCTGGTCCAGTCCACGGGACGTGAGCCATAGAGGGGCGCGGAAGAGCTGGGGACGCTTGCCATGTTTTCTGTGGGTCTTTCGCTAGGAGTTTTTACATTGGGGAGAAGGAGGAGGATGTGGTCTAAACCGCGATCCTATTTACTTAAATGGGTGTAGCCTTCGTTACAGAAGGGCAACACCATAAAAAATTGCTGAACCGCTTGCCTCCCAACGATACATGAGAATCGAGGAATGCTGGCGGTTATTATAATGGACCTGGAGAGCCCATGATGCTTGGTATTTCACCGATAACTGGTCGTTTGCCGAAGGAGTAAGGGACTCGCCTTGCAAGCCGAAGATAATGAAGATCATCCAGATATACATCGGCGTTGAAGAATAGTCCGGGGGCTACTGAGGGAGTCCTGGATATAGGGGTCCTCGGGTTGCCGACCTGTTTCCCACGGGCCAGATTATATGGGACGCAAAGTGACCATTGGGTGATCAAGGGCCCCGTTGCCAGGGTGGATGCTTCGAGGAGCCATGGCGTGTTCTCCAGGACTGTCAGTTGAATATAGGCGTGTTTATCTCTTCGGCATGTAACCGACCATGTGTAAACCTTAGGTACCCCCGGTGTCTATATAAACTGGAGGGTTTTATAGTGTAGGGACAGAACAACCCATCTAGGGTTAGCTATTCAATCTCGAGGTAGACCAACTCTGTAACCCACATATCATCAATACAATCGAGCAGGACGTAGGGTATTACCTCCATAGGAGGGCCCGAACCTGGGTAAATCCGTGCCCCCTTCGTCCCCTGTTACCATCGCTTCTAGTCTCACAGCTCGGGACCCCCTACCCAAGATCCACCAGTTTTGACACCGACAATTTGCACGATCATCATAGCTTACTAATGCTCTCCTATATATTAAGATAATTTGGCCAACTAGATTGATATTTCTTCGGTGGGAGTAGTGCATTGTGGTAGGTTCAACCTAACGAGTTTCTATATCCCAGTGGCAGAAGGGGATAAGATGCGTCTTTGTGTTGTTTCTACTAAGGATAACCTGATGAGGTCTATTCATAATGATTGAGTTTACTTTGTCTACATCATGTCATTGTTCTTCAAGCATTACTCTGTTTGTCACGAACTTAATACGTAGAGAGGCAAGCATAGAAGCGCTTTTGAAGTGGAGTGATAGTAGTAGGTGCAGGCAGGAGTCAGCCTATTTGCTTATGGACGTGATGCCTATATACACATGATCATTTCCATGAACATCAGATAATTATTCGCTTTTCTATTAATGGCTCAACAGTAATTTTTTTACCCACCATATTCTATTGCCATGAGAGATGCCGCTAGGGAACACTACGACCCGTGGGTCTATTCACTTATATATTTACAAATGCTATCATTACCTTGCTGTTCTTTATTAGTTTTATTTTATTTTGCAATTTACAATTATCTACACCAATCACTTGCTTGCAAATAATGAGATCAAGGGGATTGACAACCCTCTTGCCGGCGTTGTGTGCAAGTTGTTTGTTCTTTTGTGTGCGCCGCTAAAGATGGTTGAGGATTGGTATTCCTATGGGTACGATAAATCTTGTTTCATAACTGAGGGAAATACCTACCCATATTATGCTAAGATAACCCGTTCCTCTTCACGGAAAACCCAACTCAGATCACAAGTATCACAATCCTCAACCGTCTTCAGTGGCTGCACACAAAAGAGCAAACAACTTGCATCCAACGCTGGCAAGAGGGTTGGAAATCCCCTTAGTCTCATTATTTGCAAGCAAATGAGTTGTGTAGATAATTGTTAATTGCAAAATAAAATTAAAGCAAATAAATGGTAGCAAGGTAGTAGTACCGTTTGTAAATATATAATTGAATAGACCCCGGGGCCGTAATTTTCTCTTGTGGCATGTCTCATAAAAATAGCATACGATGGGTAACAAAATTACTTTTGCGCAATTGATAGAAAATCGAATAGGTATGGGATTTTCAAGGCAATGATCATGTGTATATAGTCATCACGTCCATAAAAAAATAGGCCAACTCTTGCGTGCACCTCTTACTATTACTCCACTCATCGACCGCTATCACGCATGCATCTCGAGTATTAAGTAAAACAATGTAATGCTTGGAGAAAGATGACATGATGTAGACCAAGTAAACTAAATCAATATGAATAAACCCCATCGTTTTATCCTTAGTAGCAATACCACAACAACGTATCTTGTCCCCTTCTGTCACTTGGATATAGAAACTTGTCAGGTTGAACCCACTAAAACGCACCCCCCTCACCGAAGAAAGATCAATCTACTTGGCCAAAGAGAATCAATAGACCGAAGAGATTTATGAAGCTATAATGATCATGCAAATAAGAATCATAATAATCAGGTTTGACTCAAATAATTTTCATGAATAATCTGAACATAAACCCACAATTCGTCGGATCCGAACAAATGCACCATACAAAGGGATTACATCGGATACATCAAGGAAAAAATGGGTTGAACATTGTATTGAAGATCAAGAGAGAGAGAGATTGCCATCTAGGTACTAGCTATGGACCCGTAGGTCTGTGGTGGACTACTCACATATCATCATGAGGGCAGCAAGGTTGATGAAGAGGCCCTCCTTGACCGACCCCCCCTACGGTAGGGTACCAGAACGGAGCTCTAGATGGGATCCCATCAAAACAGAGACTTGCGGCAGTGTGAAAAGTGTTTCGGGATCTCCTCTAGGATTTTCAGAATATATGCAAATTTATAGGCCAGGCAACGAGGTCGGGAGAGCCATCGACCCCCCCAGGGCTCACCCTGTTGGATTATGGGCCCCTCGTGCGGTTCCCAACCTCCTTTCGAAGTTTCCAGGTCTTATTTTGGTCCTGAAAAATCATCAAAAAGTTTAGTTGCAATTGGACTTCGTTTGGTACTGTAAACCAGTAAAGGGATAAACATGCATAAAACAACAACTGGCACTAGGCATTGGGTTAATAGGTTAGTGCTCAATAATAATATAAATAGGTAAATAAATGCCCAAAAAGTAACCTAGAATGATAATATATCAACATGGAACAATTAGAAATTATAGATACGTTGCAGACATATCATGGGGTTGCTGGCCACCCAGCGCGCCGGCACGGATCTAGAGCTGCCTGCGGTCGCCGATGCTTTGGCCACGCAGCCCAGTGACATTGCATCCTTTGACCCATGGGATGTGTATGTCATGAAGCGGGCCGTAGACGGCACACTGATCCTGAAGGACCAGTACATGCTGGCCCTTGACGACCAAGAGGCCAACGGCTTTAGTGCCGACGCAAATGTTGATGCCGGGATGAAGGACACGGGCGCCACGGCTAATGCGGGGCGTGCTAGGGCGGATGGCGCCTCCACTAGTTAGGATTCCCTTTTGTTTCCGTCTACCTGTGTTGCTCAGTTAGTTTGCAAGTCCACACATTGGGGGTGTATACTTATGTAATGAACTTGTGGCCGTGGTCCTTCATATTTCCTATGAACTTATGCATGTTTTAATTTGCCAAAAAATTTTGTGTGCCTCCTCGTCCTTTAATCTTGCCCCTTGGTTCCCTTTTTCTCAAGCCTCCCCCTTTCCTGCTTCGGCCCCGCCAGGCGGACATCTGGGAGCTGGTCTGTAGTTGGGCGGAGATGGGGCCTTTGCTAGTCCCACATTACTTAACCGGTATGGGAGGAGGGAGCCTGGGCAAGTTGGCAAGCCCCCTGGTCCGGGGGAGCCGGACCTGGACGCTCGTGCAAAGAGGAAGCGCTCAAGAGAGAGGTGATAAAAAGGTAGACCCCAAGTGACGACTTGGCGCACCTGCTGCATATCATCGATCCCAAAAGGTGAGGGGGGGGGGTACATACATACACTGGTTCCTTAGCAGTAAAACGGGCGAAGGAGCGCTGTGTTCCACGGGCGCTCCGTCTCCTTGCCGAGCGTGTCCCTCTTGCGCTTCTGCGATTTCTGCGCGTCTATCAGGTAGTACGCATTGTTATGCAGCACCTTGCTGACGATGAATGGGGCCTCCCATGGGGATGCCAACTTATGCTGGTCGGTGGTCCACTGGACCAGCCAGAGCACCAAGTCAGCCTCGCGAGAAGCGAGGGGCCGAATTTTCTTGCTACGATAGCGTCACAACTTTTGCTGGTAAATGGCTGACAGACACAGAGCAAGTTCACGTGCTTCTTTGAGCAGGTCGACACCGTCTTCCCTTGCCTCCCTTGCCTCCGCCGCTGTGTACAGGGTGACGCGAGGCGAGTCGAACTTGATATCTGTGGGGATGACTGCCTCAGACCCATACATGAGGAAGAAAGGGGTGAAGCTGGTTGACCGGTTGGGTGTGGTTCGGAGACTCCACAGGACTGCCGGCAGCTCGTCGATCCAGCAGTTGGCCGAGCGCACCAGCGGCTCGATTAGTTGGGGCTTGATGCCGGCTAGGATTAGGCCATTGATCCTCTTCGCCTGGCCGTTTAACTGATAGTGGGCCACCAATGTGAGGTCGAGCTGGATGCCCTCGATGGAGCAGAAACAAGACAGTGCGCCCTTGGCGAAATAGGTGTCGTTGTCGGTGATGATGTTGTGGGAAACGTCATAGAGAACGGTGATGTCTTCGATGAACCGAACAACCATCGGGCCGTCTAGGTTCTTGATGCCCCTGGTGTTGATCCATTTTGTGAACTTGTCGACGGCCACCAGGAGATGCGGTATGCCACCTCACGTGGTTTTAAAGGGCCCCACCATCTCGAGCCCACAGACGGCCAAGGGCCATGAGATGGGGATGGTTTGGAGAGCTGTAGCCGGTAGGTCACTCCGGCTGCTGAAGTGTTGACACCCCTCGCACCTGTCGACTAGGATCTTAGCATCCTCCAAAGCCGTCGGCCAGTAGAGCCGTGACAGAAAGCCTTGTACATTAGGGTCCTCGAGGCGGCATGGTGATTGCACTTGCCTTGATGGATCTCCTTGAGGATCTCCCGCCCTTTGTCCTCCTCCATGCAGCACTGGAAGACTCCGGTTGCGCTACATTGGACTAGCTCATGGTTGATGATGGCGTAGGCGGGAGCCCGACGCTGCACTTGCCTAGTCGCGGTTTTGTCAGGTGGGAGCTCGCCACACCCAAGGAACGCAGGGATGGACCGGTGCTGGGGCCAGCTCGAGCTGGGAATCGGCCGCTGTTGGGGCCGGATCACCTGCTTCTAGAGCCGGACCCTAAGTCCTTGGGACTGAGTCAGGAGTCCTCGGGACAACGATGGCCAGGGGTGCATCTTCTACCGCCAACACGGCCGCGGGCACAGAGCCAGCACTCCCCGAAGCTGAGCTGGCGGTCCTTAAAGGGGTGCCCGGAGTGGCCGACGGAGCCCCCGGGCCTGAGGCGACGGCGGTGGAGTCTGATGACATGAAGATGGACTCCGACTCGAGGGATGGCTTGAGTGACGGTTTGAGCATCCGCTCGAGGGAGACGCCAGTCGGAATGGCCTGCTAGGTGGAGCCGATCTCGGCCAGCGTGTCAGCCGCCTCGTGGTCTGCTTGGGGGACATGGTGAATCTCATAGTCCTCGAAGGATCCGGTTAGCCGCTGAATAAGGCAGCGGTAGCTCGCCATGTTGGCATCTCTGGCATCCCACTCGCAGGAGACCTGCTGCACCACGAGGTCCGAGTCGCCAAAACAGAGGATGCGCCAGATGCCAATCTCTTTTGCGATCCGGAGACCATGGATGAGTGCCTCGTACTCGGCCACATTATTGGAGGCGGCGAAGTGGGTCTGGAGGGCGTATTTGAGCTGGTCCCCCTTTGGAGAGGACAAGACGATTGTAGGGCCCGCCAGCTACCGGGTACCATCAGAAGTGGGGGCCCACCAGCCGGTCGTCACCATTGGCATGTGCTCGTCATGCCGTGGTGATGTGGCACTGCTAGGACAAGTCGGCCGTGGTCAGCTATATGGTCGGCTCCATTGTAGCCACGCACCTTCAAGTGATGGAGTGGTGATGTCTACTACGCAACCTTCATCTTGTAGACTCATGTTGGGCCTCCAACACAGAGTTTTATAGGACAGTAGCAAATTTCCCTCAAGTGGATGACCTAAGATTTATAAATCCGTGGGAGGCATAGGATGAAGATGGTCTCTCTCAAACAACCCTGCAACAAAATAACAAAGAGTCTCTTGTGTCCCCAACACACCCAATACAATGGTAAGTTGTATAGGTGCAATAGTTCGGCGAAGAGATAGTGATACAAGTGTAATATGGACGGTAGATATAGGTTTTTGTAATCTGAAAATATAAAACAACAAGGTAACTAATGATTTTTTTCATGGCTACCGAGGCTTGCGGCGACAGAACTCCTGATCTAAGTTTCTTTCTAGAGGTTTCTGTCTTTATAAGAATTTTTGGCGTCGGAAACAAGTCAAGGGGGGCCACGAGTCGACGACAACCTAGGGGGCGCGCCCTAGGGGGGCGCCCCTAGGCTTGTGGTGGCCTCGTGGACCTTCTGGCCCGACTCCAATGCCATGTGGGCTTCTTCTGGTCGATGAAAAATCACCGTAAATTTTCAGCCCATTCCGGGAGCTTTTATTTCTGCACAAAAAAACGACACCACGGTAGTTCTGCTGAAAACAACATCAGTCCGGGTTAGTTATAATCAAATCATACTAAAATCAAATAGAATTTTTGTAAACATGGCATGAATACTTCATAAATTATAGATACATTAGAGACGTATCAGCACCCCAAGCTTAATTCCTGCTTGTCCTCGAGTAGGTAAATGATAAAAGAAATAATTTATGAAATGTGAATGCTAGAATAGTGCATAAATTTGATCAATGATAGTTCCAAACACTTTTTCTAGCATCATTATATATCATAAACAGTAGATCATCTCATAAAACTTCTCATGATGAAGTAACAAGCTATTCACATGTTAAAGTATAGACCATAAAGTTTCTTGTAAACTAACAAACTATGCTTTCAGTCACCAAACAATTGCAATTCATCTAATTTCCAGGAAGGGTCTATGTAAGAGCTTTGATTTAGCAAATTCCACATACTCAACTATCATATAGTCTTCCATGATTGCTAACACTCAAAGCATATTTTTAGAGCAAATGGCACCTGTCGAATACAGAGAAAGATAGGGGCTTAATGTTTTGCCTCCCAACTCATTTATCATATAGATAATTGTCAACAATAATAATTCATGATCAAATATATTTGAATGGCCATATATGCTTGGATGTTTCCCCACCACATGATGCTTGCCAACTAATAGAAGTAGATTGGAATAAGAAGTTGACTGAACATGAAAAGTAAAGAACATGAAAGTAGATAGATTGTCCCTTCACAGAGGGAAGAAGGGATTTGCATATGTGCCAGAGCTCATTGTTTAAAATAGAGATAATATACTTTTGGGAGGTGCACCCTTCCTGTCAACATTACGACCAAGAGTTATCAATATCTTCCATGTTAAACACATTAGTGGTGGTTCCCAAGTGGTAAAAGTAAATGTTTACTCCCCCTCCACCAGCAAACACACTCCACGGCTAGCCGAATCCACGGGTACCGTCCATACCAACAACATTCCTGGGGGAGTTTTTGTTTTAATTATTGGCATTTTTTTCTCGGGACTGGGAATCCCTATTACCGCCCCTCTCATGCAAGGACGAGTGAATAATCACTCATCATGAGAATAACCCGATTAACATGGAAGACACTGACCGCTCCCTGTTGCTTCATGAGCGGTCCAGGCACACAAAACAAATGTTCATTTGAAATTTGAGAGGTGGCACATGCAAAATTACTTGGAATGGTATTGAAATACCATATATAGGTAGATATAGTGGAATCTCATGACAAGAAACTGGGTTTAAGGATTTTGTGATACACAATTAGTATCTCTACTTAGTACAAATTTTTGGCCAGCAAAAGATCCTAAAAAAGCACCACATGTTGGAGGATCCATAACAATATAAATTCTACACAAATATACCCAAGCATAACTCATTACATTGTATTCCTTGTCCAACTTCAACTAATTTTCTCATGTTTGAAAATAAGTAATGGGGCTCAAAATCATATAATATGTCCAATATAGTATATTTATATGTGAAATCTCTCTTCCTTCAATATTCTTTCATGAATTGTTCAAGTGACCAATGCGGTGTTTGCTAAATTTCGATAAATTTTACCACCTATACTTCTTATATGTGAAGTCATTACTCCCCATGGGATAAGCATATAAAACATATGTAATTTCAGATTTATGATATTCAATTCATTCAACCATTTACTCATAGGATATAAGTGAAGCACGAGCGTAAATGACAAAACTACTCCAAAAAGATATAAGTGAAGATCAATGAGTAGCCAACACTTAAAAAACTATGTGAAGACTCTCTCTCTCTCAATACAGATTTTCAGATCTGATAATTTTATTTAAACAGTAAGGAAAACAAAAATATCACTCCAATAATAGCGCATATCATGTGGACAAATAAAAATTTAGGCTCAACATAGGATAACCGGTAAATTGTTGATGAAGAGAGGTGGGATGCGTAGCATCCCCAAGCTTGGATGCTTGAGACTTATTGAAATATTTACTTGGGGTTCCTTGGCCATCCCCAAGCTTGAGCTTTTGTATCTCTTTCAATCCTCTCATATCCCAGTTTCACCTATTCTCAAAAACATCATCCACACAAAACTTGAAAAGAACTTGTGAGATAGATTAGTGCACATAATAATAAATAAACTCTTTATGTACTGCCAAGACAAGTTGCATAATAATTTTCAAACATTAGGTACTATATACTATCATTTCCACAATTTATATCTACCAATATAGGCTGTGGAAACTATAGGATAAGTAGATAACAAAACTATGGCAGCAATCTGTCCAAACAGAACAGTCTGTAGCAATCTATTAAACCAGTGTACTTATGTAACTCAAAAAATTATGAAAATTTAAGAAATACTAAAAAAATTATATGAAAATACTTTGCAAAAATTTCAGAAACTTTGCACGTTCCACTAAAATAACAAATTCAAACACTACAGAACAAGTTTCTGTTTTTACACAACACATATCAAAACATGCAATGCAAGCATCCTAATGCAATTCTTGGAAATTTTTATTGGAAAACAAGATTATAAATAACATCTAACATATAACAACAAATTATAGTGATGCTACAAGCAAAACACATATTAAGTGATGAATAAAAATATAGCTCCAAGTAAGATATACCGATAGTGTTGAAGACTAAAGAGGGGATGCCTTCCGGGGCATACCCAAGCTTAGGCACTTGAGTATTCCTTGGATATTACCTTGGGGGTGACTTGGGAATCCGCAAGATTAGGTTCTTGTCACTCCTTGTTCTGCTCATATCGGTGTCTCACTCAAAACTTGAAAACTTCAATCACACAAAACTTAACAGAACTTCGTGAGAAGGGTTAGTGTAATAAATAAAGATCATTCACTTAGGTACTGTCAATACAAGATTCATAATTGTTCCCACATTATACCTACTGTATTATACCATTGCCATAACTTATACCACTAAATATAAGCTATGGAAACACTAAAACAAGCAAACTATGCATGCAAAACAGAATTTGTCAAAAACAGAACAACCTGTAAAGATCTGAATGATCACCATACTTCTCTGACTCTAAAAATTCTTAACACTTAGCAAAACTCAAGGAATTTGCATATACATTTTTTTAAATATTGAAGAATTTTTTGACGCTCCAGTGAAATCAGATAATTCATATACCAGACACAAAACTTTATGTTTTTGCACAAAATTAAACAAGCAAGTATCCACACTATCCCAAAGGCTTTACTTGGCACTTTGTTGAAATAAAAGGCACAAAACATGATTACTACAGTAGCTTAATCATGCGAACATATAAAAACAGAAATTAAAAGTGTTGGGTTGTCTCCCAACAAGCGCTTTTCTTTAATGTCTTTTAGCTAGGCATGATGATTTCAATGATGCTCACACAGGAATAATAATTATAACATGCAAAAGAGCATCATGAATCTCATGACAAGCACATTTAAGTCTAACCCACTTCCTATGCATAGGGATTTTGTGAGCAAAACTTTCATGGGAACAAGAATCAACTTGCATAGGAAGGCAAAACAAGCACAACTTCAAAACTTTGAACACATAGAGAGGAAACTTGATATTATTGCAATTCCTACAAGCATAAGTTCCTCCCTAATAATAATTTTCAGTAGAATCATGAAGGAATTCAACAATATAACTATCACATACAAAATTTTTTTCATGATGCACAAGCTTATAATTTTTATCACTCTCCACATAAGCAAATTTCTTCTCATTCATAATAGTGGGAGCAAACTCAACAAAATAACTCATGAGACACTTGGTTGACATACCCACATTCAATATTAAAATCACGATGACAAGTTTCATGGTTATTATCACTCTTTATAGCATACATGTCATCACAATAATCATCATACATAGGAGGCATGTTATCATCATAATAGTTTTGCTCATCAAAACTTGGGGGGTCTAAAAATGTCATATTCATCAAACATAGCATCCTCAAGCTTGTGACGTTTGCATATCATTAGCATCATGGATATTCAGAGAATTCATACTAAAAATATTGCTATCATGCTCATCATTCAAGGAATTCTCATCAAGTATTTTCATAAATTCTTCCTCTACTAATTGAGCACAATTTTCTGAACTATCATTTTCACATAAGACATTAAAGAGACGAAACAATTGATGCAACCTAAACTCCATTTTTTGTAATTTTCTTTTATAAAACCAAACTAGTGAAAAAAAAGAAACTAAAAGATTTGATTGCAAGATCTAAAGATATACCTTTAAGCACTCACCTCCCCGGCAACGGCGCCATAAAAGAGCTTGATGTCTACTACGCAACCTTCCTCTTGTAGACTCGTGTTGGGCCTCCAAGCGCAGAGTTTTGTAGGACAATAGCAAATTTCCCTCAAGTGGATGACCTAAGGTTTATTAATCTTGGGAGGCATAGGATGAAGATGGTTTCTCTCAAACAACCCTGCAACCAAATAACAAAGAGTCTCTTGTGTCCCCAACACACCCAATACAATGGTAAATTGCATAGGTGCACTAGTTCGGCGAAGAGATGGTGATACAAGTGTAATATGGATGGTAGATATAGGTTTTAATCTGAAAATATAAAAACAGCAAGGTAACCAATGATAAAAGTGAGCATAAATGGTATTGCAATGCTTAGAAACAAGGCCTAGGGTTCATACTTTCACTAGTGCAAGTTCTCTCAACAATACTGACATAGTTGAATCATATGTAAATCCCTCACGTGCGACAAAGAGTTCACTCCAAAGTCAAAAATAGCGGAGAACAAATGAAGAAATTATTGTAGGGTACGAAACCACCTCAAAGTTATCTTTTTTGATCAATCGTATGAGTTATCCCTATAAGTGTTATGAACAACCCTAGAGTTCGTACTAAAATAACACCTTAAGACACACATCAACCAAAAACCCTAATGTCACCTAGATACTCCAATGTCACCACGAGTACCCATTGGCTTGATTATACGATATGCAGCACACAATTTCAGATTCATCATGTTCAATCCAACACAAAGAACTTCAAAGAGTGCCCCAAAGTTTATACCAGAGAGTCAAGACGAAAACATGTGCCAACCCTATGCATAGATTCCCAAGGTCACGGAACCTACAAGTTGATCACCAAAACATACATCAAGTGGATCAATAGAACATCCCATTTTCACCACGGATATCCCATCGCAATACATACATCAAGTGTTCTCAAATCCTTAAAGACTCAATCCAATAAGAAAATTTCGAAGAGAAAGCTCAATTCATCACAAGAAGATAGAGAGGGGGAAACTCCATATGATTCAACTATATTAATAAAACTCACGGTACATCAAAATCATGTCATCTCAAGAACACGAGAGAGAGAGAGAGATCAAACACATAGCTACTGGTACATACCCTCAGCCCCGAGGGTGAACTACTCCCTCCTCGTCATGGAGACCGCCAGGATGATGAAAATGGCCTTCGCCGATGGTTTCCCCCTCCGGTAGGGGGTCGGAACGGGCTCTCGATTTTTCGTGGCTACAGAGGCTTGTGCCGGCAGAATTCCCAATCTAGGTTTCTTTCTGGAGGTTTCCGTCTTTATAAGAATTTTTGGCATCGGAAACAACTCAAGGGGGGGGGGCACGAGGCGACGAAATGCCAGGGGGTGCGCCCTAGGGGTGGGGGACTAGGCTTGCGGTGGCCTCATGGATCTTCTGGCCCAACTCCAATGCCCTTTGGCTTCTTCTAGTCCATCAAAAATCACCATAAATTTTCATCCCATTCTGGGTACTTTTATTTCTGCACAAAAATCGACACCACGGTAGTTCTACTGAAAATAGCTTCAGTCCAGGTTAGTTCTTATCAAATCGTACCAAAATCATATAGAATTGTTGCAAGCATGACATGAATACTTCATAAGTTATAGATAGGTTGGAGACGTATCAAGTGGTTGGACGCGTGCCGCCACTGTGCTGTCTCGCCTGGTCGCAGTCAGTTGTGGTCAGTTGTACGGTCGCCTCCACTTTAGCCACACATGCCCTGGTCAGCGGTACCTGGGCCACTATTGTCACTTCTGGCTGATGCGTCGGTGTCTTGTCATATGGAATGATGGGAGACGCGCTGACTCGCCGGCTGACGGGTCGCCTTGGAGCAGGGTCACGGGGAGCCTCACCCCGAGCCGGCCCGCACGTGGGGATTCGACCAGGGGGAGCCGCCGCTCGAGGGGCATTGCCTGCCCCATAGTGTTTTTGAAACAGGTAGATCTTTGCTTGAGCCTACCCCGAGGTTATCCCCCCGACAGTATGACTGTCTCTTTCGTATGTCAGCCAGACTGCCTTCTACTCGTGTCCAATGGGATGTGGGTATTGACTTTTGCACAACCAGCCAGGCCCAGTAGCCGGCAGCCAGCAGCCATTCAAGCCCTACATTCGGCAGCCCGTAGCCAATCAGGCCTTGTAGCTGGGTGCCAGCTAGGCTCTATAGCCGGCTAGGGCATGGGCATCCGATAGCCAGCAGCCGGCAAGGCCTACAGCGGACTGTTGGGGAACGTTGCATGGGAATCAAAAAAATTCCTACGCACACGCAAACCTATCCATGGTGATGATCATCTACGAGAGGGGGAGTTGATCTACATACCCTTGTAGATCGCTAAGCGGGAAGCATTAAGAAACGCGGTTGGTGTAATCATACTTCTTCGCGATCCAAATCGCCGAGCGTCCCACGATCCAATCACGAACCGTCCCGCGATCCAATCACGAACTGTCCCGCGATCTCGTCACGATCCGTCCCGCGATCCAATCACGAACATCTCGTGGCCTTGATCACGATCCTTCCGATCTAGTACCAAACGGACGGCACCTCCGTGTTTAGCACACGTGCAGCTTGATGACGATCTCCACCATCTTGATCCAGCAAGAAGAAGTGGAGAGGTAGAAGAGTTCGCCGGCAGCGTGACGGCGCTCCGGCGATGGTGGTGGAGCAATTCCGGCAGGGCTTCGCCTAAGCACTGCGGAACTACGATCTAGAGGAGAAACTATGCACCGGTGGAACGGGTAGCACGTGGCCGGAAATTCTGCCAAAACCCTAGCCCTTCCACTAGTATATATAGGAGGAGAGGAGGAGGAGGGCTGGCGCACCAAGCCCCTCCTATTGGAGTCGGCCGGCTAGGGAGGGAGGAGTCCCACTCCTTCCTCCAATCCTAGTTGGACTAGGATTTCTTCCTATTGGCTGATTTTTCCACTTTTCCTTTAGGACTTCCTCTTCCTGTGCCATGGGCCTTTGTGGCTGTTTCCCCAGCCCACTAAGGGCTGGTTATTATTCTCCCACAGCCCATGGACCTCTTGGGGTCGAAATACCCCTCCCGGAGGCCTCCCGGTACACTACTGGCACTCCCGGTACACTGCCGATGAGCCCGAAACTTTTCCGGTGACCAAACTGGGACTTCCTATATATGAATCTTTACGTCCGGACCATTACGGAGCTCCTCGTGACGTCCGGGATCTCATATGGGACTCCGAACAACCTTCGGTCACCATCATACATAACTCTATACTACCGAAACGTCACCAAACCTTAAGTGTGCAGACCCTGTGGGTTCGAGAACTATGTAGACATGACCGAGACACCTCTACGGTCAATAACCAATGGCGGGACCTAGATGTCCACATTGGTTCATACATATTCTACGAAGATCTTTATCAGTCGAACCTCTATGTCAAGGATTCAGTTAATCCCGTATAACGTTCCCTTTGTTCTTCGGTATGTTACTTGCCCGAGATTCGATCGTCGGTATCCCAATACCTAGTTCAACCTCATTACCGGAAAGTCTCTTTACTCGTTCCGTAATACAAGATCCCGTGACCAACACTTAGTCACATTGCTTGCAAGGCTTGTTTGTGATCTTGCATTACCGAGTGGGCCCTGAGATACCTCTCCGTCACACGGAGTAACAAATCCCAGTCTCGATCCATGCCAACACAACAGACACCCTCGAAGATACCTGTAGTGCACCTTTATAGTCACCCAGTTACGTTGCGACATTTGATACACACAAAGTATTCCTCCGGTGTCAGTGAGTTGCATGATCTCATGGTCATAGGAACATATACTTGACATGCGTAAAACAACAACAATAAACTAACACGATCATACGCTAAGTTTGTATATTGGGTCTTGTCCATCATATCATTCTCCAAATGATGTGATCCCGTTATCAAATGACATCTCATGTCCATGGATATGAAACCTTAACCATGCTTTGATCAACAAGCTAGTTCACTAGAGGTATACTAGGGACATAGTGTTTTGTCTATGTATCCACACATGTATCCATGTTTCCAATTAATACAATTCTAGCATGGATAATAAACGATTATCATGAACAAGGAAATGCAATAATAAACACTTTATTTATTGCCTCTAGGGCATATTTCCAACAGTCTCCCACTTGCACTAGAGTCAGTAATCTAGCTCACATCACTATGTGATTTACATTGTAATGAATCGAACACCATGCAGTTCTGGTGTTGATCATGTTTAGCTCTTGGAAGAGGTTTAGTCAACGGGTCTGCAACATTCAGATCTATGTGCACCTTGCCGTACCACTCAGGAGTAGTACGCGTCCTTGTCGACCTACGAGGTTCATTAGTAACTAGATCCGAAGCTTCATGATCATCATCATTAACTTCTTGTTTAACCGTCGTAGGCTCCACATAAACATCTTTCTGCGCTGCGCTACTCTCTGGTAGAAGTAGAGGTTCAACAACCTCATCAAGCTCTATTTTCCTCACACTCAATTCTTTCGAGAGAAACTCTTTCTCAAGAAATGTTCCGTTCTTAGCGACAAACACTTTGACTTTGGATCTGAGATAGAAGGTATAGCTGACTGTCTCTTTCGGGTATCCTATGAAGACGCATTTCTCCGCTTTGGGTTCCAGCTTTTCAGGCTGAAGCTTTTTGACATAAGCATCACATCCCCAAACTTTAAGAAACGACAACTTTGGCTGCTTGCCAAACCACAGTTCATATGGCGTCGTCTCAACGGATTTCGATGGTGCCCTATTTAAAGTGAATGCAGCTGTCTCTAACGCAAAACCCCAAAACGATAGTGGCAAATCAGCAAGAGACATCATAGAACGCACCATATCTAATAAGGTCCGATTACGACGTTCAGACACACCATTACGCTGTGGTGTTCCGGGCGGTGTTAACTGTGAAACAATTCCACACTGTCTTAAGTGATTACCAAATCGTAACTCAGATATTCACCTCCTCGATCGGATCGTAGGAATTTAATCTTCTTGTCACGATGATTTTCAACTTCA
The DNA here is from genome assembly GCA_022496015.1 of Hordeum marinum. Classification (NCBI taxonomy): domain Eukaryota; kingdom Viridiplantae; phylum Streptophyta; class Magnoliopsida; order Poales; family Poaceae; genus Hordeum; species Hordeum marinum. The sequence continues at coordinate 2,892,316 of CM039672.1, read as the reverse complement.
CTCTGAAATTGCTTGAACTTTTCAAATGTTTCAGACTTGTGCTTCATTAAGTAAATATACCCATATCTACTTAAGTCATCAGTGAAGGTGAGAAAATAACGATATCCACCACGCGCTACAACATTCATTGGACCGCACACATCGGTATGTATGATTTCCAATAAGTCGCTTGCCCGTTCCATTATTCCAGAGAACGGCGTTTTAGTCATCTTGCCCATGAGGCATGGTTCACATGTGTCAAGTGATTCAAAATCAAGTGACTCCAAAAGTCCATCAGCATGGAGCTTCCTCATGCGTTTTACACCAATATGACCTAAACGGCAGTGCCATAAGAAAGTGGTACTATCATTATCAACTCTACATCTTTTTGGCATCAATGTTATGAACATGTGTATCATCACTATCAAAATTTACGATGAATAAACCCCTCACATTGGGTGCATGACCATAAAAGATATTACTCATATAAATAGAACAACCTTTATTCTCTTATTTAAATGAGTAACCGTCTCACAATAAACAAGATCCAGATATAATGTTCATGCTTAACGCAGGCACTAAATAACAATTATTCAGGTTCATCACTAATCCCGATGGTAATCGAAGAGAGAGCGTGCCGACGGCGATCACATCAACCTTGGAACCATTTCCCACGCGCATCGTCACTTCGTCCTTTGCAAGCCTCCGTTTATTCCGCGGTTCCTGTTTTGAGTTGCAAATGTGAGCAACCGAACCGGTATCAAATACCCAGGTACTACTACGAGAGATAGTAAGGTACACATCAATAACATTTATATCATATATACCTTGTTTGTCTTTGGCCGCCTTCTTGTCAGCCAGGTACTTGGGGCAGTTCCGCTTCCAGTGACCAATTCCCTTGCAATGAAAGCACTCAGTCTCCGGCTTAGCACCATGCTTAGGCTTCTTTACAGGAGTAGCAACTGCTTTGCTATCTTTCTTGGTTTTACCCTTCTTGCCTTTGCCTTTGCCTTTGCCGTTTTTCTTGAAACTAGTGGTTTTATTGACCATCAACACTTGATGTTCTTTCTGGATTTCAGACTCAGCGAGTTTCAGCATCGCAAACAGCTCGGGGACTGACTTGTTCATCCCGTGCATGTTATAGTTCATCACAAAACTTTTGTAACTAGGTGGCAGTGATTGAAGAACTCTGTCAGTGATCGCCTCTGGCGGAAGGATAATTCCTAATTCCGCCAAACGAGTCGAGTACCCAGACATTCTGAGTACATGTTCACTGATAGATCCGTTCTCCTCCATCTTGCAAGCATAGAACTTATCGGAGGTTTCATACCTCTCGATCCGGGCGTTCTTCTCAAAGATAAACCTCAACTCCTGGAACATCTCATATGCTCCATGACGTTCAAAACGTCTTTGAAGTCCCGGTTCTAAGCCATACAGCATTGCACACTGAACTATTGAGTAATCTCCAGCACGTGCCTCCCAAACGTTCTTAACGTCTTCGGAAGACACGGGAGCGGGTGGGTCGCCAAGCGGTGCATCAAGGACATATAATTTCTGGGAAGCCGTGAGGATAATCCTCAGATTATGGGCCCAGTTAACAAAGTTACTTCCATCATCTTTCAGCTTAGCTTTCTCTAGGAACGCATTAAAATTCACGGGTGCTACTGCGCGAGCCATTGATCTACAACATAAATATGCAAAGGTTACTTAGACTATTGTTCAAGATAATGAGTTTAGTTAATCAAATTACTAAAGCTCCCACTCAAATTGACATCCCTCAGGTCATCTGAGTGTCACATGATCCAAATTCACCAACTCAAGTCCGATCATCACGTGAGTTAAGGTGGCTTCATTGGTGAACATCATTATGTTGATCATATCTACTATATGACTCATGCTCGACCATTCGGTCTCTTGTGTTCCGAGGCCATGTCTGTACATGCTAGGCTCGTCAAGTTTAACCCGAGTGTTCCGTGTGTGCAAAACTGTCTTGCACCCGTTGTATGTGAACGTAGAGTCTATCACACCCGATCATCACGTGGTGTCTCAACACGACGAACTTTCGCAACGGTGCACACTCGGGGAGAACACAATTTTATCTTGAAATTTAAGTGAGGGATCACCTTATAATGCTACCGTCGTACTAAGCAAAACAAGGTGCATAAAAGGATTAACATCACATGCAATTCATAAGTGACATGATATGGCCATGAACTTGTGCTTTAAGATCTCCATCTTCACAGCACCGGCATGATCTCCATCGTCACCGGCACGACACCATGATCTCCATCATCTTGATCTCCATCAATGTGCTGCCATAGGGGTTGTGGCGCCAGCTGCTTCTACCTCTATTGCTACCGTTTAGCGATAAAGTAAAGCATTACATAGCGCTTAATGATTGACACGCAAGTCATACAATAATTAAAGACAACCCTATGGCTCCTGCCGGTTGCCGTACTCATCGACATGCAAGTCGTGAAAATTCTATACATCACATGATCATCTCATACATCACATATATCTCATCATGTAATTGGCCATATCACATCACAACATACCCTGCAAAAACAAGTTAGACGTCCTCTAATTGTTGTTGCAAGTATTACGTGGCTGCTACGGGTATCTAGCAAGAACGATTCTCACCTACGCAAAGCCACAACGGTGATACATAGTTTGCTTTTCAACCTTCTCAAGGACCTCCTTTGTCGGATCCGATCCAACTAAAGTGAGAGAAACTGTCACCCACAAGCCATCTAAGCAACAAGTTGCGTTGAGGGAACCGGTCTCTCGTAAGCGTACGAGTAATGTTGGTCCGGGCCGCTTCATCTCACAATACCGCTGAACCAAAATACGACCAAGGGAGGAAGCAATCTAAGCATCAACGCCCACAAACCTTTTGTGTTCTACTCGAGATCTCATCGAACCATCAACCTATCTCATGATGCCACTGTAGGGGAACGTTGCATGGGAAACAAAATTTTTCCTACGCACACGCAATCCCATGCATGGTGATGATCATCTACGAGAGGGGGAGTTGATCTACATACCCTTGTAGATCGCTAAGCGGGAAGCGTTAAGAAACGTGGTTGGTGTAGTCGTACTTCTTCGCGATCCAAATTGTCGAGCATCTCGCGATCCAATAACGAATCATCCCGCAATCCAATCACGAACCGTCCTGCGATCTCGTCACAATCCGTCCCGCGATCCAATCACGAATGTCTCGTGGCCTTGATCACGATCCTTCCGATCTAGTACCGAACGGACGGCACCTCCGTGTTTAGCACACGTGCAGCTTGATGACGATCTCCACCATCTTGATCCAGCAAGAAGAAGTGGAGAGGTAGAAGAGTTCGCCGGCAGCGTGACGGCGCTCCGGCGATGGTGGTGGAGCAATTCCGGCAGGGCTTCGCCTAAGCACTGCGGAACTACGATCTAGAGGAGAAACTATGCACCGGTGGAACGGGTAGCACGTGGCCGGAAATTCTGCCAAAACCCTAGCCCTTCCACTAGTATATATAGGAGGAGAGGAGGAGGAGGGCTGGCGCACCAAGCCCCTCCTATTGGAGTCGGCCGGCTAGGGAGGGAGGAGTCCCACTCCTTCCTCCAATCCTAGTTGGACTAGGATTTCTTCCTATTGGCTGATTTTTCCACTTTTCCTTTAGGACTTCCTCTTCCTGTGCCATGGGCCTTTGTGGCTGTTTCCCCAGCCCACTAAGGGCTGGTTATTATTCTCCCACAGCCCATGGACCTCTTGGGGTCGAAATACCCCTCCCGGAGGCCTCCCGGTACACTACTGGCACTCCCGGTACACTGCCGATGAGCCCGAAACTTTTCCGGTGACCAAACTGGGACTTCCTATATATGAATCTTTACGTCCGGACCATTACGGAGCTCCTCGTGACGTCCGGGATCTCATATGGGACTCCGAACAACCTTCGGTCACCATCATACATAACTCTATACTACCGAAACGTCACCAAACCTTAAGTGTGCAGACCCTGTGGGTTCGAGAACTATGTAGACATGACCGAGACACCTCTACGGTCAATAACCAATGGCGGGACCTAGATGTCCACATTGGTTCATACATATTCTACGAAGATCTTTATCAGTCGAACCTCTATGTCAAGGATTCAGTTAATCCCGTATAACGTTCCCTTTGTTCTTCGGTATGTTACTTGCCCGAGATTCGATCGTCGGTATCCCAATACCTAGTTCAACCTCATTACCGGAAAGTCTCTTTACTCGTTCCGTAATACAAGATCCCGTGACCAACACTTAGTCACATTGCTTGCAAGGCTTGTTTGTGATCTTGCATTACCGAGTGGGCCCTGAGATACCTCTCCGTCACACGGAGTAACAAATCCCAGTCTCGATCCATGCCAACACAACAGACACCCTCGAAGATACCTGTAGTGCACCTTTATAGTCACCCAGTTACGTTGCGACATTTGATACACACAAAGTATTCCTCCGGTGTCAGTGAGTTGCATGATCTCATGGTCATAGGAACATATACTTGCATGTGGAAAACAACAACAATAAACTAACACGATCATATGCTACGTTTGTATATTGGGTCTTGTCCATCACATCATTCTCCTAATGATGTGATCTCGTTATCAAATGACATCTCATGTCCATGGCTAGGAAACCTTAACCATCCTTTGATCAACAAGCTAGTTCACTAGAGGTATACTAGGGACATAGTGTTTTGTCTATGCATCCACACATGTATCCATGTTTCCAATTAATACAATTCTAGCATGGATAATAAACGATTATCATGAATAAGGAAATGCAATAATAAATACTTTATTTATTGCCTCTAGGGCATATTTCCAACACGGACTATGTAGGGGAAGCAGGTAGCCGGCCAGGCCCTGCCACCAGTAGTCGATAGCCAGCAGCCTGCCAGGCACTGCAACCAGTAGCTGCCCTAGGCCTACAACCAGCCAGGCTCTGCAGCCAGTAGCTAGCAAGCGGCCTAGAAAGGGTCAGCCGGCCCATGCAGGCAGGCTGGCTTCACCAATAGATGTACTCTCCTGGATCATGGGACCGGGGACTGGTTTCCTTGATCCTAACCGGGGCTCATGCCCCCCGACATTTATAATATAATATCCCAACCAGAAGAACTGGCCAAGAACCACCAAAGGATATCACCGCGGCAATCCAACTTGTACAGGCACCGCATCATTTGTCGTTGTAGCGACGAGTGTGATAGTTAAGAGGTAAGTACATAGACAAGATGATTTTGTGCTGCGCGACTAAATTGCAGCGTTTTCTGCTCTTCTTATTTATCGTCTGTTACAACCAACAGAACACCCTATTCAACAGGCCACGATCAAGCATAATGGCCGCGCCATCCCACGGCCACTTCCTCGTCGCCATTGCAGCCGCTATGTATGGCATGATCTCGCGCCATCCCACGAGAACGAACATTGGGGCATCCTATCTACTGAAAGCAAAAACAAACAACCCTATGAGCGTGCACGAGAACAGGCTTCCAGCACACGCACTCTTATTCGGACGAAACTGAAAAAACGGACACCTAAACATGTGCAGCAGGATTCAGAGTCCTACACTTCACCCCCTAATCCCGATGAACGTGCTTTAGCTCCTGCACACCCAGCATTTGCCTCATCTCGATGAACTTGACGCGGCCGAGCGCCTTGGTGAGCATGTCTGCTTGCTGGCTGCTGGTGCTGACGAAGTCGACGTCGACCTTTCCTCCCTCTATGAACTGACGAATGAAGTGGAAGTGAGTGTCGATATGCTTACTCCGATCATGGTAGACTGGATTCTGGCTTAGTGCAATCGCCATTTTGTTGTCCACCAGCAGCTTGAACTTCACCGGTTCAACTCCGAACATCTCGGTGAGCAAGCAGCTCAGCCAGATGCCTTGGCACGCCACACCCGCCGTCGCGATGTATTCTGCTTCACAGGAAGAGAGGGCCACGACCTTCTACTTCTGCGAAGTCTAGGTGATGACGCTGCCACCGAGGAAGAAGACCACACTCGACGTGCTTTTGCGGTCATCAATGTCGCCAGCGTGGTCGTTGTCGCTGAACCCGATGAGGGCGGGCGCTGACGAGCCTGCCTTGTAGCAGCATCCGTATCCGAGCGTACCCTGAATGTAGCGCAGGATATGCTTCACCACACTCCAGTGTCGTGTGCCGGGCGACTCCATGAACCAGCTCGCGAACCCCAGTGTGTGTGCAATGTCAGGGCGCGTGTGCACCAGGTACCGGAGACTCCCAATCACGCTCCTGTACAGAGTTGCATCGACGGCGTCCCCACCATTTTCTTTTCCAAGCTTCAGCCGATTCTCAATGGGTGTGTGACATGGTCTGCACTCTTCCATACCTGCGATCTCGAGCACCTTCTTTGCATAGCTTGCCTGGCAGAGCGTGATCTCACCGTCGCCCTACTTCACCTCGATCCCTAAGTAGTAGCTTAGGAGACCAAGGTCTCTCATCTGGAGAAGCTTGCCCATTTGCGCCTTGAACTCGCCGATGTCGTTGTTTCTCGTGCCCGTGATCACTAGGTCATCGACGTACACGCCCACGAGGAGGAATTTCTCCGAGTCTCCCCGCCGATACAGGGCGTGCTTGAGTGGGCACCACCTAAACCCCAGCCTGGTCAGAGTCTCATCTAGCTTTGCATTCCAGGCGCACAGGGCCTGACGCAGACCGTATAGGGCCTTCCGAAGCTTGAGCACTTTACTCGAGTTGTCACCGTCGATGTACCCGACCGGCTGGTGCAAGTACACCTCCTTGGCAAGATCACCATTGAGGAAGGCGGACTTCACATCCATATGATGTACCTGCCAGCCGCTGTGTGCCGCCAGCGCTAGCAGAAGGCGCACGGTATCCATGCGCGCAACCGGGGCAAAGACCTTGTTGAGGTCCACCCCCTGTCGCTAGGCATATCCCTTTGCCACCAGCCTCGCCTTGTGCCTAATGACGTTGCCCGCTGGGTCCCTCTTCACCTTAAAGACCCACTTGAGGCCGATGGCGCGGTGGCCGGTGGGGAGCGTGGCGAGATCCCAAGTGTTGTTGTCGGTGATAGAGCGCATCTCCTCGTCCATGGCGCTCCTCCATGCTCCGTCGTCAAGTGCCTGCTCGATGCTTGTTGGCTCCTCCGCGGACAACATGCAGAGCTCGACTCGCTGGACAGCCTCAGCGTCAAGCTCATCCAGCAGGTTCTCCATGTACCTGTACCAGTACGGCCCGAAGTCTGCATCTCGGTTGTCATCGTGCGTGGGTGATACGTCTCAAACGTATCTATAATTTTTGATGGTTTCATGTTGTTATCTTGTCAACTTTGGATGTTTTATATACCTTTTATATATTTTTGGGGACTAACTTATTAATTCAGTGCCACGTGCCAGTTCCTGTTTTTTCCGTGTTTTGACCCTTTTCAGATCTGATTTTGGAACGGAGTCCAAACAGAATAAAATCCCCGAAATGATTTTTTCCCGAACAGAAGAAGATCGGGGGACTTGAGGGCCAAGGCAGGAGAGCCATAGGGGGCCCACAAGCCCTGCCGCCGCGGCCAGGAGGGGGGGCCACGCCGAGGGGGCTTGTGGCCTCCCTGGCTCCCGTCTGCCCTAGCCCTTCGGCCTATATATTCCCTAAAATCCTGAAAAAAATCAGGGCATCCACGAGATCGGGAGTTCCGCCGCCGCAAGCCTCTAGAGCCACCAAAAACCAATCGGGAGCCCATTCCGGCACCCTGCCGGAACGGGAACCCATCTCCGGTAGCCATCTTCATCATCCCGGTGATCTCCATGATGAGGAGGGAGTAGTTCACCCTCGGGGCTGAGGGTATGTACCAGTAGCTATGTGTTTGATCTCTCTCTCTCTCGTGTTCTTGAGATGTCTTGTTCTCGATGTACCGCGGGCTTTGCTACTATAGTTGGATCTTATGATGTTCTTCCCCCTCTACCTTCTTGTAATTAATTGAGTTTTCCCGTTGAAGTTGTCTTATCGGATTGAATCTTTAAGAACACTTGATGTATGTCTCGCACGTGTCTATCTGTGGTGACAATGGGATATTCATGTGAGTACTTGATGTATATTTTGGTGATCAACTTGCGGGTTTGTGACCTCGGGAACCTATGCATAGGGGTTGGCACACGTTTTGATTCTCTGGTAGAAACTTTGGGACACTCTTTGAAGTTCTATGTGTTGGTTGAATAGATGATTCTGAGATTGTGTGATGCATATTGTATAATCATGCCCACGGATACTTGAGGTGACAATGGAGTATCTAGGTGACATTAGGGTTTTGGTTGATGTGTGTCTTAAGGTGTTATTCTAGTACGAACTCTAGGATATATTTAACGGAAAGAATAGCTTCGTGTTATTTTACTACGGACTCTTGAATACATCGATCAGAAAGAATAACTTTGTGGTGGTTTCGTACCCGACAATAATCTCTTTGTTTGTTCTCCGCTATTAGTTACTTTGGAGTGACTCTTTGTTGCACGTTGAGGGCTAGTTATATGATCCAATTATGTTATCATTGTTGAGAGAACTTTCACTAGTGAAATTATGAACCCTAGGCCTTGTTTCCAAGCATTGCAATACCGTTCGTGCTCACTTTTACTATTACTTACCGTGCTGTTTTTATATTTTCAGATTACAAAAACCTATATCTACTATCCATCTTGCACTTGTATCACCATCTCTTCGCCGAACTAGTGCACCTATACAACTTATCATTGTATTGGGTGTGTTGGGGACACAAGAGACTCTTTGTTATTTGGTTGCAGGGTTGCTTGAGAGATTCCATCTTCACCCTACGCCTCCTGCGGATTGATAAACCTTAGGTCACCCACTTAAGGGAAAATTGGTACTGTCCTACAAACCTCTGCACTTGGAGCACCAACAACGTCTACAAGGAGAAGGTTGCGTAGTAGACATCAAGCTCTTTTCTGGCGCCGTTGCCGGGGAGGTTAGCGCTTGAAGGTATATCTTTAGATCTTGCAATCGAATCTTTTAGTTTCCTGTTTTTCACTAGTTTGATTTTATAAAAGAAAACTAAAAAAAATGGAATTAAGGTTATCTCATATGCTTCATCTTTTTAATATCTTTCGTGAAAATGATGGAAAAGAAAATTGTGCTCAAATACTAGAAGAAGAAATTATTAAAATGTTTGGCACTAAATCTTTGAGTGATGAGCATGATAGTGATATTGTTAGTATGAATTCTATGAATATTCATGATTCTAATGATATGCAAAGCCACAAGCTTGGGGATGCTATTTTTGATGAAGATGATATTTTTAGCCCCCCAAGTTTTGATGAGCAAAATTATTTTGATGAAAGCATGCCCCCTATCTATGATGATTATTGTGAGGACACTTATGATTTAAAGAAGAGGGATGATAAAACTTGCCATACTCTCGAGAACACCTTTGCCAAACCTTGCTTTTTCACTGTGGACACAATTTGTCATGCTCAAGTCTTTTACGATACTGCCACTATTATTTTTGAGAATATATTTCCTTATGTGGAGAGTAGTAAAATTTCTATGCTTGTAGATCATGAAAATAATACCTCAGGTGCTGGTTATATTGTTGAATTCATTCATGATGCTACTGAAAATCACTATGAGAGAGGATCATATGCTTCTACTTATTGCAAAAGTATCAAGCTTCCTCTCCATGTGTTGAAATTTTTGAAGCTATGCTTGTTTTGCCTTCCTATGCTAGTTGATTCTTGCTCCAATAAATTGTTTGATTACAAAATCCCTATGCATAGGAAGTGGGTTAGACCTAAATGTGCTAGCCATATGCTCCATGATGCTCTCGTTGTGTTTCAATCCTTACCTTTTATGTGAGCATCATTGAAATCAATGCCTAGCTAGCGTTAAACGATAGTAATAAATTTTTCTTTGCTTTTTTGCTTTCTGTTTTGCTTTTTCCACACCATCATAATTCTGTTATGATTGTGGTTTTTTTTGTGTTTCTTTTTGCATTTGTGCCAAGTGAAACCGTTATGATTAGTCTTGGGGATGATCGTTTGATTATGCTGGAAAAGACAGAAACTTTCTGCTCACGAAAAGAATTTTCGTTTTTTTTCTGTGAGAGATTTTGAGTTTATTATGTTTGCTTCTGATTTCTACGGAAATTATTCAGGCTGTCGTAATTTTTCAGAATTTTTGAAGTACCAGAAGTATACAAACCATACAGATTGCTACAGACTGGTCTGCTGTTAACATATTCTGTTTTTGATGAGTTGGTTGCTTATTTTGATGAAACTATGGATAGTATCGTGGGGTACTAGCCATGGAAGATTTAAAATACAGTAACCCAACACCAACATAAGTAGAATTTAAGTTTTCTACAGTACCTAAGGAAGTGGTAATTTGCTTTCTTATACTAATGATATCACGAGTTTCTGTTTAAGTTTCGTGTTGTGAAGTTTTCAAGTTTTGGGTGAAGTTCTTATGGACAAAGAGATAAAGAGTGGCAAGAGATCAAGCTTGGTGATGCCCAAGGAACCCAAAGTTGATTCAAGGATGCCGAAAAAGCCTAAGCTTGGGGATGCCCCAGGAAGGCATCCCCTCTTTCGTCTTCAATCCATCGGTAACTTTACTTGGGGCTATATTTTAATTCACCACATGATATGTGTTTTGATTGGAGCATAATTTTATTTTATTAGTACTTACTTGCTGTGATTTATATTAATGCTAATGTTTTTCATCATTTATTTCAACAAAAATGTCAAGGATAGCCTTTACCATGCTTAATTTGCAAGTATAGGAGTTGCTGTTACAAAACAGAAAGTTTGCTTGTAGTGCAAAAATTCCCTCGAATTTTCTGTACGTCAGAATAGCTTGAATTTTTGACACAATATGATATTATAAATTATATACAGTGTGGAATTTTTTTCAGATTTTTTGGAGTTAATTAAGTATGGATCTTGCTGCATTCTTTTCAGACTGTTCTGTTTAGGTAGATTGCTGTTATGTTTGCATTGTTTGCATATGTTTGCTTGTTTAGTGATCCTATTTGAGGATAGGAGTTTTAAATATGTAGAGGCATTTAGTATGCAATGTGAAATAATGATTTTAGTGATTTACTACAGTAGAGGATGATAAAGTTTTGCATTGATTTATACTAACCTATCTCACAAATTTTTGTTGAGTTTTGTGTGGATGAAGTTTTTAAGATTTTGGAGACCACCATATGAGAGGAATTAAGGAGACACAAAATCTCAAGCTTGGGGATGCCCAAGGCACCCCCAATACATATTTCAAGAAGTCTCAAGCACCTAAGCTTGGGGATGCCCCGGTTGGCATCCCACCTTTCTTCTTCAACAATTATCGGTTGGTATCGGTTGAACCTAAGTTTTTGCTTCTTCACATGATTCGTGCTATCCTTGGATTGTCATTTTATTTTGTTTTAATAAGGTACTTAGGATCTGAAATTCTTAGATGGAGTCTTCACATAGCCAAATAATTATTCAACTACTCAGTGATCTTCACTTATATCTTTTGGAGTAGTTTGTCTTTTGCTCTCATGCTTCACTTATATCATTTTGAGAGTCTTAAACAGCATGGTAATTTGCTTAGGTTATGAAATTAGTCCTAAATATGATAGGTATCCAAAGGGATATGAAAAAATCCACCTTCATGTGCATTGAGTAGTTAGAGAAGTTTGATTCCTTGCAATTAGTTTTGAGTTGTGGTTGTGGTAATATTAAAGTTATGTTAGTAGGGTGTTGTGGATCTAGAAATACTTGTGTTGAAGTTAGTGATTCCCGTAGCATGCACGTATGGTGAACCCCTATGTGATGAAGTCTGAGCATGATTAGTTTATTGATTATCATCCTTTGAGTGGCGGTCGGGATCGCGCGATGGTTAACTCCTACCAACCCTCCCCCTAGGAATATGCGTTTAGCACTTTGTTTCAATTACTAATAATTTTTTTGCAATAAATATATGAGTTCTTCATGACTAATGTGAGTCCATGGTACAGATGCACTTTCACCTTCCACCATTGCTACTCTCTCTAGTGTCGCGCAACTCTCGCCGGTGCACAAACCCACCACATGCCTTCCTCAAAACAGCCACCATACCTACCTATCATGGCATTTTCATAGCCATTCCGAGATATATTGCCATGCAACTACCACCGTTCCGTCTCATGACATGTGCCATCGCTTTCATATTGCCATTGCATGATCGTAAGATATCTAGCATGATGTTTTCATGGCTTGTCCATTTTTGATGTCATTGCTATGCTAGATCGTTGCACATCCCGGTACACTATCGGAGGCATTTCATATAGAGTCATCATTGCTCTAAGTTTTGAGTTGTAAGTGTGATGATCATCATTAATAGAGCATTGTCCCATGTGAGAAAATAAAAGGGGCCAGCGAAGCCCATTTACAAAAAGAGGCCAAAGATGCCCACCAAAATAAAAATAAATAAAAAAAGAGGCCAAAGAGCCCACCAAAAAAATGAGAGAAAAAGAGAAGGGACAATGCTACTATTTCATTTCCACACTTGTGCTTCATATTAAGCACCATGATCTTCATGATTGAGAGTCTCTAGTTTTGTCACCACCATATAGCTAGTGGGAAATTTTCATTATATAACTTGGCTTGTATATTCAAATGATGGGCTTCCTCAAAAATTGTCCTAGGTCTTCGTGAGCAAGCAAGTTGGATGCACACCCACTAGTTCTTCTTAAGAGCTTTCACATACTCATAGCTCTAGTGCATCTCTTGTATGGCAATCCCTACTCATTCACATTGATATCTATTGATGAGCATCTCCATAGCTCATTGATATGCCTAGTCAATGCGACCATCTTCTCCTTGTTTACCTTGCAACCTCCACCACACTCCATTCCACCTTTAGTGCTATAACCATGGCTCACGCTCATGTATTGCGTGAGAGTTGAAAAAGTTTGAGAAAGTAAAGGTGTGAAAACAATTACTTGGCCAATACCGGGGTTGTGCATGATTTAAATTCGTTGTGCAAGGATGATGGAGCATAGCCAGACTATATGATTTTGTAGGGATAACTTTCTTTTTGCCTTGTTATTTCGAAAGTTCATGATTACCTTGCTAGTTTGCTTGAAGTATTATTGTTTCCAAGTCAACAGCAAACTATTATTTTGAATCTAATGGATCTGAACATTCATGTCACATAAGAGGAGTTACAAAGGACATCTATGCTAGGAAGCATGAAAGCATCAAAAATTCATTCTTTATCACTTCCCTACTCGAGGATGAGCAGGAGTTAAGCTTGGGGATGCTTGATACCTCTCAAACGTATCTATAATTTTTGATGGTTTCATGCTGTTATCTTGTCAACTTTGGATGTTTTATATACCTTTTATATCTTTTTGGGGACTAACTTATTAATTCAGTGCCACGTGCCAGTTCCTGTTTTTTCCGTGTTTTTGACCCTTTTCAGATCTGATTTTGGAACGGAGTCCAAACGGAATAAAATCCCCGAAATGATTTTTTCCCGAACAGAAGAAGATCGGGGGACTTGAGGGCCAAGGCAGTAGAGCCACAAGGGGCCCACAAGCCCTGCCGCCGCCGCCAGGAGGGGGGGGCCGCGCCGAGGGGGCTTGTGGCCTCCCTGGCTCCCGTCTGCCCTAGCCCTTCGGCCTATATATTCCCTAAAATCCTGAAAAAAATCAGGGCGTCCACGAGATCGGGAGTTCTGCTACCGCAAGCCTCCAGAGCTACCAAAAACCAATCGGGAGCCCGTTCCGGCACCCTGCCAGAACGGGAACCCATCTTCGGTGGCCATATTCATTATCCCGGCGATCTCCATGACGAGGAGGGAGTAGTTCACCCTCGGGGCTGAGGGCATGTACCAGTAGCTATGTGTTTGATCTCTCTCTCTCGCTCGTGCTCTTGAGATGTCTTGATCTCGATGTACCGCGGGCTGTGCTACTATAGTTGGATCTTATGATGTTCTTCCCCCTCTACCTTCTTGTAATGAATTGAGTTTTCCCGTTGAAGTTATCTTATCGGATTGAATCTTTAAGAACACTTGATGTATGTCTCGCACGTGTCTATTTGTGGTGATAATGGGATATTCATGTGAGTACTTGATGTATGTTTTGGTGATCAACTTGCGGGTTTGTGACCTCGGGAACCTATGCATAGCGGTTGGCACACGTTTTGATTCTCGGGTAGAAACTTTGGGACACTCTTTGAAGTTCTATGTGTTGGTTGAATAGATGATTCTGAGATTGTGTGATGCATATTGTATAATCATGCCCACGGATACTTGAGGTGACAATGGAGTATCTAGGTGACATTAGGGTTTTGGTTGATGTGTGTCTTAAGGTGTTATTCTAGTACGAACTCTAGGATAGATTTAACGGAAAGAATAGCTTCATGGTATTTTACTACGCACTCTTGAATAGATCGATCAGAAAGAATAACTTTGTGGTGGTTTCGTACCCGACAATAATCTCTTCGTTTGTTCTCCGCTATTAGTTACTTTGGAGTGACTCTTTGTTGCACGTTGAGGGCTAGTTATATGATCCAATTATGTTATCATTGTTGAGAGAACTTCCACTAGTGAAAGTATGAACCCTAGGCCTTGTTTCCAAGCATTGCAATACCGTTCGTGCTCACTTTTACTATTAGTTACCTTGCTGTTTTTATATTTTCAGATTACAAAAACCTACATCTACTATCCATATTGCACTTGTATCACCATCTCTTTGCCGAACTAGTGCACCTATACAACTTATCATTGTATTGGGTGTGTTGGGGACACAAGAGACTCTTTGTTATTTGGTTGCAGGGTTGCTTGAGAGATACCATGTTCATCCTACGCCTCCCGTGGATTGATAAACCTTAGGTCACCCACTTAAGGGAAAATTGCTACTGTCCTACAAACCTCTGCACTTGGAGGCCCAACAACGTTTATAAGGAGAAAGTTGCGTAGTATACATCAGTGGGTGGCGTCGCCCACCTGTGCGGCGGCTCTGTCGCTGGAGTCGCCATCTCTTGTGAGTCGTAGGCTGGTGTAGTAGGTGGTGCCGTGACTGGGCCAGGAGTGGTTCCGGCATCGACCACCGTCTCCCCTGGAGCAGTGTTGTAGACGACGTCGAAGGTGTTCGACGGAGTTGCTGCGGCGACTGTGTCTGCCGTGGACTCCCAGTCCCACAGTCTTCCCTCCTCTGTGACAACCCAAGTGCTGTCCCTACAATTTATGGCATTGTATATTCTATGAACCTTGTTGTCATGAGATTAATGATATGAGTTTGAGCCTTGTTATGCCATGTATTGTTCTTGCATTCATGCATTCATGCATCATGCATCACTTCATCCATCATGCCATGCCTTGTTTGTGATGTGACCTTGTTGTGTTTGAGTGTGTCCTTGTGTGGTGTGATGTGGTTTGAGTGTATGTGGTGCATCTCCTTCACCTTTCTCCTCTCTTTTTCTTTTCAGCAAAACCCAACCAAATACCCTTTTTTTATTTCCCTTGTCATTTTATCAATAGAAATAACTTGCTATTAAATTGGTTTTAAATGTTCAAGAGGTAGCCTATGATGTTTTAAAATTATGCGTGTGGTTCTTTTGTTGTTTGAGCTTTATATGTATTTGAGGTTTAAATAACAAGGGGGCTGTTGATTTTAAAACTATTAAAAAATACTTGCTTCAAAAATCCCCCTGTCAATTTTATTAAATAGTTCTCATTTTCTTTTAGTCAAAAGTAATTTTGCCTTATCAAAAATCCTTTCTATTTTCTCTAGGATTTTTCCTTCTCTTGCTATTTTTTTAATAGGAGAACCCTAGTCTTTATTTTCTTTGTCAGAGGGAGAAGAGTTGGGCCGACTCCTCCCTGCGCAGCCCGGCCCAGGTGACCAAGCGGCCACCTGCTCCGTTTCTTCTCCGTCAGTGGTGCAGAGAGAGAGAGAGCACCCGCCGTGCGTTCACGGAAGCCGAGGAACGCCGTCTGCTCCCTCCTATTTAGTCTCGACGTGCGTGCCGTCCCCCCTAGGGTTCCTCTTCCTCCTTGCACCGCTGCCGCTCCCTTATTCCCCCTCCATTCTCCCCTTCCTCTCCTTCTTCCTCTAACAGGTAAGGTTCTTTGAGGTTCAGAGTTTCGCCGGTCATCCTCGCTGTGCTGTCGCCGCGTCTCCGGTGGCCCTCGTCGCCGGTGGCCATGGCGTGGAGCTCGAGGGTGCTCGCCATGCTCCGTTCCCAGTGCTAGGAGGTCCTAGCACCTCCACAGCGGCGCCCCATCATCGTTGTCGTCCGCAAGCAGAAGAGGACGTCGACGGCCGTCTTCTTCCTCTTCTTCCCCTTCGTCTCGCGGTCGTCTGTGCCCCTACGTCTCTGACCATCCCCTTGGTGAGCAGCCGTTTCCCTGCACCCTTCTTCCCCGCGCAGGCCGCGAATTGTCGCCGCCGTGCTCGCCTCCGCTGTGCCCCAAGCCGAGCAGCAGCTCGAGCTCGAGCGCCCCTTGCCACCGCATCCAGTCGTTGGTTGAGGCGGGGATGGGTTCCCCTAGGTCTCCGTTCTCCCCGCAGGTGGTCTGTGTCGCCAGAGATGCCCTGTAGCCGCCGGAGTTGCCACTGTGTCTGCTGTCGCCGTAGTGTTGCTTTTCTTCAGTTTTGTCAGATAGGCGTACTGGTGTGTATTAGTGGGCTCGTTCCCCTCTCCTCTTAGCAGCCGTAGCCGTAGCATAGTGGTAACGCGCTAGGGGAGAGACCAGGAGGTCTCGGGTTCGAACCCAACTCCTCCCCCCCTTTTTGTTGTTTCGTTTTTTTCCCTTTTTGTTGTTTCGTTTTTTCCTTTTGTTTCTTTTCTCTTATATGTGTGTGTATGTGTATATGTGTTGTATATGTGTTTTTGTTTCTTCTTCTTTTTTCCTATTTAGTAAAGCATGTGTATTTGTAGGTGTAGTGCATATGTGTGTGTGTGCATATATGCATATTAGTGTGTGTGTGTGTGGTGTTTACATGTATGTGTAGGTGCATATATGCACTTGTGCACATATGTGAGCATATGGGTGTGAGTGATGAGCACCACACACATAGGTGAGTGTGTGCTCATGAGTGTATGTTCCCTATGCACATTTGTATGTGTAGCTTGTGTGTGTGCATGCCATGTGGTGATATGTGTGTAGTGTGTGTGTAGGTTTGGGTGTGTGTGTGTGTGACAAGTGGGCATGCCTCACTTGTCATACACTATTTATCTTTTTTTAGCATGTGCCATGTGTTGTAGGATATATTATTTCATTTCCATTCATAGCTATGTTGCCAAATCTAGACATGTTCAAATATGCTCATGTGCATTTTAAGTAAGTTTTCACTTATAAGAGAGGTGGATGTTTTGCTAGTCTAGCATGTGCCATGATGCTTCGTGTGACTTTATGGGTATGATACATGATTTTGGGGTATAAAGGTCCAAGGAATCCATTGGTGCAATTAGATTTCACTTTTGAGCAAGTTTATAAAACTATCATTTTCTGCTGTGATGCTACTTTGTCATTTTTGCATGAATTAATCCATGCTTGCTTTGGGGCATGTGCCAACATGGAAGTGCTCGTGTTTTATGCCTATTATGCCATGGTATTTTTGTTTAACATGGGAATCACCAATGTAAGTGGGAACCATGCTCTAAAGTAGCTAACTTAATGTTACTGTTTTCACCATGCTAAATATTTCTGTGTGAGATTCTGCTGTTATTTTCATGCCATGAAGAGTGGTTGCTATCTTGTGATGTGTTGTGAATTAGCTGAAGCTCAGTGCTAGTGTTCTGAAGTAGATGTTGTCTTCTAGCATCCTGTTAATTTTCATGCCATGAGGTGGTCTCTAACACCATTAGTTTCTGCTGTCAACTTGCCATCAGGTTAACTCAGATTCCAGAAAACTGTTATTTTCACTAAGTCCCAGAAATCTGTTTCATCATGCCAACTTGTGAGCTTCATGCTTATTGACGTGTGCCTCCTTTCTAGATTGGGAAGTTGGATAAGTTGATGAGTATGTTATGTAGTTTCTGTCAATACCTTGTTTGTGGCTGTAGGATTCCTGTAGCTCAAGTTATTGGCTGTGAAAGTTGCTATGTTGCTGTTTTGTGGCAGATTGCTTGTTTTATTGTTTTGTGACTTGTGGGAGTTATACTCCATGGAATTGCTTGACCTTTGGCTCTATTGTGGTTGGTTTTCATTGCCTAACCAGTGGCTACCTTGGAATGCCAAGGAAGAGCCTAGGTCCTTCTTGTCTTGTGTTTTGCATCCGTATCTTGTCGTGAGCGTATCGTGAGAACCGTAACTCCGTTTCCTACGTTCTTCATATGCATTTTCATCAGTTTTACATGATGCATCCATATTTTCCATGTTCATGCATGTCTAAATAACTTAACATAAGGTTCTTTCCAGCTTCATTAATAACCAATCCTTTGCATGGGAAACATGACTAGTTAGGTTTGCCAGTTACAAACTCTTCACATAAGCATGCATCGTTCTTGCTTGTGCATTGCACCATGGTTGCTTGTTTATACTTGC
Organism: Hordeum marinum; assembly: GCA_022496015.1. NCBI lineage: Eukaryota > Viridiplantae > Streptophyta > Magnoliopsida > Poales > Poaceae > Hordeum > Hordeum marinum. Next base: position 2,873,825 of record CM039672.1, on the reverse strand, counting down.
TGTTTCTTTTGGGTAGACGTGAGTGTTGAGACTGAGTACGAGGATCCAGGAGAGTGCCACTCCGAGGACCCAGCTACTTGTCCCTCTAAAGAACCAACAGGCAAGATGATCGTACCCGGATCCCGATACTATTTTCGCTTGCTAGTTGTCTCGCTCTTATCGTTACAATTGCGCTAACTACCACTTGAATGTAAGCCTCCTAATTGCCATGATAGCCTCTAACCCTCCACATCCTAGCAAACCTTTGATTGGCTAAGTTACCGCTGCTCAGCCCCTCTTATAGCGTTCTTAGTTGCAGGTGCAGGTTGTTCCATGTGATAACATGGATTTGGCATATCACAATATTATCTGTTATTTAATTTAATGCACATATATATCTTGGTATTGGTGGAAGGCTTTCCCTTTTGCTAGGTGTTTTGTTCCGTTGTTACCGCCATAGTTTCTTGCTACCGGTGTTATGTTTCCATACTTTGCGCTCCTAACATGCTCGGGGTTGTTATGGGGACCCCCTTGTTTATTAGGTTGAGATTAAAACTTGTCTTGCAATACCCAACTTTGGTACTACATTTGCTTAACAACTTAATAAAATTTGCATAGGGCTTTGCAACCCCGTGGATAATTAATCAACCCCCGGGCAAGCGCTCCTCATGAGTGTTGGTCCAAACTAGAGCACCGTGCGGGGCCAACCCGGGGCAACTCGGGAGATTTCTATCAGGCCACCATATGCTTCGCTTATTTGTCGTGTCCTGAGAACGAGATACACGGCTCTTATCGGGTTCATCGACACGTCGAGCGGTCTTGCTGGATTTGTTTTACCTTTATCGAGTGTCTTGCGTGTGTACTCTGAGTTTCTTCGGGTTATCTTGGGGTGTTGGAATTCCTTTGGAGTTGCCTAGGATGATCACGAGATCCGTGGTCGAGGCTATCCCCGCGGAGTTTGGTTAATTTGTGATGGACTAGTTAGAGCACCCCTGCAGGGTCAAATCTTTCGGAAAGCCGTTCCCGCGGTTATGTGGCAACTTGGATATTTGTTTAACACCCGGTTATAGTTAACTTGGAGTAAAGTCTAAATAAAATGCATCAACTGTGTGAGTAACCGCGACTGTCTCTGCTCGTGAACTTGAACCGAGAGAGAACACGATGGAGTTATGATTGACGTAAGTAAGTGTTCAGGATCTCATAGAGGTCGGTCCAGATTCGATCGTTCATCGTAGGCCACATATTTATTTTCATGTTACGTAAGTTTAGACACCATAAATGCTTAGTGCTGCTGCAAACTAAACACATACCCCATCCCAACCTTTAAGCTTGAATAGCTCGGTACTCGGGCGCATGATTGCTGAGTCCTTGTGGCTCACAAATTACTACAACAATCCAGGTATAGGTATAGATGAATTCGTGCAGGATGATCTGACGCAGCTCCAGTGAGAGTATGACGAGGAAAGAGGCAGGATGTACGTGACTTACCCAGATGAGTAGAGGACCATGGTCATGATGTTCGGGACTAGCAAGATAGTATCATTGCATCTATTTTTATCGTTTGTTTTCATCCGTAGCCAGACCCTGTCTTCATATTGATGTTTGAACTCTTGTGTGGAATTGTAATTTAGTATGTGATGAGTGTAAGTCAACTCTTATACTTATCCCTTCTGTAATGTATGATGTGATGATGCTATACTTGCGAACGGCAAGATGCGCCTCTATCCCTTGCGAGGCCCCCATTCCTTAATATGGATAGGCGCGCATCTTGGGTGTGATAAGTTGGTATTAAGAGCCATACGACCATAGGAGCCTTTGCTTGATCGAACTTGGCCGAGTCGAGTCTAGTAAAACTATTTTGAGTCTAGTTATATCGAAGAGTAGGATTCTTTTTACTCCTCGTCTATGCTCTGGTGAGGTATTTGACTTAGGAATTTTGATTCTACTCCTCTTCTCGCTCAATTTTTTTAGGATCACGCGGGTATTTTGGAGTCTATATGATACCGATGTGACAGGGTTCTGTCTTGGTGCCTCCTGTCTGACTTGATTTCTTCCGGGGAGTCGAGCTCCAGGGAATGTTGGCACATCGTTATCATTCAACTTCCTTGATATCTCAGGATGGAGAGTGTTTGGAATTACATCAATACTTCTCGTGGTGAGATAAGGTCGGAGTCACCCAGTACTGGGGAGGCGTCCGGGGTACCACCGTCGTTTAGTATCGTTGTGATTTCGAGGATTCGAGTTAGATGAATTTGCGAAAGCCTCTGGTTATGTGTTGAAGGATGGATACAGTTGGGGTGTAGGATTGCTAGTTGTGTGAGATATTTCCTCCTTGTATCCCCCACACCGGATTGCATAACCAGAAAGTTTTCGGAAGTTCTTAGGTGGGAAATCTTGTAGTTACCTAGGATCATCTTCTTCAGATGTATGTGGGCATATACATTTGTTCCGAGCAACATCAGCTCAATACTTTTGTGTTATTGCAAGTGGCTTCTAATATCTGATGATGTTATCGCGAAACCGAAGAAGCATTCTTACTAATTTTTCAGTAGGAAGGCTATGATGTTAATTGTTCATTTCTTTCGAGCATTTGATTCAGCTATTGAATTCATCTTATCAATGAGGTGCTGATGTGTTTGTCCATCTTCAGGATGGCTCCACCAACTCGCGGAAATCCGGGTTGTGCTAAGGAGCAGGCTGATGTTCCACCACCCTCGCCACCGCCTCCTCCTCCAGAAGCTTGGCAAGCTGTGATGGCCGCGACCAATGCGAACACTCAGATGTTGCTCAGGCTGTTGCAATAAAGGGAGTAGGGTCAGCAAGGCTTTCAAGGCAATTTTCAGAATCAACCTCAGTTTGCAACGCTCAATCAGTTCCTTGCCAACCAGCCCAAGTCTTTCACCTGTTGTGAGCAGCCTTTTGATGCTGATGATTGGCTCCGTGATATGAGTAAGCATTTTGAGTGCAGCAATGTCAGGCCAGGGGACTTTGTCAGATTTGCATCGTTCCAGCTCAAGGGTCAGGTAGCTGATTGGTGGCAGCAGTACAAGGATTCCAGGGGCGATCGTGTTGTTACTTGGGACGATTTCCATCGTGACTTCAGGGCCCATTACATTCCGACAAGCTTTGTCGAGGAGATGCGTGAGAAGTTCAGGCACCTGAAGTAGGGAAGCAAGTCTATCTATTAGTACAACGTCGAGTTCCAGAATTTGGCCCGCTATGCTAAGCAAGATGTTCCAGATGACAAGGCGATGATCTATCAGTTCAGAGGTGGTCTCAAGGATGAGCTTTTGCTAGGCCTAGTTCTTCAAGAGCCTCGTGAGTTTGATCAGTTCTACAACATGGCTTTGAAGGTCAAGGCAACTCAGCTCAAGTCGGAGAACTCAAGGAAGCGCTCAAGGGATTCATATTCTTCTTCCAGCTTTCAGATGGTTCCTAAGCAGCAGAAGTATTGGGTGCCAAATCCTCCTTCGTTTCATCCTCCTCAGCAGCAGAAGCAGTTCGGTGGCTGTGGTTCTTCCCACCCACCCAACCCAGGATTTCAGCAGAGACCCTAGGCGTCCAAGGCAATTCTTGTTCCTCCTCCAGGCAATGTTCGTCCGCTTTCTGAGGTTACTTGCCACAAGTGTGGCTAGAAGGGTCACTACACAAACAAGTGCAACCAGTGACGTCTTCCGCCTCCTCCTCCTGTCAAGCCCCCAAGCAATGCAATGGTGAAGCATAATCCCAAGACCGCAAGAGTGAATATGGTGAATGCAGCTGAAGCAAAGCAGTCTCATGATGTGATTATGGGTAATCTCTCGGTTAATTCCTTTCCTACAAAAGTTTTGTTTGATTCTGGTGCATCGCATTGTTTCATGTCAAAGACATTTTTCATAAAGCATGATTTCCCGTCAGCATCATTGGGTATTTTTTCTCCGGGTGTTTCGATGAGGACCAATTTTGTTGTTCCGGATGTTTCTATCAAGATGGGCAATTATTCTTTCTTGGCTTCTCCTTATGTTCTTGGCAATTCCGACATTGATCTAATTTTGGGCATGTACTTCCTGGCTATGAATAAGGCTCATATTGAAAACAAAAGAAGTCAAGCTGACTCATCCTTTAGAAGATGTGATTATTTTCGTGGCTCGCGATCACACAATTCATCTCTTTGCTCTTAATGAGAAGGGTGAAATCTGGGTGATTTGTCAAATTCCGGTGGTGAATATGTATGAAGATGTCTTTCCAGAAGAATTGCCAGGAATGCCTCCGCACCGGCCAGTCGAGTTCGTGATTGATCTTGAGCCCGGAACTGAACTGGTTTGCAAGCGCCCTTATAAACTTGGCCCCGAAGAGCTGAAAGAGTTGAAGAAGCAGCTAGATGAGCAAGAACGTCTGGGTCTGATCAGACCAAGTTCTTCTCCATGGGGTTGTGGGGTTTTGTTGGTCAAGAAGAAAGATGGCATGGACCGGCTTTGTGTTGATTACCGTCCATTGAACAAGAAGACAATCAGAAACAAGTACCCACTTCCCAACATCAATGAGTTGTTTTGACAACTGAAAGGTGTCAAGGTTTTCTCGAAGCTTGATCTTCGCATGGGCTATCATCAGATTTGCATTCGCGAAGAAGACATTCCTAAGACCGCTTTCAGGACGAGTTTTGGCTCTTATGAGTACACCGTCATGTCGTTTGGTCTTGCTAATGCTCTTCCATCCTTCTCAAGAATGATGAACTTCATTTTCTCTCCTTTCAAGAATGAGTTCGTCTTGGTCTATTTGGATGATATCCTTGTGTTCTCGAAGACAGAAGAAGAGCATGCAGAGCATCTCCGCCTTGTGCTTGACAAGTTAAGAGAGCATCTATTCTACGCCAAGTTTGCCAAGTGTGAGTTTTGGCTCAATAAAGTGGTGTACCTTGGGCATGTGATCTCTGCCGAGTGAATTAAAGTGCACCCTGAGAAAGTTGAGGCAATCTTGAAGTGGGAAACTCCTCAGAATGTGAAGCAGCTTTGGAGCTTCCTCGGGCTTGCTAGTTATTGCAGAAGATTTGTGGAGAACTTCTCTCAAATTTCTAAGCCTGTGTCCAATCTCCTCCAGAAGAGTGTCAAGTATGTTTGGTCTCCTGAGTGTGACGTGGCGTTCAATACGCTCAAGCAGAGACAGACTTCAGCTCCAGTTCTTGTTCCGCCTGAGCAGTCAAAGCCTTTCCAAGTATTCTGTGATGCTTCCCTCCAAGGTCTTGCTGGTGTTCTCATGCAACATAAGAAGATAGTTGCTTATACCGTCAGTTGAAGCCTACCGAGAAGAACTACTCCACTCATGATCTCGAGTTGGCGGCAATTGTGCGCGCTCTAATGACTTGGAGGCATTTGTTGTTGGGTAGACTAGTTGAGGTGTACAGAGATCAGAAGAGCTTGAAGTATATTTTGACTCAACCCAATCTTAATCTTCGGCAGTCTCGTTGGGTGGAAATGCTTGAGGACTTCAATCCAAGCATTGAGTATACTCTTGGAAAAGCAAATGTCATTGTAGACGCGCTCAGCCGTAAGGCGTACTGCAATAGTCTCATTTTGAAGCCTCTTCAACCCGAGCTTTGTGAAGCCTTCCGCAAGCTCAACCTTCAAATGATTCCGTAAGGTTTTCTTGCCAATCTTCAAGTTTCTCCAACTCTGGAAGATCAGGTTCACCAAGCGCAGCTTCTTGACGCTATGGTGAAGAAAGTGAAGAAAGGTGTGCCCAAGGGCATTCCGAAGTATAAGTGCTTTCGAGTTGATGACAAGGACACCTTGTTCTTTGAGGACCGTCTAGTGGTTCCAAAAGGTGATCTCAAAAAAGTTATCATGGACGAAGCACACAATTCTCTTCTATCGATTCATCCAGGCAGTTCCAAGATGTATCAGGATCTCAAGCAAACCTTCTGGTGGACTCGCATGAAACATGAAATTGCTCAGTTCGTGAACAAGTGTGATGTTCGTCGCAGAGTGAAGGCGGAGCGTCAACGTCCAGCGGGTCTTCTTCAGCCTTTGCCTATCCCAGAGTGGAAATTCGATCATGTGGAGATGGATTTCATCACTGGGTTTCCCAAGTCTAAGAGAGGCAACGATGCCATCTTTGTGGTTATCGACAAGCTGACCAAAGTTGCTCATTTCCTTCCAGTCAAAGAATCTACCTCGGCATCTCAGCTTGCAGAGTTGTATACGTCAAGGATAGTTTCTTTGCATGGTATTCCTCAGCTCATATCATCTGACCGTGGAAGCCTCTTTACTTCCAAGTTTTGGGAGTCCTTCCAGAGTGCTATGAGTACCAAGATCCGTTTCAGCACCGCGTTCCATCCGTAGACAAGTGGTCAAGTTGAGAGAGTCAATCAGATCCTTGAAGATATGCTTAGAGCCTGTGTGATTTCGTTCGGCATGAGATGGGAAGATTGCCTTCCATATGCTGAAATCTCATACAACAATAGCTTTCAGGCTAGCTCAGGCAAGGCCCCTTTCGAGATTCTCTATGGCAGGAAGTGTCACACCCCGCTTAACTGGTCTGAAACCGGTGAGCGTCAGATATTGGGCAATGACATGATCACTAAAGCAGAAGAAATGTGCCGCGTCATTCGTGAGAACCTCAAAGCAGCTCAGTCCCGATAGAAGAGTTATTACGATAACAAACATCAGGATGTTTCCTTTCAAGTTGTTGATCTAGTCTATCTCAGAGTCTCTCCCATGAAGGGCACTAAGCGGTTTGGAATTAAAGGGAAGATAGCTCCTCATTTTGTTGGTCCTTTCAAAGTTGTTGGCAAAAGAGGTGGACTTGCATATCAACTAGAGCTTCCTCCAAATTTCACAAATGTGCATGATGTCTTCCATGTTTCTCAGCTCCGGAGGTGCTTCAAGACTCCAGAGCGCACCATTGACCTCCAAGACATTGATCTCCAAGAAGACCTTTCTTATCATGAGCGTCCAGTGGCAATTCTCGAAGAAACTGAGCGTAAGACTCGCAACAAATCTATCAAGTTCCTCAAGGTGAAGTGGTCTCATCATTCAAACAAAGAAGCTACTTGGGAATGTGAGGATCTTCTCTGTTCCGAATATCCAGAGTTCTTTCGTTCCTAGATCTCGGGTCGAGATCCTCTTGTAGTGTGGGAGAGTTGTGACAGCCCAAGTGTTGTCCCTACCATTTATGGCATTGTATCTTCTATGAACCTTGTTGTCATGAGATTAATGATATGAGTTTGAGCCTTGTTATGCCATGTCTTGTTCTTGTGTTCATGCATTCATGCATCATGCATCATTTCATCCATCACGCCATGCCTTGTTTGTGATGTGACCTTGTTGTGGTTGAGTGTGTCCTTGTGTGGTGTGATGTGGTTTGAGTGTATGTGGTGCAACTCCTTCACCTTTCCCCTCTCCTTTTCTTTTCAGCAAAACCCAACCAAATACCCTTTTTTTATTTCCCTTGTCCTTTTATCAACAGAAATAACTTGCTATTAAATTGGTTTTAAATGTTCAAGAGGTAGCCTATGATGTTTTAAAATTATGTGTGTGGTTCTTTTGTTGTTTGAGCTTTATATGTATTTGAGGTTTAAATAACAAGGGGGCTGTTGATTTTAAAACTATTAAAAAAATACTTGCTTCAAAAATCCCCTTGTCAATTTTATTGAATAGTTCTCATTTTCTTTTAGTCAAAAGTAATTTTGCCTTATCAAAAATCCTTTCTGTTTTCTATAGGAGTTTTCCTTCTCTTGCTGTTTTTTTAATAGGAAAACCCTGGTCTTTATTTTCTGTGTGAGAGGGAGGAAGAGCTGGGTCGGCTCCTCCCTGCGCGGCCCAGCCCAGGTGACCAAGCGGCCACCTACTCCGTTTCTTCTCCGTCAGTGGAGCAGAGAGAGAGCGCTCGCCGTGCGTTCACGAAAGCCGAGGAACATCGTCTGCTCCCTCCTATTTAGTCTCGGTGTGCGTGCCGTCCCCCCTAGGGTTCCTCTTCCTCCTAGCGCCGCCGCCGCTCCCTTCTTCCCCCTCCATTGTCCCCTTCCTCTCCTTCTTCCTCTGACAGGTAAGGTTCTGTGAGGTTTAGAGTTTCGTCGGTCGTCGTCGCCGTGCTGTCGCCGCGTCTCTGGTGGCCCTCGTCACCGGTGGCCATGGCATGGAGCTCGAGGGTGCTCGCCGTGCTCCGTTCCCGGTGCTAGGGAGATCCTAGCTCCTCCACAGCGCCGCACCATCGTTGCCGTCATCCGCAAGTAGAAGAGGACGTCGATGGCCATCTTCTTCCTCTTCTTCCCTTTGTCTCGTGGTCGTCTGCGCCCCTGCGTCTCCGACCATCCCCTGTGTGAGCAACCATTTCCCCGTAGCCTTCTTCCCCGTGTAGGCCGCGAATTGTCGCCGCCGTGCTTGCCTCCGCCATGCCCCCAGACGAGTAGAAGCTCGAGCTCGAGCGCCCCTTGCCGCCGCATCCAGTCATTGGTTGAGGCAGGGATGGGTTCCCCTAGGTCCCTGTTCTCCCCGCAGGTGGTCTGTGTCACCAGAGTTGCCCTGTAGCCGCCGGAGTTGCCGCTGCGTCTGCTGTCGCTGTAGTGTTGCTTTTCTTCAGTTTTGTCAGATAGGCGTAGTGGTGTGTATTAGTGGGCTCGTTCCCCTCTCCTGTTAGCAGCCATAGCCCTAGCGTAGTGGTAATGCGGTAGAGGAGAGGCTAGGAGGTCTCGGGTTCGAACCCAACTCCCCCTTTTTGTTGTTTCGTTTTTTCTTTTGTTTCTTTTCTCTTATATGTGTGTGTATGTGTATATGTGTTTTTTTTCTTTTTTTTCTTCTGTTTTGTAAAGCATGTGTATGTCTAGGTGTAGTGCATATGTGTGTGTGCATATATGCATATTGGTGTGTGTGTGGTGTTTACATGTATGTGTAGGTGCATATATGCACTTGTGCACATATGTGAGCATATGGGTGTGAGTGATGAGCACCACACACATAGGTGAGTGTGTGCTCATGAGTGTATGTGCCCTATGCACATTTGTATGTGTAGCTTGTGTGTGTGCATGCCATGTGGTGATATGTGTGTAGTGTGTGTGTAGGTTTGGGTGTGTGTGTGTGAGTGACAAGTGGGCATGCCTCACTTGTCATACACTATTTATCTTTTTTTAGCATGTGCCATGTGTTGTAGGATATATTAGTTCATTTCCATTCATAGCTATGTTGCCAAATCTAGACATGTTCAAATATGCTCATGTGCATTTTAAGTAAGTTTTCACTTATAAGAGAGGTGGATGTTTTGCTAGTCTAGCATGTGCCATGATGCTTCATGTGACTTTATGGGTATGATACATGATTTTGGGGTAGAAAGGTCCAAGGAATCCATTGGTGCAATTAGATCTCACTTTTGAGCAAGTTTATAAAACTGTCATTTTCTGCTGTGATGCTACTTTGTCATTTATGCATGAATTAATCCATGCTTGCTTTGGGGCATGTGCCAACATGGAAGTGCTAGTGTTTTATGCCTATTATGCCGTGGTATTTTTGTTTGACATGGGGATCACCCATGTAAGTGGGAACCATGCTCTAAAGTAGCTAACTTAATGTTACTGTTTTCACCATGCTAAATATTTGTCTGAGATTCTGCTATTATTTTCATGCCATGAAGAGTGGTTGCTATCTTGTGATGTGTTGTAAATTAGCTCAAGCTCAGTGCTAGTGTTCTGAAGTAGATGTTGTCTTCTAGCATCCTATTAATTTTCATGCCATGAGGTGGTCTCTAACACCATTAGTTTTTGCTGTCAACTTGCCATCAGGTTAATTCAGATTCCAGAAAACTGTTATTTTCATTGTCCCAGAAATCTGTTTCATCATGCCAACTTGTGAGCTTCATGCTTATTGACGTGTGCCTCCTTTCCAGGTTGTGTAGTTGGATAAGTTGATGAGTATGTTATGTAGTTTCTGTCAATACCTTGTTTGTAGCTGTAGGATTCCTGTAGCTCAAGTTATTGGCTATGAAAGTTGCTATGTTGCTGTTTTGTGGCAGATTGCTTGTTTTATTGTTTTGTGACTTGTGGGAGTTATACTCCACGGAATTGCTTGATCTTTGGCTCTATTGTGGTTGGTTTTCATTGCCTAACCAGTGGCTACCTTGGAAAGCCAAGGAAGAGCCCATGTCCTTCTTGTCTTGTGTTTTGCATTCGTATCTTGTCGTGAGCGTATCGTGAGAACCGTAACTCCGTTTCCTACGTTCTTCATATGCATTTTAATTAGTTTTACATGATGCATCCATATTTGCCATGTTCATGAATGTCTAAATAACTTAACATAAGGTTCTGTCTAGCTTCATTAATAACCAATCGTTTGCATGGGAAACATGACTAGTTAGGTTTGCCCTGTTACAAACTCTTCACATAAGCATGCATCATTCTTGCTTGTGCATTGCACCATGGTTCCTTGTTTATACTTGCTGTTTCTTTTGGGTAGACGTGAGTGTTGAGACTGAGTACGAGGATCCAGGAGCACTACGAGGACCCAACTACTTGTCCCTCTGAAGAACCAACAGGCAAGATGATCGTACCCGGATCCCGATACTATTTTTGCTTGCTAGTTGTCTCGCTCTTATCGTTACAATTGCGCTACCTACCACTTGAATGTCAGCCTCCTAATTGCCATGATAGCCTCTAACCCTCCACATCCTAGCAAACCTTTGATTGGCTAAGTTACCGCTGCTCATCCCCTCTTATAGCATTCTTAGTTGCAGGTGCAGGTTGTTCCATGTGATAACATGGATTTGGAATATCACAATATTATATGTTATTTAATTTAATGCACATATATATCTTGGTATTGGTGGAAGGCTTGGCCTTTTGCTAGGTGTTTTGTTCCACTGTTACCGCCATAGTTTCTTGCTACCGGTGTTATGTTTCCATACTTTGCGCTCCTAACATGCTCGGGGTTGTTATGGGGACCCCCTTGTTTATTCGGTTGAGATTAAAACTTGTCTGGCAAGACCCAACTTTGGTGCTACATTTGCTTAACAACTTAATAAAATTTGTATAGGGCTTTGCAACCCCGTAGACAATTAATCAACCCCCGGGCCAGTGCTCCTCTTGAGTGTTGGTCCAAACTAGAGCACCGTGCGGGGCCAACCCGGGGCTACTCGGGAGATTTCTATCAGGCCACCGTATGCTTCTCTTATCCGTCGTGTCCTGAGAATGAGATACGCGGCTCTTATCGGGTTCGTCGACACGTCGGGCGGTCTTTCTGGATTTGTTTTACCTTTATCGAGTGTCTTGCATGTGGACTCTGACTTTCTTCGGGTTATCTCGGGGTGTTGGAATTCCTTTGGAGTTGCCTAGGATGATCACGAGATCCATTGTCGAGGCTATTCCTGCGGAGTGTGGTTAATTTGTGATGGACTAGTTGGACCACCCCTGTAGGGTCAAATCTTTCGGAAAGCCGTGCCCGCGGTTATGTGGCAACTTAGATATTTGTTTAACACCCGGTTATAGTTAACTTGAAGTAAACTCTAAATAAAATGCACCAACTATGTGAGTAACCGTGACCGTCTCTGCTCGTGAACTTGAACCGAGAGAGAACGCGGTGGGGTTATGATTGACGTAAGTAAGTGTTTAGGATCTCATAGAGGTCATTCTAGATTCGATTGTTCATCATAGGCCACATATTTATTTTCATGTTACGTAAGTTTAGCCACCATAAATGCTAAGTGCTGCTGCAAACTAAACACATACCCCATCCCAACCTTTAAGCTTGAATAGTCTCGGTACCCAGGTGCATGATTGCTAAGTCCTTGTGGCTCACAGATTACTACAACAATCCAGGTATAGGTACATTTGAGTTCGTGCAGGATGACCTGACGCAGCTCCAATGGGAGTATAACGAGGAAAAAAGCAGGATATAGTGACTTACCCAAATGAGTAGAGGACCATGGTCGTGATGTTCGGGACTAGCGAGATAGTATCATTGCATCTGTTTTTATCGTTTGTTTTCGTCCGTAGCCGGACCCTGTCTTCATATTGATGTTTGAACTCTTGTGTGGAATTGTAATTTAGTATGTGGAGAGTGTAAGCCAACCCTTATACTTATCCCTTCTCTGATATATGATGTGATGATGCTATACTTGCGAACGACAAGATGTGCCTCTATCCCTTGCGAGGCCCCAGTGCCTTAATATGGATAGGCGCGCATCTTGGGCGTGACATCCTCAAAGACCACATCGTGCGTCACCTGTGCTTTCTTCTCCGCGGGTTCGTAGACGCGATAGGCTTTCGCGCCTTCCTCGTAGCCGATCAGCACCATGGGTGTCGAGCGATCTGCCAGCTTGTCGATGCCGGGGCCGAGGCGCTTGACGTGTGCCACACAGCCAAACGTGCGGAAGTGGTGCACGCTGGCCTTCCGCCTGTGCCATGCCTCATACGGCGTGACCCCGTTGATGCTTCTGGTGGGGGATCGATCGAGGATGTAAATGGCAGTTTTTACTGCCCCCAGAAGCTGCTCAGCATGCCCATCACCTTGAGGAGGCACCGTGCCATCTCGACGACTGTTTGAGTGCGGTGCTCCACGATGCCGTTCAGCTGCGGCATGTACGGCGTCGTGGTCTGGTGCCTGATGCCGCTCTCCGCACAGTACAGCTTGAACTCGCCGGAGTTAAACTCACCACCCCGGTCTGATCGGAACGCGAGCAACCGGCACTACCCCCCGCGCCTCGGCTGCTGCCTTCACCTTCTTGAATTTTGCAAACGCCTCATCCTTCGACCTGAGCATCTCAACCCACATATATCTGCTGTAATCATCGACCACTAGCAGAAAGTACCTGCTACCGTCGAGCGTCGTTCGTGTGATCGGTCCGCACAGATCTGTGTGCACGAGCTCCAACGCGTGCTCTGTGCGGTACATCGCCGCCGGGGGAAATGGCAGGCGGTGTTGTTTGCCAAGCGCACAACCATCGCAGAACTGCTCCACATGTTCAATGGTGGGGAGGCCGCGCACCATGTTCTTGCTCGCGAGCACGCGCAACACACGAAAGTGGAGGTGCCCATACCGGGCATGCCAGAGCCACGCTGTGTCATCCGCTTTGGCGAGTAGGCATACATGCGTGGCAATGACTAGGTTGAGGACGTACAGCTGGTTCTTTCGTCGCGGAACGCGCACGAGCGGTACCTTGTGCCGATCGTAGATGTTTAGCATGCCGTTGTCGATGACGATCGTACACCCGTTCTCGTCCATCTGGACCAACGAGATGATGTTGCTCTTAAGGATGGGGATAAAGTACACCTCTGAGAGTGCATGTTGCTCCCCGTTCAGGCACTCAAAGCCACGGTGCCCTTGCCCCGGATACTGACGGCCGAGCCGTCTCCAAAGCGCATGGTGCCCTACACCGTCTCATCGATCACCATGAACATGTCCTTGCTCCCCGCCATGTGGCTCGTGGCGCCTGAGTCAAGGTACTAGGCGCCGTTACCGGCGTCGACGGGTACCACGCGCTCCTCATTGAGAAGCACCGCCTGCGACGCGACGATGTCACCATGCTCCATGGTCAGGTGTTCGACGGCATGCCCCATTGGGAGTGCCGGTTCGACATCGTCCGGCCCTTGCATGAGGTTCACTTCCCCTCGGTGCTCGCGCCGTGGCTCGTGACACTCGCGCGAGAAGTGCCTCTCCACACCGCAGTTGTAGCACTTGAGCTTCGACTTGCCCTTGTTCCTCTCGCCATCGGCGTTGTCACGCCCAGCATTCTCCTGGCCGGCTTTGTCCCGCCCGGAGTTGTTATTGCCGCGTCCGCCGTTGCCACGACCGCCGTTGTTCCGGCGGTTGCCCCTCCCGCCGTTCAAGCCGCCAGGGCCCCCTAAGGAGCCCTCCCCGGGACTCCTCCGTTTCAGCCATGCGTGCCACTCACTTTCCGTGAGAAGGAGCTGGGCGCCGCCAGCACTGTCAGCCCCAGGCTGCGTGTACCGGTCCTCGACAGCTTGTAGGCGGCTAGTTACCTCCTCGATGGACATGGTTTTGAGGTCCATCAAGGTCTTTATCAAGATGGCAACCTGCATGAACTTAGGCAGAACGGAGTGCAACAATTTTCTCACCGCCTTTACTTCTTCGACGGTGTCCCCGAGCGCCTGCAGGTCGTTGACGAGGCCGGTGAGATGCAACACGAAGTCCTCGACGGTTTCCCCGTCCTTGAACGCCATTGCTTCGAATTCAACACGAAGTCGCTGCGCCTTGGCCTCGCGAACGCGTTCCACGCCGACGCGCATGGCGGCGATGGCGTCCAGGCATCCTTGGCGGATTCCTTGCCGGCTAGTGCCTGGAGCATCTCCGGTGGTACCGCACACAGGATGGCGGAGAGAGCGTTGCGATCATCCTGCTCGACGTCGGTCCCTTGCTCGACGGCGCACCACAGGCCCTGGGTCTGCAGCCTCACGCGCATGAGCAGCGCCCAGTCCTCGTAATTGGTGCGGGTGAGCGTGGGGTACTGCTGCGGGTTTCCCATGCCGGCAGCTCCCTGCTGAACCTGGTGTACCACCACCTCGCGCCGCGGCCTGGCCCTCGACAGGCTGCGCCCACGACGTTCGCCGGACCTCTACGGCGTCAGTGACCTGTCCGGCGTTCCGGCCATCTCCGCAGGACCTTCTCACGAGGCTTTGATGCCAATTGTTGTTGTAGCGACGAGTGTGAGAGCTAAGAGGTAAGTACAGAGACAAGATGATTTTGTGCTGCGCAACTGACTTGCATCATTTTCTGCTCTTCTTATTTATCGTCCGTTACAACTTACAACCAACAGAACACCCTATTCAACAGGCCACGATCAAGCATAACGGCCGCGCCATCCCACGGCCACTTCCTCGTCGCCCTTGCAGCCGCTATGTCCGGCATGATCTCGTGTCATCCCACGAGAACGAACATTGCGGCATCTTATCTACTGAAAGAAAAAACAAACTACCCTATGAGCGTGCACGAGAACAGGCTCCCAGCACTCACACTCTTATTCTGACGAAACTAAAAAACCGGACAACTGAACATGTGCAGCAGGATTCAGAGTCCTACATCATTGGCCATCAGATCTCAAGACCCGGCAGCGACACGGAATGTGCATGTTGTCCTCGCGACGCACGGACCGCTGCGATCCTCCGCGTCCGGCGAGCTCCGTTCCCAGAACCGGGACAACGACGAGGAGAAGCCGATGTTTGTCCAGAACTCCTACAAAAGCTCATTCTCCATCTTACCTGATGACTAAGAGGCTTAGGAATAAGTAACCATATCAGCGGAAAATAAAAATTCTAAACAATATAACTAAGTATATTGATCACATCATGTATATAGTGACATCTTCCCTCAATACCTTTATGTTGTGATATTGAATTCATGCTCCAACCAACTCATCAAAAAGTCAGAACAGTTGGAGAGAGGCGAACAATATATTTCAACACCCGTCACATATAGGATATTTTAGTCCTTAAACATGGGATCGATGTTGGCCGCAAAATCTTTTTATCTTAATACTGTGTTGGCAGGGTCTTGAACTCAAGATCTCTTGGTTCTGATACCATATTGAATTCATGCTCCAGTCAACTCATCCAAAAGTCAGAACTGGTGGAGGAAGGCTGGCAATATATTTCAAAAAACCCTCACGTCTAGGCTATTTTAGTCGTTAGACGTATGATCGATATAGGACGCATAATCTTTTTATTTCAATACTGCGTTGGCAGGGTTTTGAACCCAAGACCTCTTGGCTTCGATACCTTATTGAATTCATGCTACAACCAACTCATTCAGAAGTCCAAAGTATGGAGGAAAGCGGCAATATATTTTAATATGTGAAACATGGGATTTCTTGAAAGCTTGCTTACACCTTCCACAATCTTCGAAGTTCACATAAATTCTGTTGAATCACTTTCTAAGTCCGTGAATAATGTTACCCAGCAAGTAAACACACATTATTATTTAGAAATACAACTCAGTTTTGACAAATATGATGGTCTATTTAGCCCAGGGAAGTCGACCCCGCTCACCACTTGTAGCTACATATTTTGGCTTTGGTCAATCATGTTGCATTGAATATTTCTTGTCTTCCCACATCACAACCCTCATGTGTGCCTTCTCCACCTGTGAATTATGCATATGATACATAAACAATGAGAAAAATGTGCCGCATCATTATTAGTTGCCTAATATAAATTTGATTACTATCTTCCTATCGATTTTCTGCCTTATCACAGAATTCTTAGAAATATTTCCAAAGTCATACTTTGTAAAGTTGATCAGGATATAAAAATAAGATCTGAAGCAACACATAAAGACAATACAATAATATTTTGATTGAATAGTATAGACGTTATATACTTTTCGCATTGCTACCTCCTTCTCAAATAAGAGGCATATAAATTGAGTAAAAACTGTCAACTATTTGTAAACTTTATTCAACTTTGTATATCATGAGCAATATGTGGCCCCGTTCTCCATGTCGCCTGCATCTGGTAACACGGGGGAAACCCTCGATGCCGCCGCTACCGCCTCCTACAACGTCACTGCCGGAGGGCTGGCCGATGAATGTCGTGCCGTGCTCAAGGATGCTGGCGGCGGGGCGGTTTTTGCCCCCACCCTCGCATTGAAGCCCGAAATGACGCCGACATGCTTCTCGTCTCGCGTGCCTCAGATGGGACGGGGGCTTGCCATTTGGCCGGCGCACTGGCAGCCGGATCCTAGTGTCGCACAATGGTGCTCTTGCTGGGCGCCGGCGGTGAAGCCTTGGTGCACGCGTCTGGCTTCTCCACTAGACGACGAATCTTGCCGGCGTGCCTTGATCCGTGCATGCAGGTACCGTGTCAACGAGCAGATTTGGCGGCTGTCTTGGCTCCAGTGTCTGTCTGCGGGCATCCGGCATCCCTGTTGTTCTCTATCAAGTGTGGAGGCTAATGTGGGCGAAGGCGGCAGCCATGGGTTTGGGACCTTGCCTAGATATTTCATCGGTTACGGCGACATAGTTGGGGGCCTGACGGTGCTGGATAGACACCGTGGTCATGCCCACGGTGATCGTCCAGGCGGTAGCGATCTTGACCGGGGCGTGGTGGGGGCCTACTGACGTGATAATAATGGTGGAGGTCCTCATGCTCTTCTCGCATCAAGACAACGTCCTACATGTTTGGTCCTCCTTGATCTGGTCATCAATGTGTCCCGCAACTGCTACCAGAAATCTTGTCAAGGATATCTGGATCAGCTAGAATTCGGTTGTGCATGTCCATATCAGCCTATGAGGTTCCATTAGGGCGTGGCGTGAAGCTTTGTTGTTTGTTGATACCATAGAACATGTCGGCTTCTCGATTTCCATATTAATTGTAGACAGTTATGGAGAAAGTCATGATGGTTGAGATCAGAGGGTCAATTAGACATATATTGCAATAGTTAAGGGAAATACACTTTGGTTCCTGTTTGTATATGCACCCTAGCTATATGGGATTTTTTTAATAATTAATTAAAAGTCAAAACAGTTCTGAAGTATTTTTAGGTTAAACTTGATTGTTTTGCACCGGTATATAAATTTTCCTGAAAAAAAGTCAACATTAACTTCTAGGCAAAAAAGACAAAATTATTTGCAACTATAAGTCACCATTCACACTATTTTCACCAAAAAATTGTCTTTTTGGAAAGAAGTCAAAGTTTAATTTTTTTGTGGATTTTTTCTCAGAAGTACAATGAAATGTCAAGCTTATTTAAAAAATATTTTCAGAATTTTTTAACTTTGTGTTGAATTGCTTAAAAATGCATATAGGATGTATATACACCCATGTTTAAAAGTTCCCATCCATTAGTTAACCGTTACCAAATAAATAATGCATAGCTGCCAGAATTTTTTTACATGCTTTTTATCATAGCAATGGTCTATATGTGTAGACTGAGTATTCCATCCACTCTAAACAGGTAAAAACTTCAGAGAGAGAGAGAGAGATGTTTCCTACCACCAGGTGGTAGTTACTGTCACTTGAGATTTGTATGTTGTATGTAGTCTCTATCGAATTGGGATGTATGTGCACGTAATATATAGTATATAAGAATATGTAGTACATATACTATTTTGTGATAGTGCGAATCATATTTTGAGTATGATTTTTCTTACATATAAATATATATGTAGTTTAGAGATATAATAAAAATCATGGGTTAACTTGCAATTTTTTGATATAACTCACTTTGAAGTATTTTATATATCGTATATCTACATATTTAGAATGATAAAATACTATATATACTACCATATGATTGTATATGGAACCTGTGGGATAACTAACCCCAGGTGGTAGGATGGATCACACACACACACACACATACACACACACACACTACCACATGATAGTTTTATATATATAACCCTTAATGTATTTTTTACGATGATTTTTTACGCTCTTATATTTTAACATTAATGCATCGTAATTTTACATTATGTAAATTTGATCTTATTTCATACGAAAAAGAGAACGTAAGAAAATATATAATAGCCGTAAAGAAATACATTCAGAACTTAAGAAAACATATATAGACACGCACACCGTTACCAAAGACAAAAAGAGCTACATTCAAGATTCAAGGCTATTCCTTTCACACTGCTAACAAATTCCACCATTTCTCCAGCTTGAATCTCGTTCAATCCACAAACATGTCCAATCCCATGTCCTGCTGAGACCACTCGACTGGTTTCAGCCAGTTGAAAGTTCACGTAAAAGTTGGTCCCTCTAAAGACATTTTTCATAAAGCATGATTTCCCGTCAGCATCATTGGGTATTTTTTCTCCGGGTGTTTCGATGAGGACCAATTTTGTTGTTCCGGATGTTTCTATCAAGATGGGCAATTATTCTTTCTTGGCTTCTCCTTATGTTCTTGGCAATTCCGACATTGATCTAATTTTGGGCATGTACTTCCTGGCTATGAATAAGGCTCATATTGAAAACAAAAGAAGTCAAGCTGACTCATCCTTTAGAAGATGTGATTATTTTCGTGGCTCGCGATCACACAATTCATCTCTTTGCTCTTAATGAGAAGGGTGAAATCTGGGTGATTTGTCAAATTCCGGTGGTGAATATGTATGAAGATGTCTTTCCAGAAGAATTGCCAGGAATGCCTCCGCACCGGCCAGTCGAGTTCGTGATTGATCTTGAGCCCGGAACTGAACTGGTTTGCAAGCGCCCTTATAAACTTGGCCCCGAAGAGCTGAAAGAGTTGAAGAAGCAGCTAGATGAGCAAGAACGTCTGGGTCTGATCAGACCAAGTTCTTCTCCATGGGGTTGTGGGGTTTTGTTGGTCAAGAAGAAAGATGGCATGGACCGGCTTTGTGTTGATTACCGTCCATTGAACAAGAAGACAATCAGAAACAAGTACCCACTTCCCAACATCAATGAGTTGTTTTGACAACTGAAAGGTGTCAAGGTTTTCTCGAAGCTTGATCTTCGCATGGGCTATCATCAGATTTGCATTCGCGAAGAAGACATTCCTAAGACCGCTTTCAGGACGAGTTTTGGCTCTTATGAGTACACCGTCATGTCGTTTGGTCTTGCTAATGCTCTTCCATCCTTCTCAAGAATGATGAACTTCATTTTCTCTCCTTTCAAGAATGAGTTCGTCTTGGTCTATTTGGATGATATCCTTGTGTTCTCGAAGACAGAAGAAGAGCATGCAGAGCATCTCCGCCTTGTGCTTGACAAGTTAAGAGAGCATCTATTCTACGCCAAGTTTGCCAAGTGTGAGTTTTGGCTCAATAAAGTGGTGTACCTTGGGCATGTGATCTCTGCCGAGTGAATTAAAGTGCACCCTGAGAAAGTTGAGGCAATCTTGAAGTGGGAAACTCCTCAGAATGTGAAGCAGCTTTGGAGCTTCCTCGGGCTTGCTAGTTATTGCAGAAGATTTGTGGAGAACTTCTCTCAAATTTCTAAGCCTGTGTCCAATCTCCTCCAGAAGAGTGTCAAGTATGTTTGGTCTCCTGAGTGTGACGTGGCGTTCAATACGCTCAAGCAGAGACAGACTTCAGCTCCAGTTCTTGTTCCGCCTGAGCAGTCAAAGCCTTTCCAAGTATTCTGTGATGCTTCCCTCCAAGGTCTTGCTGGTGTTCTCATGCAACATAAGAAGATAGTTGCTTATACCGTCAGTTGAAGCCTACCGAGAAGAACTACTCCACTCATGATCTCGAGTTGGCGGCAATTGTGCGCGCTCTAATGACTTGGAGGCATTTGTTGTTGGGTAGACTAGTTGAGGTGTACAGAGATCAGAAGAGCTTGAAGTATATTTTGACTCAACCCAATCTTAATCTTCGGCAGTCTCGTTGGGTGGAAATGCTTGAGGACTTCAATCCAAGCATTGAGTATACTCTTGGAAAAGCAAATGTCATTGTAGACGCGCTCAGCCGTAAGGCGTACTGCAATAGTCTCATTTTGAAGCCTCTTCAACCCGAGCTTTGTGAAGCCTTCCGCAAGCTCAACCTTCAAATGATTCCGTAAGGTTTTCTTGCCAATCTTCAAGTTTCTCCAACTCTGGAAGATCAGGTTCACCAAGCGCAGCTTCTTGACGCTATGGTGAAGAAAGTGAAGAAAGGTGTGCCCAAGGGCATTCCGAAGTATAAGTGCTTTCGAGTTGATGACAAGGACACCTTGTTCTTTGAGGACCGTCTAGTGGTTCCAAAAGGTGATCTCAAAAAGTTATCATGGACGAAGCACACAATTCTCTTCTATCGATTCATCCAGGCAGTTCCAAGATGTATCAGGATCTCAAGCAAACCTTCTGGTGGACTCGCATGAAACATGAAATTGCTCAGTTCGTGAACAAGTGTGATGTTCGTCGCAGAGTGAAGGCGGAGCGTCAACGTCCAGCGGGTCTTCTTCAGCCTTTGCCTATCCCAGAGTGGAAATTCGATCATGTGGAGATGGATTTCATCACTGGGTTTCCCAAGTCTAAGAGAGGCAACGATGCCATCTTTGTGGTTATCGACAAGCTGACCAAAGTTGCTCATTTCCTTCCAGTCAAAGAATCTACCTCGGCATCTCAGCTTGCAGAGTTGTATACATCAAGGATAGTTTCTTTGCATGGTATTCCTCAGCTCATATCATCTGACCGTGGAAGCCTCTTTACTTCCAAGTTTTGGGAGTCCTTCCAGAGTGCTATGAGTACCAAGATCCGTTTCAGCACCGCGTTCCATCCGTAGACAAGTGGTCAAGTTGAGAGAGTCAATCAGATCCTTGAAGATATGCTTAGAGCCTGTGTGATTTCGTTCGGCATGAGATGGGAAGATTGCCTTCCATATGCTGAAATCTCATACAACAATAGCTTTCAGGCTAGCTCAGGCAAGGCCCCTTTCGAGATTCTCTATGGCAGGAAGTGTCACACCCCGCTTAACTGGTCTGAAACCGGTGAGCGTCAGATATTGGGCAATGACATGATCACTAAAGCAGAAGAAATGTGCCGCGTCATTCGTGAGAACCTCAAAGCAGCTCAGTCCCGATAGAAGAGTTATTACGATAACAAACATCAGGATGTTTCCTTTCAAGTTGTTGATCTAGTCTATCTCAGAGTCTCTCCCATGAAGGGCACTAAGCGGTTTGGAATTAAAGGGAAGATAGCTCCTCATTTTGTTGGTCCTTTCAAAGTTGTTGGCAAAAGAGGTGGACTTGCATATCAACTAGAGCTTCCTCCAAATTTCACAAATGTGCATGATGTCTTCCATGTTTCTCAGCTCCGGAGGTGCTTCAAGACTCCAGAGCGCACCATTGACCTCCAAGACATTGATCTCCAAGAAGACCTTTCTTATCATGAGCGTCCAGTGGCAATTCTCGAAGAAACTGAGCGTAAGACTCGCAACAAATCTATCAAGTTCCTCAAGGTGAAGTGGTCTCATCATTCAAACAAAGAAGCTACTTGGGAATGTGAGGATCTTCTCTGTTCCGAATATCCAGAGTTCTTTCGTTCCTAGATCTCGGGTCGAGATCCTCTTGTAGTGTGGGAGAGTTGTGACAGCCCAAGTGCTGTCCCTACCATTTATGGCATTGTATCTTCTATGAACCTTGTTGTCATGAGATTAATGATATGAGTTTGAGCCTTGTTATGCCATGTCTTGTTCTTGTGTTCATGCATTCATGCATCATGCATCATTTCATCCATCACGCCATGCCTTGTTTGTGATGTGACCTTGTTGTGGTTGAGTGTGTCCTTGTGTGGTGTGATGTGGTTTGAGTGTATGTGGTGCAACTCCTTCACCTTTCCCCTCTCCTTTTCTTTTCAGCAAAACCCAACCAAATACCCTTTTTTTATTTCCCTTGTCCTTTTATCAACAGAAATAACTTGCTATTAAATTGGTTTTAAATGTTCAAGAGGTAGCCTATGATGTTTTAAAATTATGTGTGTGGTTCTTTTGTTGTTTGAGCTTTATATGTATTTGAGGTTTAAATAACAAGGGGGCTGTTGATTTTAAAACTATTAAAAAATACTTGCTTCAAAAATCCCCTTGTCAATTTTATTGAATAGTTCTCATTTTCTTTTAGTCAAAAGTAATTTTGCCTTATCAAAAATCCTTTCTGTTTTCTATAGGAGTTTTCCTTCTCTTGCTGTTTTTTTAATAGGAAAACCCTGGTCTTTATTTTCTGTGTGAGAGGGAGGAAGAGCTGGGTCGGCTCCTCCCTGCGCGGCCCAGCCCAGGTGACCAAGCGGCCACCTACTCCGTTTCTTCTCCGTCAGTGGAGCAGAGAGAGAGCGCTCGCCGTGCGTTCACGAAAGCCGAGGAACATCGTCTGCTCCCTCCTATTTAGTCTCGGTGTGCGTGCCGTCCCCCCTAGGGTTCCTCTTCCTCCTAGCGCCGCCGCCGCTCCCTTCTTCCCCCTCCATTGTCCCCTTCCTCTCCTTCTTCCTCTGACAGGTAAGGTTCTGTGAGGTTTAGAGTTTCGTCGGTCGTCGTCGCCGTGCTGTCGCCGCGTCTCTGGTGGCCCTCGTCACCGGTGGCCATGGCATGGAGCTCGAGGGTGCTCGCCGTGCTCCGTTCCCGGTGCTAGGGAGATCCTAGCTCCTCCACAGCGCCGCACCATCGTTGCCGTCATCCGCAAGTAGAAGAGGACGTCGATGGCCATCTTCTTCCTCTTCTTCCCTTTGTCTCGTGGTCGTCTGCGCCCCTGCGTCTCCGACCATCCCCTGTGTGAGCAACCATTTCCCCGTAGCCTTCTTCCCCGTGTAGGCCGCGAATTGTCGCCGCCGTGCTTGCCTCCGCCATGCCCCCAGACGAGTAGAAGCTCGAGCTCGAGCGCCCCTTGCCGCCGCATCCAGTCATTGGTTGAGGCAGGGATGGGTTCCCCTAGGTCCCTGTTCTCCCCGCAGGTGGTCTGTGTCACCAGAGTTGCCCTGTAGCCGCCGGAGTTGCCGCTGCGTCTGCTGTCGCTGTAGTGTTGCTTTTCTTCAGTTTTGTCAGATAGGCGTAGTGGTGTGTATTAGTGGGCTCGTTCCCCTCTCCTGTTAGCAGCCATAGCCCTAGCGTAGTGGTAATGCGGTAGAGGAGAGGCTAGGAGGTCTCGGGTTCGAACCCAACTCCCCCTTTTTGTTGTTTCGTTTTTTCTTTTGTTTCTTTTCTCTTATATGTGTGTGTATGTGTATATGTGTTTTTTTTCTTTTTTTTCTTCTGTTTTGTAAAGCATGTGTATGTCTAGGTGTAGTGCATATGTGTGTGTGCATATATGCATATTGGTGTGTGTGTGGTGTTTACATGTATGTGTAGGTGCATATATGCACTTGTGCACATATGTGAGCATATGGGTGTGAGTGATGAGCACCACACACATAGGTGAGTGTGTGCTCATGAGTGTATGTGCCCTATGCACATTTGTATGTGTAGCTTGTGTGTGTGCATGCCATGTGGTGATATGTGTGTAGTGTGTGTGTAGGTTTGGGTGTGTGTGTGTGAGTGACAAGTGGGCATGCCTCACTTGTCATACACTATTTATCTTTTTTTAGCATGTGCCATGTGTTGTAGGATATATTAGTTCATTTCCATTCATAGCTATGTTGCCAAATCTAGACATGTTCAAATATGCTCATGTGCATTTTAAGTAAGTTTTCACTTATAAGAGAGGTGGATGTTTTGCTAGTCTAGCATGTGCCATGATGCTTCATGTGACTTTATGGGTATGATACATGATTTTGGGGTAGAAAGGTCCAAGGAATCCATTGGTGCAATTAGATCTCACTTTTGAGCAAGTTTATAAAACTGTCATTTTCTGCTGTGATGCTACTTTGTCATTTATGCATGAATTAATCCATGCTTGCTTTGGGGCATGTGCCAACATGGAAGTGCTAGTGTTTTATGCCTATTATGCCGTGGTATTTTTGTTTGACATGGGGATCACCCATGTAAGTGGGAACCATGCTCTAAAGTAGCTAACTTAATGTTACTGTTTTCACCATGCTAAATATTTGTCTGAGATTCTGCTATTATTTTCATGCCATGAAGAGTGGTTGCTATCTTGTGATGTGTTGTAAATTAGCTCAAGCTCAGTGCTAGTGTTCTGAAGTAGATGTTGTCTTCTAGCATCCTATTAATTTTCATGCCATGAGGTGGTCTCTAACACCATTAGTTTTTGCTGTCAACTTGCCATCAGGTTAATTCAGATTCCAGAAAACTGTTATTTTCATTGTCCCAGAAATCTGTTTCATCATGCCAACTTGTGAGCTTCATGCTTATTGACGTGTGCCTCCTTTCCAGGTTGTGTAGTTGGATAAGTTGATGAGTATGTTATGTAGTTTCTGTCAATACCTTGTTTGTAGCTGTAGGATTCCTGTAGCTCAAGTTATTGGCTATGAAAGTTGCTATGTTGCTGTTTTGTGGCAGATTGCTTGTTTTATTGTTTTGTGACTTGTGGGAGTTATACTCCACGGAATTGCTTGATCTTTGGCTCTATTGTGGTTGGTTTTCATTGCCTAACCAGTGGCTACCTTGGAAAGCCAAGGAAGAGCCCATGTCCTTCTTGTCTTGTGTTTTGCATTCGTATCTTGTCGTGAGCGTATCGTGAGAACCGTAACTCCGTTTCCTACGTTCTTCATATGCATTTTAATTAGTTTTACATGATGCATCCATATTTGCCATGTTCATGAATGTCTAAATAACTTAACATAAGGTTCTGTCTAGCTTCATTAATAACCAATCGTTTGCATGGGAAACATGACTAGTTAGGTTTGCCCTGTTACAAACTCTTCACATAAGCATGCATCATTCTTGCTTGTGCATTGCACCATGGTTCCTTGTTTATACTTGCTGTTTCTTTTGGGTAGACGTGAGTGTTGAGACTGAGTACGAGGATCCAGGAGCACTACGAGGACCCAACTACTTGTCCCTCTGAAGAACCAACAGGCAAGATGATCGTACCCGGATCCCGATACTATTTTTGCTTGCTAGTTGTCTCGCTCTTATCGTTACAATTGCGCTACCTACCACTTGAATGTCAGCCTCCTAATTGCCATGATAGCCTCTAACCCTCCACATCCTAGCAAACCTTTGATTGGCTAAGTTACCGCTGCTCATCCCCTCTTATAGCATTCTTAGTTGCAGGTGCAGGTTGTTCCATGTGATAACATGGATTTGGAATATCACAATATTATATGTTATTTAATTTAATGCACATATATATCTTGGTATTGGTGGAAGGCTTGGCCTTTTGCTAGGTGTTTTGTTCCACTGTTACCGCCATAGTTTCTTGCTACCGGTGTTATGTTTCCATACTTTGCGCTCCTAACATGCTCGGGGTTGTTATGGGGACCCCCTTGTTTATTCGGTTGAGATTAAAACTTGTCTGGCAAGACCCAACTTTGGTGCTACATTTGCTTAACAACTTAATAAAATTTGTATAGGGCTTTGCAACCCCGTAGACAATTAATCAACCCCCGGGCCAGTGCTCCTCTTGAGTGTTGGTCCAAACTAGAGCACCGTGCGGGGCCAACCCGGGGCTACTCGGGAGATTTCTATCAGGCCACCGTATGCTTCTCTTATCCGTCGTGTCCTGAGAATGAGATACGCGGCTCTTATCGGGTTCGTCGACACGTCGGGCGGTCTTTCTGGATTTGTTTTACCTTTATCGAGTGTCTTGCATGTGGACTCTGACTTTCTTCGGGTTATCTCGGGGTGTTGGAATTCCTTTGGAGTTGCCTAGGATGATCACGAGATCCATTGTCGAGGCTATTCCTGCGGAGTGTGGTTAATTTGTGATGGACTAGTTGGACCACCCCTGTAGGGTCAAATCTTTCGGAAAGCCGTGCCCGCGGTTATGTGGCAACTTAGATATTTGTTTAACACCCGGTTATAGTTAACTTGAAGTAAACTCTAAATAAAATGCACCAACTATGTGAGTAACCGTGACCGTCTCTGCTCGTGAACTTGAACCGAGAGAGAACGCGGTGGGGTTATGATTGACGTAAGTAAGTGTTTAGGATCTCATAGAGGTCATTCTAGATTCGATTGTTCATCATAGGCCACATATTTATTTTCATGTTACGTAAGTTTAGCCACCATAAATGCTAAGTGCTGCTGCAAACTAAACACATACCCCATCCCAACCTTTAAGCTTGAATAGTCTCGGTACCCAGGTGCATGATTGCTAAGTCCTTGTGGCTCACAGATTACTACAACAATCCAGGTATAGGTACATTTGAGTTCGTGCAGGATGACCTGACGCAGCTCCAATGGGAGTATAACGAGGAAAAAAGCAGGATATAGTGACTTACCCAAATGAGTAGAGGACCATGGTCGTGATGTTCGGGACTAGCGAGATAGTATCATTGCATCTGTTTTTATCGTTTGTTTTCGTCCGTAGCCGGACCCTGTCTTCATATTGATGTTTGAACTCTTGTGTGGAATTGTAATTTAGTATGTGGAGAGTGTAAGCCAACCCTTATACTTATCCCTTCTCTGATATATGATGTGATGATGCTATACTTGCGAACGACAAGATGTGCCTCTATCCCTTGCGAGGCCCCAGTGCCTTAATATGGATAGGCGCGCATCTTGGGCGTGACATCCTCAAAGACCACATCGTGCGTCACCTGTGCTTTCTTCTCCGCGGGTTCGTAGACGCGATAGGCTTTCGCGCCTTCCTCGTAGCCGATCAGCACCATGGGTGTCGAGCGATCTGCCAGCTTGTCGATGCCGGGGCCGAGGCGCTTGACGTGTGCCACACAGCCAAACGTGCGGAAGTGGTGCACGCTGGCCTTCCGCCTGTGCCATGCCTCATACGGCGTGACCCCGTTGATGCTTCTGGTGGGGGATCGATCGAGGATGTAAATGGCAGTTTTTACTGCCCCCAGAAGCTGCTCAGCATGCCCATCACCTTGAGGAGGCACCGTGCCATCTCGACGACTGTTTGAGTGCGGTGCTCCACGATGCCGTTCAGCTGCGGCATGTACGGCGTCGTGGTCTGGTGCCTGATGCCGCTCTCCGCACAGTACAGCTTGAACTCGCCGGAGTTAAACTCACCACCCCGGTCTGATCGGAACGCGAGCAACCGGCACTACCCCCGCGCCTCGGCTGCTGCCTTCACCTTCTTGAATTTTGCAAACGCCTCATCCTTCGACCTGAGCATCTCAACCCACATATATCTGCTGTAATCATCGACCACTAGCAGAAAGTACCTGCTACCGTCGAGCGTCGTTCGTGTGATCGGTCCGCACAGATCTGTGTGCACGAGCTCCAACGCGTGCTCTGTGCGGTACATCGCCGCCGGGGGAAATGGCAGGCGGTGTTGTTTGCCAAGCGCACAACCATCGCAGAACTGCTCCACATGTTCAATGGTGGGGAGGCCGCGCACCATGTTCTTGCTCGCGAGCACGCGCAACACACGAAAGTGGAGGTGCCCATACCGGGCATGCCAGAGCCACGCTGTGTCATCCGCTTTGGCGAGTAGGCATACATGCGTGGCAATGACTAGGTTGAGGACGTACAGCTGGTTCTTTCGTCGCGGAACGCGCACGAGCGGTACCTTGTGCCGATCGTAGATGTTTAGCATGCCGTTGTCGATGACGATCGTACACCCGTTCTCGTCCATCTGGACCAACGAGATGATGTTGCTCTTAAGGATGGGGATAAAGTACACCTCTGAGAGTGCATGTTGCTCCCCGTTCAGGCACTCAAAGCCACGGTGCCCTTGCCCCGGATACTGACGGCCGAGCCGTCTCCAAAGCGCATGGTGCCCTGCACCGTCTCATCGATCACCATGAACATGTCCTTGCTCCCCGCCATGTGGCTCGTGGCGCCTGAGTCAAGGTACTAGGCGCCGTTACCGGCGTCGACGGGTACCACGCGCTCCTCATTGAGAAGCACCGCCTACGACGCGACGATGTCACCATGCTCCATGGTCAGGTGTTCGACGGCATGCCCCATTGGGAGTGCCGGTTCGACATCGTCCGGCCCTTGCATGAGGTTCACTTCCCCTCGGTGCTCGCGCCGTGGCTCGTGACACTCGCGCGAGAAGTGCCTCTCCACACCGCAGTTGTAGCACTTGAGCTTCGACTTGCCCTTGTTCCTCTCGCCATCGGCGTTGTCACGCCCAGCATTCTCCTGGCCGGCTTTGTCCCGCCCGGAGTTGTTATTGCCGCGTCCGCCGTTGCCACGACCGCCGTTGTTCCGGCGGTTGCCCCTCCCGCCGTTCAAGCCGCCAGGGCCCCCTAAGGAGCCCTCCCCGGGACTCCTCCGTTTCAGCCATGCGTGCCACTCACTTTCCGTGAGAAGGAGCTGGGCGCCGCCAGCACTGTCAGCCCCAGGCTGCGTGTACCGGTCCTCGACAGCTTGTAGGCGGCTAGTTACCTCCTCGATGGACATGGTTTTGAGGTCCATCAAGGTCTTTATCAAGATGGCAACCTGCATGAACTTAGGCAGAACGGAGTGCAACAATTTTCTCACCGCCTTTACTTCTTCGACGGTGTCCCCGAGCGCCTGCAGGTCGTTGACGAGGCCGGTGAGATGCAACACGAAGTCCTCGACGGTTTCCCCGTCCTTGAACGCCATTGCTTCGAATTCAACACGAAGTCGCTGCGCCTTGGCCTCGCGAACGCGTTCCACGCCGACGCGCATGGCGGCGATGGCGTCCAGGCATCCTTGGCGGATTCCTTGCCGGCTAGTGCCTGGAGCATCTCCGGTGGTACCGCACACAGGATGGCGGAGAGAGCGTTGCGATCATCCTGCTCGACGTCGGTCCCTTGCTCGACGGCGCACCACAGGCCCTGGGTCTGCAGCCTCACGCGCATGAGCAGCGCCCAGTCCTCGTAATTGGTGCGGGTGAGCGTGGGGTACTGCTGCGGGTTTCCCATGCCGGCAGCTCCCTGCTGAACCTGGTGTACCACCACCTCGCGCCGCGGCCTGGCCCTCGACAGGCTGCGCCCACGACGTTCGCCGGACCTCTACGGCGTCAGTGACCTGTCCGGCGTTCCGGCCATCTCCGCAGGACCTTCTCACGAGGCTTTGATGCCAATTGTTGTTGTAGCGACGAGTGTGAGAGCTAAGAGGTAAGTACAGAGACAAGATGATTTTGTGCTGCGCAACTGACTTGCATCATTTTCTGCTCTTCTTATTTATCGTCCGTTACAACTTACAACCAACAGAACACCCTATTCAACAGGCCACGATCAAGCATAACGGCCGCGCCATCCCACGGCCACTTCCTCGTCGCCCTTGCAGCCGCTATGTCCGGCATGATCTCGTGTCATCCCACGAGAACGAACATTGCGGCATCTTATCTACTGAAAGAAAAAACAAACTACCCTATGAGCGTGCACGAGAACAGGCTCCCAGCACTCACACTCTTATTCTGACGAAACTAAAAAACCGGACAACTGAACATGTGCAGCAGGATTCAGAGTCCTACATCATTGGCCATCAGATCTCAAGACCCGGCAGCGACACGGAATGTGCATGTTGTCCTCGCGACGCACGGACCGCTGCGATCCTCCGCGTCCGGCGAGCTCCGTTCCCAGAACCGGGACAACGACGAGGAGAAGCCGATGTTTGTCCAGAACTCCTACAAAAGCTCATTCTCCATCTTACCTGATGACTAAGAGGCTTAGGAATAAGTAACCATATCAGCGGAAAATAAAAATTCTAAACAATATAACTAAGTATATTGATCACATCATGTATATAGTGACATCTTCCCTCAATACCTTTATGTTGTGATATTGAATTCATGCTCCAACCAACTCATCAAAAAGTCAGAACAGTTGGAGAGAGGCGAACAATATATTTCAACACCCGTCACATATAGGATATTTTAGTCCTTAAACATGGGATCGATGTTGGCCGCAAAATCTTTTTATCTTAATACTGTGTTGGCAGGGTCTTGAACTCAAGATCTCTTGGTTCTGATACCATATTGAATTCATGCTCCAGTCAACTCATCCAAAAGTCAGAACTGGTGGAGGAAGGCTGGCAATATATTTCAAAAAACCCTCACGTCTAGGCTATTTTAGTCGTTAGACGTATGATCGATATAGGACGCATAATCTTTTTATTTCAATACTGCGTTGGCAGGGTTTTGAACCCAAGACCTCTTGGCTTCGATACCTTATTGAATTCATGCTACAACCAACTCATTCAGAAGTCCAAAGTATGGAGGAAAGCGGCAATATATTTTAATATGTGAAACATGGGATTTCTTGAAAGCTTGCTTACACCTTCCACAATCTTCGAAGTTCACATAAATTCTGTTGAATCACTTTCTAAGTCCGTGAATAATGTTACCCAGCAAGTAAACACACATTATTATTTAGAAATACAACTCAGTTTTGACAAATATGATGGTCTATTTAGCCCAGGGAAGTCGACCCCGCTCACCACTTGTAGCTACATATTTTGGCTTTGGTCAATCATGTTGCATTGAATATTTCTTGTCTTCCCACATCACAACCCTCATGTGTGCCTTCTCCACCTGTGAATTATGCATATGATACATAAACAATGAGAAAAATGTGCCGCATCATTATTAGTTGCCTAATATAAATTTGATTACTATCTTCCTATCGATTTTCTGCCTTATCACAGAATTCTTAGAAATATTTCCAAAGTCATACTTTGTAAAGTTGATCAGGATATAAAAATAAGATCTGAAGCAACACATAAAGACAATACAATAATATTTTGATTGAATAGTATAGACGTTATATACTTTTCGCATTGCTACCTCCTTCTCAAATAAGAGGCATATAAATTGAGTAAAAACTGTCAACTATTTGTAAACTTTATTCAACTTTGTATATCATGAGCAATATGTGGCCCCGTTCTCCATGTCGCCTGCATCTGGTAACACGGGGGAAACCCTCGATGCCGCCGCTACCGCCTCCTACAACGTCACTGCCGGAGGGCTGGCCGCTATGAATGTCGTGCCGTGCTCAAGGATGCTGGCGGCGGGGCGGTTTTTGCCCCCACCCTCGCATTGAAGCCCGAAATGACGCCGACATGCTTCTCGTCTCGCGTGCCTCAGATGGGACGGGGGCTTGCCATTTGGCCGGCGCACTGGCAGCCGGATCCTAGTGTCGCACAATGGTGCTCTTGCTGGGCGCCGGCGGTGAAGCCTTGGTGCACGCGTCTGGCTTCTCCACTAGACGACGAATCTTGCCGGCGTGCCTTGATCCGTGCATGCAGGTACCCGTGTCAACGAGCAGATTTGGCGGCTGTCTTGGCTCCAGTGTCTGTCTGCGGGCATCCGGCATCCCTGTTGTTCTCTATCAAGTGTGGAGGCTAATGTGGGCGAAGGCGGCAGCCATGGGTTTGGGACCTTGCCTAGATATTTCATCGGTTACGGCGACATAGTTGGGGGCCTGACGGTGCTGGGATAGACACCGTGGTCATGCCCACGGTGATCGTCCAGGCGGTAGCGATCTTGACCGGGGCGTGGTGGGGGCCTACTGACGTGATAATAATGGTGGAGGTCCTCATGCTCTTCTCGCATCAAGACAACGTCCTACATGTTTGGTCCTCCTTGATCTGGTCATCAATGTGTCCCGCAACTGCTACCAGAAATCTTGTCAAGGATATCTGGATCAGCTAGAATTCGGTTGTGCATGTCATATCAGCCTATGAGGTTCCATTAGGGCGTGGCGTGAAGCTTTGTTGTTTGTTGATACCATAGAACATGTCGGCTTCTCGATTTCCATATTAATTGTAGACAGTTATGGAGAAAGTCATGATGGTTGAGATCAGAGGGTCAATTAGACATATATTGCAATAGTTAAGGGAAATACACTTTGGTTCCTGTTTGTATATGCACCCTAGCTATATGGGATTTTTTTAATAATTAATTAAAAGTCAAAACAGTTCTGAAGTATTTTTAGGTTAAACTTGATTGTTTTGCACCGGTATATAAATTTTCCTGAAAAAAAGTCAACATTAACTTCTAGGCAAAAAAGACAAAATTATTTGCAACTATAAGTCACCATTCACACTATTTCACCAAAAAATTGTCTTTTTGGAAAGAAGTCAAAGTTTAATTTTTTTGTGGATTTTTTCTCAGAAGTACAATGAAATGTCAAGCTTATTAAAAAATATTTCAGAATTTTTTAACTTGTGTTGAATTGCTTAAAAATGCATATAGGATGTATATACACCCATGTTTAAAAAGTTCCCATCCATTAGTTAACCGTTACCAAATAAATAATGCATAGCTGCCAGAATTTTTTTACATGCTTTTTATCATAGCAATGGTCTATATGTGTAGACTGAGTATTCCATCCACTCTAAACAGGTAAAACTTCAGAGAGAGAGAGAGATGTTTCCTACCACCAGGTGGTAGTTACTGTCACTTGAGATTTGTATGTTGTATGTAGTCTCTATCGAATTGGGATGTATGTGCACGTAATATATAGTATATAAGAATATGTAGTACATATACTATTTTGTGATAGTGCGAATCATATTTTGAGTATGATTTTTCTTACATATAAATATATATGTAGTTTAGAGATATAATAAAAATCATGGGTTAACTTGCAATTTTTTGATATAACTCACTTTGAAGTATTTTATATATCGTATATCTACATATTTAGAATGATAAAATACTATATATACTACCATATGATTGTATATGGAACCTGTGGGATAACTAACCCCAGGTGGTAGGATGGATCACACACACACACACACATACACACACACACACTACCACATGATAGTTTTATATATATAACCCTTAATGTATTTTTTACGATGATTTTTTACGCTCTTATATTTTAACATTAATGCATCGTAATTTTACATTATGTAAATTTGATCTTATTTCATACGAAAAAGAGAACGTAAGAAAATATATAATAGCCGTAAAGAAATACATTCAGAACTTAAGAAAACATATATAGACACGCACACCGTTACCAAAGACAAAAAGAGCTACATTCAAGATTCAAGGCTATTCCTTTCACACTGCTAACAAATTCCACCATTTCTCCAGCTTGAATCTCGTTCAATCCACAAACATGTCCAATCCCATGTCCTGCTGAGACCACTCGACTGGTTTCAGCCAGTTGAAAGTTCACGTAAAAGTTGGTCCCTCTAAAGACATTTTTCATAAAGCATGATTTCCCGTCAGCATCATTGGGTATTTTTTCTCCGGGTGTTTCGATGAGGACCAATTTTGTTGTTCCGGATGTTTCTATCAAGATGGGCAATTATTCTTTCTTGGCTTCTCCTTATGTTCTTGGCAATTCCGACATTGATCTAATTTTGGGCATGTACTTCCTGGCTATGAATAAGGCTCATATTGAAAACAAAAGAAGTCAAGCTGACTCATCCTTTAGAAGATGTGATTATTTTCGTGGCTCGCGATCACACAATTCATCTCTTTGCTCTTAATGAGAAGGGTGAAATCTGGGTGATTTGTCAAATTCCGGTGGTGAATATGTATGAAGATGTCTTTCCAGAAGAATTGCCAGGAATGCCTCCGCACCGGCCAGTCGAGTTCGTGATTGATCTTGAGCCCGGAACTGAACTGGTTTGCAAGCGCCCTTATAAACTTGGCCCCGAAGAGCTGAAAGAGTTGAAGAAGCAGCTAGATGAGCAAGAACGTCTGGGTCTGATCAGACCAAGTTCTTCTCCATGGGGTTGTGGGGTTTTGTTGGTCAAGAAGAAAGATGGCATGGACCGGCTTTGTGTTGATTACCGTCCATTGAACAAGAAGACAATCAGAAACAAGTACCCACTTCCCAACATCAATGAGTTGTTTTGACAACTGAAAGGTGTCAAGGTTTTCTCGAAGCTTGATCTTCGCATGGGCTATCATCAGATTTGCATTCGCGAAGAAGACATTCCTAAGACCCGCTTTCAGGACGAGTTTTGGCTCTTATGAGTACACCGTCATGTCGTTTGGTCTTGCTAATGCTCTTCCATCCTTCTCAAGAATGATGAACTTCATTTTCTCTCCTTTCAAGAATGAGTTCGTCTTGGTCTATTTGGATGATATCCTTGTGTTCTCGAAGACAGAAGAAGAGCATGCAGAGCATCTCCGCCTTGTGCTTGACAAGTTAAGAGAGCATCTATTCTACGCCAAGTTTGCCAAGTGTGAGTTTTGGCTCAATAAAGTGGTGTACCTTGGGCATGTGATCTCTGCCGAGTGAATTAAAGTGCACCCTGAGAAAGTTGAGGCAATCTTGAAGTGGGAAACTCCTCAGAATGTGAAGCAGCTTTGGAGCTTCCTCGGGCTTGCTAGTTATTGCAGAAGATTTGTGGAGAACTTCTCTCAAATTTCTAAGCCTGTGTCCAATCTCCTCCAGAAGAGTGTCAAGTATGTTTGGTCTCCTGAGTGTGACGTGGCGTTCAATACGCTCAAGCAGAGACAGACTTCAGCTCCAGTTCTTGTTCCGCCTGAGCAGTCAAAGCCTTTCCAAGTATTCTGTGATGCTTCCCTCCAAGGTCTTGCTGGTGTTCTCATGCAACATAAGAAGATAGTTGCTTATACCGTCAGTTGAAGCCTACCGAGAAGAACTACTCCACTCATGATCTCGAGTTGGCGGCAATTGTGCGCGCTCTAATGACTTGGAGGCATTTGTTGTTGGGTAGACTAGTTGAGGTGTACAGAGATCAGAAGAGCTTGAAGTATATTTTGACTCAACCCAATCTTAATCTTCGGCAGTCTCGTTGGGTGGAAATGCTTGAGGACTTCAATCCAAGCATTGAGTATACTCTTGGAAAAGCAAATGTCATTGTAGACGCGCTCAGCCGTAAGGCGTACTGCAATAGTCTCATTTGAAGCCTCTTCAACCCGAGCTTTGTGAAGCCTTCCGCAAGCTCAACCTTCAAATGATTCCGTAAGGTTTTCTTGCCAATCTTCAAGTTTCTCCAACTCTGGAAGATCAGGTTCACCAAGCGCAGCTTCTTGACGCTATGGTGAAGAAAGTGAAGAAAGGTGTGCCCAAGGGCATTCCGAAGTATAAGTGCTTTCGAGTTGATGACAAGGACACCTTGTTCTTTGAGGACCGTCTAGTGGTTCCAAAAGGTGATCTCAAAAAAGTTATCATGGACGAAGCACACAATTCTCTTCTATCGATTCATCCAGGCAGTTCCAAGATGTATCAGGATCTCAAGCAAACCTTCTGGTGGACTCGCATGAAACATGAAATTGCTCAGTTCGTGAACAAGTGTGATGTTCGTCGCAGAGTGAAGGCGGAGCGTCAACGTCCAGCGGGTCTTCTTCAGCCTTTGCCTATCCCAGAGTGGAAATTCGATCATGTGGAGATGGATTTCATCACTGGGTTTCCCAAGTCTAAGAGAGGCAACGATGCCATCTTTGTGGTTATCGACAAGCTGACCAAAGTTGCTCATTTCCTTCCAGTCAAAGAATCTACCTCGGCATCTCAGCTTGCAGAGTTGTATACATCAAGGATAGTTTCTTTGCATGGTATTCCTCAGCTCATATCATCTGACCGTGGAAGCCTCTTTACTTCCAAGTTTTGGGAGTCCTTCCAGAGTGCTATGAGTACCAAGATCCGTTTCAGCACCGCGTTCCATCCGTAGACAAGTGGTCAAGTTGAGAGAGTCAATCAGATCCTTGAAGATATGCTTAGAGCCTGTGTGATTTCGTTCGGCATGAGATGGGAAGATTGCCTTCCATATGCTGAAATCTCATACAACAATAGCTTTCAGGCTAGCTCAGGCAAGGCCCCTTTCGAGATTCTCTATGGCAGGAAGTGTCACACCCCCGCTTAACTGGTCTGAAACCGGTGAGCGTCAGATATTGGGCAATGACATGATCACTAAAGCAGAAGAAATGTGCCGCGTCATTCGTGAGAACCTCAAAGCAGCTCAGTCCCGATAGAAGAGTTATTACGATAACAAACATCAGGATGTTTCCTTTCAAGTTGTTGATCTAGTCTATCTCAGAGTCTCTCCCATGAAGGGCACTAAGCGGTTTGGAATTAAAGGGAAGATAGCTCCTCATTTTGTTGGTCCTTTCAAAGTTGTTGGCAAAAGAGGTGGACTTGCATATCAACTAGAGCTTCCTCCAAATTTCACAAATGTGCATGATGTCTTCCATGTTTCTCAGCTCCGGAGGTGCTTCAAGACTCCAGAGCGCACCATTGACCTCCAAGACATTGATCTCCAAGAAGACCTTTCTTATCATGAGCGTCCAGTGGCAATTCTCGAAGAAACTGAGCGTAAGACTCGCAACAAATCTATCAAGTTCCTCAAGGTGAAGTGGTCTCATCATTCAAACAAAGAAGCTACTTGGGAATGTGAGGATCTTCTCTGTTCCGAATATCCAGAGTTCTTTCGTTCCTAGATCTCGGGTCGAGATCCTCTTGTAGTGTGGGAGAGTTGTGACAGCCCAAGTGCTGTCCCTACCATTTATGGCATTGTATCTTCTATGAACCTTGTTGTCATGAGATTAATGATATGAGTTTGAGCCTTGTTATGCCATGTCTTGTTCTTGTGTTCATGCATTCATGCATCATGCATCATTTCATCCATCACGCCATGCCTTGTTTGTGATGTGACCTTGTTGTGGTTGAGTGTGTCCTTGTGTGGTGTGATGTGGTTTGAGTGTATGTGGTGCAACTCCTTCACCTTTCCCCTCTCCTTTTCTTTTCAGCAAAACCCAACCAAATACCCTTTTTTTATTTCCCTTGTCCTTTTATCAACAGAAATAACTTGCTATTAAATTGGTTTTAAATGTTCAAGAGGTAGCCTATGATGTTTTAAAATTATGTGTGTGGTTCTTTTGTTGTTTGAGCTTTATATGTATTTGAGGTTTAAATAACAAGGGGGCTGTTGATTTTAAAACTATTAAAAAAATACTTGCTTCAAAAATCCCCTTGTCAATTTTATTGAATAGTTCTCATTTTCTTTTAGTCAAAAGTAATTTTGCCTTATCAAAAATCCTTTCTGTTTTCTATAGGAGTTTTCCTTCTCTTGCTGTTTTTTTAATAGGAAAACCCTGGTCTTTATTTTCTGTGTGAGAGGGAGGAAGAGCTGGGTCGGCTCCTCCCTGCGCGGCCCAGCCCAGGTGACCAAGCGGCCACCTACTCCGTTTCTTCTCCGTCAGTGGAGCAGAGAGAGAGCGCTCGCCGTGCGTTCACGAAAGCCGAGGAACATCGTCTGCTCCCTCCTATTTAGTCTCGGTGTGCGTGCCGTCCCCCCTAGGGTTCCTCTTCCTCCTAGCGCCGCCGCCGCTCCCTTCTTCCCCCTCCATTGTCCCCTTCCTCTCCTTCTTCCTCTGACAGGTAAGGTTCTGTGAGGTTTAGAGTTTCGTCGGTCGTCGTCGCCGTGCTGTCGCCGCGTCTCTGGTGGCCCTCGTCACCGGTGGCCATGGCATGGAGCTCGAGGGTGCTCGCCGTGCTCCGTTCCCGGTGCTAGGGAGATCCTAGCTCCTCCACAGCGCCGCACCATCGTTGCCGTCATCCGCAAGTAGAAGAGGACGTCGATGGCCATCTTCTTCCTCTTCTTCCCTTTGTCTCGTGGTCGTCTGCGCCCCTGCGTCTCCGACCATCCCCTGTGTGAGCAACCATTTCCCCGTAGCCTTCTTCCCCGTGTAGGCCGCGAATTGTCGCCGCCGTGCTTGCCTCCGCCATGCCCCCAGACGAGTAGAAGCTCGAGCTCGAGCGCCCCTTGCCGCCGCATCCAGTCATTGGTTGAGGCAGGGATGGGTTCCCCTAGGTCCCTGTTCTCCCCGCAGGTGGTCTGTGTCACCAGAGTTGCCCTGTAGCCGCCGGAGTTGCCGCTGCGTCTGCTGTCGCTGTAGTGTTGCTTTCTTCAGTTTTGTCAGATAGGCGTAGTGGTGTGTATTAGTGGGCTCGTTCCCCTCTCCTGTTAGCAGCCATAGCCCTAGCGTAGTGGTAATGCGGTAGAGGAGAGGCTAGGAGGTCTCGGGTTCGAACCCAACTCCCCCTTTTTGTTGTTTCGTTTTTTCTTTTGTTTCTTTTCTCTTATATGTGTGTGTATGTGTATATGTGTTTTTTTCTTTTTTTTCTTCTGTTTTGTAAAGCATGTGTATGTCTAGGTGTAGTGCATATGTGTGTGTGCATATATGCATATTGGTGTGTGTGTGGTGTTTACATGTATGTGTAGGTGCATATATGCACTTGTGCACATATGTGAGCATATGGGTGTGAGTGATGAGCACCACACACATAGGTGAGTGTGTGCTCATGAGTGTATGTGCCCTATGCACATTTGTATGTGTAGCTTGTGTGTGTGCATGCCATGTGGTGATATGTGTGTAGTGTGGTGTGTAGGTTTGGGTGTGTGTGTGTGAGTGACAAGTGGGCATGCCTCACTTGTCATACACTATTTATCTTTTTTTAGCATGTGCCATGTGTTGTAGGATATATTAGTTCATTTCCATTCATAGCTATGTTGCCAAATCTAGACATGTTCAAATATGCTCATGTGCATTTTAAGTAAGTTTTCACTTATAAGAGAGGTGGATGTTTTGCTAGTCTAGCATGTGCCATGATGCTTCATGTGACTTTATGGGTATGATACATGATTTTGGGGTAGAAAGGTCCAAGGAATCCATTGGTGCAATTAGATCTCACTTTTGAGCAAGTTTAATAAAACTGTCATTTTCTGCTGTGATGCTACTTTGTCATTTATGCATGAATTAATCCATGCTTGCTTTGGGGCATGTGCCAACATGGAAGTGCTAGTGTTTTATGCCTATTATGCCGTGGTATTTTTGTTTGACATGGGGATCACCCATGTAAGTGGGAACCATGCTCTAAAGTAGCTAACTTAATGTTACTGTTTTCACCATGCTAATATTGTCTGAGATTCTGCTATTATTTTCATGCCATGAAGAGTGGTTGCTATCTTGTGATGTGTTGTAAATTAGCTCAAGCTCAGTGCTAGTGTTCTGAAGTAGATGTTGTCTTCTAGCATCCTATTAATTTTCATGCCATGAGGTGGTCTCTAACACCATTAGTTTTTGCTGTCAACTTGCCATCAGGTTAATTCAGATTCCAGAAAACTGTTATTTTCATTGTCCCAGAAATCTGTTTCATCATGCCAACTTGTGAGCTTCATGCTTATTGACGTGTGCCTCCTTTCCAGGTTGTGTAGTTGGATAAGTTGATGAGTATGTTATGTAGTTTCTGTCAATACCTTGTTTGTAGCTGTAGGATTCCTGTAGCTCAAGTTATTGGCTATGAAAGTTGCTATGTTGCTGTTTTGTGGCAGATTGCTTGTTTTATTGTTTTGTGACTTGTGGGAGTTATACTCCACGGAATTGCTTGATCTTTGGCTCTATTGTGGTTGGTTTTCATTGCCTAACCAGTGGCTACCTTGGAAAGCCAAGGAAGAGCCCATGTCCTTCTTGTCTTGTGTTTTGCATTCGTATCTTGTCGTGAGCGTATCGTGAGAACCGTAACTCCGTTTCCTACGTTCTTCATATGCATTTAATTAGTTTTACATGATGCAATCCATATTTGCCATGTTCATGAATGTCTAAATAACTGAACATAAGGTTCTGTCTAGCTTCATTAATAACCAATCGTTTGCATGGGAAACATGACTAGTTAGGTTTGCCCCTGTTACAACTCTTCACATAAGCATGCATCATTCTTGCTTGTGCATTGCACCATGGTTCCCCTTGTTTATACTTGCTGTTTCGTTTGGGTAGTACGTGAGTGTTGAGACTGAGTACGAGGATCCAGGAGCACTACGAGGACCCAACTACTTGTCCCTCTGAAGAACCAACAGGCAAGATGATCGTACCCGGATCCCGATCCCGACTATTTTTGCTTGCTAGTTGTCTCGCTCTTATCGTTACAATTGCGCTACCTACCACTTGAATGTCAGCCTCCTAATTGCCATGATAGCCTCTAACCCTCCATCCTAGCAAACCTTTGATTGGCTAAGTTACCGCTGCTCATCCCCTCTTATAGCATTCTTAGTTGCAGGTGCAGGTTGTTCCATGTGATAACATGGATTTGGAATATCACAATATTATATGTTATTTAATTTAATGCACATATATATCTTGGTATTGGTGGAAGGCTTGGCCTTTTGCTAGGTGTTTGTTCCACTGTTACCACTGTATACTCGCTCATATGTTCTTGCTACCGGTGTTATGTTTCCATACTTGCGCTCCTAACATGCTCGGGGTTGTATGGGGACCCCCTTGTTTATTCGGTTGAGATTAAAACTTGTCTGGCAAGACCCAACTTTGGTGCTACATTGCT
Organism: Hordeum marinum; assembly: GCA_022496015.1. Classification (NCBI taxonomy): domain Eukaryota; kingdom Viridiplantae; phylum Streptophyta; class Magnoliopsida; order Poales; family Poaceae; genus Hordeum; species Hordeum marinum. The sequence goes on along the minus strand of CM039672.1, from coordinate 2,833,239 downwards.
TAACAACTTAATAAAATTTGTATAGAGGGCTTTGCCAACCCCGTAGACAATTAATCACCCCCCGGGCCAGTGCTCCTCTTGAGTGTTGGTCCAAACTAGAGCACCGTGCGGGGCCAACCCGGGGCTACTCGGGAGATTTCTATCAGGCCACCGTATGCTTCTCTTATCCGTCGTGTCCTGAGAATGAGATACGCGCTCTTATCGGGTTCGTCGACACGTCGGGCGGTCTTTCTGGATTTTGTTTTACCTTTATCGAGTGTCTGCATGTGGACTCTGACTTTCTTCGGGTTATCTCGGGGTGTTGGAATTCCTTTGGAGTTGCCTAGGATGATCACGAGATCCATTGTCGAGGCTATTCCTGCGGAGTGTGGTTAATTTGTGATGGACTAGTTGGACCACCCCTGTAGGGTCAAATCTTTCGGAAAGCCGTGCCCGCGGTATGTGGCAAACTTAGATATTTGTTTTAACACCCCGGTTATAGTTTAACTTGAGTAAAACTCTAAATAAAATGCACCAACTATGTGAGTAACCGTGACCGTCTCGTGCTCGTGAACTTGAACCGAGAGAGAACGCGGTGGGGTTATGATTGACGTAAGTAAGTGTTTAGGATCTCATAGAGGTCATTCTAGATTCGATTGTTCATCATAGGCCACATATTTATTTTCCATGTTACGTAGTTTAAGCCACCATAAATGCTAAGTGCTGCTGCAAACTAAACACATACCCCATCCCAACCTTTAAGCTTGAATAGTCCTCGGTACCCAGGTGCATTGATTGCCTAGAGTCTTGTGGCTCACAGATTACTACACAACAATCCAGGTATAGGTACATTTGAGTTCGTGCAGGATGACCTGACGCAGCTCCAATGGGAGTATAACGAGTAAAAAAGCAGATATAGTGACTTACCCAATGAGTAGAGGACCATGGTCTGTGATGTTCGGGACTTAGCGATATAGTATCATGGCATCTGTTTTTATCGTATTGTTTTCGTCCGTAGCCGGACCCTGTCTTCATATTGATGTTTGAACTCTTGTGTGGAATTGTAATTTAGTATGTGGAGAGTGTAAGCCAACCCTTATACTTATCCTCTTCTCTGATATATGATGTGATGATGCTATACTTGCGAACGACAAGATGTGCCTCTATCCCTTGCGAGGGCCCCAGTGCCTTATATGGATAGGGCGCGCATCTTGGGCGTGACATCCTCAAAGACCACATCGTGCGTCACCTGTGCTTTCTTCTCCGCGGGTTTCGTAGACGCGATAGGCTTTCGCGCCTTCCTCGTAGCCGAATCAGCACCATGGGTGTCGAGCGATCTGCCAGCTTGTCGATGCCGGGGCCGAGGCGCTTGACGTGTGCCACACAGCCAAACGTGCGGAAGTGGTGCACGCTGGCCTTCCGCCTGTGCCATGCCTCATACGGCGTGACCCCGTTGATGCTTCTGGGTGGGGGATCGATCGAGGATGTAAATGGCAGTTTTTACTGCCCCCCCAGAAGCTGCTCAGCATGCCCATCACCTTGAGGAGGCACCGTGCCATCTCGACGACTGTTTGAGTGCGGTGCTCCACGATGCCGTTCAGCTGCGGCATGTACGGCGTCGTGGTCTGGTGCCTGATGCCGCTCTCCGCACAGTACAGCTTGAACTCGCCGGAGTTAAACTCACACCACCCCGGTCTGATCGGAACGCGAGCAACCGGCACTACCCCCCGCGCCTCGGCTGCTGCCTTCACCTTCTTGAATTTTGCAAACGCCTCATCCTTCGACCTGAGCATCTCAACCCACATATATCTGCTGTAATCATCGACCACTAGCAGAAAGTACCTGCTACCGTCGAGCGTCGTTCGTGTGATCGGTCCCGCACAGATCTGTGTGCACGAGCTCCAACGCGTGCTCTGTGCGGTACACAATCGCCGCCGGGGGAAATGGCAGGCGGTGGTTGTTTGCCAAGCGCACAACCATCGCAGAACTGCTCCAGCATGTTCAATGGTGGGGAGGCCGCGCACCATGTTCTTGCTCGCGAGCACGCGCAACACACGAAAGTGGAGGTGCCCATACCGGGCATGCCAGAGCCACGCTGTGTCATCCGCTTTGGCGAGTAGGCATACATGCGTGGCAATGGACTAGGTTGAGGACGTACAGCTGGTTTCTTTCGTCGCGGAACGCGCACGAGCGGTACCTTGTGCCGATCGTAGATGTTTAGCATGCCGTTGTCGATGACGATCGTACACCCGTTCTCGTCCATCTGGACCAACGAGATGATGTTGCTCTTAAGGATGGGGATAAAGTACACCTCTGAGAGTGCATGTTGCTCCCCGTTCAGGCACTCAAAGCCACGGTGCCCTTGCCCCGGATACTGACGGCCGAGCCGTCTCCAAAGCGCATGGTGCCCTGCACCGTCTCATCGATCACCATGAACATGTCCTTGCTCCCCGCCATGTGGCTCGTGCGCCTGAGTCAAGGTACTAGGCGCCGTTACCGGCGTCGACGGGTACCACGCCGCTCCTCATTGAGAAGCAACCGCCTACGACGCGACGATGTCACCATGCTCCATGGTCAGGGTGTTCGACGGCAATGCCCATTGGGAGTGCCGGTTCGACATCGTCCGGCCCTTGCATGAGGTTCACTTCCCCTCGGTGCTCGCTGCCGTGGCTCGTGACACTCGCGCGAGAAGTGCCTCTCCACACCGCAGTTGTAGCACTTGAGCTTCGAACTTGCCCTTGTTCCTCTCGCCATCGGCGTTGTCACGCCCAGCATTCTCCTGGCCGGCTTTGTCCCGCCCGGAGTTGTTATGTGCCCGCGTCCGCCGTTGCCACGACCGCCGTTGTTCCGGCGGTTGCCCCTCCCGCCGTTCAAGCCGCCAGGGCCCCCTAAGGAGCCCTCCCCGGGACTCTCCCGTTTCAGCCATGCGTGCCACTCACTTTCCGTGAGAAGGAGCGGGGCGCCGCCAGCAACTGTCAGCCCCAGGCTGCGTGTACCGGTCCTCGACAGCTTGTAGGCGGCTAGTTTACCTCTCGATGGACATGGTTTTGAGGTCCATCAAGGTCTTTATCAAGATGGCACCTGCATGAACTTAGGCAGAACGGAGTGCAACAATTTTCTCACCGCCTTTACTTCTTCGACTGTGTCCCCGAGCGCCTGCAGGTCGTTGACGAGGCCGGTGGAGGATGCAACACGAAGTCCTCGACGGTTTCCCCGTCCTTGAACGCCATTGCTTCGAATTCAACACGAAGTCGCTGCGCCCTTGGCCCTCGGCGAACGCGTTCCACGCCCGACGCGCATGGCGGCGATGGCGTCCAGGCATCCTTGGCGGATTCCTTGCCGGCTAGTGCCTGGAGCATCTCCGGTGGTACCGCACACAGGATGGCGGAGAGAGCGTTGCGATCATCCTGCTCGACGTCGGTCCCTTGCTCGACGGCGCACCACAGGCCCTGGGTCTGCAGCCCTCACGCGCATGAGCAGCGCCCAGTCCTCGTAATTGGTTGCGGGTGAGCGTGGGGTACTGCTGGCGGGTTTCCCATGCCGGCAGCTCCTGCTGAACCTGTGGACCACCACCTTCGCGCCGCGGCCTGGGCCCTCGACAGGCTGCGCCACGACGTTCGCCGGACCGTCTACGGCCGTCAGTGACCTGTCCGGGCGTTCCGGCCATCTCCGCAGGACCTTCTCACGAGGCTTTGATGCCAATTGTTGTTGTAGCGAGCCGAGTGTGAGAGCTAAGAGGTAAGTACAGAGACAAGATGATTTTGTGCTGCGCAACTGACTTGCATCATTTTCTGCTCTTCTTATTTATCGTCCGTTACAACTTACAACCAACAGAACACCCTATTCAACAGGCCACGATCAAGCATAACGGCCGCGCCATCCCACGGCCACTTCCTCGTCGCCCCTTGCAGCCGCTATGTCCGGCATGATCTCGTGTCATCCCACGAGAACGAACATTGCTGGCATCTTATCTACTGAAAGAAAAAACAAACTACCTATGAGCGTGCACGAGAACAGGCTCCCAGCACTCACACTCTTATTCTGACGAAACTAAAAAACCGGACAACTGAACATGTGCAGCAGGATTCAGAGTCCTACATCATTGGCCATCAGATCTCAAGACCCGGCAGCGACACGGAATGTGCATGTTGTCCTCGCGACGCACGGACCGCTGCGATCCTCCGCGTCCGCGAGCTCCGTTCCCAGAACCGGGACAACGACGAGGAGAAGCCGATGTTTGTCCAGAACTCCTACAAAAGCTCATTCTCCATCTTACCTGATGACTAAGAGGCTTAGGAATAAGTAACCATATCAGCGGAAAATAAAAATTCTAAACAATATAACTAAGTATATTGATCACATCATGTATATAGTGACATCTTCCCTCAATACCTTTATGTTGTGATATTGAATTCATGCTCCAACCAACTCATCAAAAAGTCAGAACAGTTGGAGAGAGGCGAACAATATATTTCAACACCCGTCACATATAGGATATTTTAGTCCTTAAACATGGGATCGATGTTGGCCGCAAAATCTGTTTTATCTTAATACTGTGTTGGCAGGGTCTTGAACTCAAGATCTCTTGGTTCTGATACCATATTGAATTCATGCTCCAGTCAACTCATCCAAAGTCAGAACTGGTGGAGGAAGGCTGGCAATATATTTCAAAAACCCTCACGTCTAGGCTATTTTAGTCGTTAGACGTATGATCGATATAGGACGCATAATCTTTTTATTTCAATACTGCGTTGGCAGGGTTTTGAACCCAAGACCTCTTGGCTTCGATACCTTATTGAATTCATGCTACAACCAACTCATTCAGAAGTCCAAAGTATGGAGGAAAGGCGGCAATATATTTTAATATGTGAAACATTGGATTTCTTGAAAGCTTGCTTACACCTTCCACAATCTTCGAAGTTCACATAAATTCTGTTGAATCACCTTTCTAAGTCCGTGAATAATGTTACCCAGCAAGTAAACACACATTATTATTTAGAAAATACAACTCAGTTTTGACAAATATGATGGTCTATTTAGCCCAGGGAAGTCGACCCCGCTCACCACTTGTAGCTACATATTTTGGCTTTGGTCAATCATGTGGCATTGAATATTTCTTGTCTTCCCACATCACAACCCTCATGTGTGACCTTCTCCACCTGTGAATTATGCATATGATACATAAACAATGAGAAAAATTTGCCCGCAATCATTATTAGTTGCCTAATATAAATTTGATTACTATCTTCCTATCGATTTTCTGCCTTATCACAGAATTCTTAGAAATATTTCCAAAGTCATACTTGTAAAGTTGATCAGGATATAAAAAATAAGATCTGAAGCAACACATAAAGGACAATACAATAATATTTTTGATTGAATAGTATAGACGTTATATACTTTTCGCATTGCTACCTCCTTCTCAATAAGAGGCATATAAATTGAGTAAAAACTGTCAACTATTGTAAACTTTATTCAACTTTGTATATCATGAGCAATATGTGGCCCCGTTCTCCATGTCGCCTGCATCTGGTAACACGGGGGAAACCCTCGATGCCGCCGCTACCGCCTCCTACAACGTCACTCTGCCGGAGGGCTGGCCGATGAATGTCGTGCCGTGCTCAAGGATGCTGGCGGCGGGGCGGTTTTTTGCCCCCACCCTCGCATTGAAGCCCGAAATGACGCCGACATGCTTCTCGTCTCGCGTGCCTCAGATGGACGGGGGCTTGCCATTTGGCCGGCGCACTGGCAGCCGGATCCTAGTGTCGCACAATGGTGCTCTTGCTGGGCGCCGGCGGTGAAGCCTTGGTGCACGCGTCTGGCTTCTCCACTAGACGACGAATCTTGCCGGCGTGCCTTGATCCGTGCATGCAGGTACCGTGTCAACGAGCAAGATTTGGCGGCTTGTCTTGGCTCCAGGTGTCTGTCTGCGGGCATCCGGCATCCCTGTGTTCTCTATCAAGTGTGGAGGCTAATGTGGGCGAAGGCGGGCAGCCATGGGTTGGGACCTTGCCTAGATATTTTCATCGGTTTTTTTACTGCGCATAGTTTGGGGGCCTGACGGTTCTGGATAGGACACAGTGGTCTTGGCCCACGGTGATCGTCCAGAGGCGGTGAGTCTTGACCGGGGCGTGGTGGTGGGGCCTACTGACCTGATAATAATGGTGGAGGTCCTCATGCTCTTCTCGCATCAAGACACGTCCCCTACATGTTTGGTCCTCCCTTGATCGGTCATCAATGTGTCCCGCAACTGCTACCAGAAATCTTGTCAAGATATCTGGATCAGCTAGAATTCGGTTGTGCATGTCCATATCAGCCTATGAGGTTCCATTAGGGCGTGGCGTGAAGCTTTGTTGTTTGTTGATACCATAGAACATGTCCGCTTCTCGATTCCATATTAATTGTAGACAGTTATGGAGAAAGTCATGATGGTTGAGATCAGAGGGTCAATTAGACATATATTGCAATAGTTAAGGGAAATACACTTTGGTTCCTGTTTGTATATGCACCCTAGCTATATGGGATTTTTTTAATAATTAATTAAAAGTCAAAACAGTTCTGAAGTATTTTTAGGTTAAACTTGATTGTTTTGCACCGGTATATAAATTTTCCTGAAAAAAAGTCAACATTAACTTCTAGGCAAAAAAGACAAAATTATTTGCAACTATAAGTCACCATTCACACTATTTTCACCAAAAAATTGTCTTTTTGGAAAGAAGTCAAGTTTAATTTTTTTGTGGATTTTTTCTCAGAAGTACAATGAAATGTCAAGCTTATTTAAAAAATATTTTCAGAATTTTTTAACTTTGTGTTGAATTGCTTAAAAATGCATATAGGATGTATATACACCCATGTTTAAAAAGTTCCCATCCATTAGTTAACCGTTACCAAATAAATAATGCATAGCTGCCAGAATTTTTTTACATGCTTTTTATCATAGCAATGGTCTATATGTGTAGACTGAGTATTCCATCCACTCTAAACAGGTAAAAACTTCAGAGAGAGGAGAGAGAGATGTTTCCTACCACCAGGTGGTAGTTACTGTCACTTGAGATTTGTATGTTGTATGTAGTCTCTATCGAATTGGGATGTATGTGCACGTAATATATAGTATATAAGAATATGTAGTACATATACTATTTGTGATAGTGCGAATCATATTTTGAGTATGATTTTTCTTACATATAAATATATATGTAGTTTAGAGATATAATAAAAATCATGGGTTAACTTGCAATTTTTTGATATAACTCACTTGAAGTATTTTATATATCGTATATCTACATATTAGAATGATAAAATACTATATATACTACCATATGATTGTATATGGAACCTGTGGGATAACTAACCCCAGGTGGTAGGATGGATCACACACACACACACACATACACACACACACACTACCACATGATAGTTTTATATATATAACCCTTAATGTATTTTTTACGATGATTTTTTACGCTCTTATATTTTAACATTAATGCATCGTAATTTTACATTATGTAAATTTGATCTTATTTCATACGAAAAAGAGAACGTAAGAAAATATATAATAGCCGTAAAGAAATACATTCAGAACTTAAGAAAACATATATAGACACGCACACGTTTACCAAAGACAAAAAAGAGCTACATTCAAGATTCAAGGCTATTCCTTTCACACTGCTAACAAATTCCACCATTTCTCCAGCTTGAATCTCGTTCAATCCACAAACATGTCCAATCCCATGTCCTGCTGAGACCACTCGACTGGTTTCAGCCAGTTGAAAGTTCACGTAAAAGTTGGTCCCTCTAAAGACATTTTTCATAAAGCATGATTTCCCGTCAGCATCATGGGTATTTTTTCTCCGGGTGTTTCGATGAGGACCAATTTTGTTGTTCCGGATGTTTCTATCAAGATGGGCAATTATTCTTTCTTGGCTTCTCCTTATGTTCTTGGCAATTCCGACATTGATCTAATTTTGGGCATGTACTTCCTGGCTATGAATAAGGCTCATATTGAAAACAAAAGAAGTCAAGCTGACTCATCCTTTAGAAGATGTGATTATTTTCGTGGCTCGCGATCACACAATTCATCTCTTTGCTCTTAATGAGAAGGGTGAAATCTGGGTGATTTGTCAAATTCCGGTGGTGAATATGTATGAAGATGTCTTTCCAGAAGAATTGCCAGGAATGCCTCCGCACCGGCCAGTCGAGTTTTCGTGATTGATCTTGAGCCCGGAACTGAACTGGTTTGCAAGCGCCCTTATAAACTTGGCCCCGAAGAGCTGAAAGAGTTGAAGAAGCAGCTAGATGAGCAAGAACGTCTGGGTCTGATCAGACCAAGTTCTTCTCCATGGGGTTGTGGGGTTTTGTTGGTCAAGAAGAAAGATGGCATGGACCGGCTTTGTGTTGATTACCGTCCATTGAACAAGAAGACAATCAGAAACAAGTACCCACTTCCCAACATCAATGAGTTGTTTTGACAACTGAAAGGTGTCAAGGTTTTCTCGAAGCTGTGATCTTCGCATGGGCTATCATCAGATTTGCATTCGCGAAGAAGACATTCCTAAGACCGCTTTCAGGACGAGTTTTGGCTCTTATGAGTACACCGTCATGTCGTTTGGTCTTGCTAATGCTCTTCCATCCTTCTCAAGAATGCTGAACTTCATTTTCTCTCCTTTCAAGAATGAGTTCGTCTTGGTCTATTTGGATGATATCCTTGTGTTCTCGGAAGACAGAAGAAGAGCATGCAGAGCATCTCCGCCTTGTGCTTGACAAGTTAAGAGAGCATCTATTCTACGCCAAGTTTGCCAAGTGTGAGTTTTGGCTCAATAAAGTGGTGTACCTTGGGCATGTGATCTCTGCCGAGTGAATTAAGTGCACCCTGAGAAGTTGGAGGCAATCTGAAGTGGGAAACTCCTCAGAATGTGAAGCAGCTTTGGAGCTTCCTCGGGCTTGCTAGTTATTGCAGAAGATTTGTGGAGAACTTCTCTCAAATTTCTAAGCCTGTGTCCAATCTCCTCCAGAAGAGTGTCAAGTATGTTTGGTCTCCTGAGTGTGACGTGGCGTTCAATACGCTCAAGCAGAGACAGACTTCAGCTCCAGTTCTTGTTCCGCCTGAGCAGTCAAAGCCTTTCCAAGTATTCTGTGATGCTTCCCTCCAAGGTCTTGCTGGTGTTCTCATGCAACATAAGAAGATAGTTGCTTTATACCGTCAGTTGAAGCCTACCGAGAAGAACTACTCCACTCATGATCTCGAGTTGGCGGCAATTGTGCGCGCTCTAATGACTTGGAGGCATTTGTTGTTGGGTAGACTAGTTGAGGTGTACAGAGATCAGAAGAGCTTGAAGTATATTTTGACTCAACCCAATCTTAATCTTCGGCAGTCTCGTTGGGTGGAAATGCTTGAGGACTTCAATCCAAGCATTGAGTATACTCTTGGAAAAGCAAATGTCATTGTAGACGCGCTCAGCCGTAAGGCGTACTGCAATAGTCTCATTTTGAAGCCTCTTCAACCCGAGCTTTGTGAAGCCTTCCGCAAGCTCAACCTTCAAATGATTCCGTAAGGTTTTCTTGCCAATCTTCAAGTTTCTCCAACTCTGGAAGATCAGGTTCACCAAGCGCAGCTTCTTGACGCTATGGTGAAGAAAGTGAAGAAAGGTGTGCCCAAGGGCATTCCGAAGTATAAGTGCTTTCGAGTTGATGACAAGGACACCTTGTTCTTTGAGGACCGTCTAGTGGTTCCAAAAGGTGATCTCAAAAAAGTTATCATGGACGAAGCACACAATTCTCTTCTATCGATTCATCCAGGCAGTTCCAAGATGTATCAGGATCTCAAGCAAACCTTCTGGTGGACTCGCATGAAACATGAAATTGCTCAGTTCGTGAACAAGTGTGATGTTCGTCGCAGAGTGAAGGCGGAGCGTCAACGTCCAGCGGGTCTTCTTCAGCCTTTGCCTATCCCAGAGTGGAAATTCGATCATGTGGAGATGGATTTCATCACTGGGTTTCCCAAGTCTAAGAGAGGCAACGATGCCATCTTTGTGGTTATCGACAAGCTGACCAAAGTTGCTCATTTCCTTCCAGTCAAAGAATCTACCTCGGCATCTCAGCTTGCAGAGTTGTATACATCAAGGATAGTTTCTTTGCATGGTATTCCTCAGCTCATATCATCTGACCGTGGAAGCCTCTTTACTTCCAAGTTTTGGGAGTCCTTCCAGAGTGCTATGAGTACCAAGATCCGTTTCAGCACCGCGTTCCATCCGTAGACAAGTGGTCAAGTTGAGAGAGTCAATCAGATCCTTGAAGATATGCTTAGAGCCTGTGTGATTTCGTTCGGCATGAGATGGGAAGATTGCCTTCCATATGCTGAAATCTCATACAACAATAGCTTTCAGGCTAGCTCAGGCAAGGCCCCTTTCGAGATTCTCTATGGCAGGAAGTGTCCACACCCCGCTTAACTGGTCTGAAACCGGTGAGCGTCAGATATTGGGCAATGACATGATCACTAAAGCAGAAGAAATGTGCCGCGTCATTCGTGAGAACCTCAAAGCAGCTCAGTCCCGATAGAAGAGTTATTACGATAACAAACATCAGGATGTTTCCTTTCAAGTTGTTGATCTAGTCTATCTCAGAGTCTCTCCCATGAAGGGCACTAAGCGGTTTGGAATTAAAGGGAGATAGCTCCTCATTTTGTTGGTCCTTTCAAAGTTGTTGGCAAAAGAGGTGGACTTGCATATCAACTAGAGCTTCCTCCAAATTTCACAAATGTGCATGATGTCTTCCATGTTTCTCAGCTCCGGAGGTGCTTCAAGACTCCAGAGCGCACCATTGACCTCCAAGACATTGATCTCCAAGAAGACCTTTCTTATCATGAGCGTCCAGTGGCAATTCTCGAAGAAACTGAGCGTAAGACTCGCAACAAATCTATCAAGTTCCTCAAGGTGAAGTGGTCTCATCATTCAAACAAAGAAGCTACTTGGGAATGTGAGGATCTTCTCTGTTTCCGAATATCCAGAGTTCTTTCGTTCCTAGATCTCGGGTCGAGATCCTCTTGTAGTGTGGGAGAGTTGTGACAGCCCAAGTGCTGTCCCTACCATTTATGGCATTGTATCTTCTATGAACCTTGTTGTCATGAGATTAATGATATGAGTTGAGCCTTGTTATGCCATGTCTTGTTCTTGTGTTCATGCATTCATGCATCATGCATCATTTCATCCATCACGCCATGCCTTGTTTGTGATGTGACCTTGTTGTGGTTGAGTGTGTCCTTGTGTGGTGTGATGTGGTTTGAGTGTATGTGGTGCAACTCCTTCACCTTTCCCCTCTCCTTTTCTTTTCAGCAAAACCCAACCAAATACCCTTTTTTTATTTCCCTTGTCCTTTTATCAACAGAAATAACTTGCTATTAAATTGGTTTTAAATGTTCAAGAGGTAGCCTATGATGTTTTAAAATTATGTGTGTGGTTCTTTTGTTGTTTGAGCTTTATATGTATTTGAGGTTTAAATAACAAGGGGGCTGTTGATTTTAAAACTATTAAAAAAATACTTGCTTCAAAAATCCCCTTGTCAATTTTATTGAATAGTTCTCATTTTCTTTTAGTCAAAAGTAATTTTGCCTTATCAAAAATCCTTTCTGTTTTCTATAGGAGTTTTCCTTCTCTTGCTGTTTTTTTAATAGGAAAACCCTGGTCTTTATTTTCTGTGTGAGAGGGAGGAAGAGCTGGGTCGGCTCCTCCCTGCGCGGCCCAGCCCAGGTGACCAAGCGGCCACCTACTCCGTTTCTTCTCCGTCAGTGGAGCAGAGAGAGAGCGCTCGCCGTGCGTTCACGAAAGCCGAGGAACATCGTCTGCTCCCTCCTATTTAGTCTCGGTGTGCGTGCCGTCCCCCCTAGGGTTCCTCTTCCTCCTAGCGCCGCCGCCGCTCCCTTCTTCCCCCTCCATTGTCCCCTTCCTCTCCTTCTTCCTCTGACAGGTAAGGTTCTGTGAGGTTTAGAGTTTCGTCGGTCGTCGTCGCCGTGCTGTCGCCGCGTCTCTGGTGGCCCTCGTCACCGGTGGCCATGGCATGGAGCTCGAGGGTGCTCGCCGTGCTCCGTTCCCGGTGCTAGGGAGATCCTAGCTCCTCCACAGCGCCGCACCATCGTTGCCGTCATCCGCAAGTAGAAGAGGACGTCGATGGCCATCTTCTTCCTCTTCTTCCCTTTGTCTCGTGGTCGTCTGCGCCCCTGCGTCTCCGACCATCCCCTGTGTGAGCAACCATTTCCCCGTAGCCTTCTTCCCCGTGTAGGCCGCGAATTGTCGCCGCCGTGCTTGCCTCCGCCATGCCCCCAGACGAGTAGAAGCTCGAGCTCGAGCGCCCCTTGCCGCCGCATCCAGTCATTGGTTGAGGCAGGGATGGGTTCCCCTAGGTCCCTGTTCTCCCCGCAGGTGGTCTGTGTCACCAGAGTTGCCCTGTAGCCGCCGGAGTTGCCGCTGCGTCTGCTGTCGCTGTAGTGTTGCTTTTCTTCAGTTTTGTCAGATAGGCGTAGTGGTGTGTATTAGTGGGCTCGTTCCCCTCTCCTGTTAGCAGCCATAGCCCTAGCGTAGTGGTAATGCGGTAGAGGAGAGGCTAGGAGGTCTCGGGTTCGAACCCAACTCCCCCTTTTTGTTGTTTCGTTTTTTCTTTTGTTTCTTTTCTCTTATATGTGTGTGTATGTGTATATGTGTTTTTTTTCTTTTTTTCTTCTGTTTTGTAAAGCATGTGTATGTCTAGGTGTAGTGCATATGTGTGTGTGCATATATGCATATTGGTGTGTGTGTGGTGTTTACATGTATGTGTAGGTGCATATATGCACTTGTGCACATATGTGAGCATATGGGTGTGAGTGATGAGCACCACACACATAGGTGAGTGTGTGCTCATGAGTGTATGTGCCCTATGCACATTTGTATGTGTAGCTTGTGTGTGTGCATGCCATGTGGTGATATGTGTGTAGTGTGTGTGTAGGTTTGGGTGTGTGTGTGTGAGTGACAAGTGGGCATGCCTCACTTGTCATACACTATTTATCTTTTTTTAGCATGTGCCATGTGTTGTAGGATATATTAGTTCATTTCCATTCATAGCTATGTTGCCAAATCTAGACATGTTCAAATATGCTCATGTGCATTTTAAGTAAGTTTTCACTTATAAGAGAGGTGGATGTTTTGCTAGTCTAGCATGTGCCATGATGCTTCATGTGACTTTATGGGTATGATACATGATTTTGGGGTAGAAAGGTCCAAGGAATCCATTGGTGCAATTAGATCTCACTTTTGAGCAAGTTTATAAAACTGTCATTTTCTGCTGTGATGCTACTTTGTCATTTATGCATGAATTAATCCATGCTTGCTTTGGGGCATGTGCCAACATGGAAGTGCTAGTGTTTTATGCCTATTATGCCGTGGTATTTTTGTTTGACATGGGGATCACCCATGTAAGTGGGAACCATGCTCTAAAGTAGCTAACTTAATGTTACTGTTTTCACCATGCTAAATATTTGTCTGAGATTCTGCTATTATTTTCATGCCATGAAGAGTGGTTGCTATCTTGTGATGTGTTGTAAATTAGCTCAAGCTCAGTGCTAGTGTTCTGAAGTAGATGTTGTCTTCTAGCATCCTATTAATTTTCATGCCATGAGGTGGTCTCTAACACCATTAGTTTTTGCTGTCAACTTGCCATCAGGTTAATTCAGATTCCAGAAAACTGTTATTTTCATTGTCCCAGAAATCTGTTTCATCATGCCAACTTGTGAGCTTCATGCTTATTGACGTGTGCCTCCTTTCCAGGTTGTGTAGTTGGATAAGTTGATGAGTATGTTATGTAGTTTCTGTCAATACCTTGTTTGTAGCTGTAGGATTCCTGTAGCTCAAGTTATTGGCTATGAAAGTTGCTATGTTGCTGTTTTGTGGCAGATTGCTTGTTTTATTGTTTTGTGACTTGTGGGAGTTATACTCCACGGAATTGCTTGATCTTTGGCTCTATTGTGGTTGGTTTTCATTGCCTAACCAGTGGCTACCTTGGAAAGCCAAGGAAGAGCCCATGTCCTTCTTGTCTTGTGTTTTGCATTCGTATCTTGTCGTGAGCGTATCGTGAGAACCGTAACTCCGTTTCCTACGTTCTTCATATGCATTTTAATTAGTTTTACATGATGCATCCATATTTGCCATGTTCATGAATGTCTAAATAACTTAACATAAGGTTCTGTCTAGCTTCATTAATAACCAATCGTTTGCATGGGAAACATGACTAGTTAGGTTTGCCCTGTTACAAACTCTTCACATAAGCATGCATCATTCTTGCTTGTGCATTGCACCATGGTTCCTTGTTTATACTTGCTGTTTCTTTTGGGTAGACGTGAGTGTTGAGACTGAGTACGAGGATCCAGGAGCACTACGAGGACCCAACTACTTGTCCCTCTGAAGAACCAACAGGCAAGATGATCGTACCCGGATCCCGATACTATTTTTGCTTGCTAGTTGTCTCGCTCTTATCGTTACAATTGCGCTACCTACCACTTGAATGTCAGCCTCCTAATTGCCATGATAGCCTCTAACCCTCCACATCCTAGCAAACCTTTGATTGGCTAAGTTACCGCTGCTCATCCCCTCTTATAGCATTCTTAGTTGCAGGTGCAGGTTGTTCCATGTGATAACATGGATTTGGAATATCACAATATTATATGTTATTTAATTTAATGCACATATATATCTTGGTATTGGTGGAAGGCTTGGCCTTTTGCTAGGTGTTTTGTTCCACTGTTACCGCCATAGTTTCTTGCTACCGGTGTTATGTTTCCATACTTTGCGCTCCTAACATGCTCGGGGTTGTTATGGGGACCCCCTTGTTTATTCGGTTGAGATTAAAACTTGTCTGGCAAGACCCAACTTTGGTGCTACATTTGCTTAACAACTTAATAAAATTTGTATAGGGCTTTGCAACCCCGTAGACAATTAATCAACCCCCGGGCCAGTGCTCCTCTTGAGTGTTGGTCCAAACTAGAGCACCGTGCGGGGCCAACCCGGGGCTACTCGGGAGATTTCTATCAGGCCACCGTATGCTTCTCTTATCCGTCGTGTCCTGAGAATGAGATACGCGGCTCTTATCGGGTTCGTCGACACGTCGGGCGGTCTTTCTGGATTTGTTTTACCTTTATCGAGTGTCTTGCATGTGGACTCTGACTTTCTTCGGGTTATCTCGGGGTGTTGGAATTCCTTTGGAGTTGCCTAGGATGATCACGAGATCCATTGTCGAGGCTATTCCTGCGGAGTGTGGTTAATTTGTGATGGACTAGTTGGACCACCCCTGTAGGGTCAAATCTTTCGGAAAGCCGTGCCCGCGGTTATGTGGCAACTTAGATATTTGTTTAACACCCGGTTATAGTTAACTTGAAGTAAACTCTAAATAAAATGCACCAACTATGTGAGTAACCGTGACCGTCTCTGCTCGTGAACTTGAACCGAGAGAGAACGCGGTGGGGTTATGATTGACGTAAGTAAGTGTTTAGGATCTCATAGAGGTCATTCTAGATTCGATTGTTCATCATAGGCCACATATTTATTTTCATGTTACGTAAGTTTAGCCACCATAAATGCTAAGTGCTGCTGCAAACTAAACACATACCCCATCCCAACCTTTAAGCTTGAATAGTCTCGGTACCCAGGTGCATGATTGCTAAGTCCTTGTGGCTCACAGATTACTACAACAATCCAGGTATAGGTACATTTGAGTTCGTGCAGGATGACCTGACGCAGCTCCAATGGGAGTATAACGAGGAAAAAAGCAGGATATAGTGACTTACCCAAATGAGTAGAGGACCATGGTCGTGATGTTCGGGACTAGCGAGATAGTATCATTGCATCTGTTTTTATCGTTTGTTTTCGTCCGTAGCCGGACCCTGTCTTCATATTGATGTTTGAACTCTTGTGTGGAATTGTAATTTAGTATGTGGAGAGTGTAAGCCAACCCTTATACTTATCCCTTCTCTGATATATGATGTGATGATGCTATACTTGCGAACGACAAGATGTGCCTCTATCCCTTGCGAGGCCCCAGTGCCTTAATATGGATAGGCGCGCATCTTGGGCGTGACATCCTCAAAGACCACATCGTGCGTCACCTGTGCTTTCTTCTCCGCGGGTTCGTAGACGCGATAGGCTTTCGCGCCTTCCTCGTAGCCGATCAGCACCATGGGTGTCGAGCGATCTGCCAGCTTGTCGATGCCGGGGCCGAGGCGCTTGACGTGTGCCACACAGCCAAACGTGCGGAAGTGGTGCACGCTGGCCTTCCGCCTGTGCCATGCCTCATACGGCGTGACCCCGTTGATGCTTCTGGTGGGGGATCGATCGAGGATGTAAATGGCAGTTTTTACTGCCCCCAGAAGCTGCTCAGCATGCCCATCACCTTGAGGAGGCACCGTGCCATCTCGACGACTGTTTGAGTGCGGTGCTCCACGATGCCGTTCAGCTGCGGCATGTACGGCGTCGTGGTCTGGTGCCTGATGCCGCTCTCCGCACAGTACAGCTTGAACTCGCCGGAGTTAAACTCACCACCCCGGTCTGATCGGAACGCGAGCAACCGGCACTACCCCCGCGCCTCGGCTGCTGCCTTCACCTTCTTGAATTTTGCAAACGCCTCATCCTTCGACCTGAGCATCTCAACCCACATATATCTGCTGTAATCATCGACCACTAGCAGAAAGTACCTGCTACCGTCGAGCGTCGTTCGTGTGATCGGTCCGCACAGATCTGTGTGCACGAGCTCCAACGCGTGCTCTGTGCGGTACATCGCCGCCGGGGGAAATGGCAGGCGGTGTTGTTTGCCAAGCGCACAACCATCGCAGAACTGCTCCACATGTTCAATGGTGGGGAGGCCGCGCACCATGTTCTTGCTCGCGAGCACGCGCAACACACGAAAGTGGAGGTGCCCATACCGGGCATGCCAGAGCCACGCTGTGTCATCCGCTTTGGCGAGTAGGCATACATGCGTGGCAATGACTAGGTTGAGGACGTACAGCTGGTTCTTTCGTCGCGGAACGCGCACGAGCGGTACCTTGTGCCGATCGTAGATGTTTAGCATGCCGTTGTCGATGACGATCGTACACCCGTTCTCGTCCATCTGGACCAACGAGATGATGTTGCTCTTAAGGATGGGGATAAAGTACACCTCTGAGAGTGCATGTTGCTCCCCGTTCAGGCACTCAAAGCCACGGTGCCCTTGCCCCGGATACTGACGGCCGAGCCGTCTCCAAAGCGCATGGTGCCCTGCACCGTCTCATCGATCACCATGAACATGTCCTTGCTCCCCGCCATGTGGCTCGTGGCGCCTGAGTCAAGGTACTAGGCGCCGTTACCGGCGTCGACGGGTACCACGCGCTCCTCATTGAGAAGCACCGCCTACGACGCGACGATGTCACCATGCTCCATGGTCAGGTGTTCGACGGCATGCCCCATTGGGAGTGCCGGTTCGACATCGTCCGGCCCTTGCATGAGGTTCACTTCCCCTCGGTGCTCGCGCCGTGGCTCGTGACACTCGCGCGAGAAGTGCCTCTCCACACCGCAGTTGTAGCACTTGAGCTTCGACTTGCCCTTGTTCCTCTCGCCATCGGCGTTGTCACGCCCAGCATTCTCCTGGCCGGCTTTGTCCCGCCCGGAGTTGTTATTGCCGCGTCCGCCGTTGCCACGACCGCCGTTGTTCCGGCGGTTGCCCCTCCCGCCGTTCAAGCCGCCAGGGCCCCCTAAGGAGCCCTCCCCGGGACTCCTCCGTTTCAGCCATGCGTGCCACTCACTTTCCGTGAGAAGGAGCTGGGCGCCGCCAGCACTGTCAGCCCCAGGCTGCGTGTACCGGTCCTCGACAGCTTGTAGGCGGCTAGTTACCTCCTCGATGGACATGGTTTTGAGGTCCATCAAGGTCTTTATCAAGATGGCAACCTGCATGAACTTAGGCAGAACGGAGTGCAACAATTTTCTCACCGCCTTTACTTCTTCGACGGTGTCCCCGAGCGCCTGCAGGTCGTTGACGAGGCCGGTGAGATGCAACACGAAGTCCTCGACGGTTTCCCCGTCCTTGAACGCCATTGCTTCGAATTCAACACGAAGTCGCTGCGCCTTGGCCTCGCGAACGCGTTCCACGCCGACGCGCATGGCGGCGATGGCGTCCAGGCATCCTTGGCGGATTCCTTGCCGGCTAGTGCCTGGAGCATCTCCGGTGGTACCGCACACAGGATGGCGGAGAGAGCGTTGCGATCATCCTGCTCGACGTCGGTCCCTTGCTCGACGGCGCACCACAGGCCCTGGGTCTGCAGCCTCACGCGCATGAGCAGCGCCCAGTCCTCGTAATTGGTGCGGGTGAGCGTGGGGTACTGCTGCGGGTTTCCCATGCCGGCAGCTCCCTGCTGAACCTGGTGTACCACCACCTCGCGCCGCGGCCTGGCCCTCGACAGGCTGCGCCCACGACGTTCGCCGGACCTCTACGGCGTCAGTGACCTGTCCGGCGTTCCGGCCATCTCCGCAGGACCTTCTCACGAGGCTTTGATGCCAATTGTTGTTGTAGCGACGAGTGTGAGAGCTAAGAGGTAAGTACAGAGACAAGATGATTTTGTGCTGCGCAACTGACTTGCATCATTTTCTGCTCTTCTTATTTATCGTCCGTTACAACTTACAACCAACAGAACACCCTATTCAACAGGCCACGATCAAGCATAACGGCCGCGCCATCCCACGGCCACTTCCTCGTCGCCCTTGCAGCCGCTATGTCCGGCATGATCTCGTGTCATCCCACGAGAACGAACATTGCGGCATCTTATCTACTGAAAGAAAAAACAAACTACCCTATGAGCGTGCACGAGAACAGGCTCCCAGCACTCACACTCTTATTCTGACGAAACTAAAAAACCGGACAACTGAACATGTGCAGCAGGATTCAGAGTCCTACATCATTGGCCATCAGATCTCAAGACCCGGCAGCGACACGGAATGTGCATGTTGTCCTCGCGACGCACGGACCGCTGCGATCCTCCGCGTCCGGCGAGCTCCGTTCCCAGAACCGGGACAACGACGAGGAGAAGCCGATGTTTGTCCAGAACTCCTACAAAAGCTCATTCTCCATCTTACCTGATGACTAAGAGGCTTAGGAATAAGTAACCATATCAGCGGAAAATAAAAATTCTAAACAATATAACTAAGTATATTGATCACATCATGTATATAGTGACATCTTCCCTCAATACCTTTATGTTGTGATATTGAATTCATGCTCCAACCAACTCATCAAAAAGTCAGAACAGTTGGAGAGAGGCGAACAATATATTTCAACACCCGTCACATATAGGATATTTTAGTCCTTAAACATGGGATCGATGTTGGCCGCAAAATCTTTTTATCTTAATACTGTGTTGGCAGGGTCTTGAACTCAAGATCTCTTGGTTCTGATACCATATTGAATTCATGCTCCAGTCAACTCATCCAAAAGTCAGAACTGGTGGAGGAAGGCTGGCAATATATTTCAAAAAACCCTCACGTCTAGGCTATTTTAGTCGTTAGACGTATGATCGATATAGGACGCATAATCTTTTTATTTCAATACTGCGTTGGCAGGGTTTTGAACCCAAGACCTCTTGGCTTCGATACCTTATTGAATTCATGCTACAACCAACTCATTCAGAAGTCCAAAGTATGGAGGAAAGCGGCAATATATTTTAATATGTGAAACATGGGATTTCTTGAAAGCTTGCTTACACCTTCCACAATCTTCGAAGTTCACATAAATTCTGTTGAATCACTTTCTAAGTCCGTGAATAATGTTACCCAGCAAGTAAACACACATTATTATTTAGAAATACAACTCAGTTTTGACAAATATGATGGTCTATTTAGCCCAGGGAAGTCGACCCCGCTCACCACTTGTAGCTACATATTTTGGCTTTGGTCAATCATGTTGCATTGAATATTTCTTGTCTTCCCACATCACAACCCTCATGTGTGCCTTCTCCACCTGTGAATTATGCATATGATACATAAACAATGAGAAAAATGTGCCGCATCATTATTAGTTGCCTAATATAAATTTGATTACTATCTTCCTATCGATTTTCTGCCTTATCACAGAATTCTTAGAAATATTTCCAAAGTCATACTTTGTAAAGTTGATCAGGATATAAAAATAAGATCTGAAGCAACACATAAAGACAATACAATAATATTTTGATTGAATAGTATAGACGTTATATACTTTTCGCATTGCTACCTCCTTCTCAAATAAGAGGCATATAAATTGAGTAAAAACTGTCAACTATTTGTAAACTTTATTCAACTTTGTATATCATGAGCAATATGTGGCCCCGTTCTCCATGTCGCCTGCATCTGGTAACACGGGGGAAACCCTCGATGCCGCCGCTACCGCCTCCTACAACGTCACTGCCGGAGGGCTGGCCGATGAATGTCGTGCCGTGCTCAAGGATGCTGGCGGCGGGGCGGTTTTTGCCCCCACCCTCGCATTGAAGCCCGAAATGACGCCGACATGCTTCTCGTCTCGCGTGCCTCAGATGGGACGGGGGCTTGCCATTTGGCCGGCGCACTGGCAGCCGGATCCTAGTGTCGCACAATGGTGCTCTTGCTGGGCGCCGGCGGTGAAGCCTTGGTGCACGCGTCTGGCTTCTCCACTAGACGACGAATCTTGCCGGCGTGCCTTGATCCGTGCATGCAGGTACCGTGTCAACGAGCAGATTTGGCGGCTGTCTTGGCTCCAGTGTCTGTCTGCGGGCATCCGGCATCCCTGTTGTTCTCTATCAAGTGTGGAGGCTAATGTGGGCGAAGGCGGCAGCCATGGGTTTGGGACCTTGCCTAGATATTTCATCGGTTACGGCGACATAGTTGGGGGCCTGACGGTGCTGGATAGACACCGTGGTCATGCCCACGGTGATCGTCCAGGCGGTAGCGATCTTGACCGGGGCGTGGTGGGGGCCTACTGACGTGATAATAATGGTGGAGGTCCTCATGCTCTTCTCGCATCAAGACAACGTCCTACATGTTTGGTCCTCCTTGATCTGGTCATCAATGTGTCCCGCAACTGCTACCAGAAATCTTGTCAAGGATATCTGGATCAGCTAGAATTCGGTTGTGCATGTCCATATCAGCCTATGAGGTTCCATTAGGGCGTGGCGTGAAGCTTTGTTGTTTGTTGATACCATAGAACATGTCGGCTTCTCGATTTCCATATTAATTGTAGACAGTTATGGAGAAAGTCATGATGGTTGAGATCAGAGGGTCAATTAGACATATATTGCAATAGTTAAGGGAAATACACTTTGGTTCCTGTTTGTATATGCACCCTAGCTATATGGGATTTTTTTAATAATTAATTAAAAGTCAAAACAGTTCTGAAGTATTTTTAGGTTAAACTTGATTGTTTTGCACCGGTATATAAATTTTCCTGAAAAAAAGTCAACATTAACTTCTAGGCAAAAAAGACAAAATTATTTGCAACTATAAGTCACCATTCACACTATTTTCACCAAAAAATTGTCTTTTTGGAAAGAAGTCAAAGTTTAATTTTTTTGTGGATTTTTTCTCAGAAGTACAATGAAATGTCAAGCTTATTTAAAAAATATTTTCAGAATTTTTTAACTTTGTGTTGAATTGCTTAAAAATGCATATAGGATGTATATACACCCATGTTTAAAAAGTTCCCATCCATTAGTTAACCGTTACCAAATAAATAATGCATAGCTGCCAGAATTTTTTTACATGCTTTTTATCATAGCAATGGTCTATATGTGTAGACTGAGTATTCCATCCACTCTAAACAGGTAAAAACTTCAGAGAGAGAGAGAGATGTTTCCTACCACCAGGTGGTAGTTACTGTCACTTGAGATTTGTATGTTGTATGTAGTCTCTATCGAATTGGGATGTATGTGCACGTAATATATAGTATATAAGAATATGTAGTACATATACTATTTTGTGATAGTGCGAATCATATTTTGAGTATGATTTTTCTTACATATAAATATATATGTAGTTTAGAGATATAATAAAAATCATGGGTTAACTTGCAATTTTTTGATATAACTCACTTTGAAGTATTTTATATATCGTATATCTACATATTTAGAATGATAAAATACTATATATACTACCATATGATTGTATATGGAACCTGTGGGATAACTAACCCCAGGTGGTAGGATGGATCACACACACACACACACATACACACACACACACTACCACATGATAGTTTTATATATATAACCCTTAATGTATTTTTTACGATGATTTTTTACGCTCTTATATTTTAACATTAATGCATCGTAATTTTACATTATGTAAATTTGATCTTATTTCATACGAAAAAGAGAACGTAAGAAAATATATAATAGCCGTAAAGAAATACATTCAGAACTTAAGAAAACATATATAGACACGCACACCGTTACCAAAGACAAAAAGAGCTACATTCAAGATTCAAGGCTATTCCTTTCACACTGCTAACAAATTCCACCATTTCTCCAGCTTGAATCTCGTTCAATCCACAAACATGTCCAATCCCATGTCCTGCTGAGACCACTCGACTGGTTTCAGCCAGTTGAAAGTTCACGTAAAAGTTGGTCCCTCTAAAGACATTTTTCATAAAGCATGATTTCCCGTCAGCATCATTGGGTATTTTTTCTCCGGGTGTTTCGATGAGGACCAATTTTGTTGTTCCGGATGTTTCTATCAAGATGGGCAATTATTCTTTCTTGGCTTCTCCTTATGTTCTTGGCAATTCCGACATTGATCTAATTTTGGGCATGTACTTCCTGGCTATGAATAAGGCTCATATTGAAAACAAAAGAAGTCAAGCTGACTCATCCTTTAGAAGATGTGATTATTTTCGTGGCTCGCGATCACACAATTCATCTCTTTGCTCTTAATGAGAAGGGTGAAATCTGGGTGATTTGTCAAATTCCGGTGGTGAATATGTATGAAGATGTCTTTCCAGAAGAATTGCCAGGAATGCCTCCGCACCGGCCAGTCGAGTTCGTGATTGATCTTGAGCCCGGAACTGAACTGGTTTGCAAGCGCCCTTATAAACTTGGCCCCGAAGAGCTGAAAGAGTTGAAGAAGCAGCTAGATGAGCAAGAACGTCTGGGTCTGATCAGACCAAGTTCTTCTCCATGGGGTTGTGGGGTTTTGTTGGTCAAGAAGAAAGATGGCATGGACCGGCTTTGTGTTGATTACCGTCCATTGAACAAGAAGACAATCAGAAACAAGTACCCACTTCCCAACATCAATGAGTTGTTTTGACAACTGAAAGGTGTCAAGGTTTTCTCGAAGCTTGATCTTCGCATGGGCTATCATCAGATTTGCATTCGCGAAGAAGACATTCCTAAGACCGCTTTCAGGACGAGTTTTGGCTCTTATGAGTACACCGTCATGTCGTTTGGTCTTGCTAATGCTCTTCCATCCTTCTCAAGAATGATGAACTTCATTTTCTCTCCTTTCAAGAATGAGTTCGTCTTGGTCTATTTGGATGATATCCTTGTGTTCTCGAAGACAGAAGAAGAGCATGCAGAGCATCTCCGCCTTGTGCTTGACAAGTTAAGAGAGCATCTATTCTACGCCAAGTTTGCCAAGTGTGAGTTTTGGCTCAATAAAGTGGTGTACCTTGGGCATGTGATCTCTGCCGAGTGAATTAAAGTGCACCCTGAGAAAGTTGAGGCAATCTTGAAGTGGGAAACTCCTCAGAATGTGAAGCAGCTTTGGAGCTTCCTCGGGCTTGCTAGTTATTGCAGAAGATTTGTGGAGAACTTCTCTCAAATTTCTAAGCCTGTGTCCAATCTCCTCCAGAAGAGTGTCAAGTATGTTTGGTCTCCTGAGTGTGACGTGGCGTTCAATACGCTCAAGCAGAGACAGACTTCAGCTCCAGTTCTTGTTCCGCCTGAGCAGTCAAAGCCTTTCCAAGTATTCTGTGATGCTTCCCTCCAAGGTCTTGCTGGTGTTCTCATGCAACATAAGAAGATAGTTGCTTATACCGTCAGTTGAAGCCTACCGAGAAGAACTACTCCACTCATGATCTCGAGTTGGCGGCAATTGTGCGCGCTCTAATGACTTGGAGGCATTTGTTGTTGGGTAGACTAGTTGAGGTGTACAGAGATCAGAAGAGCTTGAAGTATATTTTGACTCAACCCAATCTTAATCTTCGGCAGTCTCGTTGGGTGGAAATGCTTGAGGACTTCAATCCAAGCATTGAGTATACTCTTGGAAAAGCAAATGTCATTGTAGACGCGCTCAGCCGTAAGGCGTACTGCAATAGTCTCATTTTGAAGCCTCTTCAACCCGAGCTTTGTGAAGCCTTCCGCAAGCTCAACCTTCAAATGATTCCGTAAGGTTTTCTTGCCAATCTTCAAGTTTCTCCAACTCTGGAAGATCAGGTTCACCAAGCGCAGCTTCTTGACGCTATGGTGAAGAAAGTGAAGAAAGGTGTGCCCAAGGGCATTCCGAAGTATAAGTGCTTTCGAGTTGATGACAAGGACACCTTGTTCTTTGAGGACCGTCTAGTGGTTCCAAAAGGTGATCTCAAAAAAGTTATCATGGACGAAGCACACAATTCTCTTCTATCGATTCATCCAGGCAGTTCCAAGATGTATCAGGATCTCAAGCAAACCTTCTGGTGGACTCGCATGAAACATGAAATTGCTCAGTTCGTGAACAAGTGTGATGTTCGTCGCAGAGTGAAGGCGGAGCGTCAACGTCCAGCGGGTCTTCTTCAGCCTTTGCCTATCCCAGAGTGGAAATTCGATCATGTGGAGATGGATTTCATCACTGGGTTTCCCAAGTCTAAGAGAGGCAACGATGCCATCTTTGTGGTTATCGACAAGCTGACCAAAGTTGCTCATTTCCTTCCAGTCAAAGAATCTACCTCGGCATCTCAGCTTGCAGAGTTGTATACATCAAGGATAGTTTCTTTGCATGGTATTCCTCAGCTCATATCATCTGACCGTGGAAGCCTCTTTACTTCCAAGTTTTGGGAGTCCTTCCAGAGTGCTATGAGTACCAAGATCCGTTTCAGCACCGCGTTCCATCCGTAGACAAGTGGTCAAGTTGAGAGAGTCAATCAGATCCTTGAAGATATGCTTAGAGCCTGTGTGATTTCGTTCGGCATGAGATGGGAAGATTGCCTTCCATATGCTGAAATCTCATACAACAATAGCTTTCAGGCTAGCTCAGGCAAGGCCCCTTTCGAGATTCTCTATGGCAGGAAGTGTCACACCCCGCTTAACTGGTCTGAAACCGGTGAGCGTCAGATATTGGGCAATGACATGATCACTAAAGCAGAAGAAATGTGCCGCGTCATTCGTGAGAACCTCAAAGCAGCTCAGTCCCGATAGAAGAGTTATTACGATAACAAACATCAGGATGTTTCCTTTCAAGTTGTTGATCTAGTCTATCTCAGAGTCTCTCCCATGAAGGGCACTAAGCGGTTTGGAATTAAAGGGAAGATAGCTCCTCATTTTGTTGGTCCTTTCAAAGTTGTTGGCAAAAGAGGTGGACTTGCATATCAACTAGAGCTTCCTCCAAATTTCACAAATGTGCATGATGTCTTCCATGTTTCTCAGCTCCGGAGGTGCTTCAAGACTCCAGAGCGCACCATTGACCTCCAAGACATTGATCTCCAAGAAGACCTTTCTTATCATGAGCGTCCAGTGGCAATTCTCGAAGAAACTGAGCGTAAGACTCGCAACAAATCTATCAAGTTCCTCAAGGTGAAGTGGTCTCATCATTCAAACAAAGAAGCTACTTGGGAATGTGAGGATCTTCTCTGTTCCGAATATCCAGAGTTCTTTCGTTCCTAGATCTCGGGTCGAGATCCTCTTGTAGTGTGGGAGAGTTGTGACAGCCCAAGTGCTGTCCCTACCATTTATGGCATTGTATCTTCTATGAACCTTGTTGTCATGAGATTAATGATATGAGTTTGAGCCTTGTTATGCCATGTCTTGTTCTTGTGTTCATGCATTCATGCATCATGCATCATTTCATCCATCACGCCATGCCTTGTTTGTGATGTGACCTTGTTGTGGTTGAGTGTGTCCTTGTGTGGTGTGATGTGGTTTGAGTGTATGTGGTGCAACTCCTTCACCTTTCCCCTCTCCTTTTCTTTTCAGCAAAACCCAACCAAATACCCTTTTTTTATTTCCCTTGTCCTTTTATCAACAGAAATAACTTGCTATTAAATTGGTTTTAAATGTTCAAGAGGTAGCCTATGATGTTTTAAAATTATGTGTGTGGTTCTTTTGTTGTTTGAGCTTTATATGTATTTGAGGTTTAAATAACAAGGGGGCTGTTGATTTTAAAACTATTAAAAAAATACTTGCTTCAAAAATCCCCTTGTCAATTTTATTGAATAGTTCTCATTTTCTTTTAGTCAAAAGTAATTTTGCCTTATCAAAAATCCTTTCTGTTTTCTATAGGAGTTTTCCTTCTCTTGCTGTTTTTTTAATAGGAAAACCCTGGTCTTTATTTTCTGTGTGAGAGGGAGGAAGAGCTGGGTCGGCTCCTCCCTGCGCGGCCCAGCCCAGGTGACCAAGCGGCCACCTACTCCGTTTCTTCTCCGTCAGTGGAGCAGAGAGAGAGCGCTCGCCGTGCGTTCACGAAAGCCGAGGAACATCGTCTGCTCCCTCCTATTTAGTCTCGGTGTGCGTGCCGTCCCCCCTAGGGTTCCTCTTCCTCCTAGCGCCGCCGCCGCTCCCTTCTTCCCCCTCCATTGTCCCCTTCCTCTCCTTCTTCCTCTGACAGGTAAGGTTCTGTGAGGTTTAGAGTTTCGTCGGTCGTCGTCGCCGTGCTGTCGCCGCGTCTCTGGTGGCCCTCGTCACCGGTGGCCATGGCATGGAGCTCGAGGGTGCTCGCCGTGCTCCGTTCCCGGTGCTAGGGAGATCCTAGCTCCTCCACAGCGCCGCACCATCGTTGCCGTCATCCGCAAGTAGAAGAGGACGTCGATGGCCATCTTCTTCCTCTTCTTCCCTTTGTCTCGTGGTCGTCTGCGCCCCTGCGTCTCCGACCATCCCCTGTGTGAGCAACCATTTCCCCGTAGCCTTCTTCCCCGTGTAGGCCGCGAATTGTCGCCGCCGTGCTTGCCTCCGCCATGCCCCCAGACGAGTAGAAGCTCGAGCTCGAGCGCCCCTTGCCGCCGCATCCAGTCATTGGTTGAGGCAGGGATGGGTTCCCCTAGGTCCCTGTTCTCCCCGCAGGTGGTCTGTGTCACCAGAGTTGCCCTGTAGCCGCCGGAGTTGCCGCTGCGTCTGCTGTCGCTGTAGTGTTGCTTTTCTTCAGTTTTGTCAGATAGGCGTAGTGGTGTGTATTAGTGGGCTCGTTCCCCTCTCCTGTTAGCAGCCATAGCCCTAGCGTAGTGGTAATGCGGTAGAGGAGAGGCTAGGAGGTCTCGGGTTCGAACCCAACTCCCCCTTTTTGTTGTTTCGTTTTTTCTTTTGTTTCTTTTCTCTTATATGTGTGTGTATGTGTATATGTGTTTTTTTTCTTTTTTTTCTTCTGTTTTGTAAAGCATGTGTATGTCTAGGTGTAGTGCATATGTGTGTGTGCATATATGCATATTGGTGTGTGTGTGGTGTTTACATGTATGTGTAGGTGCATATATGCACTTGTGCACATATGTGAGCATATGGGTGTGAGTGATGAGCACCACACACATAGGTGAGTGTGTGCTCATGAGTGTATGTGCCCTATGCACATTTGTATGTGTAGCTTGTGTGTGTGCATGCCATGTGGTGATATGTGTGTAGTGTGTGTGTAGGTTTGGGTGTGTGTGTGTGAGTGACAAGTGGGCATGCCTCACTTGTCATACACTATTTATCTTTTTTTAGCATGTGCCATGTGTTGTAGGATATATTAGTTCATTTCCATTCATAGCTATGTTGCCAAATCTAGACATGTTCAAATATGCTCATGTGCATTTTAAGTAAGTTTTCACTTATAAGAGAGGTGGATGTTTTGCTAGTCTAGCATGTGCCATGATGCTTCATGTGACTTTATGGGTATGATACATGATTTTGGGGTAGAAAGGTCCAAGGAATCCATTGGTGCAATTAGATCTCACTTTTGAGCAAGTTTATAAAACTGTCATTTTCTGCTGTGATGCTACTTTGTCATTTATGCATGAATTAATCCATGCTTGCTTTGGGGCATGTGCCAACATGGAAGTGCTAGTGTTTTATGCCTATTATGCCGTGGTATTTTTGTTTGACATGGGGATCACCCATGTAAGTGGGAACCATGCTCTAAAGTAGCTAACTTAATGTTACTGTTTTCACCATGCTAAATATTTGTCTGAGATTCTGCTATTATTTTCATGCCATGAAGAGTGGTTGCTATCTTGTGATGTGTTGTAAATTAGCTCAAGCTCAGTGCTAGTGTTCTGAAGTAGATGTTGTCTTCTAGCATCCTATTAATTTTCATGCCATGAGGTGGTCTCTAACACCATTAGTTTTTGCTGTCAACTTGCCATCAGGTTAATTCAGATTCCAGAAAACTGTTATTTTCATTGTCCCAGAAATCTGTTTCATCATGCCAACTTGTGAGCTTCATGCTTATTGACGTGTGCCTCCTTTCCAGGTTGTGTAGTTGGATAAGTTGATGAGTATGTTATGTAGTTTCTGTCAATACCTTGTTTGTAGCTGTAGGATTCCTGTAGCTCAAGTTATTGGCTATGAAAGTTGCTATGTTGCTGTTTTGTGGCAGATTGCTTGTTTTATTGTTTTGTGACTTGTGGGAGTTATACTCCACGGAATTGCTTGATCTTTGGCTCTATTGTGGTTGGTTTTCATTGCCTAACCAGTGGCTACCTTGGAAAGCCAAGGAAGAGCCCATGTCCTTCTTGTCTTGTGTTTTGCATTCGTATCTTGTCGTGAGCGTATCGTGAGAACCGTAACTCCGTTTCCTACGTTCTTCATATGCATTTTAATTAGTTTTACATGATGCATCCATATTTGCCATGTTCATGAATGTCTAAATAACTTAACATAAGGTTCTGTCTAGCTTCATTAATAACCAATCGTTTGCATGGGAAACATGACTAGTTAGGTTTGCCCTGTTACAAACTCTTCACATAAGCATGCATCATTCTTGCTTGTGCATTGCACCATGGTTCCTTGTTTATACTTGCTGTTTCTTTTGGGTAGACGTGAGTGTTGAGACTGAGTACGAGGATCCAGGAGCACTACGAGGACCCAACTACTTGTCCCTCTGAAGAACCAACAGGCAAGATGATCGTACCCGGATCCCGATACTATTTTTGCTTGCTAGTTGTCTCGCTCTTATCGTTACAATTGCGCTACCTACCACTTGAATGTCAGCCTCCTAATTGCCATGATAGCCTCTAACCCTCCACATCCTAGCAAACCTTTGATTGGCTAAGTTACCGCTGCTCATCCCCTCTTATAGCATTCTTAGTTGCAGGTGCAGGTTGTTCCATGTGATAACATGGATTTGGAATATCACAATATTATATGTTATTTAATTTAATGCACATATATATCTTGGTATTGGTGGAAGGCTTGGCCTTTTGCTAGGTGTTTTGTTCCACTGTTACCGCCATAGTTTCTTGCTACCGGTGTTATGTTTCCATACTTTGCGCTCCTAACATGCTCGGGGTTGTTATGGGGACCCCCTTGTTTATTCGGTTGAGATTAAAACTTGTCTGGCAAGACCCAACTTTGGTGCTACATTTGCTTAACAACTTAATAAAATTTGTATAGGGCTTTGCAACCCCGTAGACAATTAATCAACCCCCGGGCCAGTGCTCCTCTTGAGTGTTGGTCCAAACTAGAGCACCGTGCGGGGCCAACCCGGGGCTACTCGGGAGATTTCTATCAGGCCACCGTATGCTTCTCTTATCCGTCGTGTCCTGAGAATGAGATACGCGGCTCTTATCGGGTTCGTCGACACGTCGGGCGGTCTTTCTGGATTTGTTTTACCTTTATCGAGTGTCTTGCATGTGGACTCTGACTTTCTTCGGGTTATCTCGGGGTGTTGGAATTCCTTTGGAGTTGCCTAGGATGATCACGAGATCCATTGTCGAGGCTATTCCTGCGGAGTGTGGTTAATTTGTGATGGACTAGTTGGACCACCCCTGTAGGGTCAAATCTTTCGGAAAGCCGTGCCCGCGGTTATGTGGCAACTTAGATATTTGTTTAACACCCGGTTATAGTTAACTTGAAGTAAACTCTAAATAAAATGCACCAACTATGTGAGTAACCGTGACCGTCTCTGCTCGTGAACTTGAACCGAGAGAGAACGCGGTGGGGTTATGATTGACGTAAGTAAGTGTTTAGGATCTCATAGAGGTCATTCTAGATTCGATTGTTCATCATAGGCCACATATTTATTTTCATGTTACGTAAGTTTAGCCACCATAAATGCTAAGTGCTGCTGCAAACTAAACACATACCCCATCCCAACCTTTAAGCTTGAATAGTCTCGGTACCCAGGTGCATGATTGCTAAGTCCTTGTGGCTCACAGATTACTACAACAATCCAGGTATAGGTACATTTGAGTTCGTGCAGGATGACCTGACGCAGCTCCAATGGGAGTATAACGAGGAAAAAAGCAGGATATAGTGACTTACCCAAATGAGTAGAGGACCATGGTCGTGATGTTCGGGACTAGCGAGATAGTATCATTGCATCTGTTTTTATCGTTTGTTTTCGTCCGTAGCCGGACCCTGTCTTCATATTGATGTTTGAACTCTTGTGTGGAATTGTAATTTAGTATGTGGAGAGTGTAAGCCAACCCTTATACTTATCCCTTCTCTGATATATGATGTGATGATGCTATACTTGCGAACGACAAGATGTGCCTCTATCCCTTGCGAGGCCCCAGTGCCTTAATATGGATAGGCGCGCATCTTGGGCGTGACATCCTCAAAGACCACATCGTGCGTCACCTGTGCTTTCTTCTCCGCGGGTTCGTAGACGCGATAGGCTTTCGCGCCTTCCTCGTAGCCGATCAGCACCATGGGTGTCGAGCGATCTGCCAGCTTGTCGATGCCGGGGCCGAGGCGCTTGACGTGTGCCACACAGCCAAACGTGCGGAAGTGGTGCACGCTGGCCTTCCGCCTGTGCCATGCCTCATACGGCGTGACCCCGTTGATGCTTCTGGTGGGGGATCGATCGAGGATGTAAATGGCAGTTTTTACTGCCCCCAGAAGCTGCTCAGCATGCCCATCACCTTGAGGAGGCACCGTGCCATCTCGACGACTGTTTGAGTGCGGTGCTCCACGATGCCGTTCAGCTGCGGCATGTACGGCGTCGTGGTCTGGTGCCTGATGCCGCTCTCCGCACAGTACAGCTTGAACTCGCCGGAGTTAAACTCACCACCCCGGTCTGATCGGAACGCGAGCAACCGGCACTACCCCCGCGCCTCGGCTGCTGCCTTCACCTTCTTGAATTTTGCAAACGCCTCATCCTTCGACCTGAGCATCTCAACCCACATATATCTGCTGTAATCATCGACCACTAGCAGAAAGTACCTGCTACCGTCGAGCGTCGTTCGTGTGATCGGTCCGCACAGATCTGTGTGCACGAGCTCCAACGCGTGCTCTGTGCGGTACATCGCCGCCGGGGGAAATGGCAGGCGGTGTTGTTTGCCAAGCGCACAACCATCGCAGAACTGCTCCACATGTTCAATGGTGGGGAGGCCGCGCACCATGTTCTTGCTCGCGAGCACGCGCAACACACGAAAGTGGAGGTGCCCATACCGGGCATGCCAGAGCCACGCTGTGTCATCCGCTTTGGCGAGTAGGCATACATGCGTGGCAATGACTAGGTTGAGGACGTACAGCTGGTTCTTTCGTCGCGGAACGCGCACGAGCGGTACCTTGTGCCGATCGTAGATGTTTAGCATGCCGTTGTCGATGACGATCGTACACCCGTTCTCGTCCATCTGGACCAACGAGATGATGTTGCTCTTAAGGATGGGGATAAAGTACACCTCTGAGAGTGCATGTTGCTCCCCGTTCAGGCACTCAAAGCCACGGTGCCCTTGCCCCGGATACTGACGGCCGAGCCGTCTCCAAAGCGCATGGTGCCCTGCACCGTCTCATCGATCACCATGAACATGTCCTTGCTCCCCGCCATGTGGCTCGTGGCGCCTGAGTCAAGGTACTAGGCGCCGTTACCGGCGTCGACGGGTACCACGCGCTCCTCATTGAGAAGCACCGCCTACGACGCGACGATGTCACCATGCTCCATGGTCAGGTGTTCGACGGCATGCCCCATTGGGAGTGCCGGTTCGACATCGTCCGGCCCTTGCATGAGGTTCACTTCCCCTCGGTGCTCGCGCCGTGGCTCGTGACACTCGCGCGAGAAGTGCCTCTCCACACCGCAGTTGTAGCACTTGAGCTTCGACTTGCCCTTGTTCCTCTCGCCATCGGCGTTGTCACGCCCAGCATTCTCCTGGCCGGCTTTGTCCCGCCCGGAGTTGTTATTGCCGCGTCCGCCGTTGCCACGACCGCCGTTGTTCCGGCGGTTGCCCCTCCCGCCGTTCAAGCCGCCAGGGCCCCCTAAGGAGCCCTCCCCGGGACTCCTCCGTTTCAGCCATGCGTGCCACTCACTTTCCGTGAGAAGGAGCTGGGCGCCGCCAGCACTGTCAGCCCCAGGCTGCGTGTACCGGTCCTCGACAGCTTGTAGGCGGCTAGTTACCTCCTCGATGGACATGGTTTTGAGGTCCATCAAGGTCTTTATCAAGATGGCAACCTGCATGAACTTAGGCAGAACGGAGTGCAACAATTTTCTCACCGCCTTTACTTCTTCGACGGTGTCCCCGAGCGCCTGCAGGTCGTTGACGAGGCCGGTGAGATGCAACACGAAGTCCTCGACGGTTTCCCCGTCCTTGAACGCCATTGCTTCGAATTCAACACGAAGTCGCTGCGCCTTGGCCTCGCGAACGCGTTCCACGCCGACGCGCATGGCGGCGATGGCGTCCAGGCATCCTTGGCGGATTCCTTGCCGGCTAGTGCCTGGAGCATCTCCGGTGGTACCGCACACAGGATGGCGGAGAGAGCGTTGCGATCATCCTGCTCGACGTCGGTCCCTTGCTCGACGGCGCACCACAGGCCCTGGGTCTGCAGCCTCACGCGCATGAGCAGCGCCCAGTCCTCGTAATTGGTGCGGGTGAGCGTGGGGTACTGCTGCGGGTTTCCCATGCCGGCAGCTCCCTGCTGAACCTGGTGTACCACCACCTCGCGCCGCGGCCTGGCCCTCGACAGGCTGCGCCCACGACGTTCGCCGGACCTCTACGGCGTCAGTGACCTGTCCGGCGTTCCGGCCATCTCCGCAGGACCTTCTCACGAGGCTTTGATGCCAATTGTTGTTGTAGCGACGAGTGTGAGAGCTAAGAGGTAAGTACAGAGACAAGATGATTTTGTGCTGCGCAACTGACTTGCATCATTTTCTGCTCTTCTTATTTATCGTCCGTTACAACTTACAACCAACAGAACACCCTATTCAACAGGCCACGATCAAGCATAACGGCCGCGCCATCCCACGGCCACTTCCTCGTCGCCCTTGCAGCCGCTATGTCCGGCATGATCTCGTGTCATCCCACGAGAACGAACATTGCGGCATCTTATCTACTGAAAGAAAAAACAAACTACCCTATGAGCGTGCACGAGAACAGGCTCCCAGCACTCACACTCTTATTCTGACGAAACTAAAAAACCGGACAACTGAACATGTGCAGCAGGATTCAGAGTCCTACATCATTGGCCATCAGATCTCAAGACCCGGCAGCGACACGGAATGTGCATGTTGTCCTCGCGACGCACGGACCGCTGCGATCCTCCGCGTCCGGCGAGCTCCGTTCCCAGAACCGGGACAACGACGAGGAGAAGCCGATGTTTGTCCAGAACTCCTACAAAAGCTCATTCTCCATCTTACCTGATGACTAAGAGGCTTAGGAATAAGTAACCATATCAGCGGAAAATAAAAATTCTAAACAATATAACTAAGTATATTGATCACATCATGTATATAGTGACATCTTCCCTCAATACCTTTATGTTGTGATATTGAATTCATGCTCCAACCAACTCATCAAAAAGTCAGAACAGTTGGAGAGAGGCGAACAATATATTTCAACACCCGTCACATATAGGATATTTTAGTCCTTAAACATGGGATCGATGTTGGCCGCAAAATCTTTTTATCTTAATACTGTGTTGGCAGGGTCTTGAACTCAAGATCTCTTGGTTCTGATACCATATTGAATTCATGCTCCAGTCAACTCATCCAAAAGTCAGAACTGGTGGAGGAAGGCTGGCAATATATTTCAAAAAACCCTCACGTCTAGGCTATTTTAGTCGTTAGACGTATGATCGATATAGGACGCATAATCTTTTTATTTCAATACTGCGTTGGCAGGGTTTTGAACCCAAGACCTCTTGGCTTCGATACCTTATTGAATTCATGCTACAACCAACTCATTCAGAAGTCCAAAGTATGGAGGAAAGCGGCAATATATTTTAATATGTGAAACATGGGATTTCTTGAAAGCTTGCTTACACCTTCCACAATCTTCGAAGTTCACATAAATTCTGTTGAATCACTTTCTAAGTCCGTGAATAATGTTACCCAGCAAGTAAACACACATTATTATTTAGAAATACAACTCAGTTTTGACAAATATGATGGTCTATTTAGCCCAGGGAAGTCGACCCCGCTCACCACTTGTAGCTACATATTTTGGCTTTGGTCAATCATGTTGCATTGAATATTTCTTGTCTTCCCACATCACAACCCTCATGTGTGCCTTCTCCACCTGTGAATTATGCATATGATACATAAACAATGAGAAAAATGTGCCGCATCATTATTAGTTGCCTAATATAAATTTGATTACTATCTTCCTATCGATTTTCTGCCTTATCACAGAATTCTTAGAAATATTTCCAAAGTCATACTTTGTAAAGTTGATCAGGATATAAAAATAAGATCTGAAGCAACACATAAAGACAATACAATAATATTTTGATTGAATAGTATAGACGTTATATACTTTTCGCATTGCTACCTCCTTCTCAAATAAGAGGCATATAAATTGAGTAAAAACTGTCAACTATTTGTAAACTTTATTCAACTTTGTATATCATGAGCAATATGTGGCCCCGTTCTCCATGTCGCCTGCATCTGGTAACACGGGGGAAACCCTCGATGCCGCCGCTACCGCCTCCTACAACGTCACTGCCGGAGGGCTGGCCGATGAATGTCGTGCCGTGCTCAAGGATGCTGGCGGCGGGGCGGTTTTTGCCCCCACCCTCGCATT
Source organism: Hordeum marinum (assembly GCA_022496015.1). Classification (NCBI taxonomy): domain Eukaryota; kingdom Viridiplantae; phylum Streptophyta; class Magnoliopsida; order Poales; family Poaceae; genus Hordeum; species Hordeum marinum. Next base: position 2,797,953 of record CM039672.1, on the reverse strand, counting down.
GAAGCCCGAAATGACGCCGACATGCTTCTCGTCTCGCGTGCCTCAGATGGGACGGGGGCTTGCCATTTGGCCGGCGCACTGGCAGCCGGATCCTAGTGTCGCACAATGGTGCTCTTGCTGGGCGCCGGCGGTGAAGCCTTGGTGCACGCGTCTGGCTTCTCCACTAGACGACGAATCTTGCCGGCGTGCCTTGATCCGTGCATGCAGGTACCGTGTCAACGAGCAGATTTGGCGGCTGTCTTGGCTCCAGTGTCTGTCTGCGGGCATCCGGCATCCCTGTTGTTCTCTATCAAGTGTGGAGGCTAATGTGGGCGAAGGCGGCAGCCATGGGTTTGGGACCTTGCCTAGATATTTCATCGGTTACGGCGACATAGTTGGGGGCCTGACGGTGCTGGATAGACACCGTGGTCATGCCCACGGTGATCGTCCAGGCGGTAGCGATCTTGACCGGGGCGTGGTGGGGGCCTACTGACGTGATAATAATGGTGGAGGTCCTCATGCTCTTCTCGCATCAAGACAACGTCCTACATGTTTGGTCCTCCTTGATCTGGTCATCAATGTGTCCCGCAACTGCTACCAGAAATCTTGTCAAGGATATCTGGATCAGCTAGAATTCGGTTGTGCATGTCCATATCAGCCTATGAGGTTCCATTAGGGCGTGGCGTGAAGCTTTGTTGTTTGTTGATACCATAGAACATGTCGGCTTCTCGATTTCCATATTAATTGTAGACAGTTATGGAGAAAGTCATGATGGTTGAGATCAGAGGGTCAATTAGACATATATTGCAATAGTTAAGGGAAATACACTTTGGTTCCTGTTTGTATATGCACCCTAGCTATATGGGATTTTTTTAATAATTAATTAAAAGTCAAAACAGTTCTGAAGTATTTTTAGGTTAAACTTGATTGTTTTGCACCGGTATATAAATTTTCCTGAAAAAAAGTCAACATTAACTTCTAGGCAAAAAAGACAAAATTATTTGCAACTATAAGTCACCATTCACACTATTTTCACCAAAAAATTGTCTTTTTGGAAAGAAGTCAAAGTTTAATTTTTTTGTGGATTTTTTCTCAGAAGTACAATGAAATGTCAAGCTTATTTAAAAAATATTTTCAGAATTTTTTAACTTTGTGTTGAATTGCTTAAAAATGCATATAGGATGTATATACACCCATGTTTAAAAAGTTCCCATCCATTAGTTAACCGTTACCAAATAAATAATGCATAGCTGCCAGAATTTTTTTACATGCTTTTTATCATAGCAATGGTCTATATGTGTAGACTGAGTATTCCATCCACTCTAAACAGGTAAAAACTTCAGAGAGAGAGAGAGAGATGTTTCCTACCACCAGGTGGTAGTTACTGTCACTTGAGATTTGTATGTTGTATGTAGTCTCTATCGAATTGGGATGTATGTGCACGTAATATATAGTATATAAGAATATGTAGTACATATACTATTTTGTGATAGTGCGAATCATATTTTGAGTATGATTTTTCTTACATATAAATATATATGTAGTTTAGAGATATAATAAAAATCATGGGTTAACTTGCAATTTTTTGATATAACTCACTTTGAAGTATTTTATATATCGTATATCTACATATTTAGAATGATAAAATACTATATATACTACCATATGATTGTATATGGAACCTGTGGGATAACTAACCCCAGGTGGTAGGATGGATCACACACACACACACACACATACACACACACACACTACCACATGATAGTTTTATATATATAACCCTTAATGTATTTTTTACGATGATTTTTTACGCTCTTATATTTTAACATTAATGCATCGTAATTTTACATTATGTAAATTTGATCTTATTTCATACGAAAAAGAGAACGTAAGAAAATATATAATAGCCGTAAAGAAATACATTCAGAACTTAAGAAAACATATATAGACACGCACACCGTTACCAAAGACAAAAAGAGCTACATTCAAGATTCAAGGCTATTCCTTTCACACTGCTAACAAATTCCACCATTTCTCCAGCTTGAATCTCGTTCAATCCACAAACATGTCCAATCCCATGTCCTGCTGAGACCACTCGACTGGTTTCAGCCAGTTGAAAGTTCACGTAAAAGTTGGTCCCTCTAATAGAGTCGTGAGTTCCACAGTTTTAAGCGATAATTCCATACTATAGCAAAACCAATGAATGATATTTTGAAAAGAGAAATCCGATTTTCAAATGAAACTATCTTTATCTCTGGTAGACTAAACTTTTGATAAAATCCTGATTTATTTACTCAAGCACACAGGGACGCTCTATTTGGCACCAGAGTGATGAATAGTTATTATTCACCCATACTTACTTCTCAACCGTACATGACTTTTAAGTCAAGTAAATGCTGTCTTATGGCGGAAGTCAAGAATAACATATGAAAGCATGTACATGACGTAATTTTTTAATTTACGGGACATTCACATACATATATTTAAGCTGTCTTTACAAGTTTTACTTTGCTATCGGTCATATCTTGCATTTCTTATGACGATTTTTCCATTCGAGGTCAACATTTACTTAACCATTTCTTTACATTTTTTTTATGTAGTGACATAAATAAAATTGTGGGTGCAAAATAACTTTTTCTACACCCTAGGCGCGCGGTGAATAATATATAAATATATGTTAGATTCCTACATACCTCATGTTCCCAGTCGGTCCTGAAAGTCACCCATAACAGGATGAGCGTTTGTAATAGTGTTCCGCCGATTACCATGCCACTCCAAACTCCCTTTGTGCCCAGACCAAGGTAGAAACCCACGAATATGCCTAGCGGTATGCCGACGAAATAGTAGCACCCAACATTCACGTATGCCACAAACACCTGCCAACCGCACCCCACAGCCACACCTGTAATTAATAAGGAAAACGTTGAGATTATTTCTTTGTTCCAGGAATCGATGAGCTTCTTGTAAAGATCTATCTAATTGACCTAAACTTAAATTACACACTCCCCACCTTATATTATGTCTTTGGAAAACATAGGCTTTCTCATAGACTACAAAAACCACAGTTGTGGCTATTTACATAAAAATAAAATTTAACCATAGGTTTAATGGATGAGACAAATCTTATGGCTCCATTTCGAAAAAAAAAATTAACCATAGGTTAGAGTCATTTTTCCAGTTAAGAACCTAAAAAAAAAATTATTTGTACTGAATCATAAAATTTCAAAATCGACTACAGAAAATCTATCCATATTTTAAGTAGTAGTTGTTTTTGGATTTGAACAGTGCATGTAAAAATCGATGAATGCGGAGAACATTATGAAATAATAAGATGGAAAAATTCAGGAAATAAGGGGCATCGTCGTCGATGACTAAGATTGTAGTCTCACATATCAATCCTAGTACACTTCTCTCTCCCTCTCTCTCTCTTTCTCTCTCTCTGAGTTTTACTTAAACCCAACTTTTTTTTGTTGCAGTAAAAATTCCTATGCCTTCATGTACGCTAGCACTTTATCTCATTCGGCACCATATGTGCACAAGGCTATGGCACACCATCTCATATGTCTCCTTGGAGTCATTTATGACTTTGTCGATCACCAAATCCAGTCTAAGTTATAAGATCCCTACTTCTAATAAAAATATGTCATCCTGTTCTTCAGTAGAATTTCCCAGCTGGTGTCCAATGGCCCGAGACTTCATGTGGGTTGAGAAATAAATCAGCGTACAATGATACAACGATTGACCAAGAACAATGACTAACTTATGGAGTTTATCAAAGTAAATTAGATTGGTTAAATGGCTTATTAGAAAATTACATTTGATTAAGAACACTTAGTGGACATGTTTTTTTTGTCAAATGCTAGATTACTATCACAGTGTATACTATGTAACGTTGTAGCTAGATACTCCATCTAGCTGGTGTGTTATATATTTTTCTAGAAGAGATGTATGAATTATACTTAAACCCAACATTTTTCTTATCGTAAAAATCACTATGCTATCGTTTCCCATTGGTGCAGCCATCAGTGGGCATGGTATTTCTGTTAGATAATATATTGCTATCACAATGTATACCATGTATCATCTTTTAGACTTAGTGGACATTGATGTCTCTTAGAATTAACTCATGAGAGTCTCTTCGATATCACGTCATATAGCTCGTCATGCGGGTCCAGCATGTGCCAAAACAAAACCAACAGACATGATTTTTACCAGAAAGCACGGGTTGAACGCCATTGAGGATGAGCGTGATGGCGAGTAGCGGGCAGAGGTCGGACACTGCGTTGGCAACGGCTTCACCACCTGTGAACAGGTAGGCGATGCGGTCGCGGAAGCACAACACAATCACTGCCGCGACAACCGCAAGAAGGAACGACATTGTGGTCGACATCACGACCGAGAAAGCTGCAGCCCTCGGGTTGCCGGCTCCAAGCTCGTTCCCCACGCGGACACTAACAATGAAACATGAAACAGACATTATACACATGAAAACAAATCACACTCTGTTACTTTTAATTCAAAAAGAAAAAAAAAGTCAACTTTTCTAGCATCTAGCTTTGACAGGAAGAACTACGCATCAATATCTATAAAACTTAATAAATAAAGGAGTTTTTTACTTAAGGAGTGCCCACAAACTCTCTCCATCCGGTGCTGGGAGTTAGCAATCGGCACCGGCATGCATGCATGGAATACGTTATACAACCCAAAAATTTAAAATAAATAATCTTTTAAACCGTTAATCCATTTGATGATCCGTCTTCATCGTTTGGTTCGTCTCGATGAGTAATTTCAAATAAAATCACATCGTTATACATGTTTTTCTTATCATAGCAACGGCCTATATTTCCCGATACTACTATTCGATCATCTCAAAACAGGTAAAGACGGCATCACCATCCTTAAGAGATTTACATTTGATAAGCGAAGTTCAAAAAACCTGGCAACCATTTGAGTTTAAACCGGCAACCAACATGAATATACCTGGTGACAAAGTGGCTATAACCTGGCAACTAGGGTTGAGAAAATATATAAATACGAGATCTAGTTTTCAAAGATCTCGTCACAATAAAAACAATCGTGAAAACAGACCTAAATTTTGATTTACGATTTAAAAGATAAATATTTTAAAATTTGAAACCTAAAGGATCTATAGCGTGCTGCATTGCATTTTTTATTTGGTTTATTAGTTAATTTTTAAGATTAAATTTTAACACAAAATAAAATGAGGCCTAGTAAACCCGGACGGAGGGAGTAGTGTGTTGCATTGCATGCAAGTAGACTTTCGTTTGATCTGCTTAGACTAGTGACAGGATACATTTAGTTTTCTTCAATTCAAGTTACTCAATTTCTCTCTCTTCTCATTAATTAGCTGCCACATTATATTTTTTGCTTAGGTGACATCTATGTTACTACCTATGTTACTCCCATCGTGACTAGTCTTATCAGAGACCCTTCATAGGGAACGTGCCCACAAATAAAATATATGCAATGATGTCACCCTTTGATTTCGATTTTTTTTCATGTACTTGGTCAGAGCTGTAAAATCTTGAATTGAAGAAAACTAAATGTATCCTGTCAACAGCCAGGAGGTTGAGTAAATAGCTTGTGCACCTTGCTGCCGCATTGAACCCGATGGAGACCATGAACACCCATCCGAATATCGCCATGCTGCCACGTGAATGAAAGAAATAAATTAGCAACGAATACCATGAGATGGTGATGAGTACATCGAATTAAGTGTGATATACGTAGTAACTTACCAGATGGAGAGAGAATCAAGAGAGAGCTCAGGGTTGTCGAGAAGACCGGCGATGAGCACCATGATCTGAAAGTACCACGTCTCTAGGCACAGCATGACCGCTGACGCGGCGGACAGCCTGGCAAAGCCGCACAAGCCGGAGAATGCCTGCGTGGTGAACCCTGTCCACGTCTCCCTGCACCTAGGGGTGGCCAGGATGTAGGCGAATTGGGCAACCACGATGATCCACCAGCTGAGGCTGAGCACCAGCGATGCGCCCAGGAGGCCGAGGCCCAGCTTGTAGACTGCCAACCAGCTCAGCGCCACGTGGAGCACCAGCGTGGTGCCTGAAATGTAGGCGCTGGGAGCCACAATGCTCTGCGCCTGGAGGAACTTCTGGATCGGGAAGTTGGCCGCATAGGCAAAGATCTGCGGGATGAGGCCGTAAACAAAGACGGCGGCTGCCGCGGCGATGCGCTCCGACTCACCAAGGAGGAGGAGGATGGGGCCTGAGTAGACATAGATGACAGTGAGGGGGACGCCGGTGACGGCGAGGAGAATGGTGGAGCGCTGCAGGTACACGCCCAGCATGTTGTACTTGTGCGCGCCATAGGCTTGGCCACATAGAGTCTCCACCGCGCTGCCCATCCCAAGCTGCATGCACATAATTTTTTAGTTTGGCCATATTAGAGAATCTACTTGGTAAATCCAATCTCTCAAACGTCCACGGATGCGACCAGGCGCGATCGCGGACAGTGACCGATCATCTCTTATTCCTCATTTTATCCTTATATGTCCGATCACATGCATGCAATTGGTGAATATGAAGTGAGAAAGAATAAACAAAACGAAAATATGGGCCCAATCCTATATGGCGGAGCGCAAGATCATTGACCGGGCACGCACGGACACTTCTCATACTCATTTCATATATAAGATGTCTGGGCGAACAATACATGGAAATATATATACCCAACCACAACCAGACCTCCACTTTCCTCCTATATGTCTTGGTTGTCCAACAGCCCCACTTCCAGCCCATGAAATAAGGTTGTTCGGACAAGCCCAGACCGTAGGATCCATACTACTTTGTCGATGTCTTTAATATATTTTTTCCTCCTTCGTTCTTCGTCCTCACCACTTATATACAACTGACCGGATAATTTGGTGTACATATCTGCGTGTTAAGAAAAATGAGGGTTCAAATAGATCCGGACGTATCCGTCGGCAAATGAAGGTTTAAATTAGACCAGTCTGGTTGAAGATGCTCTTAGGATTTGGTGCTCTTCACCGCGGAAATCCTCGGGCAAACCATTGAGAGTCTTGTGTTGCTCTGTGATTTAAGGAGGTCATTAGACCTCTCACAATGCATTGTCTCTTAGCACATTATCATGTGAGTTATAAACACTTTAAAAACAACTATCCAAATGTATTGGTTTTTAGAGGTTGTATTTAAGTTCAATGATTTGGTGCTCCTGCATATATGTGATCGTGATAGCAATTTTTTTGCTATTAACGACGTGCAAGGGTTGTGTGTTAGCTAACTTGCAACTTGTCTATCTCCCTTAATTAAGTACAACGCCACATCAACAAGATAACTATAGGAACAAATATAATAGGATGACGTAGGCTAGCTATAAGAGATGGTGCATCAGATTTTTTACTTAGAGCCAGTCGTAGCAAGAGATGGCGCATCAGTTGAATGTGAGTGAAGATGGGAGAGAAGAGAAGTGAGCTTGAAACTTATAGCCAACTGTAGCACGAGATCCAACATACTTTATGAAAGTATAAGATAGTCCATTAATGACATAGCAACTAACTATGACTAATTATATGAGTGGTATGTTACTTTGGATATACTCCCTCCGTCACGGTTTAGAAGGCACGGTTAAATTTCCGTGCATTTCCACAATAGACAAGGTTTAAGACGCATTGCATTTACTCCTAGTAGCTAGCTAGTACTCCAATGTACTACTCCTATATGCATGTGTAGTGTGAATGCTGTTTTTCAGCTCATCTCACAGCCAATCAATAACCACCTAGGTCCTAGAGAATTTCCAAGCACACCTTCTAAACTGTGATGGAGGAAGTAGCTAGTTGACATGACAATCGCATGTAGCTGGTGGTTGGCTGCTCTAAAACCGTGCTAAAAGAATTGAGGTTGGAGAGGCCATTATGGTTCAACCGCTCTTCTCCACCTCGATATGGAGAGATACGTCCGGAGAGACTTAATAATTGGCATATAATCTCGAGATGGTTGGTTTGTCGGTCGTCATAAGTGCCGGTCTTTGATATTCATGCATTTAGCACTTCCTCTGTTTTTTTACTTCACTTATAAGATTTATGTCAAGTTGAAGTTTAAGAAGTTTGACCAAATTTATATTAGAAAATATCAACATCGACAATACCAAACATATATAATTTGAAACTATATTTCATGCTGAATCTAATGATGTTCATTTGGTCTTGTAAATATTAATATTTTTTCTATAAGTTTAATCAAAATAGAGATACTTTGATTTTGAAAAAAAATTATATGAAGACTAACAACGAAGGGAGTATTAGTTGGATCAGTGGGATAAATATGTGTGCATGCGTAGATTGAAGATAAATGTCCACGAAAGCGTCTTTGCGTCTGCGTGCATATACTCATCCTGGGGACGATACCACTTGGGGTAGGGTGGACGTTGATGCCGGGCTGAAGCCGAAGATCCTTCGAAGCTGGAGTTAGAAGAATCCTCGGAGCAGAAGCTCTCTAGGCATGGCGCGGCCACATCATTGCTATCTTTGGCCAATGGTATGTATTTGACCACTCAGCCACGTATGTATGTATTTGTTTTGAGCGTCTTATGCATAGGAGGGCAACAGTTTTGCTAAGTTCAAGTCAATTGAGGTTTTGTTATGTCTGAGTTGATACTAATTTTCTTTAATCTTGTATGGAGATTTGTATTAAAAGAATGTTTCATTTTTTCTTTTCTCTTCTTATTACATACTACTTATATCACTTGATTGAGATTTTGTTAAATCCTAGTCGACAAAGACCTAGCCACACCCTAGGAGTATATATGTATAGTTCTTACCCTATCAAGACAATAACGAAGATATAGGGTGATATTGCCGGGGAGACTCAAGGAGATTCGGCAAGGGGGACAATAACGGTCACTCACATGCATATGCATGTAGTTTCCCCGTTTCGAAATATAAGCTTTTATAGACAGATTACGTACGGAACAAATTGAATGAATATATACTCTAAGATATGTTTATATATGTCTATATGTACTCCCTCCGTCCGGGTTTATTAGGCCCTTGAGCCAGCAAACTTTGTACTTCTACCAATTTTTTAGGCCTCCAAATATGTTAATTACAGGTCATTTATTTCTTGATTATGCGTCACCCGATGAAAGACAGCGCACCGTACTCGTTGATTGGACGTGCATGCATGCTGCATCCATGCGGTAGCCACTGCATGCGTTGGATTAATTGATAGGGCACCGTCCTTGGATTGATTAATAGGCAATTTAGAAGCTTTATTGTTGTTCCTTGGTCTTTGTGCTTTGGCTCTTACGCCCAATAAACCCGAACGAAGGGAGTAATTCGTAGTAAAATACATGGTATTTAGGAATAGAGGAAGTACTAGACTGGTTACCGACTGGGGGCCAGTGCATGCGTGGACTCAAGATGAGTGTACGTGTACGTGGGTGCATTTATATATACTAGTACTAATGTGCATGGCGATGTATTTGACCGCTCATCCACGTACCATGAGGCCGTATGAAAAGATCTGGATGCCGGTGTTCCCCAGCGAGGCGGCAGCGAGCTCCAGGTTGCCGAGCTGGCCGCACATGATCTGCGTGGACATGGACATGAGGTAGTTGATGAGGTACACTGCCACGGCCGGGAGCGCCAGCCGCAGCAGGAGCGGCAGCTCCACCGCGGCGCCCTCCCACGCGCGGCGCGCCCACGGCGCCGCCGTGTTGCTCAGGATCGCCTCCAGCTCACGACTCCCAGCGTGCAGGGTGCCTGACCCCATGGCCAGGAGTGGACTGGAGGATTCTTCCATACCGCCTCTGCCTGGCTGGGTGGGTGGTTGTGAGCTCCGTTGCGTCTACAGGCTTCCGGACTGTTTATGTAGACTAGATGGGTAGCACCGGCCGGCCCGTGGTAGGTACGACTTGATCACTAGAGGTCCACATGCATGAATGGCGGCACTTACGAGATATTACACCACTGCGCCGACTTAAATTTCCCGATCTGATACCCTGCCCGTGGTTTTGTTGCGACATGGTACATCATATCACATGTCAGCCGTAGCTGATTTTGCATGCATCTAGCTAGTGATATTAATTTAGTGTTGTAAATGTTGCTGTTTCTATTAGCACAAGGCCCGTGCGTTGCAGCGGCCCATACAAATTTCCCTACAAATTTTAGTTGTTTTCTAGTGGTTCCACATTTTGTAAAAGCACAAAAGACCATGTGTTACATCGAATACAAAATAAATAAATGTGTTCTTTGAAACCAGAAAAATGTTTTACTAATCAAACAACTTTTATTATTTGGTGGTTCAAAATGAATGGTGTCAAAGATACACGTCAACATTGTCAACTATAGAATTTGCAAATAATGCCAGCTCAGTAGTCATGTGACACGTTCCCAACTGCACCAGAGAAGAACTATTGCCTATAAATAAATCAAATAATAATAGTAAATTTTAGCACAACACAATGGTTCATATTTTTTAATTTAAGATGAAGGATATGAAAGAGAAAACAATGACCATACTAAGGCTATGGGGAAAGGCATAGGCACCATATGAAACACCACGCCTTTAGACATTTCCAAATATACAAAACATAAGGCACTAAATTCTTTTACATAGACTGATATGACTCAGAAATACAATGGTTGATGAGAGGGCAAAAGAGCCACACGATTTTCTTTCGTATATCAATGCCAACTAAGCATAATAATAATTGTAATTAAAGAAAGGTGACAAAAGAATTGTTAAGAGCATTTGACTTGCACTCTGACTCATTGTTTTGCTGGCACATTTCTCCTGAACAAATCTGCTTCACTAACCCTCGTATAAATTTTCAGCTGGATGTCGGTGCCACCGAACTACCCTAAGTACCTGGGACCGAGTCGGGAGTCCCCGGGACAACGATGGCCAGGGGTCACTAGTGAAAAAAGGCCCATCTGTCTTGGTTCTGGACCCGAGACTAAAGGGTCAGGACTAAAGCCCATGACCTTTAGTCCCGGTTCGCTTACGAACCGGGACAGATGGGGCTACACGTGGCCGTTCTGCCGAGCCCAGGCAGGAGGGCCTTTGGTCCCGGTTGGTAACACCAACCAGGACCAAAGAGCGTCCATGCGTCAGCAGCACATGAGCTGTTTTTTTTAAAGAGGGGGGGGGGGGTTTGAGGGTTTTGGAGGGTTAATTTAGGGGTTTCATATATTTTGTTAGCTAGCTAATAGAGAGAAGTGACCTCTCTTATCTCCGTGCTTGGTCGCGACGCTATGTACTATACGTATAGAGAGAACTCGCGACGTGCTAGTTAGTAAGCAAATGAAGGAAACCATTAAGTACACAAGATCTTCATGAACATATACAGAGATAAGTGATCGACCTCCTCCTTCTCCGAGAGATTGGTCAAACAACACGTTTTCGTATATCTATCCTATGTTACAATCCCTAACATCTAATTTCAAGTTTCATATGGTATTCTCCGGCTTTATTGATGATGTAGTCAATAAATAATGCCGCCAATTCCTCTTGAATTGCTCGTACGCGATCTTGTAGTAGGAGTTCATCCTGCATCCGCCACATCTAAATTGAAGAAGAGGGTCAATACATGTATATGAATGAAACTCAACACAAATGATGGTAATAAAATAAAACTGTGAATATTTTTTCTTACGCACTTCATATTCTTTTTCAGTGTAGCCCCGCTTATTAGGATTCTTCGCATTGTAGATGAACTCGCAAACGTAGTATCCACAAAAACTAGTCCCTTGTTCCTGCAACAAGCACTATACGAGAAATAGAAGTCAATTAAACTGATAAGCAAGCATGCTAAATAGTATATATTGATGAAACTAGCTAGAATCAATGGGAGATGGGCGGAACTAGGTAGTATATATACTTACATTCGGGTGTCTAAATTGCAGCTCGATAGGCAGTCCCAGAGCAATTTTGGTGAAATCTTTCCAAACCCGCGAGACAAAGAAAATAATTACTTGATATATATCAGGAAATGAACAAAGTTGCCGATATGATGCGATAATGATCGATTGAACTTACCTCTGGAGCATTTCAGTCAGGCTCGCATACAACTCAGGGTTATTTCGTCTCGAGTCTAAGACGGTTACTACTCCCCGCTCAGGCTTAATCTCTAGTAGAATAATGTGGTGGCTGTGCACACATGCATAGCTCATCAATTACGTTACTATACCCTCGAGTAATAAGGGAGAAACCGAATATGCACAAGACAGTAACACTCACTTGAAGTTGTAAGGAAAGAGTATTTTGTCTTTGTTTTGATTTTTAAGCATCGATTCTAGCAAGTTCTCCTCAGTTTGTTTGGGATACTTTTGAACCGTCACTTCATGTATGATATTTGGGTTAATGGACCCAATGTCATACCTTTCTGCTTTTCTGCATTCGACGATCTTCAATCTGCATAATATAGTGATGATGATAATTATATATATACATGCAATAAAAGAGGTGAGCTATATATAGAGACTAAATTGCAGAAGTACTTACAGATAGTAGCAAGTCATGATTTGTATGTCGATGTCCTTTTGATTGTAGAACTGGAAAAGCTCGTCAAATTCAACATTAATCACCTCTTGGCCAAAGAAGTCGTGCTTCTCTTTAATTCTCATCATCAAACAATCAATCCCAGACTCGCTGCAGTTTTTCATGTACCAATCATGCAATTTTATCATTATCGTTCCTAGAGGAGGACTTCCATCTTTGACGAGAGGCTTCCCGTACCGGTATTTGAAATCGTCCACCTCCAACGGCTCAAATAGTACATCATCGCTCATGTAATCAGCAGGATTGGTATTGGGCACCATCCCTGGATGATCAGCGGCGATATCGGTAGACACCTTCAGCGGGGGGCACGATTGGTTAGCCTGTTCGCTAAGCTGGGGATTTTTTTTCCCACTTCTTTGTTTTGCTAACCTATCATCACTGGAAGTAGTTCCCGTTCGCACCGCATTTTGATATGCATTTTTAGTAGCGCGAACATAGTTGGTATCCAGTGGAGGCGGTGGTGGTGGCTTCAGGGCCTCGACAGTGCGCTTCGCTGCCATCGGATCTATGGTCTGCTTCGAAGGTGGAGCTTTCTTTGCAAAATGGCCCCTCACTTGGTCTTGAGAGATCTTCGTGGTTTCCTCCGCGGTTCTCTTGTATGTCAACTTTTCCAATGGATTGAGAGACTTAGGACCATATTCGTATGGCCTCCCGCCACTGGCTGTACTGCTAGCAGCCGGAGCGACGGTGTCTCTCTTTCATCATTGCTTACGAGGCGGAGGAGGAGGCGGAGTGCTCCGACGCGCCAGAGGAGGAGGCAGAGGAGGAGGAGGAGCGGCGGCGACGGTCTTCTGCCGTTGCTGAGGAGGTGGAGGAGGAGGCGGACTGCTCGAACGCGTCGGAGGAGGCGAAGTGCCTTGATCATCAACGTCATGCGTCGGATGAGGCGAAGGAGGAGGCAGAGTGCCTTGATCCCTCGCCGGAGGAGGAGGAGGCGGAGTGCCTTCATCCCTCGCCGGAGGAGGAGGAGGAGGATGATGAGTGCCTTCATCACTTGCCGGAGGAGGAGGAGGAGGAGGAGGAGGCCGAGGCGTCCAGTTCGGAAGCTTGATGTGCTCCTTCCGCCATAGACATGTACTCCTCAGAGCAAATCTCAGCTGAGTCTCCCCTTCACCTATGGGGTGGTCAAGCTGGAGCTCCTCAAATCCCGCCATTATTTCATCCACTTGCAAAACAACATATTCATGTGGAATCTGACCGTGGCGAAAAGTTCCGCCGGTTCGAGGAAGTGCAACAAAGCCGTCAGCCACCTTGAAGGTGATGTTAACGCATTTCGTCATAAGCTCGCAATGTTGTCCTCTGTGATAGCATCCACGGGGTAGCTAGGAGTCGTGAAGTCAGGCTGCTGAAGGAGCTCCGTGGAATCCACACTGCTTATCCGCTGAGATGGCGGGGTGGCTTCTGGGGTAGCTTCGTGCCCCGGAACAAGCTGTTAGTCGGGAGCTTGCTGGCTGATAACTTCTTCCTCTAGCCTTTGTACTCTTGCATTGAGCTCCTGCACAACGCCAGCTCATGTTTCCTATTCCTCTCCCGGCTTTTGTAACCGTCTGCGCCGTGAAACCAATGCTTCCACGGAACGGAGCTTGGCGTGCCTCGTGTTCGTCCAGGGTGCTCAGGATTCCCGAGGGCCTCAGTCAGCTCGTCCTTCTCTCTGTAGGGAATGAATTGTTGGAAATATGCCCTAGAGGCAATAAATAAAGTGTTTATTATTGCATTTCCTTGTTCATGATAATTGTTTATTATCCATGCTAGAATTATATTAATTGGAAACATGGATACACGTGTGGATACATAGACAAAACACTATGTCCCTAGTATGCCTCTAGTGAACTAGCTCGTTGATCAAAGGATGGTTAAAGTTTCCTAGCCATGGAATGAGATGTCATTTGATAACAGGATCACATCATTAGGAGAATGATGTAATGGACAAGATCCAAACTACAAACGTAGCATATGATCTTTCAGTTTATTGCTGTTGTTTTCCGCATGTCAAGTATATGTTCCTATGACCATGAGATCATGCAATTCACTAACACCGGAGGAATGCTTTGTGTGTATCAAACGTCGCAACATAACTGGGTGACTATAAAGGTACTTTACAGGCATCTCCGAAGGTGTCTGTTGGGTTGGCATGGATCAAGACTGAGATTTGTTACTCCGTGTGACGGAGAGGTATCTCAGGGCCCACTCGGTAATGCAACATCACAACAAGCCTTGCAAGCAATGTGACTAAAGTGTTAGCCATGGGATCTTGCATTACGGAATGACTAAAGAGACTTGCCGGTAACGAGGTTGAACTAGGTATGGAGATACCGACGATCGAATCTCGGGCAAGTAACATACCGAACAAGAAAGGGAACATTATACGGGATTAACTGAATCCTTGACATGGAGGTTCGACCGATAAAGATCTTCGTAGAATATGTAGGAACCAATGTGGACGTCCAGGTCCCGCCATTGGTTATTGACCGTAGAGGTGTCTCATTCATGTCTACATAGTTCTCGAACCCGCAGGGTCTGCACACTTAAGGTTTGGTGACGTTTCGGTAGTATAGAGTTATGTATGGTGGTGACCGAAGGTTGTTCGGAGTCCCGGATGAGATCCTGGATGTCACGAGGAGCTCCGAAGGTAAAGATTCATATATAGGAAGTCCCAGTTTGGTCGCCGGAAAAGTTTCGGGCTCATCGGTAGTGTACCGGGAGACCTCCGGGAGGGGTATTTCGACCCAAGAGGCTCCATGGGCTGTGGGAGAGTATTAACCAACCCTTAGTGGGTTGGTGGAATAGCCACAACAGGCCCATGTGGCTAGAGGGAAGAAAACCAGAGGGAAAAGGTGGAAAAAAGGCAAAAAAGGGAGAGTCCTACTCCTACTAGGATTGGAGGAGGAGTAGGACTCCTTCCCCTTGCTTCGGCCGACTCCAAGAGGGGCTTGGCCCTGCGCCAAGGCCTCCTCTCCCTCCCTTCTATATATACTAGTGGAATAGAGGGATTTTGCATAGAATTTCCGGCCACGTGCTACCCGTTCCACCGGTGCATAGTTTCTCCTCTAGATCGTATTTCCGCAGTGCTTAGGCGAAGCCCTGTCGGAATTGCTCCACCACCATCGCCGGAGCGCCGTCACGCTGCCGGTGAACTCTTCCTCCTCTCCACTTCCTCTTGCTAGATCAAGATGGTGGAGATCGTCATCAAGCTGCACGTGTGCTGAACGCGGAGGTGCCGTCCGTTCGGTACTAGATCGGAAGGATGGTGATCAAGGCCACGAGACGATCGTGTTTGGATCTTGGGACGGATCGTGACGAGATCGCGGGACGGTTCGTGATTGGATCGTGGGACGGTTCGACAATTTGGATCGTGAAGAAGTTCGACTACACCAACTGCATTTCTTAACGCCTCCCGCTTAGCGATCTACAGGGGTATGTAGATTAACTCCCCCTCTCGTAGATGCTCATCACCATGGATAGGTTTGCGTGTGCGTAGGAATTTTTTTGTTTCCCATGCAATGTTCCCCAACATGAACCTCCCTTCCAGCTCTTCCTTGATAACTTGCTGAAGCTTCCTGATGGGTATTGCAAGTTGCTTGTGCATCCAAACGCACTTCCCTGTTTCAGGGTCCAAAGTTCCCCCGAAGAACCAAGTCCTTGAATGGTCTGGACAGTTCACTGTCTCTCCTTCGACCCCTTTAGCTCGCAGGTCATCCTCCCATTTGGCCCACAACGGCCAGGCTCTGAGGTAGCCACCTGATCCTGTGCGATGGTGATATTGCTTCTTCTCAACATTTTTCTTGTTTATCACTGACATTTTCTTACTCTTTTCAGAAGTCTTGTAGGCCACGAACTCGTCCCATTGATCTTTTATCCCCGCATATCGACCGACGAATACAGAAGTCTTCTCTTGGTCGACAAACTTAGCTTTCAACTCATTCTTCCACCTCCTGAAAAGTTCTGCCATCTTCTTAAGAGCACACGACCTGACCAGTGGCTCTATAACTGGATTACTCTCATCCTCCTCTGGCGGTAGGGTGAAATTTGCCTTTAGGTCCTTCCCAAGATCTTCTTTCTGTCTATTGGTGACATAAGAAGCTTGAGGGTCGTAGTTCTTAGAGTTCTTAGCTGGCTCATTCCATTGCTGGATGCTGATCGGGATGTTGTCTGACAATAGCTCCACACTGAGCAGAAAATGCATCCTTGGTCTTCTTCGGTTCAATCGGTTGGCCATCGTTCACGATTAAGGTGATCGTGAACTTGTCTTCCTTGCCCAACCTTTTCTTCGGGCCTCGTCTCATTACCGAAGTTTGGCTCGATCCGGAGAGCTATATAAAAGAAGAAATAAGACTTAATATATGTACATACCAAAACAATTAATGCATCAATTAGTCAGCACATGCTTAATTAATATATATACCTCGCCGGACGACTTTGCAACAGCTCCCTCCGTTTGGTCACCAAAGCCGTCATCATGGTCTCCTTCTTCCTTCGACTCTCGGTCACCAGAGCCGTCCTCATGGTCTCCTTCTTCCTCCAGCATTCGGTGACTGGAGCCGTCATCATCATGTCCTAGCTCTTCTATGTCAAAATTGAGTAATGACAAGAAACTACCGCCGTCGCAGATTATGTCCCCCGACAACGCTTCTCCGTCAAAGTCTCTGTTCATGGTTGGATCCATGGTTGGATCCATGGTTTCTGCAAATATTACAACATGACAATTAATATACAAATATGTGAGATGGATATATTAATTAGTGGCAAACATAGACAAGGGATCATATTAGTGGCCTCGACGCTTCTATGGTTTGGGGTGGCCTCTACAACGCTTCTAGGGATTGGGTGGCCTCGACACTTCTAGGGTTTGGGTGGCCTAGGCAACACTTTTAGGGATTGGGTGGCCTCAGTAACGCTTCTAGGGTTTGGTCGGGTGAGAGGGGGTTAATCGAAGTTACCGGAGTTTTCTTCTAGTGGTTTGGGTGGCCTCGAGAGTTTGTCAGGTAGGGGCGAGAGGGGGTAGGAGATCGACACCACTTTTTCAGTCCTAGTTTAGGCGGAATCGAGAGCTGGTCGAGCGAGAGGGAGTTGATCGATGTCCCTCCTCATGTCGAAATTACCGGAGTTTTCTATATGAACAAAAAAAAAGGCCAACCGGACACATCCGATCTAGAGGAGAAACTATGCACTGGAGGAACGGGTAGCACGTGGCTGAAAAAACTAGTGCAAAACCCTAAAAGCCACCAGTATATATAGGAGGAGAGGCTTGGCGCAAGGGCCAAGCCTCCTTTGGTTCGGCTGAACCAACTAGGAGAGGAGGAATCCTCCTCCAATCCTAGTTGGACTAGGACTCCTTCCTTTTTGCCTTTTTCCCACCTTTTCCTTTTGGGTTTTTCTTCCCTAGCCACATAGGACTTGTGTGGAAGTTCCACCAGCCCACTAAGGGCTGGTATTCACTCTCCCACAGCCCATGAAGCCTCTTGGGTCGAAATACCCCTCCCGGTGGCTCCCGGTACACTACCGATGAGCCCAAAACTTTTCCGACGACCAAAACATGACTTCCTATATATCAATCTTTACCTCTAGACCATTCTGGAGCTCCTCATGACGTCCGGGGTCTCATCTGGGACTCCGAAAAACCTTCGCTCACCACCATGCATAACTCTATACTACCGAAACGTCACCGAACCTTAAGTGTGCAGACCCTGCGGGTTCGAGAACTATGTAGACATGACCGAGACACCTTTACGGTCAATAACCAATAGCGGGACCTGGATGACCATATTGGTTCCTACATATTCTACGAAGATCTTTATCGATCGAACCTCTTTGTCAAGGATTCAGTTAATCCCGTATGATGTTCCCTTTGTTCTTCGGTATGTTACTTGCCTGAGATTCGATCGTCGGTATCTCCATACCTAGTTCAACCTCGTTACTGGAAAATCTCTTTACTCGTTCCATAATACAAGATCCAATGGCTAACACTTAGTCACATTGCTTGCAAGTCTTGTTGTGATGTTGTATTACCGAGTGGGCCCTGAAATACCTCTTCATCACACGGAATAACAAATCCCAGTCTTGATCCATGCCAACCCAACAGGCACCCTCGGAGATACCTGTAGAGTACCTTTATAGTCACCCAATTACGTTACTCGTTTGATACACACAAGGCACTCCTCCGGTGTCAGTGAGTTGCATGATCTCATGGCCATAGGAACAGATACTTGACATGCAGAAAACAGTAGCAATAAACTGACACGATCATACGCTACGTTTGTAGTTTGGGTCTTGTCCATCACATCATTCTCCTAATGATGTGATCCCGTTATCAAATGACATCTCATGTCCATGGCTAGGAAACCTTAACCATCTTTGATCAACAAGCTAGTTTACTAGAGGCATACTAGGGACAGGGTGTTGTCTATTTATCCACACATGTATCTATGTTTTCAATCAATACAATTTTAACACTTTATTTATTGCCTCTAGGGCATATTTCCAACAGTCTCCCACTTGCACTAGAGTCAATGATCTAGTTCACATCACTATGTGATTTACATTGTAATGAATCAAACACCCATGCAGTTCTGGTGTTGATCATGTTTAGCTCTTGGAAGAGGTTTAGTCAACGGGTCTACAATATTCAGATCCGTGTGCACTTTGCAAATATTTATGTCCTTCTCCTCGATCTAATATTGGATGGAATTGAAGCGGCGCTTTATGTGTCTGGTCCTCTTGTGAAACCTTGGTTCCTTGGCCAGAGCAATGGCATCAATGTTGTCATAGAACAGAGTCAGATGGATTTACATCAGATGGATTTCATCCCAATATTTTATCAAGTCAGTTGGATTCTAGTTATTTGACCCGGAGTCACCAACGATAATGACCCGGCATCACCAACGATAATGACCCGACATCATCAATGATTATGACCCGGCGGAGATGACCTGCCAAGAGTATTGGAAGCCGACTCAATGGCGTATGGGTGTTCTATTCTCAATATTTTTCAAAGGACATTGATGGCTCATTCATATGCAGAAAAGACCCGGATTTCTGAAGAGCCATTATATAAGCCGGCAAAAGGAGCAAGCCGGCCACTTAACATATTTATTATTCTTATTTCAGGAGCTTAACATCAATAAATTCAAACTAATCTGGGGGCTAATGCCGGGGATATACCCTGCGGTATGACCCGGCCTGGCGACTCACAGGAGACCCGGTAAAGACACGGCATTGTATTAATGATCCGACAGGCGGGTCGCAGGACGACCATACCTAAGACCCGGCAGGTGAGCCGGTGCCAGGCGGCTCACAAGAGAAGGCCCAAAGAGAGAAAGACTCCCTGCCGAAGGAAACAAGACCCGGACAAGGATTCTAAAGAGACTAGTCCTACTCCTACTCCTAGTAGGACTCTATTTGTAAGCCTACCCTCTCCACTTATATAAGGAGGGGTAGAGCACCCCTAGAGGGACAAGATACACAAGTCCACAAGTTTAGACAACACAAGAGATTAGAGGCTCTCGTGATTAGAGGTAGCAAAACATCACCCTTGTAACCGAGAGATCTCCTTCATCATCAATACCAGATAAGCAGGACGTAGGCTTTTACCTCCATTGGAGCGGCCGAACCTGGGTAAACTCCATGTCTCTCGATTTTGATCAACCCCTTCAAGCCGCCACATAGGTGCATCTTCGCCCTGAACCTAAGTCCGTTCACCCGGACATCTGCCGTGACAAATCCCCGACAGTTGGCACCCACCGTGGGGCCTCTTGGATGGTGGTATTGTGTTCTTGAAGGGATCTTTCCAGGGATCGAGAAACTCGCGATATGCCAGATGAAGAAAAGCTGGCGCGGAAGGATCACATCATTGATGAGCAGTCAGAACTCTTATACGATATTGGATCAAAACAAAAATCAGGGTTCTGTGTGTATACACTGCCACAATGACCACGCAATTCAAGGAAACAGATCGATTCCTGCTGCACCGCTCTATGAAGTCTGTTAGGATTTTTTCTGCTACAACAAACATACATCAGTAGTCTACCGAGATCGATAAGAAGATGATTTTCCTGACCATCTCTACCTGCCGAATCTATTTTCCGATCCACATAGAAGCAGCATTCAACATCAACTTCAGGATCGGATCGGAAGCGGCCAGGAGTTAATTAACTCTGACAACAGATTGGTTAATGACCAGTGGCTACGTGTTGTCTCGATGAAACTTACAGCAACAACAACAAAGTTAATGAGTGGATAGCAACGGACCTGCTCCTGCTGTTTCCGTCTACAACAGAGAGCTGCCCGTAGTATATGCGTCCAAGCTCTTGGAAAGTGATTCGCTGGTGCTACATGCAAAAGGCTCACGAGGGGTGTGGCTCTCTCGACAGTTGGCTCCGTACTATAAAAAAGAGTAAAAGGCCATGACCCAAAAAGGATCGATCACGGACTCAGCGTCGCCGACCCCGCCACGCCTCGTCTCGCGTCCCAGCCGACCTTGCTCCGCCGCGCCTGCACGCTTCCGCCGTGGCTTGACACCACCATAGCCTCGCCTCGAGCTGGCCCTCTCCACCATGGCTTGCTTCTCCATCGCCACGTCTCCATCATGGCTATTTTGTCCACCATCAGGCCTGCCCGCGACCGCCGTGGCTCGCCTCACCCATCCCCTCGCCGCTGCTCCCGCTTCGCCTTCTCGCCGAGCCGTCCGTCGCTGTGGCCGCTGCTGCACCGGGCTCCTCTCACCTCCGGCTACTACTGCACTGGGCTCCTCTCGCCACCGGCTGCTGTCTCCGTGCCTTCTTGTGTCGCCGCTACCCTGGACTGAGCCGCCTCGCGCCACTGCTCTTGTCAGCGCACCACACCGCACCCATTCGCTCCTCTCCAACGCACGCATGTCCTTGCGCGATCTCGCCTCAAGCCGCCTCGCCAGCCTTGCCTCAAGTCACCCAAACGGGCCGCCACCACCGCGCCCTAGCCGGCTCCAGCTACGGCGCCGCTCACTCCGCGCCCGTCTTTGCCGCGCTCTGCCTCCGCCGGCACCTCTCCGAGTTGTGCTCGGGGTCGACTTCGTCCCCGGGTCTCCCTTGCCATGCCCCCTGGTCATGTGTGCACCGCTCTGCCCCTGCCGCGACCGGCTCTACACCTCGGCTTGCTGCACGCACCTCTGCCTTGGCTCGAGCCGCTACTACGACCACTCCGAGCCGGCTCCGCCTCGCTGGTCTATTCCAAAACAGCCACTCTGGCCGTGTTCGCCGTGTTGCGCCCCCGCCGGCTTGGCCACTGCTTGGTCTCGAGTCGCGGCGCTCACCGCGCTGCACGCTGGCCGGCTCGACTGCCGCCTGGCCTGCTCGATCCGCCCGCGACCTCGCCCAGTCTCTGTTCAGGGTCAGCCTTCTGCTACCGAGAGTCGCCCTTTGCTCCCGTGGTTTCTGCGACCCACCTCAGCCAAACCCGCCTCAGCACACCTCTGCTCCGGCTCACTTGCATGGCCGCCGGGTCGCTGTGGCTTTACCTTATGCTGTCGCCTCGCAGCGCTGGCCCCACTTCCGCGGCCTCTCCTTGCTATGAGCCGTCGTTCGAGACCCACCGCCGCACTACCGACGCATCTTGCCTCGCATTATCGGCTCTGCCTCCGCCAGAACTGCTGAAAGCTACCGCTCTGGCTTACCTCTGGCTCGCACGGCAAGTCACCGCCTTGGCCACGCCGCTGCGCCTCACCTTTGGCTCATCGCTTCACACCGGTCGGTTCTCCGCTGCGCTCCTTCGAGCCGGCCTTTGCTACAACTTCTTCGAACTGCCTCCGCCCTCGCGCACGCCTGCGCCTCACCTCCGACTCGGCCTCGCCTCTGCCACGAATCGCCGCCATGCGCCACCCCTGCTCCATGAGCCTCTCCTTCCACCGTGAGCCGTCGTGCGCTGGCCCCTCTCCGTCTTTACTCACCGCACCGCTCGAACCGCCTCCAGCCGCTGCAGCGCGCCGCCTCCAGCCGCCTCTACCCTCACCACGCTGCAGCTTTGCCCAGCGCATGCCTCACCTCCTCTTGCCCGCCTCGCCTCCTTTTGCCCACCTCGCTCCCGCCCCTTGCCACCGGCTCTGCCGTGCCAAGGCCGGATCCCACCGCACGCCTTGCCTCGAGCTCGCCTTGTGCCGTAGCTCGCCTTGAGCTCGCACCATGCCTGCCGCCATCGCCATGGGCTCCATTGCCAGGAAGGCCGTCTGCCTCACCCCGAGCCGTGCGGTCGATGGGAATATAAGGAAAAGGTTGAGAGTGGGGGCCCGTTGAAAAAAAATCTATACGACCTGGAGGGTCTATTATGAGCTGCCCAGCTCTGGATCGGCTACGGTCGTGCTTCAAGCCATTGTCCCCACCGTTGCCGCTGCGACCTCGCGCCTGAGCCACCCTCACCGCTTGCTTTGAGCCGTCTGGTTGGGGCTGGCTTCCTATCTGCTCCTGCACAATCGCCTGCTGGCTGAAGTCATCGTCAACCCCGCGGTTGACACCTTTTGATAAAACATATCAGGTTAAATCCATCCTGCCAAGTTTGTACACATTGTTATTCTTGCAAGAATAGTTACTCTGGCTTGTGATCATTTTCCTACAGGACAACACGGCAAGAGAAAATATGGTGCTACGGATACAGAGAGCGTGAAACTGGCGTCTTTCTGCACCAACTCTCCCGTCTGCACCGGCTTACAACGCCACAGCCGACTCTTGCCGTTCGTGCCGGCTTACAATGCCACAGTCGACTCTCCCGTCTGCACCGGCTTACAAACGCCACAACCGACTCTCGCCATTCGTGCCGGCTTACAGTGCCGCTACCGTCTCTCCCCGCCGCACCGGCTTACAACGCTGCGACTGACTTCTACGTCTATATCAACACGCTGGGGCCAGATACAGTTGGAAGAGCCACCCAAAGGGATATGCTCAAGTGTCTGCTCATAGTCTAATCTATATCAACATATTAGTGCGGTGCTCTTCGATATGAGCCGCCCGATGGACAGGCGCACAAGTCGCCGCCACTATAGTTTGGTTCACTTCAACAAACAGCCGGAACGAACCATCGACTGGATCATTGAAGCAATTCATACGGGATCATCTATAACCCGCCACGGCCAACCTCAACTTTCAGTGGAGATTCTCAAGCCGCCTCTTCGAGTCAACTTAAGACTCAGGGGCTACAGACATGGCGAGACACATTTGGTCGTTTTCAACGAGAACCGCGGGTCTTTGCAAGAGAAAACCCAATCCCGGGGGTTATTACATTATTGGCGGAAGATTAAAAATTTCCCAAGAGGACAAACCGTCATGATGCACCATTCAAACACGGGTGCCCGAATTTATTGGATCATCATAAAGTCACTTGGAGTTTTTGCCGTTTCTTCATACAAGATGGCGGTTTACAAGATGGCGACTTACAAATGGTGCACAAAACATTGACTGTCGAAGGGGGCTTCTTACCTTTGGGTATCGCTTCTAACACCCTATCGGCCGGCTTTATGCCAAATCTCCGATTAACATGATTAGCCACGGTGGTAGGGGGCTTCTTACCTTCGGGTATCGCTTCTAACACCCTACTGCCGGCGTTTACGTCATATTGTCGAAGGGGGCTTCTTACCGACGGGTATCGCTTCTGACACCCTATCGGCCGGATTTATGCTAAATCTCCGGCTAACATGATTAGCCGCGGTTGTAGGGAGCTTCTTACCGACGGGTATCGCTTCTAATACCCTACAACCGCCGTTTATGCCATATTGCTGAGGGTGGCTTCTTACCTCTGGGTATCACTTCTAAACACCTTATCGGCCGACTGTATGCCATCTCCAACTAACACGATTAGCCATGGTTGTCAAAGGGGGCTTCCCACCTACGGGTGTAGCTTATCTAACCCTAACAACCGGCATTCGCGCCATATTGCTGAGGGTGGCTTCTTACCTCGAGGTATCGCTTATAACACCTTATCGGCCAGCTTTATGCCATCTCCGGCTAACACGATTAGCCATGGTTGTCAAAGGGGGATTCCCACCTTTGGGTGTAGCTTATCTAACCCTAACAACCGGCGTTCGCACCATATTGCTGAGGGTGGCTTCTTACCTCCGGGTATCGCTTCTAACACCTTATCGGCCGGCTTTATGCCATCTCCGGCTAACACGATTAGCCATGGTTGTCAAAGCGGGCTTCCCACCTCGGGGTGTAGCTTATCTATCCCTAACAACCGGCGTTCGCGCCAAAAATGTTGACAAGTCAACATTGCATCATACTTTGCATCATACATTGCATCATATTCACATAACATGTTGGCTTATCAAGCCGGGTCAGAGCAAGATTATGAAAGAAGGAGCAATGTTATGAAAGACATAACATCTCCGGGTTGAGCTTCTTAAGGCCACCCTCACAACAATGCAAAATATATTTTGTCTTTTTTATTTTTTGCAGGTGTTATCTCTTAAGATGAGCTGCCGTTAAGTATTCTGGAAGAGCAAATGGATCTTTTAATAGCCAACATGGCTGGATCTTCATGGTTTATCATAACCAGTAATAAATGATTGGGGTTTTCAAGCAAGCTCGGAGAATTTATTATTTTTCAAGAGCCGCCCTGTCAGATATAATGCCGTGTCATCTAATTGGCCGTTTCTCGGATTTCTTCAATTGTGCTCTGTAGTAATCTACAACACTCATGGATTTCTCCAAATATATATTTGTCGGGTTGCATCGCAACCACGATCAGGGATTTCATATCAAAAGACAAATGAATTATTCCAGGATATTCATTTCGGGTTATATTACAACTACGGTCAAAGATTCACTCAAACAAATTGTGGTGAGTCATATTATTCTCACATAGTCCCGAGTTGCCGCAGGCAGACAACCCGACACTTGGGGGCTACATTATTCAAGTCCAAGTTTATATCAATTATGCAAGTCACATGTCGCTGCAAGCACACACCATGGCACTTGGGGGCTAATGCAAGCCGGTTTTCAAATCACTATTGTCAACAAGACCCTGTTATCTCAAGCAGATGAGCCGGACTTCCTATATTTTTCTAAAGTCCCAGCCCAGTAATTCTTACTAACCCAGCACTTGGGGACTACACCGCTCAGATCAAATTTTATAAAGTCTCAAGTCGCCGCAAGCGTGCGACCCGACACTTGGGGGCTACAGTATTCAGCCGTTTAACAGATTATGAGGTTCAAATTGAAGACCCGACGCATCACATTCTTATGAGCCGGCCCTTGGGGGCTACACATGCTGAAGTTTCATAAGGTATAAGACAGTTATAAGTCCCAGGTTTCTGCAGGCAAGTCAACCCGGCCCTTGGGGGCTACACAGGCCAAAATATTATTGCAAAGCACCAAGTTATCATGGATAATCTCGAAGCTTGGGGGCTATAGATAATACGGACATATCAAAAACTTTGAGGAGAATTTTCAAGATGTTAATTATGGAGTTCAGTTGTTAGACCCAGCGTTACCAACATTTATGACCCGGTGTCATCAAAAGATCATAACCTGCCAGAGTTTATATAAGCCGCCCTGCTTCACAATAATGGAAGTCCGGTTTTACATCAGATGGATTTTCATCCCAATATTTTTATCAAGTCAGCTAGATTCTAGTTATTTGATCGGGAGTCACGAATGATAATGACCCGACATCACCAACGATAATGACCCGGCATCATCAACGATTATGACCCGGCAGAGATGACCCACCAAGAGTATTGGAAGCTGACTCAATGGCGTATGGGTGTTCTATTCTCAATATTTTTCAAAGGACATTGACGACTCATTCATATGCAGAAAAGACCCGGATTTCTGAAGAGCCATTATATAAGTCGACCAAAGGAGCAAGCTGGCCACTTAACATATTTTTTATTCTTATTTTAGGAGCTTAGCATGAATAAATTCAAACTAATCTGGGGGCTAATGTCGGGGATATACCCCGCGGTATGACCCGGCCCGGCGACTCACAGGAGACCCGATAAAGACACGGTGTTGTATTAATGATCCGGCAGGCGGGTCGCGGGACGACCATACCTAAGACCCGGCGGGTGAGCCGGTGCCAGGTGGCTCACAAGAGAAGGCCCAAAGAGAGAAAGACTCCCTGCCGAAGGAAAGAAGACCTGGACTAGGATTCTAAAGAGACTAGTCCTACTCCTACTCCTAGTAGGACTCTATTTGTAAGCCTACCCTCTCCACTTATATAAGGAGGGGTAGAGCACCCCTAGAGGGACAAGATACACAAGTCCACAAGTTTAGACAACACAAGAGATTAGAGGTAGACAGATTAGAGGCTCTCATGCATGATTAGAGGTAGCAAAACAACACCCTTGTAACCGAGAGATCTCCTTCATCATCAATACCAGACAAGCAGGACGTAGGCTTTTACCTCCATCGGAGGGGCCGAACTTGGGTAAACTCCGTGTCTCTCGATTTCGATCAACCCCTTCAACCCGCCACATAGTTGCGTCTTCGCCCCGAACCTAAGTCCGTTCACCCGGACATCTGCCGTGACAAATCCCCGACAGAACTGGTATCAAATACCCAGGCAGTACAACGAGAGCTAGTAAGGTACACATCAATAACATGTGTATCATATATACCTTGTTTGTTGTTGGCCGCCTTCTTATCAGCCAGGTACTTGGGGCAGTTCCGCTTCTAATGACCAGTTCCCTTGCAATGAAAGCACTCAGTTTCTGGCTTAGGTCCATGCTTAGGCTTCTTTACAGGAGTAGCAACTGCTTTGCCATCCTTCTTGGTTTTACCCTTCTTGCCCTTGCCCTTGCCATTATTCTTGAAACTAGTGGTTTTATCGACCATCAACACTTGATGTTCTTTCTGGATTTCAGACTCAGCGACTTTTAGCATCGCAAACAGCCTGGCGACTGACTTGTTCATCCCGTGCATGTTATAGTTCATCACAAAGCTCTTGTAACTTGGTGGTAGTGATTGAAGAACTCTTTCAGTGATTGCCTCTAGCGGAGGGGAAATTCCCAACTCCACCAGATGAGTCGAGTACCCAGACATTCTGAGTATATGTTCACTGATAGACCCGTTCTCCTCCATTTTGCAAGCATAGAACTTATCGGAGGTCTCATACCTCTCGATGCGGGCATTCTTTTGAAATATAAACTTCAACTCTTGGAACATCTCATATGCTCCATGACGTTCAAAACGTCTTTGAAGTCCCGGTTCTAAGCCATACAATATTGCACACTGAACTATTGAGTAATCTCGAGAACGTGCCTCCCAAGCGTTATTAACGTGTTTGGATGACATGTCTTCGGGTTGGTTACCAAGCGGTGCATCAAGGACATATAATATCTGGGAAGCCTTGAGGGTAATCCTCAGATTATGGGCCCAATCAACAAAGTTACTTCCATCATCTTTCAGCTTAGCTTTCTCTAGGAACGCATTAAAACTCAGGGGTGCTACTACGCGAGCCATTGATCTACAACATAAATATGCAAAGGTTACTTAGACTATTGTTCAGGATAATGAGTTTAGTTAATCAAATTACTAAAGCTCCCACTCAAATTGACATCCCTCAGGCCATCTGAGTGTCACATGATCCAAATTCACCAACTCAAGTCCGATCATCACGTGAGTTGAGGTGGTTTCAATGGTGAACATCATTATGTTGATCATATCTACTATATGACTCATGTTTGACCTTTCAATTGCTTGTGTTCCGATGCCATGTCTATACATGCTAGGCTCGTCATGTTTAACTCGAGTGTTCTGCATGTGCAACACTGGCTTGCACCCGTTGTATGTGAACGTAGAGTCTATCACACCCGATCATCACATGGTGTCTCGACACGACGAATTTTCGCAACGGTGCACACTCGGGGAGAACACAATTCATCCTGAAATTTAAGTGAGGGATCACCTTATAATGCTACCGTCGTCCTAAGAAAAACAAGGTGCATAAAAGGATTAACATCACATGCAATTCATAAGTGACATGATACGGCCATAAACTTGTGCTTTAGATCTCCATCTTGAAAGCACCGGCATGATCTCCATCGTCACCGGCACGACACCATGATCTCCATCATCTTGATCTCCATCAATGTGTCGCCATCGGGGTTGTCACGCCCAACATGCTTCTACTACTATTGCTACCGTTTAGCGATAAAGTAAAGCATTACATAGAGCTTAATGATTGACATGTAGGTCATACAATAATTAAAGACAACCCTATAGCTCCTGCCGGTTGCCGTACTCATCGACATGCAAGTCGTGATATTCTATACATCACATGATCATCTCATACATCACATATATAACATCATGTAATCGGCCATCCCTCAGATTGACATCCCTCAGATCATCTGAGTGACACATGATCCAAATTCACCAACTCAAGTCCGATCATCACGTGAGTTGAGGTGGCTTAAATGGTGAACATCATTATGTTGATCATATCTACTATATGACTCATGTTTGACCTTTCGGTCTCTTGTGTTCCGAGGCCATGTCTGTACATGCTAGGCTCGTCAAGTTTAACCCGAGTGTTCTGCATGTGCAACACTGGCTTGCACCCGTTGTATGTGAACGTAGAGTCTATCACACCCGATCATCACGTGGTGTCTCAACACGACGAACTTTCGCAACGGTGCACACTCGGGGAGAACACAGTTCATCTGGAAATTCAAGTGAGGGATCACCTTATAATGCTACCGCCGTACTAAGCAAAACAAGGTGCATAAAAGGATTAACATCTCATGCAATTCATAAGTGACATGATATGGCCATGAACTTGTGTTTAAGATCTCCATCTTCGAAACACCGGCATGATCTCCATCGTCACCGGCACAACACCATGATCTCCATCATCTTGATCTCCATCAATGTGTTGCCATTGGGGTTGTCACGCCCTGCATGCTTCTACTACTATTGCTACCGTAGCGATAAAGTAAAGCATTACATAGCGCTTAATGATTGACACGCAGGTCATACAATAATTAAAGACAACCCTATGGCTCCTGCCGGTTGCCGTATTCATCGACATGCAAGTCGTGATAATCTATACATCACATGATCATCTCATACATCACATATATCTCATCATGTAATTGGCCATATCACATCACAACATACCCTGCAAAAACAAGTTAGACGTCCTCTAATTGTTGTTGCATGTTTTACGTGGCTGCTACGGGTATCTAGCAAGAACAATTCTCACCTACGCATAAACCACAACGATGATACATCAGTTTGCTTTTCAACCTTCTCAAGGACCGCCTTTGTCTAATCCGATCCAACTAAACTAGGAGAAACTGGCACCCGCCAACCATCTTTTGCAACAAGTGCAGTTGAGGGAACTGGTCTCTCGTAAGCGTACGAGTAAGGTTGGTCCGGGGGCCGCTTCATCCCACAATACCGCTGAACCAAAACACGACCAAGGAAGGAAGCAATCTAAGAATCAACGCCCACAAACTCTTTGTGTTCTACTCGAGATCTCATCTACACATAGACCTAGCTCATGATACCACTATTGGGGAACGTTGCATGGGAAACAAAAATTTTCCTACGCACACGCAGATCTATCCATGGTGATGAGCATCTACGAGAGGGAGAGTGGATCTAGGTACCCTTGTAGATCGCTAAGCGCGAAGCGTTAAGAATCGCCGAGCGTCCCGAGATCCAATCATGAACCGTCCTCACGATCCGTTCCGATCAAGCACTGAATGGACGGAACCTCCGCGTTCAACACACGTACAACTTGATGACGATCTCCGCCTTCTTGATCGAGCAAGAGGGAGCAGAGGGGAAGAAGAGTTCTCCGGGAGCGCTCCGGCGCTCCGGCGATGGTGGTGGAGCTATTTCGGCAGGGCTTTGCCTAAGCACTACAGAAATCCGATCTAGAGTAGAAACTATGCACTGGAGGAACGGGTAGCACGTGGCTGAAAAAACAAGTGCAAAACCTTAAAACCCACCAGTATATATAGGAGGAGAGGAGGAGAGTCTTGGAGCAAGGACCAAGCCTCCTTTGGTTCGGCCGAACCAACTAGGAGAGGAGGAATCCTCCTCCAATCCTAGTTGGACTAGATCTCCTTCCTTTTTGCCTTTTTCCCACCTTTTTCTTTTGGGTTTTTCTTCCCTAGCCGTGTAACATTTCAAATTTTCAATTTGGAATGTTTTATAATTATTAGTTAAGCATCTATGCATTATGATTGAAATGAATGTGGCAAGTATATTTTCATCTTCTTTATTTGACTTCTTTTCAATTGGCATTTGAGTTTACTCAATTACCTGACAAAATACTTTGAGGAAAGAAAAGTACGAGAGGAGGTAACATGACACCCCAAAAGTCATAAGAAAATAGTGCCAATTTATTTGAAAGTCAAATCTGGTTTGATTTTGGATTTTCTTTAAATAATGTTTTTATAAATTTTTATTTTGACTCTAAAGAAATGTTCACGCCTTAGGGTTTATTTTTTTGATAGTTTGGTATATAATACCGTATACTTTGTTTTCTGCTTCAGATAAAAAAAAGGAGTTTTAAAAAAAAGAAGAGGCACCGCTAGCCAGGCCAGGCCCAGCCAGCTCCACGGCCGCGCACAGCCCAAGCCAGCGCTAGGGCTGGCTAGCGTGGTTGCCAGGAGTGAGCGCTCCTCCTAGTGCCGCCAGGAGGTCAGCGATCAGGTCAGCGAAAAAAAACCCGGTCTCCCACGACTGCCTCGTCTCTCTGTCTCTCGCTCGCATCTCTCCCTCTCTCTCACGCCTGTGGGTGGGACCCGCAACCCACGATCGCTCGTCTCTCTCTCCCTTGTTGGTCTTTCTCTCGTGCAGCCTGCAAGTGGGGCCTGAACTCCATCGTCCCCAACCTCCTGCTCGCACCGCACGGGATGAGGTCGCGAGAGCGCATCCGCAACCGCCGGCCGAAGCTGTCGGGATAGGGCTTATCCCGCACTCCCGGACATCCCAGCTGCGCCTATAAATAGCCCTCGATGCCCTCTTTCCATTCAGCCAAGCCGCACCACCTCTCGCCGATCGTAGCCACCGCCCCGTCCGTTTGCATCTCGCCGGAGCCGGAGCTTTCCGACGAAGATTCCGACGCCGGTGAGCCACCATGATGCCTTTTTACTATGGGAATCGGACCCCCTCATCGTCCCACACCTCCCTGACATCTTTGTTTTTTCCTAGGATCGCCGGAGCCGCCGCCCCGATGACCTGCGTTGTTGGAGTTCACCGGAGCTCCGCCCACTCCCTCCGCTCCACCCGGACACCGCCGCCGACCGCCGTCACCATTGTTTGAACGCCCTCGCCAAGCCGCACCTCTTCCGCCTCTCCACTGATGCCGGCGATCACTGGAGCCGCCACCCCATCACCGTCGAGCTTCCTGCCCGACGTCGTCCTCCTCTCTGTAAGCGCCCTCCTCGCTCGATTAGTTAGTTTTTTTCTTAGATCGAATCGGTAGATTAGATGTAGATTGTTTTTTTTGGGTTAACCGTGGTCTATTTAAAATAACCTTTCGGTTTTCTTTAGTTAGGTTTGGCAAACGTTCACCGCATAGCCGCCACGGCGAACGTAGTCAACCAACCAGAGCCATCCACTTCGCGCTCTAGCCGCGAACATTCACAATTTACTATTTTCAGAAACGCTATTGTAGCAGTTTTTTTTTTCAGATTTGCTTTAAAAATTTAAACGGCCTTAACTTTTTAACCGTAGATCGAAACGGGATGAAACGAGAGGCTAAATTTTCGTCTCGAATAGACCTAACCAGAAAACCCATAGTTGCAAATTTTTGCAAGTTCAAATTTGAAACTAATTCAGATTTGAATTTAAATTTCATTAGGTCATATCTTTCAAATGGTATACCCGTTTGAAGTGATTCTTTTTGCACCACGTCTCACGAACTAAATCCTTTGCCATGAACTTTTGCCACGATATATCTTACACAATTATTTTTTGTTCATCATTTTTTTTACTAGAATGCCTTGTAGGAACACTAGTGCACGTCACGAATTTTTGAAAACTATTTATACTTTGAAAATGTTCATGTTAATGACTTGTGTTGGATTTTTTTGGCTTTTGCAAATATTTTGTTGCATGTTTTCTTTGAATTGCATGCATGCTTGTTTATGTGTGTTTATTTACTTGCGATAGATTGTACGGAGTGCGAAGCAGAGTACTACCATTCCCTAGAACTTCACTCCCAGCACGAAGGCAAGTTACATTTTGATCATACATGTTTCACCTATGTTTAATTTTTTTGCACATAGTCCTTTGATGTAGGAGTGCATGGTAGGAGGTTATACTTGTTGGTTTTACTATCACCCAGTAGTTCATTTGAGGTAGGTCTGAACCGTACCAACTTTGTCGCCACCGTGTTATGTTACAATGCTTCGCCAAAGTAGACGTGGATTGGGGAGTGTTATCACCTTGAGATGTGAGTGACAAAGTAGTAACTAGGACCAACTTTAATGAACTACCTGGGTGGAAATTGGTTTGTATGGTGGCGAAGTACAATGGGAGCATTCATGGGAATCCATGGGAGTGCACACTAGTGATCCGTCCACCCAGGCTCAAAGGGATCAACCTTATTTTCATGTCTATAAGCTTTCGTGTGCAGCCGCAAGCCAATATGGGCTCTGGCTTAGTTGAGTAGGTGGTGTGACCTCTTCCGGGATAGGCTAGCAGATGTAGATGATGTAGGTGTACCGGCCTATCCGTGGGTTAGGGGAAATGCTATCGAAAGACTATGTCTCGATCTTCCGATCAAGGAGGTGGTCGAGTCTCGTGGGAAAAGTGCACAACCTCTAGAGAGTGTAAATCTAATCGATTAGCTGTATCCCCGGTTATGGACAACTTGAGCTTTTAGTAGTGGAAATGTAGGGACATCTCATCACTCTTAACTAATCAACTGGGTACAAAAATTTGGAATGACTAAGATGGGCATCATCTCAGACTTTTGATATTTGTAGAAGTAGAACAATTATTTTTGATAGGGAAAAACTAGCTTTATGCAAAAACTAAACTTAGAGCTTTCCACCAGCCAAAATTGTATGTACTATGTAGGCTCATTACACTTTATGATGTGACTTTCCAGTACATTCCATGTACTGACCTACACGGCTGCAACTTATCATGTTGTAGATTTATCCGACGACGAATAAGGTGCGATAGGTCGTTGTTCTGCACTCAGCTTGCTCGTGGAGTTTATGGACTCGTCTCACTTATTTGCTTCCGCATGATTTGGTTTTACTTGGCCTTAGGCCACATTGATGTAATAAGTACTATTTGAGGATTCTCGATGTAATAAATGTGGGATTGAACTCTGTGTAAATCCTCAAGTATTGTGTGTGTCAGCATACCGATCCAGGGATGATACTTAAGCACAGAGACTCCGATCCCTTGAGATCGGGTCGCTACAAGCCGCATGGGCCTTGTGTGGAAGTTCCACCAGCCCAATAAGGGCTGGTATTCACTACAACAGCTCATGAAGCCTCTTGGGTCGAAATACCGCTCCCGGTGGTCTCCCGGTACACTACCGACACTCCCGGTACACTACCGATGAGCCTGAAAGTTTTTCGGCGACCAAAACATGACTTCTTATATATCAATCTTTACCTCCGGACCATTCCGGAGCTCCTCGTGACATCCGAGATCTCATCAGGGACTCTGAACAACCTTCGGTCACCACCATGCATAACTCTATACTACCGAAACGTCACCGAACCTTAAGTGTGCAGACCCTGCGGGTTCGAGAACTATGTTGACATGACCGAGACACCTCTACAGTCAATAACCAATAGCGGGACCTGGATGACCATATTGGTTCCTACATATTCTACGAAGATCTTTATCGGCCGAACCTCTGTGTCAAGGATTCAGTTAATCCCGTATGATGTTCCCTTTGTTCTTCGGTATGTTACTTGCCCGAGATTCGATCGTCGGTATCTCCATACCTAGTTCAACCTCGTTACTGACAGGTCTCTTTACTCGTTCCGTAATACAAGATCTCGTGGCTAACACTTAGTTACACTGCTTGCAAGGCTTGTTGTGATGTTGTATTACCGAGTGGGCCCTGAGATACCTCTTCGTCACACGGAGTAACAAATCCCAGTCTTGATCCATGCCAACCCAACAGACACCCTCGGAGATACCTGTAGAGTACCTTTATAGTCACCCAGTTACGTTGCGACGTTTGATAGACACAAGGCACTCCTCCTATGTCAGTGAGGTGCATGATCTCATGGTCATAGGAACAGATACTTGACATGCAGAAAACAGTAGCAATAAACTGACACGATCATATGCTACATTTTTAGTTTGGGTCTTGTCCATCACATCATTCTCCTAATGATGTGATCCCGTTATGAAATGACATATCATGTCCATGGCTAGGAAACCTTAACCATCTTTGATCAACAAGCTTGTTTACTAGAGGCATACTAGGGACACAGTGTTGTCTATTTATCCACACATGTATCTATGTTTCCAATCAATACAATTATAGCATGGATAATAAACAATTATCATGAAAAAGGAAATATAATAATAAACACTTTATTTATTGCCTCTAGGGCATATTTCCAATAGGTGGTGGGGGCTGTGATCCTACGTTTGCGTTGATTCCAGTTCTCAAAATTCACAAATATTCCAAAAAAATCTTCGTAAATGTTTATGGCGTTTGGACATCATTTTGTATGGAATATCTGCGAAACAAAAAACAGGAACCGACACTAGGCACTGGATCAATAGTTTAGTCTAATAAATCATATAAATTGTTGCCAAAAGTATGTGAAACTTGTATAATATTGTCATGAAACAATCAAAAATTGTAGATACGAAGGAGACATATCAGCATCCCAAGCTTAATTCCTCCTCGTCCTCGAGTAGGTAAATGATAAAAAGGATAATTTTTGATGTGGAATGCTACCTATTGTAATCTTGATCATATATCTAATCATGGCATGAATATTACGACACAAATGATTCAAAGCAATAGTCTAGTTTTGACATAAAGACATTAATACTCAGGTATCGCAGCAGACAATGATATAGCCTTGTCATGCTCTGCCTTTCGGGGACAAAGTATAAATCATGTACTACCCTGGTGGCAGCCAAGCAATTGGTTCATACTTTTTAACGCGCTTCAATATTTTCAACTCTTACGCAATACATGAGCGCAAGCCATGGATATAGCACTATGGGTGGAATAGAATGCGGTGGTAGGTTTCAATGGGGTAAAAGTGGAGAAGAAAGTCTCGCATCAACTCAGCGTGTCAATGGGATATGGAGATGCCCATCAATAGATATCAATGCGAGGAGTAGGGATTGCCTTGAAACGGATACACTAAGAGCTATAAGTGAATGAAAGATCAATATGAAAACTAAGTGGGTGTGCATCTAACTCTATAATGAAAAATTCCCACTAGTATATGAAAGTGACAACATAGGAGACTCTCTATATGAAAAACATGGTGCTACTCTGAAGCACAAGTGTGCAATTAGCATGCCCCTTCTCTCTTTGTCTCTCATTTTTTTCCTTTTCTTTCTTTTCTTTTTTTTCTTTTTTTCTTTTTTTCTTTTTTTCTTTTTTTCTTTTTTTCTTTTTTTCTTTGTCCGGAGCCTCATCCTGACTTGTGGGGGAATCATAGTTTCCATCACCCTTTCCTCACAGGGACATGCTCTAATAATGAATAATGATGATCATCACACTTCTATTTACTTATAACTCAAGATTACAACTCGATAGCTAGAACAAAGTATGACTCTATATGAATGCAATGATCTAGCATAGCAAAGATATCAAAAAATAGACAAGCCATGGAAACATCATGCTACCTATCTTACGATTATGTAAAGCAATATGACAATGAATGCTCAAGTCATCAGAATGGAAGCAGTGGAAGTTGCATGGCAATATATCTCAGAATGGCTCTGGAAATGCCATAATAGGTAGGTATTGTGGATGTTTTGATGTAAATATAATAAGGCTTATGTGTGATAGAGTATCAAATCACGGGGTTTGGCTGACCGGCAAAGTTTGCACTGACTCTCGAGGTGAGAAAGGGAAATCCACTGTACCATAGAGGCTAGCAAATTCTGGAAAGGTAAGAGTGCGTATAATCCATTGACTCACATTAGTCATAAAGAACTCAGATACTTATAGCAAAAGTTTATTAGCCCTCGAAGCAAAGTATTACTTGTTGGGGAATGTTGCATGGGAAACAAAAATTTTCCTACGCACACGCAAACCTATCCATGGTGATGAGCATATACGAGAGGGAGAGTTGATCTACATACCCTTGTAGATCGCTAAGCGGGAAGCGTTAAGAAACGCGGTTGGTGTAGTCGAACATCTTCGCGATCCAAATCGCTGAGCGTCCCGTGATCTCATCACGATCCGTCCAGCGATCTCATCACGATCTGTCCCGTGAACTCATCATGATCCGTCCCGCGATCTCATCACGATCCGTCTCGCGATCACGTCACGATCCGTCCCGCGATCATGTCACGGTCGTCTCGTGGCCTTGATCACGGTTTTTCCGATCTAGTACCGAACGGACGACACCTCCGCGTTCAGCACACGTGCAGCTTGATGACGATCTCCACCTTCTTGGTACAGCAATAGGAAGTGGAGAGGAGGAAGAGTTCACCGGCAGCGTGACGGCGCTCCGGAGATGTTGGTGGAGCAATTCCAGCAGGGCTTCGCCTAAGCACTACGGAAAACCGATCTAGAGGAGCACCGGTGGAACGGGTAGCACGTGGCCGTAAAAACTAGTGCAAAAACCCTATATTCCACAAATATATATAGGAGGAGAGGAGAGGCTGGCCACAAGGGCTGGCCCTCTTTGGATTCGGCCAGGACAAGGAGGGAGAGGAGGACTCTCCTCCTCCAATCCTAGTAGGACTAGGATTGCTCCTTTTTGGCCTTTTCCCACCTTTTTCCTTTGGGTCTCTTTCTTCCAGCCGCATGGGCCTTATGTGGAGGTTCCACCAGCCCACTAAGGGCCGGTTAGTACTTTACCACAGCCCATGAAGCCTCTTCGGTCGAAATACCCCTCCCGGAGGTCTCTCGGTACACTACCGGCACTCCCGGTACACTACCGATGAGCCCGAAACTTTTCCGGCGACCAAACTGGGATTTCCTATATATGAATCTTTACCTCCGGACCATTACGGAGCTCCTCGTGACATCCGGGATCTCATCCAGGACTCCGAACAACCTTAGGTCACCACCATACATAACTCTACACTACCGAAACATCACCAAACCTTAAGTGTGCAGACCCTGCGGGTTCGAGAACTATGTAGACATGACCGAGACACCTCTACGGCCAATAACCAATAGCGGGCCTTGGATGACCATATTTGTTCATACATATTCTACGAAGATCTTTATCGGTCGAACCTCTATGTGAAGGATTCAGTTAATCCCGTATAACGTTCCCTTTGTTCTTCGGTATGTTACTTGCCCGAGATTCGATCGTCGGTATCTTCATACCTAGTTCAACCTCGTTACCGGCAAGTATCTTTACTCATTCCGTAATGCAAGATCCCATGTCTAACACTTTAGTCACATTGCTTGCAAGGCTTGTTTGTGATGTTGCATTACCGAGTGGGCCCTGAGATACCGCTCCGTCACACGGTGTAACAAATCCCACTCTTGATCCATGCCAACCGAATAGACACCCTCGGAGATACCTGTAGAGCACCTTTATAGTCAACCAGTTACGTTGCGACGTTTTATACACACAAGGTACTCCTCCGGTGTCAGTGAGTTGCATGATCTCATGGTCATAGGAACATATACTTGACATGTAGAAAACAGTAGGAATAAACTAACACGATCATATGCTACGTTTGTAGTTTGGGTCTCGTCCATCACATCATTCTACTAATGATGTGATCCCGTTATCAAATGACATCTCATGTCCATGGCTAGGAAGTCTTAACCATCTTTGATCAACGAGCTAGTTCACTAGAGGCATACTTAGGACATGGTGTTGTCTATGTATCCACACATGTATCTGAGTTTCCGATCAATACAATTATAGCATGGATAATAAACGATTATCATGAACAAGGAAATATGATAATAACTAATTTATTATTGCCTCTAGGGCATATTTCCAACAGTCTCCCACTTGCACTAGAGTCAATAATATAGTTCACATCACCATGTGATTCGCATTGTTATGAATCTAACACCCAATGAGTTCTGGGGCTCGATCATGCTTTGCATGTGAGAGAGGTCTTATAGTCAACGGGTCTGTGACATTCAGATCCGTGTGTTCTTTGCAAATCTCAATGTCAAACTGTAAATACTGCTACCACTTTCCATCTGGTACTATTCCAAATGGCTGCTCCACTATACGTATCCAGATTGCTACTATGAGTCATCCGGATCGGTGTTAAAGCTTGCATCGACGTAACTCTTTACGACGAACTCTTTAGCACCTCGATAATCGAGAAACATCTCCTTAGTCTTTTAGTTACTAAGGACAATCTTGACCGCTGTCGAGTGATCCACTCCTGGATCACTCTTGTACCCCTTGAAGGACTCATGGCAAGGCACACACAGGTGCGGTACACAGCATGGCATACTATTCAGAGCCTATGGCTAAGGCATAGGGGATGACGTTCATCCTCTCTCTTTCTTCTGTCGTTGTTGAGCTTTGAGTCTCACTCAACTTCACACCTTACAAATCAGGCGAGAACTCTTTCTCTGACTGAACCAGTTTGAACTCTTTCAAAATCTTGTCAAGGTATGTACTCGTTTGAAAGTCTCATCAAGCATATTGATCTATCTCTATAGATCTTGATGCTCAACAATTTATGTACTTTTATCCAGGTTTTACTTTGAAAATAACTTCTCAAACAACCGTTTATGCTTTCCAGAAATTCTACATTATTTCCGATCAACAATATGTCAACCACATATGCTTACCAGAAACTCTATAGTGCTCCCACTCACTTTATTGAAAATACAAGTTTCTCGTAAACTTTGTATAAACTACAAAACTTTGATCACCTCATCAAAGCGTATATTCCAACTCCGAGATGCTTGCTCCATACCATAGAAGGATTGCTGGAGCTCGCACACCTTTTAGCATCCTTAGGACTGACATAACCTTCTGGTTGTATCACATACAACCTTTCCTCAAGTAAATCTGTTAAGGAAACGCTGTATTATCGTCCATCTGCCAGATTTCATAATTGAAAAATGCAGCAACTGCTAACATAATTCCAATAGACTTTAGCATCGCTACGAGTGAGAAAGTCTCATCGCAGTCAACTCCTTCAACTTGTCGAAAACTTCTTTGTGACAAGTCGAGCTTTATAAATGGTGACATTCACCATCAGCGTCTGTCTTCATCAAAAAATCCGTTCGTACTCGACGACCTCTCGTCCAACGAGCAAGTCTACCAAAGTCTATACTTGGTTTTCATACGTGGATCCTTTCTCGGATTTCATGGCCTCTAACCATTTGTCGGAATTCGGGCCCATCATCTCTTCCCCACAGCTCATAGGTTCATCGTTGTCCAACAACATGACCTCTAAGACAGGGTTGTCATACCACTCAGGAACAGTACACATCCTTTGTCGACCTACAAGGTTGGATAGTAACTTGATCCGAAGCTTCATGATCATCATCATTAACTTCCTCTTCAACTAATGTAGGCCTCATAGAAACTACTTCCTGCGTTGTGCTACTCTCTCATTGAAACAAAGGTTCAATAACCTCATCAAGTTCTATATTCCTCCCACTCAATTCTTTCGAGAGAAACCTTTTCTCAGGAAAGGACCCATTTTAGCAGCAAACACTTTGGACTCGGATCTGAGATAGAACGTATACCCAACTAATCTTAGGGTATTCTATGAAGACGCATTTGTCCGCTTTTGGTTCGAGCTCATTAGGTGAAAACATTTTCCACACAAGCTTCGCAGCCCCAAACATCAAGAAATGATAGCTTTAGGTTTCTATCAAACCATAATTCACATGGTGTCATCTCAACGGATTTAGATGGTGCCCTATTTTAAAGTGAATGTGGTTGTCTCTAATGCATAACCCCAAAACGATAGTGGCAAAACGATAAGAGACATCATAGTATGTGCTATATCAAACAAGTCACGACTACGACGTTCGGACACACCATCACACTATGGTGTTCCAGGTGGCACGAGTTGTGAAACAACTTTCACATTGTCTAAAGTTGTATGCCAAACTCGTAACTCAGATATTCACCTCCACGATCATATCGCAGAAATCTTTTATCTTCTTGCCACGATGATCTTAAACTTCACTCTGAATTTGCTTGAACCTTTCAAACGATTCAGACTTGTGTTTCATTAAGTAAATATACACTATATCCACTCAAATCATCAGTGAAGGTAAGAAAATAACGATATCCACCGCAAGCTACAAACACTCATTGGACCTTATACATCAACATGTATTGTTTCCAGTAAGTCACTAGCCCGTTCTATCAAGCCGGAAAACGCGGTTTAGTCATCTTGCCCAAAAGGCATTTTCACATGTCTCAACCGATTCGAAATCGAATGAGTCCAAAGATCCATCAGCATGGAGTTTCTTCATGCGTTTTACACCAATAGGGCATCTTAGTTGTAGTGCCACAAATATGTGGTACTATCATTATTAACTTTGTATCTTTTGGCATCTATGTTATGAACATGTGTACTACTACACTCAAGATTCAACAAACCATTCTCACTGGGTGCATGACCACTGAAGGATTCATGTAAACAGAATAACCATTATTCTCTAACTTAAATGAATAACCGTGTTGCAATAAACACGATCCAATCATGTTCATGCTTAACGCAAACACCAAATAACATTTATTTAGGTTCGTCACTAATCCCGAAGGTAGAGAGAGCGTGCAATGTTGATCACATCAACCTTGGAAACATTTCCAACACACATCGTCACCTCACACTTAGCTAGTTCTCCGTTTATTCCGTAGCTTTTATTTCGTGTTACTAACATTTAGCAGCCGAACCGGTATCCAATACCCAGGTGCTATTAGGATTACTAGCAAGGTACACATCGATAACACGCATATCAAATATACTTCTATCGATGTTGCCAGCCTTCTTATCTACCAAGTATCTAGGGTTGTTCCGCTTCAGCGACTGTTCTCCTCATAATCGAAGCACTTAGTCTCGGGTTTGGGTTCAACTTTGTTGCTTCACTGGAGCAGCAACTGGCTTGCCATCCATGAAGTTTCCTTCTGTGCCCTTGCCCTTCTCGAAACTAGTGGTTTTACTAACCATCAACACTTGATGCTCCTTCTTCATTTCTACCTTCGCGGTGTCAAACATCGCGAACAGCTCAGGAATCATTATTTCTATCCCTGGCAATTTATAGTTGATCACCAAGTTCTAGTAGCTTAGTGACAGTGACTTGGAGAACTATTTCAATCACTATCTTATCTGGAAAATCAACTCCCACTCGATTCAAGTGATTGTAGCACCCAGACAATCTGAGCACATGCTCAACGATTGAGCTATTCTCTTTCATCTTGCAAGCAAAGAATCTTGTTGGAGATCTCATATCTCGCAACACGGGCACGAGCTTGAGATCACAATCTCAGCTCTTACAACATCTCATATGTATCCATGACGTTCAAAACGTTTTGGAGCCTTAATTCTAAGCCGTAATGCATGACGCACTAAACTATCAAGTAGTCATCGGAACGTGCCTGTCAGATGTTCACAACATCTACAGACGACGCTTAGAGGGGTTGGCGCACCGAGCGGTGCATTAAGGACATAAGCCTTTCTGTGCAGCAATGAGGACAATCCTCAGATCACGGACCTAGTCCGCAATATTGCTACCATCATCTTTCAACTCTATTTCTCTAGGAACATAAAAATACAAAGGAGCTACAGCACGAGCTAGTAATCTACGACATAATTTGCAAAGACACTAGTGACTATGTTCATGACAATGAGTTCAATTAATCATATTACTTAAGAACTCCCACTCAAATTGACATCCCTCAGATCATCTGAGTGACACATGATCCAAATTCACCAACTCAAGTCCGATCATCACGTGAGTTAAGGTGGTTTCAATGGTGAACTTCATTATGTTGATCATATCTACTATATGACTCATGCTCGACCTTTCGGTCTCTTGTGTTCCAAGGCCATGTCTGTAAATGCTAGGCTCGTCAAGTTTAACCCGAGTGTTCCGCGCATGCAACACTGGCTTGCACCCGTTGTATGTGAACGTAGAGTCTATCACACCCGATCATCACGTGGTGTCTCAACACGATGAACTTTCGCAATGGTGCACAGTCGGGGAGAACAAACTTTATCTTGAAATTAAAGTGAGGGATCACCTTATAATGCTACCGTCGTACTAAGAAAAACTAGGTGCATAAAAGGATTAACATCACATGCAATTCATAAGTGACATGATATGGCCATGAACTTGTGCTTAAGATCTCCATCTTCAAAGCACCGGCATGATCTCCATCATCACCGGCATGACACCATGATCTCCATCATCTTGATCTCCATCAATGTGCTGCCATAGAGGTTGTGGCGCCAGCCCTGCTTCTACTTCTATTGCTACCGGTTAGCGATAAAGTAAAGCATTACATAGCGCTTAATGATTGACACGCAGGTCATACAATAATTAAAGACAACCCTATGGCTCCTGCCGGTTTCCGTACTCATCGACATGCAAGTCGTGAAATTCTATACATCACATGATCATCTCATACATAACATATATCACATCATGTAATTGGCCATATCACATCACAACGTACCCTGCAAAAACAAGTTAGACGTCCTCTAATTGTTGTTGCATGTTTTACGTGGCTGCTACGGGTATCTAGCAAGAATGATTATCACCTACGCATAAACCACAACGGTGATACATAATTTGCTTTTCAACCTTCTCAAGGACTGCCTTTGTCGGATCCAATCCAACTAGAGTGAGAGAAACTACCACCCGCAAGCCACCTAAGCAACAAGTTGTTTCGAGGGAACCAGTCTCTCATAAGCGTATGAGTAATGTTGGTCCGGGCCGCTTCATCTCACCATACCACTGAACCAAAATACGACCAAGGGAGGAAGCAATCTAAGCATCAATGCCCACAAACCTTTTGTGTTCTACTCGAGATCTCATAGAACCATCAACCTAGCTCATGATGCCACTGTTGGGGAATGTTGCATGGGAAACAAAAAATTTCCTACGCACACGCAAACCTATCCATGGTGATGAGCATCTACGAGAGGGAGAGTTGATCTACATACCCTTGTAGATTGCTAAGAGGGAAGCGTTAAGAAACACGGTTGGTGTAGTCGAACATCATCGCGATCCAAATCGCCGAGCGTCCCGCGATCTCATCACGATCCGTCCCGCGATCTCATCACGATCCGTCCCGTGAACTCATCACGATCCGTCCCGCGATCTCATCACGATCCGTCTCATGATCACGTCATGATCCGTCCCGCGATCACGTCACGGTCGTCTTGTGGCCTTGATGACGGTTCTTCCGATCTAGTACCGAACGGATGGCACCTCCGCGTTCAGCACACATGAAGCTTAACGACGATCTCCAACGTCTTGGTCCAGCAAGAGGAAGTGGAGAGGAGGAAGAGTTCACCG
The DNA here is from genome assembly GCA_022496015.1 of Hordeum marinum. Taxonomy (NCBI): domain Eukaryota; kingdom Viridiplantae; phylum Streptophyta; class Magnoliopsida; order Poales; family Poaceae; genus Hordeum; species Hordeum marinum. Next base: position 2,753,830 of record CM039672.1, on the reverse strand, counting down.
GCAGCATGATGGCACTCCGGCGATGGTGGTGGAGCAATTCCGGCAGGACTTTGCCTAAGCACTACGGAAAACCGATCTAGAGGAGCACCGGTGGAACGGGTAGCACGCGGCCGTAAAAACTAGTGCAAAAACCCTCTATTCCACCAATATATATAGGAGGAGAGGAGAGGCTGGCCGCAAGGGCTGGCCCTCTATGGATTCGGCCAAGACAAGGAGGGAGAGGAGGACTCTCCTCCTCCAATCCTAGTAGGACTAGGATTGCTCCTTTTTGGCCTTTTTCCACCTTTTTCCTTTGGGTCTCTTTCTTCCATCCGCATGGGACTTATGTGGAGGTTCCACCAGCCCACTAAGGGCTGGTAAATAATTTCCCACAGCCCATGAAGCCTCTTGGGTCGAAATACCCCTCCTGGAGGTCTCCCGGTACACTACCGGCAGTCCCGGTACACTACCGATGAGCCCGAAACTTTTCCGGCGACCAAACTGGGACTTCCTATATATGAATCTTTACCTCCGGACCATTTCGGAGCTCATCGTGATGTACGGGATCTCATCCGGGACTCCAAACAACCTTCGGTCACCACCATACATAACTCTACACTACCGAAACGTCACCAAACCTTAAGTGTGCAGACCCTGCGGGTTCGAGAACTATGTAGACATGACCGAGACACCTCTACGGCCAATAACCAATAGCGGGCCCTAGATGATCTTTATCGGTCGAACCTCTATGTCAAGGATTCAGTTAATCCGTATAACGTTCCCTTTGTTCTTCGATATGTTACTTGCCCGAGATTCGATCGTCGGTATCTCCATACCTAGTTCAACCTTGTTACCGGCAAGTCTCTTTACTCGTTCCGTAATGCAAGATCCCGTGGCTAACACTTTAGTCACATTTCTTGCAAGGCTTGTTGTGATGTTGCATTACCGAGTGGGCCCTGAGATACCTCTCCATCACACGGAGTAACAAATCCCAGTCTTGATCCATGCCAACCCAACAGACACCCTTGGAGATACCTGTAGAGCACCTTTATAGTCACCTAGTCACCTAGTTACATTGCGACGTTTGATACACACAAGGTACTCCTCCAGTGTCAGTGAGTTGCATGATCTCATGGTCATAGGAACATATACTTGACATGTTGAAAACTGTAGCAATAAACTGACACGATCATATGCTACGTTTGTAGTTTGGGTCTCGTCCATCACATCATTCTACTAATGATGTGATCCCGTTATCAAATGACATCTCATGTCCATGGCTAGGAAATCTTCACCATCTTTGATCAACGAGATAGTTCACTAGAGGCATACTAGGGACATGGTGTTGTCTATGTATCCACACATGTATCTGAGTTTCCGATCAATACAATTATAGCATGGATAATAAACGATTATAATGAACAAGGAAATATGATAATAACTAATTTATTATTGCCTCTAGGGCATATTTCCAACATTACTACGCATGCTCCTGGGGTGGAGGTTGGTAGGAGTTAAATATCGCACACCCGACCTTCACACAAAGATAGACAATCAAGGATAAATTGTGCTCCAACTTCCTAGCATAATGGGGGACTATATGTGCATGCTTCGGGAATCAAAAACCTTAACACCAACATCTTACTAAACATGTTCATCCACTAGTATCTCCCACATATTATCATATCTATATCTCAAAACTATTGCAACGAATCAAACATATCATATTCGGTGATCCCTAAGTTTTATGTAGGATTTTATGACTAACCATGTGAATGACCAATTCTTGTTGACTCTCTAAATAGATAACAGTGAAGAAAGAGAGTTTAATTATTTCTATAAAATACCATGCTCTAATAAATATAAGTGAAGCAAAAGAGCATTCTACAAATAACGGTTTTCTATGTGAAGAGAAATAGGCAATCCAAACATCAAATGATATAAGTGAAGCACATGAAGCATTCTATAAAGCCATACTCAAGTGATATAAGTGAAATGCAATGAGCATTCTATAAATTAACCATGGACTGTATCATACCATCATGGTGCATAAAAGAAAAGTCAAAACTAAACACAAAAGACACTCGAAGATTTGCACATATCACATGAATGAAACGAAAATGAAACATATCGATACTTATTGAAGAATGGTGGGATGCCTTCCGGGGCATCCCCAAGTTTAGAAAATTGAGTCTCCTTGGATATTTACTTGGTGTGCCATGGGCATCCCCAAGATTGAACTCTTGCCTCTCCTCCCTTCCTCATATCGAGACCTCCTCGATTTTCTAACACTTCATCCACACAAAATTTAACAGGAGACTGGTGAGCTCCATTAGAATAATAAAGCAAATTACTACTTTAAGTACTGTTGCAAACCCATTCATATTTTATATTTGAATTATCCCTTCTATATTATAACTTTTATATGGCTTACACCACCGATAAAATTGATAGTTTCATCAAAACAAGCAAAACAATGTATCAAAACATAATCTATCTTAAATAGGACAAATTGTGGTAATATGAACTTTGAGCATACTTTTGTATGGTAATACTTTGTAAAAATTTCAAAAACTTTTAACATTCCAGTAAAAAATAAAAATTCACGCACTACAACCAAAGTTTCTACTTTTACACCGGACATACCAACAAGCAGTCTGATCGTCGTAAAGGCAAATCTTGGCACAATAGTTTGATAATAAAATGGATTTGTACAAGGAGATAATTATTATTTATAAAAAGTTTCTGTAATCAAGATTCGCAAAGTTTCAATGGGCATGAACAAAAGTTCAAGGACATCCCCCACTTCAACGATGCTCATCATCTCTCTCACTTTCACCTTTTATTTTGTGAAGTTTTAGGTTCCCATCTATATGTTTTTTTTGAAACTTTATAAAATCACAAAAAATAACTCTCGAAAACTTCCAGGTTGTCTCCTTGGCAGTGCTTTCTTTAAAGCCATTAAGCTAGGCATAAAGAGCTTAGTTAATGTATCTACTTGGATCCCAAGGTATATCAAAGCCAATTTTAATTAACAATTATTTGTAATTTAGTAGTGAGCACAAAGTGACATATATCATGTGAAAATGAAGTCTAACTCTCTTCCTATGCATTGGCATGTCATACAAGAACAATTCATGCACATCACGCAAAGGCCAATACATAACATAGGTAGTTTCTTGCAATTTTATAGTATTGGAAACATAGAGAGGTGAACATGTAGTTCCTCTCTAATAATAAGGGCAAGTAGGAGCATCAATCACATGCATAATATATTCAGCAAAATAATCATGTGTAGTAGCAAAACACAACCCATCAATATAATCCTCAATAAGTGCAAACTTCTCCGATATAGTGTAGTTGGGAGAATCAAAATGATAAATAGGACTATCATGAGTGGGCGCAATAGAAACAATTCCATGTTTAACATAAGGAACTATAGCAAGTTCATCTTCATAAGCATAATTCATATTGGCATCATGGCCACAAGCATAGCAAGCATCTAAAAGCACAACATGCTCCCTTGGTGGATTTGATAATTCATGAGAACATACATTGTCTCTTGGACTGATATTTTTACCTAGTGTATTTCAGATACAGTCTATAAAGAAGTTTTGGCAAAAGGAGAATGTGGACATACCCCAAGATGCAAGGAAATAGGTTGGCCAAGATTCAAGCAAGAGGACTCTACATTTTATATTTGTGAGAAATCACTTTTAGTCCATAGGAAAGCCAATACTATTAAAAGGGGGTAAGGTTTTGTTGGTGAACAATATGCTCAAACATGCACAAGTGATGGTCGCCAAAAAAATCCACAAACTCTCCCACCAAAGTCTGTTCTATACCTAGCACTCAAAATCGGTGCAACCAACTTTCCCATACCTATGCCACCGATTCCAAAACCTAGACAGACTCAACCAAACCCTAGCCACTTCGGTGCAACCGATTCCATATCAGTGCCACCGAGTTTAGGTTGCCAACTTTCTGTTATGCAAATTCACATTTTCAGTCCCACCGAGAATGTTGGATCGGCATCACCGAGATTGGAAATCTGACCGTTGGTCACCTTATCGGTGCAACCGAGTTTCCTATATCGGTCTCACCGAGATTCAAAAGTTGCCACCTTTTGGTCATTTCGGTACCATCGAGATTAACACATCGGTGTCATCGAGTTGGTCAGTTTGTGTGTAACGGTTAGATTTTTGGTGATGCCTATATATACCCCTTCACCACCACCTACTCGAAAGAGAAGCACTCAGAACTATTCCACACTTGCCCTATCTAGTTTTCTGAGACAGAACCACCTACCCTTGTGTTTAAGTCAAGATATTCCGCTCCAATCATATGGATCTTGATCTCTAGCCTCTCCAAGTAGCTTTCCACCAATCCCATCTCTTCCACCATGCCAAATCTGTGAGAGAGTGATTGAGTGCTGAGGAGTCTATCATCTTGAAGCACAAGAGCAAGGAGTTCATCGTCATTACGGAGCCTATTACCTTTTGGAGGGTGGTGCCTCCTAGATTGGTTAGGTGTCGCTTGGGAGCGTCCTACTTCGTGTTTTGGAGTGAACCAAGAAGTTTGTAAGGGAAGGAGATTTCCTACTTAGTGAAGATCTACCCATAGTGAGGCTAGTCCTTCGTGGACGGAAGCCATTCTGGAATAGTCAAGGTTTCTACTTCGTGGACCCTTTTGGGTGGAACCCTCCGTGGACTCTCACGACCGTTACCCTCCTTGGGTTGAAGACTCCATAAACGTGGATGTACAATAGCACCACCTATCAGAACCACGGGAAAAATGCATGCGTCTACAACTGCGTTTGATCTACCTATCTCAACATTTTACTTCATATGCAATGTCTTTACTTTCCGCTGCCATATTTGTTGACATGCATGTGTATGGCTTTTAGACTTGCTAGCTTTGCTAAAACTGTTAAAATCTGCCAACCAATCAACTTGAGAAAAGTTAGGTTTTAAATTCCTGCTAGTAGTCTATTCACCCCCCCCTCTAGACACTCTTCTAGTGATCTTTCAATTGGCATCAGAGCATTGGTCTCCATTGGTTCGGTTTAATCACCGAGGAGGAAGATGGATGTGTTTGGTATAGGGAGTTTGAGTTGTATAGTGCCCATTCTTGATGGAGAGTACGATAGTCAATGGAAATCTTTGGTGCTTGAGATGTTTAATGAATTTCAATTGAGCAAATATGTTATGCGCCCCTATGAGCCTCCTATTGATCCTTTGCATCCCACACACGAAGAGGAAATTGATATGCTATGCAATCTTAGAACAGTTAATCTCATTATTAGAGCATTGCCTAGAAATATGCTTAACCAAATGAAGAATTTTGCATGAGCTTTTACTTGGTGAATGATTTGGAGAAACAATATCCCAATTATTCATTAAGTAATCTTGATGAAATTCTTCATAAAACCATTGCCTTTCACAAAACGTCGCCTAGTGATCCTAAATTTGATGCTTGTCTATTTGAGCGTAGAGACCTCATGCATGATAAAGGAGATGTCACAACTATCAACAATATCGTTATAGAGGCCCTTCGCATTCATAAACTTGAACATTGTCATGATCACCATCCTAATGAATCTCTTGTTCTTTATGACGAGGATTTTCCACTTGATGATGACAATGTGGAACATGGACACTATGATGAAGATGAGCTGTTCGACATTGAGTATGAGAAGATTATGAAAAATCTAAGTCTCATGGAAAACTTCAAGGATTACATGTCCGGAGGAAAAGAGTGGATTCTCGGTAGCGGATGTACCGATCATATGACCGGAGATAGAGACATGTTTGAAGAGATTACACCAAACCATGGACTGCGAAGGTACATAACGTTTCAAGACAACTCCAAGGGTATGGTCCTTGGTCATGGTAAGGTGGCCATATTCCCATGATAGTTCTATTCAAAATGTTATGCTTGTTGATTCTCTTGGCTATAATCTTCTTTCCGTGTCTAGACTTGCCGACTTCGGTCTCAATGTGTTATTCACGAAAATAGATTGCCAAGTGTTTCGTCAAGATAATCATAAAATGGTCTTTACCGGTATCCGTAGAGGTGATCTATACATTGTCAATTTCACTAAGAGATCCAAACCTCGCACTTGTTTAATTGCTAAATCTTCTAAAGGTTGGCTTTGGCATAGAAGATTAGGACATGTTGCCATGCGTAATTTAGACAAACTTATCAAAGGTGATCATATACTTGGTGTTAAGGATGTTGTCTTTGACAAAGATAGACTTTGTAGTGCTTGTCAAGCTGGAAACCAAGTAGGTGGAAGTCATCCTGTTAAGAATATCATGACTACTAGGAGACCACTCGAGTTACTTCACATGGATATTTTCGGTCCCAATGCTTACAAGAGTCTCGGTGGAAATTCCTATGGTCTAGTTATAGTTGATGATTTTTCCAGATTTATGTGGGTGTTCTTTCTTCATGAAAAGTCACAGGTTCAAAAGATCTTCAAGAACTTCGCTCGCAAAGCACAAAATCAGTTTGAAGTGAAGATCGAGAAGGTTCGGAGCGATAATGGATCGGAGTTCAAGAACACCCATGTGTATACCTTTCTTGACAAAGAATGTGTCTCACATGAGTTCTCGGCCACGTACACGCCTCAACAAAATGGAGTTGTTGAGAGGAAGAACCAGACACTCATTGAGATGGCAAGAACGATGCTTGACGAATACAAGACGCCAAAACACTTTTGAGCAGAAGCCGTGGAAACAACATGTCATGCCACAAACCGAGTTTACTTGCACAAGCTTCTCAGTAAAACGACATATGAGCTACTCACCGGTAACAAACCCCAAGTTGGATACTTTAGGGTATTTGGCTCCAAGTGCTACATTCTTGATAAGCATCGTCGCACTAAATTTGCTCCTAAATCTCATGAAGGATTCCTACTTGGTTATGGATAGAACTCTCACACCTACCGTGTCTACAACAACTTCACTCAAAAAGTTGAAGAGACGGTAGATGTGAAGTTTGATGAATCTAATGGTTTGCAAGTCGAACAATTGCCAAATGGTGTAGGTGATAAGAACCCTTCAGAAGCTATCCTAGATTTACCCATCGGCAAGATTCGTCCCATGAAGGTGAAGGAAAATACTTCATCAACTCAAGTGGAAGCTCCGACCTCACGACAAGGTGAACCAAAACATGACATGGAGGCATCCACAAGCGGTACATGGCAAAATGATGAAGAGGAGGAAGTGCATCATGAAGATCCACCACAACCTCCTTCACCACCACCTCAAGGGAACGACACCTTCAACAACAAGGAAGATGAAGGATATGATGATGAAGAATAAGCTCCACCAACCAACAATAGGAAGCTGACCCGAGTTCGAGCACAAGTGACCAAGAACCATCCCCTAAACCAAATCTTTGGAGATATACAAACAGGGAGGATCACTCGCTCTAAAACTCGTCTAGCAAAATTCTGTGAGCATTATTCTTTCATCTCTAGCATTGAGACCTTGAAGGTAGAACAAGCTCTTGAAGACGCGGATTGGGTGAACGCTATGCATGAAGAGCTTCACAACTTCGAAAGGAATTAAGTGTGGACACTCGTGGAGAAGCCCGAGGATGAACACAACATCATCAGAACCAAATGGGTATTTCGGAACAAGCAAGAAGAATATGGTCAAGTTGTGCGCAACAAGGCTCGCCTCATAGCTCAAGGATATACGCAAGTAGAAGGTATGGACTACGGTGAGACCTACGCCCCCGTCGCTAGACTTGAAGCTATTCGCATTCTTCTTGCTTATGCCAATCACCATGATATGACGCTTTATCAAATGGATATTAAAAGTGCATTTTTAAATGGTGAGATTGAAGAAGAGGTTTATGTTAAGTAACCACCTGGCTTTGTGAATCCTAAGAAACCTAATCATGTTTACAAGCTTCGTAAAGCTCTTTATGGTCTTAAGCAAGCCCCTTGTGCTTGGTACAAATGTTTAATGAAGTTTCTTATCGAAAAAGGTTTTCAAATTGGTAAAATTGATGCAACCTTATTCACTAAGAGAGTTAATGGTGAATTATTTGTGTGCCAAATCTATGTGGATGATATTATCTTTGGTTCCACTAACCCTCAATTTAGTGAAAGATTTGGAAGGTTGATGTTTGAGAAGTATAAGATGTCCATGATGTGTGAGCTGAAATTCTTTCTTGGCCTGCAAATCAAGCAATCAAAAGAAGGAACTTTCATCTCTTAAACTAAGTATACCAAGGACTTGATCAAAAAGTTCAACATGGAGGAGTGCAAAGGTATGAAAACCCCTATGGCTACTAGCGGACATATTGATCTTACCAGAGAGGATGAGCCGGTTGATCAGAAAGTTTATCGATCTATGAGTGGTTCATTGTTATATCTATGTGCATCTCGTCCCGATATTATGCTTAGTGTTTGCATGTGTGCTAGATATCAAGCTGCACCGAAAGAATGTCATCCTTTGGCTGTAAAACGCATTGTGAGATACTTGATACAAACGCCAAATTTTGGGATTTGGTACCCCAAGGGATCTTCTTTTGACCTTGTTGGCTATTCTGATTTAGACTATGCCGGTGACAAGGTTGATAGAAAATCCACCTTAGGTACTTGTCAATTTTTGGGCAGATCTCTTGTATCTTGGTCCTCTAAGAAACAAAACTCGGTATCTCTATCAACTACCGAAGCTGAGTATATTGCTGCTGGATCTTGTTGTGTGCAATTACTATGGATGACACAAACACTTAAGGATTATGGAATTCATGTTAAAAATGTTCCATTACTTTGTGACAATGAAAGTTCTATTAAAATTGGTCATAATCCTGTGCAACATTCTCAAACTAAGCATATTCAAGTTTGACATCATTTCATTTGTGATCATGTTGCCAAAGGAGATATTAATCTTAAGCATGTTCGCACTAACAAGCAGTTGGCCGATATCTTTACTAAGCCACTTGCTGAGAAGACATTTTGTCACTTGAGGAGTGAGTTGAGCATCATAGATGCTTCAAACTTGAGCTAGACTCACTCGGTTGTATGCAAGGGCAGGAGCTTTCTTGATATTTCCATGTATCTCAACTTTTCATCTTATGCCATGGAATTCTATGCTCCCTTGTATTGCATCTAATCTCTTGTAGGTACTTGGAAAAACTTCATTCCACAAGATTGCCATCAACTCCAATGATAAGCAATCTTTTCATTACCAAGTATCCACAACCCCTCTTGATGATGGAAGGAAGAAGGCCACTCAACCATATCCTTGACATATACTTGATCAAAATTGCATACTCCAAATTGGTATCATGTCAATTGGATATATCTATTGTTCTTCCTTGCATGACTAATCTTTGTAGGTAAGCAGTGTACTAGAACAAGAAGGATTGCTCAAAACTCAAGATGATCTTCTTCAACCTCGAGCATCCTCAACAAGTTCATCTACAAGCTACATCGTCAACATCACTCAAAGGTACGTACTCATGTCCTTGAAAAGGCTTTACTCAAAGAAATGAGCTAAAGCAACTCAAGCGACATGAAGACATTAAAATGCTTAATCGAAAAATGGTAACCCCATTACGATCTTAACGTAGAGTATGACCTATGATCAAGTATTCTTGCTTGGCTCCTAAGTCGATATACTTTAATATAGGTGACCTAGTCACCGCCCATCATCTAGTTAAGAATCTGGTGTGGTTTGCTCTCTATTGCATGATTTTTCATAACTACTCCAATCTTCTCTAGTTGATTTCCCTTGTAAAAACTTCATATTTCATTGAAAATATTTCTCTTGTCTCTGTAAAAACAAAAACTTGGATTCTCTTTCGGAGCCGTCGACTCAGATATCTCGGTTCTACAAAAATTGCACACAAGCCGCAACACAAAATCTCAGTACCATCGATCTATCTATCTCGGAATCACTTATTTTCATTCTATTTCATTTGAATTCATTTTTGCAATTATGTGTTTTCTGAGTGATCTTTCTTGTAATACTTCTGTTACTTCAATGATCCCGTTACAAAAGAAACTTTGTATTACTTAGGGGGAGAAGAACTAAAGTTAATCTTGAGGAGAGGATTTCTTTATTCAAGGATCCCTATCTTCAATGAAGAAAGGAGGAGAAGAACATAGTCAAATCATTTTCAATGACTCTCTCAATGTTCATGAATCCTACATTTCGATGACCCTTGTTCTCAAGGATCCCTTCTCAGTTAATGATCCCTGTATCCTTCCCTCTTTTTGACCTTTTTGGAAATTAATGCCAAAGGAGGAGAAGACCAATGCTTCATGCTAAAGGGGAGATACATGCTTATGCAAAGGGGGAGATATCATCAAGGGGAAGAGCCAATATCAATACTCATACCTTTATAAACAGGGGGAGAATATCAAGGTAGGGGGAGAAGATTTTTTTTGACCTTTCTCACCTTATCCAATCCTAATATCTACATGCTAAGATTCAGGGGGAGAGGATAATCTATTTTCATATCTACGGTGAGAAAATTCTCAATGATCTTGGAGACATATCAATTCTAAGGAATACTATTTTCTATATGTCCTCCATATCTTGGCAATTTTGAGTTCTATTGCCTTGCTGTTTGGTAGAATACTCTTGTGTTTCCTAACATTGTTTTCTCAAGTGTGTTTCTATTACCAGGATGCTCAAGAACTCAAGGTAAGTATATGCATCATATCCTTGGTCAAGATGATCTCTTGCTTCTTGCACATATTGTTTGCAAGAGTGATGTCTTGAACAAAGATACATCTCAGTCATATATATTTGATGCATATAGCCAAGATACACATGACCTGTTACATCCCTTCTACCTTATGTATGTTCGTGCGTTCAAAATTAACTATCCTTTAAAGGACTGCACACATTTAGGGGGAGCAAGTCTAAGTCATATGTCTCTCAAAGTCTTCAGTATAACCATGCATATCTTTATTTGAAGCTTTGATTTTATGTTGTCATCAATTACCAAAATGGAGGATATTGAAAGCACAACATGCTCCCTTGGTGGTTTGATAATTCATGACAACATACATTGTCTCTTGGACTAATATTTTACCTAGTGTATTTTAGATACAGTCTATAGAGAAGTTTTGGCAAAAGGAGATTGTGGACATACCCCAAGATGCAAGGAAATAGGTTGGCCAAGCTTCAAGCAAGAGGACTCTACATTTTATATTTGTGAGAAATCAATTTGAGTCCATAGGAAAGCCAATACTATTAAAAGGGGGTAAGGTTTTGTTGGTGAACAATATGCTCAAACGTGCACAAGTGATGGTCGCCAAAAACATCCACAAACTCTCCCACCAAAGTCTGTTCTATACCTAACACTCAAAATCGGTGCAACCAACTTTCCCGTACCGGTGCCACCGATTCCAGAACCTAGACAGACTCAGCCAAACCCTAGCCACTTCGGTGCAATCGATTCCATACCGGTGCCACCGAGTTTAGGTTGCCAACTTTCTGTTACGCAAATTCACATTTTCGGACCCACCGAGAATGTTGGATCGGCGTCACCGAGATTGGAAATCTGACCGTTGGTCACCTTATCGATGCAACTGAGTTTCCTATATCGGTCTCACCGAGATTCAAAAGTTGCCACCTTTTGGTCATTTCGGTACCACCGAGATTAACACATCGGTGTCATCGAGTTGGTCAGTTTGTGTGTAACGGTTAGATTTGTGGTGATGCCTATATATACCCCTTCACCACCACCTACTCGAAAGAGAAGCACTCAGAACTATTCCACACTTGCCCTATCTAGTTTCTGAGAGAGAACCACCTACCCTTGTGTTGAGGTCAAGATATTCTGCTCCAATCATATGGATCTTGATCTCTAGCCTCTCCAAGTAGCTTTCCACCAATCCCATCTCTTCCACCATGCCAAATCTGTGAGAGAGTGATTGAGTGCTGAGGAGTCTATCATCTTGAAGCACAAGAGCAAGGAGTTCATCGTCATTACGGAGCCTATTACCTTTTGGAGGGTGGTGCCTCCTAGATTGGTTAGGTGTCGCTTGGGAGCATCCTACTTCGTGTTTTGGAGTGAACCAAGAAGTTTGTAAGGGCAAGGAGATCGCCTACTTCCTTAGTTTGGAGTGCCTCCTATATTGATTGCCTACTTAGTGAAGATCTACCCATAGTGAGGCTAGTCCTTCGTGGACGGAAGCCATTCTGGAATAGTCAAGGTTTCTACTTCGTGGACCCTTTTGGGTGGAGCCCTCCATGGGCTATTGCGACCGTTACCCTCCGTGGGTTGAAGACTCCATAAATGTGGATGTACGATAGCGCCACCTATCGGAACCACCTGAAAAATCCATGCGTCTACAACTGCGTTTGATCTACCTATCTCAACACTTTACTTCATACGCAATGTCTTTACTTTCAGCTGCCATATTTGCTGACATGCATGTGTAGGGCTGTTAGACTTGCCAGCTTTGCTAAAACTGTTAAAATCTGCCAACCAATCAAGTTGAGAAAATTTAGGTTTTAAATTCCTGCTAGTAGTCTATTCACCCCCAGTTGGGGATATGACCCCACGGTGAGACCCGTCGTCAAATCCGGGTCACACTAGGCGGCTCACACGCCCGTTCAGAATTGGGCCGACAGACTGGAGGTCAAGACATGCGGAGACTTGGGCCAGAAGGATCATGCCCATGACCCAGATGAAGAAGACCCGGGCGCGTAAGTCGCCCGGAGACAACGTAGCTAAGAAGGCAAGGGAAAGTAAGAGATAGGCTCAAACATGTATAGAGAGAGTCAGTGACGACTCATGTAACCCGTGGTCTTGACCTCTTATATAAAGGCTAGACCGGGGGCGGCTTAGACAGGTTATCGAAAACTAGGTCAAGCAATCGCTCCCTTGTAATCGTTACATCAAGTAATATCAGCTCAAGCAGACGTAGGCTATTACCTCGATTCGAGGGGCCAAACCTGGGTAAACCCGTGTCCTTTGTCCCAACCAACCCCTTTGGGTCCATCACAGTAGCGATGGCCTCGAATCCAAGTCCGTTGATTTGGACATCTGCCATGACAAATCCACGACAGTTGGCGCCCACTGTGGGGCTAGCGCTTGGTGGTGTTGAGTTCTCAAAGGGCTCCCTTCCAGGGCTAAAAGGATACGTGGTCGGAAGGATGACCAAGAGTCGCCACGGCCGGCTCTACATCGACGATGCCGGCTGGGGGCTCGATGCTGACTCTGTTGAGTATGGCTTTCGGGTTCCCTTCGGGGGAATCCACGTCTTCATCGGTAGGGTTGATGGATCTAAGCCTGGGCCGGACATTTGCACCAACATCGTCGAGCCGGCCCGGCATGGCCAACCCGTCCAGTGCGTGTCACCCACCTGTGTAAATCCGGGTCGGGAGCACGTCTTCGTAGGCTTCACTCAAGGTACAGATCTTGGATCGGCCGAGTCACAGGAGACTCTCCTCTATTCTGAGGACGGATCGTCAAGTGGAGAGACGGAATCGATTTATCAACTTCACAATGGTAGACTTGGCGGTTGTGAGGCGCTTTACCCTGAGTCGGAGAGGACAGAGTCAGAAGGGCCGGAGCCAGTTCATGCGGCTGTGTTTATGGCGGGATCAGCTCCGGGTGCAAGCAGCACGGTGGCTGGAGCCACCAACGCGGGAAGCGATTCGCCGGCCCCGACTCAAGTCCTTTTGGATCTAATGAATGAGCTCGCAGGTGTGATGGCCACCAAGGTCACCTATGAAAATCAAGCGGACCTGAATTTGGAGATTGCGCGGCTCAAGGGCCAGATGGCGGAGTAGCAGCAGAGGATGGCAGAGTTAAAGCTTCAGATGGAAGCAGAGGCGGAGCGCCTTAAGACATATGCCTTCCACCTTGGTTTGGAGCAGCAGTCGGCAGCGGCTGTACATTGGATGAGGCATCAATCCCGTTTGCCGGAGCAATACGAGGCAAGAAACCTTTTCCATACGCCAGGGGCAAGGAGGACGGAAGATGTGCCTGGGAGCCGGCCAACGGCTCGGCCACAGCCGCACCCGTCTCGGCGAATCAAACTTCACCAACAGTTTTATCGACGCCGGCGGGTCATTACTCTAACCCGGCGAAGAACTTGGTAGCTGCGGCAACCCGGCTTGAAACGGTCCCCATCCCGAATGAAGCGCCTTTTGCGAATGAGGTGCGAGACGCCATTGGGTATCTTCACACGGCAATGGCTCAACGGGAGAAATATACTTACAACCAGAGTCGTATTCATTCAACACCTCTTACTAGCCGCAGCTATAGACGGCGCTACGAGTCGCCAGCAGTATCCAGTAGTGGCCCACACAGGGGGCCCCGGATGATGATCGGGCGGCTTTGGATGCTCAAACTCTCATGGACCGAGCTAGGAACCGACGGGAAGCAGCGGCTGCAGCGGTTCATCAAGAGCCGGCGCCCTCTGTCTCGATGGGAGCTGGGGTGTCGGCCAGTGCTAGAGCCGTAGGGGTGTCATGCCTGACTGCGGCTCTGAGGAGTGAACGGTTGCCTAAGGACTTCAAGGGGCCTCGTAAGGTTCCGAATTACACGGCCGACTTACCCCCGGAGGCCTGGGTCGAAAGCTATGAGCTTGCTATGGAGATGTTGGATGTTAATGAGGCAGTGCGTGCAAAATATTTCATCATGATGCTAGAAGGCCCAGCTCGCACATGGCTGAAAGGCTTGCCGCCTAACACCATAAGTTCTTGGGCCGATTTAAGGGCCAAGTTCATCAAAAAAATTCAGGGGACTTGCAAGAAGCCTATGAAGATCGTAGATCTCGATCATTGTGTACAACAAGAGAATGAGTTGTCTCATCATTGGGTCCGACGGGTGTCGATTATCATTCACTCTTCTGAACAGATCACGGCAGCTCAAGCGGTGCTCATTCTGGAAAAGAACTGTCACTTTGTCCCGTTAAAGCAGAAACTCGGCTGGCTCAAACGTACGTGCCGAGACATGGGGAAGCTCATGGCGGCTCTAACAAAGTATGCTGACTCGGAAAACACAAAGGATCCAGGCTCTGATGAGGATAAGGCCGGGCCAGGCAAGAAAAACAATCAAGGTAAGAACTTCGCAAATGGTGGAAATCAGAACAAGTGGAAGAGCTCTGATGGCGGGTCAGAGCTAGTCGGCAATACTAGTGCCGGTCAGAATGCTCCTAAGGGAAACGGAAGGTTCAAGCAATTTCCCAATAAGAATTGGGCCCCTTTCAATTTAGAAGAGGCGCTTAAAAAGCCCTACCTGGAGCACGGCATGCCTGGTAAGCCCTCGACGCACGCGTGGGGTGATTGCTTTATCATGCATAGGTTCAGAATGATGGCCCGCCTGGCGGCTCAGGGCCCGGCGGGTCAGGCGCCGGGTTAGGATCCGGCGGCTCAGGCCCTCATGGCCAAGGAAATCAGAATAATCAGGGAGGACGTCCACCACATTCTGGTAATGGACACCGAAAGCAACACAACCAGTCCGGGTATCAGAGCAACCCGAAACAACTCAGTTCGGGTCAATATCACGTCTTTACGACCAGCCTTAATTAATAGGCGGGATCAGAAGCTTCGTAAGAGGGCGGTTAACGCGGTTGCGCCGGCCCTGCCACAATATTTAAAGTGGTCGGAGTATAACATAACATGGAGTCGGGCGGATCACCCGCCGCGTGTTGATGATCCAGGCCGGTTGGCTTTAGTTGTTGCCCCCCAAGTCGGAGGATACATGTTAAACAAGGTGCTTATGGACGGAGGTAGCAGTATCAACATACTCTACTACGACACCTTTCGGCGGATGAAGCTGTTGGATAAGGACCTTAAGCCTTCTTCCACTGTCTTTCACGGAGTAGTGCCAGGCAAGTCGGCTTATCCGGTAGGCCGGATCTCCCTGGAGGTCGCGTTTGGCGATGAGCATAACTATAGAGTGGAGTCTTTGTGGTTTGAGGTGGTCAAGATCAAGAGTCCGTACCACACATTGTTTGGACGCATGGCTTATGCTAAGTTCATGGCTAGGCCTTGCTATGTCTACTTGCAGCTTAAGATGCCCGGCTTAAATGGCACTATTACCATTCATGGTGACCGGAATATAGCCATTGAGTGTGAAGAAGGAGACGCGGCTTATGCGGAGGCCAGCTGCGCCCAAGAGGAGCTTAAGTTTTACAAGGAACGAGTTGATCCGGAAGACATGACACCACTTAAGAAGCCTACAACAGAGGTTGAGCCGCCTCTTAAGTTTTCAGCGGATGACACTAAAGTTGTGGACTTTACTCCGGGTGATTCATCTAAACAATTCATCATCGGGGCTAACATGGACCCCAAATAGGAAAGCGCGCTCATCGAATTCATCCGTGAGAACCGAGACATCTTTGCATGGAAACCTTCTGACATGCCGGGTGTACCGAGAGAATTCGCTGAGCACCAACTTAATGTCGATCCTAAGTTCAAAACCATCAAGCAATTTCTACGGCGGTTCAATGAGGAAAGGCGCAAGGCCATTGGAGAGGAGGTCGCCCGGCTCTTAGCGGCGGGTTTCATCGTGGAGGTTTTTCACCCAGAGTGGCTTGCCAACCCGGTGTTGGTATTAAAAAAGAATGACACGTGACGTATGTGCGTGGATTACACGGACCTTAACAAGGCTTGTCCGGCTGATCCTTTCGCTCTTCCTCGCATTGATCAGATTATTGATGCCACAGCCGGCTGCGAAAGCTTATGTTTTATCACACCTTTTGGAGCCTTCTGCTATGTTTCCATGCCCTTTGGGCTCAAGAGTGCCCAGGCGACTTATCAGCACTGTGTACAGAATTGTCTTCACAGTCAGATTGGGCGCAATGTTCATGCTTATGTGGATGACATTGTGATCAAGTCAAGGAAGAAAGAGACCCTTTTGGCTGACTTAAGGGATACCTTTGATAATCTCCGGGTCTAAGATGATGCTTAACCCGGCCAAATGTGTCTTTTGTGCTCCGGCTGGTAAGCTCTTGGGGTTTTTGGTATCTGAGCGTGGCATTGAAGCTAACCCGGATAAGATCAAGGCTATCACCTCCCTGGTAGAGCCGACTTGTGTTAATGATGTTCAGCGCTTGGCGGGGCGAATCACCGCGTTGAGCCGGTTCATAAGCCGCCTGGGTGAGAAAGCTATCCCCTTGTATCAGATGATGAAAAAGACAGACAACACTTTATGGAGCACGACGGCTAGTGAATCCTTTGAATCGCTCAAGAAGCAGCTCACTGAGCCGCCTGTGTTGGCTGCTCCGGCTGAAGGAGAGCCTTTGCTTATGTACGTAGCAGCAAACAATCGGGCTATTAGCGCTGCAATTGTGGCTGAACTCAAGGAAGCTGGGAAGGAATATCCGGTTCAAAGGCCGGTTTACTACATCAGTGAGGTTTTAAGAGAGTCCAACCAGAGGTATCCGCATTGGTAGAAGCTGGTATACGGAGTTTTCATGGCTAATCGTAAGTTAAAACATTACTTCTTAGGACACCATATCACTGTGGTCAGTTTTGCTCCATTGGGGGATATCATCCAAAACAGAGAAGCCACCGGTAGAATTGCTAAGTGGGCATTGGAATTGGGGTCCCTTAACATGAGATATGTACCTCGCACAACGGTTAAGTCTCGGGCCCTTGTGGATTTCATCAATGATTGGACAGAGTGTCAAGCACCAGAGGAAAAGCCAGACGATACATATTGGACTATACATTTTTATGGGTCTAAGTAGTAGGAAGGATCAGGGGCAAGAGTTGTCACGCCCAAGATGCGCGCCTATCCATTTTGAGGCACGAGGGCCCCGCAAAGGATAGAGGCGCATCTTGCCGTTAGCAAGAATAGTAACATTGCAACATATAATACAGAAAGAGATGAGTGTACAAGATTGGCTTACACTCGCCACATGCTAAATTACAATCCACTTAAATCATAGCATCATGTTGAAAACAGGGTCCGGCTACGAACGAAAACAAACGAAAAGAGAAACAGTTGCAAATGAAACTACCAAGCTATCCCAAAGATCACGACCAGGTCCTCTAGTCGTCCGGAGATGTCACATACATCCTGCCACGCTCCTCATCATACTCCCACTACAGCTGCGTAAGATCATCCTGCTCACACATATCTGCACCTGCACCTGGAGTGTTGTAGTAAACTGTGAGCCACAGAGGACTCAGCAAATCAAGCCACCGGGTTCTGAGACTATGCAAGCTAATGGCTAGGGGAAGGTTAAGTGTTTAGTTTGCAGCAGCACTAAGCATGTATGGTGGCTAACTTACGAACAATTAAATTTAATTATGAGTGGCCTACGATGAACGTTCGAAAAACTACATAATCTCTAAGAGATCCTGAACACTTACTTACGTCAAACATAACCCCACCGTGTTCTCTCCCGGTTCATGTTCACGAGCAGAGACGGTCACGGTTACTCACACAGTTGGTTCATTTTAATAGAGTTTACTTCAAGTTAACTAAAACCGGGTGTTAAACAATAATCCAAGTTGCCACATAACCGCGGGCACGGCTTTCCGAAAGATTTAACCCTGCAGGGGTGCTCCAACTAATTCATTGCCAAATTAACCACACTCCGCGGGAATAGCCTCGATCACGGTTCTCGCGATCATCCTCGGTAATTCCAAAGGAATTCCAACACCTCGAGTAAACCCGAAGAAAGTTAGAGTCCACATGCAAGACATTCGATAAAGGTAAAACAAATCCAGCAAGACCGCCCGACGTGTCGACGAACCCGATAAGAGCCGCGCATCTTAGTCTCAGGACACGACGGATTGTCCAAACTTCCGATAGGCCAAACACAGAGTTGCCCCTGGTGGCCACCGGCGGTTGACATTTTTGGACCAACACTCATGTGGAGCACTGGCCCGGGGGTTGATTAATTATCCACGGGGTTGCAAATCCCTATGCAAGTTTTGTTAAGTTATTAGCAAATGTAATACCAATGTTGGGTCTTGCCAGACAAGTTTTAATCTCAACCAAATAGACAAGGGGGTCCCCATAACAACCCCGAGCATGTTAGGAGCGCAAAGTATGGAAAACATAACACCGGTAACAAGAACTATGGCGGTAGCAGTGGAACAAATCACTTAGAAAAAGGCCAAGCCCTCCACCAATACCAAGATATATAGGTGCATTAATTTAAAAAACAGAATTTAAGATGATATCCAACTCCATGTTATCACATGGTACAGCATGCACCTGCAACTAAGAACGCTATAAGAGGGGTTGAGCAGCGGTAACTTAGCCAAACAAGGTTTGCTGGGTAGTGGAGGTTAAAGGCTTTCATGGCAATTAAGAGGTTGATATCAATTGGTAGGTAACGCAATTCTAATGATAAGAGCGGAATTCTAGCAAGCAAGAATAGTAACAGAATCCGGGCATGATCATCTTGCCTATTGGTTCCTCAATGTAACAAGTAGCTGGGTCCTCGTAGTGGAACTCTCCTGGATCCTCGTACTCAGATTCAACGCTCGCGTCTACCCAAGAGAAACAGCAACAATAAACAATCAACCAAGGTGCAATGCACAATCAAGATGATGTATGATCCATTTATGAAGATTTATACATGGCAATCCAAAACTAGTCATGTTTCACGTGCAAAGTTGGCTTATTAGTGAATCTGGACAGAACCTCTTGTTAATTTGTTTATACAATCATGAACATGGTAAAAATGAATGCACCATGCAAAACCGATGAAAATTCATATAAAGATCATAAGAAACGGAGTTACGGTTCTCGAGATACGCTCACTACAAGGTACGGAGGCAAAACACAAGATCAACCAAAACCTGGGCTCACTCTTGGCATTCCAAGGCGTCCAATTGATAGGTGATGAAAAATAAATCATATTAGGATCAAGAATCAATTCATTCCATGGAGTATAGCTCCCACAACACACAAAACAAATAAACACTAGATCTGCCACAAAATAGCAACATAGCAATTTCTACAGATCAAAACTTGAGCTACAGGAACCCTACAACCACAAATAAGACATGTACATGATCTAATCAACATACACTCCAATTAAACCAATTACACCCACAGCAAAAGAGGTACACATCACTATGCATGAAGCAATGAAGTTGGCATGATGAATCAGGTTTTTAGGGACTTGGTGAAAATTCTAGTTTTCTGGAATCTTGGTTTATAAAGTAGCAGATTGACAGCACTGGTTAAATATTCTAGAGAGCTCCAAATGACATTAAAATTAACAGGACGGTATATTACAATATCTAATCCAAATAACTAACACTGGGCATGGTCAAATTCACAACACATCACTAGATACAACCCTCTCTTTAAGGCAAAACAATAACAGCAGATTCTCTAGACTTAGCCATTTTCTAGCTAGCTGGACAGAAACAGAAAGTAGCCAACTAAACAGCATGATACATATTGATCTGGTGACCCAGCTTATATAACAAAAATACATGGATGTTCACAGCAACTTTGACTAGCAAACTCATGTTGACAAGAACTCCAAAGCATGCACAGATTAAATCATATGAAAAGGACAAAAGGGCATCACAACATAAAAATGCAGTTTTGCCAAGTTGCCCCAAAGTCAAATCTGATTGCACATATGCATAGATGTGTTGATTCTACCCCAAATGAATTACTCATACCTATATGCTTTCATGGAACATGGGGGAGCAAAGCTAGGTCGAAATTTGACCCTTTCTCCCATGGATGACTTATGGCACTTCAGTGACATGATGAAAATGCACAAAAATGACATGGGACCTATGCATACAAGTTGGAAATGAATAAATAGCACCTTAGGGACATGTTAACATGACCTAGTATCACTAACAAGGATGAAACCATCTAGAAGAGGATCTATGCTCATATGATCAAATAGGTAAAACCTACACATGGAACTACAATGCACATGGAAGAGAGTAAGTAGCACATACACACACCACTCACTCTCACATACCTCACATGGCACACCCCATGTGTCAAACACACACTACATGTTCACATCACACCCTACACACACACTCTCTAACTCACTTACACATGTATGTGTGTGTGAAACACACACATACACACACATAGCACCACACTATGCTTCACACACTCACTAGTGCCCACATGTGAGTATGTGTAAGGCACATACACACATATGCACTTACAACCACACATACCAACCATACACATGCAAAACATACATAAACTCACATGCATACATAGCATACACACACTTGCATGGCTGCATATGCACATAGTGCATACACACACACACACACCACACACACTCAAGTGCATGCCCACAAGCACACACACACTCTCATACACCCACAAACACACCCTATATGTGTGTATATGCACATAGTGCATACACACACACACCACAACACACACACACTCATGTGTGGGTGTGACACAAGCACACACACACACCAATACATACATACATGCATGCATAAATGACACACACACACACTCTGGTTTCTACAAAAGAAACAAAAAGGAAAAGAAAGAAAACCAAAAAAATAAGGGGGGAAGAGGATTCGAACCCACAACCCCCTGCACCTGCGGCAGACTCACCACACGCGCACACCACTGCACTAGCGAACCGGATCTTACTAGTATAGGGGTCTCTGTTCTCTTAAACACACACATGAGCACATATCTGATGAAACTGAAGAATGACAGAGCACCGACGGCGACCTACGGCGACTCTGGCGACACTGGCTGTACTCACACGCGCGAGAATAACCCGAGAACCCATTCCCGCGCTCACCTTGCGGCGAGAGGGACGGAGACGAGCGCGGGTGCTCGATTTGCTCACGGCGGCGACAGACGACGGCGGCGAGCATCTACGGCTATGCACGGAGGACAAGGGCTACGGGGACCGGCGCCTCACCTTGGGGGTTGGCGGAGACAAGGCGGTCACGATGGAGGCGACGGAGGGGAAGAAGATGGGTTCCGCTCCGGCGACGGGGAGGAAGAAGAGGAAGGCCTCCCGAGTCCTCCTAGCGCCTGGAATGGAGCGGCGGCACGACACCGGAGGTTCTGGACGCCATGGACGACGAGGGGCTCGACGGAGATGACGAGCCAGACGCAGGCGACGATGCTGCGCTCACTGCTCTCTCTAAAGAACTTACCTGACAGGGGAGAAGAAACGAGGGCGGAGGTAGAAAGAGGAGCGGCGGCGGCTAGAGGGAGAGGAACCCTAGGCGAGGGGGCACGCACGCCGAGGGGGGGCTAAATACTCTCGAGCTGACGGCAACGGCGATGGAAAGCAACGGCGGGCACGAGCTCCTCTCTGCTGAACCTGACGGAGAAGGACGGCGAGCAGGTAGCCGTCACTGCTCACGTGGGCTGGGCCTCGGCCCATCTGCCCTCTCTCTCGCTCTGGAAAAGAAAACAAAGCCTTTTCTCTTTTAAAATAACCAGAGAAAGAAGAAAAGAAGTAAACCAGAGAAAGGAAAAGTTTTTGGGAAAATTAAAAATAGTTTTGTAGAGGAAAATAAATGCCCATATTAAATAAAATAAGAAGTTGATTAAAGAGCAAGTTAAACATTTTAATAATTAATAAAACAGCCCCCTGTTTTAAAAGGAATGAAAACCAAAATACTCCAAACACCCAAAACTCCATGTTCATAATTCATAGCAATAATGGGGCCTCCACATGAACATTTTTAAATGATTTTTAAAGCAAATAAAATCTTCCAATAATTAGCATGGGAATAAAAGCATAAGAACGAGAAGTGTTTGAGAGAAGAAGAAAAGAGGTAGAAGAGGGAAAGCACCCAAGTCACCCACTCTCAATGCCAACCACACAAGGCACATACACATCATTCACATACAACACAAAACAAGAATGCAAGCATGCATGATGATAATGGAGATGATGAATGACATGATGCAAGAATGCCACCAACACATGAATGACAAGGTTCCACTCAACAAAGCTCATAACACAAGGATCATACAATGGGTTACATGCCATAAAAGGTGGGGACATCACTTGGGATGTCACAGGAGTCGTATTGACATCTCCCAAAGGTGATAAGTTTTGTTATGTACTCCGACTGATGTTTCCTTGCACTAATAATGCGGCCGAATATGAAGCCCTCCTCCATGGGCTCAGAGTGGCCAAGGAGATGAACCTAAGCCGGGTGAGGTGTTTGGGCGACTCAGATCTTGTGGTTCAACAAGTGTCGGGTACTTGGGATTCCAGGGACCCGTGGATGGCAGCTTACCGTCAGGCGGTGGATGTCATAGCCGGCCACTTCAAGGGTTATCAAGTAGATCACATTGATCGTCGCAAGAATGAGGCGGCTGACGCTTTATCATGTTTAGGCTCTCAGCGAAAGCCGATGCCACAAAATGTTTTTCTTGATGTGTTACATCATCCAACTGTTAAGTTGCCTTCACAGGAAGATTTGGCTGTCCCTGGCCCGGAAGGGCAGCTGGTAGCGGCTCTGCATGCTACTCCAGATTGGACGGTGCCTTATCTGGCTTATTTGACCTGGGGCGCATTGCCGGCGCTCTAAGTCTATGACAATAATCAGAGGTGAGTTGCATAAATGAAGCGTTACAGGGGGTTTTCAACATTGTGTTGCACCAGAGGAAGGTCAGGAAATTTTAAGGGAGATTCATACTGGAGATTGTGGACACCATGCCGGCTCAAAATCTCTTGTGGCCAAAGCTTTCCGGCATGGTTTTTTCTGGTTGACGGCTCACAAAGATGCAGAAGATTTGGTCCGCAAGTGCGACGGCTATCAAAAGTTTGGCCGGCGCGCTCATATTCCGGCTCAAGAGTTGAGGATGATACCAATTACTTGGCCTTTTGCAGTCTGGGGGCTTGACATGGTGGGACCTTTCAAGAGATCCAAGGATAAGAAAACACACCTCTTGGTGGCGGTTGATAAATTTACCAAGTGGGTGGAAGCAGAGCCGGTCAGCAAATGTGACGCGGCAATGGCGGTTCAATTTGTGAAAAAGTTGATCTACCGTTTCGGTTATCCCCACTGCATCATCACTGCTAATGGCACAAATCTATCCAAATGTGCTATGGAAATTTTTTGTGCTGAAGAGCATATCCGACTTGATGTTTTAATTGTAGCAGATCCGCAATCCAATGGTCAGGCCGAGCAGGCCAATCAAGAAATCTTGAGGGGTATCAAGCCGCGGCTCATGGTTCCTTTGTAGGGAACGCCCGGGTGTTGGGTCGAAGAGTTGCCCTCCGTCTTATGGAGCATCCGGACCACCCCTAATAGATCTACAGGTTATACGCCTTTCATCATGGTGTACGGTGCTGAGGCAGTAATACCAAGTGACATTCGACATGACTCGCCGCGGGTGGCGGCTTATGTTGAGACGGACAATGAGATGGCACGGCAGGACGCATCGGACGCTTTGGATGAAGCACGAGAGCTGGCGGCTGCCTGATCGGCAATTTACCAGCAAGATCTATGCCGCTATCATAGCCACAGGGTCAAGACCCCGACGTTTCAAGAAGGCGACTTAGTACTCCGGTTGATTCAAGACCAGAAGGATATGCATAAGTTGTCTCCTCCATGGGAAGGGCCTTTTGTGGTGAGTCGGAATCTTAACAATGGATCATATTATCTGATTGATGTCCGGGATGACTCAGACACGGTGGGTCAGGAGACCCGCCGGCCATGGAACATAGCGCACCTGCGCCCTTATTACACCTAAAAGTGTTGAGACTCGCCATTGTACACCATCATTGTACATATCATAGTCATATGAATAAATTTAGCATCCCTGCAAGACGGGGCCTCTACTGTTTTATACATCTTTGCTCATACAAGAAGAGTTTGTGAGTATCCCAATGGGAGTACCAACTGTGATTGCTAAGGCGGCCTTTTACTTCTGAGTATCGCCTCTACTGCCTTATCGTCGGCTTTATGCCATCTTCCGGCTCATATAATTAGCCGTGGTTGTAGGGGGCTTCTTACCTCCGGGTATAGCTTTTCTTACCCGAAACAACCGGTGCTCGCGCCATCTTGTTAAAAAGGGGGCTTCTTACCTTCGGGTATAGCTTATCTCACCCTAACAATTGACTTTATGCCACTTCCGGTTTACTTGTTAAGCCGCGGTTGTCGAAGGGGGCTTCTTACCGATGGGTATAGCTTATCTCACCCTAACAGCCGGCTTTATGCCATCTTCGGTTACTTATTAACCGCGGTTGTCGAAGGGGGCTTCTTACCGACGGGTTTGCTTATCTCACCCTAACAACTGGCGTTTACGCCAAATCCCAGTTGCTTATCAACTGCGGTTGTCATAAGGAGGCTTCTTACCTTCGGGTATAGCTTAAACTTACCCTTTAAACAACCGGCGTTCGCGCCAAAGAGTGTTGACAATTCAACATTGGCTTGGGGGCTTCTTACCTACGGGTATATCTATCTTACCCTAATAAGCCGGCTTATGACATGATGGTTAAACTTGTTTAGCCACAGTTCTTACAAGGGGGCTTCTTACCTCCGGGTATAGCTATCTCACCCTAAACAGCCGACTTCATGTCGTTCCGGATGATGTTTCAGCCGTGGATTATTTAAACAAAGGTATTTTACCTACCAGTGTCAATCTTTTCTCTGCAACAGCCGGAGATTCCCCCTTTATGGATTAGGATTACTAAAGTGCTTCGGCCGGCTCTAAATACTCAGTCAAAAGATTTTTTGAGAAGACATTTTCGGGTTAAGCTGTTAACTGCCTTCATCATGGTATAAAGGTCAAAACATACAAGTGAAAAATTAGTCAAGGATGAGCCGGCAGAATATGAAGACAGACAAAGAAAGGCGGAAGATATATACATTATAAGCTGGAATTCTCATATGTGCACGATGGCACAAATTCAGGAGTTATTCTTAGACTATTACAAAATGATTTCATCAAGAGCCAAAATATGGTAAAGTGTTTACCGCATACGGCGGGTCATACATGAGCCAGTGCTAAGGGAATTTTACAAATGGTTCGGTTCGCTGGCGAGTCACCCTGCGCCTGCTCTCGAGCTACTCGGATCTGTAGATGGTTCAAGGCCCAGTTGCAGTGAGTTAATGCTGCAAAGGACCCTTCCTCAAAGAAGGGGGACACATCAAGATCAGCTGGGAAGAGGGTCTTATTGCAAACCGGCGTAAGATCCTTATACTCAAAGAGTGGGCTGTGGATCCTCTTCTCGTCTGGGCCGTAAGCCGCTTGATAGACAGCCAGGTTGACTTCCACCGCTAAGACAGAACCCAAGACCCGGGACCTCTTCACGCATTGGGCATAGTCGGCGTCGATGAAGTCTGAGTCGTCTTCTTTCTTGGAAGGATAGCCGTCTATCATCTCAGCCGGCGTTAGCTCAGGGGCGAACGCCAATGCCCGGCTGACACCAGCCATTGCTCCTTGGCGGGCGGCTGACTTCTTCAGTTCTCCGATCATCTTTGGCACCGTGGAGAAGAGCTCCAAGACGCCCTTCAGAGTCAGAGGGATGTTCTCTTTAAATTGCACTGCCTTGATGGTGCACACAGCTCCACAGAACAGCTGTTCCATGAAGGTGTATAAGGCCTTCAGCGGAAGCAGGTTGTCCGAGGCCAGCTGCCGGCTCCTAGCACCAACACAAGTCAAAAATTGGATTGTAAGTCGCAACAATATCAAAAGGTATCATCAAACGAAAGATGTACAGTACTCACCGAAGACAGCGGATGTCATCTTCAGAATATGTCATTTCAGCGACTGAACTTCATCGAAAACAATCATCAGGCGTTGGTTGGCATCATCCGCCCACTTTGTTAAGTCAGCCTTTTTGGCTTCGACGCTCTCCTTCAAGGCGGCAAATTCCGCCTTCAGCTTGGTCAGTTCTTCTGAAAGCAGCCGGCATCTTTCCTCTGCCTCGCTGCGGGCGGCTTGCTGTGTTGGAAATATGCCCTAGAGGCAATAATAAAATGGTTATTATTGTATTTCCTTGTTCATGATAATTGTCTATTGTTCATGCTATAATTGTGTTAACCGGAAACCATAATACATGTGTGAATACATAGACCACAACATGTCCCTAGTGAGCCTCTAGTTGACTAGCTCGTTGATCAATAGATGGTCACGGTTTCATGGCCATGGACATTGGATGTCATTGATAACGGGATCACATCATTAGGAGAATGATGTGATGGACAAGACCCAATTCTAAGCATAGCACAAGATCGTGTAGTTCGTTTGCTAAAGCTTTTCAATGTCAAGTATCGTTTCCTTAGACCATGAGATTGTGCAACTCCCGGATACCGTAGGAATGCTTTGGGTGTGCCAAACGTCACAACGTAACTGGGTGGCTATAAAGGTGCACTACGGGTATCTCCGAAAGTATCTGTTGGGTTGGCATGAATCGAGACTGGGATTTGTCACTCCGTGTGACGGAGAGGTATCTCTGGGCCCACTCGGTAAGACATCATCATTATGAGCTCAATGTGACTAAGGAGTTAGTCACGGGATGATGTATTACGGAACGAGTAAAGAGACTTGCCGGTAACGAGATTGAACAAGGTATGGGGATACCGACGATCGAATCTCGGGCAAGTATCATACCGATAGACAAAGGGAATTGTATACGGGATTGATTGAATCCTTGACATCGTGGTTCATCCGATGAGATCATCGTGGAGTACGTGGGAGCCAACATGGGTATCCAGATCCCGCTGTTGGTTATTGACCGGAGAGGTGTCTCGGTCATGTCTACGTGTCTCCCGAACCCGTAGGGTCTACACACTTAAGGTTCGATGATGCTAGGGTTATAGGGAAAAGGTATACGTGATTACCGAAGGTTGTTCGGAGTCCCGGATGAGATCCCGGACATCACGAGGAGCTCCGGAATGGTCCGGAGGTAAAGATTGATATATAGGAAGTCCAGTTTTGGTCACCGGAAAGTTTTCGGGCTCATCGGTAGTGTACCGGGAGTGCCGGGAGGGTGCCGGATAACCCCCGGGAGGGGTGTGACGACCAAAGGACCACATGGGCTGTTAGATAAAGTGTGCCAGCCCTTATTGGGCTGGGCAAGACTTTTGCTAAAGGCCCATGCGGCTGGAGATAAGGAGATAAGGCAAAAAGGATTTAAAAGGAGGAGATGCACCTCCCTTGTGGGAGGTGGACTCTCCCTTTAATTCGGCCGGCCATCTCCTCTTTGGAGTAGAGGCCAAGCCAGCCCTCCACGTCCCTCCTCCTATATATACTTGAGGTTTTGGATGTTTTGAGACAAGATTTGATCTCTCTCTCTCACGGCGAAGCCCTACCTCTCTTCTTCCTCCTCCGCAGCGCTTAGGCGAAGCCCTGTCGGAATACCTTGCTACTCCACCACCACCACGCCGTCGTGCTGCTGTTGGAGCCCTTCCCCAACCTCTCCTTCCTCCTTGCTGGATCAAGGTGTTGGAGACGTCACCGGGCTGCACGTGTGTTGAACGCGGAGGTGCCGTCCGTTCGGCACTTGATCGGATCTACCGCGATCTGAATCGCTGCGAGTACGACTCCATCAACCGCGTTCTTGTAACGCTTCCGCTTAGCGATCTTCAAAGGTATGAAGATGCAATCTCTCCCCTCTCGTTGCTGGTTTCTCCATAGATAGATCTTGGTGAACGTAGGAAAATTTTGATTTACTACTACGTCTCCCAACAGTGGCATCATGAGCTAGGTCTATGCGTAGAATCTATGCACGAGTAGAACACAAAGCAGTTGTGGGCGTCGAGT
Source organism: Hordeum marinum (assembly GCA_022496015.1). NCBI lineage: Eukaryota > Viridiplantae > Streptophyta > Magnoliopsida > Poales > Poaceae > Hordeum > Hordeum marinum. The sequence continues at coordinate 2,725,183 of CM039672.1, read as the reverse complement.
TTGTTAATTTGCTTGCCGCTACTAGTCTTATCTTGATTCGGCGGTATTGTGGGATGAAGCGGCCCGGACCAACTTTACACGTACGCTTACGTGAGACCGGTTCCACCGCCTGACATGCACTAGATGCATAAGGTGGCTAGCGGGTGTCTGTCTCTCCTACCTTAGTCGGATCGGATTCGATGAAAAGGGTCCTTATGAAGGGTAAATAGCAATTGGCAAATCACGTTGTGGTGTTGACGTAGGTAAGAAACGTTCTTGCTAGTAACCTATAGCAGCCACGTAAAAACTTGCAACTACAAATTAGAGGACGTCTAACTTGTTTTTGCAGCATGTGCCTTGTGATGTGATATGGCCAAAGGATGTGATGTGATGCATTGTGATGTATGAATTGATCATGTTCTTGTAATAGGATTCACGACTTGCATGTCGATGATTATGACAACCGGCAGGAGCCATAGGAGTTGTCTTATTTATTGTATGACCTGCGTGTCAATCATAAACGCCATGTAATTACTTTACTTTATTGCTAAGCGTTAGCCATAGTAGTAGAAGTAATAGTTGGCGAGACAACTTCATGAAGACACAATGATGGAGATCATGATGATGGAGATCATGGTGTCGTGCCGGTGACAGTGATGATCATGGTGCCCCGAAGATGGAGATCATAGGAGCAAAATGATATTGGCCATATCATGTCACTATATTGATTGCATGTGATGTTTATCATGTTTACATCTTATTTGCATAGAACGACGGTAGTAAATAAGATGATCTCTCAATAAAATTTCAAGAAAGGTGTTCACCCTAACTGTGCACCGTTGCTAAGGATCGTCGTTCCGAAGCACCACGTGATGATCGGGTGTGATAGGTTCTAACGTTCGCATACAACGGGTGTAAGCCAGATTTACACATGCGAAACACTTAGGTTGACTTGACGAGCCTAGCATGTACAGACATGGCCTCGGAACACGGAAGACCGAAAGGTCGAACATGAGTCGTATAGAAGATACGATCAACATAGAGATGTTCACCATGGATGACTAGTCCGTCTCACGTGATGATCGGACACGGGCTAGTTGACATGGATCATGTATCACTTGGAAGACTAGAGAGATGTCTATCTAAGTGGGAGTTCATTAATAATTTGATTAAATGAACTTAATTATCATGAACTTAGTCTAAAAATGTCCTTGCAAATTATGTCGTAGATAGCTCGCGCTGTAGCTCCCCAGTTTTATTGATACAATCCTAGAGAAAAGTAAGTTGAAAGTTGATGGTAGCAATAATGCGGACTGGGTCCGTGATCTGAGGATTGTCCTCATTGCTGCACAGAAAGCTTATGTTTTTGATGTACCGCTAACTGCATCACTCCCTCAAGCGTTGTCTGTAGATGTTGTGAACATATGACAGGCACTTTTTGATGACTACGTGATAGTTCAGTGCGTCATGCATTATGGTTTAGAATTGAGGCTTCAAAATGTTTTGAACGTCACAGAACTTATGAGATGTTCTAGGAGCTGAGATTGTGATCTCAAGCTCGTGCCTATGTTGAGAGGTATGAGACCTCCAACAAGATTCTTTGCCTGCAAGATAAAGGAGAATAGCTTAATCGGTGAGCGTGTTCTCAGATTGTCTGGGTGCTACAATCACTTGAATCAAGTGGGAGTTAATCTTCCAGATGAGATAGTGATTAATGCAGTTCTCCAAGTCACTGCCACCAAGCTACTAGAGCTTCGTGATGAACTATAACATGCCAGGGATGGATAAGATGATCCCTGAGTTGTTCGTGATGTTTGACACCACGAAGGTAGAAATCAATAAGGAGCATCAAGTGTTGATGGTTAAGTGAAAACCACTAGTTTCAAAAGGGGCAAGGGCAAGAAGGGAAAAACTTCAGGAATGGCAAGCCAGTTGTTGCTCTAGTGAAGAAACCCAAGGTTGAGCCCGAACCCGAGACTAAGTGCTTCTGTTATGAGGAGAATGTTCGCTGAAGCGGAAAAACCCTAGATGATTGGTAGATAAGAAGGCTGGTAATGTCAATGGAAGTATATTTGATATACGTGTTAGTGATGTGTACCTTGCTGGTACTCCTAGTAGCACCTGGGTATTAGATACCGGTTCGGTTGCTAAGTGTTAGCAACTCGAAATAAAAGCTACGGAGTAAATGGAGACTAGCTAGGTGAAAGGTGACGATGTGTGTTGGAAGTATTTCCAAGATTGATGTGATCACCATCGCACGCTCTCTCTACCTTCAGGATTTGTGATAAACCTAAATAAATGTTATTTGGTGTTTGCGTTGAGCATAAACGTGATTAGATCATGATTAGTGCGATACGGTTATTCATATAAGTTAGAGAATAATGGTTATTCTGTTTACATGGATAATGCCTTCAATGGTCATGCACCCACTCGAAATGGTTTATCGAATCATGATCGTAGTAGTACACATATTCATAACATTGGTACCAAAAGATACAAAGTTAATAATGATAGTACCACATGCTTGTGGCACTGCCACGTAATGTCATATTGGTATAAATCGCATGAAGAAACTCCATGATGATGGATGTTTTTTGACTCACTCGATTTCGAATCGGTTGAGACATGCGAGCCATGCCTCTTGGGCAAGATGACTGAGACCCCGTCATCCAATATGATGGAGCGGGCAAGTGGCTTATTGGAATTAATACATGTTGATGTATGTGGTCCAATGAGTGTTGAAACACACAGTGGATATCGTTGTTTTTCTTTACCTTCACTGATGATTTGAGTAAATATGGGGATATTTACTTAATGAAACACGAATCTGAAATGTTTGAAAGGTTCAAGGAGTTTCAGAGTGAAGTTAAAGATCATCGTGACAAGAAGATAAATGTCTATGATATGATCATGGAGGTGAATATCTAAGTTACGAGTTTGGTATGCAATTTTAGACAATGTGGAAATTGTTTCACAGCTCACGCCTCCTGGAACACCATAGTGTGATGGTGTGTTCGAACGTCGTAGTCGTGCTCTATTGGATATAGTGAGTACTATGATGTCTCTTATCGTTTTACCACTATCGTTATGGGGTTATGCATTAAAGACAAATCCATTCACTTTAACAGGGCACCATCTAAGTCTGTTGAGATGACACCGTGAGAATTATGGTTTGACAGAAGCCTAAGCTGTCATTTCTTAATGTTTGGGGCTGCGACGCTTATGTGAAAATGGGTTTTTCACCTAGCGAGCTCGAACTCAAAGCAGACAAATGCATCTTCATAGAATACCCTAATGAGACATTGGGTATACCTTCTATCTCAGATCCAAGCGCAAAAGGTGTTTGTTGCTAAGAACGGGTCCTTTTTGAGAAAGAGTTTCTCTCGAAAGAATTGAGTGGGAGGAAGATAGAACTTGATAAGGTTGTTGAACCTTTGTTTCAACCAGAGAATAGCGCAACACAGAAAGATGTTTCTGTAGAGCCTACTTAGTTGAAAAGGAAGTTAATGATGATGATCATGAAGCTTCGGATCAAGTCACTATCGAACCTCGTAGGTCGACAAGGACGCGTACTGCTCCTGAGTAGTACGACAACCCTGTCTTGGAAATCATGTTGTTGGACAACGATGAACCTACGAACTATGGAGAAGCGATGGTGGGCCCGGATTCCAACAAATGGCTAGGAGCCATGAAATCCGAGAAAGGATCCATGTATGAAAACCAAGTATGGACTTTGGTAGACTTGCCTGTTGAATGGCGGGTCATTGAGTACAAATGGACCTTTGAGATAAACATAGACGCTAATGGTGAAATGTCACCGTTTATAAAGCTCGACTTGTCGCAAAGAAGTTTCCGCCAAGTTCAAGGAGTTGACTGCAATGAGATTGTCTCATCTGTAGCGATGCTAAAAGTCTATTAAAATTTTGTTAGCAGTTGCTGCATTTTTCGATTATGAAATCTGGCAGATGGATGACAAAACAAGGTTTCCGTAATGGTTTCTGTGAGGAAGAGTTGTATGTGATACAACCAGAAGGTTTTGTCAATCCTAAGGATGCTAATAATATGCAAACTCCAGCGATCCTTCTATGGACTGGAGCAAGCATCTCGGAGTTGAAATATATGCTTTGATGAGGTGATCAAAGTGTTTAAGTTTATACAAAGTTTATGAGAAACTTGTATTTGCAAGAAAGTGAGTGGGAGCACTATGGAATTTCTTATAAGAATATGTAGTTGACATATTATTGATCGGAAATGATGTAGAATTTCTGGAAGAGCATGAAGGGTTGTTTGAAAAGTTTTGTTTTTCAAAGGAAGACCCAGATAAAGCTACTATTTTATTGAGCATCAAGATCTATAGGGATAGATCTATTCGCTTGATAAGTTTTTTCGACGAAGACATACCTTGACAAGTTTTTGAAGGAGTTCAAAATAGATGGATCAAAGAAGGAGTTCTTGACTATATTGTAAGGTGTGAAATTGAGTAAGACTCAATACCCGACCACGGCAGAAGATAAAGAAGAGATGAGTGTCATCTCCTATGCTTTAGCCATAGGCTCTATATAGTATGCCATGCTGTGTACCGCACCTGTGTGTGCCTTGCCATGAGTCTGTCAAGGGGTACAAGAGTAATCCAAGAGTGGATCACTAGACAGCGGTCAAAGTTAGCCTTAGTAACTTGAGAACTAAGGAAATATTTCTCGATTATGGAGGTGATAAAGAGTTCATCGTAAAGTGTTACGATGATGCAAGCTTTAAAACCAATCCGGATGACTCTTAGTAGAAATCCAGCTACGTATAGTGGAGCAGCCATTTGGAATAGCTCCAAGTGGAGCATGGGAGTAGTATCTACAAATATGACATGGAAAGTTTGTAAGGTACACACGGATCTGAATGTCGCAGACCCATTGACTAAAACCTCTTTCACGAGCAGGACATGAACAAACCCCAGAACTTATTGGGTGTTAATCACATGATGATATGATCACATGGTGATGTAAGTGTTAATCACATGGTGATGTGAACTAGATTATTGACTCTAGTGCAAGTGGGAGACTGTTGGAAATATGCCCTAGAGGCAATAATAAAATGGTTATTATTGTATTTCCTTGTTCATGATAATTGTCTATTGTTCATGCTATAATTGTGTTAACCGGAAACCATAATACATGTGTGAATACATAGACCACAACATGTCCCTAGTGAGCCTCTAGTTGACTAGCTCGTTGATCAATAGATGGTCACGGTTTCATGGCCATGGACATTGGATGTCATTGATAACGGGATCACATCATTAGGAGAATGATGTGATGGACAAGACCCAATTCTAAGCATAGCACAAGATCGTGTAGTTCGTTTGCTAAAGCTTTTCAATGTCAAGTATCGTTTCCTTAGACCATGAGATTGTGCAACTCCCGGATACCGTAGGAATGCTTTGGGTGTGCCAAACGTCACAACGTAACTGGGTGGCTATAAAGGTGCACTACGGGTATCTTCGAAAGTATCTGTTGGGTTGGCATGAATCGAGACTGGGATTTGTCACTCCGTGTGACGGAGAGGTATCTCTGGGCCCACTCGGTAAGACATCATCATTATGAGCTCAATGTGACTAAGGAGTTAGTCACGGGATGATGTATTACGAAACGAGTAAAGAGACTTGCCGGTAACGAGATTGAACAAGGTATGGGGATACCGACGATCGAATCTCGGGCAAGTATCATACTGATAGACAAAGGGAATTGTATACGGGATTGATTGAATCCTTGACATCGTGGTTCATCCGATGAGATCATCGTGGAGTACGTGGGAGCCAACATGGGTATCCAGATCCCGATGTTGGTTATTGACCGGAGAGGTGTCTCGGTCATGTCTACGTGTCTCCCGAACCCGTAGGGTCTACACACTTAAGGTTCGATGACGCTAGGGTTATAGGGAAAAGGTATACGTGATTACCGAAGGTTGTTCGGAGTCCCGGATGAGATCCCGGACGTCACGAGGAGCTCCGGAATGGTCCGGAGGTAAAGATTGATATATAGGAAGTCCAGTTTTGGTCACCGGAAAGTTTTCGGGCTCATCGGTAGTGTACCGGGAGTGCCGGGAGGGTGCCGGATAACCCCCGGGAGGGGTGTGACGACCAAAGGACCACATGGGCTGTTAGATAAAGTGTGCCAGCCCTTATTGGGCTGGGCAAGACTTTTGCTAAAGGCCCATGCGGCTGGAGATAAGGAGATAAGGCAAAAAGGATTTAAAAGGAGGAGATCCACCTCCCTTGTGGGAGGTGGACTCTCCCTTTAATTCGGCCGGCCATCTCCTCTTTGGAGTAGAGGCCAAGCCAGCCCTCCACGTCCCTCCTCCTATATATACTTGAGGTTTTGGATGTTTTGAGACAAGATTTGATCTCTCTCTCTCACGGCGAAGCCCTACCTCTCTTCTTCCTCCTCCGCAGCGCTTAGGCGAAGCCCTGTCGGAATACCTTGCTACTCCACCACCACCACGCCGTCGTGCTGCTGTTGGAGCCCTTCCCCAACCTCTCCTTCCTCCTTGCTGGATCAAGGTGTTGGAGACGTCACCGGGCTGCACGTGTGTTGAACGCGGAGGTGCCGTCCGTTCGGCACTTGATCGGATCTACCGCGATCTGAATCGCTGCGAGTACGACTCCATCAACCGCGTTCTTGTAACGCTTCCGCTTAGCGATCTTCAAAGGTATGAAGATGCAATCTCTCCCCTCTCGTTGCTGGTTTCTCCATAGATAGATCTTGGTGAACGTAGGAAAATTTTGATTTACTACTACGTCTCCCAACATGCTGGGCGGCGACGGTAATTCTTAGGTCGACCGTTTCTAAGCCGGCCTTGTGCAGGGCCTTCTAAAAAACATGACAAGACAAGCAATGAGCCAGAGACGACAAGTTTCTAACATATTGCAAGCAATATGTGTGACACTTGGGGGCTAATGTTTATTTTAGGCTATTCCGGGTCATCTACGCCTACAGTCCCGACTCAATTTTTGACAAGATTAAGCCGGCCCTTGGGGGATACTATCGGCTCTTAATAACAATTGCAGTCCCGACTCAATCTTGGACCAAGATTAAGTCGGCCCTTGGGGGCTACTAGTTGCTCAACTATCTGTTTCCTCTAAAGTCTTAGTTCTAAAAACTCAATTAAAGAGCCGACTCTTGGGGGCTAATGCTAATGGACTAAGACAATGACAATTTGCATATGAGAGAATTTCTACTTCTACAATGGTCTAAGAGCCGGATCATTATCTATTGATATTCACCCGGCTCTTGAGGGGCTGAGTAAGGATACAAAGCAAGTTAAAAGATGTACCTCGTATTTGACCTTCATGGAGGTCACAAGCTGAAGCTCCAAGTCACGGTTGGTGAACAACCGGCTTGCATAGCTAGTGTGGAGCTCGTCGGCTGACATCTTCTCCAGGTTAGAAGATTCGAAGTCCAGATTTTTTGAAGAGTCCGCTGGCTCATGATGCTTGGTTAGCACACGAGCTGGAGGAGAGGGTAAACTAGCGGTGCCTTCAGTCGCCTGAGCAGGGATCGGCAGAACAGATGTAGCTCTTGGCGGGCTATGGATAATAGCGTCTTCAAGAGCCGGCTCTGTAAAGGTGGTTGGGAGGTCTATAGCTGGCTGAGGCTCGACCGGCTTAGTAGGAGCCGACTCTTGAGCAGTGGGGCTGGGGGAGGACTTGTTAGTCTTCCTGCGCTTGGCTTGACCACTGCAAGGGGATGAATGTCAGAATCCAAGAGTTACGACTATTAAAAAGACATGGATGAAAAGGTCAGAGGAAAAACTTACATTGGATTGATCTTAGGAGGCGGCAGCACGGTCGTTGTAGAGTCGCCGGAGGAAGGTGATCTCTGAAAGACAGATCAAGTAATGTAAGACGGGTTCATAACACGATGGAAGACGGCAAAATCAAAGAAGAGATGCGTACCTCGACAGGGCGCTTTTTAGCCGGGGAGTTTGGTAAGCCCGACATTAGCTCAGTCGAGCCAGCGCTCCGGGTCTGACGATGCTCGGCCTGTCGTTGCTTCTTCAAAAGAAATTGGGGATCCAGATAAGCAAGGGGATGAGAAAGAGGAACCTTTCGAATGACTTGACGGGTCTTCCGGGTGACGTAATATTCTGAGTTGGATGAAGTGTAAGTTACCTCAGGGGCGTCGGCGCGGCTGGTGTCTACTTCTTCCCGTGAAAGAATGTCATTACTAAGGTAAAGAAGGAAATGAAGAAGACAGGCGAATAGTACCTCAGAGCCGGATGATTCTGGTCGTTCAAACCACTCCTCTGAAGTGGCGGTTTTCTTGGTCTTCTTGGCAGGAGCCTTCTTCCGGGTCTTCTTTTGGGGCGGAACGTATTCCTGAGACCAGAAGTCAGAAGCGGCCTGAAAAGATGAGATGGAACACAAGATTAGACAAACAGAGGTATGATTCAACAGAGAAAGGAGTAAAAAGAAATGATCTTACATCCGGGGCCGGGTTAGTAGCGCAGAAAGGCGCCAAGCCAATGGCGCTACAAGCTCCGGATGTCTCGTGAACAAGACTCCGGATGACCATGGAGATATCATCCTCAGTCAGCTTTGTTTGGTGGAAGCAGAGGGCAACGTCGTATTCACCCGGATATTCGGACATGAGGCGGCTTCTCCGGCTTAGCAGCATAATCCGCCAAGTGACCCAGCAGCGAATCAGATCTAGGCTTGTTAGTTCGTTGGCCATGAGGGCCTTGATCTTGGCGTGATCCAGTTCAAACCTTGCGCGTTCGGAAGGAGACAATCGGCCGGGGAGCTCTGCATTCGTCTCGAGTCGGGAGGGGCGATAACCCAGCAGTGGGTGTTCATTATCCGGAGAAGTGTCTTTGAAGTAGAACCAGGTCTTGTTCTAGTCTTTGGGGTGACTCCGCATTGGGACAGCCGGAAAAATGATGTCGCGGCGTCTTTGAATGGAAATTCCACCAAGTTCCAAACTTGGGCCGGCTTTCACCTCTATCTGCCGGTTGGCATAGTAGAACTCACGGAAGAGGCCCACTAACGGCTCAGTTTGCAAGTAGACCTCGCAGAGCACTTGAAAGTTGCAGATATTGGAAATGGAATTGGGGGCAAGGTCTTGAGGGTGCAGCTTGTAGCAGTGGAGAACATCTCTAAAGAATTTAGAGCCGCGGGGCACAAACCCACGCTCTATGTGGTCTGAGAACACGACCACCTCGCCGTCTTGAGGGATGGGTTTTGACTCACTTCCCGGGACCCGCCAATGGATGACATCCTTTGCAGGAATGGTGCCCGCCTCTACAAAGTCGGCTAAATACTCCTCCGTGATGCAGGAGCCAACCCAATTGCAAGAGTTGGACACGCTAGACATCATGCAGGATTCGAAAGACTAGGCAAGTTAAAGTTAGCTAGTTAAAAGAAAGTAAGCATTCATGGCGGCTTACAGGTTAAGACGCTATAATACAAAAGTCGTGATCCGGCTGATGAGAGCCGGAACTATGCGGCGGGTCAGACTAGCAAGAAAAGAGAAGAAATTCGGCTAAGTCCTAAAAACAGAATCCACAGCATACCATTACAACTACGGATCTACAAAATCGGTAAAATAGGCTTTATTCAATAGACAAGAGAGGAACTAGCCAAAGTAAGGAAACGACGCGGTAGACGGAACTGCGACTGATATAAACAGTGCTGATATCGTCTCCTCATCTGACGGCTCCGCCGCCGGCCTCGGGCGGACGCTCGTAAGGAGAACGGGGAATGCGAACGAGGCATTATGAGTTCTAAAAAATGGCGGCGGCGGAACTTCAATGGCAACCCTATCAACGTAATGGCGCATCTAGGGGATGGAAGGACTTACCGACAACGGGGAAGAGCACGTGGAGAAGGCTCTGGACCACGTTCAGGTTGATGCAGCGGCCGCGATGGTGACGAGCGGAGACGGCGCCAGAGCAGAGGTGTCGGAAGCGGAGAATTCGAACGAGGAAGGAGACGATACGAGCGGGAAAACGGAAACTGCCACCCTGGTGGTCCTATTTAAGAGGGATAAGTGGGAAGGGGCGCGAGAATCTAGGCACCAAATGACGTTTCGACCGGGGCGGACGCCTCGATTTCCGGTCTAACCCATTTAATAACAAATATCCGTTGTGTGTGTGTCAGGGAATCTTTTTTACAGCATGACATCATGCCAGCTCATCACGGGCGGCTCACCGAGAAGAAAAGAAGAAGGCTGACATGAGCGGGCTCAAATCAACCTTGGGCCTAATGTTGGGGATATGACCCCACGGTGAGACCCGCCGTCAAAGGTCCGGGTCACACTGGGTGGCTCGCACGCCCGTTCAGGATTGGGCCGACAGACTGGAGCTTAAGACATGCGGAGACTTGGGCCAGAAGGATCAGGCCCATGACCCGGATGAAGAAGACCTGGGCGCGTAAGTCGCCCGGAGACAACGTAGCCAAGAAGGCAAGGGAAAGTAAGAGATAGACTCGAACATGTATAGAGAGAGTCGGTTACGACTCGCGTAACCCGTGGTCTTGACCTCTTATATAAAGGCTAGACCCGGGGCAGCTTAGACAGGTTACCGAAAACTAGGTCAAGCAATCGCTCCCTTGTAATCGATACATCAAGTAATATCAGCTCAAGCAGGATGTAGGCTATTACCTTGATTCGAGGGGACGAACCTGGGTAAAACCGTGTCCTTTGCCCTAACCAACCCCTTTGGGTCCATCACAGTAGCGATGGCCTCGAATCCAAGTCCGTTGATCCGGACATGTGCCGTCACAAATCCACGACACCCCCCCCTCTAGACACTCTTCTAGTGATCCTTCAGCATCAAATTCATCAAAAAGTGATATTTAAAACGAATACATGGGATCATAGCAATTATCATAGCATTCATCCTTCGGCATGGACGAAGGGAAATTAAATAATGTATGAGTCGAAGAGTTACTCTCAGTAGAAGGTGGGTGTCGTTGTCAAAACCAGCGGATCTCGGGTAGAGGGTCCTGAAATATGAGACTATGATCGACGGTAGCAGGGGACGAAGGGGACACGAGTTTACCCAGGTTCGGGCCCTCCTATGGAGGTAACACCCTACGTCCTGCTTGATTGTATTGATGGTGTATGGGAATACAGATTTGATCTACCTCAAGATTGTACGACTAAACCTAGATGAGTTGTTCTGTCTTTATACCCTAAAACCCTCTGGCTTATATAGGTGTCGAGGAGGCCTAGGGTTCATACATGGTCGGTTACACGTCGAAGAGATAAACATGCCTATTTACTACATCAAACGTGGAGCGCAAGCCTTGCCTCTCGAAGCGTCCATCTAGGGAACTTGGCCTTCAAATCCAGTGTTCAGCAAGTAGCCCATATAGTCTGGCCCATAGACAATAGGCCGGCTCCCCGAGGACCCCTTAATCCAGGACTCCCTCGGTAGCCCCCGAACTTGCTTCCAATGCCAAGGGTTTGTTGGGGAACATTGCATGGGTAACAAAAAATTTCCTACGCACACGCAGATCTATCCATGGTGATGAGCATCTACGAGAGGGAGAGTGGATCTACGTACCCTTGTAGATCGAAAAGAGGGAAGCGCTAAGAAACGCGGTTGGTGTAGTCGAATGTCTTCACAATCCAAATCGCCGAGTGTCCCACGATCCAATCACGAACCGTCCTCACGATCCGTCCCGATCAAGCACCAAACGGACGACACTTCCGCGTTCAGCACACATACAGCTTGATGACGATCTCCGCCTTCTTGATCCAGCAAGATAGATCGGAGAGGAAGAAGAGTTCTCCAGCAGCATGATGGCACTCCGGAGATGGCGGTGGAGTTATTCCGGCAGGGCTTCGCCTAAGCACTACAGAAAACCGATCTAGAGGAGAAGCTATGCACTGGAGGAACGGGTAGCACGTGGCTGGAAAATCTTTGCAAAACCCCCAAATCCACTAGTTATATATAGAAGGAGAGGAGGAGAGGCTTTGCGCAAGAGCAAAGCCTCCTTGCCTTTGTTCAAAGTGGGGAGGAGAGGAGGACTCCTCCAATCCTAGTAGGACTAGGATTCCTCCCTTTTTTGCCTTCTTCCACCTTTTTCCTTTGGGCTTTTCCTCCCTAGCCGCATGGGCCTTGTGTGGGACTTCCACCAGCCCACTAAGGGCTGGTAATCACTTTCCCACAGCCCATGAAGACCCTTGGGTCGAAATACCCCTCCCGGTGGTCTCCTGGTACACTACCGGCACCCCCGGTAGACTACCGATGAGCCTGAAACTTTTCCGGCGACCAAAACAGGACTTCCTATATATGAATCTTCACCTCCGGACCATTCCAGAGCTCCTTGTGACATCCAGGATCTCATCCGGGACTCCGAACAACCTTCGGTCCCCACTATACATAACTCTATTCTACCGAAACGTCACCAAACCTTAAGTGTGCAAACCTTGCGGGTTCGAGAACTATGTAGACAAGACCGAGACACCTCTACGATCAATAACCTCTAGATGTCCATATTGGTTCCTACATATTCTACGAAGATCTTTATCGGTCGACCTCTTGTGTCAAGGATTCAGTTTAATCCCGTATAACGTTCCCTTTGTTCTTCAGTATGTTACTTGCCCGAGATTCGATTGTCAGTATCTCCATACCTAGTTCAACCTCGTTACCGGCAAGTCTCTTTACTCGTTCCATAATACAAGATCCCGTGGCTAACACTTAGTCACATTGCTTGCAAGGCTTGTTGTGATTTTTTATTACCGAGTGGGCCCTGAGATACCTCTCCGTCACACGGAGTAACAAATCCCAGTCTTGATCCATGCCAACCCAACAGACACCCTCGGAGATACCTGTAGAGCACCTTTATAGTCACCTAGTTACGTTGCGACATTTTATATACACAAGGTATTCCTCCGGTGTCAGTGAGTTGCATGATCTCATGGTCATAGGAACATATACTTGACATGCAGAAAACAGTAGCAATAAACTGGCACGATCATATGCTACGTTTGTAGTTTGGGTCTTGTCCATCACATCATTCTCCTAATGATGTGATCTTGTCTATCAAATGACATCTTATGTCCATGGTCAGGAAACCTTAACCATCTTTGATAAACAAGCTAGTTCACTAGAGGCATACTAGGGACACGGTGTTGTCTATGTATCCACACATGTATCCATGTTTCCAATCAATACAATTCTAGCATGGATAATAAACAATTATCATGAACAAGGAAATATAATAATAAACACTTTATTTATTACCTCTAGGGCACATTTCCAACAGGGTCTTCAGCTTCAATTGCTTCGCGAATGGAGTAGCTTTGAAGGCCAAACGTCAGGGAAAAAAGGTAATGTTTCCTGACGACCTCCCTAACGAAAGGTCACCCCCCAGCACGACCGATAGGCTAGTTACAGGCACTCGATGCGCGGTTCGGGGCCATTCCATCTACACGATCTATCAATATGACGATCGTGTCCCGTTTTATACGTGACATACTTTAATCACGCGCGCGCAGCTGCTCACACGTCTTGGGAAGTGGAGGGATTCACAGCGCAGCAAGGGGAGCTCAAATCGGCGGACCTCGTAAAACGAGAAAGAAAAACCCCAGAGGGCTTTTCACGCTCTCCATTTGACATCTCCGCCTCCTATTCCCTTGTGCCTCCAGAGCAGATCTAGGTCTCCTCCACCCCCGCTTCCGAACTCAGCAATGGTCGGCTCCAATGGCCAGTGGGAAGTTTCCATGCTCAGCAACCAAGACATCCTCGACCTCAAGAAGGCCGACTACCTCCCCGCCGATATTCCTCATCGCGTGGCGGAGAAGGGACAAGTAATCCGCACCCCAAGCCAAGCGAGTGCGTGGTGTTCATCCCCCACTTCATCCGGGGGTTGAGCTTTCCGCTCCATCCCTTCGTCGGGGTCCTAATGTTCTTTTATGGCCACGACTTCCACGACCTTCCGTCGAACTCCATCATGCATCTCTCCACCTTCGTCCTCTTCTACGAGGCATTTCTGCACATCGAGCCGCACTTCGGGCTCTGGCTGTAGATTTTCATAATCAAGCCGAAGTGCGTCGGCGGCAAGCATGCCGACTGCGGCGGTTCCGTCATTGGCAAACTCATACGCATCGACTGGCCGGCGGGCACCCTCAGAGACACCATCAAGGTGTGGCAGAAGGAATGGTTCTACATCACCGAACCACAGGAAAAGATCTGCACCCTACCACCGCATTAAGGTCTGGTCCACCGACCAGACTGTCCTCATGGATCGAAAAGGGCCTCGACTGGGGGTCAAGCAAGGAGGTGGCCGATCTGCAAAAGCGGATCCGCACCCTAATCGGGGACAGCACCATGCTGCTTGACGTGGTCCAGGTGATGCTTCGAAGACGCATCCTCCCCTGCTAGCGTGGCGTACTCCCCTGTGGGCTCGGAAGCTCGAAGCCGAGCCCACAGTCCGGACTCTCTTCCACACCACGCGGGAGAAGCTGTGGAAGGCTCTCTTCAAATCGATGAAGAACTGGCCAGTCGAGGAGGAGGAGAAGGGCTTACATGCCACCAACCCGGGTTCCAAAGTATGATATATCCTAACTCGGTCGACCTTATTACGTAGAAGATCCAAACCCAGTGTTCGGTCTATTTACGCAGCGATGGCTGAAAAAAGCCATCAACATTAGCAGTCCGGCTCCTCAGCCCGAAGACGAGAGGACTGGGTTGCTAGCCCGGATGCTCGTGGAGAAGCCTTACGAAGCTCCCACGAAGAAGGAGAAGAAGAAGAAACCAGGTCAAGCTGGCCTTCGCATCAGGGACCGGACTGATGCTGCATCCGAAGACACCCTCGCCTCCTCCAATCAGGAGGAGGTCAAAGAAGAGGAGGAAGAGGAGAAGGACGTCGACAACTAGGGGGAGGCAACTCCCCTCATGCCAAGAAAAGAGCGGCATCCTTGGACGCCCCAAGGCGGGTGGCTTCTCCTGCCCCGAAGAGGGCGCGACAGACGCAGGTCGTCCTATCCGACAACAGCTCGAACTCGAGCTCCGCGTCCGAAGACCTCAAGGAGGTTCCATCAAGGAGCAAACGGGTCAAGCCCGCTCCATCCAGGTTATTATGCGAAGACCATCCTTCCTATAACCAGTAAATTCAAAGTTTGTTGACACGCATGCTATTGGTCCTACAGCCCCCCGCGCGTCATTCCCACCGAGGTGGTAACGGATGGGGAGACCCCGACCGCCAAACTAGCAGAGAGAGGGGAAGCCTTGCACCCCCCCGCCCACTCTAGGAGCTACGAAGGAGCTATGCAGGTGTCGTCCCAACCTACACCAATGGAGGCGGACGGAGGGGGCGAGGGAGATATTCCAGTGGTCGAGGCTAACGCTTTGGCCACTGAAGACCAGGGGACATTCCCCTGTCCGGACACCAAGGAGGCCGGACGGACGGGCCATCAGTCCCCTACAAGGACATCTCCAGAGCGCACTACGCCTCCGGAGGCACTTATCCAATCCCCGGTGGGTGATCGGGAAATCCGATCATCCCCGGCACCGCCAACCACCGAGTGGTCGGCCATGGGGGAGGCTCTATCAAGCGCCTCCATCCTAGAGGGGCACCGCACCCTTATGGCAGTATAGAGCATCCATTCCGTTGATAACGGACTGAAGGAGGCCTTCACAGGTCTCCTTGCGGGCTTTCAAGTAAGTCACCCGGAATTTTACTAAGTATTTTTATTTATCCTTAAGGTAGACATGGCAGCCCCTGTGCCCTAGGTGAGTTGAACAAACTCGCCTAGGGGTCATTTCTATAGTTCGGGAAGTAAGTGCCGATGTGATATTTGTATTGTATACGTGATGAAGGCCTATTCATCGGTGGCGACCAAAAACGTCGCCGAGTTGGACGAGATACATCAGAAGCTCAAGCGCTCCGAGGATGAGGTGGAAGCCCTCAACAAGAGGTTCGACGAGGCGTAGCGTAAGTTCGAATCAAATCTTAATATTATCCCCGACTTTGGTTAGTTCACAGTCCTAATAAATTAGACGTTGTCGTGTTGCAGCCTCATCGAAAGAGATTAAAAACCTCCGGGTCGAGCTCCAACGTGCCAAAGATGAAGCGGACGTGAAGAAGGCAGCAGCCAAAGAGGTGGCCACCGCACTCTCCACCCTACGAACCACTAGTGATAAACACCAGGCTCGTGTGGCGGTGATACAAGATGATCTCAGGGACGCCAGCAACAAGTGCGATGCCTTGGAGCAGAAGAACAAAGTGGTCTCGGCTGAACTATCCTCCCTGAGTTGGGCTGGACTTCTACCCTTGGCGTGACTGGTTGAGGGTACATTGGATGAGTGGGTTGATCACCCGGAGTTGGATGACGCAGGTGAACCAAGGGAGCTGCACAAGAGGCCAGTATCACGCTTCTCTTACGACAGGTCACTCCTTAGCTGCTTAGTAGATAGATGGAGACTAGAGACACATACGTTCCACTTTCCCTGGGGAGAGATGGCTCCTACTTTACAGGACGTGTCTTACTTGTTGGGATTACCTCTGGCCGGTGCTGCCATAGGACCTTTAGAGGTAGAATCAGGTTGGCTAGATTCTATACATGCCCGTTTTCTGGCTGCGGTGCCATCTACCAAGGCGCCAGGGAACGATCGGCATGGGCCTCTTTTGAGGTGGTTGAGCCAGTTTCAGATTGTCGCCTTAGGATATCCCACTTTGCGGTTATCAGAGGCACAGATTGACCGGTCCCTAGAGGCATACATTATGTGGTTGTTTGGCAAGACGATGTTCACAGAGAACCATGTGACCACTGTAGATGCACGACTGATCGGTGTTGCACGAGAGATAGCTGACGCATGTTCCCCGAAGGACATTGTGCGGAGGAGTTTTGGTTCTGTCGTGTTAGCAGCTACGTATAGAGGCCTCTGCAAAGCTTGCCAGTTGAGGTCTAGGAAATCTGTTCTTCTAGGATGTCCACTTCTGTTGCAGCTTTGGTCTTATGAGAGATTCCCCATTGGTCGACCCTACGTGAGCGTTGACAGACCATTTGATAACGAGGACATGGCTGGACATTACGTGCCTTCAATCGGTGACTTGCCTACTATGGGATCTGTTTGGGCAGGGAGAGAGGTATTTTCATTATTACCAATATGAATTAGTAATGTTTATTTCTCGCTACTCGATATTATGTACTAATGTTTGTTGTGATGCACAGAGACAGTTTACGCCTAGCCAGGTGAGGGGCTGCTACACCTCCTACACGGCATAGTTTGATACTCTGCACGAGGATCAGGTCATATGGGAACCGTACACCCGTAAGGCTATTTCAGATAGGTACCCAAAGGGGATTTCTGGATACTGCACTGGAGATCAGCATTACTGGATGACCAAGGCCAAGTTGGTCTTCGATGTCACAGTTGAGGAGATGGCCGTTAATAGGGTGATGAGACAGTTCGGTCTGTTCCAAGAGTCTGACATTCCGGTTATTTCAAGATTACCAGCTCACGTGCACAAGTAAGTAATACTACTTTGGTTCTCATCTCTGCATTAGCAGGTTGTAGCTACTCATGTAACATGCATTTCAATCTCAGGTACAATCGCAGCGGAGGAAACAGGCCTCATACTTCTTGGGTTAGTGATATCAGACCTTACGTCGAGGAATGGAATACTGCCTCGACAAATATATGGGATGAACTTCGTATCTTCGACTGGGACAGGTATGGGGTGTATCTTGTTGGAAATATTCCCTAGAGGCAATAATAAATTAGTTATTATCATATTTCCTTGTTCATGATAATCGTTTATTATCCATGCTATAATTGTATTGATCGGAGACTTAAATGCATGTGTGGATACATAGACAAAACCATGTCCCTAGTGTGCCTCTAATGGACTAGCTCGTTGATCAAAGGATGGTTAAGGTTTCCTAGCCATGGACATGAGATGTCATTTGATAACGGGATCACATCATTAGGAGAATGATGTGATGGATAAGACCCAAACTACAAACATAGCATATGATCGTGTCAGTTTATTGCTACTGTTTTCTGCATGTCAAGTATATGTTCCTATGACCATGAGATCATGCAACTCACGGATATCGGAGGAGCGCCTTGTGTGTATCAAACGTCGCAACGTAACTGGGTGACTATAAAGGTGCTCTACAGGTATCTCCGATGGTGTCTGTTGAGTTGGCATGGATCGAGACTGGGATTTGTTACTCCGTGTGACGGAGAGGTATCTCGGGGCCCACTCGGTAATGCAACATCACAATAAGCCTTGCAAGCAATGTGACTAATTGTTAGTTGCGGGATCTTGTATTACGGAACGAGTAAAGAGACTTGCCGATAACGAGGTTGAACTAGGTATGGAGATACCGACGATCGAATCTCGGGCAAGTAACATACCGAAGAACAAAGGGAACGTTATACGGGATTAACTGAATCCTTGACATAGAGGTTCGACCGATAAAGATCTTCGTAGAATATGTAGGAACCAATGTGGACGTCCAGGTCCTGCCATTGGTTATTGACCGTAGAGGTGTCTCGGTCATGTCTACATAGTTCTCGAACCCGCAGGGTCTGCACACTTAAGGTTCGGTGACGTTTCGGTAGTGTAGAGTTATGTATGGTGGTGACCGAAGTTTGTTCAGAGTCCCGGATGAGATCCCGGACGTCACGAGGAGCTCCGGAATGGTCCGGAGGTAAAGATTCATATATAGGAAGTCCCAGTTTGGTTTCCGGAAAAGTTTCGGGCTCATCGGTAGTGTACCGGGACTGCCGGTAGTGTACCGGGAGGCCTCCGGGAGGGGTATTTCGACCCCAAGAGGTCCATGGGCTGTGGGAGAATAATAACCAGCCCTTAGTGGTCTGGGAAAACAGCCACAAAGGCCCATGGCGCAGGAGAGAAAGTCCTAAAGCAAAAAGTGGAAAATCAGCCAATAGGAGGCAATCCTACTCCAACTAGGATTGGAGGTGAAGTAGGATTGCTTCCCACCTCCTATTTCGGCCGACCCAAAGGCCTTGGCTGCCTCTCCTCTCCTCTCCTCCTATATATACTAGTGGATTGGGTGGTTTTTGGACAGAATTTCCAGCCACGTGCTACCCGTTCCACCGGTGCATAGTTTCTCCTCTAGATCGTAGTTCCGCAGCGCTTAGGCGAAGCCCTGCCGGAATTGCTCCACCACCATCACTGGAGCGCCGTCACGCTGCCGGTGAACTCTCTCTCCTCTCCACCTCCTCTTGCTGGATCAAGAAGGTGGAGATAGTCATCAAGCTGCACGTGTGCTGAACGCGGAGGTGTCGTCCGTTCGGCGCTAGATCGGAAGGACCGTGATCGAGATCGCGAGACGGTTCGTGATGAGATCGCGGAACAGATCGTGATGAGTTCGCGGGACAGATCGTGATCAACATCGTGAGATGGATCGTGATGAGATCGCGGGACGGATCGTGATGAGTTCACGGGACGGATCGTGATTGGATCGCGGGACGGATCGTGATGAGATTGCGGGACGCTCGGCGATTTGGATCGCGAAGATGTTCGACTACACCAACCGCGTCTCTTAACGCTTCCCGCTTAGCGATCTACAAGGGTATGTATATCCACTCTCAATCTCGTAGATGCTCATCACCATGGATAGGTTTGTGTGTGTGTAGGAAAATTTTTGTTTCCCATGCGACGTTCCCCAACAGTGGCATCATGAGCTAGGTTGATGGTTCGATGAGATCTCGAGTAGAACACAAAAGGTTTGTGGGCGTTGATGCTTAGATTGCTTCCTCCCTTGGTCGTATTTTGGTTCAGCGGGATTGTGAGATGAAGCGGCCCGGACCAACATTACTCGTACGCTTACGAGAGACCGGTTCCCTCGATGCAACTTGTTGCCTAGATGGCTTGCGGGTGACAGTTTCTCTCACTTTAGTTGGATCGGATTCGACAAAGGCGGTCCTTGAGAAGGTTGAAAAGGAATCTGTGTATCACTGTTGTGGTTTATGCGTAGGTGAGAATCGTTCTTGCTAGATACCCGTAGCAGCCACGTAAAACATGCAACAACAATTAGAAGACGTCTAACTTGTTTTTGCAGGGTATGTTGTGATGTGATATGGCCAATTACATGATGAGATATATGTGATGTATGATATGATCATGTGATGTATAGAATTTCACGACTTGCATGTCGTTGAATACGGCAACCGGCAGGAGCCATAGGGTTGTCTTTAATTATTGTATGACCTGCGTGTCAATCATTAAGCGCTATGTAATGCTTTACTTTATCGCTACGGTAGCAATAGTAGTAGAAGCATGTAGGGCGTGACAACCCCTATGGCGACACGTTGATGGAGATCAAGATGATGGAGATCATGGTGTCGTGCCGGTGATGATGGAGATCATGCCAGTGTTTCGAAGATGGAGATCTTAAACACAAGTTCATGGCCATATCATGTCACTTATGAATTGCATGAGATGTTAATCCTTTTATGCACCTTGTTTTGCTTAGTACGGCGGTAGCATTATAAGGTGATCCCTCACTTGAATTTCAAGATGAACTGCGTTCTCCCCGAGTGTGCACCATTGCGAAAGTTCGTCGTGTTGAGACACCACGTGATGATCGGGTGTGATAGACTCTACGTTCACATACAAAGGGTGCAAGCCAGATTTGCACGCGCAGAACACTCGGGTTAAACTTGACGAGCCTAGCATGTACAGACATGGCCTCAGAACACAAGAGACCGAAAGGTCGAACATGAGTCATATAGTAGATATGATCAACATGATGATGTTCACCATTGCAGCCACCTCAACTCACGTGATGATCGGACTTGAGTTGGTGAATTTGGATCATGTATCACTCGAATGATCGGAGGGATGTCAATTTGAGTGGGAGTTCTTAAGTAATATGATTAATTGAACTCATTATCATGAACATAGTCAAAGTGTCTTTGCAAATTGTGTTGTAGATTATTAGCTCGCGTTGTAGCTCCCTTAAATTTTTATATGTTCCTAGAGAAATAGAGTTGAAAGATGTTGGTAGCAATATTGCGGACTGGGTCCGTGATCTGAGGATTGTCCTCATTGCTGCACAGAAGGCTTATGTCCTTAATGCACCACTCGGTGCGCCACCCCCTCTAGCGTCGTCTATAGATGTTGTGAACATCTGACAGGCACGTTTTGATGACTACTTGATAGTTTAGTGCGTCATGCATTACGGCTTAGAATTGAGGCTCTTAAACGTTTTGAACGTCACGGAACATATGAGATGTTCTAGGAGCAGAGATTGTGATCTCAGGCTCGTGCCTGTGTTGCGAGATATGAGATCTCCAACAAGATTCTTCGCCTGTAAGATGAAGGAGAATAGCTCAATCGTTGAGCATGTACTCAGATTGTCTGGGTACTACAATCGCTTGAATCAAGTGGGAGTTGATCTTCCAGATAAGATAGTGATTGATATAGTTCTCCAAGTCACTGTCACTAAAGCTACTAGAACTTAGTGATGAACTATAATACACCAGGGATAGAAGTATTGATCCCTGAGCTGTTCGCGATGTTTGACACCCCGAAGGTAGAAATCAAGAAGGAGCGTCAAGTGTTGATGGTTAATCAAACCAATAGTTTCGAAAAGGGCAAGAGCAAGGAGGGAAACTTCATGGATAGCAAGTCAGTTGCTGTCCAATGAAGCAACCCAAAGTTGAACTCAAACCCGAGACTAAGTGCTTCTATTATGAGGTGAGAGGTTGCTGAAGCGGAACAACCCTAGATACTTGGTAGATAAGAAGGCTGGCAACATCGACAGAAGTATATTTGATATACGAGTTATTGATGTGTACCTTGCTAGTACTCCTAGTAGCACCTGGGTATTGGATACCGGTTTGGTTGCTAATTGTTAGTAACTCGAAATAAAAGCTACGGAATAAACGGAGAACTAGCTAAGGGTGAGGTGACGATGTGTGTTGGAAATGTTTCCAAGGTTGATGTGATCAACATCGCACGCTCTCTCTACCTTCAGGATTAGTGACGAACCTAACTAAATGTTATTTGGTGTTTTGCGTTGAGCATGAACATGATTAGATCATGTTTGTTGCAATACGGTTATTCATTTAAGTCAGAGAATAATAGTTATTTTGGTTACATTAATAATACCTTCAATGGTCATGCACCTAGTGAGAATGGTTTGTTGAAATCTTGATCGTAGTAATACACATGTTCATAACACTGATGTCAAAAGATACAAAGTTAAATAATGATAGTACCACATACTTGTGGCACTACCGCAAAATGTCATATTGGTATAAAGCGCATGAAGAAACTCCATGGTGATGGATATTTTGACTCATTCGATTTCGAATCGGTTGAGACATGCGAACCATGCCTCTTGGGCAAGATGACAAAAGGACCCCGTTGGATGGAGCGGGCAAGTGATTCATTGGAAATGATACATGTTGATGTATGCAATCTAGTGAGTCTTGTAGCGTGCAGTGGATATCGTTATTTTCTTACCTTCACTGATGATTTGAGTAGATATAGTGTATATTTACTTAATGAAACACAAGTCTGAATCGTTTGAAAGGTTCAAGCAAATTCAGGGTGAAGTTTAAAGATCATCGTGACAAGAAGATAAAAATGACTGCGATATGATCGTGGAGGTGAATATCTGAGTCACGAGTTTGGCATACAACTTAAGACAATGTGAAAGTTGTTTCACAACTAAACCCCACCTAGAACACCATAGTGTGATGGTGTGTCCGAACATCATAGTTATGCTCTATTAGACATGGTGCGTGCTATGATGTCTCTTGTCGTTTTACTACTATAATTTTGGGGTTATGCATTAGAGACAACTACATTCACTTTAAATAGGGCACCATCTAAATCCGTTGAGATGACACCATGTGAATTATGGTTTGACAGAAACCTAAGCTGTCATTTCTTAATGTTTGGGGTTGCGATGCTTGTGTGGAAAATATTTTCACATAATAAGCTAGAACCCAAAGCGGACAAATTTATCTTCATAGAATACCCTAAGAACAGATGGGTATGCCTTCTATCTCAGATCCGAGTGCAAAGTGTTTGTTGCTAGAACTGGGTCCTTTCTCGAGAAAAAGTTTCTCTCGAAAGAATTGAGTGGGAGGAAGATAGAACTTGATGAGGTTGTTAAACCTTTGTTCAACCAAAGAGTAGCGCAGCGCAGAAAGATGTTTCTGTGAAGCCTACGTTAGTTGAAGAGTAAGTTAATGATGATGATCATGAAGCTTCAGGATCAAGTTACTATCGAACTTCGTGGGTCGACAAGGATGTGTACTACTCCTAAGTGGTACGACAACTCTGTCTTGGAGATCATGTTGTTGGACAACGATGAACCTACGAGCTATGGAGAAGCGATGATGGGCCCGGATTCCGACGAATGGTTAGAGGCCATGAAATCCGAGATAGGATCCATGTATGAAAACCAAGTGTAGACTTTGGTAGACTTGCTCGTTGGACGGCAGGTCGTTGAGTACAAATGGATCTTTAAAATGAAGACAGACACTGATGGTGAATGTCACTATTTGTAAAGCTCGACTTGTTGCAAAGATGTTTGTGACAAGTTCAAGGAGTTGACTACGATGAGACTTTCTCACTCGTAGTGGTGCTAAAAGTCTGTTGGAATTATGTTAGCAGTTGCTGCATTTTCAATTATGAAATCTGGCAGATGGATGTCAAAACATCGTTTCCTTAACGGTTTACTTAAGGAAAGGTTGTATGTGATACAACCAGAAGGTTTTTTCAGTCCTAAGGATGCTAAAAGATGAGCAAGCTTCAGTGATCCTTCTATGGACTGAAGCAAGCATCTCGGAGTTGGAATATACACTTTGATGAGGTGATCAAAGTTTCTGTAGTTTATACAAAGTTTACGAGAAACTTGTATTTGCAATAAAGTGAGTGGGAGCACTGTAGAGTTTCTGATAAGTATATGTGGTTGACATATTGTTGATCGGAAATAATGTAGAATTTCTGGAAGGCATAAAAAGGTTGTTTGAAAAGTGTTTTTCAAAGGAAGACCTGGATAAAGCTACCTAATTGTTGAGCATCAAAATCTATAGAGATAGATCAAGATGCTTGATGAGACTTTCAATGAGTGCATACCTTGACAAGATTTTGAAAGAGTTCAAAATGGATCAGCCAGAGAAATAGTTCTCGTCTGATTTGTAAGGTGTGAAGTTGAGTGAGACTCAAAGCTCGACAACGGCAGAAGAAAGAGAAAGGACGAATGTCGTCCCCTATGCCTTAGCCATAGGCTCTATATTATGCCATCCTGTGTACCGCACCTATGTGTGCCTTGCCATGAGTCTGTCAAGGGGTATCCAGGAGTGGATCACTGGACAGCGGTCGGAATTATCCTTAGTAACCAGAGGACTAAGGAAATGTTTCTTGATTATGGAGGTGATAAAGAGTTCGTCGTAAAGAGTTACGTCGATGCAAGCTTTAACACCTATCCGGATGACTAGTAGTAGCAATCTGGATACGTATAGTGGAGCAGCCATTTGGAAATAGTACCAAGTGGAGTGTGGTAGCAGTGTTTACGGTTTGACATAGAGATTTGCAAAGTACACACGGATCTGAATATCGCAGACCCGTTGACTATAAGACCTCTCTCACATGCAAAGCATGATCGAGCCCCAAAACTCATTGGGTGTTAGATTCATAACAATGCGAATCACACGGTGATGTGAACTAGATTATTGACTCTAGTGCAAGTGCGAGACTGTTGGAAATATGCCCTAGAGGCAATAATAAATTAGTTATTATCATATTTCCTTGTTCATGATAATCGTTTATTATCCATGCTATAGTTGTATTGATCGGAGACTTAAATGCATGTGTGGATACATAGACAAAACCATGTCCCTAGTGTGCCTCTAATGGACTAGCTCGTTGATCAAAGGATGGTTAAGGTTTCCTAGCCATGGACATGAGATGTCATTTGATAACGGGATCACATCATTAGGAGAATGATGTGATGGATAAGACCCAAACTACAAACATAGCATATGATCGTGTCAGTTTATTGCTACTGTTTTCTGCATGTCAAGTATATGTTCCTATGACCATGAGATCATGCAAGTCACGGATATCGGAGGAGTGCCTTGTGTGTATCAAACGTCGCAACGTAACTGGGTGACTATAAAGGTGCTCTACAGGTATCTCCGATGGTGTCTGTTGAGTTGGCATGGATCGAGACTGGGATTTGTTACTCCGTGTGACGGAGAGGTATCTCGGGGCCCACTCGGTAATGCAACATCACAATAAGCCTTGCAAGCAATGTGACTAATTGTTAGTTGCGGGATCTTGTATTACGGAACGAGTAAAGAGACTTGCCGATAACGAGGTTGAACTAGGTATGGAGATACCGACGATCAAATCTCGGGCAAGTAACATACCGAAGAACAAAGGGAACGGTTATACGGGATTAACTGAATCCTTGACATAGAGGTTCGACCGATAAAGATCTTCGTAGAATATGTAGGAACCAATGTGGACGTCCAGGTCCTGCCATTGGTTATTGACCGTAGAGGTGTCTCGGTCATGTCTACATAGTTCTCGAACCCGCAGGGTCTGCACACTTAAGGTTCGGTGACGTTTCGGTAGTGTAGAGTTATGTATGGTGGTGACCGAAGTTTGTTCAGAGTCCCGGATGAGATCCCAGACGTCACGAGGAGCTCCAGAATGGTCCGGAGGTAAAGATTCATATATAGGAAGTCCCAGTTTGGTTTCCGGAAAAGTTTCGGGCTCATCGGTAGTGTATCGGGAGTGCCGGTAGTGTACCGGGAGGCCTCCGGGAGGGGTATTTCGACCCCAAGAGGTCCATGGGCTGTGGGATAATAATAACCAGCCCTTAGTGGGCTGGGAAAACAGCCACAAAGGCCCATGGCGCAGGAGAGAAAGTCCTAAAGCAAAAAGTGGAAAATCAGCCAATAGGAGGCAATCCTACTCCAACTAGGATTGGAGGTGAAGTAGGATTGCTTCCCACCTCCTATTTCGGCCGACCCAAAGGCCTTGGCTGCCTCTCCTCTCCTCTCCTCCTATATATATACTAGTGGATTGGGTGGTTTTTGGACAGAATTTCCAGCCACATGCTACCCGTTCCACCGGTGCATAGTTTCTCCTCTAGATCGTAGTTCCGCAGCGCTTAGGCGAAGCCCTGCCGGAATTGCTCCACCACCATCACCGGAGCGCCGTCACGCTGCCGGTGAACTCTCTCTCCTCTCCACCTCCTCTTGCTGGATCAAGACGGTGGAGATCGTCATCAGGCTGCACGTTTGCTGAACGCGGAGGTGTCGTCCGTTCGGCGCTAGATCGGAAGGACCGTGATCGAGATCGCGAGACGGTTCGTGATGAGATCGCGGAACAGATCGTGATGAGTTCGCGGGACAGATCGTGATCAGGATCGTGAGACGGATCGTGATGAGATCGCGGGACGGATCGTGATGAGTTCACGGGACGGATTGTGATTGGATCGCGGGACGGATCGTGATGAGATCGCGGGACGCTCGGCGATTTGGATCGCGAAGATGTTCGACTACACCAACCGCGTTTCTTAACGCTTCTCGCTTAGCGATCTACAAGGGTATGTAGATCCAATCTCCCTCTCATAGATGCTCATCACCATGGATAGGTTTGCGTGTCCGTAGGAAAAATTTTGTTTCCCATGCGACGTTCCCCAACATATCTGAGGCGTTACAGACAGAGCATGAGGATCTACTTGATTCCATCATCTGCTCCGGAACATATCCCAGTTGCTCTCGCTAGCGATCTGTTCCCAACTGCCTCAGTTGTGGGAACCAGACACCACGCGGTATGTCCTTTGTTTTTCTCACATACTAAGTTTTCCGTAAACCTGAACATGTACAATTGGTTAACTTTCTATTTTCTATGTACAGGGTGAGTTGTCATCTCAGGCGCTAGAGGAGGTTACCGCTTTAGTGAACCGCTATGATGGACAGGGTGATTTGTCAACAAGGTTGAAGAGTCTTCAAGCGAAGATACGCGGAATCGTCGCAACTCTTACTTGTAGGCGATCTTCCGATGTTGTTGGCACTCGTGCAGCACATCGTCCGCAATGCCCCCTCTACGCACCGTTCTGAACCTCGGCCTTCACAGCCAGGGAGCTCCTCCTTGTAGCAGGAGCCTCCTTCATAGCCAGGAGGCTCCTCCTGGTAGCAGGCACCTCCTTCACAGCCAGGGAGCTCCTCCTGGCAGCAGGCACCTCCTTCATAGCCAGGGGGCTCCTCCTGGCAGCAGGCACCTCCTTCACAGCCAGGGAGCTCCTCCTGGCAGCAGGCACCTCCTTCACAGCCAGGGGGCTATTTCTACCAGTAGCCACCTACTGCACAACACGGGGGCTATTTCTACCAGCAGCTACCTCCTCCACAGCCCGCTGACTCTTCCTGGTTTCACCAGATGGACCTAGGTAACTTAACTTTGTACATTATTTCACAAAATTTAGTCTCGTAAGTCATTCCTTACATGTTTTAATTCACCAGCAGGCGGCAGCCAGTCGCAGCCGTTTATGACTTCAGTTCAGTCACCTATTTTTACTAGTTCAGGTTCCTACATACCTGGTGACGGCGAGGACGATGATCGTGATGCATGCACCTACGGTTTCTCAGACACAGTCCTTGCCACTCCACCACCGCCATCGACGCAGGAGACACAGACACCAACAGACGAGGTGTTCTATGGTCGTGGTCATCGTGACACTCGTCCACCACCTCAGCGCTTATCCCCTTCCGGTCCACGTCCGAGGAAGCCGAAGATTCGTTGCAAGGCCCAGCAGTGATATGGTCTATTTATGTAGCATTTATGTATCGGACATACTTATGTATTTGACATATTCAGCCTCTATGTATCGAACATATTTACCCTTTATGTATCAGACATATTTATGTTTGGGAGTTATTTGGGTTCGAGAGAGAACAACAGTAATGCAAACCAAATCCATCGACACGAATTGCACATTACAAATGAACTAAACGTTACAACTTAATTAAACTGCTCTACATAGAACAAAACTACAGAACATAGTACTACATGAAAAACGTATTACATGAATGCAACATCGTCATCCTCCGTCGATGCAGATCGCTTCCCCTTTGTCGCTGCAGAACTATTGCCCTTCGACCATGCGGTGGTCTTCACCTTCGTACTCGGCATGAAGACGTCGTCCTCATCCTCCATCGCTGCAGAACTATTCCCCTTCCTCGATGTAGAACTCTTGCCCTTTGTCGATGTAGAACTCTTGCCCTTCGATGCAGAACTCTTCACCTTGCTGCTCGGCATGAAGAGGTCGTCCTCGTCCTCACTTTCTGCTGACCATAAACCTGAATTATTCACAACAATCCTGAGATAAGCATCTCCCTTGTGCAGTTGCTTTTGCCATCTGGCGTGCAACCTCAAAAGTTCTTTTCGTATCTCCTCAAAAGTCTTGGGAGGCCACCCACTCCTAGCTAATTGGTGATCCAACTCATTCATTATGAAATCAATACTAATGAGTTCCTCCCATGGAACTACTCTATCATTCATCTTGAAATTGGCAGCTAGATGAAGAAGACGGTCGGACATACCCTTGTGAAAACGACGATCAAAAGGATAGTGAGGATGAGGAGGATGAGACATTTCGATGATGCGGAAGGATGGAGGAGGCGACATGGAAAGGAAGGGTCTACTTGCCCTCCTTACTGCGAATGTGGTTTTATAGGCGGGAGAGACAGTGGCGGGAGAGAAAGTGGCAGTACAGAAAGTGGCATGAGAGAAAGGCGGGAAAGACTATGGCGGGAACAAATGGCGGCAAATACTATGGCGGGAGAAAAGCGGCAGAGAAACTGGCGAGAGAGAAAGGCGGGAAAGACTACGGCGGGAACAAATGGCGGCAAAGACTATGGCGGGAGAGAAAGTGGCGGGAGAGAAAGGCGGGAAAGGCTATGGCGGGAACAAATGGCGGCAAAGACTATTGCGGGAGAGAAACTGGCGGGAGAGAAACTGGCGGGAGTTTACATGTTGCTGAAATTAAGATACATCTTGCTGAAATTAAGATACAACTGGCTGTCATTGATTTACTTGAATTTAAATCTACTGAGTCCAACGTGGATATTTTCCTTTTGCATCTCCATCTTCTTCTGCTGCCTGGGCTGCACGAGCCCTTTCTTTCTTTCTCTGCCTCTCAGCTTCACGGGCCTCCTCTCGCTGACGGCGCTCCTCCGCATGTCGAATTTGGTTTTCTTGGTTGTTCTTCTTCATCTCAGCAAGAAAAGCCCTCTGCTCGACACAGTACTCTTGCCAAGCTCTCTCCTGCTCTACTTTCTCCTCTGCTGCCGCCTTCTCGCGGCGCTCCTCCAAGTCCAAACTTGCCCATGCTCGACGACTTCTTTCACGAATTTCAGTCACCACCCAGTCGGGCTTTTTCGTGTCTATCCAACGATAGTACTGGCACAGGGGCGGAGGAGACTACAAAGGAAACAGAAATATAACAAACGAAATAAACAACAATATCAACAACGTGTTTATTCTGTGTGAGCCAAACTTACCGGAGGCGTGATGTACGGTGATGGACCAATGGGTGGATCTTCCTCATAATTAGCACACATGAAAAACTTCATGCCCAACCAATCTGAAAAATCCGTCACCTCCTTCACCTTGCAGACATCTCCGCACCAACAACGAACTGCTTCCACCCCCCGAGGCAACTTCGCACTCTTCCATTTGCTAGGCCTAATGCTTTGATCAGAACAAGGCAAACTCATAATGGCTACTGCGCTGTTGTTTTCGAGTAGTGGTTGCCCATGGAGGAAGGCAGATACACTGCCTCCTTTTATAGGCAGATGGCGGGAGAGAATGGCGGCAGAGAATGGCGGGAGAGATTGGCGGGAAAGGTAATGGCGGGAAAGATAATGGCGGGAAAGATAATGGCGGGAGAGAATGCCTAAAATTAAGCTACATCTAGCCGAAATTAAGATACAACTTGCTAAAATTAAGATACATCTAGCCAAAATTAGGATACAACTTGCTAAAATTAAGATAGTACTTGCTCAAAGTAAGATACAACTTTCTAATATTTGAGTTACAAGAACATAAATCTACTGAGTCCAACGTGGATAGTTTCATTTCCCAGCTACAGCTTCTGCTACCTGGGCTGCACGAGCCCTTTCTTTTGTTCTCACTGTGCCAGATAGCTGAAAACAACAGCGAGATCCTGTTCACTCTGTTTGAATGTAACGAGCACCAAATTGTTGACTTCCATAGACGACGCCAGCAGAAAATTACCGAAACCTTCCTTCTTCAACACCATTCGACCACCCAGGCCAATGAAGTACGAACAAGGAATGCTCACAAATATATCATCATCTTCTGAATCCAATGTCATTTAAAGAAGTAAAGAACCAGTCCTATGAATAGCCAAAAATTCCATCAAAATCCTCACAACCATGCTAGGAATAACCTGACAAAAACACGGAAGTTATATGATCCATCCTATGAACCAGCAAAGAACAAACAAATAATAAAAACCAGAAACCTAAGCTTACCATATGTTTGGAAATAACATTCATGCGATCCGTCCTATTAACAAAAGGGGTACACAGTATGTAGTTGTCATCAAAGAGCTGGCGCGACATGACAAACATCTGATGATAATTCAGATTGACACCACGACTATAAAAATAGTTGTCAACAAGTTCCCTCTGAGTTTCGCTCAGGTCATCAAGAGCTACATAAAAATGATTTCACTAACTGAGATGAACAGCAAAACGTATCAGCTCAAACAAATATGAAAATCAGTCAAACAAATATCTTACCAACATGGGGTAAAGGAAACAACATAACACCATCCCGATGAAATTCGACACTAATATAAGTTCCGTAGTGCTCAAGCATAACAGTCATCATATCACTGTGGCGGAGACCATAATCATTCACGAGTTCCTCCCACGACGGACCATGGAATTTACTGCTCGTACTACCATGTCAAACAAAACATGGTATAAGTTACCCTCACTGTTGTGCAGAGCAAGATCAATATCTGTGTCACCTCTCCCGAATAGCTAAAGCTCTGCACTCCTCAATGTACCGAGCAAGATGTGACCTAACATTGCACGGAACATACTACAACAAGAATGGAAGCAAGGATCATAAACTTATAAACAAAGGCATTCGAATATGCTACAGTCAGATAATCAACACATAAAATCTTACAACACGTCTTGAACATCGTCGATCCAGCACCACAGTAAATACAGATGCACCGGAATCAACGGCAGCACAAGGGCCACCTGGAGCTCGGCAAAATGGGCAAGTCATTACCTGCAGACGGATGGTGGCAAATAATAACTAAATCCACTTACCGAATTCTCATTCGAGAGGAACTGCAGTTGGAAGCCAGAAAAAAATACCGTAGGCAGGTGGAGAGCGCCCTGATCTATTGTTTACGCGGGTTGAATAAGAAAATGGTTGGTCGAGAAAAGAGATCGGCGCGGCGGTGGAAGCACTGGAGAGCAACGGAAGTTAGAGGTGAAGAGGGGAGGCTACCAGACGGGGGGAGGGTGAAAGGAGTCGGCAGAGGAGGAAGAAAGGGGGCCAGGCCTTATCCAGGGGCCTGTCGGCCTCCCCCTGGCCGATAGGTGGCCCATCTGCCAACCTTAGGCCGACAGGCCTGTCAGCTGGCCTTCTATTGTCCGACATGGGCCTCTCGGCCTTCCCTAGGCCGACTGGTCCCCGTTCGGCCTACTGTTGGCCGACACGGTACCGTTTTTGATTTTTTTCCAACTTGGACCCCTGTTTTCAAATTTCATATAAATATAGTGCTACTTTTGAAAAAAAATCTCTGCCTCCTCCCCTGTACAGAGGTTAGAGAAAACCATTGGTGGGTTGGGCCATGCACTGTAGCAGTGGGCTACAAGTGCACAGTGTTTTAATTTCGTTTTTCCTTTTGAAACAATTTCTTTTTGTTTAAAACCCACAAACCATATAACCTTAGAAAAATAAGGCATTGGGCCCATTAATCCAAATGCATTTTTATACACTGCCTCAAATAGTTTGAGGAGCAAATGAAAATTTTGGAACTTTTTATAAATTGAAAAGGCATTTAAATAATAGAATTGTCTTTCTTAAATAGCTTTAGATTCACTAAATTACCTTATAAAATGTTGGTTTCAATTTTATAAATACTTAGGGAATAGTTATAACCCAACAATGATTTTAGTTTTCTGGTTTGCAAAAATATTTAAACCACTTCTTAAAAGAATTTAGAAAAATCATTAGGGAATTCAAATAAGATTTGACTCCATTGTGATCAAGCATGGTTTAGCCAAAATGGATTAGCTTAAATCACGAGGATTACTGTAGCTGTGATTACAAGGATTTCTGTAGCTCTTAATCCAGGGCGTCACAAAGGAGGCCTAGGGTTCATACATGGTCGATTACACGCTGAAGATATAAACATGCATATTCACTACATCAAACGTCGACGACAAGCCTTGCCTCCCGAAGCTTCCATCTGGGGAACTTGGCCTTCAAATCATCCAGTGTTCGGCAAGTAGCCCATATAGTCTGGCCCATAGACAATAGGTCGGCTCTCCGAAGACCCCTTAATCCAGGACTCCCTCTGTGGGCACGAGTGATCAATCCTCTCTTCCTCCTTTTGTTCTTCGCTCTCCTCCTCAAAATTTTGATCTTATGAGCTCACAATTTCAACAACTTCTTCTTCCACATGACCCTGCAAATTATTATTATCTTCCTAGGAAGCAGACATTCTCTCAATAAATTCAATGGTATCATCGTTGTATTGGTAATTATCATAGAAATATTTAAGTATGGAAAAAATTTCAGATTTGTAAGAAACATCATCATACTTTTCAATCAAAGAAGCAATTTCATAAGCACCCTTAAAAGCAACAATTTCATCTTTTTGTTCCACATCATAGTAATCATATATACCATTAGCATAAGAAGCTAAGGTTTTATTATCATTAAGTTTGCATGAGGGAAGGTGTGGAGCGTTCATCCGGGAGCAAGAAGTAATATCATATCTCCAGCATAGCTCCTGAGCATACCAATGCAACATATGAATTTGATCTCATAACAATTTTGCTTTTTGAATCAAGCGATAATCTCTAAAGTATTCAAGTTGATCCAATATTACTACCATAATCAAGTTGAATGCGGTTTTCTAAGGATTATGAAAGTAGTATTTAATACTTTACACACTACACTGGTGCAACGAGGTGCTATACAAATGGTTTTTAACCCCTTTCGGCGACGTACTTCCAAACCGTCGACTTGCATGTGTGGGCGATAATGGGGGATCCATCCCACACGACATGAGAAACCCGTCGACGATGGTGTCCAAGGGACACAAACATTTCGCATAACTAAGCGTATGGGATGTCCGCATCTATCACAAACGAGATTCATTGGTTAACCATTTCAGATATGACGCCCTTCCCATACGGCCCATCCTTGGATTTCGTGTGAGATCATACTAATATGACACGTGAAATTTTGTAGCGCATCGTTTACGATGTGTGCCAAATCGCAAACAGTTCATAATAGGAAAGCATGTATGATAAGGAGAAAATCACACACATTTTGTCGTACATCATCTTTTGCGATATACGAAGATTTGCAAATGCTCCAACTATCATACTCGTGTCGGATGCATACGACATACCAAACAGTTAAATATTGTAAATAATGTATGATAAGGAGACTGTCACAAAACATTTAGGTTTGCTTAACTGTTTCTGATATTGTCTAACATCACACACGGTTTACAGACGGCAACTGTGTGCATTGTAGCACACGGTTTCTCTCTCTGAAACGTGTCGAATTGTGAGGTATATCACACACGTTCTTCTTTACAAATTGTGTGCGGTGTAATGACCTGTAGAGCTTATTTTTCGGCTATTTTAATCGCCATAATTTAAAATTCTACAGGATTTGAATTCGATAGTAGGTTATTGCATTTTTCATATCCATATTATATAGACATAGGTTCAACAACCAATGATTATTCCATTCACAGGTACATATGTTCAAGAGTTACATCAAGAAATAATAATTATGTTAGGACCAAATAAATAATGATGAACCATGGTTGCATACTTGCATTAAATACGGTAAAGGAAGAGGCAAAAGACACTCTGGCAGTTGTACAAGGTGAAGTGGAATGCTCATATTGTATCCTCCTCCATGCAGAATGCACGGACGATTCTAGGCCAGCCCCTTGTGATGGTGGACCGCCCATCCTTCTCTGTGTTGATGAGGACATCTAGGTAGTGACCGTGGCCTAGTATCTATACTTTAATGTTTGCACATCCACCAGTCATGTAGTTTGAGAGGTAATCCTTAGTAAACTGCTTTGAGAACCACTACAAACAAAATATATTCATACATTGTAAATTTGTAAGCTAAGAACTCATTATGGACAGAAAAAAGAAGGGTACAGAGTTCGTAGTTACCATCCTGTAGTTCACTGTTGTCTTGGATAAGGTGTAAAGAAATAGTTTAATGATCATATTTTGTCCCATTTTATTAACAACCTTTATAAGTTTCCACACTTGATGTTGGTTCATGAATATCTCATTACCCCATATGCAAAAAGGGTCGACACACGGATCTTTACGAGTAACATATGTACCTACAAGAAACAAGTTAGTATTAGAAGGTAAACAGAAATTGCACAGTGACGTAGTACAGTATTCCCTGTCCCAGTATATAAGATCTTATTACATCCAAAATATTCACATATTTGATGTGCACATTCTTCTCACTATGGCGCTCTCTCCTCCAATCCTCAAGAAAGCCAACCGGATCATCTATGACTTCCTCTGGCATGGCCGCAAGGATGCCCGGGCAGGATGTTGCCTAGTCAGTTGGGCACGTGCTGTTGGAAATATGCCCTAGAGGCAATAAATAAAGTGGTTATTATTATATTTCCTTGTTCATGATAATCGTTTATTATCCATGCTATAATTGTATTAAACGGAAACATAGATACATGTGTGGATACATAGACAACATCGTGTCCCTAGTATGCCTCTAGTGAACTAGCTCGTTGATCAAAGATGGTTAAGGTTTCTTAGCCATGGACATGAGATGTCATTTGATAACGGGATCACATCATTAGGAGAATGATGTGATGGACAAGACCCAAACTACAAACGTGGCATATGATCGTGTCAGTTTATTGCTACTGTTTTCTACATGTCAAGTATATGTTCCTATGACCATGAGATCATGCAACTCACTGACACCGGAGGAATACCTTGTGTGTATCAAAAATCGCAACGTAACTGGGTGACTATAAAGGTGCTCTACCGGTATCTCCAAGGGTGTCTGTTGGGTTGGCATGGATCAAGACTGGGATTTGTTACTCCTTGTGACGGAGAGGTATCTCAGGGCCCACTCGGTAATACAACATCACAACAAGCCTTGCAAGCAATGTGACTAAATGTTAGCCACAGGATTTTGTATTACGGAACGAGTAAAGAGACTTGCCGGTAACGAGGTTCAACTACGTATGGAGATACCGACGATCGAATCTCGGGCAAGTAACATACCGAAGAACAAAGGGAACGTTATACGGGATTAACTGAATTCTTGACATAGAGGTTCGACCGATAAAGATATTCATAGAATATGTAGGAACCAATATGGTCATCCAGGTCCTGCTATTGGTTATTGACCGTAGAGGTGTCTCGGTCATGTCTGCATAGTTCTCGAACCCGCAGGGTCTGCACGCTTAAGGTTCGGTGACATTTCGGTAGTGTAGAGTTATGTATGGTGGTGACTGGAGGTTGTTCGGAGCCCCGGATGAGATCCCGGACGTCACGAGGAGCTCTAGAATGATCCGGAGGTAAAGATTCATATATAGGTATTCCTGTTTTGGTCGCCGGAAAAGTTTCGGGCTCATCGATAGTGTACCGGGAGTGCCGGTAGTGTAACGGGGGACCATCGGGAGAGGTATTTCGACCCAAGAGGCTACATGGGCTGTGGGAGGATGAATACCAGCCCTTAGTGGTCTGGTGGAAGTCCCACAAAGGCCCATGCGGCTAAAGTGAAGGAAAAAAGGAAAAAGGCCAAGGTGGAAAGAGTTTCCAAGTGGGAAAAGGAGGAATCCTAGTCCTACTAGGATTGGAGGAGGATTCCTCCTCTCCTCCTTGGCGCAAGAGGCAAGAGTTCAGGCCCTTGTGCGCCAGCCCCTCCTCCTCTCTTCCTAGTATATATACTAGAGGTTTTAGTGTTTTTGCACCTGATTTTCAGCCACGTGCTGCCCGTTCATCTAGTGCATAGTTTCTCCTCTAGATCGGATTTCTGCAGTGCTTAGGCGAAGCCCTACCGGAATAGCTCCACCACCATCGCCGGAGTGCCGTCACGCTGCCGGAGAACTCTTCTACCTCTCCGCTCCCTCTTGCTGGATCAAGAAGGCGGAGATCGTCATCGAACTGTACGTGTGCTGAACGCGGACGTGTCGTCCGTTCGGCGCTAGATTGGAAGGACCGTGATCAAGATCGCGAGACAGATCGTGATGAGATCGCGGGATGGATCATGATGAGTTCGCGGGACGGATCGTGATTCTATTGTGGAATGGATCATGATGAGATCGCGGGACGCTCGGCGATTTGGATCGCGAAGACGTTCGACTACACCAACCGCGTTTCTTAACTCTTCCGGCTTAGCGATCTACAAGGGTACGTAGATCCACTCTCCCTCTCGTAGATGCTCATCACCATGGATAGATCTTGCATGTGCATAGGAAAATTTTTGTTTCCCATGCAACGTTCCCCAACAATGGCATCATGAGCTAGGTCTATGTGTAGATGAGATCTCGAGTAGAACACAAAAGGTTTGTGGGCGTTGATGCTTAGATTGCTTCCTCCCTTGGTCTTGTTTTGGTTCAGCGGTATTGTGAGATGAAGCGGCCCGAACCAACCTTACTCGTACGCTTACGAGAGACCGGTTCCCTCGACCGCAACTTGTTGCATAGATGGCTTGCGGGTGACAGTTTCTCTCACATTAGTTGGATCGGATTCGACAAAGGCGGTCCTTGAGAAGGTTGAAAAGAAAACTAATGTATCACCGTTGTGGTTTATGTGTAGGTGAGAATTGTTCTTGCTAGATACCCATAGCAGCCACGTAAAACATGCAACAACAATTAGAGGACGTCTAACTTGTTTTTGCAGGGTATGTTGTGATGTGATATGGTCAATTACATGATGTGATATATGTGATGTATGAGATGATCATGTGATGTATAGAATATCACGACTTGCATGTCGATGAGTATGGCAACCGGAAGGAGCCATAGGGTTGTCTTTAATTATTGTATGACCTGCGTGTCAATCATTAAGCGCTATGTAATGCTTTACTTTATCGCTAAACGGTAGCAATAGTAGTAGAAGCATGTTGTCGTGACAACCCCGATGACGACACGTTGATGAAGATCAAGATGATGGAGATCATGGTCTCGTGCCGATGACGATGGAGATCATGCGGTTCTTTCAAGATGGAGATCTTAAGCACAAGTTCATGGCCATATCATGTCACTTATGAATTGCATGTGATGTTAAGCCTTTCATGCACCTTGTTTTGCTTAGTACGACGGTAGCATTATAAGGTGATCCCTCACTTAAATTTCAAGATAAATTGTGTTCTCCCCGAGTGTGCACCATTGCGAAAGTTCGTCGTGTCGAGACACCACGTGATGATCAGGTGTGATAGACTCTACGTTCACATACAACGGGTGCAAGCCAGTGTTGCACATGCAGAACACTCGTGTTAAACTTCACGAGCCTAGCATGTACAGACATGGCCTCGGAACGCAAGAGACCGAAAGGTCAAACATGAGTCATATAGTATATCACGAGTAGAATGTCGATCTGTAGTCCCGGTCGGGATGGGCATTTAGTACCGGTTCCCCAACCGGTACTAAAGTGTCGGGACTAAAGGTCCAGACCTTTAGTACCGGTTGGCCCACGGACCGGTACTAAAGTCCCACCACGTGGCTGCCTGCGTGGGCTGGTGGTGGGGGACCTTTAGTACCGGTTGGTGATACCAACCGGTACTAAATGTTCTAATTTTTTTAGCTTTTAATTAGATTTTAGTTTTCCTCTCTATTTATTATGTTTTTCATTCATTTCAAATTTATTTTACGGTGCTACATACTGTATAAATTCCTGATCCTCACTGCTTCAGAATTTAATCTCTAATCACTAATGAGCACTCATTCCAAATCATCTAACTTCCCGGCCGATCACCCATCCTCTCACTACTCGGTCACCCATCCTCTCACTACTCCACTCCCAGCATGCTTAACTTTCAGGTTCTATCATCCCTAGTTTCCAAGTCTGCACTTGTTGTTTTCCTGACAATAGTAAGCTATCAATCCTATTAACACTTAGGTCTTGATGTCACACGATTTAATTTTTTGAACTCCAAACAATTATTAAAATAAACAACAATAAATGATTAATAATAATATTTATTTTCAATGAAAATAAAATAAGTAATAATATTATTTTATTCATTTTTTGCCATTTATTCATTTAATATGGCATAATTAATATCTTTAAATCCGTAAATCGAAATTCAACAAATAATATATCCATTATTATCAGAAAAATATGAGGAATCAAAATATGACATCATTTATTTTTTATAAATAAAATTAATTTTTTATAACACTTTTTTTGACATCTTATGCAAAAGTTATAGCCATTTTACTTTTTCATAACACTTTTTTATAACTTTTTTCAACTCCATACTTTTTGTGCGTTCAACATGCACCATCCAAAGCTACATCACCAATATTCAACCCTTTCCCACTTCATTCGCTATTTTTCATG
Source organism: Hordeum marinum (assembly GCA_022496015.1). NCBI lineage: Eukaryota > Viridiplantae > Streptophyta > Magnoliopsida > Poales > Poaceae > Hordeum > Hordeum marinum. The sequence goes on along the minus strand of CM039672.1, from coordinate 2,686,378 downwards.
CATTTATTATTTTTTTGAGCTAAATGACCCTGAAATTGAAAAGCAATCCAAATGAACTCTGAAAAGGTTGAAACTTGGCATGGTATCATCATTTCACCCACATAGCATGTGCTAAAAAGTTGAGAGGGTTACGTTAAAAACTAGGTGCACTTCGTCTACAAACTGGACAATCCCTTCGTCTACAAACTGGTATCATCATTTAACTCCATAATTTTTGTGTGTTCAATATGCACCATTCAAAGGCATATCATCAATTTTCAACCCTTTATGACTTCATTTGATATTTTTCATGCATTTAATGATTTATTTTGAGCTAAATGACCCTGAATTTGAAAAGCAGTACAAATGAACTCTGAAAAGGGTGTAACTTGGCATGACATCATAATTTCACCCAGATAGCAACTTCTAAAGAGTTGAGAGGGTTACGGCAAAAACTAGATGCACTTCGTGTACAAACTGGACAATCTCTTCCTAAGTATGAGGGTTTCGAACGAAAACTCATCTATTACAAAGGGATTTCATTTTTAATAACTTATTTTAACTCCATACTTTTTGTGTGTTCAATATGCACCATTCAAAGGCACATCATCAATTTTCAACCCTTTTTGACTTCATTTGATATTGTTCATGCATTTAATGATTTATTTTGAGCTAAATGCCCCTGAATTTGAAAAGCAATACAAATGAACTCTGAAAAGGTTGTAACTTGGCATGACATCATAATTTCACCCACATAGCAACTTATAAAGAGTTGAGAGGGTTATGGCAAAAACTGGATGCACTTCGTGTACAAATTGGACAATCTTTTTCGAGGTATGAGGGTTTCGGATGAAAACTCATCTATTACAAAGGGATTTCATTTTTAATAACTTATTTTAACTCCATACTTTTTGTGTGTTCAATATGCACCATTCAAAGGCACATCATCAATTTTCAACCCTTTCTGACTTCATTTGATATTTTTCATGCATTTATGATTTATTTTGAGCTAAATGACCCTGAATTTGAAAAGCAGTACAAATGAACTCTGAAAAGGTTGTAACTTGGCATGACATCATAATTTCACCCACATAGAAACTTCTAAAGAGTTGAGAGGGTTACGGCAAAAACTACATGCACTTCGTGTACAAACTGGACAATCTCTTCCTAAGTATGAGGGTTTCGGACGAAAACTCATCTATTACAAAGGGATTTCATTTTTAATAACTTATTTTAACTCCATACTTTTTGTGTGTTCAATTTGTACCATTCAAAGGCACATCATCAATTTTCAACCCTTTCTGACTTCATTTGATATTTTTCATGCATTTAATGATTTATTTTAAGCTAAATGACCCTGAATTTGAAAAGCAGTACAAATGAACTATGAAAAGGTTGTAACTTGGCATGACATCATAATTTCACCCACATAAGAACTTCTAAAGAGTTGAGAGGGTTGCGGCAAAAACTGGATGCACTTCGTGTACAAACTGTTACAAAGATACCATGCTAGAAAATGCATGCATGTCCTTCACATAGAAAGTGATGACGGTGAAGCCCAGCTTTTTCTGGTCATCTTCACAATCTGGATACAATAATTTCTTGTGATCCTCTAACATGCATTTCAACTTCAACCTCTCCTTGTCACTTTCGCAGTTTCTCTTTGCATCAGTAATGACCCGACCGAAATCATCAGCGGGCTCATCTGATGCCTCTTCTTCAGCTTCCCCCATTGATGCCTCTTCTTGAGCTTCCCTCATTGTTGTATCGGCGAAGGGATAGTTGTCATCATCCTCTTCTTCTTCACTGTCTTCCATTATAACCCCTCTTTCTCCGTGCTTGGTCCAACAGCTATAGCCGGGCATGAAACCGGACTTCAGCAGGTGGTAGTAAAGGGTTTTTGAGGTAGAGTAATTCCTATCATTCTTACAGTCACGACATGGACAACACATGAAACCATTCTGCTTGTTTGCCTCAGCCACACGAATAAAATCATGCATGCCATTAAGAAACCCTGGACTTAGTCGGTCATCGTACATCCATTGCCGGCTCATGTTCACTACACAACATCAAAGTGACCAAATTAATACAACTTCATCATCACATTACAACCAAAGTAGAGCTAGCGGTGACCAAATGTTATTACTGCAAATAATAGATACTTATAGTTCATACATACATCTAATAAAAAAACTATCTAAAACATGTAAATGCAACAACAAATGCGATCATAATCGCAACTAAGGTAACAATTGAGCCAACGGCATAATGATACCAAGCCTCTTTATCAATGGCATATTTTCTAATCTTTCTAAGCTTCAAGCGCATTCCAGCCATCTTGTTCTTGTGATCATCGATGATATCGGCAACATGCAACTCCAATCCCATCTTCTCATCTTTGGTTCTTTTCAATTTTTCTTTCAAATGATCAATTTCTTTTTCAGCTTGTGTTAATTTCTCGAGCAGAATTGCATGGTCGGTTGGAATTTCTGGTTCAACTACTTCCTATAGATAAAAACATCTACGTCAATTTGGTGGCATAATTAATTGTCATAGACATTAGATGATGTGTGAAATAGTAATAAAAGATAACGACATACCACATCTGAATCATAGACTGGACGAGGGCTGACGTGGGCGGATACCATAACCATGACACTATAGAATAACTAACAATAATACAAGTAAGTAAATCGTACACGCAGCTATCTAAATCATACAAGTAATTTTTTTAACAAAAAAGGTTTTAAGAAGAACAAGAGGCTCACCAAGGTGGCCGGTGCTGCGACGAGACGGTGCGGACGATCGACGGTGGTTAGGACGGGGATGGGAAGGCACCAAATAAACCACACCTACACATATGCAACCTAACAAGTTAATTTGAGCTCAAATTGCATATAAATCAAATAAACTCCCACATAATGATCACTCCTCCAAAACCTAGTTAAAACCCACAAATCACATATCTTTGAGCATACCACAAGCTAATCTAGCAATGAGAGATGAAGGGGCAAAGTTGCTAACCTTTGTGAACACTTGGATAGATGGGGTGCCTTTAAATCTTGACAAATCCTTGGCAAAATGGAGGATGAGCTTCGAGCAAGAAGAAGAAGAACAGGGGAGAAAATAGAGAAATGAGAGCCCCTTCGATCGGCTGTGGACAAAGCATGTCTTTAGTACCGGTTGGTGACACCAACCGGTACTAAAGGTTGCCCTTTAGTACCGGTTGGTGTCACCAACCGGTACTAAAGAGGCATGCAGGGCCCAAGTCTGACCAAAAGCCTGCCACGCCCCCTTTAGTACCAGCTCGTGACATGAACCAGTACTAAAGATCCCTTACGAGCTGGTACTAAAGGTCGCCCTGCTCCTAGCCGTTGGAGCCGGCACGAACCGGGACTAATACCATCTTTAGTACCGGCTCGTAACTAGACCGGGACTAATGCTTGGGACGAAAGGTATGTTTTCTACTGGTGGATATGATCAACATGATGATGTTCACCATTGAAACTACCTCAACTCACGTGATGATCGGACTTGAGTTGGTGAATTTGGATCATGTGACACTCGAATGACCGGAGGGATGTCAATTTGAGTGCGAGTTCTTAAGTAATATGATTAATTGAACTCATTATCATGAACATATTCAGTAGTGTCTTTGCAAATTATGTTGTAGATTACTAGCTCATGCTGTAGCTCCCTTGAATTTTTATATGTTCCTAGAGAAATAGAGTTGAAAGATGATGGTAGAAATATTGCGGACTGGGTCCGTGATCTGAGGATTGTTCTCGTTGCTGCACAGAAGGCTTATGTCCTTAATGCACCGCTCGGTGCGCCACCCCCTCTGGCGTCGTCTGTAAATGTTGTGAACATCTGACAGACACGTTTCGATGACTACTTAATAGTTTAGTGTGTCATGCATTACGGCTTAGAATTGAGGCTCGGAACCGTTTTGAACGTCACGGAACATATGAGATGTTCTAGGAGCAGAGATTGTGATCTCAGGCTCGTGCCTGTGTTGCGAGATCTGAGATCTCCAACAAGATTCTTTGGCTGTAAGATGAAGGAGAATAGCTCAATCGTTGAGCATGTACTCAGATTGTCTGGGTACTACAATCGCTTGAATCAAGTGGGAGTTGATCTTCCAGATAAGATAGTGATTGATATAGTTCTCCAAGTCACTGTCACTAAAGCTACTAGAACTTAGTGATGAACTATAATACACCAGGGATAGAAGTATTGATCCCTGAGCTGTTCGCGATGTTTGACACCGCGAAGGTAGAAATCAAGAAGGAGCGTCAAGTGTTGATGGTTAATCAAACCACTAGTTTCGAAAAGGGAAAGAGCAAGGAGGGAAACTTCATGGATGGCAAGTCAGTTGCTGCTCCAATGAAGCAACCCAAAGTTGAACCCAAACCCGAGACTAAGTGCTTCGATTATGAGGAGAGCGGTCGCTGAAGCGTAACAACCCTAGATACTTGGTAGATAAGAAGGCTGGCAACATCGACAGAAGTATATTTGATATACGTGTTATTGATGTGTACCTTGCAAGTACTCCTAGTAGCACCTGGGTATTGGATACCGGTTCGGTTGCTAAATGTTATTAACTCAAAATGAAAGCTACGTTATAAACGGAGAACTAGCTAAGGATGAGGTGACGATGTGTGTTGGAAATGTTTCCAAAGTTGATGTGATCAACATCGCATGCTCTCTCTACCTTCAGGATTAGTGACGAACCTAAATAAATGTTATTTGGTGTCTTGCGTTGAGCATGAACGTGATTAGATCGTGTTTATTGCAACACGGTTATTCATTTAAGTTGGAGAATAATGGTTATTCTGTTTACATGAATAATACCTTCAATGGTCATGCACCCAGTGAGAATGGTTTGTTGAATCTTGATCGTAGTAATACACATGTTCATAACATTGATGCCAAAAGATACAACGTTAATAATGATAGTACCACATACTTGTGGCACTGCCGCTAAATGTCATATTGGTATAAATCGCATGAAGAAACTCCATGCTGATGGATCTCTGGACTCATTCAATTTCGAATCGGTTGAGACATGCGAACCATGCCTCTTGGGCAAGATGACTAAGGACCCCGTTTTCCGGTTTGGTGGAGCGGGTAAGTGATTTATTGGAAATGATACATGTTGATGTATGCAATCCAATGAGACTTGTAGCGTGCGGTGGATATGGTTATTTTCTTACCTTCACCGATGATTTGAGTAGATATAGTGTATATTTACTTAATGAAACACAAAGTCTGAATCGTTTGAAAGGTTCAAGCAAATTCAGAGTGAAGTTTAAAGATCATCGTGACAAGAAGATAAAAATGTCTGTGATATGATCGTGGAGTTGAATATCTGAGTTACGAGTTTGGCATACAACTTTAGACAATGTGAAACTTGTTTCACAACTCACGCCACCTGGAACACCATAGTGTGATGGTGTGTCCGAACGTCATAATCATGCTCTATTGGATATGGTGTTTGCTATGATGTCTCTTATCGTTTTGCTACTATAATTTTAGGGTTATGCATTAGAGACAACCACATTCACTTTAAATAGGACACCATCTAAATCCGTTGAGATGACACTGTGTTAATTATGGTTGATAGAAACCTATGATGTCATGTCTTAATGTTTGGGGCTGCGACGCTTGTGTGTTAAATGTTTTCACCGAATGAGCTCAAACCCAAAGCGGACAAATGCATCTTCATAGAATACCCGAAGAACAGTTGGGTGAACCTTCTATCTCAGATCCAAGCATAAAATATTTGTTGCTAAAACTGGGTCCTTTCTCGAGAAAAAGTTTCTCTCGAAAGAATTGAGTGGGAGGAAGATAGAACTTGATGAGGTTATTGAATCTTTGTTTCAACAAGAGAGTAGCGCAGCACAGGAAGATGTTTCTGTGAAGCCTACGTTAGTTGAAGAGGAAGTTAATGATGATGATCATGAAGCTTCGGATCAAGTTACTATCGAACCTCGTAGGTCGACAAGGGCGTGTACTACTCCTGAGTGGTACGACAACCCTGTCTTAGAGGTCATGTTGTTGGACAACGATGAACCTACGAGCTATGGAGAAGCGATGATGGGCCCGGATTCCGACAAATGGTTAGAGACCATGAAATCCGAGAAAGGATCCATGTATGAAAACCAAGTATAGACTTTGGTAGACTTGCTCGTGGGACGGCGGGTCGTCAAGTACAAATGGACCTTTAAGATGAAGACAGACGCTCATAGTGAATGTCACTATTTATAAAGCTCAACTTGTCCCAAAGAAGTTTCCGACAAAGTTCAAGGAGTTGACCGCGATGAGACTTTCTCACTCGTAGTGAAGCTAAAAGTCTGTTGGAATTATGTTAGCAGTTGCTGCATTCAATTATGAAATCTGGCAGATGGATGACAAACCATCGTTTCCTTAACTGTTTACTTGAGGAAAGGTTGTATGTAATACAACCAGAAGGTTTTATCAGCCCTAAGGATGCTAAAAGGTGTGCGAGCTCCATCAATCCTTCTATGGTCTGGAGCAAGCATCTCGGAGTTGGAATATACGCTTTGATGAGGTGATCAAAGTTTTGTAGTTTATACAAAGTTTATGAGAAACTTGTATTTACAATAAAGTGAGTGGGAGCACTATAGAATTTCTGATTATTATATATGGATGACATATTGATGATCGGAAAAATGTAGAATTTCTGGAAAGCATAAATGGTTGTTTGAGAAGTGATTTTCAAAGTAAGACCTGGATAAAACTACCTAATTGTTGAGCATCAAAGATCTATAGAGATAGATCAAGATGCTTGATGAGACTTTCAATGAGTACATACCTTGATAACGATTTTTTAAAGAGTTCAAAATGGATCAGTAAGAGAGAAGTTTTCTCGCCTGCTTTGTAAGGTGTAAAGTTGAGTGAGACTCAAAGCTCGACCATGGCAGAAGAAAGAGAAAGGACGAACGTCGTCCCCTATGCCTTAGTCATAGGCTCTATATAGTATGCCATGTTGTGTACCGCACCTATGTGTGCCTTGCCACGAGTCCATCAAGGGGTACAAGAGTGATCCAGGAGTGGATCACTGGACAGCGGTTAAGATTATCCTTAGTGACTAGAAGACCAAGGAGATGTTTCTCGATTATGGAGGTGATAAAGAGTTCGTCGTAAAGAGTTACATCGATGCAAGTTTTAAATCAATCCGGATGACTCGTAGTAGCAATCTGGATACGTATAGTGGAGCAGCCATTTGGAATAGTACCAAGTGGAGTGTGGTAGCAGTGTTTACAATTTGACATAGAGATTTGCAAAGTACACACGGATTTGAATGTCGCAGACCCGTTGACTATAAAGACCTCTCTCACATGCAAAGCATGATCGAGCCCAGAACTCATTGGGTGTTAGATTCATAACAATGCAATCACATGGTGATGTGAACTAGATTATTGACTCTAGTGCAAGTGGGAGACTGTTGGAAATATGCCCTAGAGGCAATAATAAATTAGTTATTATCATATTTCCTTGCTCATGATAATCGTTTATTATCCATGCTATAATTGTATTGAACGGAAACATAGATACATGTGTGGATACATAGACAACACCGTGTCCCTAGTATACCTCTAGTGAACTAGCTCGTTGATCAAAGATGGTTAAGGTTTCCTAGCGATGGACATGAGATTTCATTTGATAACGGGATCACATCATTAGGAGAATGATGTGATGGACAAGACCCAAACTACAAACGTAGCATATGATCGTGTCAGTTTATTGCTACTGTTTTCTACATGTCAAGTATATGTTCCTATGACCATGAGATCATGCAACTCACTGACACCGGAGGAATACCTTGTGTGTATCAAACGTCGCAACGTAACTGGGTGACTATAAAGGTGCTCTACAGGTATCTCCAAGGGTGTCTATTGGGTTGGCATGGATCAAGACTGGGATTTGTTACTCCTTGTGACGGAGAGGTATCTCAGGGCCCACTCGGTAATATAACATCACAACAAGCCTTGCAAGCAATGTGACTAAATGTTAGCCACAGGATTTTGTATTACGGAACGAGTAAAGAGACTTGCCGGTAACGAGGTTGAACTAGGTATGGAGATACTGACGATTGAATCTTGGGCAAGTAACATACCGAAGAACAAAGGGAACGTTATACGGGATTAACTGAATCCTTGACATAGAGGTTCGACCGCTAAAGATCTTCGTAGAATATGTAGGAACCAATATGGTCATCCAGGTCCCGCTATTGGTTATTGACCGTAGAGGTGTCTCGGTCATGTCTGCATAGTTCTCGAACCCGCAGGGTCTGCACACTTAAGGTTCGGTGACGTTTCGGTAGTGTAAAGTTATGTATGGTGGTGACCGAAGGTTGTTCGGAGTCCCGGATGAGATCCCGGACGTCACGAGGAGCTTCAGAATGGTCCGGAGGTAAAGATTCATATATAGTAAGTCCTATTTTGGTCGCCGGAAAAGTTTCGGGCTCATCGATAGTGTACCGGGAGTGTCGGTAGTGTAACGGGGGACCATCGGGAGAGGTATTTCGACCCAAGAGGCTACATGGGCTGTGGGAGGATGAATACCAGCCCTTAGTGGTCTGGTGGAAGTCCCACAAAGGCCCATGCGGCTAAAGTGAAGGAAAAAAGGAAAAAGGCCAAGGTGGAAAGAGTTTCCAAGTGGGAAAAGGAGGAATCCTAGTCCTACTAGGATTGGAGGAGGATTCCTCCTCTCCTCCTTGGCGCAAGAGGCAAGAGGGCAGGCCCTTGTGCGCCAGCCCCTCCTCCTCTCTTCCTCTTATATATACTAGAGGTTTTATGGTTTTTGCACCTGATTTTCAGCCACATGCTGCCCGTTCCTCTAGTGCATAGTTTCTCCTCTAGATCGGATTTCTGCAGTGCTTAGGCGAAGCCCTGTCGAAATAGCTCCACCACCATCGCCGGAGTGCCGTCACGCTGCCGAAGAACTCTTCTACCTCTCCGCTCCCTCTTGCTGGATCAAGAAGGCGGAGATCATCATCGAGCTGTACGTGTGGTGAACACGGAGGTGCCATCCGTTCGGCGCTAGATCGGAAGGACCCTGATCAAGATCGCGAGACGGATCATGATGAGATCACGGGATGGATCGTGATGAGTTTGCGGGACGGATCGTGATTGGATCGCGGGACGGATCGTGATGAGATCGCGGGACGCTCGGCGATTTGGATCGCGAAGACGTTCGACTACACCAACCGCGTTTCTTAACGCTTCCCGCATAGCGATCTACAAGGGTACGTAGATCCGCTCTCCCTCTCGTAGATGCTCATCACCATGGATAGATCTTGCGTGTGCGTAGGAAATTTTTTGTTTCCCATGCAACGTTCCCCAACATGTGTGTGCCGCCCCTGGAGTTGGGCGGCCTTAGGATCCGCGATCTTCACCACCACTACAAGAAATATGTCCGCTTATGACAAAAATATAACGACCATGGTTTATTGGTCATAGATCAGTGGCCAAATTTTACAAAATGCTCAAGGGGTGTCCAAGGGGGTCTAAATCCCTCACCATTGTGACAATTTCTATCAAAAAGGTCATAACCTCATCACGTCAATTGGTCATGAAAATGTATAACACTACCCATGGCCTTATTTTGGGTGCACCTTAACCAAATTAATATGGTCATAGGTGTGAGTAAGGGTGACTGGGCAGGCATCTCAACATTTTCTCCTCTGTGTCATGTATACATGTAGTAATTTTGTCTATGTGTGAGCTATCCGGTAAGTCCCATATTTGACTCGTGGGACCAACAAATCTATAGAACCCACCAACCCACTTCACACGTGGGATGCGCTAGCATGCATGGCCCACCTAAAATACGAGGTTTTAATGGCCCACGGGCCCACCTTACACACGAGGCGATTTGACCTAACATACAAATAGAATACCGAGGAAATAAAAGGAGCCCCATCGGGTGGTCCATGCCCGTTACGAAGAAGAATAGTTGGTAGGTTGACTACTTGGGAGATGTGCTAAATTTTAATTTAAAAAATGCAAGGGATTTGATTTTTATTATTTTTATTGTTTTCTTCCAGGTTAAAAAACTTAAAAAATGTTGGAGGATTCAAATTTGCTTCAACCCTTTTGTAAATTTTTATGAGGATTATCTATATTATTTCGTATCCAAATAAAAAACCCTCTCTTGGAGTTATGTATATAAGGCTCATATTGTTGATATTTTCCGTTTGGCGAATATGCATATTTTGAAAACCTTATGGTGGATTATTTATGCCCATATAGTGGATTATTTATACTAGTGTGGTCATGAAACACTAGACCTATGGAGCTCGCCGCTCTTATTAATGTATTATTTAGATGTCATATTTCTACTACTCTCTCACCGTTCCAAAATAGTTAGAACTAAACCACGATTGGTATTTAGGAGTACATGATTTAGGAAACATTGTTGCATGTTTTAAAAAAAATAGAGTATGCATATTTATTTCTCTATTGTGTGCAATTGTTGCTTAACTAGAATTTCTCAAACTACATAAGAATTGAAATTACTATAATTCAAGTTAGTTTGCTACATAATAGCAAAATAGAATATATTTTTTGCCTCAAAAATAGAATACTTATTTCTTATACACTAGGTTTTTTTTAGGCAAATTTCTTATACACTAGGTGGTACTAGCAATTTCTATCGAACGCATTGGCCACTGCTAAATAGTGCTGTGCTAGTGCCAAATGTGTGTGAATTTTTGGGCTCATGCCAACTCATTCTCTAGGCTCGCACCATATGTCCATCAACTTTTCAGCTCGTGCCAAATTTTCTAGTCTATTTCCCCGCAAATCGGTTACCCGCGCGCGCCTTCTCGGCCCAAACCAGGAACAGCCCATGTCTCCTCCCGAACTCCTCCCGAAATGCATGAAACCCTAACTCCTCCCGAACCCCCTCCTCTCCTCTTAGTCGGGCCTCGATCTAGCCAGATCCATCCAATCCACACACGGATCCGGCCTAACCATCCCGCAACTGCGCCGGTAGGCCACCAGGATGGAGGTGACCATCTTGAGACCTCGACGGCGGCGGGTAGCAAGAACCGCGTGCGTCACAGCGGAGGGCGGGGCTTGATGGATCACCGCCTCACCGATGTGGTCGCTGCCGCCTCTGCTGCAGCAGCGGATGATGTGCTTGTCGCTGGACCAGTGGGGGCTTGACTGGGTCAACTCCAACGGCCCCGGCGTCGGCGGCGATGAGGCGTCGACGATCGGCCCGTGAGGCAGGTAGCGGTGCTCGCAGCGCCAGTGGGATGCGTGCGTTCGCGCTCAAGGCCCCCAGGAATCCCCTGTACGCGGCCAAGGTGACCGTGCCACTCGCAGTCCCGTCTGGGCCATCCTCACTATCGTCGTTGCCTTAGAGATCAGCATCGGTCAGTCGCTTTCTTTTCTTTCTAAGCACTATAGATCGATGAAGGTGTTTGTGGCTGCTAAGATTAATGTCTGAATGTGCCAAATCTGCTGCTATGTATAGGAACTAAAATCTGTTGCTCTGAAGGTGCCAGCGTCAGTGAGGGAATTTATCAATGGTGGGTTCAGTAGACAGTAGTAACTGAAACCTGCTGCTATGTTGTTTGCAGCCACAGAAGATACATGTTCATGCCATTTTCTTAATTGTTTCACCCCTTTTCAGCTAGTGTACAAACAAACGAATTCTAGGCATGCATGAGTAGTGCATGGACGCTGTGAGTGTATCTTAGCATAGATGGACAAAGTCTTGCTTTGCTTAATTATGCCTAAACATGCTTGGTAAGAACAAAATCCTGACCCATCACTGGGAACAAGCTTGTTTAGTTGAGTGTTCCATGGGAACCTCAGTCAGTGTAGCGGCACAAACAACTATAACCAACTTTTTTGCACCAGCTGAGCTAGCTAGTGGCTTACTGACTTCTAAGTTGTAACCAATTTCAATAATGTTAATAAGTGCCAGTAGCTAATAATTTGCAAACAACACGGCAGGTTTTCCCTCGCAGCAATGTTTTTGTATATTCATATAATCTGTACCTAATCAAATTGACATATCCCTGTATGCTGTAGGACGAGTCTAGTCAGGCCAGCAATAGTGGGAAGCTACAAAATTACCTTACATCATCTGAACGGTGAGCACTTGATGGTTTTGTGGGTGCAAATAAATGGAATCAAAATGCTTGCTTTTGGCTGTGACTTACTATTTCTTGGCCTATATGTATGTCTTATTTAAACTTTAAAATCATTGTTTTCTCCTATGATGCTATGTGATTCATTAATAAATTAGTAGACTCAAATATTTCTTGTTTCGATCAGTCTTGTGTGGAAGATATGACCTTCTTTGAAATCTCTGCTCATTATATGTCGCTCAAGGGTTCCCCATCATAGCTTGTATTCTTGTTTTTGTTCAATCTACATTTATATGTTAGTCTAGTTACTAGATTGATTTTAGAATGTTCATCCAACTTTAGTTGACCTAAGAAACATCTTGCAAGCTATAAAAGTCCTATTAGCTAAACTTGGCTTGTAATAGTCTCCATAAAAGTGGTTGTATTTTGATTTTTTTTCTGTTGGTTTGATGCAGCGGAATGCTCATCACCTCATAGGGAAGATCTGAACCAAGTGACAGGAAGGGTTGTTTGGCAATGTGTAGCTTAATCTCACCTTTGTGGAAATGTAATATTTTCCTCCAGATTTAGTCTACATTGTCCAAGTTGTATGCTACTGCTAAAATCCCATCACCTCTTCCACCACATGTTGTTCTGCAAGAAAAGTATAGACAAGATTCAATTGAGCATTCTTCATGGGGCTGCTTGTTCGTATAAATTGTTTGTGTGCTTCATGTTGCAATTCCAGTCATGTAAAGACTAAAGAAACATGCTACCCTCTTTATTACTGATGTTTTATAATCATGTTAATATTTAATGCAAATTGATGAGACTCTTCTGAGAAGATTATTTCAATATTTTATTTCCGTAACTAGGTTGTTAGCATTTTCCTGCTCAACAATAATTGTTGAAATCACTACAAGAACTTGTTCTGATTGTCACTCCTTAGATTCAAACTGATGAATTATGTTAAAGTTTACATATGATCTTGTGTTTCTGCCATGCATACTTCTGTGTGCATGTGTTGTTTGTGTTGAGGTCAACTTATAGTTTGCAACGATCAGTTTGGTTTAGTTGTTTATGAGATGTGTTGTGTTGTGCCCCTCATGGTAGTGCTGTTTATTTTACATACATGCTTCACATCTCTTGATCTTGGAAGTTGCTAACGTGAGCTTTTTTTGCACAGAGTATTGATCTAACACAAGAATAATCATGCATTTCTTGAAATTTCTGTTGGAGCATGTCTTAAGTCTTGTGTTTCTATTCATTGATGTGGACTTTTAAGTCTAACTGTTGAATGTAAAACCTCCATTGGTATTTTGTTTGCTCATATTTTGTATGATTTCTTATGTTTGATTGTTCCAATTACCAGCATGATCTGAAGCACTCAGAAGAAGCGAAGGGCAGAAGAAGCTTCGTTTCTCATTGATGTTATGTCTGATCACTAAAGTTTGTGCTTCTCCAATCTTTGTAGAACTATGTTGCTGTATGCTTGTGCCCTTGTTGGGTCTTTTTGTTGTGCCCTTGCACCTGTAGAAGTATTTTGCTGTGCACTTATAGAATTATTTTGATGTGCACCTGTGCACTTGTTGGGTGTAGAGGAGGTGATGGATGATGTATTGTATTTCATGCGATATTTTATTGAAATGAAATATATAGTTTATTTTCCATATTGTTTCCGTTGTACTTGTTTTCTAAGGGACCTAACCAGAGTGCTTGCTTCTGACAAAATAATGGATCAGCCCAAAAGAATCAGACCATTTAAATAAAAAGTAGGTATTGGGCCAGGCCCATATAGGCTAGATTGGTGGACTGGGTTGTACTTGTTCCCGTTGTACTTGTTTTCTAAGAGACCTAACCAGAGTGCTTGCTTCTGACAAAATAATGGATCAGCCCAAAAGAATCAGACCATTTAAATAAAAAGTAGGTATTGGGCCAGGCCCATATAGGCTAGATTGGTGGACTGGGTTGTAAAATTTAAGATGATTCCATTTGGTCACTAGCAATGCCACATCAGCTCAGCCACATCAGATCCTACATGGCTCAGGCAATTGGGTAATGACCAAACCAAAATTTTGGTCAATAGAGATCTACGACCAAAATTTCTATAAGGCCATCTTTGTTCGTTCTTGACGGCCAACTGTTGACCTTCCGAATTTGGTCATGGAAAGGTCATAAAATGTAAGTAATGACAATTTAGTGACGAAAATAGAGGGTCAATAATGAACAAATTTCTTGTAATGCGCGCTGGTATCTCGCTCCGAGTAAGATGGTTATGGCTGCAGGCTGCTAATGATTCGCGGCCCTGGGCTCACCTCCAGCCCCCTTCGGACCCCGAGACTCTGCAGTTTTTCTGGGCGTCCACGACTTGGACTGTTGGCAGTGGTACTTCCTACCTGTTCTGGACTGATTGATGGCTTGATGGGCACTCAATTCTTGACGCTGCCCCTAATCTGATAGCTTTAGTTCCCACCCGGCGGCGCCGCACCCGCACCGTGGCCGTGGCACTCAACGATCGCACCTGGATCCGTGACATTCAGGGCTCTCCTGGGCCGGCAGCTATGCTGGAGTACGTGGACCTCTTGCGCCGCCTTCAGACTGTCAGCCTCACCTCCGACCCCGACACCATTCGATGGAAATGGATCGAGAATGGAATGTACTCCTCCTCTTCTTACTACAACGCCCTCTTCCTGGGATCCACGACGTCCGAGCATTGGCGGCTCGTATGGAAATCCGGGCCCCCCTGTCTGTGAAATTCTTCACCTGCCTTGCCTCCATCAATCGTTGTTGGACGGCGGACCGCTTAGCCCGGCGTGGCTTACCCCATGAGCCAGCATGCGTGCTCTGCTCACAGCAAGCCGAGGACCTGCACCACCTTCTCGTCGGATGTGTCTTCGCTCGCGTTACTTGGCATGGCATCCTCTCCTGGTGTTGCCCCGAGGCTGCCGCTCCGGATGGTACCCTAGGATTCTTCGACTGGCTTTCTATAAGCTTACACCCTATGACGCCAGACAGGCGACGTGTGTTGTCCACCATTGCTGCGCTCACCGCCTGGTCTGTGTGGCGCCACCGCAACGCTGTCATCTTCGACAAGATCGTGCCATCATCATCCTCCCTGATCATCGCCATTCAAGAAGAAGCTCGCTCCTGGGCCAGTGCCGGAGTTAAGGGACTTAGTGCTTTTATCCATGTAACCTGATCTGTAGCATTTGGGGCTGAGCATCCCCTGTCTTCTGCTCACTTTGGTGTCACGGCTACGCCTCTTGGTGTACGTAGTTGTGGCCCCACCCTGTACTTTCTATCCTTCTATCAATGCAAAGATACGCTCTTTAACGTATTCGAGAAAAAAAAGGTGTGGTGTTACATTGACAGCCATTCTGAAAACAGTGTGTACCAAGCAACCACAAACGATCTCCTGCATGCATATATATTGTTCTTTCAACATTTAGCTCTTGATGTACCTTATCCCAAACCCAGTTTCCCAGCAACACAGATTGTAAAAGTCAATGCTTTCTCGAGGGCACTTATCATGCGAGCACATGGTGAACATTTAGGGTCTGTTTGGTTGGTAACTAATTTTGCCAAACCAAAGTGTAGCAAGTCATCAAAGTGTGGTTGAAAAAACGAGCTAAACTTTGATAAAAGTTGGTAAAAAACCAACGGCACACGCAGAAAGGGCGTCGTGCCGGTTCCGCCAATTTGCACGGCCCCGTCCCGTATCATACTTTTCACCAGACGATCACATTGATTTCATGCGTGGACGCGGCCTTGTTTCTCTCTATCGCCACTCTATATCGGGAGTAGTACTTATATTAAGGATGAAGCTCGCTGCTGGCTCCCAACTCATCGCACGCTCGCTTTTGTTACGACGCTTGCTCCATCCAAGTCGGCGAGTCGACAATGGCGTCGTCCAGGAACGTGCTCATATTGTGCGGCGACTACATGGAGGACTACGAGGCGGCCGTGCCCTTGTACGCGCTGGCTGCCCTCGGTGTGGGCGTCCACTGCGCCGCGCCGGGCAAGTCCCCCGGCGACGCCTGCCTGACCGCCGTCCATGACTTCCTCGGCTACGACCTCTACACGGAGCTCCCGGGCCACCTTTTCCCGGTCACCGCCCACTTCCCGGCGGACCCGGCTTCCTACGACGCTCTGGTCGTCCCGGGCGGGCGCTCCGTGGAGCCGCTCAGCACGGACGCCGACGCGGTGTCGCTCGTGAGGGCGTTCGCAGTCGAGCTGCGCAGGCCGGTCCTGCTCACGTGCCACAGCCAGCTCCTGCTGGCCGCCGCGGGCGCCATGGGCGGCGTCCGGTGCACGGCCTTCCACAGCATGCGGCCCGTCGTGGAGCTGGCCGGCGGGACCTGGGTGGAGCCCGACCCATGGAGTCTCTGCGTCGCCGACGGCCACGTGCTCACCGCCATCGGCTGGCCCGCGCACGCCGAGATAATCAGGGAGCTCCTGCGCGCCATGGGCGGCCGCGTTCTCGGCGCCCGCGGCCAAGGCGTCCTCGTGCTCTGCGGCGTACGTCCTCATTCTCTTGAACATGCCGTCCTCATGGGTCACGGCTCACCTTTCTTTCTCCCTCCTGTAAAACAGGACTACGTGGATGACTACGAGGCGAACGTGCCCTTCCGTGCGCTAGCCGGCGTGGGATGCCGCGTGGAGGCGGCGTGCCCGACAAAGCGCAAGGGCGAGACGTGCGTCACCGCCATCTACGACGCCGGCAAGGAGAAGCGCGGGCACAACTTCGTGGTGACCGTGGACTGGGATGACGTGCACGTGGACGGCTACGAGTGTGTGGTCCTCCCGGGCGGCCGGTCGCCGGAGCTGCTTGTGACCAACGAGAAGGCGGTGGCCCTGGTGGCTGAGTTCGCCGCCAGGGGCAAGCTGGTCGCCAGCATCGACCAGGGCCACCTGCTCCTCGCCGCGGCGGGGCTGCTCAAGGGCAAGAGATGCGCGAGCGGAGTCCCCATGAGAGTCATCGCGAGCCTCGCCGGCGCCGTCGCTGTGGAGCCTAAAGGCGCCGTCGCCGACGGGAAGCTCGTGACGGCGGCCAGCTGGCCGGACCTTGCCCAGTTCATAATTCACCTCGTGGATCTCTTGGGCGTCACCGTCTCCTTCACAACTTGATCTCTCAATCGTATGTGTGGAGTAACTCTAACCGTACGTCTTGGTCCAGATTGCCTACGTCGATCGTCTTAATTTCTTTTTGTGGGTAGTACCTACGTCTTCTTATTTGCTGTTTTTTTTTTGAGGAACTTATTTGCTGTTGTTGTTGTCTCTCAAGGAATCATGAAAACATAAAAAAATATATGGAAAAATCAAGAAACCAGTAATTCCCTACTCTACATTTAACATAACAATCAAAACAAGAATTTTAGGTACAAAATTTGCACTACTTATTAAGAATCATCGAAAGAAAATTGGGCATAAACGCATCATATCAAACATTTCCGAGTAGCAAAATATCAGTACCTATATATATACAACTAAAGGGCGGTGCGTTTCTTGCTCCATGAATTTTGTCTGTTCGTACATCCTGGTTTTCATCCCCTGCTCGAGCCAACATAATTTTTTTGTCGATGCTTAAACCACGAGGAAAAAGAAATGCCAAAGTAGGATTCGAACTATGGTCGTTTGGAAAGAAACCATAGCCCCGCTAGACAACTTAGAACGTCTACAGCTGGACGGGGTAAATCCAACCCCTCACAAGCCCGTGGACGCGCCCGAACGCTTTCGCGGATACTGGCCAGTCACGCCATCAATAATGTACAATCGAATAACTCAAATTACAACAATGCCGATATCTGCTGTTGTTGGACCAAACGGCAATTCGACGTACACAGAGCCGACACACGTGGGCGCGAGATCGGCCGAAAGAAGGTAAGCATTTCCCATAAAATATACTACTGAAATTGTCAAATTGGGGTTTGGAGGATGGATCAGGAACAGGATGGATAATGGATACCTACTGCACTACTCCTGTTGATTACTGCTGATGGATCGATAGATCATGGATATGTACCCTGGGTACCGCTGCTGATTATTACTACTGCAGATGGATGGATGGATCATGGATCTTGCCGGATGCCGGATGACGGTGCCTCGTTGGCTCGTACTGGTGCTGGTTAGTGGTTACTGCTGCTGATTAATGCCGGATGGCCGGACTGTCGTGCGATCGCGCGCAGCGGCGACAACCAGCGGTGGCCGACGCGACGAGGCGCCGAGCGACAGGCAGGCCAGCACACTAGGCGTCGAGACCGACAGACGAGCGTCACGTTTGAGCTTCGCATGGAACCGTCACATCATGCAGGGCACCGATAGCTAGTGTACTACCGTGACGCTTCGTAATCGATCGCTAGTTATCTGATAGCCCCATCTCATTTCTTCTTGTTTGTAAAATTCTTTTTACATATTTTTGGCTGGACTATAACGTATGTATATCACATCATGGACCCCCCTCTTGCCTGGGCCCTGGGCCGTTGCTCCGACGGCCATACATCAGGGTTGGTTCTGACTTTGGGTGTAAGTTTTTTTTTATGTGCAGTCGTTGAAGACGGTTGAGGATTGATATTCCTATTGATTCGATAAACATTGGTTTCATAACTGAAGGAAATATTTACCCACATTGTGTTGCGATAACCCGTTTCTCTTTACGGTAAACCGAACGCAGACCATAAATATTAGGTCCAAGCCTCCGCTTCTTTGGAATTGGCACATTGACTTTCGCCAAACAGCCTCAAGTTCGCAGGTATGAAAGTCTTAACCTTTTTTTCTCCCATTGCTCGAATGGAGTTATCACTTTATTCTTCGTGGAAACTCGGTTTAAGACAAGATATGCAGCCAATAATGCCTCCCTCGCCATGCCTTGGAGAGACCTGATGTGTCTAACAAGACGTTAAACAAATCAGTTAGAATATGGTTCTTTCTTCTGGCTACCCCATTTTACTGAGACGAATAGAAAGGCGTCCTCTCATGGATTATACCATGTTCTGCACAAAAAGAATCAAATTAATTGGAAAAATACTCTCCACCACGATCAAACCTAAGTCTCTTGATCTTTCGATCAAGTTGGTTTTCCAATCCGGATTTAAAATTCTTGAAAAAAATTCAAAGCCTCATCTTTTGATTTCAGAAGAGACACATATCAATATCCAGTGAAAACATCATGCTGTATTGTTTCCACTTATGTCAGAACACCATTCATTTCATAAAGATCTGAATGTATGAGCTCTAGTGGTGCCAAATTTCGCATTTCTACGGCGGTATGAGATTTACGAGGTTGCTTAGCATGCACACAAACTTGAGACTTAGATCTCTTGACAATGGTGAAATTAGGGATAAAGCTCAACTTGGCTAACTGCGTCATGCAATCAAAGTTAATATGAAAAAGACGAGAATGGCAGACATTTGATTCACTATTGTTGCAAACATGATTAACAACTTTATTACAAACATATGACAAGGATAGTCTGAACAAGCCTTCTGACTCATAACCTTTACCAACAAAAGTTCCATACTTGGATAATATAAATTTATTGGACTCAAAGACAAGTTTGTAGCCATCTCTACATAGAAGAGACCCGCTAACAAGATTCTTATTGATGGAGGGGACATAATGCACGTTCTTCAGTCACACGATCTTTTCCGAAGTAAACTTCAGATTGACCATGCCAATACCACGAACAGAAGCACTTGAATTGTTGCCCATCAGCACAGAAGTAGTCCTAGTAGCCTGGTAAGTT
The DNA here is from genome assembly GCA_022496015.1 of Hordeum marinum. Classification (NCBI taxonomy): domain Eukaryota; kingdom Viridiplantae; phylum Streptophyta; class Magnoliopsida; order Poales; family Poaceae; genus Hordeum; species Hordeum marinum. The sequence goes on along the minus strand of CM039672.1, from coordinate 2,666,545 downwards.
GAAAACATAGAAATATCACCGCATACATGTACATTAGCACACGTGTCAATCAACCAATCAGGAAAGCGACATACTGAGAGAATAGTAGGAAGTATACCATACCCGAACATTCTTCGTCTCAGTATCTTCAATGAAAACATTGGGGATCTTGTCGCCTTTCTCATGTTGACGCTTGTCATAACGGTTAGGGCAGCTATGGGCCCAATGACCAGGCTCTCCGCAGACATGATAAACACATTTCTGTTTGCCAGTCTTCTTCTTGAAATTGGTGTGTTGTGAAGCCTCGTCCTTTCCATCAAACTTTCCTTTACCATCAAACTTGCCCTTTTTCTTGAACTTGTGGGGTTGGAAGTTTTTCTTCTGTACCCGATTAGCACTAGAACCCCCCTCATTACCTCGAGCATGTATGTCTTTTGCTCTCGCCTTTTCTTCCACATCAAGAGTACCAATGAGATCCGAAACGGAAAACTCTTGACTCTTATACTTCAGAGAGGTAGCAAAGTTCCTCCATGAGGGAGGAATGTTAGTAATGATGCCTCGTGCAACAAACTTGTCTGGTAACATACTGTTGAAGTGCTCAAGTTCTCTAGCAAATCACTGTATCTCGTGAGTTTGCTCAGCCACGGAGCGCTGAAACGGGCATCCTGTAGTCATAGAATTGTTCCATGATGTAAATCTCAGTGCCGGCATCCGAGACCCCAAACTTGGACTCGAGTGCGTCCCATATATCTTTGCCATTATCAATTGATGCATAGGCATCAAATGTGTTCTCACCAAGAGCACACAAGAGAGCAGCTTTAAACAAGAAATCAGTTTTCTAAAAAGCTTATTTCTGTTGAGGATCAAGATCTCCTTCAGGTTTGCCAAGAGTGGCATCATAGCAACTCATAGTTTGAAACCATAGAACAGCTCTCACCCGCCACCTCTTATAGTGCACACCCCCAAACATTGGAGGCCTCATTTAAGCAGGAAAACCACTCGGGGTAAATTGTCTATACTTCGGTTTTTGGATTGTTGGAAATATGATCAATTTACCAAATTATTTAAATAAAATAAACAATAGATGGAACAAGATCGTAGTGATAGAGACAATAATAGTCATGCAAACTAGACGAGAGTAGATCACAATGACATGAGCAAGACTTACGCAAACCAAAGAAGAGTGAGCAAATATTATGTGAACATGTGAACTAGAAGATGACATATGTAGGATAGAAACTAGAAAAAAATTGTGGCATGATCTCAAATAGAAAGAACACGAACACGTACTGAGCTGTGGCGATAGTAGCATTTGGATTGGCGTTGACGTTGTCGCCGACCATGTCGCCGAAGAGGTGGTTGATGTCAGGAAAGAAGTCGTCGTTTGGAAAGTGGTCGTCCGTGTCCGTGTCGTCCGTAATGAAGAAGCAAGTAGTCGCGCAAAACGCTCCCAACAAAACGTATCACCCTTCTTTCGTACATTACTCGAAATGGTGGGGTGTCGATGGTCTACTGTCCCGACTTGTGATGCACGCCGCAAGCTGCGATGGGGAAGAACCTAGCAGTAACTCAGAGTTTGGAACTCGGTGGTATAAGGAAGATGACATTCTGGCGTATCTTTGAAGAGGAGCCACCTTCCTTTTATAGGTACATGATAAGGTGGCGAACAAGCAGTGACGGGAGGTGAAGCAAAGGAGGAAGACGAAATGAGCAAGCAGCAGCAGAAAGGTGCAACGTTCGTATTCAATTTCCTCTATGACCTTTCGTATACCATTCGTGCGTGGCAATAATTTAGACAACGGCTCGGCTCATTCTTGCAATCCGCGGCGCATCGTGACCAGGCGAGGCGACAGAGGAGGAAGGCGCGTGATTGTCTTTCTTGTTCTCATCCTCATGCATGTGGAGAAACAACCTTTCTTATAAAAATGTCCAACTCTTACTAGATGAGCAGTATATGACTAAACTCTAGTCCCATCTTTTGACTTGCATAAATGGCCTGAGTGGACCTCTAAGAATTTATAAGGAATTCTGAAATAGCTATTGAGCTGGTCTAGAATAAACGAAATTCCAGCACAACCTCATATCCTAGGTCTCTCTTCGTCTCCTTCTCATCAGCTGTGCTTTCCTCTTTCTTCATTACCTCGGCTGCATATTCAGCTTAATACTTGCTGTAAGACACTTTGGAGCTGAATGAATTTGGCACCTCTTGGTGCCTCCTGTTGTTAAAAAAAATAAAAAAAATCCTAGTGGGAGGAATTTTCTTCTTCTCAGGCGGGACAATAAGAAATTGCCGAGCCGCTGCCCATGTGGTACCATGCATGCATAATATTGGAGACCGATTCTCTAGGATGAAATTTGGTTTCCCTTCTTATAATAATATAATATCATTATTATTAGTCGGAATCAAAGTGGTCTAGGGCGTGTGAAGGGAAAGAAAACAAACTTAATCAACTCAAAAAAAAAAACTTAATGGATCATTATTATTCCGGAGAGGAGCAGGTCCGGTTATTATTTTAACTAGTAACTTGTCCCGACGGAGACGAGCGAATTCACGGACGGTAGAGGTGAAGCGGCAGGCGTGGCTTGGCGTGCAGCACGAGCGGCTTAGCCATGGAGAGGTCATGCTTGGACTCGGTGAGCTGAATATCCGGCATCTCCGCCGGCTTGGTCCAGGTGAAGCCATGGAGGAGCCTGCCGAAAAGCATGACGCTCATGGCCGTGCCGAGCATGGGGGCGACGCACCCGCGGCGTCCTGTGCTGAAGGAGATGAAGCGCAGCTCGTTCTCGGTGAGCTCCAGGTTGGCTCCTTCCACGTGGATGTGGCGGTCGGGGTTGAAGTGGAGCGGGTCCTTCCAGATGGCCGGGTTCCGGCCGAGGCCCAGGCGGCTGAGGAGGACGTGGCTGCCCTTGGGCACGTGGTAGCCGGCGACGACGGTGTCGGCGAGGGCGACGTGCGGCACGTTGAAGGGGGCGATGGGGTGCAGCCGGAACGCCTCCCGGATGCAGGCCTTGACGTAGTTGAGTTGGGGGATGTCCGACTCCTGCACCTGCCGCTCCCTGCCCACCACCCGGTCCAGCTCCTCCGCCGCCCGGGCCAGCAGCTCTGGGCTCTTCACCATCTCCGCCAGCGCCCACTCGGCGGCGTTGGACGGGTTGTCCACGGCCGCCAGATTGATGAGCTGCGTTGCATTGCATGTAGGTTGGTTGCATTCCGGTAAATTAATTCCATAGTGCATGCATGCATATTGTTATGTAATGGTATGGTACGGTACGGTACGTACCTTGGCCTGCGCCTTCACCTCCTCCATGGTCAACGTGGGGTCTCTACGCGTGATGAGCACGTCGAGGAAGTCCTCCACCTCTCCCCTCTCGCCGGCCTTCCACTGCCTCCACCGCCGGTCGATGACCGCGTCGTGCAGTCTGTCCAGCGCCGCGTTAGCGTCCCTGACAATCTTCTCGTGGCCGTCCAGGTCCAGCCCCAGCAGCGACGGCAGGTAGTCGCTGACGCAGAAGGAGTAGAGGATCCCCTGCGCGGAGAAGGAGGCGTCCATGTGCTCCATCTCCAGCTTCCCGGGGCCGCCGCCGTGGCCGGCTTCCCCGAAGTAGCGCCTGCCAAAGAGGAGCCGGCGAATGACGTTGCCGCAGTAGTGCCGCGAGAGGTGCCTGACGTCCACGTTGCCGCCCTCCTCGCCGGTGAGGTTGTACATGTACCACGTGAAGTTGTCGGCCTCCTCGGCGCGCTTGTCGTGGAGCCACTTGTGGCGGGACGGGGAGACGATGTCGGAGGTGAGCACCCGGCGCATCTTGGTGGACTGCGCGCCGAACGGCGCCAGCGCCGCCTCCACGTAGCCTCCGCTGGCCACGCACGAGGCGAACGTCTCCGGACGGGACGCGAAGATCTCGTCCTGCTTCTTGAGCACCTCCCTGGCGATGCGAGGGCACGTGATCGGGATGACGTGGATGCCGCCGAGGCGGAAGCAGGCGATGTCGGTGCCCATCTTCGTCATCACCTGGTGGATCCACCGGAACGCCGGCTTGTTGAGCTTCAGCTCGGGGAGGCAACCTACCACCGGCCACGGGGACGGCCCCGGAGGGAGCGACCCGGGTGCGGATGAGCACGTCCACTTGGAGCTCAGCCTCCGGACCACGTACATCACGACCAGAATCACCAGCACCGGGAAGCTGGAGGAGGAGGAGGAGAGCAAAAGCGCTACCATTGTCATCGTGTAAGTACCTGCTGTCCTCCTACTACAGTCCAGGTAGAGGTAGCTAGCTAGGGCTCGCTGCTCACTGCACATCAGCTCTAGGTAGCCCTTATTTATACATAAAATATGGACCCATCCATGTCCTGCCTTCTCGCTGTGCCCATGCCCTTATTTACTCAACAGTCTTTCTATAACAATTTATCTGTGCAAACATAGTTTTGTCTTAGGTAGGCACACATACCAACACGTGCTAATATACAAATTTATAAGTTATAGATATATACATTTATAAGTTATTGATTTTATTGATATATAAATTTATAAGTTATCCATTTATCATTTACGTGCTAATTATACATGCCGCACTAACTGTTTTGATGACCAGCCGTGACGCGTATATTATATTTGTGTTATTTTTATTGCCTTTCATCATGTTATTAATTTCTTATTTTTCTGTACATAAAATTTAATAGTTATTATTTTGTGTGTAGGCATAGGTACATTTGCGTCCATTATAATTCTAATTTAGCGATTGTTTTAATGTAAGTGTTTCTTAGTTTGGCATATAAAGTTGAAGTATTTAAGTATTATATACTTATACATATCCAGAAAAAATATCGTCTTAGTTTTTTTTTTGTCATGTGCAGTAAGAAGTTAGCAGAACCAATGTTAAATTATATTTTACCGTGACTGAAGTATGGTCCCACGTTGTCCACACTTTGTAGAAAGAAACAATGTCCACAGTACTTGCTTCAAAAATGTCGGCGTGCCGTTTTAACCCTGTTTGCTAGGGCTAGTTTTTGGGCAATTTTTTCCGCTTGGGTATTATGCCATGTGCATGCGCAGCTAGATAGGATTAGTGAAATTGGTTGTTTCAGATGTATGAATGGAAATTACCTTTATAAACAAAGGTTATATGTTGAGATTTTCTAGAGGATTTTACTTTTTTCTGGTTCACCTTATGTATATTAGGTATCAAATTACTTAGTCCACACCTATTAGTTTTTATATACTTCCATATTTTCTTTGTCTATTTTTTGTATTACTTTCTTAAAATACGGAAAGTTCTGCTATATGAAATTGTTTGTACTTGTGAGATTTTTTATTTACATTTTATCTTGTGTGTTTATATATTTTTATCATTTTTCATTTACAGTGCATCTCCAATAGAGTGTCAATGCATGCATGTCCTTGCATGCGTAATTAGATGAATGGTCTTGAGACATGTGTAACAGTGTAAGAGATAGAACTTGTTGACCCTAGTGCAGAAAATCCTAGCTATGGCATGGCAAAAATGGTCTTGCTGACGTAGACACATGACGCCACCAATATGACACCACTGTTAGAATTTAGTGGTGGTGTTGGAGACGATGCCAACAGTATTTCGAGTACCTGCTGGTGTTGGACAGAGTTGCACGCCAGCACTACTATATTTAGCTAATAAAAAAATACCAGCTTCACAAAAGATACTAAACATTTCAGCTCGAGTTACTGATCATTTAAAATTAATAATCAACAAAGTACTCTTCGGTTGATAATAAAAATAATATTACTTCGAAAACCAGGAGCTTAAACTTCACAAAAGTTACTAATTGTTTAAACTTAGTAATCAACTAACTACTCTTCGTCATCATCAAGGATTATGCTCAGCTGGCGCATCTTCTTCCGATTGCTCTCTCCATCTTGTTAGAAATGAGCAACAGCTGTCTGTAGCTCAATCCTCTCTGTCTTGAGTTGTTTTTTCTTCAGCTTGAGTTGACCCCTATCCTCTTGTCAACTTATCCATTAGCTCCCTCATTTTTTCTACCTTAGTGAGGGCATTAGCACCCTCTGTGAGCAACTGATCCCTTTCTTTCTTCACTTCGGCATTGTTTTCTTTGAGTTTTTTGATTCTCCATCCTGACGACTCTAAGATCCACTCATTCCACTTCTCCACGTCGCCCACCGATTCGTATTGCTTGAAACGTCCATATGTGTCCAAAATAAGGTACAAATTTTTTTTGTTCCCAAAATAAGCTACAAAAGAACTAAACGTTAGGTTGATCCCTTGCTTTCAGATTTATTAAGAACTAAACATTAGGTTGATCCCTTACTTTCAGATTTGTTAGCAAGAACTAGAACATGATTAAGCATCGTAAATTTTAGTATAGGTACGAATCATTATAAATTACAGTGTGCTATTTTATCTATCATGATAATTTTTGCCACTACACAATTAAAGGGGAAACACCAAGGCGGAGATGAAATACACATGGCGAATTCATCTAAGGGCTTGTTCGGTTGACAGGGAGCTAGTAGTACTGATGAACTAAATCCGCTACAAATTAAAATCCCCTCCAATCCAGCCCAATCTCCTTTGGAAGGGGTGTAACCGAACGAAGCCTAATGAATCGATCTAATGCTAGATAGATGTGGTGGGGATGAAAGAGTTGATGTACCTGTGCTTGAGTGTGCGGCGTCAAGCCGCGGCGGCGGCGGCCGACGGCGAAGGCGAGTTGGGCAGCGGTGGGTGGGGCAGCGGCAGGGATCGAGAGGAGAGGATGGGTGGAGTTGTGGATCGAGAGAGTGAGCACGAAAGGATAAGGTTTTACTGCGTCGGGAAGCTGTTAAAACCGACTAGTGCTGGCGTGGGCTTAATGGGCCTAAATGCGTAACGCCGGGCCTGAAGTGCAATGCCAACACTAAGCAAATAGCTATGACGTATGAATTTAGCCCACGCCAACACTATTTGAAAATATTAGTACTGGCGTCGGCTGAAAACGGTACGCCACCAACAAAAGTTATGACTAGCCATTTCTCTACTAATGTGCGCATGGCATGAAAATATAAGAAAAAAATGATCTATCTATCGTATCCACACGTGCAAGGGGTTAAGCTGATTATTACTTGAGGTGTAATGTGAGCATGCATACGTGGGCTGAACTAAAAGGTTTGTTTGTTTAGACCATCCTGATTATATGGATCGTCGCGACTTCTAATTGAAGAAAATATGGAGGAATTACTTGCTCAAACATTATTGGAGCATAGATCACACTAACATAAATATGTGAATGAATGATGGATCCATCCGTCCATGGATGTAACATGACACGTATGGGCGAGATAATGAGCAAATTCAAAGAGAGAATATTCATGTTGCATTGCAATGGTGGATAATTTTTACCTATTATATCTTCAGTTGGTCGCTCCAATTGGTGAATGATATATGCTGGAGCGCTTGATAGGCACAAGGAACTATACCGGAACATGGCCAGAGGACTCAATCAGTGTACTACAAAAAAAAAATGCGTCCATATATCTTAGTGAAGAATGCATGCAATGCAACATATAGAAAGGCATTTGGCGACGTCTATTGATTGTGGCAATGCATGTAAATTTACTTTTATGCATGTGTGGCGGGGAACTTCCCCTCCCCTCCTTCCCTTCGCCCCGTTGAGAGTCTTTCTGTGCCTCTCGTCTCCGCCACTCTCCCTCTCTCTCTCCGGCGGCTCTGCCGTCCGGCGTGAGGATGTGTTAGGTGGTTGGCCTCTTTTTGTCCATAGTAGTTTTAGGTCTAGTAGTATGGTAGGACTTGCCTCCATGACGTCTGGATTTATGCCGTTCTGGATCTCTTCAGCGACGCTTTCGGACTGCGTCTGGTGGTCGCCGACTGCCTCCGAGGCTTGCCGTCAATGGTGGACGGAGGCAGCTGGGAGCGGATTTGGCGCGAGCTCTGTTCCCTAATAAGCCCGAGGTCTTCTCTGATATGGAGGATTGCCCTCTGCAGCAGCTTGCTCTTTCAGGTCACTTTGGTCGTGGATGAGGAGCAGGAGAGATGCAGATATCTGAAGCTTGCAGGTCGAGTTCGAGCATATCAGCAGCTGATTCCATGGTGGAGCGACGGCGCCCTTGGCTGGCTGCCGGTCTCCGCCGGCTTGCTGCTTCTTCTGGCTGAATGGCAGCCAAATCCATTCCTCCCGGCGTGTGTGCCTTATGGGAGGCAGTTCCAGCTGCGATTCGGAGGCCGTGGTGTGCAGCTGATGCAACCATGGCGATTTCGTCACGCCAGTGGTTCGTCCCTGACGGCGGCGAGGTTCAATCCGGGTGGTGGCTGTTAGGGACCCGATTGCTTTTTTTACTTTCAGTTTGGGGTCCTCCATGTAAAAGTAAGGGGCTTAGCTGTAATTTGCTGTTTCACTTGGGTCCTGATGTAAAATGTGCGTTGATGCTTATCTAATGGAAGTCTGGGTGCTTCGGGACCCTTCTACTGTTAAAAAAATGTAAATTTGCTTTCATCATCCATATAAGCAAGTACCGTCTCAAAATAAGTATCTAAAACTTAGTATAAATTTATACTAGAGTTAGTATAAAATTAAGACAGTTATTTTGAAATTGAAATTGAGAAAGAAAGTACATGCATGTAGAAGGGAATAGGCCCACGTCATCTATGCATGTAGCTGAAGAGAAGTCCTATACTCCTATGCATGCAGGTCACATGTAGCTTTTTTTAAGAATTCCCATCTCCTTTGCATGCACGTTAGGTGAAACTATATTTTCCCTTTTTTAACTCTCACAGTTCACATCTCCTATGCATGCACGTTAGGTCCAGCTATTTTTTTAATTCTCAGGTCACGCTATTAGGTATATGTCAATAATTACGTCAATAATTACGCAACGTGTGAACGAATCGTTTTTTCATAATGGCAATGGTGGGTAATTTTTTGACTTCAAAGATATCTAATGGCCATAAGTTTTTCATATTAAATAAATGGTCTGATATTTCTGATTATTTCAGGATTTTCTAACTTAATTATCTTTTTTAGTGAGCCCGTCAAACACTGTTTATATATAATGGTTTTTATCTATTTTTACTTTTGTTGGAGAACTCTTGTTTTGAACACTGTTGGTGAAAATTTTAGAACACATGCATGCATGAACGATGAGCAAAAAGTAAAATAACCTGTTGTAGTACAACTCAAATTTGGTCTCAACATCAGATTTAGATTTGAAAACTCTAGGCCTCACCACGGTACTGATAAAAGTGACATAAAATAGATTGAAGGTCACTGATCCAGGTTTGTGTAGCGTTCATAGCACTCGAGTAAACGTGGATCGCTCAACCAATAAGTGCCAGGCACGTGGCCCTGCTTTATTGTTCGCTGAGTGCAAATTCATCACACTTGGCAAACATTTCACGACTAAGTTTGATGGCCGGAAACTGGGGGAAGATTAGACGCTTGCCGAGTGGCGAACTCGGTGAATGTGCTTAGTGCGTAGCCTATTCAGCCCTTCGCCAAGATTCGATACTCGACAAATATCCTATCATGTCAACCCAACAAAGTATATTTTTTGCAGGATCAACATTTTATAGAATATCAATATATATTGTTCGCCACAACAATATAATCAGCATACATGAATCATTGAAGAAAATACAAGAATAATGATTTGTTCATAATGTACTCACAAAAAATGCGGACACATCAAACACACTCTGCATATCCATTACAAAAACACAATGTGCATCAAGAACAGTTATAGATACATGAGTTTGCTAGGACGAAAACCAGGCTCATGGAAAGGCATGACTAGTGTGCTATAATAGCCTGTATATCGACAATCAAAGCCATCCGCGATGTAAACCTATTAAACAAGAATAAGGACTAGTGAGCTACAAAAACACCAAAAAATGTGGTCATGACATCATTTATGAATATTATGGCCATGGCAGCAAAATAAGCCATTTCGATCATAAACGATGCAATCGCAACATAAATGATTTTTTCTCTTGCTTTAAGACTTGTTATCAAACCTGAGTCGAGTTTTTGGCGACGCCGTGGTAATACTAACAACATTGTCGAAACAACTAACATATTGTCAACCTTGTGAATATCCAATTGCAGGATTATTTGAACCACCTGACATAAGCACTATCTGTAATGGCATATTGTGGGATGTTAAGACAAGTTTATTTTATACAAAATGACTACGAAGGGCAATAATGTTTCCATGAAAAGGTTTTAAAGAGAACTCACTTGACCGAATGTTGATGGTAGAGTGAGAATGTTTGGGATTGCTGGCGGGGGTTGGTTCTGTGCAACACAAAGACGCTGCATATTTTGCTCATGAGGAAAGGTTACATATTTCAGCAGAAGGCAAATGTTATGTAATGAAACTAAGACTACAATGAGTATATTATGGGTAGGAACCTAACCATCATAGCCTCGTGTTGCGCCATTGGCGATGCATGCCACGTAGCATCACGTTCCGACATTTTTTACGCCACATATTCTGCCCTGTCGAGCGCCATGGATTGCCTCTCCTTTGCAATCTTCTACAAGAGCCTCTCTTGTGTCCTTATCGTGTCTTCCTCCCATTGCTTCCTTTCCTCTTCTAGCTGGCCCTACAGGTTGTTATCGCAATTTCATCAACGCTGCACTGCAAACATATTAAAGGAATTAATTGATGAACGAGAAACAACAAAACCTTGATTTCCGACAATGTAGTCAGTGTGTTTGAGCGATGAAAGTACCAGAGCACTAGAGCTATCAATTCGCGCTTTCTACAAAGAGAGACCGGGAGTGGAGGCCGTATCGAGGATCGTGTTGCCCATGAGATGACGTCCACTCGGCTTGCCATGACCCGCCGGCACAACCAACTCTGGATCAATGTCTCTTTCCATAACAAAAAAAACCTCCCCGCATGCCTTCTTTCCGGAATCGTTGTATTTGGCCATCTTTTTGGCAAAGTGTGGGTTCATCCACTCTTCGTCGTAACGTTCCCTTTTGGTCGACACCCACACTTGCATGGTGTTGATATTTATACCAAAATATTCTGACTGCAAAACTTGATGGGTAGAAGCCGACTGGAATACACCCCTCGATTTCCTAGTATTCTATAAGGTTCACCGAGCCTTGACGACGTGACAAGCCACCCATCATTTTTCGGCACGCCTGACATTCTCCGTGAACCTTCCTACACACTTTACTTACCTACTTATGGACGATCATCACCCAACATGGAAACATTGAGTCACACCAATAAGGAGGCACCTACACAACTAAATGCATCAAGTCATGAGTTCAATGGAATGTTAGCAATGTAATGAATAATTTGGCATGGTGTTACTTGCCTTCAAGAACTGGCCAGCTCATGGAAACCCGAGGACTGCTTATTTCTTTGTTAGATGCTTCTTGCGGTGTTCCGCATAGTATGTGATAGCGGCCTCGGTGCGCGCCTCATAGAACATACCCTTAATATGCGACTTGGCGGCATTAACGATATTCATACTTGCGTGGGTCTCAAAACCCGACTCACAGATGAAGTCATGCATGTAGCCGTGAAAAATAAGATCAAACCATGAGCTAAATAATTTGGAAGCCATAAATGTTGAGTAATTAAGTTTGATGAACTTACCCATAACTCGATCTTCACTTGTTCGGCTACGGTTCCATAGAATTTATGATCGATGTCCTCGGTATCATCCGCTACCATGTAATGTTCCCATGTCCATGTTGGCTCCTCCTTCCCCTTGTACTTTACCAAGCAGGGGAAGTATTCCCTTAGCAGAAGGCCAAGTATGCTGTTGACCATATGGGTACTCATGCGTAAGTCATTTCCAACCTTTTTTCCAGTGTGTGAAAAATGAACATATCTGTAATTTGTAGGTGTTGAAATATGCAAGGTACATAAGCTTGTAATTCATATTAGCATAGATATGCAGTTACGGTATTCCTATTGGCTCGATGACCGGTTTTACCTTGATGGGTCACTTGGGTTGTCTAGAAGCACCACACCTCCAAACTTTCAATCTGTCTTCAGTGCTGGCATCACACTGTGATTCTTCGTCACTGGAGTTCAGCTTGTATTCCGATGACATGTCGCTCTTCGCCGCCTCCTCGTCCTCCTCTGCATACATCCTTGGATGCTCGTCATCCCCATATTGAAGCCCGAACAAGTCAGGTTCCTCATTTCCCTATCCTTGACCAGAGAGCTCGTAGAGTGAAGAGACTGAGGGGTTCGGCGCGGGGAAGAGGATACTGGATAGGGTAGGGTTAGTAGTAGTGCGGGGCTAAAAACGCGCTACTTCTAAGTGGAGGCAAGGGAGGTGGGCTTGGGCTGGACACATTAGTAGCGCGGGCCATTAATGGTGCCACTATTAATTATATTAGCAGTAGTGCTGGTGTGGTACAAGTGCTGCTACTATGGCCAGCCCGTGGGCGTACGGTGTGACTCACATATTAGTAGCGTCAGTTGTATGTTAGAAATATGCCCTAGAGGCAATAAATAAAGTTATTATTATTATATTTCCTTGTTCATGATAATCGTTTATTATTCATGCTATAATTGTATTGAATGGAAACATAGATACATGTGTGGATACATAGACAACACCGTGTCCCTAGTATGCCTCTAGTGAACTAGCCTATTGATCAAAGATGGTTAAGGTTTCCTAGCCATGTACATGAGATGTCATTTGATAACGGGATCACATCATTAGGAGAATGATGTGATGGACAAGGCCCAAACTACAAACGTAGCGTATGATCGTATCAGTTTATTGCTACTGTTTTCTACATGTCAAGTATATGTTCCTATGACCATGAGATCATGCAACTCACTAACACCGGAGGAATACCTTGTGTGTATCAAACGTCGCAACGTAACTGGGTGACTATAAAGGTGCTCTACAGGTATCTTCAAGGGTGTCTATTGAGTTGGCATGGATCAAGACTGGGATTTGTTACTCCGTGTGATGGAGAGGTATCTCAGGGCCCACTCGGTAATACAACATCACAATAAGCCTTGCAAGCAATGTGACTAAGTGTTAGTCACGGGATCTTGTATTACGGAACGAGTAAAGAAACTTGCTGGTAACGAGGTTGAACTAGGTATGGAGATACCGACGATCGAATCTCGGGCAAGTAACATACCGAAGAACAAAGGGAACATCATACGGGATTAACTGAATCCTTGACATAGAGGTTCAACCGATAAAGATCTTCGTAGAATATGTAGGAACCAATATGGTCATCCAGATCCCGCTATTGGTTATTGACCATAGAGGTGTCTCGGTCATGTCTACATAGTTCTCGAACCCGCAGGGTCTGCACACTTAAGGTTTGGTGATGTTTCGGTAGTATAGAGTTGTGTATGGTGGTGACCGAAGGTTGTTCGGAGTCCTTGATGAGATCCAGGATATCACGAGGAGCTCCAAATGGTCCGGAGGTAAATATTAATATATAGGAAGTCCTATTTTGGTCGCCGAAAAAGTTTCGGGCTCATCGGTAGTGTACCGGGAGTGCCGGTAGTGTACCGGGAGACCACCGGGAGGGGTATTTCGACCCTAGAGGGTCCATGGGCTGTGGGAGAGTGAATACCAGCCCCTAGTGGGATGTTGGAACCTCCACACAAGGCCCATGCAGCTAGGGAAGAAAAGCCCAAAGGGAAACGGTGGAAAAAAGGCAAAAAAGGAGGAATCCTAGTCCTACTAGGATTGGAGGAGGAGTTCTCCTCTCCCCTCCACTTCGGCCGACTCCAAGGAGGGCATAGCCATGTGCCAAGGCCTCCTCTCCCTCCCTCCTATATATACTGGTGGTATTGGGTGTTTTGCACTTGATTTTATGGCCACGTGCTACCCGTTCCACCGGTGCATAGTTTCTCCTCTAGATCGGATTTCCGCAGTGCTTAGGCGAAGCCCTGCCGGAATTGCTCCACCACCATCGCCGGAGCGGCATCACGCTGCCGGAGAACTCTTCTACCTCTCCGCTCCCTCTTGCTGGATCAAGACGGCGGAGATCGTCATCAAGCTGCACGTGTGCTGAACGCGGAGGTGTCGTCCATTCGCCGCTAGATCGGAAGGACCGTGATCAAGGCCACGAGATGATTCGTGATTGGATCGGGGGACGGATCGTGACGAGATCACGGGACGGATCGTGACAAGATCGCGGGACAGATCGTGATTGGATCGCGGGATGCTCGGCGATTTGGATCGCGAAGACATTCGACTACACCAACCGCGTTTCTTAACGCTTCCCGCTTAGCGATCTACAAGGGTACGTAGATCCACTCTCCCTATCGTAGATGATCATCACCATGGATAGGTCTGCGTGTGCGTAGGAATTTTTTTGTTTCCCATGCAACGTTCCCCAACAGTGGCATCATGAGCTAGGTCTATGTGGCATCAGTAGCATCATCACCATAAAGAGTTTGTGGGCGTTGATGCTTAGATTGGTTCCTCCCTTGGTCGTGTTTTGGTTCAACGGTATTGTGAGATGAAGCGGCCCGGACTAACATTACTCGTATGCTTACGAGAGACCGGTTCTCTCAACTGCACTTGTTGCAAGAGATGGCTTGCGGGTGCCAGTTTCTCTCACTTTAGTTGGATCGGATACGACAAACGCGGTCTTTGAGAAGGTTGAAAAGCAACTTATGTATCACCATTGTGGTTTTGCGTAGGTGAGATTCGATCTTGCTAGATACCCTTAGCAGCCACGTAAAACATGCAACAACAATTAGAGGATGTCTAACTTGTTTTTGCAGGGTATGTTGTGATGTGATATGGACAATTACATGATGTGATATATGTGATGTATGAGAAGATCATGTGATGTATAGAAATTCACAACTTTCATGTCGGTGAGTACGGCAACCGGTAGGATCCATAGGGTTGTCTTTAATTATTGTATGACCTGCATGTCAATCATTAAGCGCTATGTAATGCTTTACTTTATCTCTAAACGGTAGCAATAGAAGTAGTAGCAGGGCTGGCGCCACAACCCCAATGGAGACACGTTGATGGAGATCAAGATGATGGAGATCATGGTGTCGTGCCGGTGACGATGGAGATCATGTCGGTGCTTTCAAGATTGAGATCTAAAGCACAAGTTCATGGCCATATCATGTCACTTATGAATTGCATGTGATGTTAATCCTTTTATGCACCTTGTTTTGCTTAGTACGACAGTAGCATTATAAGGTGATCCCTCACTTAAATTTCAAGATAAAGTGTGTTCTCCCCGAGTGTGCACTGTTGCGAAAGTTCGTCGTGTTGAGACACCACGTGATGATCGGGTGTGATAGACTCTACGTTCACATACAATGGGTGCAAGCCAGTGTTGCACGCGCAGAACACTCGGGTTAAACTTTACGAGCCTAGCATGTACAGACATGGCCTCGGAACACAAGAGACCGAAAGGTCGAACATGAGTCATATAGTAGATATGATCAACATAATGATGTTCACCATTGAAACTACCTCAACTCACGTGATGATCGGACTTGAGTTAGTGAATTTGGATCATGTGACACTCAAATGACCCGAGGGATGTCAATTTGAGTGGGAGCTTTAGTAATTTGGAAATATGCCCTAGAGGCAATAAATAAAGTTTTTATTATTATATTTCCTTGTTCATGATAATCGTTTATTATCCATGCTAGAATTGTATTAATCGGAAACTCAGATACATGTGTGGATACATAGACAATATCATGTCCATAGTAAGCCTCTAGTGAACTAGCTCGTTGATCAAAGGATGGTAAAGGTTTCCTAGCCATGGACATGAGATGTCATTTGATAATGGGATCATATCATTAGGAGAATGATATGATGGACAAGACCGAAACTACGAACGTAGCATATGATCGTGTTAGTTTATTGCTGTTGTTTTTCGCATGTCAAGTATATGTTCCTATGGCCATGAGATCATGCAACTCACTGACACCGGAGGAATGCTTTGTGTGTTTCAAACGTCGCAACCTAACTGGGTGACTATAAAGGTACTCTACAGGTATCTCCGAGGGTGTCTGTTGGGTTGGCATGGATCAAGACTGGGATTTGTTACTCCGTATGACGGAGAGGTATCTCAGGGCCCACTCGGTAATGCAACATCACAACAAGCCTTGCAAGCAATGTGACTAAAGTGTTAGCCACGGGATCTTGCATTACGGAACGAGTAAAGAGACTTGCCAGTAACGAGGTTGAACTAGGTATGGAGATACCGACGATCGAATCTCGGGCAAATAACATACCGAAGAACAAAGGGAATGTTATACGGGATTAACTGAATCCTTGACATAGAGGTTCGACCGATAAAGATCTTCGTAGAATATGTAGGAACCAATGTGGACATCCAGGTCCCTGCATTGTTTATTGACCGTAGAGGTGTCTCGGTCATGTCTACATAGTTCTCGAACCCGCAGGGTCTGCACACTTAAGGTTTGGTGACGTTTCGGTAGTATAGAGTTATGTATGGTGGTGAACGAAGTTTGTTCGGAGTCCCGGATGAGATCACGGACATCACGAGGAGCTCTGTAATGGTCCGGAGGTAAAGATTGATATATAGGAAGTCCCAGTTTGGTCGCCGGAAAAGTTTCGGGCTCATCGGTAGTGTACCGGGAGTGCCGGTAGTGTACCGGGAGACCTCCGGGAGGGGTATTTCGACCCAAGAGGCTACATGGGCTGTAGGAGGGTGAATACCAGCCCTTAGTGGTCTGGTGGAAGTTCCACAGAAAGCCCATGTGGCTGGGAAGAATATCCCAAAAGGAAAAAGGTGGAAAAAGGCAAAAAAGGGCTATATATGGAAGGAGTCCTAATCCTACTTGGAGCAAGAGGAGGACTCCTCTCCTAGCCGGCCGAATCTGGTGGGGCTTGGCCCTTGCTCTAGCCCCTCCTCCTCCTCCTCTACTCCTATATATACTAGAGGGTTTGAGGGTTTTTGCACAAGTGCTTCTTCCACGTGCAACCCTAACCTCAAGTGCATAGTTTCTCCTATAGATCGGTTTTCTGCGGTGCTTAGGCGAAGCCCTGCAGGAATAGCTCCACCACCATCGCCGGAGTGCTGTCACACTGCCGGAGAACTCTTATACCTCTCCACCCCTCTTGCTGGATCAAAAAGGCGGAGATCGTCATCAAGCTGCACGTGTGCTGAACGCGGAGGTGCCGTACGTTCGGTACTTGATCGGGACGGATCGTGATTGGATCACGGGACGCTCGGTGATTTGAATTGCGAAGACGTTCGACTACACCAACCGCGTTTCTTAATGCTTCTTCTTAGCGATCTACAAGGGTACGTAGATCCACTCTCCCTCTCGTAGATGCTTGTCACCATGGATAGATCTTGCGTGTGCGTAGGAATTTTTTTGTTTCCCATGCAATGTTCCCCAACAGTGGCATCATGAGCTAGGTCTATGGTTCGATGAGATCTCGAGTAGAACACAAATAGTTTGTGGTCGTTGATGCTTAAATTGCTTCCTCCCTTGGTCGTGTTTTGGTTCAGCGGTATTGTGGGATGAAGCGGCCCGGACCAACCTTACTTGTACGCTTACGAGAGACTGGTTCCCTCAGTTGCACTTGTTGCAAAAGATGGATAGCGGGTGTCAGTTTCTCCTACTTTAGTTGGATCGGATTCGACAAAGGCGGTCCTTGAGAAGGTTGAAAAGCAACTTATGTATCACCGTTGTGGTTTATGCGTAGGTGAGAATCGTTCTTGCTAGATACCCGTAGCAGCTAAGTAAAACATGCAACAACAATTAGAGGACGTCTAACTTGTTTTTGCAGGGTATGTTGTGATGTGATATGGCCAATTACATGATGAGATATATGTGATGTATGAGATGATCATGTGATGTATAGAATTTCACGACTTGCAAGTCGATGAGTACGACAACCGGCAGGAGCCATAGGGTTGTCTTTAATTATTGTATGACCTGCATGTCAATCATTAAGCGCTATGTAATGCTTTACTTTATCGCTAAACGGTACCAAGGTAGTAGAATCATGGTGGGCGCGACAACCCCGATGGCGACACGTTGATGGAGATCAATATGATGGAGATCATGGTGTCGTGCCGGTGATGATGGAGATCATGCCGGTGCTTTCAAGATGGAGATAAAAAAGCACAAATTCATGGCCATATCATGTCACTTATGAATTGCATGTGATGTTAATCCATTTTATGCACCTTGTTCTTCTTAGGACGTCGGTATCATTATAAGGTGATCCCTCACTTAAATTTCAAGATGAATTGTGTTCTCCCCGAGTGTGCACCGTTGTGAAAGTTCGTCGTGTCGAGACACCACGTGATGATCGGGTGTGATAGACTCTACGTTCACATACAACAGGTGCAAGCCAGTGTTGCACATGCGGAACACTCGGGTTAAACTTGACGAGCCTAGCATGTAAAGACATGGCCTCAGAACACAAGAGACCGAAAGGTCGAGCATGAATCATATAGTAGATATGATCAACATAATGATGTTCACCACTGCAACCACCTCAACTCACGTGATGATCGGACTTGAGTTGGTGAATTTGGATCATGTGACACTCAGATGACCCGAGGGATGTCAATTTGAGTGAGAGCTTTAGTAATTTGATTAACTAAACTCATTATCTTGAACAATAGTCTAAGTAACCTTTGCATATTTATGTTGTAGATCAATGGCTCGCGCAGTAGCACCCCTGAATTTTAATGCGTTCCTCGAGAAAGCTAAGTTGAAAGATGATGTAAGTAACTTTTTTGACTGGGCCCGTAATCTGATGATTGGATCGCGGACGCTCGGCGATTTGAATCTCGAAGACGTTCGACTACACCAACCGCGTTTCTTAACGCTTCCTCTTAGCGATCTACAAGGGTACGTAGATCCACTCTCCCTCTCATAGATGCTTGTCACCATGGATAGATCTTGCATGTGCATAGGAAATTTTTTGTTTCCCATGCAACGTTCCCAAACAAGATGATGGAAGTAACTTTGTTGACTGGGCCCGTAATCTGAGGATTATCCTCACGGCTTCCTAGAAATTATATGTCCTTGATGCACCGCTTGGGAACCAACCCGCAGACTTGTCATCCGAAGACGTTAAGAACGCTTGGGAGACACGTTCTGGAGATTACTCAATAGTTCGGTGTGCAATGTTGTATGGCTTAGAACCGGGACTTCAAAGACGTTTTGAACATCATGGAGCATATGAGATGTTTCAGGAGTTGAAGTTGATCTTTAAGAAGAATGACCGGATCGAAGACCTCCGATAAGTTCTATGCTTGCAAAATGGAGGAGAACGGGTCTATCAGTGAACATGTACTCAGAATGTCTGGGTACTCCACTCGTCTGGCAGAGTTGGGAATTGCCCTTCATGTAGAAGCGATCACTGACAAAGTTCTTCAATCACCGCCACCTAGTTACAAAAGCTTTGTGATGAACTATAACATGCACGGGATGAACAAATCTCTCGCCGAGCTGTTTGCGATGCTGAAAGTCGCTGAGTCTGAAATCCAAAAAGAACATCAAGTGTTGATGGTCAATAAAACCACTAGTTCCAAGAAAAATGGCAAAGGCAAAGGCAAGAAGGGTAAAACCAAGAAGGATGGCAAAGTAGTTGCTACTCCTGTAAAGAAGCCTAAGCATGGACCTAAGCCAGAGACTGAGTGCTTTCATTGCAAGGGAACTGGTCACTGGAAGCGGAACTGCCCCAAGTACCTGGCTGACAAGAAGGCAGCAAACAACAAACAAGGTATATATGATATACATGTTATTGATGTGTACCTTACTAGCTCTCGTTGTAGTGCCTGGGTATTTGATATCGGTTCGGTTGCTCACATTTGCAACTCAAAACAGGAACTACGGAATAGATGGAGGCTAGCAAAGGACGAAGTGACGATGCGCGTGGGAAATGGTTCCAAGGTTGATGTGATCGCCGTCGGCACGCTCTCTCTTCGATTACCATCGGGATTAGTAATGAACCTGAATAGTTGTTATTTAGTGCCTGCGTTAAGCATGAACATTATATCCGGATCTTGTTTATTGCGAGACAGTTACTCATTTAAATCAGAGAATAAAGGTTGTTCTATTTATATGAGTAATATCTTTTATGGTCATGCACCCAATGTTAGGGTTTTTTTCATATTGAATCTTGATAGTGATGACACACATGTTCATAACATTGATGCCAAAAGATGTAGAGTTGATAATGATAGTATCACTTTCTTGTGGCACTGCCGTTTAGGTCATTCGTGTAAAACGCATGAGGAAGCTCCATGCTGATGGACTTTTGGAGTCACTTGATTTTGAATCACTTGACACATGTAAACCATGCCTCATGGGCAAGATGACTAAAACGCCGTTCTCTAGAACAATGGAACGGGCAAGTGACTTATTGGAAATCATACATACAGATGTGTGCGGTCCAATGAATGTTACAGCGCGCGGTGGATATCGTTATTTTCTCACCTTCACTGATGACTTAAGTAGATATGGATATATTTACTTAATGAAACACAAGTCTGAAACGTTTGAAAAGTTCAAGCAATTTCAGAGTGAAGTTGAGAATCATCATAACAAGAAGATTAAATTCCTGCGATCTGATCGAGGAGGTGAATATCCGAGTTATGAGTTTGGCAGTCACTTAAGACAGTGTGGAATTGTTTCACAGTTGACATCGCCCGGAACACCATAGCGTAATGGTGTGCCCGAACGTCGTAATCGAACCTTATTAGATATGGTACGTTCTATGATGTCTCTTGCTGATTTGCCACTATCGTTTTGGGGTTTTGCATTGGAGACAGTTGCATTCACTTTAAATAGGGCACCATCGAAATCCGTTGAGATGACGCCATATGAACTGTGGTTTGGCAAGAGGCCAAAGTTGTCGTTTCTTATAGTTTGGGGATGTGATGCTTATGTCAAAAAGCTTCAGCCTGAAAAACTGGAACCCAAAGCGGAGAAATGCGTCTTCATAGGATACCTGAAGAGACAGTCAGGTATACCTTCTATCTGAGATCCAAAGTCAAAGTGTTTGTCGCTAAGAACGGAACATTTCTTGAGAAAGAGTTTCTCTCGAAAGAATTGAGTGGGAAGAAAATAGAGCTTGATGAGGTTGTTGAACCTCTACTTCTACCAGAGAGTAGCGCAGCGCAGAAAGATGTTTCTGTGGAGCCTACGACGGTTAAACAAGAAGTTAATGATGATGATCATGAAGCTTCGGATCAAGTTACTAATGAACCTCGTAGGTCGACAAGGACGCGTACTACTCCTGAGTGGTACGGCAATCCTGTCTTGGAGGTCATGTTGTTAGACAACAATGAACCTACGAGCTATGAAGGAGCGGTGATGGGCCCGGATTCCGAGAAATGGTTAGAGGCCATGAAATCCGAGATGGGATCCATGTATGAAAACAAAGTATGTACTTTGGAAGTATTACCTGAAGGGCGAAAGGCCATTCAGAACAAATGGATCTTTAAGAAGAAGACAGACGCGGATGGTAATGTCACCGTCTATAAAGCTCGACTTGTGGCAAAGGGTTTTTCACAAGTTCAAGGAGTTGACTACGATGAGACCTTCTCACCAGTAGCGATGCTTAAGTCTGTCAGAATCATGTAGGCGATAGCTGCTTATTTCGACTATGAAATTTGGCAGATGGATGTCAAAATAGCGTTCCTCAATGGTTTCCTTGAGGAAGAGTTGTATATGATGCAACCAGAAGGTTTTGTCGATCCAGAGAATGCTGACAAAGTTTGCAAACTCCAGCGATCCATTTATGGACTGGTGCAAGCATCTCAGAGTTGGAATAAGCGCTTCGATGAGGTGATCAAAGCGTTTGGGTCTATACAAGTTTATGGAGAAGCTTGTATTTACAAAAAAGTGAGTGGGAGCTCTATAGCGTTTCTAATATTATATGTGGATGACATATTGCTGATTGGAAACAGTATAGAAATGCTGGAAAGCGTGAAGGAATATTTGAACAAGAGTTTTTCAATGAAGGACCTAGGAGAAGCTGCTTTCGTATTCGGCATTAAGATCTATAGAGATAGATCGAAACACTTAATAGCACTTTCACAGAGCACATACCTTGATAAAGTTTTGAAGAAGTTCAAAATGGATCAGTCCAAGAAGGGGTTCTTGCCTGTGTTACAAGGTATGAAGTTGAGTAAGAGTCAATGCCCAGTGACTGCAGAAGATAAAGAAAAGATGAGTGTCATCCCCTATGCTTCAGCCATATGCTCTATCATGTATGCAATGCTGTGCACAAGACCCGATGTCAGCCTTGCCATAAGTATGGCTGGAAGGTTTCAAAGTGATCCTGGAATGGAGCACTGGCAAGCGGTCAGGAATATCCTTAAGTACCTAAAAAGGACTAAGGAAATGTTTCTCGTGTATGGAGGTGATGAAGAGCTCGTCGTAAAGGGTTACGTCGATGCAAGCTTTGACACTGATCCGGATGACTCTGAGTCGCATACCGGATACGTATTTATTCTAAACGGGGGAGCAGTAAGCTGGTGCAGTTCCAAGCAAAGCGTGGTAGCTGATTCTACGTGCGAAGCGGAATACATCGCAACCTCGGAGGCGGCGAAGGAAGGTGTCTGGATGAAGCAGTTCATGACAGATCTTGGAGTAGTGCCGAGTGCACTGGATCCCATGACCCTGTTCTGTGACAACACTGGTGCCATTGCTCTAGCCAAGGAACCAAGGTTTCACAAGAGGACCAGACATATAAAGCGACGCTTCAACTCCATCCGATATTACATCGAGGAGAAGGGCATAAATATTTGCAAAGTGCACACGGATCTGAATGTTGCAGACCCATTGACTAAACCTCTTCCAAAAGCTAAACATGATCAACACCAGAACTGCATGGGTGTTCGATTCATTACAATGTAAATCACATAGTGATGTGAGCTAAATTATTGACTCTAGTGCAAGTAGAAGACTGTTGTAAATATGCCCTAGAGGCAATAAATAAAGTGTTTATTATTATATTTCCTTGTTCATGATAATCATTTATTATCCATGCTAGAATTTTATTAATCGGAAACTCCGATACATGTGTGGATACATAGACAACACCGTGTCCCTAGTAAACCTCTAGTGAACTAGATCGTTTATCAAAGGATGGTAAAGGTTTCCTAGCCATGGACGTGAGATGTCATTTGATAACGAGATCATATAATTAGGAGAATGATATGATGGACAAGAGCCAAACTACAAACGTAGCATATGATCATGTCAGTTTATTGCTGCTGTTT
Source organism: Hordeum marinum (assembly GCA_022496015.1). Taxonomy (NCBI): domain Eukaryota; kingdom Viridiplantae; phylum Streptophyta; class Magnoliopsida; order Poales; family Poaceae; genus Hordeum; species Hordeum marinum. The sequence goes on along the minus strand of CM039672.1, from coordinate 2,643,363 downwards.
TCCGCATGTCAAGTATATGTTCCTATGACCATGAGATCATGCAACTCACTGACACCGGCGGAGTGCTTTGTGTGTATCAAACATCGCAACGTAACTGGGTGACTATAAAGGTACTCTATAGGTATCTCCGAGGGTGTCTGTTGGGTTGGCATGGATCAAGACTGGGATTTGTTACTCCGTGTGACGGAGAGGTATCTCAGGGCCCACTCGGTAATGCAACATCACAACAAGCCTTGCAAGCAATGTGACTAAAGTGTTAGCCACGGGATCTTGAATTAGGGAACGAGTAAAGAGACTTGCCGGTAACGAGGTTGAACTAGGTATGGAGATACTAACGATCGAATCTCGGGCAAATAACATACCGAAGAACAAAGGGAACGTTATACGGGATTAACTGAATCCTTGACATAGAGGTTCGACCGATAAAGATCTTCGTAGAATATGTAGGAACCAATGTGGACATCCAGGTCCCTGCATTGTTTATTGACCGTAGAGGTGTCTCGGTCATGTCTACATAGTTCTCGAACCCGCAAGGTCTGCACACTTAAGGTTTGGTGACATTTCGGTAGTATAGAGTTATGTATGATGGTGACCGAAGTTTTTTCGGAGTCCCGGATGAGATCCCGGACGTCACGAGGAGCTCTGTAATGGTCCAGAGGTAAGGATTGATATATAGGAAGTCCCAGTTTGGTCGCTGAAAAAGTTTTGGGCTCATCGGTAGTTTACCGGGAGTGCGTGTAGTGTACCGGGAGACCTCTGGGAGGGGTATTTCGACCCAAGAGGCTACATGGGCTGTAGGAGGGTGAATACCAGCCCTTAGTGGGCTGGTGGAAGTCCCACACAAAGCCCATGTGGCTGGGAAGAAAATCCCAAAAGGAAAAAGGTGGAAAAAGCCAAAAAAGGGCTATATATGGAAGGAGTCCTAATCCTACTTGGAGCAAGAGGAGGAGGACTCCTCTCCTAGCCGGCCGAATCTGGTGGGGTTTGGCCCTTGCGCTAGCCCCTCCTCCTCCTCCTCTCCTCCTATATATACTAGAGGGTTTGAGGGTTTTTGCACAAGTGCTTCTTCCACGTGCAACCCTAACCTCCAGTGCATAGTTTCTCCTCTAGATCGGTTTTCTACGGTGCTTAGGCGAAGCCCTGCAGGAATAGCTCCACCACCATCGCCGGAGCGCCGTCACGCTGCCGGAGAACTCTTCTACCTCTCCACCCCTCTTGTTGGATCAAGAAGGCGGAGATCGTCATCAAGCTGCACGTGTGCTGAACATGGAGTTGCCGTACGTTCGGTACTTGATCGGGACGGATCGTGATTGGATCGCAGGACGCTCGACGATTTGAATTGCGAAGACATTCGACTACACCAACCGCATTTCTTAACGCTTCCGCTTAGCGATCTACAAGGGTACGTAGATCCACTCTCCCTCTCGTAGATGCTTGTCACCATGGATAGATCTTGCGTGTGCGTAGGAAAAGTTTTGTTTCCCATGCAACGTTCTCCAACAAGATGATGGAAGTAACTTTGTTGACTGGGCCTGTAATCTGAGGATTATCCTCACGGCTTCCTAGAAATTATATGTCCTTGATGCACCGCTCGGTAACCAACCCGCAGACTTGTCATCCGAAGACGTTAAGAACGCTTGGGAGACACGTTCTAGAGATTACTCAATAGTTCAGTGTGCAATATTGCATGGCTTAGAACCGGGACTTCAAAGACGTTTTGAACGTCATGGAGCATATAAGATGTTCCAGTAGTTGAAGTTCATCTTTGAGAAGAATGCCCAGATCGAGAGGTATGAGACCTCCGATAAGTTCTATGCTTGCAAAATGGAGGAGAACGGGTCTATCAGTGAACATGTACTTAGAATGTCTGGGGTACTCGAATTGTCTGGCTGAGTTGGGAATTGCCCTTTGAGTAGAGGCGATCACTGACAGAGTTCTTCAATCACTGCCACCTAGTTACAAAAGCTTTGTGATGAACTATAACATGCACGGGATGAACAAGTCTCTCGCCGAGCTATTTGCGATGCTAAAAGTCGCTGAGTCTGAAATCCAGAAAGAACATCAAGTGTTGGTGGTCAATAAAACCACTAGTTACAATCTGATCGAGGAGGTGAATATCTGAGTTATGAGTTTGGCAGTCACTTAAGACAGTGTGGAATTGTTTCACAGTTGACACCGCCCGGAACACCACAGCGTAACGGTGTGTCCGAACGTCGTAATCGAACCTTATTAGATATGGTGCGTTCTATGATGTCTCTTGCTGATTTGCCACTATCGTTTTGGGGTTTTGCATTAGAGACAACTGCATTCACTTTAAATAGGGCACCATCAAAATCCATTGAGACGACTCCATATGAACTATGGTTTGGCAAGAGGCCAAAGTTGTCGTTTCTTAAAGTTTGGGGATGTGATGCTTATGTCAAAAAGCTTCAGCCTGAAAAGCTGGAACCCAAAGCGGAGAAATGCGTCTTCATAGGATACCCGAAAGAGATAGTCGGGTATACCTTCTATCTCAGATCCGAAGGCAAAGTGTTTGCCGCTAAGAACGGAACAGTTCTTGAGAAAGAGTTTCTCTCGAAAGGATTGAGTGGGAGGAAAATAGAGCTTGATGAGGTTGTTAAACCTTTACTTCAACCAGAGAGTAGCACAGCGCAGAAAGATATTTCTGTAGAGCCTACGACGATTGAAGAAGAAGTTAATGATGATGATCATGAAGCTTCGGATCAAGTTACTAATGAACCTCGTAGGTCGACAAGGACGCGTACTACTCCTGGGTGGTACGACAACCCTGTCTTGGAGGTCATGTTGTTGGACAACAATGAACCTACGAGCTATGAAGGAGCGGTGATTGGCACGGATTCTGAGAAATGGTTAGAAGCATGAAATCCGAGATGGGATCCATGTATGAAAACAAAGTATGGACTTTGGAAGTATTACCTGAAGGGCGAAAGGCCATTCAGAACAGATGGATCTTTAAGAAGAAGACGGACGCGGACGGTAATGTCACCGTCTATAAAGATCGACTTGTGGCAAAGGGTTTTTCACAAGTTCAAGGAGTTGACTACGATGAGACCTTCTCACCCCGTAGCGATGCTTAAGTCTGTCCAAATCATGTTGGCAATAGCTCCTTATTTTGACTATGAAATTTGGCAGATGGAAGTCAAAACAGCGTCCCTCAACGGTTTCCTTGAGGAAGAGTTGTATATGATACAACCAGAAGGTTTTGTCGATCCAGAGAATGCTGACAAAGTTTGGAAACTTCAGCGATCCATTTATGGGTTGGTGCAAGCATCTCGGAGTTGGAATAAGCGCTTTGATGAGGTAATCAAAGCGTTTGAGTTTATACAAGTTTATGGAGAAGCTTGTATTTACAAGAAAGTGAGTGGGAGCTCTATAGCGTTTCTAATATTATATGTGGATGACATATTGCTGATTGGAAACGATATAGAAATGCTGAAAAGCGTGAAGGAATATTTGAACAAGAGTTTTTCAATGAAGGACCTAGGAGAAGCTGCTTTCATATTCGGCATTAAGATTTACAGAGATAGATCGAGACGCTTAATAGCACTTTCACAGAGCACATACCTTGATAAAGTTTTGAAGAAGTTCAAAATGGATCAGTCCAAGAAGGGGTTCTTGCCTGTGTTACAAGGTGTGAAGTTGAGTAAGACTCAATGCCCAGTAACTGCAGAAGATAGAGAAAAGATGAGTGTCATCCCCTATGCTTGAGCCATTGGCTCTATCATGTATGCAATGCTGTGCACAAGACCCGATGTCAGCCTTGCCATAAGTATGGCCGGAAAGTTTCAAAGTGATCCTGGAATGGAGCACTGGCAAGCGATCAAGAATATCCTTAAGTATCTGAAAAGGACTAAGGAAATGTTTCTCATTTATGGAGGTGATGAAGAGCTCCTCGTAAAGGGTTACGTCGATGCAAGCTTTGACACTGATCCGGATGACTCTAAGTCGCAAACCTGATACGTATTTATTCTCAACGGGGGCGCGGTAAGCTGGTGTAGTTCAAAGCAAAGAAGGTGTCTGGATGAAGCAGTTCATGACATATTTTGGAGTAGTGTCCAGTGCACTGAATCCAATGAGCCTATTCTGTGACAACACTGGTGCCATTGCTCTGGCCAAGGAACCAAGCTTTCACAAGAGGACTAGACACATAAAGCGACGCTTCAACTCCATCCGACATTACATCGAGGATAAGGACACAAATATTTGCAAAGTACACACGGGTCTGAATGTTGCAGACCCGTTAACTAAACCTCTTCCAAGAGCTAAACATGATCAACACCAGAACCGCATGGGTGTTCGATTCATTACAATGTAAATCACATAGTGATGTGAACTAGATTATTGACTCTAGTGCAAGTGGGAGACTATTGGAAATATGCCCTAGAGGCAATAAATAAAGTGTTTTATTATTATATTTCCTTGTTCATGATAATCGTTTATTATTCATGCTATAATTGTATTGAATGGAAACATAGATACATGTGTGGATACATAGACAACACCGTGTCCCTAGTATGCCTCTAGTGAACTAGCCTGTTGATCAAAGATGGTTAAGGTTTCCTAGCCATGGACATGAGATGTCATTTGATAACGGGATCACATCATTAGGAGAATGATGTGATGGACAAGACCCAAACTACAAATGTAGTGTATGATCGTGTCAGTTTATTGCTACTGTTTTCTGCATGTCAAGTATATGTTCCTATGACCATGAGATTATGCAACTCACTGACACCGGAGGAATACCTTGTGTTTATCAAACGTCGCAACGTAACTGGGTGACTATAAAGGTGCTCTACAGGTATCTCCGAGGTGTCTGTTGAGTTGGCATGGATCAAGACTGGGATTTGTTACTCCGTGTGACAAAGAGGTATCTCAGAGCCCACTCGGTAATACAACATCACAACAAGCCTTGCAAGCAATGTGACTAAGTGGTAGTCACGGGATCTTGTATTACGGAACGAGTAAAGAGACTTGCCGGTAACGAGGTTGAGCTACGTATGGAGTTACCGACGATCGAATCTCGGGCAAGTAACATACCGAAGAACAAAGGGAACATCATACGAGATTAACTGAATCCTTGACATAGAGGTTCAACCGATAAAGATCTTCGTAGAATATGTAGGAACCAATATGGTCATCCAGGTCCCGCTATTGGTTATTGACCATAGAGGTGTCTCGGTCATGTCTACATAGTTCTCGAACCCGCAGGGTCTTCACACTTAAGGTTTGGTGACGTTTCGGTAGTATAGAGTTGTGTATGGTGGTGACCGAAGGTTGTTCGGAGTGCCGGATGAGATCTAGGATATGACGAGGAGCTCCGGACTGGTCTGGAGGTAAAGATTCATATATAGGAAGTCATGTTTTGGTCGCCGGAAATGTTTCGGGCTCATCGGTAGTGTACTGGCAGTGCCGGTAGTGTACCGGGAGACCACCGGGAGGGGTATTTCGATCCTAGAGGGTCCATGGGCTGTGGCAGAGTTAATACCCGCCCTTAGTGGGCTGGTGGAACCTCCACACAAGGCCCATGCAGCTAGGGAAGAAAAGCCCAAAGGGAAAAGGTGGAAAATGGCAAAAAAAAAGGAGGAATCCTAGTCCTACTAGGATTGGAGGAGGAGTCCTCCTCTCCTGTCCACTTCGGCCGATTCCAAGGAAGGCCCAGCCCCGTGCCAAGGCCTCCTTTCCCTCCCTCCTATATATACTGGTGGTATTGGGTGTTTTGCATTTGATTTTACGGCCACGTGCTACCCGTTCCACCAGTGCATAGTTTCTCCTCTAGATCGGATTTCCGCAGTGCTTAGGCGAAACCCTGCCGGAATTGCTCCACCACCATCGCCGGAGCGCCGTCGCTGCTGGAGAACTCTTCTACCTCTCTGCTCCCTCTTGCTGGATCAAGACGACGGAGATCGTCATCAAGCTGCACGTGTGCTGAACGCGGAGGTGCCATCCGTTCGGCGCTAGATCGGAAGGACCGTGATCAAGGCCACGAGACGATTCGTGATTGGATCGCGGGACGGATCGTGACGAGATCGCGGGACGGATCGTGATTAGATCGCGGGACGGATCGTGATTGGATCGCGGGACGCTCGGCGATTTGGATTGCGAAGACGTTCGACTACACCAACCGCATTTCTTAACGCTTCCCGCTTAGCGATCTACAAGGTTATGTAGATCCACTCTCCCTCTTGTAGATGCTCATCACCATGGATAGGTCTGCGTGTGCGTAGGAAATTTTTTGTTTTCCATGCAACGTTTCCCAACATTGTAATGCCAGGTGCTACTGCTATAATTACGAGTAGCGACTTTTAACTCCCGACGTTACTACTAATTAACAGTAGCGTTGGGCTTTTAAGACGCGCTCTACCTATAAGATATTTCCTAGCTGTGTATTATTATTATTATTATTATTATTATTATTATTATTATTTTTATTATTATTATTATTACTATTATTGTTGTTGTTGTTGTTGTTGTTGTTGTTGTTGTTGTTATGAATCAAAGTGGTCTAGGGGAAGTGAAGGGAAAATAAACAAACTTAAAGGATCATTATTGTTCGAAGCCAACGAAAAACAAAGCATGCTATACAAAATAATGCCGCATCTGAAAAATATGCTTTTAATGTGCTATAACATGCTATAAAGTGTGATTAGCGAGACATTGTATACTGATTAATTTAGCGAGACGATTATCTACATGCTATAGCGCGCTAATTTATCACGTGTTCCAGACAGGAGCACGTCTGATTATTATTAACTAACTTGTCCGAACATTGTTGTCTCGCCAGAGTAGAGACCATGCATGCTATAATATTTGAGACTGAGCGCAGAGTTAAGGAGCCTCTAGGCCGAAATTTGGATTCCCTTCTTCATATTATTATTATTATTATTATTATTATTATTATTATTATTATTATTATTATTATTACAATTACTACTACTACTATTACTAGTATTATTATTGTTATATTATTAAAAAGTAAACATGGACCTGCGACGAAGCAAAGTAGAAAAAGTTAAATGCGGTTTTAAACAATATTAAAAGGTGGACTCAGGACCATAGTTTCACTGCTGGCATCTCTCCAAAAAGATAAAGCACTATTGGGTGAACAAATTACACTTGGACATCGATTAAATTGTACTTATTTTTACTAATTATCATTATGATTGTTCCAGGCAATATTTCATATTGGAATTATGTTCAAGGTATATAGACCGTACAACTGACACTACATGTACAACTAATACTCCACTAAGAGATCGCTTTTATGGTTGCGTCTTTATGTATTAAGAAAAAAACAAAGTATTGCTTTAATCATGATGACATAATGTAAACAGTAAAAATTATCATCCAATTGTGACAAACAAACCATTGATTTAGCAGCAACAATACACTGAACATCTTGCCCTTACTGTCACCAGGGGATAAATTTTTGCAAGGTTGAGCCGACTATCATACACAAACTTCCTGTTGGAGATCTAAACACAAACTTGAGCAAAATTTCCTGCCGGCAATGTATACAAGTTCGGCTCGATCCTCTTTGGTGCCGATCTCTGGCGGTCAGTTTTAGAAATAGTTTCGTGCCGGGACACATTAGTCATTAGTTCCGTAAGGGACAGATTTGGCAAAGAAAATACTCCCTCTGTCATGTTTTAAAAGGCATGCTTGAAAATTCTCTGGGACCTAGGTGGTTATTGATTGGCTGTGAGATGAGCTGAAAAATAGCATTCACACTACCCATGCATATAGGAGTAGTATAACGGAGTACTAATTAGCTACTAGGAGTAAATGCAATGCGTTCTAAACCTTGTCTATTCTAAAAACGCATGTAAATTTAACTGTGCCTTCTAAACCGTGACGGCAGGAGTATATAGTTCACTAGCCTAGCCCATGACACTTCTTGCCGACGCACATCATGTTGTCTAAGCCCATGTTTTGCTGTACTCCCGCAACCGCTAAACCCGTTGACGCAATTTCGCCTATGGTTTTGATCACAAAACAAATTTCCATTGATTATCATGCATACCGCTTCTATATCTGGCTTGAAGATGATCTATATTCTACATAAAAAATCTGCAATCTTCAAATCTTACTCTCATGCCACTTGTTACAGACGAAGAAGCACAATTGATCATATGAGGTGGAGCAATAAAAGACGACTACAGATTTGTTAAAGATATTTGGTGATGTTGTCTACGCCCAGGGCTCCTTAATTCAACGACGACAAAAGCCCGACGAGATTAGCAGACGCATCTCGACCACAACGCCGCGGCCGGTCAGGCAACCCCATCCAGGGGCACCAGACCGCCCCCCTTTTTTTTATCTTGTTTCTAACTTACTATCTTTAGTCTAGAATATTTCGAGTTACATGTGTGGATGAAGATGCCCCAAAAAATTGATTCCATTAAGGGAAAGAAGGTTTTGCCTATACTTTGCTAAAGATAGGTACCTGAGCTCCAAACTCTGGTGGCAATCAAAATTACTGTATCCAAATTATGATACATTTTCTCATATGAATTCTGCTGATAAAACTTTTTCAAGAAATAATGTAGCACCTATGAACATCATGGACCGCTTTTTAAATACGTAGTACAACAATATTTATTTATATTTTCGCATGATACTCCAGTTCCTAGGGATGTCATGGGTCTCCATATATACCCACCAAACCATAGGGATTTCATCTATCAGGGGGTGGGGATGGTCAAAAACCTTCCCGATGGGGATATTTACTCCCCATAGGGTACAACGGCTATGTGGGTGTGGTATCCTACTCCCCAGACCCGGTTCCCATAGGGGACAAGATTTCTAGATATGACGTATGGCCATGTATATTTCTATGTATATACATTACAACCAATCAAAAAAACCCACAAACAAATTCACAAAACAACGAAAGCCCTAAGAAAATTTAACCCTACCTCACGTCCTGATGTCAGAAAAAGTCTAGGTTTAAACTATTCAATATTTCGTGTAGGAAACAAGCTCGTTATGGCTTGTTATTGTTGGAAATATGCCCTAGAGGCAATAAATAAAGTGTTTATTATTGCATTTTCTTGTTCATGATAATCGTTTATTATCCATGCTAGAATTGTATTAATTGGAAACATGGATACATGTGTGGATACATAGACAAAACACTATGTCCCTAGTATACCTCTAGTGAACTAGCTCGTTGATCAAAGGATGGTTAAAGGTTTCTAGCCATGGACATGAGATCTCATTTGATAACGGGATCACATCATTAGGGGAATGATGAGATGGACAAGACCCAAATTACAAACGTAGCATATGATCGTGTCAGTTTATTGCTGCTGTTTTCCGCATGTCAAGTATATGTTCCTATGACCATGAGATCATGCAACTCACTGACACCGGAGGAATACTTTGTGTGTATCAAACGTCGCAACGTAACTGGGTGACTATAAAGGTGCACTACAGGTATCTCCGAGGGTGTCTGTTGGGTTGGCATGGATCGAGACTGGGATTTGTTACTCCGTGTGACGGAGAGGTATCAGCCTTGCCATAAGTATGGCTGGAAGGTTTCAAAGTGATCTTGGAATGGAGGACTGGCAAGCGGTCAAGAATATCCTTAAGTACCTTAACAGGACTAAGGACATGTTTCTCATTTATGGAGGTGATGAAGAGCTCGTCGTAAAGGGTTACATCGATGCAAGCTTTGACACTGATCCGGACGACTCTAAGTCGCAAACCGGATACGTATTTATTCTTAACGGGGGAGCGGTAAGCTGGTGCAGTTCCAAACAAAGCGTGCTAGCTGATTCTATGTGCGAAGCGGAGTACATCGCAGCCTCGGAGGCGGCGAAGGAAGGTGTCTGGATGAAGCAGTTCATGACAGATCCCGAAGTAGTGCCCAGTGCACTGAATCCGATGAGCCTGTTCTGTGACAACACTGGTGCCATTGCTCTAGCCAAGGAACCAAGGTTTCACAAGAGGACCAGACATATAAAGCGACGCTTCAACTCCATCCAGTATTACATCGAGGAGAAGGATATAAATATTTGCAAGGTGCACACGGATCTGAATGTTGCAGACCCGTTGACTAAACCACTTCCGAGAGCTAAACATGATCAACACCAGGACTGTATGGTTGTTTGATTCATTACAATGTAAATCACATAGTGATGTGAGCTAGATTATTGACTCTAGTGCAAGTGGGAGAATGTTGGAAATATGCCCTAGAGGCAATAAATAAAGTGTTTATTATTGCATTTCCTTCTTGATGATAATCGTTTATTTTCCATGCTAGAATTCTATTAATTGGAAACACGGATACATGTGTGGATACATAGACAAAACACTATGTCCCTAGTATACCTCTAGTGAACTAGCTCGTTGATCAAAGGATGGTTAATGTATCCTAGCCATGGACATGAGATGTCATTTGATAACGGGATCACATCATTAGGGGAATGATGAGATGGACAAGACCCAAATTACAAACGTAGCCTATGATCGTGTCAGTTTATTGCTGCTGTTTTCCGCATGTCAAGTATATGTTCCTATGACCATGAGATCATGCAACTTACTGACACCGGAGGAATACTTTGTGTGTATCAAACGTCGCAACATAACTGGGTGACTATAAAGGTGCACTACAGGTATCTCCGAGGGTGTCTGTTGGGTTGGCATGGATCAAGACTGGGATTTGTTACTCCGTGTGACAGAGAGGTATCTCAGGGCCCACTCGGTAATGCAAGATCACAAACAAGCCTTCCAAGTAATGTGGCTAAGTGTTGGTCACGGGATCTTATATTATGGAACGAGTAAAGAGACTTGCCGGCAATGAGGTTGAACTAGGTATTGGGGTACCGACGATCGAATCTCGGGCAAGTGACATACCGAAGAACAAAGGGAACGTTATACGGGATTAACTGAATCCTTGACATAGAGGTTCGACCGATAAATATCTTCGTAGAATATGTAGGAACCAATGTGGACATCCAGGTCCCGCCATTGGTTATTGACCGTAGAGGTGTCTCGGTCATGTCTACACAGTTCTCGAACCCGCAGGGTCTGCACACTTAAGGTTTGGTGACGTTTCGGTAGTATAGAGTTATGTATGATGGTGATCGAATATTGTTCGGAGTCCCGGATGAGATCCCGGACGTCACGAGGAGCTCCGGAATGGTTCGGAGGTAAAGATTCATATATAGGAAGTCCCAGTTTGGTCGCCGGAAAAGTTTCGGGCTCATCGGTAGTGTACCGGGAGTGCCGGTAGTGTACCGGGAGGCATCCGGGAGGGGTATTTGGACCCCAAGAGGTCCATGGGTGGTGGGAGAATAATAACCAGCCCTTAGTGGGCTGGGGAAACAACCACAAAGGCCCACGGCGCAGGAGGAGAAAGTCCTAAAGGAAAAAGTGGAAAATCAGCCAATAGGAAGCAATCGTAGTCCAACTAGGATTGGAGGAAGGAGTGGGACTCCAGAGGAGTATTTCGACCCCAGAGGGTCCATGGGCTGTGGAGAGTGATAACCAGCCCTTAGTGGGCTGGAGAAACAGCCACAAAAAGGCCCATGGCGTAGAAGATAAAATGGCTAAAGAAAAAGTGGAAAAAGGGCCAATAGGGAGCAATTCTAGTCCAACTAGGATTGGAGGAGGAGTGGGACTCCTCCCCCTTGGCCGGCCAACTCCTAGGAGGCCTTGGCCTTGCGCCAAGGCTGCCTCTCCCTCCCTTCTTTATATACTAGTGGATTAGGTGCTTTTTGGACAGAATTTACGGCCACGTGCTACCCGTTCCACCGGTGCTCCCCTAGATCGTAGTTCCGCAGTGCTTAGGCGAAGCCCTGCCGGAATTGCTCCACCACCATCGCCGGAGCGCCATCGCGCTGCCGGTGGACTCTTCCTCCTCTCCACTTCCTCTTGCTGGACCAAGACGGTGGAGATCGTCATCAAGCTGCATGTGTGCTGAACGCGGAGGTGCCGTCCGTTCGGTACTAGATCGGAAGGACCGTGATCAAGGCCACGAGACGGATCGTGATGAGTTCGCGGGATGGATCGTGACGTGATCGCGAGACGGATCGTGATGAGTTCGCGAGACGGATTGGGATCCGTTCACGGTACGGATCGTGATGAGATCGCGGGACGGATCGTGATGAGATCGCGTGACGCTTGGCGATTTGCATCGCGAAGATGTTCGACTACACCAACCGCGTTTCTTAACGCTTCCCGCTTAGCAATCTACAAGGGTATGTAGATTCACTCTTCCTGTCGTAGATGCTCATCACCATGGATAGGTTTGCGTGTGCGTAGGGAATTTTTTGTTTCCCATGCAACGTTCCCCAACAGTTATATGTTAAATAATGGTGCATAAAACATATTATAGTCACCTCTCACTATTAGTGCATCACGCCTTTCTGAAATTCACATGTATATATGTTGATTGTAGTCTACCATATAATATATATGACAATTTGTTCATGGGGATGGTGACACTTGTGGGCCCGTTCACCAGTGGGGCATGGGTGTGGGGAAATTTCATCCCCGATCATGTAAATAGGGATGGGGATGGTATGATCGAGAATGGATGGGGATGTTCTAGTGGTCCCCATAGGGGATTGCCCCCATTGCCATCCCTAACGGTTCTCATGTAACTTGCAGAATTGTTCAATATATTTTTCTTTCTTGCATAGAAGGAAAAGTCAAGGGAGCTGATTTTCTCCACGTGAGTACGTGTGCACCGGGTTGATTTGAAATAGTAAAAGCATTCATGCGTAAGTTGACAAAAGTTGTTAAAAAATCCTGGATATTATTGGATGTATGGACATATACAATTTCAACTATGAGCTCAATTGTTTGAGGTTTGTGCATTTTGCTCCAAGATATATAAAGAGATAAAAGGAGTGGATTAAATAAAAGAATGTAAAGTGAAGACCATATGAGGAAATTTGTAGTAATATGAATCCGCATGGAAGCCTAAGTAGGCAAGACATCACATTGATCAAGAAATGAAAATGATAATGTGAGTCAGTGATGACATATAAATATATATATATATATATATATATATATATATATATATATATATATATATATATATAGTTCAGATCTGAGGCATTCATGTTTAGCATCAAATTCTAAGGAGAAATTTCGTCAAGTTGTCTATTGATACAGTATATCAAGATATAGTGGGAGTGGACGAGAGACAAACGATATCCATCAATAGCCTAATACATTTAACAAATTAAATAAATCCACCTAAATATGACTCCCGGACTTGTGTTTCAGCTATATTATATTTTAATGGCATGCATTTAATCACTTCTGAATTAAACTGAATAATACTCCCTCCGGTCCTTTTTAGTCTGCATATTAGCTTTGTCCGAAGTCAAAATATCTTTACTTTGACCAAACTTGTAGAAATATGTATCAACATTCATAATGCCAAATTAATATAGTTAAATTCATCACGAAATGTAGTTTCATGGAATGTATATTTGATATTGTAGATATTGATATTTCTCAATATATATTTGGTTAAACTTTGTAAAGTTTGACTTGACATAAATCTAATATGCGGAGTAAAAGGAACGGAAGGGAGTAGTTGATCTGGAGGCCAAATAACAAAAACCGAAAACAGTCCCAAACATGTTAATCTAGCCGTGAACATACGTGGTCAAGTGAGCTACTAGGTTTATTTGATGACATCTAGTAACGGGAACAATATTTGATGCCGTCAGATTAGAAACTTAATTATGCGGTGGGATCAACATTGATTCTAATGGTAGCAGCCTACTGAGCCTACATGCACATTAAGAGGCGTATGTCGACAAGGCCTCTAGGTAGGCGCACCCCAAATATAGCACGAGATGTCGTCGCCATCCATATTCGGTCCCTGGCATGCATGTCTGATTGCGTCCGGCGGTAGGTACATTTGTAGGCAGGCCACGTTAATTTTGCAAATTAGCCTATGGTTGGATGGTTAGAGTGACTGTGGTATCTCCAGCCCACCAGGGTTCAAATCCTGGTGCTTGCATTATTTCTGGATTTATTTAACAATTTTCGGTGATGTGCATTCTGTAGGAGGAGACGTTCACGTCAATTACATAGGGATAGGGTGTACGTGTGTGCGTTCACAGGGATGAGTGTATGTGTGTATATGAAAGCTTGTTTTTGTACTGTGTTAAAAAAAGGCCACATTCATTTGCATCTAGGAGTGAGTAGAGGGTCTCTAGCTAGAAAATCATATTGCACCAATAATATATTTTGGGATATATGTTAGAGAGAATTCCTGATTTAACTAAATGTGCATTAGATATTATATTTTTAAATATAAGTTAGAGATAATTCCTTATTTAACTAAATTATGCACTGTAAGAAATTCACATGGCTTAATTCAAATCTAGAAATACTGGCATTCATGAATGTACACTAGATGGAACTAAATGGAAACAACTAAACCAATTTCTTCCCAATGTACTAATTTAGCTAAATGATCTACTACTCCTTCAGTCCCGATTTATAGGTCATGCGCCCTAGGTCATTAATTTGATCAACGTACTTCCTTCTTCACAACGTACTTCCTTCTTCACAACGTACTTCCTTCTTCACGGTGCATAAGGCATGCACGTAGTTCTATGTAGGACTGAACATCCAAACGAGATTTTTGGCTTGGCCCGAATCTCGTTCTGGCCCGGCACAAATCAGCTCGGCCCATGCACTATTTCTACTGAGTTGAGTTCGAAAACTAGGCCCAAAACCTATCCGAGCCAAATCTCAGTTGCAAGTACAGATTGGTGTGCCATCCTTCCCCATCCCTACTAGGGTTAGCCCTGTCGCCGCCCAGTCAGAGGAGAGAACGCTCTCACTGTGTCCCCATCTCTTCCCGACCGACGCGCCATCCTTTCCCATCCCAACAGGGTTAGCCGCACCTTCGCCATGCCCCGCCTTCCTCGCCACAGTCCCAACGCCAGCCTCCTTCCCACGGCCGCGGCCGCACCCGATGCCCTCGTTCTCCTCTCGTTGCGATCATGTTCAATGCCCTCCTCCTTTTCTTCATGGTACCAACTCCCTCTTCCCGCTAGCCATGCCCAACGGTACTGTCATACTTTTCGTCGCCGTGCCCAATGATGCCCTCCTCCTTGCCGCGCAGGACGTGGTGGCGAGCATACTCAGCGCGGCGCGGTACGAGATGCAGACAATGTCGGCTCCACCATGGAGGGTGTCGGCGAACGCGTTCTATGGCGCAAGGTGAAGACATGTTCGTGCGTACGCATGTCTAACTTGCCGACGCCCGTACTGGAAACAACTTGGTCAAGGTGAGCGATGAGGGAGAGCTTCTTTGGAGGGGACGGTCTTCGCCATGGCCAGCTGCTGCTCTGATTTCGTCTGTGCAATGCACTATAATGATCAGGCAGCAGGGCCAGCGAGCAGCCCAAGCTGGACTGAGCATGGGAGGATTCGAGCCGAGACTCCCTTATAAGGATCGTTGGTAGCAGCGAACCAAGCCGAGCCGGCTCGCAAAATAGCGATCTAAAGGGTGCCTCGGACCAAACTCGGCTCGTGTCCAACCCTAGTTCTAGGTCATCAATTTAATTAGCGAAATATGTCTTGTGCTACCTCCATCCCGGTTTACTAGCCCCTCCCGCCACCACACCCCATATATTTGGATCATATTTTGACCATGACTTTAACTAATAAAATATGTAGCAAAAATAACATCACTGAGAACTACATTCTAATATGAATCCAACAATATAATTTTTTATGACGTGCATTGCCATTTTGCTAGTCAAATATGTTGTCCAACTTTGACCCAAAATACCATGGGATGAATAAACCCAAATGGAGGCAGTATCTAACAAAACTATATGTCTACAAACTACAATTGCGTATGAATCCAATGATATGTTCTTGATGACATATAATGCATTTTTAGTTAGTCAAATCGACAACATAGAAGTACGAGCATGCAGCCTGCACCGCGGCCGAGGGAGTAATATGAATTGTATAACACACAAAATACCATTTGAAAATTTAGATACTATACTTTTTTATTTGTATAATTTTTGTGTTATATTACATTAGTCAAATTAGCAATGTAGGGACACGAGCAGGAACTATAAACAAGGACGTAGGAAGTATGTGTTTTACATTTACCTAAAATTTGTGGAAAGACATCAACATGCATTATGGGGCCAGGGTTATCTTCTTATCCTTTTGTTTTTTGTACCAGCGTGATGGAGATAACCTGACACACATGCATCCCGCAAAGCCAGGGTCCTCACGATGACTCCTCGTGTAAACTACCTGGCCAAGCATGTTTTGCACACTTGGAGGCAACATGTAGCAGTAGGTACCAGTGGTGATTCAACACTAGAATACAATATTAATTCTGCAAGCTGTGGGTAGGTAGATCTGACCGAGCCCAAGATATTGTTGTGCCCCATTAGCAGCATGAAATCTCGGCGCATTCACCTATAATGCAGATTTGAACCGGTGATTTGGTCCCGGCAGATTTGAGCCAGTCCCGTGAATCAATAATCCGTGGTTGGATCTTTGAGGGCAGTGGTATTTCCAGCCTATCCGGATATAAGTTGTGGTGCTCGTATTATTTTTGGAATTGTTGTAGAATTTTTAGCGATGCACATTCAGTGAAAAGATACATTTTTATCAACCACGAGACGCCTACGGTAACATCCTAAATCTTAAGATGATATGCGGATCAGTCTTTTGAATGTGCTCATAGAAATATGGTGTGTGCGCGTTTAAAGAGATAAGTGTGTATGCATATATATGAGCGCGTGCGTTTGTACCGTATTATGATTTTGTTTGAGTCGGTTCGAAAATCATTATGCGGATCCATATGCTACTGCACAAGTTAGTTTGAAATCAATCAACCTAGTCATGTGACCAATATTTTATACAACGCTGTAATGGCAATCATTTGGAGGCGATAAGGCCACTTGCATGTATCAAGTACAATACCCTATTCTGCTGTAGATCTGACGTAGCGGAACACTACACACAGAGGAGATTAATTTTGTGGCACCCGGCCCTATGGATCGAGTACAATACAATAGCAGCATGAGATCTGGTTGTTCAGCGGTTGTTTTGTGAACCATGGAAGATGGAACAAGCAGAGAAAGTAGAGAAATTGATAAACTTAGTTGAGTCTAATGGAAATACAACAACTTAGTTGCCATCGTTTCATTTCTTGGTGTACATCTGGTAGCATATAGTAGTAAACCAAGACTAAACGGTTCAAATTATAATTTTTTCATGCCCAATCGGAGCAGCAGCAGATCAATTCCATATGAGAAAAGCAAACAAGATAGCGCTAGCGCCCGCGGAGAACTTTTGTTGTTCGCCTTCTGAAAGGCCTATTGACCTGCCGGTGAAAATCCGGTTAAAAAAACAAAAGACGTATTGAAAAAGTACCAGAACAACTGAAGCCTACATCCCACTACGTCTGGGTTCCCTTCCTATGAACCTTAAGTCAATAGGTAGGGTCAATTATACCAAAGTGGAAGGGCCACTATCTAAGCTATTAGTGGGCTGATTTGAACTATTGATTTACTGAATTGAGTGAAGCTGTGTTGCGTAACATATAGGTCGCCATTAGTCAGCCAAATCGGAGCACAAGATTCGTTATTTACCATTTTTTCATGCATCTTGGAGGCATACAGCCAAATCTACAGCATGCAGCTTGCCCTTTGGCTATGCTGAAGAGAAGAAGGTGCAATCATTATTTACATTTTTTTTCATTATATACCCTTTTTCATGCAAGCATTCAGGACTTGTAGCTTGCCGTAAAATTACCAATGACCAGTCATTTTTCTATTTACCTTTTGGCTACAATGAAGAGAAGAAGGTGCCATCGATTCATTATTTACCTTTTTTCACGCAAGGATTGTTCCCTGATGTAGAATATCAGTACAAATACTGCAGTTTTTTTCACGCATGCATTGTTCCCTGATGTAAAATGTAAAATACCAGTACAGTACTGCCGTAAAATTACCAATGACCAGTCATTATTCGGGACTAGTGCTGGAGAAGTGTAAAATACCAGTGCATCATTCCTTTTTTTATTTGTTCCCGGATGTTACTAGTAGCTTGCCATAAAAACATTGAATTCTCTCTGTGCATAAAGACAAAGTAGATACTGCAGTTTTTTTAAATGCCATAAATATTGCTACTAAAGTGTTCTAAAGCAGCGATAGGGATTGGAGGGAATGCATTCTTTTTCTATAAAATCGGTCATATTTCTATTGTTTTGATTTAGGACAAAACTAGAACTGCACTTAATTACTTGGGGACGGAGGGACGGCAATGCTACTATAGCAACCTACTACCTCCTTTCTGGTTTATAGGGCTTATCTCAAAACTTCTGTTTTCCGTTTTATAAGTCTCATTTCTATTGCTTTTCATCACACACTCAAATATCGAGGTGCATTAAATCAGCGCATGCCAAGATTAAAAAAAACCCACCAATGCATGTAAAAGTTCTTAGTTATTTATTGGTCATGCATGTATGCATTGCAATTAATGCGTTGGTAAACACAATTATTTGTGGAAAACAAGCGCATTAATTAAGTACTTTTGCAAACTATCAAAATTATTTCACCACTCATCATCTATCTTGGTTGGTGAAAATTTTGAGTTGAGCCCTATAAACCGGAAAGGAGGGAGTAGCATGGAATCAACAACAGAGTCCCGAAAACAAACACCATGACACCGACAACGAAGGTACCGACTAACCGAAAAATGAACAACATCTTGAGGGTGACAAACTACTGTCGTACTTGACCACATGGCTCGTGGAAGCATGTTCGCAAAAAAAGAAACTGTTTTTAGGGCATTTAGATAGAAAACTGCTGCTCCGACATATGTCATATCTCTGTTTTGGTGATACAAAAAATATGGGGCAGCCACAAATCACCCGATGTAAATGTGGGGCAGCCGAGCCGCAACAAGCAATTTTTTTTCCGGGTGCCCTATTTTACATCATCTGCTACGGCAGATAAATTTTGGTTGCCCTAAAATCATCTTTTGCGTTGCATGAAATTGTTTTTCGGTGTCATTTTTTACATCACATGCATGGTGTAGTACCAGGGACGGAGTTACGTGCAAACAAAACTATGCCGTGGCCCGCCCATGCCCAGGAGAAAAATGTGAAGTGTGAAGGTGAATCTGGACTTTGAGAGCAAAAAAATTGTGATTTCCATCAGCCTAGTTCGCTCTGTGGCCCTCCCAACAAATTTAGGTTAGCTCCGCTACTGTAGGACATGGCCTAGTTTTTACTGTTGGTCTTGCTAATATATATATAGCAAGGACAATTGGCTGCTCTAGTACTTGATTTTGTCTTGCATATAACATTTCCGGGGTGTTATCGGGTGCATTTCTGGGAAATTAGATAGTCTGCAATAGACTACCTTAGTGTCAGACATTTTCTTTGGCACAAAATTAGGAGTTTTTTCTCGGACACAAAATTAGGGAGCTTAGGTAGAATAATTACGTGGAGTCAGCACTGGAAATGATCCAAGGGCATTTAGGTGACCCGAAGTTGACGCCAACATTGAAAATCAGAGATCTACGCATAGGGGGAAAGGTACTACGTGGTATCTTTTCATTTGTTTCGGTCTTTTACTATAGGTTAGTGACAAGCTCATGAAGTTACTATCACGTGTTACTTTTTAACAAAGTGTTATGTCAGTCGTGAAAGCATGCGTGGTCACGTGCCGATGCTACATTGATTTTTCTGGTAGTCGAGGACAAAGATTGTGTCAGCAGATCCCTAGTAGACAGCCCACATGCATAGCGTGGTGACAACCTTATCAACTGATTTTAATGCTAGCAGCATGCACGTTTGGACCATGCCTTTACTTGCCGGATCTGGCAATAAGTTAAGTTGCATGCATGGCTATATCTAGTATTACACATGATAACCACCTTCTCCGAGGTAAAATACACTAGTACAGCTAATCATTCCGCGACCGGCCAAGCCAAACATCACACACAACGGATGGGCACACACCAATTACAACAGGACATCTCACCGCGACCGGTAGCATGTCATGCCCATGCATCCATCTGGCAGCCTCAGATTTTAGATGGACTGGGCCCCGGGTGTCGCATTTGATTCTTTGTCCGGGACAAATTTGAGCCGATGATTGGGTCTTGTATATGTAAGATCTGAGCTCATTTTTTTTTGTCCCCGGCATCGCATTTACAGTAGCATGCCAGCGATTCTCGGCCATAGTATGTTTTTGAACAGGTGACTGGATCCATTGGGCAGCCCATGCATGTAAAATTTCAGCTGGTGATTTGGTCTCGGGCGTCGCACCATGTTAGATTTGAAATGGTGATTTGGTACGGGGAGCCAGCGATTCCTGGTGCCATGCAGATTTGAGCCGTCGATTGGGGGCACAAAATGCAAGTTAGATTTGAGATGGTCATTTTGTCCGGGGCGTCGTATTTGCGGCCAATTCTCGATCCCAGTAAGATTAGAGCCGGTGATTGGGTCCTCTTATGCATGTCAGATTTGAGTTGGTGATTTGGTCTCGGCCGTCACATTTCTAATAGCAGCGAATCCTTTGTGTTGACACACGAACACGTCACCGTGTACCTCCAACACCAAGGTGATGCACCGCAGCTCACCTCGAAGGAGACCCAACCGACAGCGCGATACGCAAGATAGTTGGCGGACGCTTTTGAAGACCCAAAACCTCACACGCCCGGGAGGGACCCCGTCTGGACGCACGACGGCTATGGGCTTCCCTAGGTCGGTTCGCCCGCCCCTAGAGCCTCGAGGATCGCTGCCCTTCAACACGAAGAACGAACGAAAAACAAGAGAGAAAGAACAAGGAAGAGATGTAAAAGCTAGGATAAAAAAACAGTAGATTGATTTATTCGATTGTGTGTTGTTTCAATCGGCCATCACCTCCACTATATATAAGAGGCGGCTGGACTTTCCTTACAAGCAAAGAATTCATCTAGGCTTTCCTTACAAGAAAATTACATCAATTCACGTCCTAGAGTCCTACCCCTAGTCTAACTCGGATTCAACCCGAATCTGGCCCAAACTCCTGTCTTGCTCCTGGTGAGGACCATAGAGTCTGCATATGACCTCCGATTGAGACGACTTTAATATAAAAAATCAATCGTTTCGACGATACGAACAATTCTTCTGTTGTATACTCCATGGTGTCATCTTTAACTTCCAGTCGGAGTCGGTCCTTTAGTTGACTACGCTGCCCGAGTCTTGTAGTGATTCTGCAGGCCGTATATTATCTCAAATGATGATGACACCAAAAGCAAACTCTACCGTTTCAACGATATGCACAACTTTCATGTAGAACACTTTTCCATACAAGGTCATCTAGATAGTCGTTGACCCCGTCTTTAGCTTCTGGTCCGGCAAGCAATCGGTGACGCTACCTATCACACATGTGTCTGATTGGACGCGTCACTTTTTGCCTCGTGGTAGGGCCGTACTCCGATGGCTTTAACTTTTGCATACGACCTCAGATTGCGATGATTTTTATATCAAAATCGATCGTTTCGACGAGACGAGGACAATCCGTTTTGAACATTTTATTATACGAGGTCGTATTGGGGTATTAATCGGTCGAACAGTATTCTGAAAATGAAATCTTAGTATTTTGAGCACAGTTTCGGCCTTCAAGATGAGATCGGATAGGGATGGCCCAAACTTCAAAGATATTCATGTAAACACTACGAAACTTTTTCATGTAGAGCACTTCTTTATTTGAATCCATCTTAATGACATTTTTCTCTGTGTCAAAATCTGGTGTCAACACTCTCGGACACAGCTTGCAACCATTAGTGATCTTTTAAATCGTCTTTCCAATAGAATTTACAACCTTCGTGCGTCAACTGGAATTCACCAGATTTGAGCCCGTGATTTTTTTCGCGAGCGTCGCATTTAGCTGTAGTAGGTGTGTTTGAGATTAGAACAAAATTATGATAGCAATATGATTTTCCAGAGACCCTCTACTCATTGCTTACTTTGGTATTGTTCCCCCGTTTGTTCAATTTGCTATAGAATTTTGCTTCTGTGCACAACCATTTAGAAAATTAACGACTTTTGATGGTACCTTATCCTTGCAAAGGGTAATACATCTAATACTTTTTGTGGACCTCATCTTCGTTAACCACTTAGTATGCATGTTAATCTAAACGTGTGGACACTAATGCAGAAAAGCATAGCTATAGTGTGGTAAAAATGGTCTTGCTGGTGTGGACACTCAATGCCACCAATATGACGGCACAGTTAAAAAATAGTGGTGGCGTTCGAGCCAACACCAGCAGTATTCCAGATACCTATGGCGTTGATTATATCTCCAAGATAGCAATATCATACATATCTATGACATGCAATGTTTCGCAATGTCAGAAACAAGAGAGATTATTATGGGCGTCGTACCGTGTCTGCACACCATTACTGGTTTTTTTAAAGCAGCAAAGAAACGCTGCCACGACAGCGCAAAAACGCTGCCATGGCAGCGTAATTTTGTATCAAGACAATTTGGTGCAAAAAGAAACATATCGTGAGACAATTCACATGAACACACAATGCAATCTTGCATGGGCTCTAAATTGCCACACACCAAAATATATGTAATTTTTAACGAACACACACACACACACACACACACACACACACATATATATATATATATAATACATTTCATCAATTCATAGTAGTTCACATATAACGCATTCCATAAATTGGTGGAGGAAGTTTTGTATCGTCCGGGTCAGGGAAGGGGGTCTTTGAGGAGTCTGCAAGAGAGGGATGCCCATGAAGACGGCGCAATGGGTTTGGGTGGGGCGGCCGAACATGACGACGGAGGGAGAGTGGCCGGACATGACGAGGGCGAGCTGGCCGGCCGGAGAGGCTCTTCGATGAGTTAAGTCGTCGGGTGGGGGTGGCTGGGTAGGGTAGGGCCGGGCACGGCTGGCGTATGGTGGGGGCACGGCTGGGCGGGGAACAGCGCGGCATGCGGAAGAACAGTGTCCAAGCAAGGCACGACAAGGCGGAGGAGGAGGCTGAAAATGAGTTCTTCCTTTTCACAAAAAGCTAAGTGTTGGTTGGTTGTTAGTGGTGGCGCCAATGAGTCTGCTGCTAAGGGGTGATTATGTATATTCCTTGCCATAGTATGCAGTGTCGATGTTATGTGTGTTAGGAATAAGCAACTTGTATTTCAATGAGGCCATAGGCCGATATATATACGTACGGAACATATGCAGGAAACCGCTTATACAACGGAAGAAATACAAAGGGGTATATGACTTATATTATAACTCTAACACCCCCCCTCAAACTCATGGTGGATGAACAACACTGAGTTTGGAGAGATAAAAGCCATGTTGTGCTCTAGTCTGGGCCTTCGTCAGGAAATCCGCCAATTGTAACTCGGCGCATACTGAAGAGCAATAACCTGATCCTGCACACCAGCGCGTACATAGAAAGAATCAACACCAATATGCTTGGTGAGCTCATGCTTCAAAGGATCGCGCGCAATGCTAATAACACTTGTACTGTCAGATAAGAGTAGAGTCGGTGTAGTAACGGAAACACCGAAATCCTGAAGTAACCATCGTAACCAAGTCACCTCTGCTGTCAAAAGAGCCATCGCTCGTAACTTAGCCTCTGCACTCGAACGGGAAACTGCAATCTGTTTCTTCATCTTCCAGGCAATGAGAGAACCACCAAGACACACAGTAAGCATAAAGTGAACGGCGATCTGAAGGATCACTAGCCCACGTAGCATCCGAATAGGCCTGAAGCTGTAAAGAACTGGAGCGAGGAAAGAATAGACGGTGAGAGATTGTGCCCCGAAGATATCGGAGAACACGAAGGAGATGACTATAGTGAATCGATGTGGGAGCGGAGACAAACTGACTCAAAATATGAACCGGATAAGAGATATCCGGACGAGTGACAACTAGATAGACAAGGCTGCCAACAAGATGATGATAACACGTCGGGTCAGGCAGGGGATCACCATCAGTAGCACGGAGGTGAACATTGAGCTCCATAGGAGTCTCAACAATGCGCTCGTCAGTAATAGCAGCATGAGCAAGAAGATCCCGGATATACTTTTCCTGGGATATAAACAAGCCATCAGAGGTAGAAGAGACTTCAATCCCAAGAAAGTAAAGAAGAG
This sequence comes from Hordeum marinum, assembly GCA_022496015.1. Taxonomy (NCBI): domain Eukaryota; kingdom Viridiplantae; phylum Streptophyta; class Magnoliopsida; order Poales; family Poaceae; genus Hordeum; species Hordeum marinum. The sequence continues at coordinate 2,619,190 of CM039672.1, read as the reverse complement.
GTCCAAGATCAGACATAAGAAACTGGTCACTAAGACGGGCCTTTACAAAGGCAATATACTTGGGGTCATCTCCGGTGATGATCATGTCATCAACATAGAGAAGAAGAAGAGTCTGACCACGAGGAGAAAGGTGAATAAACAATGCTTTGGATCATGAGCACTTGTGGAAAAACCAGCTGCAGTCACCACAGAGGCAAAGCGCTCAAACCAGGCGTGGGGGGCTTGCTTAAGGCCATAGAGAGAGCAACGAAGACGACATACCATGCCATCTGGAACAGAATACCTAGGTGGTGGCTGCATGTACACCTCCTCACGCAGCTCACCATTAAGAAAGGCATTCTTAACACCCAGTTGAGATATAGACCAGTGGTATGCAGAGGCCACGACAAGAAGTGTACGAACAGTGGTCATATGGGTGACAGGAGCAAAAGTCTCGTCATAATCACGACCATGCTCCTGCTGAAAACCACGAGCTACAAGACGAGCTTTGTGGCGCTCAAGAGAACCATCGGAGCGAGTCTTAACCTTGTATACCCACTTACAAGTGATGGGAAGGACTCCGGGAGGAAGGGAAACAAGATCCCATGTACCAGTGCGTTCAAGAGCAGCAATCTCCTCTGCCATTGCAAACTGCCATTCAGGATGAACATTAGCCCGACGATAGGAAGTCGGCTCAAGAGCAGCAGCACCAGCGATGGGAAATCCAAAGCGATCAATAGGCGTACTAGGACGAGAACGCAAGCCATAAGTAGGATGAGACGAGGAGGACGACACATCCCCAGAGGCATCCACAGGACGTGAACGACGAGTGTAACACTGAGGAAAAGGTGGAACAATGGCAGGAGGAACCACCAAGGTAGAATCGGAGGGTGGCAACGAAGAAGTTACCAGAGATGAAGGTGTAGAATCCGGTGACATGCTAGACGAGAAGACCGGGGAAGATGATGGCGGCAAATCAATAAGAGGTGGAGAAGCAGAGGGAGCGGAACGGATAGGCAAAGGCTTGATGGGGGTGATAGGTGAGTCAGGAAAAGTGAGGAAAGAGATATCCTCCACTGAAAAGGTCGAGGAAGATGAGCATGGGTAGAAGGGACGAGACTCATCAAAAGTCACATCTCGAGAGATATGCATCCGACGACCAATAGGATCCCAACAACGATAGCCCTTATGCTCATCACTGTAACCTAAGAAGACACACTCAATAGACTGAGCGGTCAATTTGGTGCGTTCGCGAGGGGCAAGAAGAACATAGCAAACACAACCAAACAAGCAAAGCATCGAATAATCGGGAGAACGATCAAAAAGACGCTTGAGAGAGGTAGAAATCATCAATGCACGAACTGTCTCAAGAAGATGACGATGCTTTCGCTCAGCTACACCATTCCGAACATGAGCACCAGGACAAGAGAATTGAGAGAGAGTCCCTTGCTCAGCAAGAACACCACGCAACATATTAGAGATATACTTGCCAGCGGAGTCAGCACGAAACACACGAATGGGAGAAGAGAACTGAGTATGAACCATGGCAGCAAAACGCTTATAAATAGACAACACCTCACTACGAGAAGTCATGAAATAAAGCCATGTGTAACGAGAGAAATCATCTATAAAAATAATATAGTATTTATGACCAGCTTTCGAATCGAAGGGAGCCGGGCCCCATACATCAGAATGGACTAAATCGAAAGGACGTTTAGACACTGACTCACTATGTGAATATGGTAACTGAATCTGCTTGCCAAGACGACAACCCTGACACTCTAAAGCAACATCTCCTGAGACAGACCCCAGAAGACCTCGACGAACTAAAGACGACAAACGAGAACCTCAAAGATGACCAAGGCGATGATGCCACTGCTGGAAGGAACCAGTAGCGGAGGCAACTAAAGCGGAGGAACTGACAATAGTGGTGGCGGCGGAAGGAACATGAAGCCAATCCAACTCCCAAAGACCCTAAGAATCACGGTGGCGAGGGCCAGCTCACACCAGAGTGTGCGTGCGACGGTCCTGGACAGAACAAGAGTCAACGTCAAGGATGACGCGACAACCAGAATCAATAAGTTGACCAGCAGAAAAGAGATTCATGGTAAGTCGAGGAACATGAGCAACATCTGGAACAAAATAAGAAGGAGTGGTAAGATTGCCTCTACTAATGACAGAAAGAGGAGTACCATCAGCAGTGAGGACCTGAACAGGAGAACCAAGCGATCGAAGAGAGGACAGAGTGGAAGAATGAGAAGACATATGAAAAGAAACTCCAGAGTCCAGAACCCATGGGGATGTATCGGACTGTGTAGGGGGTGGTTGCGCAGTGCGGGAAGCATCAGTGAGAGAACCAGCAGCACCCGTCGAGGAAGAACCTGAAGCCACGAGTAGACGCTTAAGTCTCAGAATATCCTGCTCAGTCAAAGCGATGGCTAAAGTTGTCGAGGTAGATGACGAAGTCTCTGAAGATGATGATCGGGCCTTGCGCGGATGTTTCCTCTTTGTGTAGCACTGGGACTCAATTTTTTGTTTCCCATGCAATGTTCCCCAACAGTGGCATCATGAGCTAGGTCTATGGTTCGATGAGATCTCGAGTAGAACACAAATAGTTTGTGGTCATTGATGCTTAAATTGCTTCCTCCCTTGGTCGTGTTTTGGTTCAGCGGTATTATGGGATGAAGCGGCCCGGACCAACCTTACTCGTACGCTTACGAGAGACTGGTTCCCTCAATTTCACTTGTTGCAAAAGATGGCTAGCGGGTGTCAGTTTCTCCTACTTTAGTTGGATCGGATTCGACAAAGGCGGTCCTTGAGAAGGTTGAAAAGCAACTTATGTAGCACCGTTGTGGTTTATGTTGGGGAACGTCGCATGGGAACCAAAAATTTTCCTACGCACACGCAAACCTATCCATGGTGATGAGCATCTATGAGAGGGAGAGTGGATCTACATACCCTTGTAGATCGCTAAGCAGGAAGCGTTAAGAAACGCGGTTGGTGTAGTCGAACATCTTCGCGATCCAAATCGCCGAGCGTCCCGCGATCTCATCACGATCCGTCCCGCGATCCAATCACGATACGTCCCACGATCTCATCACGATCCGTCTCACGATCTTGATCACGATCTGTCCCGCGAACTCATCACGATCCGTTCCGCGATCTCATCACGAACCGTCTCGCGATCGTGATCACGGTCCTTCCGATCTAGCGCCGAACGGACGGCACCTCCGCGTTCAGCACACGTGCAGCTTGATGACGATCTCCACCGTCTTGATCCAGCAAGAGGAGGTGGAGAGGAGAGAGAGTTCACCGGCAGCGTGACGGCGCTCCGGTGATGGTGGTGGAGTGATTCCGGCAGGGCTTCGCCTAAGTGCTGCGGAAAACCGATCTAGAGGAGAAACTGTGCACCGGTGAAACGGGTAGCACGTGGCTGGAAATTCTGTCCAAAAACCACCCAATCCACTTGTATATATAGGAGGAGAGGAGAGGAGAGGCAGCCAAGGCCTTTGGGTCGGCCGAAATAGGAGGTGGGAGCAATCCTACTTCACCTCCAATCCTAGTTGGAGTAGGATTGCCTCCTATTGGCTGATTTTCCACTTTTTGCTTTAGGACTTTCTCTCCTGCGCCATGGGCCTTTGTGGCTGTTTTCCCAGCCCACTAAGGGCTGGTTATTATTCTCCCACAGCCCATGGACCTCTTGGGGTCGAAATACCCCTCCCGGAGGTCCCCCGGTACACTACGATACTCCCGGTACACTACCGATGAGCCCGAAACTTTTCCGGAAACCAAACTGGGACTTCCTATATATGAATCTTTACCTCCAAACCATTCCGGAGCTCCTCGTGACGTCCGGGATATCATCCGGGACTCCGAACAACCTTCGGTCACCACCATACATAACTCTACACTACCGAAACGTCACCGAACCTTAAGTGTGCAGACCCTGCGGGTTCGAGAACTATGTAGACATGACCGAGACACCTCTACAGTCAATAACCAATGGCGGGACCTGGAAGTCCACATTGGTTCCCACATATTCTACGAAGATCTTTATTGGTCGAACCTCTATGTCAAGGATTCAGTTAATCCCGTATAACGTTCCCTTTGTTCTTCGGTATGTTACTTGCCTGAGATTCGATCGTCGGTATCTCCATACCTAGTTCAACCTCATTACCGGCAAGTCTCTTTACTCGTTCCATAATACAAGATCCTGCAACTAACAATTAGTCACATTGCTTGCAAGGCTCATTGTGATGTTGTATTACCGAGTGGGCCCTGAGATACCACTTCGTCACACGGAGTAACAAATCCCAGTCTCGATCCATGCCAACTCAATAGACACCATCGGAGATACCGGTAGAGCACCTTTATAGTCACCCAGTTATGTTGCGACGTTTGATACACACAAGGCACTCCTCCGATATCCGTGAGTTGCATGATCTCATGGTCATAGGAACATATACTTGACATGCAGAAAATAGTAGCAATAAACTGACACGATCATATGCTATGTTTGTAGTTTGGGTCTTATCCATCACATCATTCTCCTAATGATGTGATCCCATTATCAAATGACATCTCATGTCCATGGCTAGGAAACCTTAACCATCCTTTGATCAACGAGCTAGTCCATTAGAGGCATACTAGGGACATGGTTTTGTCTATGTATCCACACATGCATTTAAGTCTCCGATCAATACAATTATAGCATGGATAATAAACGATTATCATGAACAAGGAAATATGATAATAACTAATTTATTTTTGCCTCTAGGGCATATTTCCAACAGTCTCCCACTTGCACTAGAGTCAATAATCTAGTTCACATCACCATGTGATTCGCATTGTTATGAATCTAACACCCAATGAGTTCTGGGGCTCGATCATGCTTTGCATGTGAGAGAGGTCTTATAGTCAACGGGTCTGCGATATTCAGATCCGTGTGTACTTTGCATATCTCTATGTCAAACCGTAAACACTGCTACCACACTCCACTTGGTACTATTTCCAAATGGCTGCTCCACTATACGTATCCAGATTGCTACTACTAGTCATCCGGATAGGTGTTAAATCTTGCATCGACGTAACTCTTTACGACGAACTCTTTATCACCTCCACAATCAAGAAACATTTCCTTAGTCCTCTGGTTACTAAGGATAATTCCGACCGCTGTCCAGTGATCCACTCCTGGACCACTCTTGTACCCCTTGACAGACTCATGGCAAGGCACACATAGGTGTGGTACACAGCATGGCATAATATAGAGCCTATGGCTAAGGCATAGGGGACGACGTTCGTCCTTTCTCTTTCTTCTGCCGTTGTCGAGCTTTGAGTCTCACTCAACTTCACACCTTACAAATCAGACGAGAACTATTTCTCTGGCTGATCCATTTTGAACTCTTTCAAAATCTTGTCAAGGTATACACTCATTGAAAGTCTCATCAAGCATCTTGATCTATCTCTATAGATTTTGATGCTCAACAATTAGGTAGCTTTATCCAGGTCTTCCTTTGAAAATCACTCTCCAAATGACCGTTTTATGCTTTCCAGAAACTCTACATTATTTCTGATCAACAATATGTCATCCACATATACTTATCAGAAATTCTATAGTGCTCCCACTCACTTTATTGCAAATACAAGTTTCTCGTAAACTTTGTATAAACATCAAAACTTTGATCACCTCATCAAAGCGTATATTCCAACTCCGAGATGCTTGCTTCAGTCCATAGAAGGATCACTGAAGCTTGCTCATCTTTTAGCATCCTTAGGACTGACAAAACCTTCTGGTTGTATCACATACAACCTTTCCTTAAGTAAACCGTTAAGGAAACGATGTTTTGACATCCATCTGCCAGATTTCATAATTGAAAACACAGCAACTGCTAACATAATTCCAACAGACTTTAGCACCACTACGAGTGAGAAAGTCTCATCGTAGTCAACTCCTTGAACTTGTCACAAACATCTTTGCAACAGGTCGAGCTTTACAAATAGTGACATTCACCATCAGTGTTTGTCTTCATTTTAAAGATCCATTTGTACTCAACGACCTGCCGTCCAACGAGCAAGTCTACCAAAGTCTACACTTGGTTTTCATACATGGATCCTATCTCGGATTTCATGGCCTCTAACCATTCGTCGAAATCCGGGCCCATCATCTCTTCTCCATAGCTCGTAGGTTCATCGTTGTCCAACAACATGATCTCCAAGATAGAGTTGTCGTACCACTTAGGAGCAGTACAGATCCTTGTCGACCTACGAAGTTCGATAGTAACTTGATCCTGAAGCTTCATGATCATCATCATTAACTTCCTCTTCAACTAACGTAGGCTTCACAGAAACATCTTTTTGTGTTGCGCTACTCTCTGGTTGAACAAAGGTTTAACAACCTCATCAAGTTCTATCTTCCTCCCACTCAATTCTTTCGAGAGAAACATTTCCTCGAGAAAGGATCTGTTTAAGCAACAAACACTTTGCACTTGGATCTGAGCTAGAAGGTTCACCCAGCTGATCTTAGGGTATTCTATGAAGATGCATTTGTCCGCCTTGGGTTCGACCTCATTAGGTGAAAACATTTTCCACACAAGTGTCACATCCCAAAATATTAAGAAATGACAGCTTAGGTTTCTATCAAACCATAATTCACATGGTGTCATCTCAACGGATTTAGATGGTACCCTATTTAAAGTGAATGTAGTTGTCTCTAATGCATAACCCCAAAATTATAGTAGTAAAACGACAAGAGACATCATATTACGCACCATGTCCAATAGAGCATAACTATGATGTTCGGACACACCATCACACTATGGTGTTCCAGGTGGCGATTAGTTGTGAAACAACTTTCACATTGTCTTAAGTTGTATGCCAAACTCGTGACTTAGATATTCACCTCCACGATCATATCGCAGTCATTTTTATCTTCTTGTCACGATGATCTTTAAACTTCACTCTGAATTTGCTTGAACCTTTCAAACGATTCAGACTTGTGTTTCATTAAGTAAACATACACTATATCTACTCAAATCATCAGTGAATGTAAGAAAATAACGATATCCACTGCACGCTACAAGACTCACTAGATTGCATACATCAACATGTATCATTTCCAATGAATCACTTGCCCGCTCCATCCAACGGGGTCCTTTAGTCATCTTGCCCAAGAGGCATGGTTCGCATGTCTCAACCGATTCGAAATTGAATGAGTCCAAATATCCATCAGCATGGAGTTTCTACATGCGCTTTATACCAATATGACATTTAGCGGCAGTGCCACAAGTATGTGGTACTATCATTATTAACTTTGTGTCTTTTGACATCAATGTTATGAACATGTGTAATACTACGATCAAGATTTCAACAAACCATTCTCACTGGGTGCATGACCATTGAAGGTATTATTCATGTAAACAGAATAACCATTATTCTCTAACTTAAATGAATAACCGTATGGCAATAAACATGATCTAATCATGTTCATGCTCAACGCAAAACACCAAATAACATTTATTTAGGTTCGTCACTAATCCTGAAGGTAGAGAGAGCGTGCGATGTTGATCACATCAACCTTGGAAACACTTCCAACACATATCGTCACCTCACCCTTAGCTAGTTCTCCGTTTATTCCGTAGCTTTTATTTCGAGTTACTAACATTTAGCAACCGAACCGGTATCCAATACCCAGGTGCTACTAAGAGTACTAGCAAGGTACACATCAATAACTCGTATATCAAATATACTTCTGTCGATGTTGCCAGCCTTCTTATCTACCAAGTATCTAGGGTTGTTCCGCTTCAGCGACCTCTCACCTCATAATAGAAGCACTTAGTCTCGGGTTTGAGTTCAACTTTGGGTTGCTTCACTGGAGCAGCAACTGACTTGCTATCCATGAAGTTTCCCTCCTTGCTCTTTCCCTTTTCGAAACTAGTGGTTTGATTAACCATCAACACTTGACGCTCCTTCTTGATATCTACCTTCGCGGTGTCAAACATCGCGAACAGCTCAGGGATCAATACTTCTATCCCTGGTGTATTATAGTTCATCACTAAGTTCTAGTAGCTTTAGTGACAGTGACTTGGAGAACTATATCAATCACTATCTTATCTGGAAGATCAACTCCCACTTGATTCAAGCGATTGTAGTACCCAGACAATCTGAGTACATGCTCAACGATTGAGCTATTCTCCTTCATCTTACAGCCAAAGAATCTTGTTGGAGATCTCAGATCTCGCAACACAGGCACGAGCCTGAGATCACAATCTCTGCTCCTAGAACATCTCATATGTTCCGTGACGTTCAAAACGGTTCCGAGCCTCAATTCTAAGCCGTAATGCATGACGCACTAAGCTATCAAGTAGTCATCGAAACGTGCCTGTCAGATGTTCACAACATCTATAGACGACGCTAGAGGGGGTGGCGCACCGAGCGGTGCATTAAGGACATAAGCCTTCTGTGCAGCAATGAGGACAATCCTCAGATCACGGACCCAGTCCGCAATATTGCTACCAACATCTTTCAACTCTATTTCTCTAGGAACATATAGAAATACAAGGGAGCTACAGCGCGAGCTAGTAATCTACAACATAATTTGCAAAGACACTTTGACTATGTTCATGATAATGAGTTCAATTAATCATATTACTTAAGAACTCCCACTCAAATTGACATCCCTCGGGTCATTCGAGTGATACATGATCCAAATTCACCAACTCAAGTCCGATCATCACGTGAGTTAAGGTGGCTTCAATGGTGAACATCATTATGTTGATCATATCCACTATATGACTCATGCTCGACCTGTCGGTCTCTTGTGTTCCGAGGCCATGTCTGTACATGCTAGGCTCGTCAAGTTTAACCCGAGTGTTCTGCGCGTGCAAATCTGGCTTGCACCCATTGTATGTGAACGTAGAGTCTATCACACCCGATCATCACGTGGTGTCTCAACACGACGAACTTTCGCAACGGTGCACACTCGGGGAGAACACAATTTATCTTGAAATTAAGTGAGGGATCACCTTATAATGCTACCGTCGTCCTAAGCAAAACAAGGTGCATAAAAAGGATTAACATCACATGCAAATCATAAGTGACATGATATGGCCATGAACTTGTGCTTTTGATCTCCATCTAGAAAGCACCGGCATGATCTCCATCGTCACTGGCACGACACCATAATCTCCATCATCTTGATCTCCATCAACGTGTCGCCATCGGGGTTGTCACGCCCTACATGCTTCTACTACTATTGCTACCGTAGCGATAAAGTAAAGCATTACATAGCGCTTAATGATTGACACGCAGGTCATACAACAATTAAAGACAACCCTATGGCTCCTGCCGGTTGCCGTATTCAACGACATGCAAGTCATGAAATTCTATACATCACATGATCATCTCATACATCACATATATCTCATCATGTAATTGGCCATATCACATCACAACATACCCTGCAAAAACAAGTTAGACGTCCTCTAATTGTTGTTGCATGTTTTACGTGGCTGCTACGGGTATCTAGCGAGAACGATTCTCACCTACGCATAAACCACAACGGTGATACACTAGTTTGCTTTTCAACCTTCTCAAGGACCGCCTTTGTCGAATCCGATCCAACTAAAGTGAGAGAAACTGTCACCCGCAAGCCATCTAGGCAACAAGTTGCGTCGAGGGAACCGGTCTCTCGTAAGCGTACGAGTAATGTTGGTCTGGGCCACTTCATCTCACAATCCCGCTGAACCAAAATACGAGCAAGGGAGGAAGCAATCTAAGCATCAACGCCCACAAACCTTTTGTGTTCTACTCGAGATCTCATCGAACCATCAACCTAGCTCATGATGCCACTGTTGGGGAACGTCGCATGGGAAACAAAAATTTTCCTACGCACACACAAACCTATCCATGGTGATGAGCATCTATGAGAGGGAGAGTGGATCTACATACCCTTGTAGATCGCTAAGCGGGAAGCGTTAAGAAACGCGGTTGGTGTAGTCGAACATCTTCGCGATCCAAATCACGATACGTCCCGTGAACTCATCACGATCCAAATCACGATCCGTCCCGCGATCCAATCACGATACGTCCCGTGAACTTATCACGATCCGTCCCGCGATCTCATCACGATCCGTCTCACGATCTTGATCACGATCTGTCCCGTGAACTCATCACGATCCGTTCCGCGATCTCATCACGAACCGTCTCGCGATCTTGATCACGGTCCTTCCGATCTAGCGCCGAACGGACGGCACCTCCGCGTTCAGCACACGTGCAGCTTGATGACGATCTCCACCGTCTTGATCCAGCAAGAGGAGGTGGAGAGGAGAGAGAGTTCACCGGCAGCGTGACGGCGCTCCGGTGATGGTGGTGGAGTGATTCCGGCAGGGCTTCGCCTAAGTGCTGCGGAAAACCGATCTAGAGGAGAAACTGTGCACCGGTGAAACGGGTAGCACGTGGCTGGAAATTCTGTCCAAAAACCACCCAATCCACTAGTATATATAGGAGGAGAGGAGAGGAGAGGCAGCCAAGGCCTTTGGGTCGGCCGAAATAGGAGGTGGGAGCAATCCTACTTCACCTCCAATCCTAGTTGGAGTAGGATTGCCTCCTATTGGCTGATTTTCCACTTTTTGCTTTAGGACTTTCTCTCCTGCGCCATGGGCCTTTGTGGCTGTTTTCCCAGCCCACTAAGGGCTGTTTATTATTATCCCACAGCCCATGGACCTCTTGGGGTCGAAATACCCCTCCCGGAGGTCCCCCGGTACAGTACCGATACTCCCGGTACACTACCGATGAGCCCGAAACTTTTCCGGAAACCAAACTGGGACTTCCTATATATGAATATTTACCTCCGGACCATTCCGGAGCTCCTCGTGACGTCCGGGATCTCATCCGGGACTCCGAACAACCTTCGGTCACCACCATACATAACTCTACACTACCGAAACGTCACCGAACCTTAAGTGTGCAGACCCTGCGGGTTCGAGAACTATGTAGACATGACCGAGACACCTCTATAGTCAATAACCAATGGCGGGACCTGGACGTCTACATTGGTTCCCACATATTCTACGAAGATCTTTATCGGTCGAACCTCTATGTCAAGGATTCAGTTAATCCCGTATAACGTTCCCTTTGTTCTTCGGTATGTTACTTGCCCGAGATTCGATCGTCGGTATCTCCATGCCTAGTTCAACCTCATTAGCGGCAAGTCTCTTTACTCGTTCCATAATACAAGATCCCGCAACTAACAATTAGTCACATTGCTTGCAAGGCTCATTGTGATGTTGTATTACCGAGTGGGCCCTGAGATACCTCTCCGTCACACGGAGTAACAAATCCCAGTCTCGATCCATGCCAACTCAACAGACACCATCGGAGATACCTGTAGAGCACCTTTATAGTCACCCAGTTACGTTGCGACGTTTGATACACACAAGGCACTCCTCCGATATCCGTGAGTTGCATGATCTCATGGTCATAGGAACATATACTTGACATGCAGAAAACAGTAGCAATAAACTGACACGATCATATGCTATGTTTGTAGTTTGGGTCTTATCCATCACATCATTCTCTTAATGATGTGATCCCGTTATCAAATGACATCTCATGTCCATGGCTAGGAAACCTTAACCATCCTTTGATCAACGAGCTAGTCCATTAGAGGCATACTAGGGACATGGTTTTGTCTATGTATCCACACATGCATTTAAGTCTCCGATCAATACAATTATAGCATGGATAATAAACGATTATCATGAACAAGGAAATATGATAATAACTAATTTATTATTGCCTCTAGGGCATATTTTCAACAGTTTATGCGTAGGTGAGAATCGTTCTTACTAGATACCCGTAGCAGCTAAGTAAAACATGCAACAACAATTAGAGGACGTCTAACTTGTTTTTGCAGGGTATGTTGTGATGTGATGTGGCCAATTACATGATGAGATATATGTGATGTATGAGATGATCATGTGATGTATAGAATTTCACGACTTGCAAGTCGATGAGTACGGCAACCGGCAGGAGCCATAGGGTTGTCTTTAATTATTGTATGACCTGCGTGTCAATCATTAAGCGCTATGTAATGCTTTACTTTATCGCTAAACGATACCAAGGTAGTAGAATCATGGTGGGCGCGACAACCCCGATGACGACACGGTGATGGAGATCAAGATGATGGAGATCATGGTGTCGTGCCGGTGACGATGGAGATCATGCCGGTGCTTTCAACATGGAGATAAAAAAGCACAAGTTCATGGCCATATCATGTCACTTATGAATTGCATGTGATGTTAATCCTTTTTATGCACCTTGTTTTTCTTAGGACGTCAGTAGCATTATAAGGTGATCCCTCACTTAAATTTCAAGATGAATTGTGTTCTCCCCGAGTGTGCACCGTTGTGAAAGTTCGTCGTGTCGAGACACCACGTGATGATCGGGTGTGATAGACTCTATGTTCACATACAACGGGTGCAAGCCAGTGTTGCACATGCGGAACACTCGGGTTAAACTTGACGATCCTAGCATGTAAAGACATGGCCTCGGAACACAAGAGACCGAAAGGTCGAGCATGAATCATATAGTAGATATGATCAACATAATGATGTTCACCACTGCAACCACCTCAACTCACGTGATGATCGGACTTGAGTTGGTGAATTTGGATCATGTGACACTCAGATGACCTGAGGGATGTCAATTTGAGTGGGAGCTTTAGTAATTTGATTAACTAAACTCATTATCTTAAACAATAGTCTAAGTAAACTTTGTATATTTATGTTGTAGATCAATGGCTCGCGCAGTAGCACCCCTGAATTTTAATGCGTTCCTCGAGAAAGCTAAGTTGAAAGATGATGGAAGTAACTTTTTTGACTGGGCCCATAATCTGATGATTAGATCGCGGGACGCTCGGCGATTTGAATCGCGAAGACCTTTCGACTACACCAACCGCGTTTCTTAACGCTTCCGCTTAGCAATCTACAAGGGTACGTAGATCCACTCTCCCTCTCATAGATGCTTGTCACCATGGATAGATCTTGTGTGTGCATAGGAAATTTTTTGTTTCCCATGCAACGTTCCCCAACAAGATGATGGAAGTAACTTTGTTGACTGGGCCCGTAATCTTAGGATTATCCTCACGGCTTCCCAAAAATTATCTGTCCTTGATGCACCGCTCGGGAACCAACCCGCAGACTTGTCATCCGAAGACGTTAAGAACGCTTGGGAGACACGTTTTGGAGATTACTCAATTGTTCAGTGTGCAATGTTGTATGGCTTAGAACCGGGACTTCAAAGACGTTTTGAACATCATGGAGCATATGAGATGTTTCAGGAGTTGAAGTTGATCTTTAAGAAGAATGACCGGATCGAAGACCTCCGATAAGTTCTATGCTTACAAAATGGAGGAGAACGGGTCTATCAGTGAACATGTACTCAGAATGTCTGGGTAATCCACTCATCTGGCAGAGTTGGGAATTGCCCTTCATGTAGAAGAAATCACTGACAGAGTTCTTCAATCACCGCCACCTAGTTACAAAAGCTTTGTGATGAACTATAACATGCACGGGATGAACAAATCTCTCGCCGAGCTGTTAGCGATGCTGAAAGTCGCTGAGTCTGAAATCCAGAAAGAACATCAAGTGTTGATGGTCAATAAAACCACTAGTTTCAAGAAAAATGGCAAAGGCAAAGGCAAGAAGGGTAAAACCAAGAAGGATGGCAAAGCAGTTGCTACTCCTGTAAAGAAGCCTATGCATGGACCTAAGCCAGAGACTGAGTGCTTTCATTGCAAGGGAACTGGTCACTGGAAGCGGAACTGCCCCAAGTACCTGGCTGACAAGAAGGTAGCAAACAACAAACAAGGTATATATGATATACATGTTATTGATGTGTACCTTACTAGCTCTCGTTGTAGTGCCTGGGTATTTGATACCGGTTCGGTTGCTCACATTTGCAACTCAAAACAGGAACTACGGAATAGACGGAGGCTGGCAAAGGACGAAGTGACGATGCGCGTGGGAAATGGTTCCAAGGTTGATGTGATCGCCGTCGGCACGCTCTCTCTTCGACTACCATCGGGCTTAGTAATGAACCTGAATAGTTGTTATTTAGTGCCTGCGTTAAGCATGAACATTATATCTGGATCTTGTTTATTGCGAGACGGTTACTCATGTAAATCAGAGAATAAAGGTTGTTCTATTTATATGAGTAATATGTTTTACGGTCATGCACCCAATGTTTGGTTTTTTTTCATATTGAATCTTGATAGTGATGACACACATGTTCATAACATTGATGCCAAAAGATGTAGAGTTGATAATGATAGTATCACTTTCTTGTGGCACTGCCGTTTAGGTCATTGGTGTAAAACGCATGAGGAAGCTCCATGCTGATGGACTTTTGGAGTCACTTGATTTTGAATCACTTGAGACATGTGAACCATGCCTCATGGGCAAGATGACTAAAACGCCGTTCTCTGGAACAATGGAACGGGCAAGCGACTTATTGGAAATCATACATACTGATGTGTGCGGTGAAATGAATGTTACAGCGCGCGGTGGATATCGTTATTTTCTCACCTTCACTGATGACTTAAGTAGATATGGATTTATTTACTTAATGAAACACAAGTCTGAAACGTTTCAAAAGTTCATGCAATTTCAGAGTGAAGTTGAGAATCATCTTAACAAGAAGATTAAATTCCTGTGATCTGATCGAGGAGGTAAATACCCGAGTTATGAGTTTGGCAGTCACTTAAGACAGTGTGGAATTGTTTCACAGTTGACACCGCCCAGAACACTATAGCGTAATGGTGTGCCCGAACGTCGTAATCGAACCTTATTAGATATGGTGCGTTCTATGATGTCTCTTGCTGATTTGCCACTATCGTTTTGGTGTTTTGCATTAGAGACAGCTGCATTCACTTTAAATAGGGCACCATCGAAATCCGTTGAGACGACGCCATATGAACTGTGGTTTGGCAAGCGGCCAAAGTTGTCATTTCTTAAAGTTTGGGGATGTGATGCTTATGTCAAAAAGCTTCTTGAGAAAGAGACAGTCGTCAAGCTTCTTGAGAAAGGCAAGAAGGATACCCGAAAGAGACAGTCAGACATACCTTCTATCTCAGATCCAAAGTCAAAGTGTTTGTCGCTAAGAACGGAACATTTCTTGAGAAAGAGTTTCTCTCGAAAGAATTGAGTGGGAGGAAAATAGAGCCTGATCAGGTTGTTGAACCTCTACTTCTACCAGAGAGTAGCGCAGCGTAGAAAGATGTTTCTGTGGAGCCTACGACGGTTAAACAAGAAGTTAATGATGATGATCATGAAGCTTCGGATCAAGTTACTAATGTACCTCGTAGGTCGACAGGGACGCGTACTACTCTTGAGTGGTACGCCAATCCTGTCTCGGAGGTCATGTTGTTAGACAACAATGAACCTACGAGCTATGAAGGAGCGGTGATGGACCCAGATTCCGAGAAATGGTTAGAGGCCATGAAATCTGAGATGGGATCCATGTATGAAAACAAAGTATGGACTTTGGAAGTATTACCTGAAGGGCGAAAGGCCATTCAGAACAAATGGATCTTTAAGAAGAAGACAGACGCGGATGGTAATGTCACCGTCTGTAAAGCTCGACTTGTGGCAAAGGGTTTTTCACTAGTTCAAGGAGTTGACTACGATGAGACCTTCTCACCAGTAGCGATGCTTAAGTCTGTCAGAATCATGTAGGCGATAGCTGCTTATTCCGACTATGAAATTTGGCAGATGGATGTCAAAATAGCGTTCCTCAACGGTTTCCTTGAGGAAGAGTTGTATATGATGCAACCAGAAGGTTTTGTCGATCCAGAGAATGCTGACAAAGTTTGCAAACTCCAGCGATCCATTTATGGACTGGTGCAAGCATCTCGGAGTTGGAATAAGCGCTTCGATGAGGTGATCAAAGCGTTTGGGTCTATACAAGTTTATGGAGAAGCTTGTATTTACAAAAAAGTGAGTGGGAGCTCTATAGCGTTTCTAATATTATATGTGGATGACATATTGCTGATTGGAAACAGTATAGAAATGCTGGAAAGCGTGAAGGAATATTTGAACAAGAGTTTTTCAATGAAGGACCTAGGAGAAGCTGCTTTCGTATTGGGCATTAAGATCTATAGAGATAGATCGAAACACTTAATAGCACTTTCACATAGCACATACCTTGATAAAGTTTTGAAGAAGTTCAAAATGGATCAGTCCAAGAAGGGGTTCTTGCTTGTGTTACAAGGTATGAAGTTGAGTAAGAGTCAATGCCCAGTGACTACAGAAGATAAAGAAAAGATGAGTGTCATCCCCTATGCTTCAGCCATATGCTCTATCATGTATACAATGTTGTGCATAAGACCCGATGTCAGCCTTGCCATAAGTATGTCTGGAAGGTTTCAAAGTGATCCTGGAATGGAGCACTGGCAAGTGGTCAGGAATATCCTTAAGTACCTAAAAAGGACTAAGGAAATGTTTCTCGTGTATGGAGGTGATGAAGAGCTCGTCGTAAAGGGTTACGTCGATGCAAGCTTTGACACTGATTCGGACGACTCTAAGTCGCAAACTGGATACGTATTTATTCTAAACGGGGGAGCGGTAAGCTGGTGCAGTTCCAAGCAAAGCGTGGTAGCTGATTCTACGTGCGAAGCGGAATACATCGCAACCTCGGAGGCGGCGAAGGAAGGTGTCTGGATGAAGCAGTTCATGATAGATCTTGGAGTAGTGCTCAGTGCACTGGATCCCATGACCCTGTTTTGTGACAACACTTGTGCCATTGCTCTAGCCAAGGAACCAAGGTTTCACAAGAGGACCAGACATATAAAGCGGCGCTTCAACTCCATCCGATATTACATCGAGGAGAAGGACATAAATATTTGCAAAGTGCACACGGATCTGAATGTCGCAGACCCATTGACTAAACCTCTTCCAAAAGCTAAACATGATCAACACCAGAACTGCATGGGTGTTCGATTCATTATAATGTAAATCACATAGTGATGTGAGCTAGATTATTGACTCTAGTGCAAGTAGGAGACTGTTGTAAATATGCCCTAGAGGCAATAAATAAACTTTTTATTATTATATTTCCTTGTTCATGATAATCATTTATTATCCATGCTAGAATTGTATTAATCGGAAACTCCGATACATGTGTGGATACATAGACAACGCCGTGTCCCTAGTAAGCCTCTAGTGAACTAGCTCGTTGATCAAAGGATGGTAAAGGTTTCGTAGCCATGGACATGAGATGTCATTTGATAACGATATCATATCATTAGGAGAATGATATGATGGACAAGACCCAAACTACAAATGTAGCGTATGATCGTGTCAGTTTATTGCTACTGTTTTCTGCATGTCAAGTATATGTTCCTATGACCATGAGATCATGCAACTCACTGACACCGGAGGAATACCTTGTGTGTATCAAACGTTGCAACGTAACTGGGTGACTATAAAGGTGCTCTACAGGTATCTCCGAGGGTGTCTGTTGAGTTGGCATGGATCAAGACTGGGATTTGTTACTCCGTGTGACAGAGAGGTATCTCAGGGCCCACTCGGTAATACAACATCACAACAAGCCTTGCAAGCAATGTGACTAAGTGGTAGTCACGGGATCTTGTATTACGGAACGAGTAAAGAGACTTGCCGGTAACGAGGTTGAGCTACGTATGGAGTTACCGACGATCGAATCTCGGGCAAGTAACATACCGAAGAACAAAGGGAACATCATACGAGATTAACTGAATCCTTGACATAGAGGTTCAACCGATAAAGATCTTCGTAGAATATGTAGGAACCAATATGGTCATCCAGGTCCCACTATTGGTTATTGACCATAGAGGTGTCTCGGTCATGTCTACATAGTTCTCGAACCCGCAGGGTCTTCACACTTAAGGTTTGGTGACGTTTCGGTAGTATAGAGTTGTGTATGGTGGTGACTGAAGGTTGTTCGGAGTGCCGGATGAGATCTAGGATATCACGAGGAGCTCCGGACTTGTCTGGAGGTAAAGATTCATATATAGGAAGTCATGTTTTGGTCACCGGAAATGTTTCGGGCTCATCGGTAGTGTACTGGCAGTGCCGGTAGTGTACCGGGAGACCACCGGGAGGGGTATTTCGACCCTAGAGGGTCCATGGGCTGTGGCAGAGTTAATACCAGCCCTTAGTGGGCTGGTGGAACCTCCACACAAGGCCCATGCAGCTAGGGAAGAAAAGCCCAAAGGGAAAAGGTGGAAAATGGCAAAAAAAGGAGGAATCCTAGTCCTACTAGGAGTGGAGGAGGAGGAGTCCTCTCCCCTCCACTTCGTCCGACTCCAAGGAGGGCCCAGCCCCGCGCCAAGGCCTCCTTTCCCTCCCTCCTATATATACTAGTGGTATTGGGTGTTTTGCACTTGATTTTACGGCCACGTGCTACCCGTTCCACCAGTGCATAGTTTCTCCTCTAGATCGGATTTCCGCAGTGCTTAGGCGAAGCCCTGCCGGAATTGCTCCACCACCATCGCCGGAGCGCCGTCGCTGCTGGAGAACTCTTCTACCTCTCTGCTCCCTCTTGCTGGATCAAGACGATGGAGATCGTCGTCAAGCTGCACGTGTGCTGAACGCGGAGGTGCCGTCCGTTCGGCGCTAGATCGGAAGGACCGTGATCAAGGCCACGAGACGATTCGTGATTGGATCGCGGGACGGATCGTGACGAGATCGCGGGACGGATCGTGATTAGATCGCGGGACGGATCGTGATTGGATCGCGGGACGCTCGGCGATTTGGATTGCGAAGACGTTCGACTACACCAACCGCATTTCTTAACGCTTCCCGCTTAGCGATCTACAAGGTTATGTAGATCCACTCTCCCTCTTGTAGATGCTCATCACCATGGATAGGTCTGCGTGTGCGTAGGAAAATTTTTGTTTTCCATGCAACGTTCCCCAACATTGTAATGCCAGGTGCTACTGCTATAATTACGAGTAGCGACTTTTAACTCCCGACGTTACTACTAATTAACAGTAGCGTTGGGCTTTTAAGACGCGCTCTACCTATAAGATATTTCCTAGGTGTGTATTACTACTATTATTATTATTATTATTATTATTATTATTATTATTATTATTATTATTATTATTACTATTATTGTTGTTGTTGTTGTTGTTGTTGTTGTTGTTGTTGTTGTTGTTGGTCTAGGGGAAGTGAAGGGAAAATCAAAGTGGTCTAGGGGAAGTGAAGGGAAAATAAACAAACTTAAAGTATCATTATTGTTCGAAGCCAACGAAAAACAAAGCATGCTATACAAAATAATGCCGCATCTGAAAAATATGCTTTTAATGTGCTATAACATGCTATAAAGTGTGATTAGCGAGACATTGTATACTGATTAATTTAGCGAGGCGATTATCTACATGCTATAGCGCGCTAATTTATCACGTGTTCCAGACAGGAGCACGTCTGATTATTATTAACTAACTTGTCCGAACATTGTTGTCTCGCCAGAGTAGAGACCATGCATGCTATAATATTTGAGACTGAGCGCAGAGTTAAGGAGCCTCTAGTCCGAAATTTGGATTCCCTTCTTCATATTATTATTATTATTATTATTATTACAATTACTACTACTACTATTACTAGTATTATTATTGTTATATTATTAAAAAGTAAACATGGACCTGCGACGAAGCAAAGTAGAAAAAGTTAAATGCGGTTTTAAACAATATTAAAAGGTGGACTCAGGACCATAGTTTCACTGCTGGCATCTCTCCAAAAAGATAAAGCACTATTGGGTGAACAAATTACACTTGGACATCGATTAAATTGTACTTATTTTTACTAATTATCATTATGATTGTTCCAGGCAATATTTCATATTGGAATTATGTTCAAGGTATATAGACCGTACAACTGACACTACATGTACAACTAATACTCCACTAAGAGATCGCTTTTATGGTTGCGTCTTTATGTATTAAGAAAAAAACAAAGTATTGCTTTAATCATGATGACATAATGTAAACAGTAAAAATTATCATCCAATTGTGACAAACAAACCATTGATTTAGCAGCAACAATACACTGAACATCTTGCCCTTACTGTCACCAGGGGATAAATTTTTGCAAGGTTGAGCCGACTATCATACACAAACTTCCTGTTGGAGATCTAAACACAAACTTGAGCAAAATTTCCTGCCGGCAATGTATACAAGTTCGGCTCGATCCTCTTTGGTGCCGATCTCTGGCGGTCAGTTTTAGAAATAGTTTCGTGCCGGGACACATTAGTCATTAGTTCCGTAAGGGACAGATTTGGCAAAGAAAATACTCCCTCCGTCATGTTTTAAAAGGCATGCTTGAAAATTCTCTGGGACCTAGGTGGTTATTGATTGGCTGTGAGATGAGCTGAAAAATAGCATTCACACTACCCATGCATATAGGAGTAGTATAACGGAGTACTAATTAGCTACTAGGAGTAAATGCAATGCGTTCTAAACCTTGTCTATTCTAAAAACGCATGTAAATTTAACTGTGCCTTCTAAACCGTGACGGCAGGAGTATATAGTTCACTAGCCTAGCCCATGACACTTCTTGCCGACGCACATCATGTTGTCTAAGCCCATGTTTTGCTGTACTCCCGCAACCGCTAAACCCGTTGACGCAATTTCGCCTATGGTTTTGATCACAAAACAAATTTCCATTGATTATCATGCATACCGCTTCTATATCTGGCTTGAAGATGATCTATATTCTACATAAAAAATCTGCAATCTTCAAATCTTACTCTCATGCCACTTGTTACAGACGAAGAAGCACAATTGATCATATGAGGTGGAGCAATAAAAGACGACTACAGATTTGTTAAAGATATTTGGTGATGTTGTCTACGCCCAGGGCTCCTTAATTCAACGACGACAAAAGCCCGACGAGATTAGCAGACGCATCTCGACCACAACGCCGCGGCCGGTCAGGCAACCCCATCCAGGGGCACCAGACCGCCCCCCTTTTTTTTATCTTGTTTCTAACTTACTATCTTTAGTCTAGAATATTTCGAGTTACATGTGTGGATGAAGATGCCCCAAAAAATTGATTCCATTAAGGGAAAGAAGGTTTTGCCTATACTTTGCTAAAGATAGGTACCTGAGCTCCAAACTCTGGTGGCAATCAAAATTACTGTATCCAAATTATGATACATTTTCTCATATGAATTCTGCTGATAAAACTTTTTCAAGAAATAATGTAGCACCTATGAACATCATGGACCGCTTTTTAAATACGTAGTACAACAATATTTATTTATATTTTCGCATGATACTCCAGTTCCTAGGGATGTCATGGGTCTCCATATATACCCACCAAACCATAGGGATTTCATCTATCAGGGGGTGGGGATGGTCAAAAACCTTCCCGATGGGGATATTTACTCCCCATAGGGTACAACGGCTATGTGGGTGTGGTATCCTACTCCCCAGACCCGGTTCCCATAGGGGACAAGATTTCTAGATATGACGTATGGCCATGTATATTTCTATGTATATACATTACAACCAATCAAAAAAACCCACAAACAAATTCACAAAACAACGAAAGCCCTAAGAAAATTTAACCCTACCTCACGTCTTGATGTCAGAAAAAGTCTAGGTTTAAACTATTCAATATTTCGTGTAGGAAACAAGCTCGTTATGGCTTGTTATTGTTGGAAATATGCCCTAGAGGCAATAAATAAAGTGTTTATTATTGCATTTCCTTGTTCATGATAATCGTTTATTATCCATGCTAGAATTGTATTAATTGGAAACATGGATACATGTGTGGATACATAGACAAAACACTATGTCCCTAGTATACCTCTAGTGAACTAGCTCGTTGATCAAAGGATGGTTAAGGGTTTCTAGCCATGGACATGAGATCTCATTTGATAACGGGATCACATCATTAGGGGAATGATGAGATGGACAAGACCCAAATTACAAACGTAGCATATGATCGTGTCAGTTTATTGCTGCTGTTTTCCGCATGTCAAGTATATGTTCCTATGACCATGAGATCATGCAACTCACTGACACCGGAGGAATACTTTGTGTGTATCAAACGTCGCAACGTAACTGGGTGACTATAAAGATGCACTACAGGTATCTCCGAGGGTGTCTGTTGGGTTGGCATGGATCGAGACTGGGATTTGTTACTCCGTGTGACGGAGAGGTATCAGCCTTGCCATAAGTATGGCTGGAAGGTTTCAAAGTGATCTTGGAATGGAGCACTGGCAAGCGGTCAAGAATATCCTTAAGTACCTTAACAGGACTAAGGACATGTTTCTCATTTATGGAGGTGATGAAGAGCTCGTCGTAAAGGGTTACATCGATGCAAGCTTTGACACTGATCCGGACGACTCTAAGTCGCAAACCGGATACGTATTTATTCTTAACGGGGGAGCGGTAAGCTGGTGCAGTTCCAAACAAAGCGTGCTAGCTGATTCTTTGTGCGAAGCGGAGTACATCGCAGCCTCGGAGGCGGCGAAGGAAGGTGTCTGGATGAAGCAGTTCATGACAGATCCCGAAGTAGTGCCCAGTGCACTGAATCCGATGAGCCTGTTCTGTGACAACACTGGTGCCATTGCTCTAGCCAAGGAACCAAGGTTTCACAAGAGGACCAGACATATAAAGCGACGCTTCAACTCCATCCAGTATTACATCGAGGAGAAGGATATAAATATTTGCAAGGTGCACACGGATCTGAATGTTGCAGACCCGTTGACTAAACCACTTCCGAGAGCTAAACATGATCAACACCAGGACTGTATGGTTGTTTGATTCATTACAATGTAAATCACATAGTGATGTGAGCTAGATTATTGACTCTAGTGCAAGTGGGAGACTGTTGGAAATATGCCCTAGAGGCAATAAATAAAGTGTTTATTATTGCATTTCCTTCTTGATGATAATCGTTTATTATCCATGCTAGAATTCTATTAATTGGAAACACGGATACATGTGTGGATACATAGACAAAACACTATGTCCCTAGTATACCTCTAGTGAACTAGCTCGTTGATCAAAGGATGGTTAATGTATCCTAGCCATGGACATGAGATGTCATTTGATAACGGGATCACATCATTAGGGGAATGATGAGATGGACAAGACCCAAATTACAAACGTAGCCTATGATCGTGTCAGTTTATTGCTGCTGTTTTCCGCATGTCAAGTATATGTTCCTATGACCATGAGATCATGCAACTTACTGACACCGGAGGAATACTTTGTGTGTATCAAACGTCGCAACATAACTGGGTGACTATAAAGGTGCACTACAGGTATCTCCGAGGGTGTCTGTTGGGTTGGCATGGATCAAGACTGGGATTTGTTACTCCGTGTGACGGAGAGGTATCTCAGGGCCCACTCGGTAATGCAAGATCACAAACAAGCCTTCCAAGTAATGTGGCTAAGTGTTGGTCACGGGATCTTATATTATGGAACGAGTAAAGAGACTTGCCGGCAATGAGGTTGAACTAGGTATTGGGGTACCGACGATCGAATCTCGGGCAAGTGACATACCGAAGAACAAAGGGAACGTTATACGGGATTAACTGAATCCTTGACATAGAGGTTCGACCGATAAAGATCTTCGTAGAATATGTAGGAACCAATGTGGACATCCAGGTCCCGCCATTGGTTATTGACCGTAGAGGTGTCTCGGTCATGTCTACACAGTTCTCGAACCCGCAGGGTCTGCACACTTAAGGTTTGGTGACGTTTCGGTAGTATAGAGTTATGTATGATGGTGATCGAATATTGTTCGGAGTCCCGGATGAGATCCCGGACGTCACGAGGAGCTCCGGAATGGTTCGGAGGTAAAGATTCATATATAGGAAGTCCCAGTTTGGTCGCCGGAAAAGTTTCGGGCTCATCGGTAGTGTACCGGGAGTGCCGGTAGTGTACCGGGAGGCATCCGGGAGGGGTATTTGGACCCCAAGAGGTCCATGGGTGGTGGGAGAATAATAACCAGCCCTTAGTGGGCTGGGGAAACAACCACAAAGGCCCACGGCGCAGGAGGAGAAAGTCCTAAAGGAAAAAGTGGAAAATCAGCCAATAGGAAGCAATCGTAGTCCAACTAGGATTGGAGGAAGGAGTGGGACTCCAGAGGAGTATTTCGACCCCAGAGGGTCCATGGGCTGTGGAGAGTGATAACCAGCCCTTAGTGGGCTGGAGAAACAGCCACAAAAAGGCCCATGGCGTAGAAGATAAAATGGCTAAAGAAAAAGTGGAAAAAGGGCCAATAGGGAGCAATTCTAGTCCAACTAGGATTGGAGGAGGAGTGGGACTCCTCCCCCTTGGCCGGCCAACTCCTAGGAGGCCTTGGCCTTGCGCCAAGGCTGCCTCTCCCTCCCTTCTTTATATACTGGTGGATTAGGTGCTTTTTGGACAGAATTTACGGCCACGTGCTACCCGTTCCACCGGTGCTCCCCTAGATCGTAGTTCCGCAGTGCTTAGGCGAAGCCCTGCCGGAATTGCTCCACCACCATCGCCGGAGCGCCATCGCGCTGCCGGTGGACTCTTCCTCCTCTCCACTTCCTCTTGTTGGACCAAGACGGTGGAGATCGTCATCAAGCTGCACGTGTGCTAAACGCGGAGGTGCCATCCGTTCGGTACTAGATCGGAAGGACCATGATCAAGGCCACGAGACGGATCGTGATGAGTTCGCGGGACGGATCGTGACGTGATCGCGAGACGGATCGTGATGCGTTCACGGTACGGATCGTGATGAGATCGCGGGATGGATCGTGATGTGTTCACGGGACGGATCGTGATGAGATCGCGGGACGGATCGTGATGAGATCGCGTGACGCTCGGCGATTTGCATCGCGAAGATGTTCGACTACACCAACCGCGTTTCTTAACGCTTCCCGCTTTTAGCGATCTACAAGGGTATGTAGATTCACTCTCCCTGTCGTAGATGCTCATCACCATGGATAGGTTTGCGTGTGCGTAGGAATTTTTTTGTTTCCCATGAAACGTTCCCCAACAGTTATATGTTAAATAATGGTGCATAAAACATATTATAGTCACCTCTCACTATTAGTGCATCACGCCTTTCTGAAATTCACATGTATATATGTTGATTGTAGTCTACCATATAATATATATGACAATTTGTTCATGGGGATGGTGACACTTGTGGGCCCGTTCACCAGTGGGGCATGGGTGTGGGGAAATTTCATCCCCGATCATGTAAATAGGGATGGGTATGGTATGATCGAGAATGGATGGGGATGTTCTAGTGGTCCCCATAGGGGATTGCCCCCATTGCCATCCCTAACGGTTCTCATGTAACTTGCAGTATTGTTCAATATATTTTTCTTTCTTGCATAGAAGGAAAAGTCAAGGGAGCTGATGTTCTCCACGTGAGTACGTGTGCACCGGGTTGATTTGAAATAGTAAAAGCATTCACGGGTAAGTTGACAAAAGTTGTTAAAAAATCCTGGATATTATTGGATGTATGGACATATACAATTTCAACTATGAGCTCAATTGTTTGAGGTTTGTGCATTTTGCTCCAAGATATATAAAGAGATAAAAGGAGTGGATTAAATAAAAGAATGTAAAGTGAAGACCATATGAGGAAATTTGTAGTAATATGAATCCGCATGGAAGCCTAAGTAGGCAAGACATCACATTGATCAAGAAATGAAAATGATAATGTGAGTCAGTGATGACATATATATATATATATATATATATATATATATATATATATATATATATATATATATATATATAGTTCAGATCTGAGGCATTCATGTTTAGCATCAAATTCTAAGGAGAAATTTCGTCAAGTTGTCTATTGATACAGTATATCAAGATATAGTGGGAGTGGACGAGAGACAAACGATATCCATCAATAGCCTAATACATTTAACAAATTAAATAAATCCACCTAAATATGACTCCCGGACTTGTGTTTCAGCTATATTATATTTTAATGGCATGCATTTAATCACTTCTGAATTAAACTGAATAATACTCCCTCCGGTCCTTTTTAGTCTGCATATTAGCTTTGTCCGAAGTCAAAATATCTTTACTTTGACCAAACTTGTAGAAATATGTATCAACATTCATAATGCCAAATTAATATAGTTAAATTCATCACGAAATGTAGTTTCATGGAATGTATATTTGATATTGTAGATATTGATATTTCTCAATATATATTTGGTTAAACTTTGTAAAGTTTGACTTGACATAAATCTAATATGCGGAGTAAAAGGAACGGAAGGGAGTAGTTGATCTGGAGGCCAAATAACAAAAACCGAAAACAGTCCCAAACATGTTAATCTAGCCGTGAACATACGTGGTCAAGTGAGCTACTAGGTTTATTTGATGACATCTAGTAACGGGAACAATATTTGATGCCGTCAGATTAGAAACTTAATTATGCGGTGGGATCAACATTGATTCTAATGGTAGCAGCCTACTGAGCCTACATGCACATTAAGAGGCGTATGTCGACAAGGCCTCTAGGTAGGCGCACCCCAAATATAGCACGAGATGTCGTCGCCATCCATATTCGGTCCCTGGCATGCATGTCTGATTGCGTCCGGCGGTAGGTACATTTGTAGGCAGGCCACGTTAATTTTGCAAATTAGCCTATGGTTGGATGGTTAGAGTGACTGTGGTATCTCCAGCCCACCAGGGTTCAAATCCTGGTGCTTGCATTATTTCTGGATTTATTTAACAATTTTCGGTGATGTGCATTCTGTAGGAGGAGACGTTCACGTCAATTACATAGGGATAGGGTGTACGTGTGTGCGTTCACAGGGATGAGTGTATGTGTGTATATGAAAGCTTGTTTTTGTACTGTGTTAAAAAAAGGCCACATTCATTTGCATCTAGGAGTGAGTAGAGGGTCTCTAGCTAGAAAATCATATTGCACCAATAATATATTTTGGGATATATGTTAGAGAGAATTCCTGATTTAACTAAATGTGCATTAGATATTATATTTTTAAATATAAGTTAGAGATAATTCCTTATTTAACTAAATTATGCACTGTAAGAAATTCACATGGCTTAATTCAAATCTAGAAATACTGGCATTCATGAATGTCCACTAGATGGAACTAAATGGAAACAACTAAACCAATTTCTTCCCAATGTACTAATTTAGCTAAATGATCTACTGCTCCTTCAGTCCCGATTTATAGGTCATGCGCCCTAGGTCATTAATTTGATCAACGTACTTCCTTCTTCAAAGCTTGTTTTTGTACTGTGTTAAAAAAAGGCCACATTCATTTGCATATAGGAGTGAGTAGAGGGTATCTAGCTAGAAAATCATATTACACCAATAATATATTTTGGGATATATGTTAGAGAGAATTCCTGATTTAACTAAATGTGCATTAGATATTATATTTTTAAATATAAGTTAGTGATAATTCCTTATTTAACTAAATTATGCACTGTAAGAAATTCACATGGCTTAATTCAAATCTAGAAATACTGGCATTCATGAATGTCCACTAGATGGAACTAAATGGAAACAACTAAACCAATTTCTTCCCAATGTACTAATTTAGCTAAATGATCTACTGCTCCTTCAGTCCCGATTTATAGGTCATGCGCCCTAGGTCATTAATTTGATCAACGTACTTCCTTCTTCAAAGCTTGTTTTTGTACTGTGTTAAAAAAAGGCCACATTCATTTGCATCTAGGAGTGAGTAGAGGGTCTCTAGCTAGAAAATCATATTGCACCAATAATATATTTTGGGATATATGTTAGAGAGAATTCCTGATTTAACTAAATGTGCATTAGATATTATATTTTTAAATATAAGTTAGAGATAATTCCTTATTTAACTAAATTATGCACTGTAAGAAATTCACATGGCTTAATTCAAATCTAGAAATACTGGCATACATGAATGTCCACTAGATGGAACTAAATGGAAACAACTAAACCAATTTCTTCCCAATGTACTAATTTAGCTAAATGATCTACTGCTCCTTCAGTCCCGATTTATAGGTCATGCGCCCTAGGTCATTAATTTGATCAACGTACTTCCTTCTTCACGGTGCATAAGGCATGCACGTAGTTCTATGTAGGACTGAACATCCAAACGAGATTTTTGGCTTGGCCCGAATCTCGTTCTGGCCCGGCACAAATCAGCTCGGCCCATGCACTATTTCTACTGAGTTGAGTTCGAAAACTAGGCCCAAAACCTATCCGAGCCAAATCTCAGTTGCAAGTACAGATTGGTGTGCCATCCTTCCCCATCCCTACTAGGGTTAGCCCTGTCGCCGCCCAGTCAGAGGAGAGAACGCTCTCACTGTGTCCCCATCTCTTCCCGACCGACGCGCCATCCTTTCCCATCCCAACAGGGTTAGCCGCACCTTCGCCATGCCCCGCCTTCCTCGCCACAGTCCCAACGCCAGCCTCCTTCCCACGGCCGCGGCCGCACCCGATGCCCTCGTTCTCCTCTCGTTGCGATCATGTTCAATGCCCTCCTCCTTTTCTTCATGGTACCAACTCCCTCTTCCCGCTAGCCATGCCCAACGGTACTGTCATACTTTTCGTCGCCGTGCCCAATGATGCCCTCCTCCTTGCCGCGCAGGACGTGGTGGCGAGCATACTCAGCGCGGCGCGGTACGAGATGCAGACAATGTCGGCTCCACCATGGAGGGTGTCGGCGAACGCGTTCTATGGCGCAAGGTGAAGACATGTTCGTGCGTACGCATGTCTAACTTGCCGACGCCCGTACTGGAAACAACTTGGTCAAGGTGAGCGATGAGGGAGAGCTTCTTTGGAGGGGACGGTCTTCGCCATGGCCAGCTGCTGCTCTGATTTCGTCTGTGCAATGCACTATAATGATCAGGCAGCAGGGCCAGCGAGCAGCCCAAGCTGGACTGAGCATGGGAGGATTCGAGCCGAGACTCCCTTATAAGGATCGTTGGTAGCAGCGAACCAAGCCGAGCCGGCTCGCAAAATAGCGATCTAAAGGGTGCCTCGGACCAAACTCGGCTCGTGTCCAACCCTAGTTCTAGGTCATCAATTTAATTAGCGAAATATGTCTTGTGCTACCTCCATCCCGGTTTACTAGCCCCTCCCGCCACCACACCCCATATATTTGGATCATATTTTGACCATGACTTTAACTAATAAAATATGTAGCAAAAATAACATCACTGAGAACTACATTCTAATATGAATCCAACAATATAATTTTTTATGACGTGCATTGCCATTTTGCTAGTCAAATATGTTGTCCAACTTTGACCCAAAATACCATGGGATGAATAAACCCAAATGGAGGCAGTATCTAACAAAACTATATGTCTACAAACTACAATTGCGTATGAATCCAATGATATGTTCTTGATGACATATAATGCATTTTTAGTTAGTCAAATCGACAACATAGAAGTACGAGCATGCAGCCTGCACCGCGGCCGAGGGAGTAATATGAATTGTATAACACACAAAATACCATTTGAAAATTTAGATACTATACTTTTTTATTTGTATAATTTTTGTGTTATATTACATTAGTCAAATTAGCAATGTAGGGACACGAGCAGGAACTATAAACAAGGACGTAGGAAGTATGTGTTTTACATTTACCTAAAATTTGTGGAAAGACATCAACATGCATTATGGGGCCAGGGTTATCTTCTTATCCTTTTGTTTTTTGTACCAGCGTGATGGAGATAACCTGACACACATGCATCCCGCAAAGCCAGGGTCCTCACGATGACTCCTCGTGTAAACTACCTGGCCAAGCATGTTTTGCACACTTGGAGGCAACATGTAGCAGTAGGTACCAGTGGTGATTCAACACTAGAATACAATATTAATTCTGCAAGCTGTGGGTAGGTAGATCTGACCGAGCCCAAGATATTGTTGTGCCCCATTAGCAGCATGAAATCTCGGCGCATTCACCTATAATGCAGATTTGAACCGGTGATTTGGTCCCGGCAGATTTGAGCCAGTCCCGTGAATCAATAATCCGTGGTTGGATCTTTGAGGGCAGTGGTATTTCCAGCCTATCCGGATATAAGTTGTGGTGCTCGTATTATTTTTGGAATTGTTGTAGAATTTTTAGCGATGCACATTCAGTGAAAAGATACATTTTTATCAACCACGAGACGCCTACGGTAACATCCTAAATCTTAAGATGATATGCGGATCAGTCTTTTGAATGTGCTCATAGAAATATGGTGTGTGCGCGTTTAAAGAGATAAGTGTGTATGCATATATATGAGCGCGTGCGTTTGTACCGTATTATGATTTTGTTTGAGTCGGTTCGAAAATCATTATGCGGATCCATATGCTACTGCACAAGTTAGTTTGAAATCAATCAACCTAGTCATGTGACCAATATTTTATACAACGCTGTAATGGCAATCATTTGGAGGCGATAAGGCCACTTGCATGTATCAAGTACAATACCCTATTCTGCTGTAGATCTGACGTAGCGGAACACTACACACAGAGGAGATTAATTTTGTGGCACCCGGCCCTATGGATCGAGTACAATACAATAGCAGCATGAGATCTGGTTGTTCAGCGGTTGTTTTGTGAACCATGGAAGATGGAACAAGCAGAGAAAGTAGAGAAATTGATAAACTTAGTTGAGTCTAATGGAAATACAACAACTTAGTTGCCATCGTTTCATTTCTTGGTGTACATCTGGTAGCATATAGTAGTAAACCAAGACTAAACGGTTCAAATTATAATTTTTTCATGCCCAATCGGAGCAGCAGCAGATCAATTCCATATGAGAAAAGCAAACAAGATAGCGCTAGCGCCCGCGGAGAACTTTTGTTGTTCGCCTTCTGAAAGGCCTATTGACCTGCCGGTGAAAATCCGGTTAAAAAAACAAAAGACGTATTGAAAAAGTACCAGAACAACTGAAGCCTACATCCCACTACGTCTGGGTTCCCTTCCTATGAACCTTAAGTCAATAGGTAGGGTCAATTATACCAAAGTGGAAGGGCCACTATCTAAGCTATTAGTGGGCTGATTTGAACTATTGATTTACTGAATTGAGTGAAGCTGTGTTGCGTAACATATAGGTCGCCATTAGTCAGCCAAATCGGAGCACAAGATTCGTTATTTACCATTTTTTCATGCATCTTGGAGGCATACAGCCAAATCTACAGCATGCAGCTTGCCCTTTGGCTATGCTGAAGAGAAGAAGGTGCAATCATTATTTACATTTTTTTTCATTATATACCCTTTTTCATGCAAGCATTCAGGACTTGTAGCTTGCCGTAAAATTACCAATGACCAGTCATTTTTCTATTTACCTTTTGGCTACAATGAAGAGAAGAAGGTGCCATCGATTCATTATTTACCTTTTTTCACGCAAGGATTGTTCCCTGATGTAGAATATCAGTACAAATACTGCAGTTTTTTTCACGCATGCATTGTTCCCTGATGTAAAATGTAAAATACCAGTACAGTACTGCCGTAAAATTACCAATGACCAGTCATTATTCGGGACTAGTGCTGGAGAAGTGTAAAATACCAGTGCATCATTCCTTTTTTTATTTGTTCCCGGATGTTACTAGTAGCTTGCCATAAAAACATTGAATTCTCTCTGTGCATAAAGACAAAGTAGATACTGCAGTTTTTTTAAATGCCATAAATATTGCTACTAAAGTGTTCTAAAGCAGCGATAGGGATTGGAGGGAATGCATTCTTTTTCTATAAAATCGGTCATATTTCTATTGTTTTGATTTAGGACAAAACTAGAACTGCACTTAATTACTTGGGGACGGAGGGACGGCAATGCTACTATAGCAACCTACTACCTCCTTTCTGGTTTATAGGGCTTATCTCAAAACTTCTGTTTTCCGTTTTATAAGTCTCATTTCTATTGCTTTTCATCACACACTCAAATATCGAGGTGCATTAAATCAGCGCATGCCAAGATTAAAAAAAACCCACCAATGCATGTAAAAGTTCTTAGTTATTTATTGGTCATGCATGTATGCATTGCAATTAATGCGTTGGTAAACACAATTATTTGTGGAAAACAAGCGCATTAATTAAGTACTTTTGCAAACTATCAAAATTATTTCACCACTCATCATCTATCTTGGTTGGTGAAAATTTTGAGTTGAGCCCTATAAACCGGAAAGGAGGGAGTAGCATGGAATCAACAACAGAGTCCCGAAAACAAACACCATGACACCGACAACGAAGGTACCGACTAACCGAAAAATGAACAACATCTTGAGGGTGACAAACTACTGTCGTACTTGACCACATGGCTCGTGGAAGCATGTTCGCAAAAAAAGAAACTGTTTTTAGGGCATTTAGATAGAAAACTGCTGCTCCGACATATGTCATATCTCTGTTTTGGTGATACAAAAAATATGGGGCAGCCACAAATCACCCGATGTAAATGTGGGGCAGCCGAGCCGCAACAAGCAATTTTTTTTCCGGGTGCCCTATTTTACATCATCTGCTACGGCAGATAAATTTTGGTTGCCCTAAAATCATCTTTTGCGTTGCATGAAATTGTTTTTCGGTGTCATTTTTTACATCACATGCATGGTGTAGTACCAGGGACGGAGTTACGTGCAAACAAAACTATGCCGTGGCCCGCCCATGCCCAGGAGAAAAATGTGAAGTGTGAAGGTGAATCTGGACTTTGAGAGCAAAAAAATTGTGATTTCCATCAGCCTAGTTCGCTCTGTGGCCCTCCCAACAAATTTAGGTTAGCTCCGCTACTGTAGGACATGGCCTAGTTTTTACTGTTGGTCTTGCTAATATATATATAGCAAGGACAATTGGCTGCTCTAGTACTTGATTTTGTCTTGCATATAACATTTCCGGGGTGTTATCGGGTGCATTTCTGGGAAATTAGATAGTCTGCAATAGACTACCTTAGTGTCAGACATTTTCTTTGGCACAAAATTAGGAGTTTTTTCTCGGACACAAAATTAGGGAGCTTAGGTAGAATAATTACGTGGAGTCAGCACTGGAAATGATCCAAGGGCATTTAGGTGACCCGAAGTTGACGCCAACATTGAAAATCAGAGATCTACGCATAGGGGGAAAGGTACTACGTGGTATCTTTTCATTTGTTTCGGTCTTTTACTATAGGTTAGTGACAAGCTCATGAAGTTACTATCACGTGTTACTTTTTAACAAAGTGTTATGTCAGTCGTGAAAGCATGCGTGGTCACGTGCCGATGCTACATTGATTTTTCTGGTAGTCGAGGACAAAGATTGTGTCAGCAGATCCCTAGTAGACAGCCCACATGCATAGCGTGGTGACAACCTTATCAACTGATTTTAATGCTAGCAGCATGCACGTTTGGACCATGCCTTTACTTGCCGGATCTGGCAATAAGTTAAGTTGCATGCATGGCTATATCTAGTATTACACATGATAACCACCTTCTCCGAGGTAAAATACACTAGTACAGCTAATCATTCCGCGACCGGCCAAGCCAAACATCACACACAACGGATGGGCACACACCAATTACAACAGGACATCTCACCGCGACCGGTAGCATGTCATGCCCATGCATCCATCTGGCAGCCTCAGATTTTAGATGGACTGGGCCCCGGGTGTCGCATTTGATTCTTTGTCCGGGACAAATTTGAGCCGATGATTGGGTCTTGTATATGTAAGATCTGAGCTCATTTTTTTTTGTCCCCGGCATCGCATTTACAGTAGCATGCCAGCGATTCTCGGCCATAGTATGTTTTTGAACAGGTGACTGGATCCATTGGGCAGCCCATGCATGTAAAATTTCAGCTGGTGATTTGGTCTCGGGCGTCGCACCATGTTAGATTTGAAATGGTGATTTGGTACGGGGAGCCAGCGATTCCTGGTGCCATGCAGATTTGAGCCGTCGATTGGGGGCACAAAATGCAAGTTAGATTTGAGATGGTCATTTTGTCCGGGGCGTCGTATTTGCGGCCAATTCTCGATCCCAGTAAGATTAGAGCCGGTGATTGGGTCCTCTTATGCATGTCAGATTTGAGTTGGTGATTTGGTCTCGGCCGTCACATTTCTAATAGCAGCGAATCCTTTGTGTTGACACACGAACACGTCACCGTGTACCTCCAACACCAAGGTGATGCACCGCAGCTCACCTCGAAGGAGACCCAACCGACAGCGCGATACGCAAGATAGTTGGCGGACGCTTTTGAAGACCCAAAACCTCACACGCCCGGGAGGGACCCCGTCTGGACGCACGACGGCTATGGGCTTCCCTAGGTCGGTTCGCCCGCCCCTAGAGCCTCGAGGATCGCTGCCCTTCAACACGAAGAACGAACGAAAAACAAGAGAGAAAGAACAAGGAAGAGATGTAAAAGCTAGGATAAAAAAACAGTAGATTGATTTATTCGATTGTGTGTTGTTTCAATCGGCCATCACCTCCACTATATATAAGAGGCGGCTGGACTTTCCTTACAAGCAAAGAATTCATCTAGGCTTTCCTTACAAGAAAATTACATCAATTCACGTCCTAGAGTCCTACCCCTAGTCTAACTCGGATTCAACCCGAATCTGGCCCAAACTCCTGTCTTGCTCCTGGTGAGGACCATAGAGTCTGCATATGACCTCCGATTGAGACGACTTTAATATAAAAAATCAATCGTTTCGACGATACGAACAATTCTTCTGTTGTATACTCCATGGTGTCATCTTTAACTTCCAGTCGGAGTCGGTCCTTTAGTTGACTACGCTGCCCGAGTCTTGTAGTGATTCTGCAGGCCGTATATTATCTCAAATGATGATGACACCAAAAGCAAACTCTACCGTTTCAACGATATGCACAACTTTCATGTAGAACACTTTTCCATACAAGGTCATCTAGATAGTCGTTGACCCCGTCTTTAGCTTCTGGTCCGGCAAGCAATCGGTGACGCTACCTATCACACATGTGTCTGATTGGACGCGTCACTTTTTGCCTCGTGGTAGGGCCGTACTCCGATGGCTTTAACTTTTGCATACGACCTCAGATTGCGATGATTTTTATATCAAAATCGATCGTTTCGACGAGACGAGGACAATCCGTTTTGAACATTTTATTATACGAGGTCGTATTGGGGTATTAATCGGTCGAACAGTATTCTGAAAATGAAATCTTAGTATTTTGAGCACAGTTTCGGCCTTCAAGATGAGATCGGATAGGGATGGCCCAAACTTCAAAGATATTCATGTAAACACTACGAAACTTTTTCATGTAGAGCACTTCTTTATTTGAATCCATCTTAATGACATTTTTCTCTGTGTCAAAATCTGGTGTCAACACTCTCGGACACAGCTTGCAACCATTAGTGATCTTTTAAATCGTCTTTCCAATAGAATTTACAACCTTCGTGCGTCAACTGGAATTCACCAGATTTGAGCCCGTGATTTTTTTCGCGAGCGTCGCATTTAGCTGTAGTAGGTGTGTTTGAGATTAGAACAAAATTATGATAGCAATATGATTTTCCAGAGACCCTCTACTCATTGCTTACTTTGGTATTGTTCCCCCGTTTGTTCAATTTGCTATAGAATTTTGCTTCTGTGCACAACCATTTAGAAAATTAACGACTTTTGATGGTACCTTATCCTTGCAAAGGGTAATACATCTAATACTTTTTGTGGACCTCATCTTCGTTAACCACTTAGTATGCATGTTAATCTAAACGTGTGGACACTAATGCAGAAAAGCATAGCTATAGTGTGGTAAAAATGGTCTTGCTGGTGTGGACACTCAATGCCACCAATATGACGGCACAGTTAAAAAATAGTGGTGGCGTTCGAGCCAACACCAGCAGTATTCCAGATACCTATGGCGTTGATTATATCTCCAAGATAGCAATATCATACATATCTATGACATGCAATGTTTCGCAATGTCAGAAACAAGAGAGATTATTATGGGCGTCGTACCGTGTCTGCACACCATTACTGGTTTTTTTAAAGCAGCAAAGAAACGCTGCCACGACAGCGCAAAAACGCTGCCATGGCAGCGTAATTTTGTATCAAGACAATTTGGTGCAAAAAGAAACATATCGTGAGACAATTCACATGAACACACAATGCAATCTTGCATGGGCTCTAAATTGCCACACACCAAAATATATGTAATTTTTAACGAACACACACACACACACACATATATATATATATAATACATTTCATCAATTCATAGTAGTTCACATATAACGCATTCCATAAATTGGTGGAGGAAGTTTTGTATCGTCCGGGTCAGGGAAGGGGGGCTTTGAGGAGTCTGCAAGAGAGGGATGCCCATGAAGACGGCGCAATGGGTTTGGGTGGGGCGGCCGAACATGACGACGGAGGGAGAGTGGCCGGACATGACGAGGGCGAGCTGGCCGGCCGGAGAGGCTCTTCGATGAGTTAAGTCGTCGGGTGGGGGTGGCTGGGTAGGGTAGGGCCGGGCACGGCTGGCGTATGGTGGGGGCACGGCTGGGCGGGGAACAGCGCGGCATGCGGAAGAACAGTGTCCAAGCAAGGCACGACAAGGCGGAGGAGGAGGCTGAAAATGAGTTCTTCCTTTTCACAAAAAGCTAAGTGTTGGTTGGTTGTTAGTGGTGGCGCCAATGAGTCTGCTGCTAAGGGGTGATTATGTATATTCCTTGCCATAGTATGCAGTGTCGATGTTATGTGTGTTAGGAATAAGCAACTTGTATTTCAATGAGGCCATAGGCCGATATATATACGTACGGAACATATGCAGGAAACCGCTTATACAACGGAAGAAATACAAAGGGGTATATGACTTATATTATAACTCTAACACCCGCCCTCAAACTCATGGTGAATGAACAACACTGAGTTTGGAGAGATAAAAGCCATGTTGTGCTCTAGTCTGGGCCTTCGTCAGGAAATCCGCCAATTGTAACTCGGCGCATACTGAAGAGCAATAACCTGATCCTGCACACCAGCGCGTACATAGAAAGAATCAACACCAATATGCTTGGTGAGCTCATGCTTCAAAGGATCGCGCGCAATGCTAATAACACTTGTACTGTCAGATAAGAGTAGAGTCGGTGTAGTAACGGAAACACCGAAATCCTGAAGTAACCATCGTAACCAAGTCACCTCTGCTGTCAAAAGAGCCATCGCTCGTAACTTAGCCTCTGCACTCGAACGGGAAACTGCAATCTGTTTC
Source organism: Hordeum marinum (assembly GCA_022496015.1). Lineage (NCBI taxonomy): Eukaryota > Viridiplantae > Streptophyta > Magnoliopsida > Poales > Poaceae > Hordeum > Hordeum marinum. Next base: position 2,582,061 of record CM039672.1, on the reverse strand, counting down.
TTCATCTTCCAGGCAATGAGAGAACCACTAAGACACACAGTAAGCATAAAGTGAACGGCGATCTGAAGGATCACTAGCCCACGTAGCATCCGAATAGGCCTGAAGCTGTAAAGAACTGGAGCGAGGAAAGAATAGACGGTGAGAGATTGTGCCCCGAAGATATCGGAGAACACGAAGGAGATGACTATAGTGAATCGATGTGGGAGCGGAGACAAACTGACTCAAAATATGAACCGGATAAGAGATATCCGGACGAGTGACAACTAGATAGACAAGGCTGCCAACAAGATGATGATAACACGTCGGGTCAGGCAGGGGATCACCATCAGTAGCACGGAGGTGAACATTGAGCTCCATAGGAGTCTCAACAATGCGCTCGTCAGTAATAGCAGCACGAGCAAGAAGATCCCGGATATACTTTTCCTGGGATATAAACAAGCCATCAGAGGTAGAAGAGACTTCAATCCCAAGAAAGTAAAGAAGAGGTCCAAGATCAGACATAAGAAACTGGTCACTAAGACGGGCCTTTACAAAGGCAATATACTTGGGGTCATCTCCGGTGATGATCATGTCATCAACATAGAGAAGAAGAAGAGTCTGACCACGAGGAGAAAGGTGAATAAACAATGCTTTGGATCATGAGCACTTGTGGAAAAACCAGCTGCAGTCACCACAGAGGCAAAGCGCTCAAACCAGGCGTGGGGGGCTTGCTTAAGGCCATAGAGAGAGCAACGAAGACGACATACCATGCCATCTGGAACAGAATACCTAGGTGGTGGCTGCATGTACACCTCCTCACGCAGCTCACCATTAAGAAAGGCATTCTTAACACCCAGTTGAGATATAGACCAGTGGTATGCAGAGGCCACGACAAGAAGTGTACGAACAGTGGTCATATGGGTGACAGGAGCAAAAGTCTCGTCATAATCACGACCATGCTCCTGCTGAAAACCACGAGCTACAAGACGAGCTTTGTGGCGCTCAAGAGAACCATCGGAGCGAGTCTTAACCTTGTATACCCACTTACAAGTGATGGGAAGGACTCCGGGAGGAAGGGAAACAAGATCCCATGTACCAGTGCGTTCAAGAGCAGCAATCTCCTCTGCCATTGCAAACTGCCATTCAGGATGAACATTAGCCCGACGATAGGAAGTCGGCTCAAGAGCAGCAGCACCAGCGATGGGAAATCCAAAGCGATCAATAGGCGTACTAGGACGAGAACGCAAGCCATAAGTAGGATGAGACGAGGAGGACGACACATCCCCAGAGGCATCCACAGGACGTGAACGACGAGTGTAACACTGAGGAAAAGGTGGAACAATGGCAGGAGGAACCACCAAGGTAGAATCGGAGGGTGGCAACGAAGAAGTTACCAGAGATGAAGGTGTAGAATCCGGTGACATGCTAGACGAGAAGACCGGGGAAGATGATGGCGGCAAATCAATAAGAGGTGGAGAAGCAGAGGGAGCGGAACGGATAGGCAAAGGCTTGATGGGGGTGATAGGTGAGTCAGGAAAAGTGAGGAAAGAGATATCCTCCACTGAAAAGGTCGAGGAAGATGAGCATGGGTAGAAGGGACGAGACTCATCAAAAGTCACATCTCGAGAGATATGCATCCGACGACCAATAGGATCCCAACAACGATAGCCCTTATGCTCATCACTGTAACCTAAGAAGACACACTCAATAGACTGAGCGGTCAATTTGGTGCGTTCGCGAGGGGCAAGAAGAACATAGCAAACACAACCAAACAAGCAAAGCATCGAATAATCGGGAGAACGATCAAAAAGACGCTTGAGAGAGGTAGAAATCATCAATGCACGAACTGTCTCAAGAAGATGACGATGCTTTCGCTCAGCTACACCATTCCGAACATGAGCACCAGGACAAGAGAATTGAGAGAGAGTCCCTTGCTCAGCAAGAACACCACGCAACATATTAGAGATATACTTGCCAGCGGAGTCAGCACGAAACACACGAATGGGAGAAGAGAACTGAGTATGAACCATGGCAGCAAAACGCTTATAAATAGACAACACCTCACTACGAGAAGTCATGAAATAAAGCCATGTGTAACGAGAGAAATCATCTATAAAAATAATATAGTATTTATGACCAGCTTTCGAATCGAAGGGAGCCGGGCCCCATACATCAGAATGGACTAAATCGAAAGGACGTTTAGACACTGACTCACTATGTGAATATGGTAACTGAATCTGCTTGCCAAGACGACAACCCTGACACTCTAAAGCAACATCTCCTGAGACAGACCCCAGAAGACCTCGACGAACTAAAGACGACAAACGAGAACCTCAAAGATGACCAAGGCGATGATGCCACTGCTGGAAGGAACCAGTAGCGGAGGCAACTAAAGCGGAGGAACTGACAATAGTGGTGGCGGCGGAAGGAACATGAAGCCAATCCAACTCCCAAAGACCCTAAGAATCACGGTGGCGAGGGCCAGCTCACACCAGAGTGTGCGTGCGACGGTCCTGGACAGAACAAGAGTCAACGTCAAGGATGACGCGACAACCAGAATCAATAAGTTGACCAGCAGAAAAGAGATTCATGGTAAGTCGAGGAACATGAGCAACATCTGGAACAAAATAAGAAGGAGTGGTAAGATTGCCTCTACTAATGACAGAAAGAGGAGTACCATCAGCAGTGAGGACCTGAACAGGAGAACCAAGCGATCGAAGAGAGGACAGAGTGGAAGAATGAGAAGACATATGAAAAGAAACTCCAGAGTCCAGAACCCATGGGGATGTATCGGACTGTGTAGGGGGTGGTTGCGCAGTGCGGGAAGCATCAGTGAGAGAACCAGCAGCACCCGTCGAGGAAGAACCTGAAGCCACGAGTAGACGCTTAAGTCTCAGAATATCCTGCTCAGTCAAAGCGATGGCTAAAGTTGTCGAGGTAGATGACGAAGTCTCTGAAGATGATGATCGGGCCTTGCGCGGATGTTTCCTCTTTGTGTAGCACTGGGACTCAATTTTTTGTTTCCCATGCAATGTTCCCCAACAGTGGCATCATGAGCTAGGTCTATGGTTCGATGAGATCTCGAGTAGAACACAAATAGTTTGTGGTCATTGATGCTTAAATTGCTTCCTCCCTTGGTCGTGTTTTGGTTCAGCGGTATTATGGGATGAAGCGGCCCGGACCAACCTTACTCGTACGCTTACGAGAGACTGGTTCCCTCAATTTCACTTGTTGCAAAAGATGGCTAGCGGGTGTCAGTTTCTCCTACTTTAGTTGGATCGGATTCGACAAAGGCGGTCCTTGAGAAGGTTGAAAAGCAACTTATGTAGCACCGTTGTGGTTTATGTTGGGGAACGTCGCATGGGAACCAAAAATTTTCCTACGCACACGCAAACCTATCCATGGTGATGAGCATCTATGAGAGGGAGAGTGGATCTACATACCCTTGTAGATCGCTAAGCAGGAAGCGTTAAGAAACGCGGTTGGTGTAGTCGAACATCTTCGCGATCCAAATCGCCGAGCGTCCCGCGATCTCATCACGATCCGTCCCGCGATCCAATCACGATACGTCCCGTGAACTCATCATGATCCGTCCCGCGATCTCATCACGATCCGTCTCACGATCTTGATCACGATCTGTCCCGCGAACTCATCACGATCCGTTCCGCGATCTCATCACGAACCGTCTCGCGATCTTGATCACGGTCCTTCCGATCTAGCGCCGAACGGACGGCACCTCCGCGTTCAGCACACGTGCAGCTTGATGACGATCTCCACCGTCTTGATCCAGCAAGAGGAGGTGGAGAGGAGAGAGAGTTCACCGGCAGCGTGACGGCGCTCCGGTGATGGTGGTGGAGTGATTCCGGCAGGGCTTCGCCTAAGTGCTGCGGAAAACCGATCTAGAGGAGAAACTGTGCACCGGTGAAATAGGACGTGGCTGGAAATTCTGTCCAAAAACCACCCAATCCACTAGTATATATAGGAGGAGAGGAGAGGAGAGGCAGCCAAGGCCTTTGGGTCGGCCGAAATAGGAGGTGGGAGCAATCCTACTTCACCTCCAATCCTAGTTGGAGTAGGATTGCCTCCTATTGGCTGATTTTCCACTTTTTGCTTTAGGACTTTCTCTCCTGCGCCATGGGCCTTTGTGGCTGTTTTCCCAGCCCACTAAGGGCTGGTTATTATTCTCCCACAGCCCATGGACCTCTTGGGGTCGAAATACCCCTCCCGGAGGTCCCCCGGTACACTACCGATACTCCCGGTACACTACCGATGAGCCCGAAACTTTTCCGGAAACCAAACTGGGACTTCCTATATATGAATCTTTACCTCCAAACCATTCCGGAGCTCCTCGTGACGTCCGGGATCTCATCCGGGACTCCGAACAACCTTCGGTCACCACCATACATAACTCTACACTACCGAAACGTCACCGAACCTTAAGTGTGCAGACCCTGCGGGTTCGAGAACTATGTAGACATGACCGAGACACCTCTACAGTCAATAACCAATGGCGGGACCTGGAAGTCCACATTGGTTCCCACATATTCTATGAAGATCTTTATCGGTCGAACCTCTATGTCAAGGATTCAGTTAATCCCGTATAACGTTCCCTTTGTTCTTCGGTATGTTACTTGCCTGAGATTCGATCGTCGGTATCTCCATACCTAGTTCAACCTCATTACCGGCAAGTCTCTTTACTCGTTCCATAATACAAGATCCCGCAACTAACAATTAGTCACATTGCTTGCAAGGCTCATTGTGATGTTGTATTACCGAGTGGGCCCTGAGATACCTCTCCGTCACACGGAGTAACAAATCCCAGTCTCGATCCATGCCAACTCAACAGACACCATCGGAGATACCTGTAGAGCACCTTTATAGTCACCCAGTTACGTTGCGACGTTTGATACACACAAGGCACTCCTCCGATATCCGTGAGTTGCATGATGTCATGGTCATAGGAACATATACTTGACATGCAGAAAATAGTAGCAATAAACTGACACGATCATATGCTATGTTTGTAGTTTGGGTCTTATCCATCACATCATTCTCCTAATGATGTGATCCCATTATCAAATGACATCTCATGTCCATGGCTAGGAAACCTTAACCATCCTTTGATCAACGAGCTAGTCCATTAGAGGCATACTAGGGACATGGTTTTGTCTATGTATCCACACATGCATTTAAGTCTCCGATCAATACAATTATAGCATGGATAATAAACGATTATCATGAACAAGGAAATATGATAATAACTAATTTATTATTGCCTCTAGGGCATATTTCCAACAGTCTCCCACTTGCACTAGAGTCAATAATCTAGTTCACATCACCATGTGATTCGCATTGTTATGAATCTAACACCCAATGAGTTCTGGGGCTCGATCATGCTTTGCATGTGAGAGAGGTCTTATAGTCAACGGGTCTGCGATATTCAGATCCGTGTGTACTTTGCATATCTCTATGTCAAACCGTAAACACTGCTACCACACTCCACTTGGTACTATTTCCAAATGGCTGCTCCACTATACGTATCCAGATTGCTACTACTAGTCATCCGGATAGGTGTTAAAGCTTGCATCGACGTAACTCTTTACGACGAACTCTTTATCACCTCCACAATCAAGAAACATTTCCTTAGTCCTCTGGTTATGAAGGATAATTCCGACCGCTGTCCAGTGATCCACTCCTGGACCACTCTTGTACCCCTTGACAGACTCATGGCAAGGCACACATAGGTGCGGTACACAACATGGCATAATATAGAGCCTATGGCTAAGGCATAGGGGACGACGTTCGTCCTTTCTCTTTCTTCTGCCGTTGTCGAGCTTTGAGTCTCACTCAACTTCACACCTTACAAATCAGACGAGAACTATTTCTCTGGCTGATCCATTTTGAACTCTTTCAAAATCTTGTCAAGGTATACACTCATTGAAAGTCTCATCAAGCATCTTGATCTATCTCTATAGATTTTGATGCTCAACAATTAGGTAGCTTTATCCAGGTCTTCCTTTGAAAATCACTTTCCAAATGACCGTTTTATGCTTTCCAGAAACTCTACATTATTTCTGATCAACAATATGTCATCCACATATACTTATCAGAAATTCTATAGTGCTCTCACTCACTTTATTGCAAATACAAGTTTCTCGTAAACTTTGTATAAACATCAAAACTTTGATCACCTCATGAAAGCGTATATTCCAACTCCGAGATGCTTGCTTCAGTCCATAGAAGGATCACTGAAGCTTGCTCATCTTTTAGCATCCTTAGGACTGACAAAACCTTCTGGTTGTATCACATACAACCTTTCCTTAAGTAAACCGTTAAGGAAACGATGTTTTGACATCCATCTGCCAGATTTCATAATTGAAAACACAGCAACTGCTAACATAATTCTAACAGACTTTAGCACCACTACGAGTGAGAAAGTCTCATCGTAGTCAACTCCTTGAACTTGTCACAAACATCTTTGCAACAAGTCGAGCTTTACAAATAGTGACATTCACCATCAGTGTTTGTCTTCATTTTAAAGATCCATTTGTACTCAACGACCTGCCGTCCAACGAGCAAGTCTACCAAAGTCTACACTTGGTTTTCATACATGGATCCTATCTCGGATTTCATGGCCTCTAACCATTCGTCGAAATCCGGGCCCATCATCGCTTCTCCATAGCTCGTAGGTTCATCGTTGTCCAACAACATGATCTCCAAGATAGAGTTGTCGTACCACTTAGGAGCAGTACACATCCTTGTCGACCTACGAAGTTCGATAGTAACTTGATCCTGAAGCTTCATGATCATCATCATTAACTTCCTCTTCAACTAACGTAGGCTTCACAGAAACATCTTTTTGTGTTGCGCTACTCTCTGGTTGAACAAATGGCTTCACAGGAAGGCTGGAGATTGATGAGATAGGTGGAGGTGGAGACGGCCTCAGCCCAAAAATGAGGCAGGAGAGAGGCACCAATCATCAATGCACGAGCTGTCTCAAGAAGATGACGATGCTTTCGCTCATCTACACCATTCCAAACATGAGCACCAGGACAAGAGAATTGAGAGAGAGTCCATTGCTCAGCAAGAACACCACGCAACATATTAGAGATATACTTGCCAGCAGAGTCATCACGAAACACATGAATGGGAGAAGAGAACTGAGTATGAACCATGGCAGCAAAACGCTTATAAATAGACAACACCTCACTACGAGAAGTCATGAAATAAAGCCATGTGTAACGAGAGAAATCATCTATAAAAATAATATAGTATTTATGACCAGCTTTCGAATCGAAGGGAGCCGGACCCCATACATCAGAATGGACTAAATCGAAAGGACGTTTAGACACTGACTCACTATGTGAATATGGTAACTGAATCTGCTTGCCAAGACGACAACCCTGACAATCTAAAGCAACATCTCCTGAGACAGACCCCAGAAGACCTCGACGAACTAAAGACGACAAACGAGAACCTCAAAGATGACCAAGGCGATGATGCACTGCTGGAAGGAACCAGTAGCGGAGGCAACTAAAGCGAAGGAACTGACAATAGTGGTGGCAGCGGAAGGAACATGAAGCCAATCCAACTCCCAAAGACCCTAAGAATCACGGTGGCGAGGGCCAGCTCCAACCAGAGTGTGCGTGCGACGGTCCTGGACAGAACAAGAGTCAACGTCAAGGATGACGTGACAACCAGAATCAGTAAGTTGACCAGCAGAAAAGAGATTCATGGTAAGTCGAGGAACATGAGCAACATCTGGAACAAAATAAGAAGGAGTGGTAAGATTGCCTCTACTAACGACAGAAAGAGGAGTACCATCAGCAGTGAGGACCTGAACAGGAGAACCAAGCGATCGAAGAGAGGACAGAGTGGAAGAATGAGAAGACATATGAAAAGAAACTCCAGAGTCCAGAACCCATGGGGATGTATCGGACTGTGTAGAGGGTGGTTGTGCAGTGCGGGAAGCATCAGTCAGAGATACAGCAGCACCCGTCGAGGAAGAACCTGAAGCCACGAGCAGACGCTTAAGTCTCAGAATATCCTGCTCAGTCAAAGCGATGGCTAAAGATGTCGAGGTAGATGACGAAGTCTCTGAAGATGATGATCGGGCCTTGCGCAGATGTTTCCTCTTTGTGTAGCACTGGGACTCAATTTTTTGTTTCCCATGCAATGTTCCCCAACAGTGGTATCATGAGCTAGGTCTATGGTTCGATGAGATCTCGAGTAGAACACAAATAGTTTGTGGTCGTTGATGCTTAAATTGCTTCCTCCCTTGGTCGTGTTTTGGTTCAGCGGTATTATGGGATGAAGCGGCCCGGACCAACCTTACTCGTACGCTTACGAGAGACTGGTTCCCTCAATTGCACTTATCGCAAAAGATGGCTAGCGGGTGTGAGTTTCTCCTACTTTAGTTGGATCGGATTCGACAAAGGCGGTCCTTGAGAAGGTTGAAAAGCAACTTATGTATCACCGTTGTGGTTTATGCGTAGGTGAGAATCGTTCTTGCTAGATACCCGTAGCAGCTAAGTTAAACATGCAACAACAATTAGAGGACGTCTAACTTGGTTTTGCAGGGTATGTTGTGATGTGATATGGCCAATTACATGATGAGATATATGTGATGTATGAGATGATCATGTGAGGTATAGAATTTCACGACTTGCAAGTCGATGAGTACGGCAACCGGCAGGAGCCATAGGGTTGTCTTTAATTATTGTATGACCTGCGTGTCAATCATTAAGCGCTATGTAATGCTTTACTTTATCGCTAAACGATACCAAGGTAGTAGAATCATGGTGGGCGCAACAACCCCGATGGCGACACGTTGATGGAGATCAAGATGATGGAGATCATGGTGTCGTGCCAGTGACGATGGAGATCATGCCGGTGCTTTCAAGATGGAGATTAAAAAGCACAAGTTCATGGCCATATCATGTCACTTATGAATTGCATGTGATGTTAATCCTTTTTATGCACCTTGTTTTTCTTAGGACGTCAGTAGCATTATAAGGTGATCCCTCACTTAAATTTCAAGATGAATTGTGTTCTCCCCGAGTGTGCACCGTTGTGAAAGTTCGTCGTGTCGAGACACCACATGATGATCGGGTGTGATAGACTCTACGTTCACATACAACGGGTGCAAGCCAGTGTTGCACATGCGGAACACTCGGGTTAAACTTGACGAGCCTAGCATGTAAAGACATGGCCTCGGAACACAAGAGACCGAAAGGTCGAGCATGAATCATATAGTTGATATGATCAACATAATGATGTTCACCACTGCAACCACCTCAACTCACGTGATGATCGGACTTGAGTTGGTGAATTTGGATCATGTGACACTCAGATGACCTGAGGGATGTCAATTTGAGTGGGAGCTTTAGTAATTTGATTAACTAAACTCATTATCTTGCACAATAGTCTAAGTAACCTTTGCATATTTATGTTGTAGATCAATGGCTCGCACAGTAGCACCCCTGAATTTTAATGCGTTCCTCGAGAAAGCTAAGTTGAAAGATGATGGAAGTAACTTTTTTGACTGGGCCCGTAATCTGATGATTGGATCGCGGGACGCTCGGCGATTTGAATCGCGAAGACGTTCGACTACACCAACCACGTTTCTTAACACTTCCGCTTAGCGATCTACAAGGGTACGTAGATCCACTCTCCCTCTCGTAGATGCTTGTCACCATGGATAGATCTTGCGTGTGCATAGGAAATTTTTTGTTTCCCATGCAACGCTCCCCAACAAGATGATGGAAGTAACTTTGTTGACTGGGCCCGTAATCTGAGGATTATCCTCACGGCTTCCCAGAAATTATATGTCCTTGATGCACCGCTCGGGAACCAACCCGCAGACTTGTCATCCGAAGACGTTAAGAACGCTTGGGAGACACGTTCTAGAGACTACTCAATAGTTCAGTGTGCAATGTTGTATGGCTTAGAACCGGGACTTCAAAGACATTTTGAACATCATGGAGCCTATGAGATGTGGTGTGAATCTACTACGCCGGCAGTAAGATATGGTTGCACACAACATTGGAGGCCACATACAATTGGTGTTCCATGAAAGTTCAATGCGAGCACTAAGTCAGTAGCTATAGAGTATGAAAATGGGCGACGTCAGTGCTATTTGAAAATTTTAGTCCTGGCGTCGGTTGGAAACGGCACGTCACCAAAAAGAGTTGTGGCTAGCCATTTATCGACTAGTGGCAAATACCTCTCGAACATATTTTCGGTATTAAACCCAACTACACTTTTCTTCGCATATTTGGCTGGGCCGTTTGGCCAAACTTGTGCCCATTCAACAAAGTCAAGCTCGAATTTTTATCCATGTAACGTGTATTCTTGGGTTATAGTACCATGCACAAAGGATATAAGTGTCTCGATGTTGAATCTGGAAGTGTCTATATCTTGTGTGATGTGATTTTCGATGACCATGTTTACCGTTCGCCCAAATCCATCCAAATGCCGGTGCACAACTTGGCAGGGAGCTTGCTCTCGAGCCCTCCCACCTTCTCCCGTCACCTACTTCTTCGATGATTGCACCGATCACATGTCAATGTGTCATAATAATACCCTTTATCAAATCTCTGATGCAAGTGTGTAGGACGGTGGTGAAGATATGAGAGAAAATTAATTGCATGATTTTATGTCTTCATGCACTACTTCAGATCCAGGAGATGTAGGCGATATTGTCTCCACTCCTACTCTGATGCAACTGATTCTGGATCTCTTTTGTCCATTTCATCAAATCGTCCTCAACTAGATGTGAAGAACGCGTGTTTGCATGGTGTTCTGGAAGAGGAAGTGTTCATGACGCAACCTCCTGGGTATCAAAATTCACGCTCACCATGTCATGTTTGCAAGCTTGGTTAAGCATTGTATGGACTCAAACAAGCACCTAGAGCTTGGTACTCTCGTTTTCCCTCAGTGTTACAATCTCTAGGCTTTGTTCCATCCAAGGGAGATAAATCACTCTTCTTTTATCATAACCATGGGACAACTATTTTTATGCTCATTTATGTTAATGATATAGTTGTCACCAGTTCGTCATCTCAAGCCGGTGAAGCTCTTCTTAAGGATTTTAGCAAGGATTTTGCTCTCAAATATCTTGACAGCCTTCGCTTCTTTCTTGGTGTTGGGTTTATACCCCACGGTATGACCCGTCTAGGATAGGACCTGGTTGCCTGGACGTGGATTATAAATGGACTCATCATATGGGCCATGGCTAACCAAATAGTTGAAGGCCCAGAAGGTGACTTAAACGAGGAGATCGGCTCAAGCCCAGTACTTGGCGGGCCTGCTTATAGTCATAAGGAATATTCTTTATTTGAAAGAAAAGATAAGTTGGGAATAGATTCACCCGGGCGGTCCCTCAGAAAACAATGGCTAGAAGATGGAGAAGATGTTGGCTCATGAATTAGATCCAAGCTCTAACCCTCATGTTTGAGTTTTTGTTTTAGGATGGAGTTTAACATTGATAAATCCATGCTAAACTAGGGGCCAATATTGGGGATGTACCCCACGGTATGACCCGACAAAGATAGGGCCTGGTTGCCCGGAGGCAGTTCCTAAATGGACTCATTATATGGGCCATAGCAAACAAAGGTTCAAGGACCAAAATGCGACTTAAAGGAGGAGGTTGGCTCAAACCCAGTACTTGGCGGGCCGGCTTACGGTTGAAGTCATGAGAAATCTTCTTTATTTGAAATACACGATAAGTAGGAAATAGACTAGGTCACGGGTTGTACTACGGCCTGAATTCTATTGTGATCTTAGGGTGTCAACCTATATATAAAGGAGATCCCCTCAGGCAGAAGGACCAAGTAAGAAATCCTTGATATCTAGGTTAGCGATTTCGTACCCTTGTAAATGACATCATCATCATCAATAACACAGATAGCAGGACGCAGGCTTTTACCTCCATCGGAGGGACCGAACCTTGGTAAACCCTTGTCTCTCGTTCCCGATCAACCCAATCCAAGCAACCACCTAGTTGCGATGGCTCCTAGACTTAGTCCTCTCGGTAATCCAAGAAATCATAATTCAATGTCTCATAATAATACCCTTTATCAAATCTCTGATGCATGTGCAGGACAATGGTGAAAATATGTAAAAATTCATTGCATGATTTTATGTCTACACGCACTACTACGGATCTAGGAGATGTGGGCGATATTGTCTCCAATCCTGCGGATGATACGGGTGTGATTGCCTCAGGGTTTGGCATGACAGGCGGGCCATCCGCCACTGCCAGATTACCCGCGGGATCTACGCGAGCCACTGCTTTGCTAGCGAGGCATACCACACCGGCAGCAGGGTCAGGTGGGCTCAGGTGGCCACATTCCGCGTCTGGCCCAGGTGGGCCCTCCTAGCATGGCTTGGGAGGGGTTGCGATGACCTAGCCACCCAACAACCTGTGGCAGGCCACCACTAAGCACATGGCATCTAGCGGCTTTGGAGCGGTTTCCGTTGGCATAGGTGCTGATTCCGTCGCGAATACGCCCGTGCTGCACCAGGACTCTCTAAAGGAGTCACTACATGAGTTTTCGTCGGGATTCATAAGGTCACCTACCCTAGATAGGGTCAAGGACCTATCATCCAGGGGCCACCTGGGGCTCCACATTATCATGGAAGTCCCTAGACTGCCATAGCATTCTGATGCTCCACTCAGGATCCACTTGGATCGGTGGAGTCACTCTGATGTCGTCCCACCAGTCGGGCTTGCTCTAACAACACTCGAGCAGAAGGAAGAAGAGGGGGCACGGGAGCAGCACATTCGAGGGACTTATTAACTCGCATAAAGTACTGTGAAGTAGAAGTTAATTGTAACACCCCTAGTTAAAGCAAGAGTTTCAAGTAGCCTCAGCAGTTACTGGCATTAATTGCACTTGTAATGGCGGTCGGCCGTTGGTGGCGCTCTCTACATAAGCCACCTCTTGACGCCTGAGCAAGGGTTCCGAACTCTCTGTAACCAGACACCCCCATAAGAAAACACTAAGCCTCAGGGCTCGAGACGTAGGGTCTTTACCACTTCCGAGTGGGGCCTAAACTCTTACATCCGAGTGTTACATTTGCATCATAGCTATGCTCACTATTAGAAAACAGGGCACTGGTTCGGGCCTCCTAATCCCACTAATCCCGGTTTGCTCACGAACCAGGACCAAAGGTGGCAACCCTCCCGGTTCGTGAGCCCAGGGGGCCGGCTGGGCCACGTGGGCCATTGGTCCCAGTTCGTCTAGCCCCTTTGGTCCCAGTTCCAGGCACGAAACGGGACCAATGCGCCTCGCTCCTGGCCCACAACCATTTGTCCTGGTTCGTGGATGGAACCGGGACCAAAGGGAGACCTATTGTCCCGGTTCCACCCACGAACCGGGACCAATGGTTTGCTTATATAATCCCTCGCCCGCCGCTAGCAGAGCCGTGGAGTGCTATTTTTTTCCAGGACAACAGTGTTAGATCTTTTTGGTGCTCTAGCTCACCTCCTATGCACATGAGGTGTTCGATAAAATCCCCGAGCCACACTTAAGCTTTCTCCTCTCGAAGCTCCTTGTACAACCTCCATTTTCATCAAGATTGTTCTAGGTTTGGCGGTCCCCCCTGTCTCGTCCCCATCCTGAAGCCGCCGTCCATCGCCCGCGCATGGTGAGCCTCTTGATCTTATCTTCTTTCTAAAATAAAATATACTTACTCATATGATTTTCTTACTTTTATTATTGTTTGTTATTATATAGTGCCATGGTTATGGTATTCGCCCTCGTCGGCCCTCGTCCAGTCTATGATTCAGATGTTGTATATTATCTTTTATAACTATTTCACACATCTAATGTCTATGACAATTAATTATGCCACCAACTTGACGTAGATGTTTTTATCTATTGGAAGTAGTTGAACCAGAAATGGATACCGACTATGCAGTTCTGCTCGACAAGTTAACTAAAGCTGAAAAAGAAATCGATCATTTGAAAGAAAAATTGAAAAGAACTAAAGATGAGAAGATGGGATTGGAGTTGCATGTTGCCGATATCGTCGATGATCACAGGACCAAGATGGCTGCAATGCGCTTGAAGCTTAGAAAGATTAGAAAATATGCCATTGATAAAGAGGCTTGGTATCATTATGCTGTTGGATCAATTGTTACCTTAGTTCTGATTATGATCGCATTTGTTGTTGCATTGAAATGTTTTAAATAGTTTCAATGTATGGTTTAATTAGATGCTCTGGAGAGCTATATGTTGGTCAACGAGAACTATGTATCTAGTTTGGTTTTAATGTGACGATGAACTTCTATTAATTTGGTCACTTCTGTATTCTTGATGTTCTATATTTGTTTTCGACACACTTAATTATATATAATGCACGCAGATTAACCGGCAATGGATGTATGGTAACAGACGCACCGATGATTACATTAAGGGGGTGCATCATTTTCTCGAAGTTACCGAGGCAAACAAGCAGAATGGTTTTATGTGTTGTCCATGCCCTACATGTGGGAATTTGAAGTCTTACACTGACCAGAAAATCCTTCGTAGCCACCTATTTGTGAAGGGTTTCATGCCACACTATAATGTTTGGACCAAGCACGAAGAAATAGGGGTTATGATAGAAGACGGCGAAGAAGAGGATGATGAAAACTATGTGCCCCCTGAATACGGTGATGCTGCAACCGGAGAAACTAAAGATCAAGAGGAACCAGGCGATGTGCCCGTCAGCAGTCATTGTTGATGCAAAGAGATAGTGCGAAAGTGAAAAGGAGAAGCTGAAGTTCGATCGCATGTTAGAGGATCACAAAAAAGGGATGTACCCGAGTTGCGAAGATGGCAACATAAAGGTCGGTACCACACTGGAATTGCTACAGTAGATGGCATAGAATGGTGTACCTGACAAAGGATTTGAGAAACTACTAAAAATATTGAAGAAGAAGCTTCCAAAGGATAACGAATTGTCCGACAGTACGTACGCAGCAAAGAAGGTTGTCTGCCCTCTAGGATTGGAGGTGCAGAAGATACAAACATTCTCTAATGACTGCATCCTGTACCGTGGTGAGTACGAGGAACGGAACGCATGCCCGGTATGCGGTGCATTGCTCTATAAGATCAGACGCGATGACCCTGGTGATGTTGTGGGCGAGCGCCCCAGGAAGAGGGTTGTTGTAGAGGTGATGTGGTATGCTCCTTTAATACCACGGTTGAAACGTCCGTTCAGAAACAAAGAGCATGCCAAGAATATGCGATGGCACAGAAAGGACCGTAAGAAAGATGGGAAGTTGAGAGCACCCGCAGACGGGTCGCAGTGGAGAAAATCGAGAGAAAGTACTGGAAGGAGTTTGCATGTGAAGGAAGGAACATATGGTTTGGTTTAAGCGCGGATGGCATTAATACTTTTGGGAAGCAGAGCATCAATCACATCACCTGGCGCATGACTCTATGTATATATATCCTTCCTCCTTTGTTGTGCATGAAGCGGAAGTTTATTATGATGCCAGTTCTCATCCAAGGCCCTAAGCAACCTGGCAACGACATTGATGTGTACCTAAGGCCATTAGCTGAAGATGTTTTATAGCTGTGTAATGGAAATGGTATACGCGTGTGGGATGAGCACAAACAGGAGGATTTTGAATTGCATGCATTGCTGTTTGTAACCATCAACGATTGGCCTGCTCTCGGTAACCTTTTAGGACAGATAAACAAGGGATACCACGCATGCACACACTATTTATATGACACCAAAAGTATATACCTGGACAATTGCAGGATCAATGTGTACCTGGGGCATCGTCGATTTCTTCCGACCTACCACCAATGTCGAAAGAAAGGCAAGCATTTCAAAGGCGAGGCAGATCACCGGAAGAAGCCCGACATCCGTATCGGTGATCACATACTTGCTATGGTTAATTATTTACATGTAATCTTTGGAAAGGGTCCCGGCGGACTATCTGTTCCGAATGACGCTGAGGGACGCACACCCATGTGGAAGAAGAAATATATATTTTGGGACCTACCCTACTGGAAAGGCCTAGAGGTCCGCTCTGCAATCGACGTGATACACGTGACGAAGAATCTTTGCGTGAACCTGCTAGGCTTCTTGGGCGTGTATGGGAAGACAAAAGATACACCGGAGGCACGGGAGGACCAGCAACATGTTCACGAAAAAGGCGCCATGCCTCGAAAGTAGTATGGAGGTCCTGCCAGCTATGCTCTTACCAAAGAAGAGAAGGAAATCTTCTTTGAATGCTTGATTACTATGAAGGTCCCGTCTGACTTCTCGTCAAATATAAAGGGAATAATAAATATGGTAGAGAAAAAGTTCCAGAACCTAAAGTCGCATGACTGCCACGTGATTATGACGCAAGTGCTTCCGGTTGCATTGAGGGGGCTTCTACCGGAAAACGTTTGATTAGCCATTGTGAAGCTATGTGTATTCCTCAATGCAATTTCCCAGAAGGTGATCGATCCACAAATACTACCAAGGTTAAGGAGTGATGTGGCGCAATGTCTTGTTAGTTTCGTGCTGGTGTTCCCACCATCCTTCTTCAATATCATGACGCACGTCCTAGTTCATCTGGTCGACGAGATTGTCGTTCCGGGCCCTATATTTCTACACAATATGTTCCCCTTTGAGAGGTTCATGGGAGTCCTGAAGAAATATGTCTGTAACCGCGCTAGGCCAGAAAGAAGCATCTCCAGTTGGGGAACGTTGCATGGGAATCAAAAAAATTCCTATGCACACGCAAGATCTATCCATGGTGATAAGCATCTACGAGAGGGAGAGTGGATCTACGTACCCTTGTAGATCGCTAAGCGGGGAGCGTTAAGAAACGCGGTTGGTGTAGTCGAACGTCTTCGCGATCCAAATCGCCGAGCGTCCCGCAATTTCATCACGATCCCTCCCGTGAACTCATCACGATCCGTCCCCCTATCTCATCATCATCCGTCCCGCGATCTCATCACGACCCGTCTCGCAATCTTGATCACGGTCCTTCCGATCTAGTGCCGAACGGACGACACCTCCGCGTTTAGCACACGTACAGCTTGATGATGATCTCCGCTGTCTTGATCCAGCAGGAGGGAGCGGAGAGGTAGAAGAGTTCTCTGGCAGCGTGACGATGCTCCGGCGATGGTGGTGGAGCTATTCCGGCAGGGCTTCACCTAAGCACTGCAGAAATCCGATCTAGAGGAGAAACTGTGCACTAGAGGAACGGGCAGCACGTGGCTGAAAAATTAGGTGCCAAAAACCCTAAATCCTCTAGTATATATAAGAGGAAGAGAGGAGGAGGGGCTGGCGCACAAGGGCCAGCCCTCTTGCCTCTTGCGCCAAGGAGGAGAGGAGGAATCCTCCTCCAATCCTAGTAGGACTAGGATTCCTCCTTTTCCCACTTGGAAACTCTTTCCACCTTGGCCTTTTTCCTTTTTTTTCCACTTCAGCCGCATGGGCCTTTGTGGGACTTCCACCAGTCCACTAAGGGCTGGTATTCATCCTCCCACAGCCCATGTAGCCTCTTGGGTCGAAATACCTCTCCCGATGGTCCCCCGGTACACTACCGACACTCCCGGTACACTACCGATGAGCCCAAAACTTTTCCGGCGACCAAAACAGGACTTCCTATATATGAATCTTTACCTCTGGACCATTCCGGAGCTCCACGTGACGTCTGGGATCTCATCCGGGACTCCGAATAACCTTCGGTCACCACCATACATAACTCTATACTACCGAAACATCACCGAACCTTAAGTGTGCAGACCCTGCGGGTTCGAGAACTAGACATGACCGAGACACCTCTACGGTCAATAACCAATAGCGGGACATGGATGTCCATATTGGTTCCTACATATTCTACGAAGATCTTTATCAGTCGAACCTCTTATGTCAAGGATTTAGTTAATTCCGTATAATGTTCCCTTTGTTCTTCAGTATGTTACCTACCCGAGATTCAATCGTCAGTTTCTCCATACCTAGTTCAACCTCGTTACCGGCAAGTCTCTTTACTCGTTCCGTAATACAAGATCCCGTGGCTAACACTTAACATTGCTTGCAAGGCTTGTTGTGATGTTGTATTACCGAGTGGTCCCTGAGATACCTCTCCGTCACACAGAGTAACAAATCCCAGTCTTGATCCATGCCAATCCAACAGACACCCTCGGAGATACCTGTAGAGCACCTTTATATTCACCCAGTTACGTTGTGACGTTTGATACACACAAGGTACTCCTCCGGTGTCAGTGAGTTGCATGATCTCATGGTCATAGGAACATATACTTGACATGTAGAAAAGAGTAGAAATAAACTGACACGGTCATATGCTACATTTGTAGTTTGGGTCTTGTCCATCACATCATTCTCCTAATGATGTGATCCCATTATCAAATGACATCTCATGTCCATGGCTAGGAAACCTTAACCATCTTTGATCAATGAGCTAGTCTATTAGAGGCATACTAGGGACATGGTTTTGTCTATGTATCCACACATGCATCTAAGTCTCCAATCAATACAATTATAGCATGGATAATAAACGATTATCATGAACAATGAAATATGATAATAACCAATTTATTATTGCCTCTAGGGCATATTTCCAACATCTCCATGGGCCATCAAACAGAGGATGTCATTGGGTTTTGTGTTGACTTCATTCCTGACCTTAAGAAGATTGGTCTCCCTCAATCGCGGTATGAGGGGAGACTGACTGGAGAAGGCACGCTAGGAGCAAAGTCAATATTTTGTGGGGACGGGCATTCTTGGTCTCAAGCACACTACACAGTTCTACAGAATTCTACCTCGGTGACTTCGTATGTCGATGAACACAAGAACATTCTGCGCTCCAAACACCCAGAGCAGTGTGACGACTGGATTACATGTGAACACATCAAGACTTTCGGCAGTTGGTTGCAAACACGTCTCAGGTGTGACAACACTGTTTCTGATGAGCTGTACTCGTTGGCCAGGAGATCATCTTTGACTGTATTGACTTACAAAGGGTATGAGATAAATGGGAATACATTTTACACGATCACCCAAGATCAAAGGAGCACCAACCAAAACAACGGTGTCCGCTTTGATGCAGCAACGACCGGTGAGAAGGTCGACACATATTATGGTTAGATAGAGGAGATATGGGCACTTGACTATGGACATGATTTGAAGGTCCTTTTGTTTTGAAGCAAATGGGTCAATCTTACAAGAGGCCGGGTACAGGTAGACCCGCATTACGGAATGACAACAGTGGATCTCAACAATCTTGGGTACACAAACGAACCACTCGTCCTAGCCAATGATGTGGCGCAGGTTTTCTATGTTAAGCACATGTCTACCAAACCGAGAAAAATAAAAGATAAGGAAGTGAATACATCATATGATGAGCCAAAGCGTCACATAGTTCTTTCTGGCAAAAGAGGCATCGTGGGATTGGAGGGTAAAAAAGACATGTATGAAGATTATGAAAAGTTTTAGGAAATTCGTCCCTTCAAAGTCAAGGCTGACCCAAGCACCCTGTTAAACAATGAAAATTATCCATGGTTACGGCGCAATAAGCAAAGGACACAAGCGGAGAAAAAGTGAAGACAAAGTTACTTCCATCATCTTTCAGCTTAGCTTTCTCTAGGAACGCATTAAAATTCAGGGGTGCTACTGCGCGAGCCATTGATCTACAACATAAATATGCAAAGGTTACTTAGACTATTGTTCAAGATAATGAGTTTAGTTAATCAAATTAGTAAAGCTCCCTCTCAAATTGACATCCCTCAGGTCATCTGAGTGTCACATGTTCCAAATTCACCAACTCAAGTCCGATCATCACGTGAGTTAAGGTGGCTTCATTGGTGAACATCATTATGTTGATCATATCTACTATATGACTCATGCTCGACCTTTCGGTCTCTTGTGTTCCAAGACCATGTCTATACATGCTAGGCTTGTCAAGTTTAATCTGAGTGTTCCGCGTGTGCAAAACTGTCTTGCACCCATTGGATGTGAACGTAGAGTCTATCACACCGATCATCACGTGGTGTCTCAAGACGACGAACTTTCGCAGCGGTGCACACTCGGGGAGAACACAATTTTATCTTGAAATTTAAGTGAGGGATCACCTTATAATGCTACCGTCGTACTAAGCAAAACAAGGTGCATAAAAAGATTAACATCTCATGCAATTCATAAGTGACATGATATGGCCATGAACTTGTGCTTAAGATCTCCATCTTCGCAGCACCGGAATGATCTCCATCGTCACCGGCACGACACCATGATCTCCATCATCTTGATCTCCATCAATGTGCTGCCATAGGGGTTGTGGCGCCAGCTGCTTCTACTTCTATTGCTACCGTTTAGTGATAAAGTAAAGCATTACATAGCGCTTAATGATTGACACGCAAGTCATACAATAATTAAAGACAACCTTATGGCTCCTGCCGGTTGCCATACTCATCGACATGCAAGTCGTGAAATTCTATACATCACATTATCATCTCATACATCACATATATCTCATCATGTAATTGGCCATATCACATCACAACATACCCTGCAAAAACAAGTTAGACGTCCTCTAATTGTTGTTGCAAATTTTACGTGGCTGCTACGGGTATCTAGCAAGAACGATTATCACCTACGCAAAGCTACAACGGTGATACATAGTTTGCTTTTCAACCTTCTCAAGGACCGCCTTTGTCGGATCCGATCCAACTAAAGTGACAGAAACTGCCACCCGCATGCCATCTAAGCAACAAGTTGCGTCGAGGGAACCGGCCTCTCGTAAGCATATGAGTAATGTTGGTCCGGGCCGCTTCATCTCACAATACCGCTGAACCAAAATACGACCAAGGGAGGAAGCAATCTAAGCATCAACGCCCACAAACCTTTTGTGTTCTACTCGAGATCTCATCGAACCATCAACCAAGCTCATGATGCCACTATTGGGGAACAATAGATGGGAAACAAAAAATTTCCTACGCACACACAAACCTATCCATGGTGATGATCATCTACGAGAGGGGGAGTTGATCTACATACCCTGGTAGATCGCTAAGCGGGAAGCGTTAAGAAACGCGGTTGGTGTAGTCGTACTTCTTCGCGATCCAAATCGCCGAGCGACCCGCGATCCAATCATGAACAGTCCCGCGATCCAATCACGAACCGTCCCGCGATCTCGTCACGATCCGTCCCGCGATCCAATCACGAACGTCTCGTGGCCTTGATCACGATCCTTCCGATCTAGTACCGAATGGACGGCACCTCCGCGTTCAGCACACGTGCAGTTTGATGACGATCTCCACCGTCTTGATGCAGCAAGAAGAAGTGGAGAGGTAGAAGAGTTCGCCGGCAGCGTGACGGCGCTCCGGCGATGGTGGTGGAGCAATTCCGGCAGGGCTTCGCCTAAGCACCGCGGAACTACGATCTAAAGGAGCACCGATGGAACGGGTAACACGTGGCCGGAATTTCTATGCAAAACCCTAGCCTTCCACTAGTATATATAGGAGGAGAGGAGGAGGCAGCCCCTGGTGCAAGGCCAAGGGCCTCTTTGATTTGGCCGTCTAGAGAGGGAGGAGTCCCACTCCTTCTCCAATCCTAGTTGGACTAGGATTGCTCCCTATTGGCCTTTTTTTCCACCTTTTTCTTTAGCCTTTTTGTCTCCTGCGCCATGGGACTTTTTGTAGCTGTTTCTCCAGCCCACTAAGGGATGGTTATCACTCTCCACAGCCCATGGACCCTCTGGGGTCGAAATACCCCTCCCGGAGGTCTCCCGGTACACTACCGGCACTCCCGGTACACTACCGATGAGCCCGAAACTTTTCCGGCGACCAAACTAGGACTTCCTATATATGAATCTTTACCGCCGGACCATTCCGGAGCTCCTTGTGACATTCGGTATGTCATCCGGGACTCCGAACAATCTTCAGTCACCACCACACATAACTCTATACTACTGAAACGTCACCAAACCTTAAGTGTGCAGACCCTGCGGGTTCGAGAACTATGTAGACATGACCGAGACACCTCTACGGTCAATAACCAATGGCGGGACCTGGATGTCCACATTGGTTCCTACATATTCTATGAAGATCTTTATCGGTCGAACCTCTGTGTCAAGGATTCAGTTAATCCCGTATAACGTTCCCTTTGTTCTTCGGTATGTTACTTGCCTGAGATTCGATCGTCGGTATCCCAATACCTAGTTCAACCTCGTTACCGGCAAGTATCTTTACTCGTTCCGTAATACAAGATCCTGTGACCAACACTTAGTCACATTGCTTGCAACGCTTGTTTTGTGATCTTGCATTACCGAGTGGGCCCTGAGATACCTCTCCGTCACACGGAGTAACAAATCCCAGTCTTGATCCATGCCAACCCAATAGACACCCTCGGAGATACCTGTAGTGCACCTTTATAGGCACCCAGTTACGTTGTGACGTATGATACACACAAAGTATTCCTCCGGTGTCAGTGAGTTGCATGATCTCATGGTCATAGGAACATATACTTGACATGCGGAAAACAGCAACAATAAACTGACACGATCATATGCTATGTTTGCAATGTGGGTCTTGTCCATCACATCAGTCTCCTAATGATGTGATCCCGTTATCAAATGACATCTCATGTCCATGGCTAGGAAACCTTAACCATCCTTTGATCAACGAGCTAGTTAATTAGAGTTATACTAGGGACACAGTGTTTTGTCTATGTATCCACAGATGTATCCATGTTTCCTATCAATACAATTCTAGCATGGATAATAAACGATTATCATGAACAAGGAAATGAAATAATAAATACTTTATTTCTTGCCTCTAGGGCATATTTCCAACACAAATCCCCACTCATGCCGCCAGGCTGCCAAATCTCGCGCGCTCTCCGTCGCCATCGCCGCCGCCGGCCGCCGTCCCCGACCTCGCTCCGCCCGCCCCGTCCCGCGCCAACCCGCTCCGGCCGCCCCGCCCCGCTCCGGCCGCCCCGCGCCGGCCGCCCCGCCCCGCTACAGCCACTGCTCCGCCTCGTTCGGCCACATCCCCCTCCCCTATACGTGAGGATGATTTTTTGTTTTTTGTTCATATATATGTGTGTATGACGTTTTTTGTTCATTTATATATATGTGTGTATGATGTTTTTTGTTCATATATATGTGTGTATGATGATATATGATGATATATGTGTGTTTGATGATATATGTGTGTATGATGATATATGATGATATAGATGTGTGTATGAAAATTGTCGGCATTTATTTAAAAAACAGAAAAGGCAAAAATAAGAAAATTAAAAAATGATATGTCCGGCCGGCATTTTTTTTCATATAGAAAACTCCAGTAATTTCGACATGAGCAGGGGACGTCGATCAACCCCCTTTTGCCCGACCAACTCTCGAGTCCGCCTAAATCGAGACTGAAAAAGCGTTGTCGATCTCCTACCACCTCTCGCCCCTACCCGACAAACTCTCGAGGCCACCCAAACCACTAGAAGAAAACTCCGGTAACTTCGATCAACCCACTCTCGCCCGACCAAAACCTAGAAGCGTTGCCGAGGCCACCCAATCCTTAAAAGCATTGCCGAGGCCACCCAAACCCTAGAGGCGTCGAGGCCACCCAATCCCTAGAAGTGTTGCCGAGGCAACCCAAACCCTAGAAGCGTCGTGGCCACCCAATCCCTAGAAGCGTTGTCGAGGCCGCCCCAAACCATAGAAACACCGAGACCACTAATATGATCCCTTGTCTATGTTTGCCACTAATTAATATATCCATCTCTCATGTTTGTATATTAATTGCCATGTTTTAATATTTGCAGAAACCATGGATCCAACCATGAACAGAGACTTTGAAGGAGAAGCTTTGTTGGGGGACATGATCCGCTGCAGCGGTGATATCTTCTCGTTAATAAATTTTGACACAGAAGAGCTAGGACATGGTGATGACGGGTCCGGTCACCGAATGCTGGAGGAAGAAGGAGACCATGATGACGGCTCCAGTGACCGACAGCTGGAGGAACAAGGAGACCATGATGACGGCTCCGGTGACCGAACGGAGGGAGTTGTTGCAAAGTCGTCTGACGAGGTATATATATTAATTAAGCCTGCGCTGACTAATTGATGTATTAATTTTTTTGGTATGTACATATATTACCTCAGCTTGTTTCTTCTTTTATAGCCCTCTGGATCGACCGAAACTTCAATAACGAGACGAGGCCCGAAGAAAAGGTTGCGTGCTGATGAAAAGTTCACGATCACCTTAATCGTGAACGATGGCCGGCTGATTGAACCGAAGAAGTCAAAGGATGCAATTTCTGCTCAGTGTGGAGCTATTGTCAGGAACAGCATCCCGATCAACATCCAGCAATGGAATGAGCCGGCTAAGAACACTAAGAACTACGACCCACAAGTTTCTTATGTCACTGATAGACAGAAGGAAGATCTTTGGAAGGACCTGAAGGAAAATTTCACCCTACCGCCAGAGGAGGATGAGAGTAATCTAGTTATAGAGCCACTGGTCAGGTTGTGTGCTCTCAAGAAGATGGTAGATCTTTTCAGGAGGTGGAAGAATGAGTTGAAAGCTAAGTTTGTCGACCAAGAGAAGATTCCAGTATTCATCGGCCGATATGCGGGGATAAGAGATCAATGGGACACGTTCGTGGCCTACAAGACTTCTGAAAAGAGTAAGAAAATGTCAGCGATAAACAAGAAAAATACTAAGAAGAAGTAGTATCACCATCACATGGGGTCAGTTGGCTACCTCAGAGCCCGACCGTTGTGGGCCAAATGGGAGGATGACCTACGAGCTAAATGGGTCAAACCAGAGACAGCGAACTGGCCAGACCATTCAAGGACTTGGTTTTTCGGGGTTGGGGGAACTTTGGACCCTGAAACAGGGAAGTGGGTTTGGACGGATGAGCAACTTGCAATACCCGTCAGGAAGCTTAAGCAAGTTATCAAGGAAGCGCTGGAAGGGAGGTTCATTCAAAACAGAGAGGAGGACGAGCTGACTGAGGCCCTCGGGAATCCTGAGCACCCTGGATGAACACAAGGCACGCGAGGCTCCGTTTCATGGAAGCTTGGGTTTCCCGGCGCAGGTGGTTACAAAAGCCAGGAGAGGAAGAGGAAACAGGAGCTGAGCGTTGTGCAGGAGCTCAATGCAAGAGTACGAAGTCTAGAGGAAGAAGTTATGAGACGACGAGCTCCCAACCAGCAACTTGATCAGGGGGATGAACCTACCCTAGAAGCTACCCCGCCATCTCAGCGGAGAAGCAGCATGGCTTCCACGGAGCTCCTTCAGCAGCCTGACTTCACGGCTCCTAGCTACCCCATGGATGCTATCACAGATGGTCAACATTGCGAGCTTATGACAAAATGCGTTAACTGCTGGGGAACGTTGCATGGGAAACAAAAAATTTCCTACGCACACGCAAGATCTATCCATGGTGATGAGTATCTATGAGAGGGAGAGATGATGTATGTACCCTTGTAGATCGCTAAGCGGAAGCGTTAAGAAATGCGGTTGGTGTAGTCGAACGTCTTTGCGATTCAAATCGCCGAGCATCCCGCGATCCAATCACGATCCGTCCCGATCAAGTACCGAACGGACGGCACCTCCGCGTTCAGCGCATGCGCAGCTTGATGACGATCTCCACCTTCTTGATCCAGCAAGAGGGGCGGAGAGGTAGACGAGTTCTCCGGCAACGTGACGGTGCTCTGGCAATGGTGGTGCTGCTATTCCTGCAGGGCTTCGCCTAAGCACCGCAAAAAACCGATCTAGAGGAGAGACTATGCACTGGAGGTTAGGGTTGCACGTGGAAGAAGCACTTGTGCAAAAACCCTCAAACCCTCTAGTATATATAGGAGGAAAGGAGGAGGAGGAGGAGGGGCTGGCGCAAGGCTAGGCCCCACCAGATTCGGCCGGCTTGGAGAGGAGGCCTCCTCCTCTTGTTCCAAGTAGGATTACGACTCCTTCCATATATAGCCATTTTTGCCTTTTTCCACCTTTTTCCTTTTGTGATTTTCTTCCCAGCCACATGGGCTTTGTGTGGGACTTCCACCAGCCCACTAAGGTCTGGTATTCACCCTCCTAAAGCCCATGTAGCCTCTTGGGTCGAAATACCCCTCCCGGAGGTCTCCCGGTACACTACCGGCACTCCCGGTACACTACCAATGAGCCCGAAACTTTTCCGGCGACCAAACTGGGACTTCCTATATATCAATCTTTACCTCCAGACCATTCCTGATATCCTCGTGACGTCCGGGATCTCATCCGGGAATCCGAACAAACTTCGGTCACCACCATTCATAACTCTATATTACCGAAACGTCACCAACCCTTAAGTGTGCAGACCTTGCGGGTTCGAGAACTATGTAGACATGACCGAGACACCTCTACGGTCAATAACCAATGGCGGGACCTGGATGTACACATTGGTTCCTACATATTCTATGAAGATCTTTATCGGTCGAACCTCTATGTCAAGGATTCAGTTAATCCCGTATAACGTTCCCTTTGTTCTTCGGTATGTTACTTGCCCAAGATTCGATCGTCGGTATCTCCGTACCTAGTTCAACCTTGTTACCGGCAAGTCACTTTACTCGTTCCGTAATGCAAGATCCCGTGGCTAACACTTTAGTCACATTGCTTGCAAGGCTTGTTGTGACGTTGCATTTCCGAGTGGGCCTTGAGATACCTCTCCGTCACATGGAGTAACAAATCCCAGTCTTGATCCATGCCAACCCAACAGACACCCTCGGAGATACCTGTAGAGTACCTTTATAGTCACCCAGTTACGTTGCGACGTTTGATACACACAAAGCATTCCTCTGGTATCAGTGAGTTGCATGATCTCATGGTCATAGGAACATATACTTGACATGCGGAAAACAACAGCAATAAACTGACACGATCATATGGTACGTTCGTAGTTTGGGTCTTGTCCATCACATCATTCTCCTAATGATGTGATCCCGTTATCAAAAGACATCTCATGTCCATGGCTAGGAAACCTTAACAATCTTTGATCAACAGGCTAGTTCACTAGAGGCATACTTGGGACACTGTGTTGTCTATGTATCCACACATGTATCTATGTTTCCGATCAATACAATTATAGCATGGATAATAAACGATTATCATGAACGAGGAAATATGATAATAACTAATTTATTATTGCCTCTAGGGCATATTTCCATCAGTCTCCCACTTGCACTAGAGTCAATAATCTAGTTCACATCATTATGTGATTCGCATTGTTATGAATCTAACACCCAATGAGTTCTGGGGCTTGATCATGCTTTGCATGTGAGAGAGGTCTTTATAGTCAACGGGTCTGTGACATTCAGATCCGTGCGTACTTTGCAAATCTCTATGTCAAACTGTAAACACTGCTACCACACTCCACTTGGTACTATTCCAAATGGCTGCTCCACTATACGTATCCAGATTGCTACTACGAGTCAACCGGATTGGTGTTTAAAGCTTGCATAGACGTAACTCTTTACGACGAACTCTTTTACCACCTCCATAATCGAGAAACATCTCCTTAGTCTTTTGGCTACTAAGGATAATCTTGACCGCTGTCCAGTGATCCACTCCTGGATCACTCTTGTACCCCTTGAAGGACTCATGGCAAGGCACACACAGGTGCGGTACTTAGCATGGCATACTATATAGAGCCTATGGCTAAGGCATAGGGGACGACGTTCGTCCTTTCTCTTTCTTCTGCCATTGTCGAGCTTTAAGTCTCACTCAACTTCACACCTTAGAAATCAGGCGAGAACTCTTTCTCTGACTGATCCATTTTGAACTCTTTCAAAATCTTGTCAAGGTATGTACTCATTGAAAGTCTTATCAAGCATCTTGATCTATCTCTATAGATCTTGATGCTCAACAATTAGATAGTTTTTATCCAGGTCTTACTTTGAAAATCACTTCTCAAACAACCGTTTATGCTTTCCATAAATTCTACATTATTCCCGATCATCAATATGTCATCTACATATACTAATCAGAAATTCTATAGTGCTCCCACTCACTTTATTGTAAATACAAGTTTCTCATAAACTTTGTATAAACTATAAAACTTTGATCACCTCATCAAAGCGTATATTCCAACTCCAAGATGTTTGCTCCAGACCATAGAAGGATTGCTGGAGCTCGCACACCTTTTAGCATCCTTAGGATTGACAAAACCTTCTGGTTGTATCACATACAACCTTTCCTCAAGTAAACTGTTAAGGAAACAATGTTTTGCCATCCATCTGCCAGATTTCGTAATTGAAAAATGCAGCAACCGCTAACATAATTCCAACAGACTTTAGCATCGCTACGAGTGAGAAAGTCTCATCGCAGTCAACTCCTTGAACTTGGCGGAAATTTCTTTGCGACAAGTCGAGCTTTATACATGGTGACATTCACCATCAGCGTCTGTCTTCATTTGAGAAATCCATTTGTACTTGACGACCCGTCGTCCAACGAGCAATTCTACCAAAGTCTATACTTGGTTTTCATACATGGATCCTTTCTCGGATTTCATGGCCTCTAACCATTTGTCGAAATCCGGGCCCATCATCGCTTCTCCATAGCTCGTAGGTCCATCGCTGTCAAACAACATGACCTCTATGACAGGGTTGTCGTACCACTCAGGAGCAGTACACGTCCTTGTTAACCTACGAGGTTCGATAGTAACTTGATCCGAAGCTTCATGGTCATCATCATTAACTTCCTCTTCAACTAACGTAGGCTTCACAGAAACAACTTCCTGTGCTGCGCTACTCTCTCATTGAAACAAAGGTTCAATAACGTCATCAAGTTCTATCTTCCTCCCACTCAATTCTTTTGAGAGAAACCTTTTCTTGGCAAAGGACCCATTTTAGCAACAAACACTTTGCACTCGGATATTAGATAGAAGGTATACCCAACTGTTCTTGGGGTATTCTATGAAGATGCATTTGTCCGCTTTGGGTTCGAGCTCATTCGGTGAAAACATTTTCCACACAAGCGTGACAGCCCCAAACACTAAGAAATGACAGTTTTAGGTTTCTATCAAACCATAATTTGCATCGTGTCATCTCAACGGATTTAGATGCTGCCCTATTTAAAGTGAATGTGGTTGTCTCTAATGCAGAACCCCAAAACGATAGTGGTAAAACGATAAGAAACATCATAGTATGTGCGATATCAAATAAGGCACGACTACGACGTTTGGACATACCATCGCACTATGGTGTTCCAGGTGGCGTGAGTTGTGAAACAACTTCCACATTGTCTAAAGTTGTATGTCAAACTCGTAACTCAGATATTCACCTCCACGATCATATCGCAGACATTTTTATCTTCTTGTCACGATGATCTTAAACTTCACTCTGAATTTTCTTGAACTTTTGCAAACGATTCAGACTTGTGTTTCATTAAGTAAATATCTACTCAAATCATTCAGTGAAGATAAGAAAATAACGATATCCACCGCACGCTACAAATCTCATTGGATTTGCTTACATCAACATGTACCATTTCCAATAAATCACTTGCCCGCTCCATCAATCCGGAAAATGGGGTTTTAGTCAATTTGCCCAACAGGCATGGTTCGTATGTCTCAACCGATTCGAAATCGAATGAGTCCAAAGATCCATCAGCATGGAGTTTCTTCATGCGCTTTATACCAATATGACATTTAGTGGCAGTGCCACAAGTATGTGGTACTATCATTATTAACTTTGTATCTGTTGGCATCAATATTATGAACATGTGTATTACTACGATCAAGTTTCAACAAACCATTTCACTGGGTGCATGACCATTGAAGGTATTATTCATGTAAAGAGAATAACCATTATTCTCTTAATTAAATGAATAACCAAGTTGCATTAAACATGATCTAACCACGTTCATGCTTCAACGCAAAACACCAAATAACATTTATTTAGGTTCGTCACTAATCCCGAAGGTAGAGAGAGCGTGCGATGTTGATCACATCAACCTTGGAAACATTTCCAACACCATCGTCACCTCACCGTTAGCTAGTTCTCCGTTTATTCCGTAGCTTTTATTTCGAGTTACTAACATTTAGCAATGGAACCGGTATCCTATACCCAGGTGCTACTAGGAGTACTAGCAAGGTACACATCAATAACACGTATATCAAATATACTTCTGTCGACGTTACCAGCCTTCTTATCTACCAAGTATCTAGGCTTGTTCCGCTTCAGCGACCGCTCTCCTCATAATCGAAGCACTAAGTCTCGGGTTTGGGTTCAACTTTGGGTTGCTTCACTGGACCAGGAACTGACTTGCCATCCATGAAGTTTCCCTCCTCGCCCTTGCCCTTCTCGAAACTAGTGGTTTTACTAACCATCAACACTTGATGCTCCTTCTTGATTTCTACCTTTGCGGTGTCAAACATCGCGAACAGCTCAGGATCATTATTTCTATCCCTTGCATTTTATAGTTCATCACCAAGTTCTAGTAGCTTAGTGACAGTGACTTGGAGAACTATATCAATCACTATCTTATATGGAAGATCAACTCCCACTCGATTCAAGCGATTGTAGTACCCAGACAATCTGAGTACATACTGAACGATTGAGATATTCTCCTTCATCTTGCAGGCAAAGAATCTTTTTGGAGATCTCATATCTCGCAACACGGGCACGAGCCTGAGATCACTATCTCAGCTCTTAGAACATCTTATATGTTCCGTGACGTTCAAAACGTTTCAGAGCCTCAATTCTAAGCCGCAATGCATGACGCACTAAAACTATCAAGTAGTCATCGGAACGTGCCTGTCAGATGTTCACAACATCTATAGATGACGCTAGAGGGGGTGGCGCACCGAGCGGTGCATTAAGGACATAAGCCTTTTTGCGTAGCAACGAGGACAATCTTTAGATCACGGACCCAGTCCGCAATATTTCTACCATCATCTTTCAACTCTATTTCTCTAGGAACATAAAAATACAAGGGAGCTACAGCGTGAGCTAGTAATCTACGACATAAGTTGCAAAGACACTATTGACTATGTCCATGATAATGAGTTCAATTAATCATATTACTTAAGAACTCCCACTCAAATTGACATCCCTCCGGTCATTCGAGTGATACATGATCCAAATTCACCAACTCAAGTCCGATCATCACATGAGTTGAGGTGGTTCCAATGGTGAACATCATTATGTTGATCATATCTACTATATGACTCATGTTCGACCTGTCGGTCTCTTGTGTTCCGAGGCCATGTCTGTACATGCTAGGCTCGTCAAGTTTAACCCGAGTGTTCTGCATGTGCAACAATGGCTTGCACCCTTTGTATGTGAACATAGAGTCTATCACACCCGATCATCACATGGTGTCTCAACACGACGAACTTTCACAACGGTGCACACTCGGGGAGAACGCAATTTATCTTGAAATTGAAGTGAGGGATCACCTTATAATGCTATCATCGTCCTAAGCAAAACAAGATGCATAAAAAGGATTAACATCACATGCAATTCATAAGTGCCATGAGATGGCCATGAACTTGTGCTTTTGATCTCCATCTTGAAAGCACTGGCATGATCTCCATCGTCACCGACACGACACCATGATCTCCATCATCTTGATCTCCATCAACGTGTCGCCATCGGGGTTGTCGCGCCCACCATGCTTCTACTACCTTGCTACCGTTTAGCGATAAAGTAAAGCATTACATAGCGCTTAATGATTGACACGTAGGTCATACAATAATTAAAGACAACCCTATGGCTCCTGCCAGTTGCCGTACTCATCGACATGCAAGTCGTGAAATTCTATACATCACATGATCATCTCATACATCACATATATCTCATCATGTAATTGGCCATATCACATCACATCATACCCTGCAAAAACAAGTTAGACGTCCTCTAATTGTTGTTGCATGTTTTACGTGGCTGCTACGGGTATCTAGCAAGAACGATTCTCACCTACGCATAAACCACAACAGTGATACATAAGTTGCTTTTCAACCTTCTCAAGGACCGCCTTTGTCGAATCCGATCCAACTAAAGTAGGAGAAACTGACACCCGCTAGCCATCTTTTGCAACAAGTGCAGTTGAGGGAACCGGTCTATCGTAAGCATCCGAGTAAGGTTGGTCCAGGCTGCTTCATCCCAAAATACCGCTGAACCAAAACACGACCCAGGGAGGAAGCAATTTAAGCATCAATGCCCACAAACCCTTTGTTTTCTACTCGAGATCTCATTGAACCATAGACCTAGCTCATGATGCCACTGTTGGGGAACGTTGCATGGGAAACAAAAAATTTCCTACGCACACGCAACATCTATCCATGGTGATGAGTATCTACGAGAGGGAGAGATGATCTACATACCCTTGTAGATCGCTAAGCGGAAGCGTTAAGAAACGCGGTTGGTGTAGTCGAACGTCTTCGCGATTCAAATCGCCGAGCATCCTGCGATCCAATCACGATCCGTCCCGATCAAGTACCGAACGGACGACACCTCCGCGTTTAGCACACGTGCAGCTTGATGACGATCTCCGCCTTATTTATCCAGCAAGAGGGGAGGAGAGATAGACAAGTTCTCCGACAGCGTGACGGTGCTCCGGCAATGGTGGTGGTGCTATTCCTGCAGGGCTTCGCCTAAGCACCACAGAAAACCGATCTAGAGGAGAGACTATGCACTGGAGGTTAGGGTTGCACGTGGAAGAAGAACTTGTGCAAAAACCCTCAAACCCTCTAGTATATATAGGAGGAGAGGAGGAGGAGGAGGGTTTGGAGCAAGGGCCAAGCCCCACCAGATTCGGCCGGCTAGGAGAGGAGTCCTCCTCCTCTTGTTCCAAGTAGGATTAGGACTCCTTCCATATATAGCCCTTTTTGCCTTTTTTCGCCTTTTTATTTTTGAGATTTTCTTCCCAGACACATGGACTTTGTGTGGGACTTCCACCAGCCCACTAAGGTCTGTTATTCACCCTCCTACAGCCCATGTAGCCTCTTGGGTCGAAATACCCCTCCCGGAGGTCTCCCGGTACACTACCGGCACTCCCGGTACACTACCGATGAGCCCGAAACTTTTCCGGCGACCAAACTGGGACTTCCTATATATCTATCTTTACCTCCGGACCATTCTGGAGCTCCTCGTGATGTGCTGGATCTCATCTAGAACTCCGAACAAACTTCGGTCACCACCATTCATAACTCTATACTACCGAAACGTCACCAAACCTTAAGTGTGCAGACCCTGCGGGTTCGAGAACTATGGAGACATGACCGAGACACCTCTACGGTCAATAACCAATGGCGGGACCTGGATGTCCACATTCCTTCCTACATATTCTACGAAGATCTTTATCGGTCGAACCTCTGTGTCAAGGATTCAGTTAATCCCGTATAACGTTCCCTTTGTTCTTCGGTATGTTACTTGCCCGAGATTCGATCGTCGGTATCTCCATACCTAGTTCAACCTCGTTACCGGCAAGTCTCTTTACTCGTTCTGTAATGAAAGATCCCATGGCTAACACTTTAGTCATATTGCTTGCAAGGCTTGTTGTGATGTTGCATTACCGAGTGGGCCTTGAGATACCTCTCCGTCACACGGATTAACAAATCCCAGACTTGATCCGTGCCAACCCAATAGACACCCTCGGAGATACCTGTAGAGTACCGTTATACTCACCCAGTTACATTGCGACGTTTGATACACAGAAAGCATTCCTCCGATGTCAGTGAGTTGCATGATCTCATGGTCATAGGAAAATACACTTGACATGTGGAAAACAACAGCAATAAACTGACACGATCATATGCTACGTTCTTAGTTTGGGTCTTGTCCATCACATCATTCTCCTAATGATGTGATCCCGTTATCAAGTGACATCTCATGTCCATGGCTAGGAAACCTTAACCATCTTTGATCAAAAGGCTAGTTCACTAGAGGCATACTAGGGACACTGTGTTGTCTATGTATCCACACATGTATCTATGTTTCCGATCAATATAATTATAGCATGGATAATAAATGATTATCATGAACGAGGAAATATGATAATAACTAATTTATTATTGCCTCTAGGGCATATTTCCAACATTAACCTCACCTTCAAGGCGGCTGACGGCTTTGTTGCACCTCCTCGAACCGACGGAACTCTTTACCACGGTCAAATTCCACATGACTATGTTGTTGTGCAAGTGGATGAAATAATGGGGGGATTTAAGGAGCTCCAGATTGACCAGTCCACAGTTGAAGGGGAGACTCAGCTGAGATTTGCTCTGAGGAGTACATGTCTATGGCGGAAGGAGCACATCAAGCTTCCGAACTAGACGCCTCTGCCTCCTCCTCCTCCTCCTCCTCCGGCGGGTGATGAAGGCACTCATCCTCCTCCTCCTCCTACGGCGAGGGATCAAGGCAGTCCGCCTCCTCCTCCTCCTCTGGCGAGTGCTGAAGGCACTCATCCTCCTCCTCCTCCTCCTTCGGCGAGAGATCAAGGCACTCCGCCTCCTCCTTCGCCTCGTCCGGTGCGTGATGTCGACGATCAAGGCACTTCGCCTCCTCCTCCGCCTCCTCCGGCGCGTTAGAGCATTCCGCCTCCTCCTCCGCCTCATAAGCAACGACGGAAGAGAGACGTCGTCGCTCCGGCTACTAGCAGTATAGCCAGTGGTGGGAAGCCATATGAATACGGTCCTAAGTCTCTCAAGCCATTGGAAAAGTTGCCATACGATAGGACCGCGGAGGAAACCGCGAAGATCTCTCAAAACCTAGTCAGGGCCCATTTTGCAAAGAAAGCTCCACCTCCGAAGCAGACCATAGATCCGGTGGCAGCGAAGCGCACTGTTGAGGCCCTGAAGCGACCACCATCGCCTCCGTTGGATACCAACTATGTTCGCGCTACTAAAAAGGCATATCAAAATGCGGTGCGGATAGGAACTACTTCTAGTGATGAGAGGTTAGCAAAACAAAGAAGTGGGAAAAAAATTCCCCAGCTCGGCGAACAGGCTAACCAATGGTGCCCCCGCTGAA
The DNA here is from genome assembly GCA_022496015.1 of Hordeum marinum. Lineage (NCBI taxonomy): Eukaryota > Viridiplantae > Streptophyta > Magnoliopsida > Poales > Poaceae > Hordeum > Hordeum marinum. Next base: position 2,547,113 of record CM039672.1, on the reverse strand, counting down.
GGTGTCTACCGATATCGCCACTGATCATCCAGGGATGGTGCGCGGTACCAATCCTGCTGATTACATGAGCAATGATGTACTATTTGAGCCATTGGAGGTGGACGATTTCAAATACCTATACGGGAAGCCTCTCATCAAAGATGGAAGTCCTCCTCTAGGAACGATGATGAGACAATTGCATGATTGGTACATGAAAACATGCAGCGAGTCTGTGATTGATTGTTTGATGATGAGTATTAAAGAAAAGCACGACATCTTTGGCCAGGAGGTGATTAATGTTGAATTTAACGAGCTTTTCCAGTTTTACAATAAAAAGGACATCGACATACAAATCATGACTTGCTACTGTCTGTAAGTACTTTTGTAATTAAGTCTCTATATATAGCTCACCTCTTTCATTGCATGTATATATATAATTATCCTCATCACTATATTATGCAGATTGAAGATCGTCGAATACAGAAAAGCAGAAATGTATGACATTGCGTTCATTAACCCAAATATCATACATGAAGTGACAGTTTAAATGTATCCCAAACAAACCAAGGAGAACTTGCTAGAATAGATGCTTAAAAACCAAAATGAAGACAAAATACTCCATCCTTCCAACTTCAAGTGAGTGTTACTGTCTTGTGCATATTACTCGAGGGTATAGTAATGTAATTGATGAGCTATGCATGTGTGCGCAGCCAACACTTTATTCTACCAGAGATTAAGCTTGAACGGGGAGTAGTAACCGTCTTAGACTCGAGACGATATAACCCCGAGTTGTATGTGAACCAGACTGAAATGCTCCAAAGGTAAGTGCAATCGATCATTATCGTAGCATGTCGGCAACTTTGTTCATTTGCCGATATATATCAAGTAATTATTTTCTTTGTGTGGCAGGGTTTGGAAAATTTTCACCAAAATTGCTCTGGGACTGCCTACCGAGCTGCAATTTAGACACCTGAAAGTAAGTAATATATACTACCTAGTTTCACCCATCTCCCATTGCTTATCAGTTTGATTGACCTCTATTTCTCGTATAGTGCTTGTTGCAGGAGCAAAGGACTAGTTTTTGTGGATACTACGTTTGCGAGTTCATCTACAATGCGACGAATCCTAATAAGCGGGGCTACATTGAAAAAGAATATGAAGTGCCTAAGCAGAAATATTCACAATTTTATTTTATTACCAACATTTGTGTTCAGTTTCATTCATATACATGTATTGAACCTCTTCTTCAATTTAGATGTGGCGGATGCAGGATGAACTCATATCACAAGATTGCATACGAGCAATTCAAGATGAATTGGCGGGATTCTTTATTGACCACGTCATCAATAAAGCCGGAGAATACCATATGGAACTTGAAATTAGATGTTAGGGATTGTAACATAGGATTGATATTCGAAAACTTGTTGTTTGACCAATCTCTCGGAGAAGGAGGAGGTCGATCACTTATCTCTGGATATGTTCATGACGATCTTGTGTACTTAATGGTTTCCTTCAAGTGCTTACCAACTAGCGTGTCACGAGTTCTCTCTATACGTATAGTACGTAGTGTCGCGACCAAGCACGGAGATAAGAGAGGTCACTTCTCTCTATTAGCTACCTAACAAAATATATGAAACCCCTAAATTAACCCTCCAAAACCCTCAAAACCCCCCTCTTTCAAAAAAAACAGCTCCTGAGCTGCTGACGCGTGGACGCTCTTTGGTCCCGGTTGGTGTTACCAACTGGGACCGAAGGGCCTCCTGCCTGGGCTCGGCGGAGCGGCCACGTGTAGCCCCATCTGTCCCGGTTTCTAAGTGAACTAGGACTAAAGGTCATGGGCTTCTTTAGTCCCAACACTTTAGTCCCTGGTCCAGAACCGGGACAGATGGGCCTCTGGAACTGGGACAAACGCGCCTTTTTCCACTAGTGGCTCCGCCCCCTTTCATTCGTACCCCAGGTACTATTGTCAGACGTACTCCCACGACAGTTGGCGCCCACGGTGGATCCGAGCGTCTAGCAAACTCCGGCGCAGGTGGATAACTCTCGCATATACCCCTCTCATTGATTCACCAATCACACTCAGGGATCCTCTCGTCGTCAGACATTTCACGTGTTCCTGACTCAAAGATTAAAAATCTACGTGAATTATACAAGGAATTCAACACACAGATCACTATTCAGTGCGAGTTGGCTTTCAGTATGTCGAGCCTTCCCTGAAAAAATCTCATATCTCATTGTGTATATGGCGGGCACTCCCTCAGACTCATATGGTGGTGCATATATCTGGTGGACACTCCCTCACAAAAGTATTATGATAGTTGGTGCTGGCAACTCCTCCCTTTGTCCCCGCGTGCATTACCGAAATGTGTAGCACACGGGGAAGAGGGAGGAAACGACCCCCACGACAACTGTCAGGATTCTTCCTCTGATATTTTGACTGTCGGTGATGGTCACTTCCATTCCCTCCCTCGCACATTATGCCATGGTATATATCACTTGAAGCGGAAGAGGAAGCGATCCCCACAACAACAATCGGGATTCCTCCATCAAGAACAGGCATGAAAGTCACATGAGGAGCTCCGACAGACTGAAAGTCAACCCCAGTAAGCATCAGTTAATTAACATTCACTACTAGGGAAAACCTTATACACAGAAACTTAGCAGTCGCGCTGGCTAAAAAGAGGCGCTACTGCTACTTAGCCGTAGCACACGTGCAGAACACGCGCTACTGCTAAAAAGTTAGCAGTAGCGCATTTTTCTACTAATATTGCCTGCACCGTTGCAGCCAGGCTAGGTTTAGTAGTAGCGCGCACCGGAGAAACGCACTACTGCTAAAAGTATATTAGTAGCGCGTTTCCAGCATAGGGCGCAACTACTAAGTTTGAACCTGGATACATGGCGGGCCCCACTTAGCAGTAGAGCCTCTCCCTGAGGAGCGCTACTGCTATCTTTTTAGCAGCAGCGCGTTTTATGCCAAGCCACCACCTTTTTCATCCCCCCATCCCCCCCTCCCCATCATCCTCTCTTCCTTCACTTTCCCCTAGCTCCCATCTCCTATCTCCCTCACTTTGCTTGTTCCTCACTACTTCTCCCTCCCATTACTCTCCTTCTTCTACCTCCCTCCCTCTCTCTTTATTGCTTCTAGCTAACTACATCACCTCCATTAATGCATGTCCTTTATCTTTTTCCTTCCCCCTCCACTAGGTAGTTGAACCCATCTCCTTCCCAAACTAGCTAGGTAGATCTAACATTTAATGAAGTGACATATGTACCTCCCTAACTAGATCTAGCCATGTCATGGAAGTAAGCTGTGTCCACTTTTGATCATTCCCCTAGGTGGTGTGGGGACACCGATCGACATCATCATCACCGTGCTCGATCTCGAGACAGGTGATTATTTTTTTCTTTTGCAAGAATGGAAATATGTGTATGTGTGCGATATGACATAATCGGGCGATATGATGAAAATTGTGTGTGTGTGGCATGAGTTTCTGCCGAATTGTGCTTGAGTTGCCTATGTTTTGCCGAAATGTCGATTTATTTCCGTTTCGACGAATTTCGGGCAAACTCAATGTCCTATTTTTAGGGAAGGTCATGCCGATTTTTTGTATGACTTTGATGTATGTATGAATTTTATAATCAATTTGTTTATTATTACCGTGCAGGCGTTCATGATGGTAAGTGGAATGATGGTGGAAAGGTGGTGGCAGTCCGTGGTGCAGGACATGAATGAAAATAACCGGAAAGAGATTATATATCCGTGTCGAAGATGCAAAGGAGGAGTTTGGCTCGACCCCTATGAGGATGGTCGTGTGATGGCGCACCTGCTCATGACTGGTTTCATGGATAGCTATACTTGGTGGATAATTGAAGATAATGATGATGAGGAGGAGGAGGAGGACGCCGACGGGGTAGGCAATGACGACACGGGGCAAGACGAAGAGATGATCGATAATGGCTGCGGGGAAGAGGCCGGACATGGCGGTGAAGAAGAGGCCGAACATGGCAGCGGAGAAGAGGCCGTACATGGTGGCTGAGAAAACGTGGACTCCACGCTGCACACTTCGTCGGTACTAAGTTCAATCATGCGGGACCCTCATGTTCAAGAATTGCTACGCATGTAGACGAGTACTGACAGAGCTTCTTCTAGAGAGGAGGCCAAGCTGCAGCAACCGGTGGTTGACTTGAACACTCCATTGTATGATGGTTGCGATCCCGAGGTGAACCGCTTGAGTGTCACGCTCGAAATTTTTAAGACGAAGGATAAAAACAAATGGACCGACACTAGCCCCGATGAGCTTCTCAAGTACCTAAAGGATGTTCTTCCAATGGGGAATTTATGTCCTACTAGTGTGGATGAGGCCAAGAAGATCGTCTTCCCTCTTGATCTGCTGCACATTAGATACCAGGCATGCATCAACGATTGCATAATTTGTCGGAAGGAGCACGCGAAAAAAAGCATTTGTCCGGTGTGCAATGCTTCTCGATACAAGAAGACCAGAAAGAAATCTCCTCAGAAAGTTGTACGGTACTTACCGATCACTCCCTGTCTGCAATGTTATTTTGTAGATCCCAAGGAAGCAAATCTCATGCATTGGCACGCGAAGAGGACACGGACCGACAATGGAGATGATCCGAAGCTAAAACACATCGTGGATGGAAGCCAGTGGAGAGCGTTCAACGGCGAATATCGATATTTCCGATGTGATGCAAGGAACATCATGCTTGGCGCATGTACCGATGGCATGAATCTGTTTGGCAACCAGAACACCAACCATGGCACATGACCCGTGTTTGTATGGATGTACAACATCCGCCCTGGTTGTGCATGATGTCGAAGTACATACACATGAGCATGCTGATTCAAGGGCCGAAACAATTGGGAAATAATATTAATCTGTATCTGGGGCTACTTCAAGAGGAGTTAGACACCTTATGGAAATCACCGCGAAGACATGGGACGCCAGCAAAGGTAAGTATTTCTATAGGAGAGCCGTGTTGATGATGACGGTGCACGACTATCTCGGTTACGGATATGTCACAGGCCAGGTGTGCCACGGATATTGCGGATGCACGCGGTGCATGGATGATATGACGTCTCATCAGCTAACGTCAACGAAAGATGGCGGGTCTTGGAAAATCGTGTACATGGGGTATCGAAGGCCAAAGATACGCCTTAGGAAATAGCCTCTCGGCCAACCTCATGACTTATCAGGCATACGATATCAATGGATACACATTCTACACAAAGGCCAAAGATATGAATAGTGATTGGCAGAATTCAGGGGTGACAATCGAATGCATGACCGGAAGCGACAACGGCACAACTAAGAGATTTTATGGAAGGATCGAGGAGATCTGGGAGCTTGACTACTATGGAATTCACAACGCGATGATGTTCCATGTTATATGGGCTAAGAATGTCGAAAGAGAAAACCGGTATTTCATTACCATGACTATACCCGACGCCAAGAGCGCTACCGTGAACACCATCGCAAAAAACGAGCCATGGGTACACGCTAAGCACGTGACACAATGCTTCTGCATAACCGACCCAAGAAATCCCAGTCGTGTTGTCGTGAGGAGAGGCAAAAGGAACATCATTGGAATGGATGGAGTCGCCAACGAGGAAGACTACGACCAGTACGGCAACCCGATGAGGAAAGAAGACGTTGACGATGAAGTATATGTCAAAAGAGGAATCAATACTACATTATTTAAGAAAGATCGTACTCCTTGGAAAAGGAAAAGTCACAATGAGGGGCTCAACTATTCTGTCAACGAACAAGGAGCTTAAGGGAAAGAAGCTCAGTCAAAAACGAAAACATCGACGCTCATCGAGAAACAGTTATGGGTCAAATGATGTAATATATATGTTCCTATTTTGTGTACACACTTAACCGTTATGATTGGATCAAATGATGTAATATATATGTTCCTATTTTATATACACACTTAAGCGTCAAATGATGCAATATATATCGCCTTAGTTATATACATTGTATCACCTTCCCTTCGTTCCTACTCTTGGAAAAAAGAAAAATAAGAAAAGAAAAGGAAAAGAAAATAGAAGAAACAAACAGCAAAAGAAAAGGAAAAGAAAATAGAAGAAACAAACAGGAAAAGAAAAGAAAAGAAAAGAAAATAAAGGAGTGATGGTAGTAGTGCGTTTCTGTAAACCGTGCTACTGCTACTCGACATAGCTATAGCGCGTTTTACAGAAACACGCTACTGCTACTTCCACATAACCCCCCGCGCGGGCTTCCTCCATCCCATTCTCCATTCGATCCCCTCTCCTGCGACGCTGCCGTCGCCCTCTGTCGCCGCCCGCGCCCCGTGCGTTGTCGCCCTTCGTCGCCTGCCCGCGCCCCCGTCGCTGCCTGCACCCTCCGTCGTTTGCCCGCGCCCCCGTCGCCGCCCGCACGTCCTTAGTCGCTGCCCGCTCCTCCACCCGCACCTGTCTCCCCCGAGCTCCACCTCGCCGTCAGCATCTCCCCCGAGCTCCACCTCGCCGCCGACGTCTCCCCTAGCCCCTTGTAAGTCCTCTGCCCCTCCTTCCCTCTTAATTCTAGGTATGAATTATTATGCATACCTAAAATGAATTCTAGGTATTTTAGTCCACCCATACCTAAAATGAATTCTAGGAATTTTAGGTGTTTTAGGTGTAGTTAACGGAATTCTAGGTATTTAATTATTTTAGTTAAAGCAATTTTTGCTGTTATATGCATTTTCTTAAATTTCTATATTTTTCTTGCTGTTATACGCAAATTTGAAGTGGACATCTGATATGTGGACATGTGATTTGGACATGTGATGTTTGGAATTTGAACATGTGATATTTTGGACATGTGATGTTAGGAATGTTGAAAATGATGGTTATGTGCAGGGTAAATGATCCGAGTGGCCTATGTTTTGCCGGAATGTTGATTCATTTCCGTTCCGGTGAATTTTAGGCGCTCGATATGTCCACTTTTTAGCAAAGGTCATGCCGAAATTTCCCGTGAATTTTGGCATGACTTGTGCTAGAAGGTAGGCATATCGAGTGCCGGGATTTGCTGGGAAACGGCATTCCTGCAAACCATAGACCTTTTTTTTATGTCATTACTCATTTTTATTATAATTTACGAATTAAAAAAGAAAACTTAATCATAGGAAACATGTCGAACAATGAAGAAACTGGGCCTTCTAACCACGATGCAGATGAGATGGATTATGTGGGTGAACATCAATACCTTGACTTTTTGTCTGCTAAGCATAGTCAAGGTTTGCAGTGTAGCCTCGATGATGGTACTCACGCCAACATCGACACCGACGGCGCCGGCACCGATGGCGGCACCGATACAGGTGGGCAAGGTACCAGCAACGAAGCCGCTACCAAAAACAAGAAGTAGAAGGAGCAGAGGATACAAAAACCTAACAAACTCGGCATCAGACAACTGGTGATCAAAAAGATGGTCCCTGGCAAGTTTGAGCCATTAGGACCGGAAGAACCTTGCAAGTGCTACAGGAACCAAGTCGGATGCATCCTAGGGGAATGCGCGAGCATCAATGACGATGGCTTAAGGGGTAAAGAACATTTGAAGCAGTTGCTCCTGACGAAGCTACACAAGAGATTCAAGTTCCCCGACCGGGACGACGACATAGAACACCCGTGGAAATATTTGAAGATGAAAAAGATTAACAATCATGCCATGGGAATGTTTCACAATGATTTGGCCTCCTGGAAAGGGAGGGTGAAACGAGCTATTGAGGCTGAGGAACCCGTGTCCAGGATTCTGGAGGAAAATGTGACACTTACGGAAGAGGAGTTCCAAAAGTTCAAGGACACTTGTGCTACCGAGACAGCCAAGGCTAAGATTGCTAAATTCAAGAGCCTTCAGCAAAGGAACGCAGGGAACCAATGCCTCGAAAGCCATGGCTACCTTGGCAAAAGGACCATATGGGATAAGAAGGACGAGGAACGTGAAGCCGTGGGTCTCCCAGATCCCTTCGCGAAGTTCACCAACCCCTTGGAGCGTGACTTCATCAGGGCCTGCTACAAGTGGGACAGGGAAAAGAAGGTTTTTTACACAGACCTGATCACGAGGAAATTGATTAGAATACTGGTAATTATTCTTTTACCACCTTACATTTATCTTCTTATAAGGTCGACTACACATTCGTAAATGGTTCACATTCCTTCTATAGGACAAGCAACTCAAGCTTGCAGCCGAAAGCCAGTCTTCGTCGATGAGGCCCAAGTGGGACACCCCTCTCAACCGGGCCTTGAACGAACTTAAAGTCCTCCCTTTGGACCAGCGGCCGCAATATGGATGTGTACACGTCGCCGGAGATGGGGCCACGTGGAAGGTCTTTTACAACGAGGGCCCGGAGGCCAAGAAGTAGAAAAAGAAGTTCAGTCAGGCAGACATCGACGAGAAGGTGAAGCTTGCGTTCGAGAAAAAAGTAGCCGAGGATGCGAAAAAAGCAGCTGAGGAGAAAAATGAGTTGCTACAGCAGGCAGTCGCTGCAGCTATAGATGCATGCAGAAATGATTTCGCTATTAACTTGGTCCCAGCTATCACCAACTGGACGAAGGAAAATCCCGACAATACGGTAGATGATTTCCCCATGCCCAGCTTCATCGGGAGCAACTGGGTGAACAACACAACCGCACCATCACCTGCTCACGCAACCATGCCTGCTCCCACACCCGCAACCACTCATAGCAGCCCGTCCTCAGTCTCCGACGTGCTAGGCAGGCCTTTGTCGTTGGCTGAGCTCGATGCCCTCATGGTAATTACATGTCGCACCAACATATATCTAGAATATTCTGTTTTTGTTGCCTTTCAGATGTTTTACTCTACAGACATGTCTTTGCAGGCCGACAAACCCCCGTGCACTGTACTTTACTTGATCAAAGGCTAGAAGGTGGACGTGGGAAAGGAGGTGATAACAAAGCCCTTGGGACTCACGTTCCAAGGCGAGCCGATGCCCGGTGGGCACTTCAGGGTTACCTTGTCGAGTGTGAAATTGGGGCACAAGGATTTGCCTCCTCTAGTATGGCTAGGAAGAGAGGACGATGAGACCCTGCCGCGGCTTGGAAACTGCAAGGGTTGGGTGCAGCTATGGCGAAGAATCTTCTTCGTCTGGAACCGGCCGAGAGCACACCAATAACCACACATCAGCAAGCAGGTATGAACACCACCACCCCGCCTACGCAATTACCAGCACCTGTAGTAGTGCCGAGGGAGAGCGGCAAACGACGCGAGGAATGGGGTCCAATTGTGGCAGATATAATCGCCCCCGTAGAAGAAAAAATGGATGATGAGATGGACGAGGACCCTCTTGAATTCCTCAATACACGAGCCTATGACGATGACTTGGAATTGTTGATGAGTCAGCCATATGACGACTCGGGCAATCAGTATGCTGATGAGGAGATGGATGATCTGCCCGGGCAGGAACGTCCTAGTAGGGTTGATTGCAAGAACTTTCTCTTCATGCAATCCTCACAGGACACGCCTGAAGATGCCGCCTCAACACAGGCAAAACTAGCTGAGGGTCGTACAGTGCTTAGGCCGACAACACTATGGCAGGGATTAAGCAAGGGTATCAAAGATCAGCCCAAGAAAAAGGAGAGTCTGGATGGTTAGCCCAAGCAGAAGAAGAAAAGGAGGAAACCGCCAAAGAAAGGCTCTGCTGCCTACAAAGAATCTAGAGCACATAGTAGCCATACGGCGAATTTTGAAGAGTGTGTACCCGTCAACGGTGCGGCAATGATCCATGTCACGGGCGAGCCGATCCTACTGCCGAAACCGCTGGAGGCAATATCAAGGGATCTCAGGAGACTGCACGACCATGTGCTGTCGACTGAGAAAAGCCTACTAGCCTCAAAGGATCCAGGATATCCAACATACACGGCTCGTGTGCCCGAGGGGAAGTGCTACGTCGACACACGACCCACGGAGGTGTTCTTCCTACAGTTTGATTATATCTTCGAGATGTTTGACAAGGCGGCTCGATTTTACAATCGTCCGCCTTTTTGCGCTACATATGAGCTCCATCATGAAGAGAAAATTCGTCTCGCAAATCAGTGTGGCGGATCCATACTACATGCATGAGTCATTCTTGAGTCTCGGCGACTTGGAGTGTAAAACTGCTAGGGACTACCTCGAAAACTTCATGGTACAGAATAAGGACCAAGAAATTGTCCTCGTGCCTTATCATACAAAGTAAATCAGTTCTGGACAACCCTTTGGTGAATTTCAATCATTCCTTCTCACTCATATGGAGAATAATTTGAGATGTTCTTTTCCCCACAGCAATGGGCGCGCCATCCTTATCGTTCTTTACCCGCGAGTTTCCCACGCGTGTATTTTGACCCTACCAGAAACTATGAGAAGAAGGACTACACCTACGTAATGAATATTCTAGATGATGCTCTCCAAGGCTTCAGCTCGAGGGGTGACCACATGTAGATCATGAAACAAAGGAACCGCAAGACGGGTTTCTCGCATAAAACCAACTTCTGCTGCATCCATGTCCCGAAATCAAGTAGGAACGATGGATTCTACCTCCTCCAACTCATGATGAAGTTCAGAAGGGATCACCAAAACCTACGCATGACAACGAGAAACGTTGATCATATCCACAAATGGGTAGAATCTCAAGGAGAAGCAGATTATAAACTTAGAGATGACTTCTTTCGCATCTAGAGGGACATTGTGGCGATCATCATGAAAGAAGTCGTCGAAGAGAAGGGGATGTTCCACCATGACCCTATATCATGAGCTGACGTCCGAAATCGCATAGGCATGCAACGTTAGGACCTCACGCCATTCAAGAAGCTAGGGTGCATCATCGATGATCTGGAAGGATGGAAGTTCTAGTGATTTACGATGCCGGTGATGATGATATGTGTCGGTTGAACTTGTATACTTTCTCTAGCGATGAAACGTTGTGATGTCCATGGTCCCTACCTAACTTGCGTAACGCTACTTTGTTAGTTTGGGTACTTTGACCTGCGTCTCTCTAGTTAATTAGTTTGTGTACGATGAAAATGCGTTGATTATTTATGTTTACTATATGTTGCATCTAGTTGCTAACCCTTTCTTTTTCGTGTTGCTCAAATATATTTTGTCGCATATGATTGTACATTCTCTTGATGAAGATGCATCTCTAACATGTACCTAGATTCTTGATGGCGAAGTATCTATACTATGTCGTGTACAAAGGGAAGGTTCCGGGAGTATACGACGAGTCGTCCGAGTGTCAGGCGCAAGTGGAGGGGGTCTCAGGCGCCAGCCATAAAGGCTTCAAAAGTAGACAAGAAGCAGAAGCTAGTTACTTGAGGAGGCTCACGCTAGCTCGAGAGAGGAATCTTAACCGCCGCCTCATGTACTGCATAGTTTCGCTCTCATTCATAGTGATAGCTCTTCCACTCTGGAGCGCTACAGCTATTAGCAACAACGCGTTCTGATAAAGCACGCTACTGCTACCGATGTACAGCAGTAGCGCGGGTCGACCCGCGCTACTACTACAAGTTAGCTGTAGTGCCGTATTAGTAGCGCTACTGCTAGGCTTTTCCATAGTGATTCTTTTACGGAGTAAAGTCATAAAATGGGGGTACTATATTTTACCAGAATGTCGTTTAATTCATGTTCCGGCATATCACGGACACTCGATATTTCTTACGTTATAGCAAAAGTCATGCAAAAAATTCAGCATGACCTATGTTAATAGCTGGAAATAAATCAACATTCTGCCAAAACATAGGCCATTCAGAGTCTTCATGCAATAACAAGAAATATATTTGTTGTAACCACATTTGGAACACATACAAAGCACCTCATGTGTTTACCCTAAATATAGCCTAAACATTTTAGCTCAAAAATACTAATTAACTATTAACTATCTACCATATGAACCTTATAAAGTGGCCACATTTGTTGCCATTATCAACCTACCTATGAACCACTAGTTGAGAAATGGCTATCCACAACTCTTATTCATGCCTTGCCATCTCTCACCAACGCCAGCACTAATATTTTAAAATAGTACTAACGTTGGTTAAATTCGAACACCATAGCTATTTATTTAGTGCTGGTGTTGCATATTAGGCCTGGCGTTGCACATTAGGCCCACAAGGCCCACACCGATACTTCTTGGTTTAAAAAGTGAGGCGCGGTAAAAAAGCTTATCCTTTCGTCCTCACTCTTGATCCGAACTCCACACTCGATAACCCGCCGTCGCCGCCGCCCGACACCGCCGTCGCCCGAAGCCGCCCCGCCCGTCGCCGCAGCCCGACGCAGCGCGTCTCCGCCCATCGTCGCCCCATCCGCCGCCGCCGCCGCCCGCCGCCTCCCGCACAGGTCCTTGCCCCTGGTAAGTCCGGTACTCCTCCCTCTCTCATTTTACATAGGGTATATTATACCATACCATGCCATACAATTTTCTTAGAGTATATTATATGATAGCCAATGGAAAGTATGTAGAAAATGTCAGAGAGCCTCTGTCAATACAACATTACCTCATCAAGAATATATTTCCGAGTTAGCATAATGGAAATAGTAAGCAGCAACACCAAGCAGACCAAGTTTTATAGTAATGTAAAGTTCTTCACAATCCTATTTTTTAAAGAAAAGAATTATTTCTATCAGTTTCTTTTTCTAGTTAAATGGTTCTATGAGCATTGTCGCTAGTTTCTATCTGTTTCTTGCTTCTTCTAGTTTTCTATCAGTTTCTATAAGAAAATTATATGAGTATTGTCTCCGAAGGCCAGATTCTCAAAGATACATTTATCGGCTAAGGATAATAAGCTATGATGATAGAGCTTGCAAATGTATACTATGGGTTAACAAGAATAAGCTACGATGATAGAGCTTGCAAATGTATAATTTTTTCAAAGATACATTTATAATAACATATTCAAAATAGCTAAAAATGTATTTAAAGAAACATTGATAATACACTCTAAATAATAAACTATCTTAAAAAAGAATTACAATCGTTTGTATTTCTCTTTAATTTGTTTAATGCTTCGTCCTGTTAATTTTAGAAGCTACTTCTTCTTTCATGCATTCAATCCCATGGCCTTTATTCTTTAGCCAAACGACATGGCCGACTCTAGGATGTTGGTAGGCTCCTCTAATCACTTGTCGGGTACGCCGAAGGCGACATGAGCACCGACGAGGTAATAAGGTTACAAAAAACATGCATGAGCATTGCAAACATCCATATATATATATATATATATATATATATATATATATATATATATATATATATATAACCATTAATTAATTATTTATGATTTGAAACCCTTGCCAGGCATAAGTATGAGGTCCGCCTTCTCCAGCACCCGTTGTGCAGCAGACATGTGACATGGACATGCTCAATCACGACTGATCACGTCACATAAGAGTACCATCAAGACCCTGGAGGAATTGAAGGAATCTCTGAAGAAGGGGAGGGATAAGATTATCGATGACAGTGCTATTGTGTATGATAAGTTTTCAGTCTCGAAAGGTCAGATCACGTCATTGAACCTCGAGATAAGTGAGATCAAGAAGGACATACAAGTCTTGAAGTCCAAGAGGACTCGACTAAAGATGGAGAAAGCCTGTTACATCATGGAGGGGCAGATGCATAGAAATAAGCTTCGTGAGCTTAAGTTAGTCCTTAGACGCTAGGTAGTGTCGAGAGGGGCAGACCAATACATTGTGAAGTTGATAATTTCTTTTGTGCATTGGTGAAATGTTTAGGTTGTGAAGTTGTTAGTATCTTTTGAAACGTTTTGTTTGTGAAGTTGGTAGTATATTTTGTGGATTGCTGAAACATTTAATTTGTGAAGATTCCACAGTAGTGTATTTTTTATTAGCTAAATATGAACCGGTGATTGGGTCCTCTTAAGCATGTTAGATTTGAGTTGGTGATTTGGTTTCGGCCGTCGCATTTATGATAGCAGCGAATCTCTGGGACACCGCTCGCAACCATTAGTGATCTTTTAAATCGTGTTTCTTATAGAATTTATAACCTTCGTGTGTCAACTGGAATTCACCAGATTTGAGCCCGTGATTTTTTTTTCCGGGTGTCACATTTACGGTAGCAGTGAGTAGCAGTGAGTAGAGGATCTCTAGCGAGAAAATCATATTGCACCAATAATAAATTTTGGGATATATGTTGTGCACTGTAAGAAATTCACATGGCTTAACTCAAATCTATAAATACTGGCATTCATGAATGTGCACTAGATGGAACTAAATGGAAACATTTAAACCAATTTTTCCCAATGGACTAATTTAGCTACTAGAAAGAAAGTTATTATAGTGTTTTTATTTATTGTAGCTGATGTGAATTTGAACTAAGTATACTAATCATCCCTAAATGACCAACTACTCCCTCGGTCCTGATTTTTAGGTTCTGCGCCCTTGGTCATCAATCTGACCAATGTACTTCCTTCTTTCCCGTGCATAAGGCATGCATGTAGTTCAAGGTAGGATTGGACATCCAAACGAGCTTTTTGGCTCGGCCCAAAGCTCATTCTGGACCGGACCAAATCAGCTCGGCCCATGCACTATTCTATTGAGCTCATTTTGAAAACAAGGGCCAAAACCTGACCAAGCCAAATCTCATTTGGCCCGGTACAGATTGGTGCGCCATCCTTCACCATCCCTAGAAGGGTTAGCCCTGCCGCCGCCCAGCCAGAGGAGAGAACAAATAGCAAGAGAGAACAAATAGCAAGCTAAAGGGCTATTTGTTCTCTCCTCACACTGGGCGGCGGCAGGGCTAGAGAGCTGCCCAGGCTGGACCGAGCATGGGAGGTTTCGAGCCGAGCCTCCCTTATAAGGCTCGTTGGTAGCAGTGAACCGAGCCGAGCTGACTCCCCAAATAGCAAGCTAAATGGTGGCTCTGACAAAACTAGGCTCGTGTCCAACCCTAGTTCTAGGTCATCAATTTAATTAGCTAAATATGTATTGTGCTACCTCCCTCCTGGTTCACTAGCCCCTCCCCCGTATATTTGGGTCATATTTTTACCATGATTTTAACTAATGAAATGTAAATTATACGTGGAAAAAATAACATCATTGAAAACAACATTCTAATATGAATCTAAAAATGTATTTTTTGATGGCATGCATTACCATTTTGCTAGTCAAATACGTTGTCAAACTTTGGCCCAAAATATAATGGGCATTAATAAACCCAAATGGAGGTAGTGTCTAATAAAAATATATATCTAGAAACTACATTCACATATGAGTCCAATCATATGTTTTTTATGACATATAATGCATTTTTAGTTAGTCAATTGGATGATCTAAATCTACGAGCATGCACCATGCATCGAGGCGGAGGGAGTAATATGAATTGTATAACACACAAAAATACCATTTGAAAATATAGATGTTATACATTTTATTGGTATAATTTTTGTGTATATTACATTGGTCAAATTGATGATATAGGGACACGCGCAGGAACTATAAACAAGGATGGATGAAGTATGTGTCTTACATTTACCTACAATTTGTGTAAACATCATCATGCACTAGAAGGGTTATGCGCGCTTTGTTGCGTTGATGAATTTGTTAGGATTCTTAAATTTCTGTACTCAATCTTTATATCCCAGTTGCTGCTGATTGATTTGAAAAATCATTGGCCCGATCAAAATCGTAAACCAAATCCAAAATTGAATACCTCCATCGAATGAAAAAGCTTTAAAATTAAGGAGCATAGAGAATTAAAATAATCAAATAGAAGAGCTCCTTGAAATATTGTTGACCCGGTCAAAATCGGGTGACCAAAGTCTAAATTGATGCCTCAATTAATTATGAAGATTTAAAAATTAGGAAATATAGTGTACTAAAAAATTAAATGAGATTTGAAAAATTATTGATCCGGTTAAAATCAAATTACCAAATTTCAATTGGAGACCTCAATTGATTGTGAGGCCTGCGATCCTACATAGATAGTGTTATAGTACATTATGGGACCAGGGGTAGGTATTTGTGTCACGTGATGGAGATAACCTGACACACATGCAACTAGCCACGTGTTATCTTTTTATCCTTTTGTTTTTTGTGCCACGTGATGGAGATAACCTGACACACATGCAACTATCCACATGCAGCCCGCAAAGGCCGGGTCCTCACTATAATTGCACCTCTTTAGGACGTGGGCGTAGCACTAGGTACCACTCGTGATTCAACACTGAAAAACAATATTAATTCTGCAAGCAGTCGGTGGGTAGATCTGACCGAGATTTTGTTGTGGCCAATAGCAGCAGCATGAGATCTCGACGCATTCACCTGTAATGCAGATTTGACCCGGTGATTTAGTCCCGGCAGATTTG
This sequence comes from Hordeum marinum, assembly GCA_022496015.1. Classification (NCBI taxonomy): domain Eukaryota; kingdom Viridiplantae; phylum Streptophyta; class Magnoliopsida; order Poales; family Poaceae; genus Hordeum; species Hordeum marinum. The sequence goes on along the minus strand of CM039672.1, from coordinate 2,530,798 downwards.
AGCCAGTCCGTAAACCAATCTGTAACAAACCTATGGTTGGATTTTTGAGGAACAATGGTATTTTCAGCCTTTTAGGGTTAAATTCTGGTACTTGTATTATTTCTGACTTTGTTTAAAGATTTTTGATGATACGCATTCAGTGGGAGCAGGCATTTTCGTCGAACACGGGGCACCTATGATGACTTTGTAAATCTCAAGATGATATGTCGGCTCAGTCTCTCGAATTTGCTCATAAGGATAAGGTGTGTGCGCGCGTACATAGATATGAATGTATATGCGTATATATGAGTGCCTGCATCTATACTGTATTAATAAAAAAAATTGAACCGATCACGAAAATCATTGATGGATCCACATACTACCGTACAAGTTAGTTTTAAATGGCTATCTAGTTATGGGACCAATATTGCAATCATTTGGAGGCGACAAGGCCACATTCATTTGCATGGCCACATCTAAGAGCAGGTACCACTGATTATTAAACATCAAGTACAATACAATATTCTGCTGTAGATCTGACGTAGCGGAACACTACACACAAAGGTGATTAATTTTGTGGCGCCCGACCCTATGGACCGAGTACAATACAATAGCGGCGTGAGATCTCGTTCTTAAGTGATTGTTTTGGGAACCATGGTAGATGGGATAAGCATAGAAGGTAGATAAATTGATAAACTTAGTTGAGTCAAATGGAAATACAACAACTTAGTTGCCAACGTTTCATTTCTTGGTGTACATCTGGTTAAAGAAAATTCTCTTAGTCTAAATGGAGTGTGGTTTGCCGTCCCAAAGACCAAGGCGGGTTCGACATTTATGACCTCGAGGTTAAGAATATGGCCCTCCTTGGTAAATGGTTGTTTAAATTATTGACGGAAGATGGTGTATGGCAAACCCTGATCAGGAGGAAATATGTGAGTTTCAAGGCAGTATCCCAAGTATACTAGAAGTCTAGGGATTCTCACTTTTGGGCGGGCCTAATGGCTACGAAGAAATATTTCTTCTGCTATGGATCCTTCTTGATTAAGGATGTCTTGAAAATTAGATTCTGGGAGGATAAGTAACGAAGAAATTCCACACTCCGGGAACATTATCCGGCTCAACATTATGCGTCACAAGAGCGATACTATCGCCACGGTATTGGAATCATTTCTGCCAAATGTGACGTTCATAAGGGATTTAATTGGACCCAAACTTTAATCGCGGAACATCCTGCTACAGCGGTTGTCCATGGTACAATTGTCATATGGGTCTGATGTATTCCGATAGAACCTAGGAACGGACAATTTTCAGTAGATTCTATGTATAGAGCGTTAATCCAGTCTGATGTGCAAGTGAATAAATAATAAGAAGATCTAGAAGATGGAGATACCACTTAAGAATGAAATTTTTGAATGGTATCTACGTCACGGAGTCATTCTTACTGAAGATAACCTTGTTAAGAAAAATTTGCATGGAAGTCCGTAATGTGTCTTTTGTCACCATGATGAGACAATAAAACATTTATCTTTGCAAAGCAAATTGGCTCGTTCTATATGGCCAGTCATCCAATTAGCTTCTCATTTGTATCCTCCTTGTAGTGTTGCTAATATAATTGGTAACTGGTTACATGTAGGTGGAAGCGCTTGTTGTTATTTGGTCGCTTTGGCTATGTAGAAATGATAAGGTTTTTAACAATGAAAGTACTTCTCTTATGCAGGTTATCTGCAGATATACTGGGACTCTTCATTATGGTCATCACTACATTGCATGGAGAATCGAGACGTGCTTACGGAGGTGTGTACACGATTGAAGGCTACGACGAGGGATACTTCTACCCAACATGGGTGGCAACATGATCTTAGGATTGGCCCCCTCCACTTAAGGCGTTATACAGACTCTACATGTTTGTTTGTATCTCACTTTTTATTTCTTCATTTGTGTGAGAGAATAACCTTTGGCTGTGTATATCTTAGTTATGTTGTGGACAAGTATAATGCTTATTCCTTTTAAGTAATAAAGCGTGTCCTTTCCAAAAAACATATAGTAGTAAACCATTCAAATTATAGTTTTTTCATGCCAAATCGGTGCAGCAGCAGATCAATTCCATAATCGACAGCCAAATCGGAGCAGCAGATTCATTATTTACCTGTTTTTCATGCATCTTGCAGGCATACAGCCAAATCGACAGCAAACAGCTTGCCCTTTGGCTACGCTGAAGAGAACAAGGTGCAATGATTATTCGGGACTTGTAGCTTGCCGTAAAATTACCAGGGACCAGTCATTTTTGTATTTACCTTTTGGCAACACTGAAGAGAAGAAGGTGCAATCGATTCATTATTTACCTGTTTTCACGCAAGCATTGATTCGGAACTAGAGAGGTGTAAAATTACCAGTGCGTCATTCCTTTATTTATCTGGTCCCTGATGTTACTTGTAGCCGTAAATAACATTGAATTCTCTCTGTACGTAAGAACAAATTAGATACTGCAGTTTTTTTTTAATGCCATAAATATCGCTAGTAAAGTTCTGCTAAAGCAGTGATACGGATTGGAGGGAATGCATTCTTTTTGTATAATTTTTTTAAATTTCTGTTCTATTGATTTAGGACAAACTAGGACTGGACTTAATTATTTGGGGACGGAGGGACGACAATGCTACTATAGCAACCTAGCATGGAATCAACAACACATGTCCGAACAGAAACACCATGACACCGACAATGGGAAAGGTACGTTGTATCTTTTCTTTTTTTTCGGTCTTTTACTATAGGTTAGTGATAAGCTCATCAAGTTACTATCACCAGGCATTCGGTCTCCGAGATTACTACTTTACCTAATAATAATAATAAAGAAGATATTGCTTCTGATCGTCCGTCATAAAGTTGCCTCCGAAGTTACCCTAAGTTATCCACTATGTCACCTATAAGTAAAAAGAAAAATAATTCATTTAAAATAAAACGCCGCCTGGTTCGGTTCTTATATAGTTACACACTCATATGAGACATGCACTCGCGTAGCTCAATGGCTAAGCGCACTGTGTTCCCCGCCTGAGACCAGGGTTCGGCCAAGGATCGGCGCTTCTTTCTCCCACGCCACTGTTTTTTATCCTTTATCATTTATGTATTTTTTTTTCTTTCTTTAAATTAATCCGGGATTTCCAAATTATTTTTAAATTTTTCCTTTAACATTTATGTATTTGTTTTTCCTTATTTAAATTAATTCAGGATTTCCAAAAAAATCCAAATTTCAAAAGGTTGCGAGGTTTGAAATGGTGATTTGGTACCGGGCGCCAACGTTTCTCGGTCCCATGCCGATTTGAGCCGTCGATTGGGGGCAACCATTGCAAGTTAGATTTCAGATGGTGATTTTGTCCAGGGAGTCTCATTTGCGGGCGATTCTCGATCCTAGTAAGATTTGCGCTGGTGATTGGGTCCTCTTATGCAGCCATTGGGCAACCCATGCATGTCAGATTTGAGTTGGTGACTTGGTCTCGGCCATCACATTTATGATAGCAGCATATCTGTGGGACACCGCTTGCAACCATTAGTGATCTTTCAAATCATGATTCTAATAGAATTTACAACCTTCGTGTTTCAACTGGAATTCACCAGATTTGAGCCTGTGAATTTTTCCAAGGCATCGCATTCACAGTCGCATGCCTGCTATTCTTGGTCCCATGCAGATTTGAGCAGTTGATTGGGTTCCGCGGGACAGCCCATGCAACCATTAGACAGCCCATGCATGTCAGATTTGCGTCCCGGGCAGATTTCAGCCGTTCATTAGCATGCCGGTTTTGGTGAGAATTGGATAGGAGGTCACGGGTACACCCTCCTCACCGGCGTCTCTGCCACACATCTGTAGATACGACCAAAATATAAGTCTTTTTGACATTCAAATAGGGGACTACATACGAAGCAAAATAAATGAATCTATACTCTAAACATGTCTTCATACATCCGTTTGTAGTTCGATAGTGAAATGTCTAAAAAAAACTTATATTTAGGAACGGAGAGTGTATTATTTAGCGGCACTATAAAGCATTGGATCCATTCATTCATTACATGGAGCATTGGACGTGGCTAATTGCTACAACGTCAACATTACTTCTAGACACCAGTGACTATCCACAAATTTACTGCTCGTCGGTAGTCTCTCATATGTAGTCTCTCATATGGAGTTTATTATTCACAGCTTAACATTGCTCCTCTTTCGTTGAGATGCGAAGCTGCAGTTTTTTTCACTTGTGTATCTAATTAAAATTTACGTTAAGCTACAATATCCATCGCAAAAGGAAATGAAGGACTATAGTAACTTTCTTTCTAACTGCTAAATTCACCCATTGACGTCCAACTCTTAAGCCATAGAAATTTCTTAGAGCGCCAAAGATTTATCCCTAAATATAGCTGGTGTGTTTGAGATTTGAACAAAATTATGGCAGCAAAATGATTTTCCAGAGACCCTCTACTCATTGCGTACTCTGGCATTGTTCCCCCGTTTGTTCAATTTGCTATAGAATTTTGCTTCGGTGCACAACCATTTAAAAACTTAACGACTTTTGATGCTACCTTTCCCTTGCAAAGGGTAATACAGTATAATATATTCTGTGGACCTCCTCTTCATTAACCACTTAGTTTTCATGTTAATCTAAATTTGTGAACGCTAGTGCAGAAAAGCCTAGCTATAATGTAGTAAAAATAGCCTTGTTGGCCTGGACACCCAATACCAGCAGTATTCGAGATACCTAGCTATGGCATTGATTATATCTCCAAGAAGGCAATACCATACATATCTATGGCATGCAATGTTTCTCAGTGTCAGAAGCAAGAGAGATCATTACGGGCTTCGTACCTTGTCTGCACGCCATTAATATTTTCTAAAAGCAGCTAAAAAAATCTCTGCCACGCCAGCGCAAAAAAGCTGCCACGACAGCGCAATTTTGTATCGAGACAATTTCCTGCAAAAAGTAACATAGCGCCAGACAATTCACAAGAACACACAATGCAAGGTTGGATTGGCTCTAACATGCCACACAATATATGTAATTTTCAACGCGCGCGCGCACACACACATATATAGAGAGAGATAGATATATATACATACTGCATTTCATCAATTCAGAAATAACATATAATTCATTTCATCAATTCATAGTAGTTCACATATAAAACATTTCATAAATTGGTGGACAAAGTTTTGTATCGTCCGTATCGCGGGGGGGGGGGGGGGGGGGGGGGGGGGGGCTTGATGTGGTCGCAAGTGGGGGTGCGCCCGTGAAGACAGCGCATTGGAGTGGGGCGGCCAGAAAGGATAACGAGGGCGAGCTGGCCGGACGGAGAGGCTCTTCGATGAGCTAAGTCGCCAGTTGGGGGACGACTGGGCAGGGTGGGGCACAGATACCTCTCGAACTTATTTTCGGTATGATACCCAACTTCACTTTTCTTCGCATATTTGGCTGGGCCGTTTGGCAAAATTTGCGCCCATTCAACAAAGACAAGCTCGAATTCTTATCCAAGCAACGTGTATTCTTGGGTTATAGTACCATGCACAAAGGATATAAGTGTCTCGATGTTGAATCTGGAAGTGTCTATATCTTGCGTGATGTGATTTTCGATGACCATGTTTTTCCATTCGCCCAACTCCATCCAAATGCCGGTACAGAACTTCGGAGAGATCTTGTTCTCGGGCCCTCCCACCATCTCCCATCACCTACTTCTGCGATGATTCTACTTATCACAATTCAATGTCTCATAATAATACCCTTTATCAAATCTCTGATGCATGCGCAGGACAATGGTGAAGATATGGGCGAAAATTCATTCCTTGATTTTATGTCCACATGCACTACTAGGGATCCAGGAGATGTGGGCGATCTTGTCTCCAATCCTAGGGCTGATACCGGCAGGATTGAATCGGGGTTTGCCTGTCAGGCAGGCCATCCGCTACTGCCAGATCACCTGCGGGATCTGCGCGAGCCACTGCTTCGCTGGCGAGGCATACCACATCGGCAGCGGGGTCAGGTGGGCCCTCCTGGTGTGGCTTTGGAGGGGCTGCGATGACCTCGCCGCCCGACAACCTGAGGCACGCCACCACTAAGCACATGCCATCTAGCGGCTCCGGAGCGGTTTCCGTGGGCATAGGTGCTGATTCCGCCACAGATACACCCCTGCTGCACCAGGACTCTCGAAAGGAGTCACTACATGAGTTTTGGTCGGAATTGATAAGGTCACCTACCCTAGATAGGGTCAAGGACCTGACGTCCAGGGGCCACCTGGGCTCCACATTATCATGGAAGTCCTGGAATGCTATGGCATTCTGATGCTCCACTCAGGATCCACTCGGATCGGTGGAGTCACTCGGACGTCGTCCCGCTAGTCGGGCGTGCTCCGACACTCGGGCAGAAGGAAGCAGAGGAGACGCGGGAGCAGCACATTCGAGGGACTTATTAACTCGCATAAAGTGACGTGAAGTAGACGTTAATTGTAACGCCCCTAGTTAAAGCATCAGTTTCTAGTAACTTCAACAGTTACTGGCATTAATTGCCCTTGTAATGGTGCTCGACCATTGATGGCGCACTCTATGTAAGCCACCTCTTGATGCGTGAGCAAGGGTTCCGAATTCTTTGTAATCAGACACTCCCATAAGGAAACACTAAGCCTCGGGGCTCGAGACGTAGGGTCTTTACCTTTCCGAGTGGGGCCTGAACTTGTACATCTGAGTGTTACATCTGCACCATAGCTAGGCTCCACCCCCTTTCATTCGTACCCCCAATACTATTGTCAGACTTACTCTCGCGCGTCTAGCAAACTCTAGCACAGGTGGAGATCAAACTTTTCCGATGATCATGATGACTCTCAGCGGCGAGATCCTCTTTGACACCTCCTGCTTCATCGTCGACGATTCGGCGTGGCTATAGGAGGCGACGATGGACATTAATGCGTTACCCGCCCGCGGTGCAACGTACTTCAGCGCAGCGACGCGTGGAGTCCTCCTCCGTTAGCCTTCGGAGCCGTATGGTTCCACACTCGCTCGCCCTGTTGTGGCCTGTCGCAAGCGCTGCGGGCTTTCTTGGTTGCATTAGTGGATTGAGCACGTCGCTGCGCGTTAGGTCACGATCGGAAAGGTGGTCGTGCGCGACTCCAACGAGCCCGCCGTCAGCCTGTTCCCCTCTTAGGGCGATCATTCGTCTGGCGGATACGAGTGCGAGAGCAGCGGAAACGCTGTAGAGATCTTCATGGCCAACACCACCAAGCACGGGCCTCCTGGGTATCCCGCGAACGGTCCCCATGTCCGAGATAGCGGCCGCGACAACACGAATGCTTACGTCCCTCAGCCTCTTAGTTGGGAGCAGGGGATGAAATGAGGTGAAGAAACGATCAAGTTTTGCTGACGCCCATCATGGGGACTACCCAGATGAGTTCGCCTTGGAGGCAACGCGCCAAGCCACTTTGGTTGAGGCCTAAGCGCGAGCAGCTCGAGCGACTCCAGCAATCACTCGACGACCACGTGGCAATGGAGTAGCCCAGCTCCAGCCACAATCGACGGCGGTTGTTCACAAATGACCGTCACAACAGCATCCCAGTGATGCGCACATCGATGAAGAACCTGGTCGCTGCCACTCAGATTGCTGAATCTATTCAGCCATCTGACTCAGCGGTAGGGGAGGGCATTCGCAGATCCAAATGCTTTTGAAGACGACCCCTGCCAAAATTTTGAGGTATCGCAATCGCATTAGTGCATTGATAGCAAGTCTGCTTGGGCGGACACAGTATAGTCGGCCCATAGCCCATATACAGCTAGGAAGCACCAACGTTCTCCGCCTCCTTCGAGAGGCTAGCATGGAGGACGCTAGCGCAATGACCGTGATGTCAATCGGACTCCTCCCCTGAGATGCGGTTCATATGGTAGACGAGCCAATGAGGGCGGTCGGGCTCATGGAGAAGACCGTGAATGGAGCCTTGTTTGACCCCGTGGCTATGAGGACGATGGTGGTCCACCTCCACAGCTTAACGCCAGGTTTATCATCATCCAAAATGTGGTGGGCAAGAATAGGAAGGCCCGAGACCAAGCGAGCGGGTGGGGGACTTATGGTCTCGAGTGCTTTAGTAGGTACATCCGAGAAGCTGAGATCCCTCCCAACTAGAGGTTGGCGACAGGAATTGGAAAGTTCAATGGCGAGTCTAAGTCGGAGACATGTCTAGAGGATTACCGAGTGGCAGTCCAGATCAATGGCGGAGATGATTTCTTCACGACGAAGCGCCTCCCCCTCATTTTGGAGGGATCAGCGCGGACGATTTCGTTGCGACGAAGCATCTATTGCTGGGATGAATTGGCCCGAGTGTTCGTCCAAACATTCGAAGGCGCCTACAAGCGCCCCGGTGGATTGATAGAGCTGCAACACTGGGTCTAGAAAAACAACAAGATGCTTCGAGAATACGTTGAGTGCTGGAGCACGCTGCACAATACCTTCGAGAATGTGACAGAACATCAAGACGTCTATGCCTTCAAGTTAGGCACTCGAGATTGGGAGCTTATTCTGAAGTTTGGTCGAGCTGGGGACCTATCCCTCAGTTGGGCTATGGAGATTGCCAATCGGTACACCAACGGTGAGGAAGAACACCGCCTTCATAGTGGCAAAGGGTGAGCGGATGACGTCTCCCAGTCGGGTGGCAAAGCTGTGGAGAAGTAGAAGCTTAAAGCCGACACCCCTGGCAAGGCCTAAGTAGTAGTTGTTCCCGGGGATGGCAAGCCCAAACAGAAGAAGAAGAAGAAATCCGACTCCAAGGTTGACGTTCTAGATCAGCCCTGCCAGATTCATACCAAGAAGGATGAAGAAGGTAACTTGATATACCCGAAGCATATACCACTGGGGAATGTCCTTGCTCAGGAAGGAGATGGGCCGCGAACCCTGAGGGGAAAAGGAAAACGACCCGAGGATCTGAACGTCGACAAGGTCCTCATGATATTTGCCGACGTGGGAAGCAAGATACGGTTGAAGGTCGCGAATCGGGAGATTAACATGGTAGCTCCGACTCTCGTTCAGTACCTCAACTGCCAAAGACCCTCGTTACCTTCGACCAGTCCGATCACCCAGCCCGCATTGCCACCCCCGGTAGGCAGGCGCTAGTTGTCGACCCAGCTGTGAACGGGGAACGACTGCGCAAAGTCCTCATGGACTGGGGAAGCAACCTCAACATAATTTACACTGACATACTCAAAGCGATGGATATTCCTATGTCCCGACTAAGCATGAGTAACATGCATTTCCACGGGATAAAGCCCGGGTAGAATGACAAGTTACTTGGTTAGATTGCTCTGGACGTCATGTTGGGAGACGAGAAGAATTTCCAAAAGGAGCGGTTGGCCTTTGAAGTAGTCAACTTTCGCAGTGCATATCACGCCATCCTAGGCAGGCCCGCCTACGCACATTGCATGGACCGTCCATGTTATATTTATCTTAAGCTTAAGATACCAGAGCCGAAAGGCGTGATCAGTGTGACTGGTGATCATAAGATCGCCGAAGAGTGCCTCCAGTAAGGCTCCAAAATCAACAACAAACAAGTACTCGTAGTCGAGCTCGATGGGTACAAGAAGCCGGTGGACACCGCTGACTTGCCGAAGTCGAAACGGCCGACTATCGATTGATCTTTCCAGTCGACGGGTGAGACCAAACAAGTTCACATTCATCCACATGATCTGACTTTCTCGGCTATGAACATCTCGACGCCACTCAGTGACAAATAAGAAGTCGAGCTCATCCAGTTTCTCCGTGAGAACTGGGCCATCTTTGCATGGAATCCATCTGACATGCCAGGGGTTCCCAGGGAGCTAGCTGAGCACCGACTGGGAGTCTACCCGAAGGTCAAGCCAGTCAAAGAGCACTTGCGCCGATCCTTGGCCGAGAAGTGCAAGGCGATTGGTGAAGAGATCGCTCGGCTCCTAGCTGCCGAGTTCATTCGGGAGGTGTTCCACTCCGAGTGGCTTGCCAATCCTGTCTTGGTGCCGAAGAAGGACAAATCCCTTCGGATGTGTATCGACTTCAAGCACCTCAATCAGGCCTATCCGAAAGATCATTTCCTTCTTCCCCGCATAGACCAGATAGTGGATTCTACTGCCGGATGCAAACACATGTTGTTCCTGGATGCATACTTCGGGTACAACCAGATATGAATGTATGGACAGCCTTCATCACCCCATTCGGGTGTTTCTGCTATATGACTATGCCATTCTTTCTAAAAAATGTCGGGGCTACTTTTCAGCAAATGACCCAGAAATGCTTGAAAAAGGAAATCAGTCGGAACGTGGACACTTACATGGACGACATCATGGTCAAGTCAAGGAAAGGTTCTGACCTCCTGACTGACATCGCAAGAACATTCACAAACCAGTGGCGCTTCAATATAAAGCTCAATCCAGCTCAATCCAGCTAAGGTTCAGTCAGGTCCACCCCTTCGGAGCAGCCGGTGCCTGAGACGGACTTGTCTGCAACCTTCTCTGGAGGAACACTAACATCATCATTCTGCGGAAAAAAGAACAGAAAGTCATTACAAAGGGCCACATAGTGATAAAATGCACAAACAAGTAAAATAAAAAAATGAGACAAATGGACAAGAAAAATGGTACCTTATTTTCACTTCCATGAACCTCATCAACTAATACATCGCTAGCGGGAGGGGGTTCATCCATAGGGCCAGCTTCATGCACAGGAGCAGCTTCATGCGCAGGTAAAACATCCTCCTCAACCCTAGCACCATCATCAACAGCCTACAAAAAAAATCATGTAGAAAACAAAAACCTAATCAGCAGAAGTTCACATTGCATAATCAGAGAAGGCCAGCTATCACAACAGACACATAATGGAAGTCCAAATACATTAAACATAGTAGGTCAGATATCAAACTACTCTAAGATACAAAAGGGAACAAAAAGGGCAAGACATCGAAGTCATGGAAGTTCAGGTGTTGTAGCACTTGAAGTTCAGGTTCTATAAAATAGAGAAGGTCAGCTAGGAAACAGTAGTACGAAAAAGAAACAGTTTACGACACAAGAAATCAATAACGGTCGCCTATGACTACAAACAGTAATAACTGAAAGCTAACAATGAACATTAGTGCAAAGAAATATCAAAATCCAACATAAACACGTGACCTCCTTCACGACCCAAACGAACAGAATCCTGCCTCTGAATCTCTCTCACAACAACACTTGCCTCATCTCCAAAAGGCTTGCAATGAGCATCCTGCATTTCCTTGAACAGCCCAAAGCTAGCACGGAGGTGGGAAGTGCTGTGACGAAGCTCTTCAAGAAATCTAGCTTCCATTGACAAAACCTCCTTCGAAGAATCAGCATCAAAACCGTTCCCGGGAGGAAGAATCCATCAATGCGACTAAGACGATCAACAGTTGACGGAACACGGGCCAACTCCCCACAAACGGTTTCAAGAAGACCGTCAATCCTAACCAGCGAAACATTGGCAGCTTCAAATAAATTCTCGGAAGACACGACACCTACAACACTCACACGGGCAGAAGAACCTCCTGGATCTACAGGGGGACAGTTTTAACATCCCGGGAGAATTCAAATCTTGGGGAAGTTCCACTCCCTAGGCCGGCGGCACGAGGCATAGTTAGAACAGGACGTTCAATAACCCTAAAGAACAAAACCTCGGCCTGTGTCTTCCACTTCATACAAAAACAAAAGTCAATGCGTCAAAAAACAAACAAAGGAACATGGGAACAAAAATATAGAAAGCAGTACCAGAAGTTCAAGTTGAACTACTCAGGAAAGAATGATGCATAGAAACACTCATTGGCAGTCTCCCAAACAACCAGTTGGCTGGGTCATCATCACCCTTCTTGACCAAGTCAGCCGCAGCAAGCTCAAGAAGCTTGGCCTGATCCATGAATTAATGCGAGGGGTCCTCAAGTCAATATTAGGCGTCTTGCCAATGATAAGGCAGTCCAAATACATAAGAAGCGGTGCGATGGCACAGCCTATGACAACTTTTCCTCTGCTAGTACCTTCCTGATACCTAACAACAACACTCCGAATATCGTCAAAAACCAACTGGCAGTAGTCCATATCTGCCATATCCTCAAACACAAGATTCTCAGCCATTGTTGCCTCCCTGGACACTCGTGTAGACGTTCCAGGGATAACCACCTTCATGAAAACAATCAGGTAAAACACCTGCAGAGCAAGATCATCCTTCGTATCATGCATCACGACTTCCGCGAGGATATTCCGTAGATCCTTTGTCTTGATGTCGTCACCCCTATCGTACCCAAGCTTGGCCTTCAACCTCATAACACCATCATTAAACCCATCATTCGAGGGCCTAGGAGGGGTACGATTACCTTGAGGGATCCAAACAAATGGTGAATAGCATCACTTGTAATACGCAGAACCTTGTTCGCCTCACCCATGTCCAGGATCATCGTTTTAGGGTCAATCATCGTGTAGATGTTGTTGGGAGACGTAGTAGTAAATCAAAATTTTCCTACGTGTCACCAAGATCTATCTATGGAGAAACCAGCAACGAGACGGGAGAGATTGCATCTTCATACCTTTGAAGATCGCTAAGCGGAAGCGTTACAAGAACGCGGTTGATGGAGTCGTACTCGCAGCGATTCAGATCGCGGTAGATCCGATCAAGTGCCGAACGGACGGCACCTCCGCGTTCAACACACGTGCAGCCCGGTGACGTCTCCAACACCTTGATCCAGCAAGGAGGAAGGAGAGGTTGGGGAAGGGCTCCAACAGCAGCACGACGGCGTGGTGGTGGTGGAGTAGCAAGGTATTCCGACAGGGCTTCGCCTAAGCGCTGCGGAGGAGGAAGAAGAGAGGTAGGGCTTCGCCGTGAGAGAGAGAGATCAAATCCTATCTCAAAACATCCAAAACCTCAAGTATATATAGGAGGAGGGACGTGGAGGGCTGGCTTGGCCTCTACTCCAAAGAGGAGATGGCTGGCCGAATTAAAGGGAGAGTCCACCTCCCACAAGGGAGGTGGATCTCCTCCTTTTAAATCCTTTTTGCCTTATCTCCTTATCTCCAGCCACATGGGCCTTTAGCAAAAGTATTTCCCAGCCCAATAAGGGCTGACACACTTTATCTAACAGCCCATGAAGTCCTCTGGTCGTCACACCCCTCCCGGGGGTCCTCCGGCACCCTCCCGGCACTCCCGGTACAATACCGATGAGCCCGAAAACTTTCCGGTGACCGAAACTGGACTTCCTATATATCAATCTTCACCTCCGGACCATTCCGGAGCTCCTCGTGACGTCCGGGATCTCATCCGGGACTCCGAACAACCTTCGGTAATCACGTATACCTTTTCCCTATAACCCTAGCGTCATCGAACCTTAAGTGTGTAGACCCTACGGGTTCGGGAGACACGTAGACATGACCGAGACACCTCTCCGGTCAATAATCAACAGCGGGATCTGGATACCCATGTTGGCTCCCACGTACTCCACGATGATCTCATCGGATGAACCACGATGTCAAGGATTCAATCAATCCCGTATACAATTCCCTTTGTCTATCGGTATGATACTTGCCCGAGATTCGATCGTCGGTATCCCTATACCTTGTTCAATCTCGTTACTGGCAAGTCTCTTTACTCGTTCCGTAATACATCATCCCGTGGCTAACTCCTTAGTCACATTGAGCTCATTATGATGATGTCTTACCGAGTGGGCCCAGAGATACCTCTCCGTCACACGGAGTGACAAATCCCAGTCTCGATTCGTGCCAACCCAACAGATACTTTCGGAGATACCCGTAGCGTACCTTTATAGCCACCCAGTTACGTTGTGACGTTTGGCACACCCAAAGCATTCCTACGGTATCCGGGAGTTGCACAATCTCAGGGTCTAAGGAAACGATACTTGACATTGAAAAGCTTTAGCAAACGAACTACACGATCTTGTGCTATGCTTAGGATTGGGTCTTGTCCATCACATCATTCTCCTAATGATGTGATCCCGTTATCAATGACATCCAATGTCCATGGCCATGAAACCGTGACCATCTATTGATCAACGAGCTAGCCAACTAGAGGCTTACTAGGGACATGTTGTGGTCTATGTATTCACACATGTATTATGGTTTCCGGTTAACACAATTATAGCATGAACAATAGACAATTATCATGAACAAGGAAATACAATAATAACCATTTTATTATTGCCTCTAGGGCATATTTCCAACAGTCTCCCACTTGCACTAGAGTCAATAATCTAGTTCACATCACCATGTGATTAACACTTACATCACCATGTGATCATATCATCATGTGATTAACACCCAATAAGTTCCGGGATTTGTTCATGTTCTGCTCGTGAAAGAGGTTTTTAGTCAATGGGTCTGCGACATTCAGATCCGTGTGTACCTTGCAAACTTTCCATGTCATATTTGTAGATACTACTCCCATGCTCCACTTGGAGCTATTCCAAATGGCTGCTCCACTATACGTAGCCAGACTTCTACTAAGAGTCATCCGGATTGGAGTTAAAGCTTGCATCATCGTAACCCTTTACGATGAACTCTTTATCACCTCCATAATCGAGAAATATTTCCTTAGTTCTCAAGTTACTAAGGATAACTTTGACCATTGTCCAGTGATCCACTCTTGGATTACTCTTGTACCCCTTGACAGACTCATGGCAAGGCACACACAGGTGCGGTACACAGCATGGCATACTATATAGAGCCTATGGCTAAAGCATAGGAGATGACACTCATCTCTTCTTTATCTTCTGCCGTGGTCGGGTATTGAGTCTTACTCAATTTCACACCTTACAATACAGTCAAGAACTCCTTCTTTGACCCATCTATTTTGAACTCCTTCAAAAACTTGTCAAGGTATGTCTTCGTCGAAAAAACTTATCAAGCGAATAGATCTATCCCTATAGATCTTGATGCTCAATAAAATAGTAGCTTTATCTGGGTCTTCCTTTGAAAAAAAACTTTTCAAACAACCCTTCATGCTCTTCCAGAAATTCTACATCATTTCCGATCAATAATATGTCAACTACATATTCTTATAAGAAATTCTATAGTGCTCCCACTCACTTTCTTGCAAATACAAGTTTCTCATAAACTTTGTATAAACTTAAACACTTTGATCACCTCATCAAAGCATATATTCCAACTCCGAGATTCTTGCTCCAGTCCATAGAAGGATCGCTGGAGTTTGCATATTATTAGCATCCTTAGGATTGACAAAACCTTCTGGTTGTATCACATACAACTCTTCCTCATAGAAACCATTACGGAAACCTTGTTTTGTCATCCATCTGCCAGATTTCATAATCGAAAAATGCAGCAACTGCTAACAAAATTTTAATAGACTTTTAGCATCGCTACAGATGAGACAATCTCATCGTAGTCAACTCCTTGAACTTGGCGGAAACTTCTTTGCGACAAATCGAGCTTTATAAACGGTGACATTTCACCATTAGCGTCTATGTTTATTTCAAAGGTCCATTTGTACTCAATGACCCGCCATTCAACAGGCAAGGCTACCAAAGTCCATACTTGATTTTCATACATGGATCCTTTCTCGGATTTCATGGCTCCTAGCCATTTGTTGGAATCCGGGCCCACCATCGCTTCTCCATAGTTCGTAGGTTCATCGTTGTCCAACAACATGATTTCTAAGACAGGGTTGTCATACTACTCAGGAGCAGTACACGTCCTTGTCGACCTACGAGGTTCGATAGTGACTTGATCCGAAGCTTCATGATCATCATCATTAACTTCCTTTTCAACTGAGTAGGCTCTACAGAAACATCTTTCTGTGTTGCGCTATTCTCTGGTTGAAACAAAGGTTCAACAACCTTATCAAGTTCTATCTTCCTCCCACTCAATTCTTTCGAGAGAAACTCTTTCTCAAGAAAGGACCCATTCTTAGCAACAAACACCTTTTGCGCTTGGATCTGAGATAGAAGGTATACCCAATGTCTCATTAGGGTATTCTATGAAGATGCATTTGTCTGCTTTTGGTTCGAGCTCGCTAGGTGAAAAACCCATTTTCACATAAGCGTCGCAGCCCCAAACATTAAGAAATGACAGCTTAGGCTTCTGTCAAACCATAATTCTCACGGTGTCATCTCAATAGACTTAGATGGTGCCCTGTTAAAGTGAATGGATTTGTCTTTAATGCATAACCCCATAACGATAGTGGTAAAACGATAAGAGACATCATAGTACTCACTATATCCAATAGAGCACGACTACGACGTTCGAACACACCATCACACTATGGCGTTCCAGGAGGCGTGAGCTGTGAAACAATTTCCACATTGTCTAAAATTGCATACCAAACTCGTAACTTAGATATTCACCTCCATGATCATATCATAGACATTTATCTTCTTGTCACGATGATCTTTAACTTCACTCTGAAACTCCTTGAACCTTTCAAACATTTCAGATTCGTGTTTCATTAAGTAAATATCCCCATATTTACTCAAATCATCAGTGAAGGTAAAGAAAAACAACGATATCCACTGTGTGTTTCAACACTCATTGGACCACATACATCAACATGTATTAATTCCAATAAGCCACTTGCCCGCTCCATCATATTGGATGACGGGGTCTCAGTCATCTTGCCCAAGAGGCATGGCTCGCATGTCTCAACCGATTCGAAATCGAGTGAGTCAAAAAACATCCATCATCATGGAGTTTCTTCATGCGATTTATACCAATATGACATTACGTGGCAGTGCCACAAGCATGTGGTACTATCATTATTAACTTTGTATCTTTTGGTACCAATGTTATGAATATGTGTACTACTACGATCATGATTCGATAAACCATTTCGAGTGGGTGCATGACCATTGAAGGCATTATCCATGTAAACAGAATAACCATTATTCTCTAACTTATATGAATAACCGTATCGCACTAATCATGATCTAATCACGTTTATGCTCAACGCAAACACCAAATAACATTTATTTAGGTTTATCACAAATCCTGAAGGTAGAGAGAGCGTGCGATGGTGATCACATCAATCTTGGAAATACTTCCAACACACATCGTCACCTTTCACCTAGCTAGTCTCCATTTACTCCGTAGCTTTTATTTCGAGTTGCTAACACTTAGCAACCGAACCGGTATCTAATACCCAGGTGCTACTAGGAGTACCAGCAAGGTACACATCACTAACACGTATATCAAATATACTTCCATTGACATTACCAGCCTTCTTATCCACCAATCATCTAGGGTTTTTCCGCTTCAGCGAACATTCTCCTCATAACAGAAGCACTTAGTCTCGGGTTCGGGCTCAACCTTGGGTTTCTTCACTAGAGCAACAACTGGCTTGCCATTCCTGAAGTTTTTCCCTTCTTGCCCTTGCCCCTTTTGAAACTAGTGGTTTTCACTTAACCATCAACACTTGATGCTCCTTATTGATTTCTACCTTCGTGGTGTCAAACATCACGAACAACTCAGGGATCATCTTATCCATCCCTGGCATGTTATAGTTCATCACGAAGCTCTAGTAGCTTGGTGGCAGTGACTTGGAGAACTGCATTAATCACTATCTCATCTGGAAGATTAACTCCCACTTGATTCAAGTGATTGTAGCACCCAGACAATCTGAGAACACGCTCACCGATTAAGCTATTCTCCTTTATCTTGCAGGCAAAGAATCTTGTTGGAGGTCTCATACCTCTCAACATAGGCACGAGCTTGAGATCACAATCTCAGCTCCTAGAACATCTCATATGTTCTGTGACGTTCAAAACATTTTGGAGCCTCAATTCTAAGCCGCAATGCATGACGCATTGAACTATCACGTAGTCACCAAAAAGTGCCTGTCATATGTTCACAACATCTACAGACAACACTTGAGGGAGTGGTGCAGTTAGCGGTACATCAAAAACATAAGCTTTCTGTGCAGCAATGAGGACAATCCTCAGATCACGGACCCAGTCCGCATTATTGCTACCATCAACTTTCAACTTACTTTTCTCTAGGATTGTATCAATAAAACTGTGGAGCTACAGCGCGAGCTATCTACGACATAATTTGCAAGGACATTTTTAGACTAAGTTCATGATAATTAAGTTCATTTAATCAAATTATTAATGAACTCCCACTTAGATAGACATCTCTCTAGTCTTCCAAGTGATACATGATCCATGTCAACTAGCCCGTGTCCGATCATCACGTGAGACGGACTAGTCATCCATGGTGAACATCTCTATGTTGATCGTATCTTCTATACGACTCATGTTCGACCTTTCGGTCTTCCGTGTTCCGAGGCCATGTCTGTACATGCTAGGCTCGTCAAGTCAACCTAAGTGTTTCGCATGTGTAAATCTGGCTTACACCCGTTGTATGCGAACGTTAGAACCTATCACACCCGATCATCACGTGGTGCTTCGGAACGACGATCCTTAGCAACGGTGCACAGTTAGGGTGAACACCTTTCTTGAAATTTTATTGAGAGATCATCTTATTTACTACCGTCGTTCTATGCAAATAAGATGTAAACATGATAAACATCACATGCAATCAATATAGTGACATGATATGGCCAATATCATCTTGCTCCTTTGATCTCCATCTTCGGGGCACCATGATCATCACTGTCACCGGCACGACACCATGATCTCCATCATTGTGTCTTCATGAAGTTGTCTCGCCAACTATTACTTCTACTACTACAGCTAACGTTTAGTAATAAAGTAAAGTAATTACATGGCGTTTATGATTGACACGCAGGTCATACAATAATATAAGACAACTCCTATCGCTCCTGCCGGTTGTCATAGTCATCGACATGCAAGTCGTGAACCCTATTACAAGAACATGATCAATCTCATACATCACAATGCATCACATCACATCCTTTTGGCCATATCACATCACACGGCATATGCTGCAAAAACAAGTTAGACGTCCTCTAATTTGTAGTTGCAAGTTTTTACGTGGTTGCTATAGGTTTCTAGCAAGAACGTTTCTTACCTACGTCAAAACCACAACGTGATATGCCAATTGCTATTTACCCTACATAAGGACCCTTTTCATCGAATCCTTTTCATAGCTAAGGTTCAGTCAGGTCCACCCCTTCGGAGCAGCCGGTGCCTGAGACGGACTTGTCTGCAACCTTCTCTGGAGGAACACTAACATCATCATTCTGCGGAAAAAAGAACAGAAAGTCATTACAAAGGGCCACATAGTGATAAAATGCACAAACAAGTAAAATAAAAAAATGAGACAAATGGACAAGAAAAATGGTACCTTATTTTCACTTCCATGAACCTCATCAACTAATACATCGCTAGCGGGAGGGGGTTCATCCATAGGGCCAGCTTCATGCACAGGAGCAGCTTCATGCGCAGGTAAAACATCCTCCTCAACCCTAGCACCATCATCAACAGCCTACAAAAAAAATCATGTAGAAAACAAAAACCTAATCAGCAGAAGTTCACATTGCATAATCAGAGAAGGCCAGCTATCACAACAGACACATAATGGAAGTCCAAATACATTAAACATAGTAGGTCAGATATCAAACTACTCTAAGATACAAAAGGGAACAAAAAGGGCAAGACATCGAAGTCATGGAAGTTCAGGTGTTGTAGCACTTGAAGTTCAGGTTCTATAAAATAGAGAAGGTCAGCTAGGAAACAGTAGTACGAAAAAGAAACAGTTTACGACACAAGAAATCAATAACGGTCGCCTATGACTACAAACAGTAATAACTGAAAGCTAACAATGAACATTAGTGCAAAGAAATATCAAAATCCAACATAAACACGTGACCTCCTTCACGACCCAAACGAACAGAATCCTGCCTCTGAATCTCTCTCACAACAACACTTGCCTCATCTCCAAAAGGCTTGCAATGAGCATCCTGCATTTCCTTGAACAGCCCAAAGCTAGCACGGAGGTGGGAAGTGCTGTGACGAAGCTCTTCAAGAAATCTAGCTTCCATTGACAAAACCTCCTTCGAAGAATCAGCATCAAAACCGTTCCCGGGAGGAAGAATCCATCAATGCGACTAAGACGATCAACAGTTGACGGAACACGGGCCAACTCCCCACAAACGGTTTCAAGAAGACCGTCAATCCTAACCAGCGAAACATTGGCAGCTTCAAATAAATTCTCGGAAGACACGACACCTACAACACTCACACGGGCAGAAGAACCTCCTGGATCTACAGGGGGACAGTTTTAACATCCCGGGAGAATTCAAATCTTGGGGAAGTTCCACTCCCTAGGCCGGCGGCACGAGGCATAGTTAGAACAGGACGTTCAATAACCCTAAAGAACAAAACCTCGGCCTGTGTCTTCCACTTCATACAAAAACAAAAGTCAATGCGTCAAAAAACAAACAAAGGAACATGGGAACAAAAATATAGAAAGCAGTACCAAAAGTTCAAGTTGAACTACTCAGGAAAGAATGATGCATAGAAACACTCATTGGCAGTCTCCCAAACAACCAGTTGGCTGGGTCATCATCACCCTTCTTGACCAAGTCAGCCGCAGCAAGCTCAAGAAGCTTGGCCTGATCCATGAATTAATGCGAGGGGTCCTCAAGTCAATATTAGGCGTCTTGCCAATGATAAGGCAGTCCAAATACATAAGAAGCGGTGCGATGGCACAGCCTATGACAACTTTTCCTCTGCTAGTACCTTCCTGATACCTAACAACAACACTCCGAATATCGTCAAAAACCAACTGGCAGTAGTCCATATCTGCCATATCCTCAAACACAAGATTCTCAGCCATTGTTGCCTCCCTGGACACTCGTGTAGACGTTCCAGGGATAACCACCTTCATGAAAACAATCAGGTAAAACACCTGCAGAGCAAGATCATCCTTCGTATCATGCATCACGACTTCCGTGAGGATATTCCGTAGATCCTTTGTCTTGATGTCGTCACCCCTATCGTACCCAAGCTTGGCCTTCAACCTCATAACACCATCATTAAACCCATCATTCGAGGGCCTAGGAGGGGTACGATTACCTTGAGGGATCCAAACAAATGGTGAATAGCATCACTTGTAATACGCAGAACCTTGTTCGCCTCACCCATGTCCAGGATCATCGTTTTAGGGTCAATCATCGTGTAGATGTTGTTGGGAGACGTAGTAGTAAATCAAAATTTTCCTACGTGTCACCAAGATCTATCTATGGAGAAACCAGCAACGAGACGGGAGAGATTGCATCTTCATACCTTTGAAGATCGCTAAGCGGAAGCGTTACAAGAACGCGGTTGATGGAGTCGTACTCGCAGCGATTCAGATCGCGGTAGATCCGATCAAGTGCCGAACGGACGGCACCTCCGCGTTCAACACACGTGCAGCCCGGTGACGTCTCCAACACCTTGATCCAGCAAGGAGGAAGGAGAGGTTGGGGAAGGGCTCCAACAGCAGCACGACGGCGTGGTGGTGGTGGAGTAGCAAGGTATTCCGACAGGGCTTCGCCTAAGCGCTGCGGAGGAGGAAGAAGAGAGGTAGGGCTTCGTCGTGAGAGAGAGAGATCAAATCCTATCTCAAAACATCCAAAACCTCAAGTATATATAGGAGGAGGGACGTGGAGGGCTGGCTTGGCCTCTACTCCAAAGAGGAGATGGCCGGCCGAATTAAAGGGAGAGTCCACCTCCCACAAGGGAGGTGGATCTCCTCCTTTTAAATCCTTTTTGCCTTATCTCCTTATCTCCAGCCACATGGGCCTTTAGCAAAAGTATTTCCCAGCCCAATAAGGGCTGACACACTTTATCTAACAGCCCATGAAGTCCTCTGGTCGTCACACCCCTCCCGGGGGTCCTCCGGCACCCTCCCGGCACTCCCGGTACAATACCGATGAGCCCGAAAACTTTCCGGTGACCGAAACTGGACTTCCTATATATCAATCTTTACCTCCGGACCATTCCGGAGCTCCTCGTGACGTCCGGGATCTCATCCGGGACTCCGAACAACCTTCGGTAATCACGTATACCTTTTCCCTATAACCCTAGCGTCATCGAACCTTAAGTGTGTAGACCCTACGGGTTCGGGAGACACGTAGACATGACCGAGACACCTCTCCGGTCAATAACCAACAGCGGGATCTGGATACCCATGTTGGCTCCCACGTACTCCACGATGATCTCATCGGATGAACCACGATGTCAAGGATTCAATCAATCCCGTATACAATTCCCTTTGTCTATCGGTATGATACTTGCCCGAGATTCGATCGTCGGTATCCCTATACCTTGTTCAATCTCGTTACTGGCAAGTCTCTTTACTCGTTCCGTAATACATCATCCCGTGGCTAACTCCTTAGTCACATTGAGCTCATTATGATGATGTCTTACCGAGTGGGCCCAGAGATACCTCTCCGTCACACGGAGTGACAAATCCCAGTCTCGATTCGTGCCAACCCAACAGATACTTTCGGAGATACCCATAGCGTACCTTTATAGCCACCCAGTTACGTTGTGACGTTTGGCACACCCAAAGCATTCCTACGGTATCCGGGAGTTGCACAATCTCATGGTCTAAGGAAACGATACTTGACATTGAAAAGCTTTAGCAAACGAACTACACGATCTTGTGCTATGCTTAGGATTGGGTCTTGTCCATCACATCATTCTCCTAATGATGTGATCCCGTTATCAATGACATCCAATGTCCATGGCCATGAAACCGTGACCATCTATTGATCAACGAGCTAGCCAACTAGAGGCTTACTAGGGACATGTTGTGGTCTATGTATTCACACATGTATTATGGTTTCCGGTTAACACAATTATAGCATGAACAATAGACAATTATCATGAACAAGGAAATACAATAATAACCATTTTATTATTGCCTCTAGGGCATATTTCCAACAGATGTTGCCCATCAAAAGACGAGAAATGTTGGAATCAACCTTCAAGTCAAACACACAACCAAAACCAGCCTTGATAACCCTCGTCTTGTGCCTAGTTTGTAGCATTTTCGCACATGTCTTGACCTCTCCTAGTGAGAAGCGAACCGTCTTGTTAAAACGTTTCGCCTCACCTCCTCCTTGGCCACCTTCTTCGGGCGCTTTGCCTCCTCTCTTCCTCCTCTCAGGCCTCTTCACAAGATGATACTAAAAAAATGCAATGACAAGGAAAAAAGGCAGAACAATGAGTTACACAAGCTTCACCAAAATTCCACTAATGCCTACATACGCGCTACATTCCAGAAGTCCAACTATGTCTACACAAGCAGTACAACCATGCATGACCAGAAGTCAAGATGCTCTCAACAATGTTGGAAATTTACAAAGCAGAAGTTCAACCATGTACAACAAGGCAGTAATACAGCATGTATACAAACAAGTTAAGCTAATTTCTTCATGTATATATCCAGAAGTCCAACTATGTACTCAAAGGCAGTAATACCATAAAAAGCAAAGCAGATCGGCTAATTTATTGGTCTATATGGAGCAGAAGGTCAGCTTTGTACGCCAAGGCAGTGCTAAAAACACAAAAACTACAGCAATAGCGACAAATGCTCTAAAAACAGGTAAACATGAGACATTCATACCTGATTAGCGGCAGCTTCATCATCGTCGTCGTCCTCGTCATTAGCATTGAAATCAGCATCATAGTTGTCCTCTGGATTAACACGAGAACGCTTCTTCACACCCTTGTTGACCTTTGCAAGTGCAACCTTGTGCTTGACGCCGCATTTCTTCCCCTTACCAGATGCACCAGCACCAAGCAAAGAAGGTGTAGGCATGGCAGTGGCAAGCACACGAGGACTACGACGTGGCATACCACCAAGGCCTAGCCCTTCCTCTTCAGCAACTTCTGCAGGCCTTGAAACACGTGGGCTCCTTCGAGGAGTAACTTCACCAACTACTAGCTTCCTCACAGCGGTCTTCTTGATTTTCTTCTTAAAAGGGACAACTGTGCCATCACCGCCACACGGCACGTCTTCCTCAACCGTGAGCTCAGCCGCATGAATAGATCCGGGAACATCAGAACCTTTCTCAAGGCGGGCCGCCCTCTTCTTGTCAAAATCTTCGTGCGTCTTCCTCTTACGTTGGTCCTCCAGGAGAAGCTGAAGAGGCACATCCTCAGGTTGCGTGACAGGTTCAGTGCCATCAACAGACTGCGACTGCGTCTCTAACATCTGAAGAGAGCAGAAAGGATCCAGAATGGAATCACATCCTTTGGCTAACGGAGCCCCCTCCTCAGCAGCAGCAGGGGTTTCTGATAAACCCAACTCAGATAAAACATCGTTGATGGTGTTCACAACTTCCTCCTCTGTGGACACATCTGCAAAGAACACAAAAAATCAAAGCAAAAAAAAAGTCAGGAACAAAAACAAAAACAACCGACATGAACAAGCTAAAAAAACATGGCTCAGGAATTTAAAATGAAAAGAAAAAGGGGTTTCACATACTAGGTGAAGCAAGAGCTGCAGAAGCAAGATCCTCGAGCCTTGAGATACCTCAGCAATCAGACTCAAACGGATTATGGGTGATTTAGCTGCATCAGATATTGGAGCATCAATATTAACTTCTGAAGCTCCATCTTGATCGCAGGCATTTTTTTCAGAACTATTCAACTCATCACCAACTACAAAAAATGCAAGTAAAAAGGCAGCTGAGTTCTAATCCGCAATCCTACACCAAAGGGACTTCTACTTTTACAACAATGTCCAATACCCAGAAGTTCAACAATACCTAACAAAGCAATAAACACAACCAACAAACTAAAATATACGTACTAAATATAAAAACAATCTACACCAGAGGGGCTACTACATATAACATGAATGTCCAGAAGTTCAACGATATATAACAAAGCAGTAAAAACAAAATGTGCATAACAGAAGTTCAATCAAATTTCATTATAAACAAACAATAATTAAAACCAGAAGTTCAACTATGTGACCCAAGCAAGTACCACACAAAAAAGATGTAGCATGACCACAAATACTATTTCACAGGCAAACTAAATATCAATACCATGAACATGATAACAAAAAAAATACTGCTACGGGCAGACATATATAAGAATACTACTATTTAAAATACAAGATCCAACTACATTAAGATACCTGGAGAAGGTTTGGAAGCCATGACAACACAACCCCCTTAATGAATGAAACTCCAACCCTAGAACAACCTATTAAAAACAGGGGATAGATGGCATATAGTTAGCAGGTAGAAAATCATACAACAAATAAAAAAACAACTAAATGAAACCCTAGGATGAAACAACTTGAACATATCAACAAGTATGAAAACATGAACAGTAGAACATATAGGCAAGCACAAACCAAAAAAGCATCCATAAACTAACTAGCATGTGACAGACACAATCTAGACTTCGAAATCAGCAATACTAAGACAATTAGATACATCAGATTCACCATCAACCATCACACCACACACTATCTTACATGCATCTGAATGCTGAAATCACCAAAGGGGAAATGAAATCCACTCAGCTTTGAAAGGAGAACTAGCACACACAAGCATCTCATAGTACTATAGGACTACGGGGGAATGGAATCCACCCACCACACGCACAAGAACCCTACCTAATCTCCCACCAAACCATCAGAAAAAAGGGGGTAGGACGCGAACGCGAGAGCACACAGGAGGCGGACTCGACAGATCTGGCGAAACTAGAAGCAAGCATTAGGGCGGGGCAGGACTTGTACCTCTCCAAACGACCCCCGCACGCACGAATCCACGCCGGTTCTTCCACTCCCCACGACGCCACGCGCACCTTGCAACCGCGCAGGTAGTTGCCGCATTCGCTTCAGAGCAGAAGAGAGCAGGCTGGGCGAGGGAGTGCGGGGTGTGGGGGAGAAATAGGAGCGGCGGCGTGCGCCGGTTACTCCAGCACGAGAGCAGGGGACAGGGGCGGAGAAATTGGGGGGAGTTGGAGACGAGGAAGGCAGCGGAGCGACGGAGAGGGGGAGAGAGGGGTTTTCTGACAGGTGGTGGCGATGGAAGATCCTCACTTAATGACTCTCTGTCATGGGAATTGCAGCGGCACTGAATTTCCAGTTTTACCCCCCAACAGCTAAAAAAGTAAATACATATGTAGATAAATGAATGCACCATTTGAATGCATCTATTATAATGAGATAAGATCACACAACAGCACTGCTGATATCCTTAAAAACAAAAAATTGAAGGCAAATCCACTACCAAGGGAAGAAAAATACATACACAAAGTATACACCTAAAAATACAAGAGAAAAGAAGTTCAAAAAATAAAGAACAGAAGTTCAAGTACTCTAATAAAAGAAGTAAAGGCATATGAATAAATAAACACTAAGAAAAAAAAGAAGAAGTTCAAGTACAAAAATAGATGAAGTTCAAAAATGACCAGAGGGCAAATCTCAAAACAGCACAAACACCACGAGCAACAGCCGTGGGAGTGCCAACATCAAATCGCAAGAAATCAAACGATGTGGACCCTCCCGATTGAAATTGATGATGTAGCAAGCGTTAAATTTCACTAAAGTACACAAATCAGCCAAGAAACATTATAGAAAAACAAGAAAACTAAAGAAGCGGAGGCTGCATCTCGGTCGGATGAAGAACACGGGCAATTTCAAATTTGTTTGAAATAACAAAATTTGGCACCAAAATCATTTCAAAACCTAATTCCCATCATGCCAGACCTTCGACAACAACCACAACATTAATTAAACTTGTAACAGAGACAAGTTCATCACGACCCGAGAGCAAATCCGCCAATGAACGAGAGTCCTATTTAAAATGGGCATTTAGTTGCTAAAAATTGTTTCCTGGTTACACTTACATCACTAAGGACACGACTGGCAAGAAGAATTCACGCAGGGATACACGGTTGCGAAGATAGCCCGAAGGTCGGGTTCCTACAAAGGGAAGTTCAAGTTCTGTAACTCAAGAAGTTCAGGTTGTGATCAGAATATTATTCTGATCCCGTGATCAGAATAGTGTTTCTATATACATAAATGATATATAATATTATATTGACAACATTTTTATGTGATCGATAAGATGTTGTGAATTTCTATTGACGTACACAGAGTCCCAAAGCTTCAAGTCAAAACTAGCATATTTCCTACGTATGGACACTAGCTAACTGTTAATTTCTAACAATTTGCTAACAAAATTAATTATAGCTGGCAAACCCAACGGAAAATAAATAAAGAATTTCATTGGATCGATGGATACACAATATTTGTAGCAGATACACAATTAACGACTAAATTAACTAGAATTTCCACAGTTTGCCAAAATTAACTAGCATTTTTTGCGAAAAAGAGATCACCTTGCACGTGTATGCGGATGCCGGTGCCGATACAATGAGCAAGGAGGAGGCCGACATCTATTGCGGTGGAGGCACCCATGGCCATGGTGGCAAGCATTCCCTAGGGACACGAATGGTCGCGGTGGCGCCCGTGGCCGCGAATGCAACCTTGTATGCCAATTTGAAGGCGGCAGAACCCGGGGCCGCCACGACTCCAATGGAGGCAGGCCCATGGCAGCGGTTGAGACGGGCGTGCAGTCCGTCAGCGTAGCCGCTGCGGCGGCCGTCTACGATGTAGATGACTCAGCCGTCGAGTCAATGCGATGACGGTTTCGAAAGAGAGACGCGGCTGCTAGAAGTGGAGGAGGCGGCGCGGCGGCCGGCGATCCATCGTTGGAGGAAAGGGAGCTAGCTAGGTAGATGGCTGGCGAAAGAGTCCGGAGAGTGAGGAGAGTTAAGGTTTTCCTTTGAAGTGAACCCTGGCTAGTTTCTTATTTAAGACTAAAACCATCGTTTGCTGAGTTTTGGAACACGGTATAGCAAGACGCAGGGTCGGCTGGTCAGCATCACGTGATGCCCTGTCCCACCTGTCAGTGCTTACCGAGTTTTCAGATGCAACAGTCGGTAAACCTGTGGCACCTATATTCCGATTTTTGAAAATCAAAAACTGAAAAATGTTTACCGAGTTTCGACTCGACAAAGCTAGGCAAAGATATGACACCTCGCATTCCGATTTAAAAATAAAAAATTAAAATTGTTTACCGAGTTGTTGTTAGACCACGGCAAACGAAAGCTGCCGTGACGGCTCCGTATCCCCCGAGTAGTTTCCATCAGGAACTAGACAAACTTGATAATATGTCGAATATTTTTTGTTTGTCGAGTCATTTTTCATCAAAACCTAGCAAAGCCACTGCCTTGGCGAGTTGCTTACTATCGCCGAACCGAATTTTATATCAAACTCGGCAGACAAATATTTTGCCGAGTGTCCGACAAAATGCAAAAGAGGAAGAAGGACGAAACGTTCTAGTAGTGACATATAAATGGATACTAATGATTGAAATTTTTACTGTGGTTCTTTTTGTACTTTACGTTGAAATTAAAAAAGAAAAAGGAAAAAGGAAGAGACGTGGACATCGAACGGTTGAGATGCATACTTGGTGAGAGAGTCCGTATATAGTTACTTATCGTCACTCGCTTGATTAAATTTATTATAAATAGCGCGTGCACCAACCACGCTCAG
Source organism: Hordeum marinum (assembly GCA_022496015.1). Classification (NCBI taxonomy): domain Eukaryota; kingdom Viridiplantae; phylum Streptophyta; class Magnoliopsida; order Poales; family Poaceae; genus Hordeum; species Hordeum marinum. The sequence goes on along the minus strand of CM039672.1, from coordinate 2,502,324 downwards.
CCAGGCTTTATAAAACCAGCGAGCGAGCGATCCATCATCATTCGTTGAGAAAACTCAACAGTCTGTGTGCGCTAGAGATCGATGGAGGTGCTCCTGCTAGTGCTCTTGGCGTCCATCCTCCTCCTGATGGCGCGCCGCCGGTTCGGGTTCGGCAATGCGGCGAGGGCCAGAGAAGAGGCGCTGAACAAGCTGCCCTCTCCCAGCGGGCGGCTCCCCGTGATCGGCCACCTGCACCAGGTTGGCCCCCTCCCGCACGTCTCTCTCCGCCAGCTCGCCGTGGAGCACGGCCGCGACGGCCTCATGCTTGTCCGCCTCGGCGCCGTCCCGACGCTCGTCGTTTCCACGCCGGCTGCCGCGCAGGAAGTGCTGCGCACGCACGACCACGTCTTCGCGTCCCGGCCCCACTCCCCCGTCGCCCACATCCTCTTCTACGGTTCCTCGGATGTCGTCTTCGCCCCCTACGGCCACCACTGGCGCCAGGTCAAAAAGATTTCCACCACGCACCTGCTCACCGCCAGGAAGGTCCACTCCTACCGCCACGCGCGCCAGCATGAGGTGAGCCTGGTCCTGGCGAACGTCCGCGACGCTATGCGCGCAGGCGTCGCCCTAGACATGAGCGAGCTGCTCAACTCCTTCGTCTTCGACATCGTGTGCCACGCCGTGGCCGGCAATTCTTTCAGGGAGCGAGGCCTCAACAAGCTCTTCCGGGAGCTGGTGGATGCCAACGCCTCGCTCATCGGCGGCTTCAACCTGGAGGACCACTTCCCGGCACTGGTGAAGCTGGACATCATCAGAAAGATTGTTTGCGCCAAGGCCCGGAGAGTAAACAAGATGTGGGACGACGTGCTCGATAGGCTCGTCGATGAACATGCGAGCCCGCCGGCGTTGGACGAGGACAGAGACTTCATCCACGTCTTGCTTTCCGTTCAGCAAGAGTACAACCTCACAAGAGAACATATCAAAGCTCAGTTGCTGGTAGGCCACATGCTAGCTAGCTGTTGATATTTTTTTGATGCATACCAGCTGATCCGTATTTGTTCATGTATATATCTATGTCTCCAGATCATGTTCGAAGCTGGCACGGACACATCAACCATAGTGCTGGAATACGCCATGGTTCGGCTCATGCAAAACCCCCACGTCATGGCCAAGCTACAAGCCGAGGTGAGGAGCACCATACCCAAGGGGAAAGACACCATCACCGAAGACGATCTCCACGGTTTGGCCTACCTAAAGGCTGTGATCAAGGAGACACTCCGGCTTCACATGCCGGGGCCGCTCATGGTGCCCCATCTCTCCATGGCCGAATGCATCATAAACGGTTACACGATACCATCGGGGACGCGCACTTTCATCAACACCTATGCCATCCAGAGGGATCCTAGCAACTGGGAGAGCCCAGAGGAGTTCATGCCTGACCGGTTCATGGAAGGGGGCAGCGCCGCCACCATGGACTATAAGGGGAACGATTTCCAATACTTTCCGTTTGGGTCCGGGCGAAGAATATGCCCCGGTATCAACTTCGCGACTGCTACCATTCAACTCATGCTAACAAATCTCATGTACCACTTCGACTGGATGCTACCACCAGAATCGGCGCAAGAGGGCATAAATATGACCGAAACATTTGGGCTCACAGTGCATCGCAAGGAGAAGCTCCTCCTTGTCCCTCTAGTGCCACAAAATTAACATAATGATCCATGCAATATGTTTTTCACGCCAGACTGTACACCCCATTCTGTACTTCCTATCACAATAAATTCCTGCATGTGACTCTTGAACTTCTTGTTAAGCACAAGTGGAGTATTGATTATTGAATAAAAAGTAATTACCATGATACCGTATCATCAAATTCATCATATACACTGAACCCTGCGTCTCCACCAACGGCCCTCCCATCCGGTTGCCCTCTATTTCGACGCCGCTGAGTCCACTACAGGCGGCGGCAGGGCCCCTTCTCGGCCGTGATCTCTTCCTCTCTACATGGCAGCGGCTGGCTTGGCAGCCTGCTGCAGCAAGGACCCGATGTCTGCTCTCCACGTCGGTAGTGGTGGAGGGAGGAGATTGTACCGTGGGAGCTCTAACAATAATGCGCTCGCCCGTCGGCCTTGTCTGCGCGGTGGAGTGAGCTCGCGAAGGGCCTACATGCTCCGGCTTTTTGCTGTTGGCAGAGATGAGAAGGCTTTGAACGGTGGCCCTCCATTAATCCATCTTCTCCTGCGCGGGAGGGAAGTCCAGCAGCCACTGGGCCTGCGCCAAAGCTTCGGCTGGCGTCTTTGGTAAGGTATGGGGCGAAGCATGGGTGGCGATCTTACTCTTGACCAAGTCAGAAGGAGCCCCATCCCGCTCCTGCGGCCGATGTCGCGCAGGGTCTTTATCTACATGCCGTCCGGTGTCGTCTCCAGCTCGTGGGTGCTCGCCGCGGCTGTCATGAGATGGACGGGATGCGTGCTTTGCCGCCGCCGCCGCAGCATTTTCCCTGGACGTCGCAGCGGCAGGGTCGTGGCTAGCCGAGCTCCGGACGGTGTGATGGCTGCGTTCACTACGGTGATGAGAGCGACGCCCGCCCCCACCTCCGCCCCCGTAGCCGCCAGCGTTGGCAGCTTAGACGTAGATAGAGCAGCCGCCGACATACCCTTGGCCCTCTTGGGCGCCATGAGTGTTGATGAAGATGATAAAGTCGAAGCGGAGATGTCGGAGAAGTTCACGCACGAGACCCCCTAGATGACGTGCCAAAGATGTCGAGGTACGACACTCTATGGGACCAATGAGGCCCTTTGTTGTTTAACTCGGGTGAGGGAGTCAGAGATTAAGGGGTCCTCGGGCCACTTACCTATCTTTTGTAGTCCGGCCCAATGGCCCGCCTTATGGCATCTTCGGGGAGGCCGGACTGCGAAATGACGCTAGGCTTATAAGGAATATTTTGAAGAGTTGGTGTGCCCTTCAAGAAAGGACACACGTATCTATGCCTGGATGGAAACCGACCATTTGTAACCCTAGGGACCCCTGTTGTCTATATAAACCAGGGGTCTTAGTTCGTAGAGGGAGGACTCAACTCATTAGGGTTTTAGCTCTTTTGATTTAGAGTTAGATCAATTCTGTAACCATATCATTCATCAATATAATCAAGCCTGACGTAGGATTTTACCTCCTCACGAGGGCTCGAATCTAGGTAAACACCGTCCCCTTCGTCCCTTGTTACCATCGTTCCTAGATTCACAGTTTGGGACCCCCTACCCGAGACCTGCCGGTTTTGACACCGACATTGGTGCTTTCATTGAGAGTCCCGCTGTGAGATCACTTGTCGATTAATGGCTCGCCTTATCATCAGCGAACAAGCCCGGAACGAAGACATTTTTGTACCCGTACAGGTCTTTGCGTTTGGTCGCGTTGTGCTACGCGCTGACTCGACCAGCCATCTAGGCTGGATCGATAATTTCTCCCATGGTCAGGAGATCAGGTTTGGGAACCTAGAGTTCACCTCCGACTCCCATGGCGATCTGTTACTTGCTAAACTCTCGGTTTTGTCTCACGGGCCCGGATACCCCGAAGCTTCAACTTCGGGCCCATTAGCCGGCTCGACCCTCAGATCTATCTGTCAAAGGGCCGGACTTGAGCCCGGACTCGGTGATGCTGCCAGAATATCGAGGTTCGGCCTTCGTCGAACATGCCCATCCCGAACACGCATTGGAGCTCAACTCCAAGGGCCCTCAGGAAACGGATCTGATCACCCTCTCGTGGTTGAACGAGGCTCTAGACCGGATCCAGTCAATGGCGATCAAGGACAATCCTACCTCGACCCACGACCTAGAGGGCGGTTACGGGGAATTTTACGGCCCACCCGCCACCCATCTGGTAGCCACTATCAAAGACTTAACCGACATGTTGGAATATGCCTCCGAAGAGACAAAACACATGGAGGAAGAGATCGGAGGCCCCGCCCCTGTAACCACCAGGCGATGGACAGCCACCTCGACCTATGATGTCTATATGGTGGACACCCCCTAACGATAGGGAGAACCACACCCCCAGGAGGAATGGCAAAAAATGCGGCAACCATCAAAACGCCGGAAACAACGTAAGTGGTCCAAGACCAATAAGGGAAGGGAAGCCGTTACAAGCACCGGGGAAATAGATGCCCGAATGACCTCAGTGACACTAAAGCCCTCGTGGAGCCGTTGGATGACCCGGAAAGGCTCACGAATCAGCAAGACGCCGAGGACCTCAATGATTTCAAGGATGATGACTACTTCCCACATGCTACCGAGGAAGAAAATCTTGAATCCGAAAAATTCACCTTCCCCGAGGACCAAGAACGATTCAGGCAGCAGCTCATAGCTACATCTCGGACCTTAAAGGCAAAGCACCAACAGCTCAAAGCCGAACAAGGCACCATCAATAACAAATGAAAAAAAAATTGGTGGACGAAGAAGGGTCCAGCACTGAGCGGCCAGACCAACAGAGGAGTTACCCTCGCCGGCGCCTGCTGCTGCAATTCGATGATGAGGCCCTTGAGCCCGGATGTCCCAGGTGCACTCTGTTGGAAATATGCCCTAGAGGCAATAAATAAAGTGTTTATTATTGCATTTCCTTGTTCATGATAATTGTTTATTATCCATGCTAGAATTGAATTAATTGGAAACATGCATACATGTGTGGATACATAGACAAAACACTATGTCCCTAGTATGCCTCTAGTGAACTAGCTCGTTGATCAAAAGATGGCGAAGGTTTCCTAGCCATGGACATGAGATGTCATTTGATAAAGGGATCACATCATTAGGAGAATGATGTGATGGACAAGACCCAATCTACAAACATGGCATATGATCGTGTCTGTTTATTGCTACTGCTTTCTGCATGTCAAGTATATGTTTCTATGACCATGAGAGGATGCAACTCACTCACACCGGAGAATACCTTGTGTGTATCAAACATCGCAACGTAACTGGGTGACTATAAAGGTGCTCTACAGGTATCTCCGAGGGTGTCTGTTGGGTTGGCATGGACCAAGACTAGGATTTGTTACTCCGTGTGACGGAGAGGTATCTCAGGGCCCACTCGATAATATAACATCACAACAAGCCTTGCAAGCAATGTGACTAAATGTTACCCACGGGATATTCTATTACGGAACGAGTAAAGAGACTTGCCGGTAACGAGGTTGAACTAGGTATGAAGATACCCACGATCGAATCTCGGGCAAGTAACATACCGAAGTACAAAGGAAACGTTATACGGGATTGACTGAATCCTTGACATAGAGGTTCGACCGATAAAGATCTTCGTAGAATATGTAGGAACCAATATGGTCATCCAGGTCCCGCTATTGGTTATTGACCGTAGAGGTGTCTCGGTCATGTCGACATAGTTCTCGAACCCGCAGGGTCTGCACACTTAAGGTTTGGTGACGTTTCGGTAGTATAGAGTTATGTATGGTGGTGACCGAAGGTTGTTCGGAGTCTCGGATGAGACCCCGGACGATACTAGGAGCTCCGGAATGGTCTGGAGGTAAAGATTCATATATAGGAAGTCCTGTTTTGGTCGCCGGAAAAGTTTCGGGCTCATCGGTAGTGTACCGGGAGTGCCGGTAGTGTATCGGGAGACCTCCGGGAGGGGTATTTCGACCCAAGAGGCTACATGGGCTGTGGGAGAGTAAAAACCATCCCTTAGTTGGCTGGTGGAACATCCACAAGAGGCCCATGCGGCTGGAGGAAAAAGGCCAAAGAGAAAAGATGGAAAAAGGCAAAATACGGTGAATCCTAGTCCTACTAGGATTGGAGGTGGACTCCACCTCTCCCACCTCCTTCGGCCGAATCCTCGGAGGCTTGGCCCTTGCGCCAAGCCTCCTCCTCCCTCCCTCCTATATATACTGGTGGTATTTGGGGTTTTGCACTTGATTTTCCAGCCACGTGCTACCCGTTCCACCAGTGCATAGTTTCTCCTCTAGATCGGATTTCCGCGGTGCTTAGGCGAAGCCCTGCCAGAATTGCTCCACCACCATTGCCGAAGCGCCATCACGCTGCCGGAGAACTCTTCTTCCTCTCCGCTCCCTCTTGCTGGATCAAGAAGGCGAAGATCGTCATCAAGCTGCACGTGTGCTGAACGCGGAGGTGCCGTCCGTTCGGTGCTTGATCGGGACGGATAGTGAGAACTGTTCGTGAAACCAGCGCATGATCGTGTCAGTTTATTGCTGTTGTTTTCCGCATGTCAAGTATATGTTCCTATGACCATGAGATCATGCAACTCACTAACACCGGAGGAATGCTTTGTGTGTATCAAACGTCATAACGTAACTGGGTGACTATAAAGGTGCTCTACAGGTATCTCCGAGGGTGTCTGTTGGGTTGGCATGGATCAAGATTGGGATTTGTTACTCCGTGTGACGGAGAGGTATCTCAGGGCCCACTCGATAATGCAAGATCACAACAAGCCTTGCACGCAATGTGACTAAGTGTTAGTCACGGGATCTTGTATTACGGAATGAGTAAAGAGACTTTCCGGCAATGAGGTTGACCTAGGTATGGAGATACCGACGATCGAATCTCGGGCAAGTAACATACCGAAGAACAAAGGGAACGTTATACGCGATTAACTGAATCCTTAACATGGAGGTTCGACCGATAAAGATCTTCGTAGAATATGTAGGAACCAATGTGAACGTCCAGGTCCCGCCATTGGTTATTGACAGTAGAGGTGTCTCGGTCATGTCTACATAGTTCTCGAACCCGCAGGGTCTACGCACTTAAGGTTTAATGACGTTTCGGTAGTATAGAGTTGTGTATGCTGGTGACCGAAGGTTGTTCGGAGTCCCAAATAAGATCCCGGACGTCATGAGGAGCTGCAGAATGGTCTGGAGGTAAAGATTCATATATAGGATGTCCCAGTTTGGTCGCCGGAAAAGTTTCGGGCTCATCGGTAGTGTACCGGGAGTGCCGGTATTTCGACCCAAGAGGCTTCATGGGATGTGGGAAAGTATTAACCAGCCTTTAGTGGGCTGGTGGAACCTCCACATAAGGCCCATGCGGATGGAAGAAGGAGACCTAAAGGAAAAAGGTGGAAAAAGGCCAAAAAAGGAGCAATCCTAGTCCTACTAGGATTGGAGGAGGAGAGTCCTCCTCTCCCTCCCACTTCGGCCGACTCCAAGGAGGAGGCAGCCCTGAGCCAAGGCCTCCTCTCCTCTCCTCCTATATATACTAGTGGAATAGAGGGTTTTTGGAAAGAATTTCCGGCCACGTGCTACCCGTTCCACCGGTGAATAGTTTCTCCTCTAGATCGTATTTCCGCATTGCTTAGGCGAAGCCCTACCGGAATTACTCCACCACCACCGCCAAAGCGCCGTCATGCTTCCGGTGAACTCATCCTCCTCTCCACTTCCTCTTGCTGGATCAATACGGTGGAGATCATCGTCAAGCTGCACGTGTGTTGAATGCGGAGGTGCCTTCCGTTCAGTACTAGATCGGAAGGATTGTGATCAAGGCCACGAGACGATCGTGATTGGATCGCGGGACGGATCGTGACGAGATCGCGGGACGGTTCGTGATTGGATCACGGGACGGTTCGTGATTGGATCGCGGGACGCTCAGCGATTTGGATCGCGAAGAAGTTCGACTACACCAACCGCGTTTCTTAACGCTTCCCGCTTAGCAATCTACAAGGGTATGTAGATCAACTCCCCTCTCGTAGATGATAATCACCATGGATAGGTTTGCGTGTGCGTAGGAAATTTTTTGTTTCCCATGCAACGTTCCCCAACACACTCGGTATGACCAGCTGGACCACCCCCCTCGAGGATGGGACAGGATGGCTCAAGACGCCGAGTACTAGCCGACATCACCCCATAGGAGAGGAAAGGGACCATTACAACCTAAGGATCGATACGATCTCCAGCAGGACCTGCACTATTGGTCAGGTCACGCCAGATCTATTTAAGGATCTAGGGGACGCTCCCACGTTAGACGGGATGGCTACCGATCGTGACTCGACCGCAATCACAGAAACTGGGAACAATATTGTGCTCACCCAACAGCCGATTTCCGGCGTGACGTAGCCCGGATCAGAGGCGCCGCACACCCGCTGTGTATTACAGATGAGGTCATGCAGCACCAGTTCCCCAAAGGATTTAGACCCGTCAACATAGAGTCATGCGACGAAACAACTGACTCGGCCGTCTGGATCAAGGACTCACTCCTCCACATCCATATAGCTAGAGGAGACGATCTCCACGCCATCAAATACCTACCACTCAAATTGAAGGGACCAGCTTGGCACTGGCTAAACAACCTCTACGAGAACTCCACTGGGAGCTGGGAGGAGCTCGAAGACGCCTTCCGGTCTAACTTCCAAGGCACTTACGTTCGGCCCCCAGACTCTTATGACCTAAGAAACGTCGTCCAAAAGACTGGTGAATCAACAAGCAAATTCTTGCCGGCGATAGACTCGTTCAGACACAATATCCAGGACGAATGGCTAGCTCGCCAGCTCGGCCAGGATAAGCCGAGAACGATGTCTTCCCTCACCTCCCTTATGTCCCGCTTTTGCGCGAGCGAAGACAATTGGCTAGCTCGCCAAAGCCACAATCCCAAAGACCCCGACACCTCTGCAGTGTGGGACGGTAATGGGAAGCCATGGCGGAACAAAAATAAACGCCGCCACAGCAGTGGCGACTCAGAAGACACAACCGTCAACGCTGGCTTGCACAACTCAAAACCCGGACAGAGGAAGAAGCCACCCAAGGGGAACACGGATGGGCCTACCGCTTTGGACAGAATCATGCATAGGCCCTGCAAAATCCACGGCACGTAAGAGAACCCGGCCACCCACACCAACAGAAACTGTTGGGTGTTCAAGCAAGCAGGCAAGCTCGCAACTGAGGAACAGAGCAAGAGCCCATGAAGCAAGGATGATGATGAACCTCGCAGACCGAACAACGGTGGGAAAAGCAATTCCCTCCCGAGGTCGAAACTGTGAACATGATATATGTCACACATATACCCAAAAAGGAGAGGAAACGCACACTTTGGAAGGTCTAAACCATAGAACCCATAGCTCTGAAGTTCAACCCGTGGTCGGCTTGTCTGATCACCTTTGATCGTAGGGATCACCCTACCTGCAGCCATCATGGAGGCTTAGCCACCCTCATCCTGGACCCCATTATCGATGGGTTCAACCTCACTAGAGTCCTTATGGACGGAGGAAGCAGCCTTAATCTGATCTACTCAGATAAAGTAAAAAAGATGGGCATCAACCCGTGAAGAATTAAACCCAGCAACACTACCTTGAAGGGAGTCATCCCCGGTGTGGAAGCACGGTGCTCGAGTACCGTGAGGCTGCAAGTAGTGTTTGGCTTGCCCGATAACTTCCGTAGCGAAGACTTAATCTTCGATATAGTGCCTTTCCGCAGTGGCTATCATGCACTTCTCTATCGTACATCGTTCGCTCGCTTTAATGCCATTCCCTACTAGCACATCTGAAGCTCAAGATTCCCTGGCCAACAATACAGAGCGCTCACTCCGGATGGAAGAACACACAATAGATATAGTGGCCGAATTCTAGTCTGGCGTTAAGGCAGGCGTCAAACTAATGCATGTCCTGGCGATTTAAACATGTACCTCCTCCAAAGGTCTGTTCGCCGATTATAACCACCGTTTAAGGAGCATACCACCTGTCAAGAGCATAGGAATGGAGGCGCACGGGGACACGTCAAGGACATCAAGCCGCAGACCAAGAGCCCCGATCGATCCTCCCCTTTGTGTACATTTGTTTCCAATCATACCTGTAACAGCTACGCCCGCAGTAAGAATTGTAAAAATTCATAATAAATAGGGATCATCTTTTACGGTCCAATTATGGCATTTTATGATGCTTTCCAACTCCCCGCCTTGGAAGTAAAACTATTCAGTACAATTTTGATGCCCCCGGTTAACAACCGGAGGGCTTAGCTATAGATCTCGTCCCAAGCATCATCCCAGCATTATCCTTTATATGGCCGGCGTGTCGTATTTTTTACGTTATATGCATCGGTTACGAGTTATGTCTTAGGTCAAAGGTTGGGTTGCCTAGTGTCGGTGCTTACCCTCTTACTTTCCGCTCGCTCAGCTAAAAGGGTAAAGGGAAACCACTACGACTGTATTTCTAGCTTGCCTGGTCAAGTACCTGAGTGGAGAAAGCCGAAAATCAACCGTTATAATAAGCACAAACCGGTCTGCAATCTGAACACAAGTGTCAAACTAAAAATCGATAGATATTATTCCGTGTCATACGAGGGGTGTGCATTATGAAGCCACGTGGTCATGCTTCCTACCTCGGTTCACCGGAACACCACACAACACTGGGGGCTAGTAATTGCCCCCGCAGTCAAGCTCCTCCGGCTAAGTGAAAGCAGTAAAGCCGCATAGTCTGATTGCATCGTTCCCACCTCTAGCACTACCAGCTGTGGATTCGGATAATTCGTCTAAGGATAATACTACAGATGACGGAACACCCCTTTTAATAATTACATGGGGGCTAAAGCCGCCGACTGGCAACTGTCACTTCCAAAAACAGACACATAGGAGTCAAAAGCCATCCGCACTCCCTCAATACACACATAACCCTGTTGGGGAACGTAGTAGTAAATCAAAAAATTTCCTACGCGTTCACCAAGATCCATCTATGGAGAAACCAGGAACGAGCAAGGGGAGAGTGGATCTTCATACCTTTGAAGATCGCTAAGCGGAAGCGTTACAAGAACGCGGTTGATGGAGTCGTACTCGCAGCGATTCAGATCGCGGTAGATCCGATCAAGTGCCGAACGGACGGCACCTCCGCGTTCAACACACGTGCAGCCCGGTGACGTCTCCAACACCTTGATCCAGCAAGGAGGAAGGAGAGGTTGGGGAAGGGCTCCAACAGCAGCACGACGGCGTGGTGGTGGTGGAGTAGCAAGGTATTCCGACAGGGCTTCGCCTAAGCGTTGCGGAGGAGGAAGAAGAGAGGTAGGGCTTTGCCGTGAGAGAGAGAGATCAAATCCTCTCCCAAAACATCCAAAACCTCAAGTATATATAGGAGGAGGGACGTGGAAGGGCTGGCTTGGCCCCTCCTCCAAGGAGGAGAGGGTCGGCCGAATTAAAGGGAGAGTCCACCTCCCACAAGGGAGGTGGATCTCCTCCTTTTAAATCCCTTTTGCCTTATCTCCTTATCTCCAGCCACATGGGCCCACATAGATGGTCTTGGCCGACCCAATATGGGCTGGCACACCTCCTCTAAGGGCCCATGAGGTCCTTTGGTCGTCACACCCCTCTCGGGGGTCCTCCGGCACCCTCCCGGCACTCCCGGTACACTACCGATGAGCCCGAAAACTTTCCGGTGACCAAAACTGGACTTCCTATATATCAATCTTTACCTCCGGACCATTACGGAGCTCTTCGTGACGTCCGGGATCTCATCCGGGACTCCGAACAACCTTCGGTAATCACGTATACCATTTCCCTATAACCCTAGCGTCATCGAACCTTAAGTGTGTAGACCCTACGGGTTCGGGAGACACGTAGACATGACCGAGACACTTCTCCGGCCAATAACCAACAGCGGGATTTGGATACCCATGTTGGCTCCCACGTACTCCACGATGATCTCATCGGATGAACCACGATGTCGGGGATTCAATCAATCCCGTATTCAATTCCCTTTGTCTATCGGTATGATACTTGCCCGAGATTCGATCGTCGGTATCCCCATACCTTGTTCAATCTCGTTACTGGCAAGTCTCTTTACTCGTTCCGTAATACATCATCCCGTGGCTAACTCCTTAGTCACATTGAGCTCATTATGATGATGTCTTACCGAGTGGGCCCAGAGATACCTCTCCGTCACACGGAGTGACAAATCCTAGTCTCGATTCATGCCAACCCAACAGATACTTTTGGAGATACCCGTAGTGCACCTTTATAGCCACCCAGTTACGTTGTGACGTTTGGCACACCCAAAGCATTCCTACGGTATCCGGGAGTTGCACAATCTCATGGTCTAAGGAAACGATACTTGACATTGAAAAGCTTTAGCAAACGAACTACACGATCTTGTGCTATGCTTAGGATTGGGTCTTGTCCATCACATCATTCTCCTAATGATGTGATCCCGTTATCAACGACATCCAATGTCCATGGCCATGAAACCGTGACCATCTATTGATCAACGAGCTAGTCAACTAGAGGCTCACTAGGGACATGTTGTGGTCTATGTATTCACACATGTATTATGGTTTCCGGTTAACACAATTATAGCATGAACAATAGACAATTATCATGAACAAGGAAATACAATAATAACCATTTTATTATTGCCTCTAGGGCATATTTCCAACAGTCTCCCACTTGCACTAGAGTCAATAATCTAGTTCACATCACCATGTGATTAACACTTACATCACCATATGATCATATCATCATGTGATTAACACCCAATAAGTTCTGGGGTTCGTTCATGTTCTGCTCGTGAAAGAGGTTTTAGTCAACGGGTCTGCGACATTCAGATCCGTGTGTACCTTGCAAACTTTCCATGTCATATTTGTAGATACTGCTCCCACGCTCCACTTGGAGCTATTCCAAATGGCTGCTCCACTATACGTAGCCAGATTTCTACTAAGAGCCATCCGGATTGGAGTTAAAGCTTGCATCATCGTAACCCTTTATGATGAACTCTTTATCACCTCCATAATCGAGAAATATTTCCTTAGTTCTCAAGTTACTAAGGATAACTTTGACCATTGTCCAGTGATCCACTCTTGGATTACTCTTGTACCCCTTGACAGACTCATGGCAAGGCACACACAGGTGCGGTACACAGCATGGCATACTATATAGAGCCTATGGCTAAAGCATAGGAGATGACACTCATCTTTTCTTTATCTTCTGCCGTGGTCGGGTATTGAGTCTTACTCAATTTCACACCTTACAATACAGTCAAGAACTCCTTCTTTAACCCATCTATTTTGAACTCCTTCAAAAACTTGTCAAGGTATGTCTTCGTCGAAAAATCTTATCAAGCGAATAGATCTATCCCTATAGATCTAGATGCGCAATAAAATAGTAGCTTTATCTGGGTCTTCCTTTGAAAAAACTCTTTTCAAACAACCCTTCATGCTCTTCCAGAAATTCTACATCATTTCCGATCAATAATATGTCAACTACATATTCTTATAAGAAATTCTATAGTGCTCCCACTCACTTTCTTGCAAATACAAGTTTCTCATAAACTTTGTATAAACTTAAACACTTTGATCACCTCATCAAAGCATATATTCCAACTCCGAGATTCTTGCTCCAGTCCATAGAAGGATCGCTGGAGTTTGCATATTATTAGCATCCTTAGGATTGACAAAACCTTCTGGTTGTATCACATACAACTCTTCCTCACAGAAACCATTACGGAAACCTTGTTTTGTCATCCATCTGCCAGATTTCATAATCGAAAAATGCAGCAACTGCTAACAAAATTTTAATAGACTTTTATCATCGCTACAGATGAGACAATCTTATCGCAGTCAACTCCTTGAACTTGGCGGAAACTTCTTTGCGACAAGTCGAGCTTTATAAACGGTGACATTTCACCATTAGCGTCTATGTTTATTTCAAAGGTCCATTTGTACTCAATGACCCGCCATTCAACAGGCAAGTCTACCAAAGTCCATACTTGGTTTTCATACATGGATCCTTTCTCGGATTTCATGGCTCCTAGCCATTTGTTGGAATCCGGGCCCACCATCGCTTCTCCATAGTTCGTAGGTTCATCGTTGTCCAACAACATGATTTCCAAGACAGGGTTGTCGTACTACTCAGGAGAAGTACGCGTCCTTGTCGACCTACGAGGTTCGATAGTGACTTGATCCGAAGCTTCATGATCATCATCATTAACTTCCTTTTCAACTGAGTAGGCTCTACAGAAACATCTTTCTGTGTTGCGCTATTCTCTGGTTGAAACAAAGGTTCAACAACCTCATCAAGTTCTATCTTCCTCCCACTCAATTCTTTCGAGAGAAACTCTTTCTCAAGAAAGGACCCGTTCTTAGCAACAAACACCTTTTGCGCTTGGATCTGAGATAGAAGGTATACCCAATGTCTCATTAGGGTATTCTATGAAGATGCATTTGTCTGCTTTGGGTTCGAGCTCGCTAGGTGAAAAACCCATTTTCACATAAGCGTCGCAGCCCCAAACATTAAGAAATGACAGCTTAGGCTTCTGTCAAACCACAATTCTCACGGTGTCATCTCAACAGACTTAGATGGTGCCGTGTTTAAAGTGAATGGATTTGTCTTTAATGCATAACCCCATAACGATAGTGGTAAAACGATAAGAGACATCATAGTACTCACTATATCCAATAGAGCACGACTACGACGTTCGAACACACCATCACACTATGGTGTTCCAGGAGGCGTGAGCTGTGAAACAATTTCCACATTGTCTAAAATTGCATACCAAACTCGTAACTTAGATATTCACCTCCATGATCGTATCATAGACATTTATCTTCTTGTCACGATGATCTTTAACTTCACTCTGAAACTCCTTGAACCTTTCAAACATTTCAGATTCGTGTTTCATTAAGTAAATATCCCCATATTTACTCAAATCATCAGTGAAGGTAAAGAAAAACAACGATATCCACTGTGTGTTTCAACACTCATTGGACCACATACATCATCATGTATTAATTCCAATAAGCCACTTGCCCGCTCCATCATATTGGATGACGGGGTCTCAGTCATCTTGCCCAAGAGGCATGGCTCGCATGTCTCAACCGATTCGAAATCGAGTGAGTGAAAAAAATCCATCATCATGGAGTTTCTTCATGCGATTTATACCAATATGACATTACGTGGCAGTGCCACAAGCATGTGGTACTATCATTATTAACTTTGTATCTTTTGGTACCAATGTTATGAATATGTGTACTACTACGATCATGATTCGATAAACCATTTCGAGTGGGTGCATGACCATTGAAGGCATTATCCATGTAAACAGAATAACCATTATTCTCTAACTTATATGAATAACCGTATCGCACTAATCATGATCTAATCACGTTCATGCTCAACGCAAACACCAAATAACATTTATTTAGGTTTATCACAAATCCTGAAGGTAGAGAGAGCGTGCGATGGTGATCACATCAATCTTGGAAATACTTCCAACACACATCGTCACCTTTCACCTAGCTAGTCTCCATTTACTCCGTAGCTTTTATTTCGAGTTGCTAACACTTAGCAACCGAACCGGTATCCAATACCCAGGTGCTACTAGGAGTACCAGCAAGGTACACATCACTAACACGTATATCAAATATACTTCCATTGACATTAGCAGCCTTCTTATCTACCAAGCATCTAGGGGTTTTCCGCTTCAGCGAACATTCTCCTCATAACAGAAGCACTTAGTCTCGGGTTCGGGCTCAACCTTGGGTTTCTTCACTAGAGCAAAAACTGGCTTGTCATTCCTGAAGTTTTCCGTTCTTGCCCTTGCCCCTTTTGAAACTAGTGGTTTTACTTAACCATCAACACTTGATGCTCCTTCTTGATTTCTACCTTCGTGGTGTCAAACATCACGAACAACTCAGGGATCATCTTATCCATCCCTGGCATGTTATAATTCATCACGAAGCTCTAGTAGCTTGGTGGCAGTGACTTGGAGAACTGCATTAATCACTATCTCATCTGGAAGATTAACTCCCACTTGATTCAAGTGATTGTAGCACCCAGACAATCTGAGCACACGCTCAGCGATTGAGCTATTCTCCTTTATCTTGCAGACAAAGAATCTTGTTGGAGGTCTCATACCTCTCAACATAGGCACGAGCCTGAGATCACAATCTCAGCTCCTAGAACATCTCATATGTTCCGTGACGTTCAAAACGTTTTGGAGCCTCAATTCTAAGCCGTAATGCATGACGCATTGAACTATCACGTAGTCACCAAAAAGTGCCTGTCATATGTTCACAACATCTACAGACAACGCTTGAGGGAGTGATGCAGTTAGCGGTACATAAAAAACATAAGCTTTCTATGCAACAATGAGGACAATCCTCAGATCACGGACCCAGTCCGCATTATTGCTACCATCAACTTTCAACTTACTTTTCTCTAGGATTGTATCAATAAAACTGGGGAGCTACAGCGTGAGCTATCTACGACATAATTTGCAAGGACATTTTTAGACTAAGTTCATGATAATTAAGTTCATTTAATCAAATTATTAATGAACTCCCACTTAGATAGACATCTGTGTAGCCTTCCAAGTGATACATGATCCATGTCAACTAGCCCGTGTCCGATCATCACGTGAGACGGACTAGTCATCCATGGTGAACATCTCTATGTTGATCGTATCTTCTATACGACTCATGTTCGACCTTTCGGTCCTCCGTGTTCCGAGGCCATGTCTGTACATGCTAGGCTCGTCAAGTCAACCTAAGTGTTTCGCATGTGTAAATCTGGCTTACACCCGTTGTATGCGAACGTTAGAACCTATCACACCCGATCATCACGTGGTGCTTCGGAACGACGATCCTTAGCAACGGTGCACAGTTAGGGTGAACACCTTTCTTGAAATTTTATTGAGAGATCATCTTATTTACTACCGTCGTTCTATGCAAATAAGATGTAAACATGATAAACATCACATGCAATCAATATAGTGACATGATATGGCAAATATCATCTTGCTCCTTTGATCTCCATCTTCGGGGCACCATGATCATCACTGTCACCGGCACGACACCATGATCTCCATCATCATGATCTCCATCATTGTGTCTTCATTAAGTTGTCTCGCCAAATATTACTTCTACTACTACAGCTAACGTTTAGCAATAAAGTAAAGTAATTACATGGCGTTTATGATTGACACGCAGGTCATACAATAGTATAAGACAACTCCTATGGCTCCTGCCGGTTGTCATAGTCATCGACATGCAAGTCGTGAACCCTATTACAAGAACATGATCAATCTCATACATCACAATGCATCACATCACATCCTTTTGGCCATATCACATCACACGGCATATGCTGCAAAAACAAGTTAGACGTCCTCTAATTTGTAGTTGCAAGTTTTTACGTGGTTGCTATAGGTTTCTAGCAAGAACGTTTCTTACCTACGTCAAAACCACAACGTGATATGCCAATTGCTATTTACCCTTCATAAGGACCCTTTTCATCGAATCCAATCCGACTAAGGTGGGAGAGACGGACACCCGCTAGCCACCTTATGCAACTAGTGCATGTCAGGCGGTGGAACCGGTCTCACGTAAGCGTACGTGTAAGGTTGGTCCGGGCCGCTTCATCCCACAATACCGTCGAATCAAGATAAGACTAGTAACGGCAAGCATATTAACAAAATCGACGCCCACAGCTGCTTTGTGTTCTACTCGTGCATAGATTCTACGCATAGACCTAGCTCATGATGCCACTGTTGGGGAACGTAGTAGTAAATCAAAAAATTTCCTACGCGTTCACCAAGATCCATCTATGGAGAAACCAGCAACGAGCAAGGGGAGAGTGGATCTTCATACCTTTGAAGATCGCTAAGCGGAAGCATTACAAGAACGCGGTTGATGGAGTCGTACTCGCAGCGATTCAGATCGCGGTAGATCCGATCAAGTGCCGAACGGACGGCACCTCCGCGTTCAACACACGTGCAGCCCGGTGACGTCTCCAACACCTTGATCCAGCAAGGAGGAAGGAGAGGTTGGGGAAGGGCTCCAACAGCAGCACGACGGCATGGTGGTGGTGGAGTAGCAAGGTATTCCGACAGGGCTTCGCCTAAGCGCTGCGGAGGAGGAAGAAGAGAGGTAGGGCTTTGCCGTGAGAGAGAGAGATCAAATCCTCTCCCAAAACATCCAAAACCTCAAGTATATATAGGAGGAGGGACGTGGAAGGGATGGCTTGGCCCCTCCTCCAAGGAGGAGAGGGTCGGCCGAATTAAAGGGAGAGTCCACCTCCCACAAGGGAGGTGGATCTCCTCCTTTTAAATCCCTTTTGCCTTATCTCCTTATCTCCAGACACATGGGCCCACATAGATGGTCTTGGCCGACCGAATATGGGCTGGCACACCTCCTCTAAGGGCCCATGAGGTCCTTTCGTCGTCACACCCCTCTCGGGGGTCCTCCGGCACCCTCCCGGCACTCCCGGTACACTACCGATGAGCCCGAAAACTTTCCGGTGACCAAAACTGGACTTCCTATATATCAATCTTTACCTCCGGACCATTCCGGAGCTCCTCGTGACGTCCGGGATCTCATCCGGGACTCCGAACAACCTTCGGTAATCACGTATACCATTTCCCTATAACCCTAGCGTCATCGAACCTTAAGTGTGTAGACCCTACGGGTTCGGGAGACACGTAGACATGACCGAGACACTTCTCCGGCCAATAACCAACAGCGGGATTTGGATACCCATGTTGGCTCCCACGTACTCCACGATGATCTCATCGGATGAACCACGATGTCGGGGATTCAATCAATCCCGTATTCAATTCCCTTTGTCTATCGGTATGATACTTGCCCGAGATTCGATCGTCGGTATCCCCATACCTTGTTCAATCTCGTTACTGGCAAGTCTCTTTACTCGTTCCGTAATACATCATCCCGTGGCTAACTCCTTAGTCACATTGAGCTCATTATGATGATGTCTTACCGAGTGGGCCCAGAGATACCTCTCCGTCACACGGAGTGACAAATCCCAGTCTCGATTCATGCCAACCCAACAGATACTTTTGGAGATACCTGTAGTGCACCTTTATAGCCACCCAGTTACGTTGTGACGTTTGGCACACCCAAAGCATTCCTACGGTATCCGGGAGTTGCACAATCTCATGGTCTAAGGAAACGATACTTGACATTGAAAAGCTTTAGCAAACGAACTACACGATCTTGTGCTATGCTTAGGATTGGGTCTTGTCCATCACATCATTCTCCTAATGATGTGATCCCATTATCAACGACATCCAATGTCCATGGCCATGAAACCGTGACCATCTATTGATCAACGAGCTAGACAACTAGAGGCTCACTAGGGACATGTTGTGGTCTATGTATTCACACATGTATTATGGTTTCCGGTTAACACAATTATAGCATGAACAATAGACAATTATCATGAACAAGGAAATACAATAATAACCATTTTATTATTGCCTCTAGGGCATATTTCCAAGAAACCCTTCACGGCCTCAACGCGGGAGGAGGCGTCGCAAAGCTTCTGCACAAGGCCGAAGTAACTGCCCGGTAGGGGCTTGGAAGGACACAACCAAATGCAGAGGTCCTTTAAGGCCGGCTCCACCATTCAATTGAGCTCCATCGGCTGCTTCATCTACTGACTAAGGATAGGACGGGTCTCGGGGTTCTGAAGTTGCACCCAAAACAACCTCTGTTCCACATACCCGCCCCGAGCCGCGAAGTGCTTGGCCGCATCCGCCGCACTCCTCGGAAGGTCCATGAAGGTGCCTGAGGAACACCATAGCTGTCTAAGACAAGCAAACCTGTTACCACCAAAGGCGCCTTGCAGTAAGTACGGCTTACCATCCACGATCATCCTGACTTGGCAGAGTTCTTCCTCATAAGACCGCCTATCCACACGCTCCGATTTAAGATCGGAAGGTAATGTGGATATCTCAGCCGCCTGGTCCTTGTCCTTCTGCTCAAGAGCATCACACTTAGTGTTGGCATCCTAGACCTCTTGTTGTACTTCGGCCGCCCGAGCGTCGTGCTTAGTTCGGCCGCCGCCTCGTCGAACGCCATCTTATTATCGGCAGCCTCCCACTTGGCCTTGTCCAGCTCGGCCTTGAGGTTCTCAACCTCGGAAGAAATGTCTACAAATACAATGGAAGACCAATATTTAGAATAAGAAATCTCCAGAACCTCAATAAATAAGGATTAGGCAGGGTCTCCATGACTAAGTTCCAACTCACCTTGCATTTCATCAAACCGTTTGTTCAAACGGTAAAGCTCCTCATCTGAGCTCTTAAGCTTCCATTTGAGCTCGGCCAGCTCCATGTCATGGAGAGTAGTCAGTAACAATGAGGTCTGCAAAGAAAAAATTATGTAAGGCATGCATCGAAACTGTTGGTCGTACACCCTCCTCTCCAGACCGTCTCCGGAAACAGCCAACATATCGATTTTTCCCGGAGCCTGAGGTCCTCTGATCCCCAGGTAAGTTTCCTAAACTTACCCAGGGCTCGGGGTCTAGTATACCTATCCGGAATATACATACACCTGACGAAAAAAATCCGCTTAGAGAGAGGTGCATTACATTACTTACCTTGAACCCCACCAAGAGGTCACCGAAGGCCTCCTTGAGTCCGCTATCAACAGACTGAATGCCTTTTTGGGCCGCACCCATAAGTATGCGGTGGTCTTTGGTGATGACGAAGCAGCGCAAGGCCTCTTCTATCGCGGCCGACCACCGGGTTGTGGCTTGTCCCGTCAAGGACAGCACTGGTGGCGGCAGCACACCTCCCCCTTCTTGCGAAGGGAGAGTGGTCGATATCGGATCCTCGTCAATCTCCGGAGCCGTCTTCGGAGAGAGCTTCAATGACTCATGGCCTCCCTCCTTGTTTACCAGGAGGGTGCCGAACTCCTAGTCCTGGGTTGCCAAGGTCTGAGCCTCGTGTTGGAAATATGCCCTAGAGGCAATAATAAATTAGT
Organism: Hordeum marinum; assembly: GCA_022496015.1. Taxonomy (NCBI): domain Eukaryota; kingdom Viridiplantae; phylum Streptophyta; class Magnoliopsida; order Poales; family Poaceae; genus Hordeum; species Hordeum marinum. The sequence goes on along the minus strand of CM039672.1, from coordinate 2,481,638 downwards.
TATTATCATATTTCCTTGTTCATGATAATCGTTTATTATCCATGCTATAATTGTATTGATCGGAGACTTAAATGCATGTGTGGATACATAGACAAAACCATGTCCCTAGTATGCCTCTAATGGACTAGCTCGTTGATCAAAGGATGGTTAAGGTTTCCTAGCCATGGACATGAGATGTCATTTGATAACGGGATCACATCATTAGGAGAATGATGTGATGGATAAGACCCAAACTACAAACATAGCATATGATCGTGTCAGTTTATTGCTACTGTTTTCTGCATGTCAAGTATATGTTCCTATGACCATGAGATCATGCAACTCACGGATATCGGAGGAGTACCTTGTGTGTATCAAACGTCGCAACGTAACTGGGTGACTATAAAGGTGCTCTACAGGTATCTCCGATGGTGTCTGTTGAGTTGGCATGGATCGAGACTGGGATTTGTTACTCCGTGTAACGGAGAGGTATCTCGGGGCCCACTCGGTAATGCAACATCACAATAAGCCTTGCAAGCAATGTGACTAATTGTTAGTTGCGGGATCTTGTATTAAGGAACGAGTAAAGAGACTTGCCGGTAACGAGGTTGAACTAGGTATGGAGATACCGACGATCGAATCTCTGGCAAGTAACATACCGAAGAACAAAGGGAACGATATACGGGATTAACTGAATCCTTGACATAGAGGTTCGACCGATAAAGATCTTCGTAGAATATGTAGGAACCAATGTGGACGTCCAGGTCCCGCCATTGGTTATTGACCGTAGAGGTGTCTCGGTCATGTCTACATAGTTCTCGAACCCGCATGGTCTGCACACTTAAGGTTCGGTGACGTTTCGGTAGTGTAGAGTTATGTATGGTGGTGACCGAAGGTTGGTCGGAGTCCCAGATGAGATCCCGGACATCACGAGGAGCTCCGGAATGGTCCGGAGGTAAAGATTCATATATAGGAAGTCCCAGTTTGGTTTCCGGAAAAGTTTCGGGCTCATCGGTAGTGTACCGGGAGTATCGGTATTGTACCGGGAGTGCCGGTAGTGTACCGGAGGACCTCCGGGAGGGGTATTTCGACCCCAAGAGGTCCATGGGCTGTGGGATAATAATAACCAGCCCTTAGTGGGCTGGGAAAACAGCCACAAAGGCCCATGGCGCAGGAGAGAAATTCCTAAAGCAAAAAGTGGAAAATCAGCCAATAGGAGGCAATCCTACTCCAACTAGGATTGGAGGTGAAGTAGGATTGCTCCCACCTCCTATTTTGGCCGACCCAAAGGCCTTGGCTGCCTCTCCTCTCCTCGCCTCTTATATATACTAGTGTATTGGGTGGTTTTTGGACAGAATTTCCGGCCACGTGCTACCCGTTTCACCGGTGCACAGTTTCTCCTCTAGATCGGTTTTCCGCAGCGCTTAGGCAAGCCCTGCCGGAATCACTCCACCACCATCACCAGAGCGCCGTCACGCTGCCGGTGAACTCTCTCTCCTCTCCATCTCCTCTCGCTGGATCGAGACGGTGGAGATCGTCATCAAGCTGCACGTGTGCTGAACGCGGAGGTGCCGTCCGTTCGGCGCTAGATCGGAAGGACCGTGATCGAGATCGCGAGACAGTTCGTGATGAGATCGCGGAACGGATCGTGATGAGTTCGCGGGACAGATCGTGATCAAGATCGTGAGATGGATCGTGATGAGATCGCGGGACGGATCGTGATGAGTTCATGGGACGGATCGTGATTGGATCGCGGGACAGATCGTGATGAGATCGGGGGACGCTCGGCGATTTGGATCGCGAAGATGTTCGACTACACCAACCGCGTTTCTTAACGCTTCCCGCTTAGTGATCTACAAGGGTATGTAGATCCACTCTCCCTCTCGTAGATGCTCATCACCATGGATAGGTTTGCGTGTGCGTAGGAAAATTTTTGTTTCCCATGCGACGTTCCCCAACAGTGGCATCATGAGCTAGGTTGATGGTTCGATGAGATCTCGAGTAGAACACAAAAGGTTTGTGGGCGTTGATGCTTAGATTGATTCCTCCCTTGGTCGTATTTTGGTTCAGCGGGATTGTGAGATGAAGCGGCCCGGATCAACATTACTCGTACGCTTATGAGAGACCGGTTCCCTCGACGCAACTTGTTGCCTAGATGGCTTGCGGGTGACAGTTTCTCTCACTTTAGTTGGATCGGATTCGACAAAGGCGGTCCTTGAGAAGGTTGAAAAGCAAACTAGTGTATCTCCGTTGTGGTTTATGCGTAGGTGAGAATCGTTCTTGCTAGATACCCATAGCAGCCACGTAAAATATGCAACAACAATTAGAGGACGTCTAACTTGTTTTTGCAGGGTATGTTGTGATGTGATATGGCCAATTACATGATGAGATATATGTGATGTATGAGATGATCATGTGATGTATAGATTATCACGACTTGCATGTCGATGAGTACGGCAACCGGCAGGAGCCATAGGGTTGTCTTTAATTATTGTATGACCTGCGTGTCAATCATTAAGCGCTATGTAATGCTTTACTTTATCGCTACGGTAGCAATAGTAGTAGAAGCATGCAGGGCGTGACAACCCCAATGGCAACACATTGATGGAGATCAAGATGATGGAGATCATGGTGTTGTGCCGGTGACGATGGAGATCATGCCGGTGTTTCGAAGATGGAGATCTTAAACACAAGTTCATGGCCATATCATGTCACTTATGAATTGCATGAGATGTTAATCCTTTTATGCACCTTGTTTTGCTTAGTACGGCGGTAGCATTATAAGGTGATCCCTCACTTGAATTTCAAGATGAACTGTGTTCTCCCCGAGTGTGCACCATTGCGAAAGTTCGTCGTGTTGAGACACCATGTGATGATCGGGTGTGATAGACTCTACGTTCACATACAACGGGTGCAAGCCAGATTTGCACGCGCAGAACACTCGGGTTAAACTTGACGAGCCTAGCATGTACAGACATGGCCTCGGAACACGAGAGACCGAAAGGTCGAACATGAGTCATATAGTAGATATGATCAACATAATGATGTTCACCATTGCAGCCACCTCAACTCACGTGATGATCGGACTTGAGTTGGTGAATTTGGATCATGTATCACTCGAATGATCGGAGGGATGTCAATTTGAGTGGGAGTTCTTAAGTAATATGATTAATTGAACTCATTATCATGAACATAGTCAAAGTGTCTTTGCAAATTATGTTGTAGATTACTACCTCGCGTTGTAGCTCCCTTGTATTTTTATATGTTCCTAGAGAAATAGAATTGAAAGATGTTGGTAGCAAAATTGCGGACTGGGTCCGTGATCTGAGGATTGTCCTCATTGCTGCATAGAAGGCTTATGTCCTTAATGCACCGCTCGGTGCGCCACCCCCTCTAGCGTCGTCTATAGATGTTGTGAACATCTAACAGGCACGTTTCGATGACTACTTGATAGTTTAGTGCGTCATGCATTACGGCTTAGAATTGAGGCTCCAAAACGTTTTGAACGTCACGGAACATATGAGATATTCTAGGAGCAGAGATTGTGATCTCAGGCTCGTGCCTTTGTTGCGAGATATGAGATCTCCAACAAGATTCTTTGCTTGTAAGATGAAGGAGAATAGCTCAATCGTTGAGCATGTACTCAAATTGTCTGGGTACTACAATCGCTTGAATCAAGTGGGAGTTGATCTTCCAGATAAGATAGTGATTGATATAGTTCTCCAAGTCACTGTCACTAAAGCTACTAGAACTTAGTGATGAACTATAATACACCAGGGATAGAAGTATTGATCCCTGAGCTGTTCGTGATGTTTGACACCGCGAAGGTAGAAATCAAGAAGGAGCGTCAAGTGTTGATGGTTAATCAAACCACTAGTTTCGAAAAGGGCAAGAGCTAGGAGGGAAACTTCATGGATAGCAAGTCAGTTGCTGCTCCAGTGAAGCAACCCAAAGTTGAACTCAAACCCGGGACTAAGTGCTTCTATTATGAGGTGAGAGGTCGCTAAAGCGGAACAACCCTAGATACTTGGTAGATAAGAAGGCTGGCAACATCGACAGAAGTATATTTGATATACGAGTTATTGATGTGTACCTTGCTAGTACTCCTAGTAGCACCTGGGTATTGGATACCGGTTCAGTTGCTAAATGTTAGTAACTCGAAATAAAAGCTACGGAATAAACGGAGAACTAGCTAAGGGTGAGGTGACGATGTGTGTTGGAAATGTTTCCAAGGTTGATGTGATCAACATCGCATGCTCTCTCTACCTTCAGGATTAGTGACGAACCTAAATAAATGTTATTTGGTGTTTTGCGTTGAGCATGAACATGATTAGATCATGTTTGTTGCAATATGGTTATTCATTTAAGTCAGAGAATAATAGTTATTCTGGTTACATGAATAATACCTTCAATTGGCATGCACCCAGTGAGAATGGTTTGTTGAAATCTTGATCGTAGTAGTACACATGTTCATAACATTGATGTCAAAAGATACAAAGTTAATAATGATAGTACCACATACTTGTGGCACTGCCGCTAAATGTCATATTGGTATAAAGCGCATGTAGAAACTCCATGCTGATGGATATTTGGACTCATCGATTTCGAATCGGTTGAGACATGCGAACCATGCCTCTTGGGCAAGATGACTAAAGGACCCCGTTGGATGGAGCGGGCAAGTGATTCATTGGAAATGATACATGTTGATGTATGCAATCTAGTGAGTCTTGTAGCGTGCAGTGGATATCGTTATTTTCTTACCTTCACTGATGATTTGAGTAGATATAGTGTATATTTACTTAATGAAACACAAGTCTGAATCGTTTGAAAGGTTCAAGCAAATTCAAAGTGAAATTTAAAGATCATCGTGACAAGAAGATAAAAATGACCGCGATATGATCGTGGAGGTGAATATCTGAGTTACGAGTTTAGCATACAACTTAAGACAACGTGAAATTTGTTTCACAACTAATGCCACCTGGAACACCATGGTGTGATGGTGTGTCCGAACATCATAGTCATGCTCTATTGATATAGTGCATATTGTGATGTCTCTTATCGTTTTACTACTATAATTTTTGGGGTTATGCATTAGAGACAACTACATTCACTTTAAATAGGGCATCATCTAAATCCGTTGAGATGACACCGTGTGAATTATGGTTTGATAGAAACCTAAGCTATCATTTCTTAATGTTTGGGGCTGCGATGCTTGTGTGGAAAATGTTTTCACATAATAAGCTAGAACCCAAAGCGGAGAAATGTATCTTCATAGAATACCCTAAGAACAGATGGGTATGCCTTCTATCTCAGATCCGAGTGCAAAGTGTTTGTTGCTACAACTGGGTCCTTTCTCGAGAAAAAGTTTCTCTCGAAAGAATTGAGTGGGAGGAAGATAGAACTTGATGAGGTTGTTAAACCTTTGTTCAACCAGAGAGTAGCGCAGCGCAGAAAGATGTTTCTATGAAGCCTACGTTAGTTGAAGAGGAAGTTAATGATGATGATCATGAAGCTTCAGGATCAAGTTACTATCGAACTTCGTAGGTCGACAAGGATGTGTAGTGCTCCTGAGCGGTATGACAACTCTGTCTTGGAGGTCATGTTGTTGGACAATGATGAACCTATGAGCTATGGAGAAGCGATGATGGGCCCGGATTCCGACAAATGGTTGGAGGCCATGAAATCCGAGATAGGATCCATGTATTAAAACCAAGTGTAGACTTTGGTAGACTTGCTCGTTGGACGGCAGGTCGTTGAGTACAAATGGATCTTTAAAATGAGGACAGACACTGATGGTGAATGTCACTATTTGTAAAGCTCGACTTGTTGCAAAGATGTTTGTGACAAGTTCAAGGAGTTGACTACGATGAGACTTTCTCACTCGTAGCGATGCTAAAAGTCTGTTGGAATTATGTTAGCAGTTGCTGTGTTTTCAATTATGAAATCTGGCAGATGGATGTCAAAACATCGTTTCCTTAATGGTTTACTTGAGGAAAGGTTGTATGTGATACAACCAGAAGGTTTTGTCAGGCCTAAGGATGCTAAAAGGTGTGCAAGCTTCGGTGATCCTTCCATGGACTGAAGCAAGCATCTAGGAGTTGGAATATACGCTTTGATGAGGTGATCAAAGTTTTGATGTTTATACAAAGTTTATGAGAAACTTGTATTTGCAATAAAGTGAGTGGGAGCACTATTGAATTTCTGATAAGTATATGTGGATGACATATTGTTGTTCAGAAATAATGTAGAGTTTCTGGAAAGCATAAAACGGTTATTTGGAAAGTGATTTTCAAAGGAAGACCTAGATAAAGCTACCTAATTGTTGAGCATCAAAATCTATAGAGATAGATCAAGATGCTTGATGAGACTTTCAATGAGTGCATACCTTCACAAGATTTTGAAAGAGTTCAAAATGGATCAGCCAGAGAAATAGTTCTCGTCTGATTTGTAAGGTGTGAAGTTGAGTGAGACTCAAAGCTCGACAACGGTAGAAGAAAGAGAAAGGACGAACGTCGTCCCCTATGCCTTAGCCATAGGCTCTATATTATGCCATGCTGTGTACCGCACCTATGTGTGCCTTGCCATGAGTCTGTCAAGGGGTACAAGAGTGGTCCAGGAGTGGATCACTGGACAGCGGTCGGAATTATCCTTAGTAACCAGAGGACTAAGGAAATGTTTCTTGATTATGGAGGTGATAAAGAGTTCGTCGTAAAGAGTTACGTCGATGCAAGCTTTAACACCTATCCGGATGACTAGTAGTAGCAATCTGGATACGTATAGTGGAGCAGCCATTTGGAAATAGTACCAAGTGGAGTGTGGTAGCAGTGTTTACGGTTTGACATAGAGATATGCAAAGTACACACGGATCTGAATATCGCAGGCCCGTTGACTATAAGACCTCTCTCACATGCAAAGCATGATCGAGCCCCAGAACTCATTGGGTGTTAGATTCATAACAATGCGAATCACATGGTGATGTGAACTAGATTATTGACTCTAGTGCAAGTGGGAGACTGTTGGAAATATGCCCTAGAGGCAATAATAAATTAGTTATTATCACATTTCCTTGTTCATGATAATCGTTTATTATCCATGCTATAATTGTATTGATCGGAGACTTAAATGCATGTGTGGATACATAGACAAAACCATGTCCCTAGTATGCCTCTAATGGACTAGCTCGTTGATCAAAGGATGGTTAAGGTTACCTAGCCATGGACATGAGATGTCATTTGATAACGGGATCACATCATTAGGAGAATGATGTGATGGATAAGACCCAAACTACAAACATAGCATATGATCGTGTCAGTTTATTGCTACTGTTTTCTGCATGTCAAGTATATGTTCCTATGACCATGAGATCATGCAACTCACAGATATCGGAGGAGTGCCTTGTGTGTATCAAACGTCGCAACGTAACTGGTGACTATAAGGATGCTCTACAGGTATCTCCGATGGTGTCTGTTGAGTTGGCATGGATCGAGACTGGGATTTGTTACTCCGTGTAACGGAGAGGTATCTCGGGGCCCACTCGGTAATGCAACATCACAATAAGCCTTGCAAGCAATGTGACTAATTGTTAGTTGCGGGATCTTGTATTACGGAACGAGTAAAGAGACTTGCGAGTAACGAGGTTGAACCAGGTATGGAGATACCGACGATCGAATCTCGGGCAAGTAACATACCGAAGAACAAAGGGAACGATATACGGGATTAACTGAATCCTTGACACAGAGGTTCGACCGATAAAGATCTTCGTAGAATATGTAGGAACCAATGTGGACGTCCAGGTCCCGCCATTGGTTATTGACCGTAGAGGTGTCTCGGTCATGTCTACATAGTTCTCGAACCCGCAGGGTCTGCACACTTAAGGTTCGGTGACGTTTCGGTACTGTAGAGTTATGTATGGTGGTGACCGAAGGTTGTTCGGAGTCCCGGATGAGATCCCGGACGTCACGAGGAGCTCCGTAATGGTCCGTAGGTAAAGAATCATATATAGGAAGTCCCAGTTTGGTTTCCGGAAAAGTTTCGGGCTCATCGGTAGTGTACCGGGAGTATCGGTATTGTACCGGGAGTGCCGGTAGTGTATCGGACGACCTGCGGGAGGGGTATTTCGACCCCAAGAGGTCCATGTGCTGTGGGATAATAATAACCAGACCTTAGTGGGCTGGGAAAACAGCCACAAAGGCCCATGGCGCAGGAGAGAAAGTCCTAAAGCAAAAAGTGGAAAATCAGCCAATAGGAGGCAATCCTACTCCAACTAGGATTGGAGGTGAAGTAGGATTGCTCCCACCTCCTATTTCGGCCGACCCAAAGGCCTTGGCTGCCTCTCCTCTCCTCTCCTCTTATATATACTAGTGGATTGGGTGGTTTTTGGACAGAATATCCGGCCACGTGCTACCCGTTTCACCGGTGCACAGTTTCTCCTCTAGATCGGTTTTTCGCAGCGCTTAGGCGAAGCCCTGCCGGAATCACTCCACCACCATCATCGGAGCTCCGTCACGCTTCCGGTGAACTCTCTCTCCTCTCCATCTCCTCTCGCTGGATCGAGACGGTGGAGATCGTCATCAAGCTGCACGTGTGCTGAACGCGGAGGTGTCGTCCGTTCGGCGCTAGATCGGAAGGACCGTGATCGAGATCGCGAGACAGTTCGTGATGAGATCGCGGAACGGATCGTGATGAGTTCGCGGGACAGATCGTGATCAAGATCGTGAGACAGATAGTGATGAGATCGCGGGACGGATCGTGATGAGTTCATGGGACGGATCGTGATTGGATCGCGGGACAGATCGTGATGAGATCGCGGGACGCTCGGCGATTTGGATCGCGAAGATGTTCGACTACACCAACCGCGTTTCTTAACGCTTCCCGCTTAGTGATCTACAAGGGTATGTAGATCCGCTCTCCCTCTCGTAGATGCTCATCATCATGGATAGGTTTGCGTGTGCGTAGGAAAATTTTTGTTTCCCATGCGACGTTCCCCAACACCTCGACCATGGCCTCCCCGTCTTCAGTAGATAGCCGAGGAGGCATCCGTCGGGATATCACCTCCACGGCCTTGTCGTCGGCCTGTTGAGGTGATGTGCAGGATGTAGTTCCGATTTCCGCTAGCTCGGCTGAGAGGGGATGTCCCTCTGAGACCTGCTCGGACGGGAGGTCATGAGCGGGGCTGCAACATGACAGGTGTCGGTGATATTGTCCATAGTTTGACCTGGCCAGGAGGATGACTCAGCCATCATTTTGAGGCTCATACAGGCACCGTGTTTTATTGGTCCAACCTGGACGGCACGGCCCAAGGCCCGGTGTGCACCCCGGCGGAAGGCGGCTTATAGAGTGGCCAAGAGGGCCAGCCCATAGACTAGGCCCAACAAGACGAAGAATTCCCTCACAAGATAAACTAGACTCGGATTAGGACTCAAGAGAGACTAGTCCTAGTCCTACTCCCAGTAGGACTCTACATGTAAACCTACCCTTTCAACTTATATAAGGAGGGGTAAGGCACCCCAAGAGGGACAAGTTCAAGTCATTAGAGATAGAAAGATTAGAGGCTCTCAAGACTAGAGGTAGCAATATAGCACCCTTGTAATCGAGATCATCCTCATCATCAATACACATAAAGTAGGATATAGGATTTTACCTCCTTCGGAGGGGCCAAACCTGGGCAACTCGCGTCTCTCGATTTCAAATAACCCCTCTCAAGCAGCCACCTAGTTGCGATGGCCTCACACCTAAGTTATCTCATGAGGACATCTTGCCGTGAAAAAATCATGATAGTTGGCGCCCACCATGGGGATCTTTCCTAGGGACAGAGAAGCTTATGACCCGCCAGATCCACACGAGCCGGCATGAAAGAATCTTCATCAACTCCATGTTCATCAGTCGAGATCAAGAGCCATCGCCCGTCTCTGACTCGACCTCATCTTTGAGCCGGGCGCTTCCGCCGTTTCCGCTTCGAGCCGCCTCTGCGCCTTGAGCCAACATGCTACTTCGAGCCTCCACTTCCTCCTCGGCCACTTGCCTTGCGAGCCCAAACCAGCCATGGCCGTGCTCGGGGAACAAGAACGGGTGATGGAGGAAGGCGTGGAGAAGGATTAGATCTATGTGTTAGGAGTGAGGAGAGTTGGAGAAAGCAAATATGGGGAGCGTGGAAGGACTATGAAGGTGATTTTGTTGGAAATATGCCCTAGAGGCAATAAATAAAGTGTTTATTATTATATTTCCTTGTTCATCATAATTGTTTATTATCCATGCTATAATTGTATTGACTGGAAACACATTACATGTGTGGATATATAGACAAACACATTGTCCCAAGTAAAGCCTCTAGTAGACTAGCTCGTTGATCAAAGATGGTCAAGGTTTCCTAGCCATTGACATGAGATTTCATTTGATAACGGGATCACATCATTACGAGAATGATGGGATGGACAAGACCCAAACTATAAACGTAGCATATGATCATGTCTGTTTATTGCTAGAGTTTTCTGCATGTCAAGTATATGTTCCTATGACCATGAGATCGTGCAACTCACTGACAACGGAGGAATACCTTGTGTGTATCAAACATCACAACGTAACTAGGTGACTATAAAGGTGCTCTACAGGTATCTCCGAATCAGTAATACAACATAACAATAAGCCTTGCAAGCAATGTGACTAAGTGTTAGCCACGAGATCTTGTATTACGGAAACGAGTAAAGAGACTTGCTGGTAACGAGGTTGAACTAGGTATGATGATACCGACGACCGAATCTCGGGCAAGTAACATAGCGAAGAACAAAGGGAACATCCTACTGGATTTATTGAATCCTTGACATAGAGGTTCGACCGATAAAGATCTTCGTAGAATATGTAGGAACCAATATGGGCATCCAGGTCCGCTATTGGTTATTGATTGTAGAGGTGTCTCGATCATGTCTACATAGTTCTCGAACCTGCAGGGTCTGCACACTTAAGGTTCGATGACGTTTCGGTAGTATAGAGTTATGCATGGTGGTGACCTAAGGTTTTTCTGAGTCCCAGATGAGATCCCGAACATCACGTGGAGCTCTGGAATGGTCCGGAGGTAAAGATTGATATATAGGAAGTCCTATTTTGGTCACCGGAAAAGTTTCGGGCTCATCGGTAGTGTACTAGGAGTGCCGGTAGGGTACCGAGGACCATCGGGGGAGGGTATTTCGACCCAAGAGGCTATATGGGCTGTGGGAAGATGAATACCAGCCCTTATTGGGCTGGTGGAAGTCCCACAAAGGGCCCATGTGGCTGGCAAGAAAAGCCCAAGCAGAAAAAGGTGGAAAAAGGAAAAAAAGATCAAATAAGGAAGGAGTCCTAATCCTACTAGGAGTGGAGAAGGAGGAGTCCTCCCTCCTGGTTCGGCCGACCAGGTCTGGATCCTTTGGATTTCCAGGACTCCTCCTCCTCACCTACTCCTATATATACTAGATGTTTTGAGGGTTCTGCTACTAGATTTTCAGCCACGTGCTACCCTCTCCTCCAGTCCATAGTTTCTCCTCTAGATCGGTTTTCAGCGGTGCTTAGGTGAAGCCTTACTCGAATAGCTCCACCACCATCGCCGCAACGCCGTCGTGCTACCGAAGAATTCGACCACCTCTCCGCTCCATCTTAGTGGATCAAGAAGGCGGAGAACGTCATCAAGCCGTACGTGTGTTGAACGCGGAGGTGCCGTCCGTTCGGTGCTAGATCGGGACGGATCGTGATTGCATCGCGGGACGCTCGGCGATTTGGGTCGCAATGACGTTCGACTACATCAACCGAGTTTCTTAACGCTTCTCGCTTAGCAATCTACAAGGGTATGTAGATCAACTCTCCCCTCTCGTAGATGCTCATCTCCATGGATAGATCTTGCGTGTGCGTAGGAAATTTTTTGTTTCCCATGCAATGTTCCCCAACAGTTTTTCCCCTTTTATGGAAGGTCGTAACACCAGGTGTCCCCTTACTGCACTGTGAGATACGCCAGTTCCCGAAGCGGCTGCCCTGTTATGTGCACATGGGATAGCCCAAATCATTTATCATATCCCGTAAAAAACGAAGCTCGATCTTCACGTCGATTGAATGTGCCAATAAAGAGGCACACCTTAACCCGTGAATCGAGTTCTTGTACCTAATTGAATGGCCCAGACCCGTCAGCCTTTTCTCAAGAAAGTTGTCATGAGCGGTACTATTCACACTTGGGCATTTGGCCTTCAAGTCTAAGCAACGTATGTTCGTACAGAGAGGTGTCATCGGTGGCCAAGCTAACGTTTGCTGAAGCATGAAAGGAAGAAAAGAACTTTCCCCGCAAGACAAACACTCTGGACCTGCGGAATAGTTGACGTCCTAAAGACATGCATTGGTGGCTAGTTTGGGGGCTATTGAGGGAGTCCGGGATTAAGGGGTCCTCGGGCCGCTTACTTATCTCTTATAGTGCAGCCCAGTGGACCGCCTTATGGCATCTTCGGGGAGGCCGGACTATGAAATGACCCTAGGCTTATAAGGAATATGCCAAAGACTTTGTCTGCCCTCCAAGAAAGGACAGGCGTATCTATGCCGGGATGGAAACCGACAATTTGTACCCCTAGGGACCCCTGGTGTCTACATAAACCAGGGGTCTTAGTTCATAGAGGGAGGACTCAACTCATAGGGTTTAGCTCTTTTGATCTTGAGGTAGATCAATTCTATAACCATCTCCTTCATCAATATAATCAAACAGGACGTACGGTTTTACCTCCTCACAAGGGTCCGAACCTGGGTAAACACTGTCCCCTTCGTTCCTTGTTACCATCATTCCTAGATTCATATTTCGGGACCCCCTACCCGACATCTGCTGGTTTCGAGACCGACATCGGGGAATCTACGTACGCAAAGAGCAGCACCAACGATCTACACACGGAGATTTTAGACTGGTTCAGGCCACCCGGAGGCATAATACCGTACATCCTATGTGTTCATGGATTATGGAGATGCCTGAATTGTTGGGGAACGTTGCATGGGAAACAAAAAAATTCTTACGCACACGCAAACCTATCCATGGTGATGATCATCTACGAGAGGGGGAGTAGATCTACATACCCTTGTAGATCGCTAAGCGGGAAGCGTTAAGAAACGCGGTTGGTGTAGTCGTACTTCTTCGCGATCCAAATCACCGAGCGTCCCATGATCCAATCATGAACCGTCCTGCGATCCAATCACGAACCGTCCCGCGGTCTCGTCACGATCGTCTCGTGGCCTTGATCACGATCCTTCCGATCTAGTACCGAACGGACGGCACCTCCGTGTTCAGCACACGTGCAGCTTGATGACGATCTCCACCGTCTTGATCCAGCAAGAAGAAGTGGAGAGGTAGAAGAGTTTGCCGGCAGCGTGACGGCGCTCCGGCGATGGTGGTGGAGCAATTCCGGCAGGGCTTTGCCTAAGCACTGCGGAACTACGATCTAGAGGAGAAACTATGCACCGGTGGAATGGGTAGCACGTGGCTGGAAATTCTGTCCAAAAACCACCCAAACCACCAGTATATAAAGGATAAGAGGAGTTAGCCCCTGGCGCAGGCCAAGGGCCTCTTGGATTCGGCCGGCTAGGAGAGGGAGGAGTCCTACTCCTTCCTCCAATCCTAGTTGGACTAGGATTGCTTCCTATTGGCTGATTTTCCACTTTTTCCTTTAGGACTTTCTCCTCCTGCACCATGGGCCTTTGTGGCTGTTTCCCCAGCCCACTAAGCGCTGGTTATTATTCTCCCACAGCCCATGGACCTCTTGGGGTCGAAATACCCCTCCCGGGGGCCTCCCGGTACACTACCGGCACTCCCGGTACACTACCGATGAGCCCGAAACTTTTCCGGCGACCAAACTGGGACTTCCTATATATGAATATTTACCTCCGGACCATTCCAGAGCTCCTCGTGACATCCGAGATCTCATCCGGGACTCCAAACAATCTTTGGTCACCACCATACATAACTCTATACTACCGAAACGTCACCAAACCTTAAGTGTGCAGACCCTGCGGGTTCGAGAACTATGTAGACATGACCGAGAGACCTCTATGGTCAATAACCAATGGCGGGACCTGGACGTCCAAATTGGTTCCTACATATTCTACGAAGATCTTTATCGGTCGAACCTCTATGTCAAGGATTCAGTTAATCCCATATAACGTTCCCTTTGTTCTTCGGTACGTTACTTGCCCGAGATTCGATCGTCGGTATCCCAATACCTAGTTCAACCTCGTTGTCGGCAAGTCTCTTTACTCGTTCCGTAATACAAGATCCCGTGACCAACACTTAGCCACATTTCTTGCAAGGCTTGTTTGTGATCTTGCATTACCGAGTGGGCCCTGAGATACCTCTCCATCACACCGAGTAACAAATCCTAGTCTCGATCCATGCCAACCCAACAGACACCCTCGGAGATACCTGTAGTGCATCTTTATAGTCACCCAGTTACGTTGCGACGTTTGATACACACAAAGTATTCCTCCGGTGTCAGTGAGTTGCATGATTTCATGGTCATAGGAACATATACTTGACATGCGGAAAACAACAGCAATAAACTGACACGATCATATGCTACGTTTGTAATTTGGGTCTTGTCCATCTCATCATTCCCCTAATGATGTGATTCCGTTATCAAATGACATCTCATGTCCATGACTAGGAAACCTTAATCGTCCTTTGATCAACGAGCTAGTTCACTAGAGGTATACTACGGACATAGTGTTTTGTCTATGGATCCACATGTATCCATGTTTCCAATTAATACAATTCTAGCATGGATAATAAATGATTATCATGAACAAGGAAATGCAATAATAAACACTTTATTTATTGCCTCTAGGGCATATTTCCAACAGTCTCCCACTTGCACTAGAGTCAATAATCTAGCTCACATCACTATGTGATTTACATTTTAATGAATCGAACACCCATACAGTTCTGGTGTTGATCATGTTTAGCTCTTGGAAGAGGTTTAGTCAACGGGTCTGCAACATTCAGATCCGTGTGCACCTTGCAAATATTTATGTCCTTCTCCTCGATGTAATACTGGATGGAGTTGAAGCGTCGCTTGATTTGTCTGGTCCTCTTGTGAAACCTTGGTTCCTTGGCTAGAGTAATGGCACCAGCGTTGTCACAGAACAGGCTCATCGGATTTGGTGCACTGGGCACTACTCCGAGATCTGTCATGAACTACTTCATCCAGACACCTTCCTTCGCCGCCTCTGAGGCTGCAATGTACTCCGCTTCGCACGTAGAATCAGCTACCACGCTTTGCTTGGAACTGCACCAGCTTACCGCTCCCCCGTTAAGAATAAATACATATCCGGTTTGCGACTTAGAGTCGTCCGGATCAGTGTCAAAGCTTGCATCAACGTAACCCTTTACGACGAGCTCTTCATCACCTCCATAAACGAGAAACATGTCCTTAGTCCTGTTAAGGTACTTAAGGATATTCTTGACCGCTTGCCAGTGCTCCATTCCAGGATCACTTTGAAACCTTCCAGCCATACTTATGGCAAGGATGACATCGGGTGTTGTGCACAGCATTGCATACATGATAGAGCCTATGGCTGAAGCATAGGGGATGACACTCATCTTTTCTTTATCTTCTGTAGTCACTGGGCATTGAGTCTTACTCAACTTCACACCTTGTAACACAGGCAAGAACCCCTTCTTGGACTGTTCCATTTTGAACTTCTTCAAAACTTTATCAAGGTATGTGCTCTGTGAAAGTGCTATTAAGCGTCTTGACCTATCTCTATAGATCTTAATGCCTAATATGAAAGCAGCTTCTCCTAGGTCCTTCATTGAAAAACTTTTGTTCAAATATTCCTTCACACTTTCCAGCATTTCTATACTGTTTCCAATCAGCAATATGTCATCCACATATAATATTAGAAACACTATAGAGCTCCCACTCATTTTCTTGTAAATACAAGCTTCTCCATAAACTTGTATAAACCCAAACGCTTTGATCACCTCATCGAAGTGCTTATTCCAACTCCGAGATGCTTGCACCAGCCCATAAATGGATCGCTGGAGTTTGCAAACTTTGTCAGCATTTTCTGGATCGACAAAACCTTCTGGTTGTATCATATACAACTCTTCCTCAAGGAAACCGTTGAGGAAAGTTGTTTTGACATCCATCTGCCAAATTTCATAGTCGAAATAAGCAGCTATTGCCAACATGATTCTGACGGACTTAAGCATCGCTACGGGTGAGAAGGTCTCATCGTAGTCAACTCCTGGAACTTGTGAAAAACCCTTTGCCACAAGTCGAGCTTTATAGACGGTGACATAACCGTCCGCGTCCGTCTTCTTCTTAAAGATCCATTTGTTCTGAATGGCCATTCGCCCTTCAGGTAATACTTCCAAAGTCCATACTTTGTTTTCATACATGGATCCCATGTCGGATTTCATGGCCTCTAACAATTTCTCGGAATCCGGGCCCATCACCGCTCCTTCATAGCTCGTAGGTTCATTGTTGTCTAACAACATGACCTCCAAGACAGGATTGCCGTACCACTCAGGAGTAGTACGCGCTCTTGTCGACCTACGAGGTTCATTAGTAACTTGATCCGAAGCTTCATGATCATCATCATTAACTTCTTCTTCAACCGTCGTAGGCTCCACAGAAACATCTTTCTGTGCTGCGCTACTTTCTGGTAGAAGCAAAGGTTCAACAACCTCATCAAGCTCTATTTTCCTCCCACTCAATTCTTTCGAGAGAAACTCTTTCTCAAGAAATGTTCCGTTCTTAGCGACAAACACTTTGCCCTCGGATCTGAGATAGAAGGTATACCCGACTGTCTCTTTCGGGTATCCTATGAAGACGCATTTCTCCGATTTGGGTTCCAGCTTTTCAGGCTGAAGCTTTTTGACATAAGCATCACATCCCCAAACTTTAAGAAACGACAACTTTGGCTTCTTGCCAAACCACAGTTCATATGGCGTCGTCTCAACGGATTTCGATGGTGCCCTTTTTAAAGTGAATGCAGTTGTCTCTACTGCAAAACCCCAAAACAATAGTGGCAAATCAGCAAGAGACATCATAGAACGCACCATATCTAATAAGGTCCGATTACGACGTTCAGACACACCATTACGCTGTGGTGTTCCGGGCGGTGTTAACTGTGAAACAATTCCACATTGTCTTAAGTGACTACCAAACTCGTAACTCAGATATTCACCTCCTCGATCGGATCGCAGGAATTTAATCTTCTTGTTACGATGATTTTCAACTTCACTCTGAAATTGCTTGAACTTTTCAAACGTTTTAGACTTGTGTTTCATTAAGTAAATATACCCATATCTACTTAAGTCATCAGTGAAGGTGAGAAAATAATGATATCCACCACGCGCTACAACATTCATTGGACCGCACACATCGGTATGTATAATTTCCAATAAGTCGCTTGCCCGTTCCATTATTCCAGAGAACGGCGTTTTAGTCATCTTGCCCATGAGGCATGGTTCACATGTGTCAAGTGATTCAAAATGAAGTGACTCCAAAAGTCGATCAGCATGGAGCTTCCTCATGCGTTTTACACCAATACGACCTAAACGGCAGTGCCACAAGAAAGTGGTACTATGATTATCAACTCTACATCTTTTCGCATCAATCTTATGAACACGTGTATCATCACTATCAAGATTTAAAATGAATAAACCCCTCACATTGGGTGCATGACCATAAAATATATTACTCATATAAATAGAACAACCTTTATTCTCTGATTTAGATGAGTAACCGTCTCGCAATAAACAAGATCCAGATATAATGTTCATGCTTAACACAGGCACTAAATAACAATTATTCAGGTTCATCACTAATCCCGATGGTAATCGAAGAGAGAGCGTGCCGACGGCGATCACATCAACCTTGGAACCATTCCCACGCGCATCGTCACTTCGTCCTTTGCCAGCCTCCGTTTATTCCGCAGTTCCTGTTTTGAGTTGCAAATGTGAGCAACCGAACCGGTATCAAATACCCAGGCACTACTACGAGAGCTAGTAAGGTACACATCAATAACATGTATATCATATATACCTTGTTTGTCATTGGCCGCCTTCTTGTCAGCCAGGTACTTGGGGCAGTTCCGCTTCCAGTGACCAGTTCCCTTGCAATGAAAGCACTCAGTCTCCGGCTTAGGTCCATGCTTAGGCTTCTTTACACGAGTAGCAACTGCTTTGCCATCCTTCTTGGTTTTACCCTTCTTGACTTTGCCTTTGCCGTTTTTCTTGAAACTAGTGGTTTTATTGACCATCAACACTTCATGTTCTTTCTGGATTTCAGACTCAGCGACTATCAACACCGCAAACAGCTCGGGGACTGACTTGTTCCTCCCGTGCATGTTATAGTTCATCACAAAGCTCTTGTAACTAGGTGGCAACGACCGAAGAACTCTGTCAGTGATCGCCTCTAGCGGAAGGATAATTCCTAACTCCGCCAAACGAGTCGAGTACCCAGACATTCTGAGTACATGTTCACTGATAGATCCGTTCTCCTCCATCTTGCAAGCATAGAACTTATCGGAGGTTTCATACCTCTCGATCCGGGCGTTCTTCTCAAAGATAAACCTCAACTCCTGGAACATCTCATATGCTCCATGACGTTCAAAATGTCGTTGAAGCCCCGGTTCTAAGCCATACAACATTGCACACTGAACTATTGAGTAATCTCCAGCACGTGCCTCCCAAACGTTCTTAATGTCTTCGGAGGACACGGGAGCGGGTGGGTCGCCAAGTGGTGCATCAAGGACATATAATTTCTGGGAAGCCGTGAGGATAATCCTCAGATTACGGGCCCAGTCAACAAAGTTACTTCCATCATCTTTCAGCTTAGCTTTCTCTAGGAACGCATTAAAATTTAGGGGTGCTACTACGCGAGCCATTGATCTACAACTTAAATATGCAAAGGTTATTTAGACTATTGTTCAAGATAACGAGTTTAGTTAATCAAATTACTAAAGCTCCCACTCAAATTGACATCCCTCAGGTCATCTGAGTGTCACATGATCCAAATTCACCAACTCAAGTCCAATCATCACGTGAGTTAAGGTGGCTTCATTGGTGAACATCATTATGTTGATCATATCTACTCTATGAGTCATGCTCGACCTTTCGGTCTCTTGTGTTCCGAGGCCATGTCTGTACATGCTAGGCTCGTCAAGTTTAACCTGAGTGTTCCGCGTGTGCAAAACTGTCTTGCACCAGTTGTATGTGAACGTAGAGTCTATCACACCCGATCATCACGTGGTGTCTCAACACGACGAACTTTCGCAACGGTGCACACTCGGGGAGAACACAATTTTATCTTGAAATTTAAGTGAGGGATCACCTTATAATGCTACCGTCGTACTAAGCAAAACAAGGTGCATAAAAGGATTAACATCACATGCAATTCATAAGTGACATGATATGGCCATGAACTTGTGCTTAAGATCTCCATCTTCACAGCACCGGCATGATCTCCATCGTCACCGGCACGACACCATGATCTCCGTCATCTTGATCTCCATCAATGTGCTGCCAGAGGGGTTGTGGCGCCAGCTGCTTCTACTTCTATTGCTACTAGTTAGCGATAAAGTAAAGGATTACATAGCGCTTAATGATTGACACGCAGGTCATACAATAATTAAAGACAACCCTATGGCTCCTGCCGGTTAACGTACTCATCGACATGCAAGTCGTGAAAATTCTATACATCACATGATCATCGCATACATCACATATATCTCATCATGTAATAGGCCATATCACATCACAATATACCCTCCAAAAACAAGTTAGACGTCCTCTAGTTGTTGTTGCAAGTTTTACGTGTCTGCTACGGGTATCTAGCAAGAATGATTCTCACCTATGAAAAGCCACAATGGTGATACATAGTTTGCTTTTCAACCTTCTCAAGGACCGCCTTTGTCGGATCCGATCCAACTAAAGTGAGAGAAATTGTCACCCGCAAGCCATCTAAGCAACAAGTTGCGTTGAGGGAACCGGTCTCTCGTAAGCGTACGAGTAATGTTGGTCCGGGCCGCATCATCTCACAATACCGCTGAACCAAAATACGACCAAGGGAGGAAGCAATCTAAGCAGCAATGCCCACAAACCTTTTGTGTTCTACTCGTGATCTCATCGAACCATCAACCTAGCTCCGATACCACAGTTGGGGAACGTTGCATGGGAAACAAAAAAATTCCTATGCACACGCAAACCTATCCATGGTGATGATCATCTACGAGAGGGGGAGTAGATCTACATACCCTTGTAGATCGCTAAGCGGGAAGCGTTAAGAAACGCGGTTGGTGTAGTCGTACTTCTTCGCGATCCAAATTGCCGAGCGTCCCGCGATCCAATCACGAACCGTCCCGCGATCCAATAATGAACCGTCCCACGATCTCGTCACGATCGTATCGTGGCCTTGATCATGATCCTTCCGATCTAGTACCAAACGGCACCTCCGCGTTCAGCACACGTGCAACTTGATGACGATCTCCACCGTCTTGATCTAGCAAGACGAAGTGGAGAGTTAGAAGAGTTTGCCGGCAGCGTGACGACGCTCCGGCGATGGTGGTGGAGCAATTCCGGTAGGGCTTCGCCTAAGTACTGCGGAACTACGATCTAGAGGAGAAACTATGCACCGGTGGAACGGGTAGCACGTGGCCAGAAATTCTGTCCAAAAACCACCCAAACCACCGGTATATAAAGGAGGAGAGGAGGCAGCCCTTGGCGTAGGCCAAGGGCCTCTTGGATTCGGCCGGCTAGGAGAGGGAGGAGTCCTACTCCTTCCTCCAATCCTAGTTGGACTAGGATTGCTTCCTATTGGCTGATTTTCCACCTTTTCCTTTAGGACTTTCTCCTCCTGTGCCATGGGACTTTGTGTCTGTTTCCCCAGCTTACTAAGGGCTGGTTATTATTCTCCCACAGCCCATGGACCTCTTGGGGTCGAAATACCCCTCCCGGAGGCCTCTCGGCACACTACCGGCACTCCCGGTACACTACCGATGAGTCCGAAACTTTTCCGGCGACCAAACTGGGACTTCCTATATATGAATCTTTACCTCCGGACCATTCCGTAGATCCTCGTGACGTCCGGGATCTCATCTGGGACTCCGAACAATCTTCGGTCACCACCATACATAACTCTATACTACCGAAACGTCACCAAACCTTAAGTGTGCAGAGCCTGCGGGTTCGAGAACTATGTAGACATGTTTGTGTTTTGTCTATGTATGCACACATGTATCCATGTTTCCAATTAATACAATTCTAGCATGGATAATAAACGATTATCATGAACAAGGAAATGCAATAATAAACACTTTATTTATTGCCTCTAGGGCATATTTCCAACATGAATTACGATGGAGCACAACTGTTCGGCAAGGTGCTCGAGAGTGCTACTACACATGGAAATGGGCATGGTTCCGACCCTTGTGCACGTTGCCATGGGCCTCCTTTTATTGGTCAAGGGGTCTCAATAATTGCTAAAAGAGTAATTACATGGGCTATGTAGTGGGGAAAACAGTAGTCAAACTACTAACATGAACTATAGTGGTAAATACCTAACCCTGACGAACTAAGACATGTGCATTAAATGTGTCGTGAGGTGTCACGCTAGCGCCATCTCTTGGCAAGCTCGGCGTCTCCTTGTGTGTCGTCAGTTCAGCTATCTGTTATTAATCGTCCACGCCACCAGGACGGGTGTCATTAAAGTTGCGTAAATCCACCGGAGCTGCCACATGCCCCGGTAGGCTCTACCTAATCGCCTGCCTGCTTGACACCTCACTGATAAGTGACTATCAGGCTGGTGAGGTGGAGCGGTGGCCTGGCAGCGAGAGCTTGCTGCCATGGAGCCTGTCCGGCCTTCACTAGCCAGCAAGGGGGCTTGTCGGTGCATTGGTCTTCTTAAGAGGCTTTCTTAAGAGTAATACACTCACGACCAGGCTTGCCGGACGAGAGGCCGCTGCCGTCTATGCACAAGTCAGGGAATTAACACTAGTGCTTGTGGCTCCTATAGAAACGGTTTTTACCCCCTTTCCGCGAAGTAGTTTTAAACCGTCACCTTGCTTGTGTGGGCATTAGGAGGGCATATTCAACATGACATGGATAAATCTTCGGCGATGCCTCCATCTGGTCACACACGCCATGCACAAATAAGGCATGTGCGATTGGGAGTGCCATCACAAACTGATAGATTGCAAAAGTCGCGTGAGATGTGCTTAGCATCCCACACAGGAAATCTGAAAGATATGTTTATGTTCGTATTGTCAATTACACACAATTTTCTGCAAAACGTCGTCTGTGATAAGGGTGGCTATCACACACGGTGCCTAGAAGAAACTGTTTGGCATAGTGTTGTCCACCATACACACTTTTTTTACATCAATACATTTGTGAAAGGGTGGCCTAACGCTCACAATTGTCGTGAGGAAGTTGTGTGTGATTGTTCCCCGATCCAACACGCCAACTTTACATAAACAGTGCGGGTTTGTTGAGGTCATTCCTCATGGTGTTGTCTAAGAACCATCAGGAATAAGAAACCCCAATAGTCAGCCTAATTCCTCTATTATTCATAATCCAGTTAATAATCAAATTGACACTTCATATCAAGCACACAATATATTTCCTATTCATATTACACAAACGAGGATTTCATAATTGAAATACATTAGAGTACAGCATCATATAGGCAGATACAACATAGCTATCCAGTTACACGATAGGACCAAGCTACACATGCAACATCTAAAACCTTTGGAAAGTAGCATTATAGACGGTAAATAGAAAGATGAATCTCATCTAGAAAGTTGTGGAAGCGGAAGGCAAATATTGAGCCTTCACTGATGTCGAAAGTTCTTGAAATTTTAGGCTATTAGTGAGATTTGGCGTGCTATCAGTAAAATATGTTACTTAAAAATAAACGCATTGCGGATCCAACATATTAATTCGAGCAACATGAAAAAGCCAACCGTGATAAAAACAATGAAATATGGCAATTGTATATTTCACATGTATTTAATATATCCAAATTTGATTTAGTTCTCATATGCATAATAATAAAAAATTTACCAACAACAATCGAACATCACATTGCAGATGATCACCAAAACAAATGAACATCACACTGAATAATATAACATACTAGAAGGTTAGATCGCATAGTAGCATTACATTGGATATTTGACAAGAATTTCTTAAGGAAAGGCAGGAGCAGCACAACCAACAAGTAAACAAAACATGCTTAACAGGCGTAGCTAGCTGAACACAAGTCATTAGTAATTAAGCTAAAAAACAAGTTGTTCCTCATTGTCTAAGATATCGATAACGATGTGCTAGGAAGAAGGCAATGTGTAACGCCCGTGGATCTGTGCCACATTCATCATTGTAATTAAGCTACGACAATGATCGGCTGGATTGCAAATATTTCGTACTGTTTTATAAAATTAAAACAGGTATTTTTGGAATTATTATAATGCCCCAAATGATTTAAAACGGGTTTTGTTTGTCCTTTTGAAAATAAGGGAAAAAGGCCCCTTTTGGGCCAAAATTAGGCCGACCAAGCCAGCCCCTATAAGAGCCAGGGCGATGGGAACTAGGGTTCCCAGCCGCCCCAGTCCCGCCCCGATCCCTCACCCCCCCCCCCCCCCCGGCGGCGACCGAGCCGGCCCCCAGGCCGCCCCATCCGCTCCCCCCCCGACGACGGACTCGGCCCGACCGACCCGCGCTGCCGCCTCGGTCTGCCGCTGTCCCCACGTCGCCCCCCTGCCTCCTCCGCGCCGCCGCTTCATCCTGCGCCGCCGGATTGGCCCTGCCGTCCGCCTCCGCCTCGCAGCCGCCCGACCCCACCGCCGACCGCCACCTCCCCGACCCCCGGTCGACGCCCCGCAGTGAGCACGCTGCTGCCTCCCCCCCCCCGCCCCGTGCCCGACGACCACCGCCGTCGCACCGGCCCGGCCCGGCTGTGTGTGTGCGCGCGTGTGTGCGTGTCTACAGATATGTGTGTGTATGTATTTATGTATGTATATATGCATGTATGTGTGTATGTATTTATGTATATATGTATATACTATAGAAAAATTAGAAAATTAAATTAAATAATAATAATTTATAATTAATAAATTATTAATTAATTAATTAATTAATCCGTAATTACTGTTTAGAATAATTAAACAGTATTTTACTGTTTTGGATAATTCGAATTTAATAATTAAATTAATTTTAGAATATTGCTACATCTTTATTAAATCATATAAAATAAACCGTAGCCCGAATTAAAAAGTTTTGAACATGAAAGTTGCTCAGAATAATTCTACGGTTCCAACTACGCAGTCTATTAGTCTGTCGCATGCCTCTAGCATAGCAAACATGGAACTTTTCCACCATTTTCATTTATCTAGTAAAAGCCAGAGATCCGGGAAATATCGTCAGATATTCTTCTGACCCGTCTGCGACGTGTAATACTACGTTAGACTACCCCTAGCACTATGTAATGCCATGTCATGTATCGTCTTGGGGATATAACCCCATGGTGAGACCCGCCCAGGAGGCTCCCGGTCACACCTGGCGGATCATAGGCCGACTCAAGGATGGGTTTTGAAGATTCAAGCCCAAGATGTTTGGCGGCTTACCATGATGGGCCAAGACAAAGGCCAGGCAAAGAAGTCATGAAGACCCGAGCGGATAAACCGCCCGGAGGCGGCTTGCTCAAGAAGGCAAGACAACGTAGATATAGGCTCAAACACGTCGCGAGAGTCGAAATACGACTTGTGTAACCCGTGGTCTTGACCTCATATATAAGGGCGAGACCCAGGGCGACTTAGACAAAAAACCAACTAGTCGAGAACTAGGTCAAGCGATCCCGCTCCCTTTTAATCGATACTCCAATATATACAACACAAGCAGGACGTAGGCCATTACATCTTCTTGAGTGGCCGAACCTGGGTAAACTCGTGTCATTCGTCCCAACCAACCCTTTTGAGTCCATCACCTTATAGATCCTCGAATCTAAGTCCTCGGACATCTGCCGTGACAAAACCTCCCTGGCTGAGTCGGCATGCATCAATGATGTTCAACGCCTGGCAGGACGGATCGCCCCGTTGAGCCGTTTTATAAGCCGCCTTGGTGAGAAAGTCATCCCTTTATATCAAATGATGAAAAAGATAGACAACTTTGTCTGGAGTACGGCGGTGGGTGAGGCCTTTGAGGCCCTCAAGAAGCAGCTCACTGAACCGCCGGTCTTAGCTGCTCCGGTTGAGAAAGAACCCTTGCTCTTGTACGTGGCGGCTAACAACAGGGCTATCAGCGCTGCAATCATGGTCGAGCACAAGGAGGCAGGGAAGGAATATCCGGTTCAGAGGCCGGTTTATTATATCAGTGAGGTCCTGACAGAGCCCAAGCAGCGATATCCACATTGGCATAAGTTAGTATATGGGGTGTTCATGGCGAACCGCAAGCTGAAGCACTATTTCTTAGGGCATCAAATCACCGTGGTCAGCTCTGCCCTGTTGGGAGACATAATTCAAAATAGAGAAGCCACTGACAGGATTGCTAAATGGGCATTGGAGCTTGGACCTCTCAATCTAAAATATGTACCTCGTACGGCTGTCAAGTCCCAAGCACTAGTGGATTTCATAACCGACTGGACAGAGTGTCAGGCGCCCGAAGAAAAACTGGATAACACCTAGTGGACAATACACTTTGATGGGTCCAGGCAGCTGGAAGGATTAGGGGCAGGAGTTGTCTTAACCTCCCCCAAGGGTGACAAGTTCTGCTATGTGCTACGACTGATGTTCCCTTGTACTAACAATGCAGCTGAATATGAAACCCTGCTTCATGGCCTCAGGGTGGCTAAGGAGATGAACTTAAGCCGGGTTAGGTGCTTCGGCGATTCAGATCTTGTGGCTCGGCAAGTTTCAGGCACTTGGGACTCCAAGGATCCGTGGATGGTGGCTTATCATTAGGCGGTGGATGTCATTGTTGGTCATTTCAAGGGCTATCAGGTGGATCATATTGATCGTCGCAGGAACTAGGCGGCTGACGACCTGTCAAGATTAGGCTCTCAACAAAAGTCGGTGCCGCCTAACGTCTTTTTGGATGTCTTACATCACCTGTCAATTAAGTTAATTTCAGAGGAAGACTTAGCTATTCCTGACCCGGAGGCACAGTTGGTGGTGCCTCTGCATGCTATTCCAGATTAGACTATGCCTTACTTGGCATACTTGACTCGTGGCAAGTTACCTAATGATGAAAATCTGTCCAGAGAGATCATCAGACGGTCTAAATCTATGACGATAGTCAATGGCGAGTTACATAAGTGTAGCGTCACCGACGTATTTCAATGTTGTGTCTTACCTGAGGAGGGCAAGGAAATCTTGAATGAAATGCATGCTGGTGATTGTGGACATCACGACGGCTCAAAATATTTGGTGGCCAAGGCTTTTAGGCATGGTTTCTTCTCACTGACGGCTCACAAGGATGCAGAGGATCTGGTCCGCTAGTGTGATGGTTGTCAAAAGTTCGGCGAGCGTGCTCATATTCCGGCTCAAGAGTTGCGCATGATTCTAATTACTTGGCCATTTGTAATCTGGGGGCTTGATATGGTCGGGCCTTTCAAGAGGTCCAAGGACAAGAAGACCCACCTCCTATTTGCGGTTGACAAGTTTACCAAGTGGGTAGAAGTTGAGCTGGTGAGCAAGTGTGATGCGGCTATGACGGTTCAGTTCATCAAAAAGCTAATATACCATTTTGGTTACCCTCACAGTATCATCACAGATAATGGTACGAATCTGTCCAAGGGGGCTATGCGAGTATTCTGTGACAGTGAACACATCCGACTTGATGTTTCTGCGATTGCTCATCCACAATCGAACGGTCAGGCGGAGCGCGCTAATCAGGAAATTTTGAGATGTATCAAGCCCTGTTTTATGGTTCCTTTGCAGCAAACGGCGGGTTGTTGGGTGGAAGAGTTGTCATCCGTCTTATGGAGCATCCGAACCACTCCCAATATATCAACGGGTTATACACCTTTCTTCATGGTTTACGGTGCAGAAGCCGTATTACCAAGTGACATCCATCATGACTCGCCATGAGTGGTGGCTTACGTTGAGGCGGACAATGAAACGGTGCGTCAAGACGCGTTGGATGCCCTGGAAGAGGAACATGATCTGCCGGCGGCTTGTTCGGCGATTTACCAGCAAGACCTACACCGCTACCATAGTCATCGAGTCAAGACCCGGACGTTTCAAGAAGGCGACTTGGTGCTGCGGCTGATTCAAGACCAGAGAGATGCGCACAAGTTATCCCCTCCATGGTAAGGACCCTTTGTAGTCAGCAAAAATCTCAACAACGGGTCATATTACCTCATTGAAATCTGAGACGACTCAAATACCTCAGAGCAGGAGACCCGACATAGCGCATATATGGCCTTACTATACCTAAGTTGTTGAGACTCAACATTGTACACTATAATTGTACATATCATATTTATATATGAATAAAAGTAGGCATCCCTGCAAGTCGGGGCCTTTGCCGTTTCGTATATCTCAATATGTGCAGAAAAGATTCAAACATGATCGTCCAGGGGGCTTCCCACCCACCGGGTGTAGCTTATCAAACCCTATCGGTCGGCTCTTAAGCCAAACAGTTGATTCCATCAACAAATGTCACTTGGGGGCTTCCCACCCACCGGGTGTATCTTACACACCCTCCTGATCGGCTCTTAAGCCAAACAGGGTTAAACCTGTTTGTAAGCTGATGCTACTCCACTAGGTGACCCGCCGAACTCTTACCACTTAATCTCACCTAGAGACCCTGAGCCGGCTCAAAGAAGTTGACGACCAATCTCCATAGAGATCCTGTACTAGTTAAGGTTAAAACGTTGGCTCTTGTCACGAGAGGTCCGTCTTATGAAAAGCAAGGATAAACTCTCCCATTTACTGGCGACTCTCCACTATGTGGCCTGTTCGTACTCTTAGAGAGTTAATCCTTAAGGACCCTGTAACGTTTAAGGTTAAAATGACAGATTTATGTCACGTAAGAGGCAGTTTATGGGCTATAAGGGTGCTCATGCCCTGTCGTGTCTCTCCTGGGATGTCACACTTCCTTTCAGTTAATCTCTCTTAGAGACCCTGAGCCGGTTCAAGGAAATTGACGACCAATCTCCACAGAGACCCTGTACTGTTAAGGAGTTTTAAGTGGCGAGTCAACCCAGTAGAACCGGCACATAAGATATTATGAAAAACAAGTTCGGAAAGATACAACATCTTTGGGTTACGCTATTCTAGGACGCCCTCCTAACAATGTGAAAGTAGATCTATTCTTGCAGTTTAGTTAAACCGCCAAGAGTCGGCAAAACATCCAATATGAAAGTGCAAGAAAGATGTCATATGTTAAGCCGGACACTTTAATATGTGCACGATGGCACAGTTCATGCAAAGGCAAAGGTTACTACCAGCCTATTACAGACGCTCTTTGTAGAGCTCAAAAATGATTCAAAGTTTTTTACACCGCTCATGGCGGGTCACGGAGCCGACTTATCCACGGAATTACCAAGTCCATTAGTTGGCTGGCGTGTCACCCTGATCTGGTTCTTGGGCCTCCATGATCTGAAGATTGTCCATGTCCCAGTTGCAATGGGTTAAAGCTGCAAAGTTTCCCTCTTCAAAGAGGGGGGACGGGTCAAGATCAGAAGCAAAGAGGAGCTCACTGCGGGCAGGTGTCAAGTCCTTGGATTGAAAGAGGGGGCCGCGGACTCTCTTCTAATCGGCATCATAAGACGCCTGATATGTTGACAAGTTCACCTCGTCTGCTAACACGGAGGCAGATCTCTGGAAGCCTTCATGCACCGAGCGTAGTCAGCCTCCGTGAATTCTCAGCCATCATCCTTCTTGGATGGAAACCCGTCCATCATATCTTCAGGAGTCAACTCTGGAGCGAAAGCTAACGCCCGGCTTATGGTTGCGATGGCTCCCTGTCGTGCGGCTGATTTCTTAAGCTCTTGGATTTGCTTCGGAAGGGTGGACAGAAGTTCTATGACCCCCTTCATAGTGGAGGGGATGTTATCCTTATAGAGTACTGCCTTAATCGTGCCGACATCTCCGCAATACAGCTACTCCATCAAAGTGTAGATAGCTTTCAGAGGCAGCAAGCTGTAAGAAGCAAGTTGGCGGCTCCTTGGACCTTCATAAGACGGATGTTTGCTCATAAGTCGCCAGTACAAGAATTCATGCGAAAATTTGGGCTAAGTATTTTAAATATTTACCAAATATGGAGGCTAACATCTTCCTGATATGGCGCTTCAAGGATTGCAGTTCATCTGATACGATCATGAGCCGCTGGTCAGCATCGTCTGCCCGTTGAGCTAGGGCGGCTTGTTCCATTTCAGCAGACTCTTTGAACGCAGCAAAGTCAGCTTTAAACTTTGTCAGTTCTTCAGCAATGAGCTGGCACTTCTCATCGGCCTCACTTTGGGCGGCTTGTTGAGTCGCTAGATTGCTTCTCAAGCTGGTCAGTTCAGAGTTGGCCTCAGTTAAAGCTTCATATGACATATTGAAAGCAAAATGAGGGTTAAGTCGCCATGAGGATATATTATAAGATGATGAAGATGAAGACAATGTCATGCAAGTCTCAAGTAGATTGCAAGCAATATGTTTGACACTTGGGGGCTACATATGGATCTTCAGACTATCCACATTAAAGTTCCGACTCAACTATATCAAAGTTTGAGCCGGCCCTTGGGGGCTACATATGGTTCTTCAGATTATCTACATTTGAAGCTCCGACTCAATTTCATCAAAATTGAGCCGACCCTCGGGGGCTACATATGATCCTTCAGATTATCTACATTTGAAGCTACAACTCAACTCCATAAAAATTGAGCCAGCCCTTGGGGGCTAAGGATGCCTCTTTGAGCTACCAATTCTAAGTTAACTGTTGAGGCTTACAGGCTAGCTATTTCTATT
Organism: Hordeum marinum; assembly: GCA_022496015.1. NCBI lineage: Eukaryota > Viridiplantae > Streptophyta > Magnoliopsida > Poales > Poaceae > Hordeum > Hordeum marinum. The sequence continues at coordinate 2,451,707 of CM039672.1, read as the reverse complement.
TCTAAACAAGACTTGAAGACCCGACTTACCATTAGCTAAATACTAAGCCGCCCCTTGGGGGCTAAGTAAGGGTAGAAGGTAACAGAATAGGAGTACCTCATATTTCGTCTTCATTAAGTTAACGAATTTGAGTTCCATGTCCCGGCTGATGGAGAGGCGATTTAAATAGCCGGCGTGCAGCTTATCAGCTGTTAGTTTCTCCAGCACGGAGAATTCAAAGTCCATCTTCTGTGAAGCTTCGGTCTTCTCAATATGTTTTGTCAAAACACGATCCGGAGGAGTCTGGAAGCTGGTGCCAGTAAAAAAGACGTCTAGAGTAGTTGACTCATCAGCAGCCCTTGAAGGGCTTGGTGGTTTGGCATTGGTCTTCTGAGGACTCTCAGGAATGGTCTCATGAGCCGTCAGCTCAGTAGAAGGACGAGCTTCTTCAGGCGCCTCTTTAGAAGCCGAAGAGGGATCAGCATGCGACACATGCTTCGGTTCTTGAGCCTTAGGACCAGGAGTAGACTTGCTGGTTTTCCTTCGTTTGGCTTGAGCCCTCAGGAACACAGAAGGATATAATCCAAAGTTTACAGCCAATGAAGACTCGGACGTAAAGCCTTAAAAGAACGTACGACGGGTTAATCTTCGGAGGCGGTAGAGCATTCGCCATAGAGTCGCCAGATGAAGGGGGTGATTCTTGAAAAGCGGTTCAAGCAATATAAGGCAGATTCGAATTACAAGAGGAAAGATTGATAAAATAAGGTCAAGATTGAGTAGACACCTCAGTCGGACGCTTCTTCTGAGCAGGAGAGTGAGATAGCCCAGCCATGAGATCAGTAGAGCCGGCGCTCCGGGTCTAGTGCCGGGAGATTTGTTGTTGCTTTTTCAAAAGAAAGCGGGGATCTAAGTAAGCAAGAGGATGTGAAAGTGGGACTTTTCGGACGACTCGGCGTATTTTCTGAGGTACAAGATATTCCGAGTCGGATGAAACATAAGTTACCTCAGGAACATTGGCGTGGCTTGTCTCTGTCTTGTCCTGTGAATAATTATTGTTAATAAGGTGTATAAAGAGGTAACCAAGAGAATCAAGTTCTACCTCTGAGTCGTCAGATTCCGAGTGTTCTTCGGGCTGTTCTTGGGGAATAGTTTTCTTGTTCCGACCGTCAGTCTTCTTTATTGACTTCTTCGGAGGAGGAACATACTTCTTTTTCCAGAAGCCGGACTTGGCCTGAAAGTATAAGTAGGCAAAGGTTAAAAGATTGCTAAGTATAGCTAATATACAGATAAAGGACACCAAGAGTCGCCCTTATGTCTGGGGTCGGGTTTGCGGCACAGAAAGGTGCTAAGCCAATGGCACCGCAAGCTTCTAAAGACTCATGGACAAGGATCTAGATGGCAGACATGATGTTATCCTCTGATAACGTTGCTGAGTTATAGCAGATGGGGTCGTTAGATTGGCCCGTATATTCATATATGAGGCGGCTTCGCCGGCTCAGGGGCATGACCCTCCAAGCAATCCAGCAGCGGGTTAAATGTAGGCCCGTCAGTCCATTGGCCATAAGAACTTTAATCTTTGCATGAGCCGGAGCGTACTTCGCCCGCTCAGAGGCTGACAGCCAGCCAGGGAGCTCAGATGTTGTTTTGAGCCGGGATGGACGATAACCTGGAAAGGGATGCTCTCCTTCAGGGGTGTGTGTTTGTAGTAAAACCAAGTCTTATTCCAATCTTTAGGATGGCTTGGCAACTGAACAGCTGGGAAGGTTATGTCCTCTCGCCTCTGAATGGAAATCCTTCCAAGCTCTAAGCTTGGACCAGACTTCACCTTCGTCTAGCGGTGCGCATAAAAGAACTCATAGAATAGACCAACAGACGGTTCTTCTTGCAAGTAGACTTCACTCAGTATTTGGAAGTTGCACATGTTGGAGATGGAATTAGGAGCCAGGTCTTGAGGGTGCAGTTTCAAGATGTGAAGGACGTCCCGGAAGAATTTTGAGCCGGGTGGGCTAAACCCGCGCACGAGATGATCCGTAAACACAACTACCTCACCCTCCTGAGGACGGGGCTTTAGCTCATTGCATGGAACCCTCCAATGGATGACATATTTGGTTGGAAGGGTCCCCACATCTACAAAAATTGTCAGGTACTCTTCTGTATCAGTAGAGCCGACCCAATTGGACGAATTGGATGCACGAGACATGGCGGCGACTCAAAACTGAGAAATGTAACAATGTGTGGCGAGTCAAGAGATGCCAGACAACTATGGGTGGCTAAAAAGTCTAAAGTTCTATAAAGTTAAGTCGCCAAGAGCTTTTTGGTGAGAGCCGGAATTTTGCTGGAGAGTCAAATTTTCAAGAAAGGAGGTAAAATTTTACTAAGTGTGCGAAACAAGTTTCACAAACTACCTATGGAGTTATGGATATACAAAACAGAGGAAAATGGTTTTATTTTAAACCTAGCGATGAACCGTCGAACTAGTGAAATTTGAAGACGGTGAACAGAGCAATTACAGATCTGCGCGACGCTCTTGTCAACTTCCTACGGTCTACCGCAGTGGAGAGAAAGACATTATCGTGTGTAATGAACTATGCATTAGCTTACATTGCGGGGAAGCTCGTGTTCTACGCGGCGGAGAAGTACATGGAAACACTATCAAGAACTACGGATCTAAGGGAGGAGAAGAACTCACCGGAGTTGCCGCAACAGATGCGGGCAGAGCTTTGGTATGAACAGGTTGATACAGTGGCCAAGAGCGACGACGGCGTGGAGGCGTCACCGGAGCGAAGTGCGGTGAAGCGGCAGCGTCGGGAAGTAGAAGAAGAAGTGTGAAGCGAAGAAGGAAATGAAAACCGCTCGTCACAGTCCTATTTAATAGGCAAAGGTGGAAACGGGCGCGAGAATCCAGGTGACAGAGATTGATTAACCGAGGCGGACGCCTCGATTCTCGAGCCATCGGTTTAATAAGGGAAAGATCTGTTGCGGTCATCAGAGAATCTTTTTAGCATATCTGATATGTCGTCATGACGGGTCATTTTGTTTTACTTTCAGGTGACCTAAGAAAGACTCGCCGCCAAATAAGGAGGTTGAAATGAGCAAGCTTAAATCAACCTGGGGCCTAATGTTGGGGATATAACCCCATGGTGAGACCCATTCAGGAGGCTCTGGGTCACACCTGGTGGCTCATAGGCCAGCTCAAGGATGGGCTTTGAAGATTCAAGCCCAAGATATTTGGTGGCTTATCAAGATGGGCCAAGACAAAGCCCAGGCAAAGAAGTCATGAAGACCTGGGCAGATAAACCACCCGGAGGCGGCTTGCTCAAGAAGGCAATACAACGTAGAGATAGGCTCAAACACGTTTTGAAAGTCGGAATACGACTTGTGTAACTCGTGCTCTTGACCTCATATATAAGGGCGACATCCGGGGCAACTTAGACAAGAAACCAACTAGTCGAGAATTAGGTCAAGCGATTCCGCTCCCTTGTAATCGATACTCCAATATATAAAACACAAGTAGGACGTAGGCCATTACCTCTTCTTGAGGGGCCGAACCTGGGTAAACTCATGTCGTTCGTCCCAACCAACCCCTTTGAGTCCATCACCTTAGAGATGGCCTCGAATCTAAGTACTCGAACATCTGCCGTGACAAAACCACGACACATCGTGTTGCATCTGTTTTCTTGTATTTATTGTTTCTTCCCCCACTTCTCTCCGGTAGCCTCCGAGATTGACGTTGCTGCCGAGTATGACTACGCCCCTGACAACTTGCCTTTTGCAGCAGAGAAACAAGGCAAGCAAAAACCCCTTGAGCATTCCGATATCACCTATTCTTTCCCCCTCATGCTTGCATTAGATTTTGCTACTATATTTAGACAAGTACCTATTATGATGCATAGCCTGTTTATGAATACTGCTTTCATACCTGCTTTCATATTATGTTGAAGCATAGGTATGGATAGTATCACCCTGTGACTCCTATTTTACTATTGTCGTTGCCCCTGCTTTCATCACCGTCCTTATCGAGGACTTGAAGACAAAAGACTCAGTCATCATGACTGAGAGGCCATTACCAACACATCACCTCGCACACCCCGAGTGTGAATTCACTTGGGGTACTGACTCACATCCAGTTTGACTTGTTACTGAGATATATGAGAAAGACGGGTCGGCCCCAAGGGTACCCGTGAGTGTGAGATGTGGTGGGGTGCGCCGGTATGGCACCCAAAGGGTTATAGATGCGACGTGGCCGGACCTACTTTGTCCTTACCACAAGTTCTCGAGATGGGGCGACCGGGTAGTGGGACCGACCGTCACGGCAATAGTACAGAGTCACTAACGGGTTTGGATATGTGATCTGAGAAGGCCTGTCGCCTCTTTCGCACTAACCACCACGCGGGAATAAGTGTGGGCACTCTACGGCGTACATTCTCTCGAAAGCTCTTCAGATGTCACATATAGCGACTCGCGCCTGGGTGGTCTGGAACGCAAGGACCTTGACGGAAGGCATGCTAGGACTGACACCGGTCGAGGACGTAATGTGTAGGATGGCGAGGGTGATGGCCCAATACCCCAAGATATTAGGTTGTAGACCGGCATGCTGGCCTCTCTGTTGAGCCTAGGTAGGACTACGTCATCTCGATGGATGAGGCCGGGTATGACCCGAAAATTGTATCCGGCCAGAGTTTATCGAGCATGTTGGGTAAGTTTGTGCACCCCTGCAGGGAAGTCAATCTAATCAATTAGCCATGTCCGCGGTTATGGACGCTCAGAGTTGTATCCTAATCTATGATAACTAGAACCAGATACTTATGTTGATTACTTGAATTATTGCCTCCGGGATCGCTTTCTCGCAAGGGGTCAAGGAAGGATCTCTGGGCCTTGTTGTATTTTAACCTGTTAATTAAAATATGCTGCTCAACTCTCTTCTCATGCTGCAAGACATTGAAGATGCTAGTCTTCGATAGGACTAGGCCTTCTCCCCTATTCTGGCATTTCTGCAGTTTAGTCCAAAGATATAACCCCATTCCTTTGATACTGGTGCATATCTAGCATAGTTCTAATGTATGTCTTGCGAGTACTTTGGATGAGTACTCACCATTGCTTTGCTCCCCCCTTTCCCCTTGATATGATGCCGCGATCAGATGCTGGAGTCCAAGAGACCCAGGAGGCAGTTCACCCCGTTGACGACTACTACTACCCCAACCGAGGCCACTACTACTAGGATGGAGCCTACTACGACATAGACTTCTTAGATGTCCAGGAGTAGTTAGGAGGTTCCCAGGCAGGAGGCCTCGCCTCTTTCGATCCACTGCTTATGTTTGTGCTAGCCTTCTTAAGGCAAAACTTGTGTACCTTTATGTCTGTACTCAGATATTATTTGCTTCCGTTGACTCATGCTTGTCGAGCTTTGTATTCGAGCCCTCGAGGCCCCTGGCTTGTAATATGAAGCTATATGACTTTGATTTGTGTTTAGTGTTGTGTTGTGATATCTTCTCGTGAGTCCCCAATGTTGGTCGTATGCACTTGGTTGCATGATTAGCATATGATCGAGATGGGGGCGTCACAATTTGGTATCAGAGCCGACTGCCGGTAGGTAGCCCCCTTTCCACATCCTTGGCCGAAGTTGAGTCTAGTCTTTAAACAACTTTTACTAACATTGATGCTATGGCTTATGGGCCCACATCTCAATCGGGTGGTATTAGGATCTTTTATTCCTCATCCTTACTCTGGGTTCTGGCCTCTCTTCTCTTTTGGGTTAAAGATTTCCTATCTCTAACATTAGGTTCTCGTGATCACATCTGCCGGAGATTTGTTTCGTCGACAATTGCCTTCTTTGAAGTTATGATGCACACACTGTCTTTTGACATCTTGAATCTCCTTGTTACAGATGCGTCCCACTAGATAGATCATTTGTCTAACCTTCGCGCACGACACGACTGGGTTCCCAACCATTCTAATCGGCCTTCTAAAGAAGCTGGGATATCGTTGGTACCCCAAGTACACTATTTACATGGACTACCACGAGTTCAACCAGGAACAGTATGAGGCTGAGATGGTTATCTAGGATTGACAGGACCTCTACATCACTGAGCCGCACCCTTTTCATGGCATTGGAGTGACTATTGATATGACAGTACATGATGCTACCTATGCTACTATTGTTCGTCTCCGTGCAGCAAACTCCTGTTTGTAGGAGACGGCTTACACATACATCTCGTATGTTCCTGGTGGAGTTGATACTGCCGCCGATGCTGAGGTCTTGACCCCTTTTGCGCCGCAGTGCAATGACAAGTCCTACACTGCTATCTGCACCCCCTATGTGAGTCATCATTACGACCCGCAGGTTCTGGTTTAGTACACTAAGGCTCTGGATCGCACTGTCAGGGCTCTTAATGTCGAGTTGTATGCCACTTGAGCTCGTCTGTATCAGGCTATGCAGCATTTTTGCCAGCAGTCCGGGGGAGGATACATCCGGAGCACATCCTTTACCCGCCCTGCACAGAGTTTCCTCCGGGTCTTGAATGGCCTGAGGTTGGAGGTCGTACTCCAGAACGTGGACCTGTGCTGCCACTTGATATGCAGTTTCTGCATCCGAGTGTACACAGGATGCAAGACCCTGCCATCGGGTTTCACACTCAGAATCATCTACAGTTCCCTGGCTACTTGTTGTCCCCAACGTTAAATCATCGTTGTATCCCTCTACCGCGTGCCTGTGTGCCACCTACTTTGTCTAGGGTATTTTCATGCGGGACCTATCGTCTATTTTGTAACAGACTTATGGTTTGTAACAGACATATGTGTGGATCACTAAGTCGTGTTTGGCTACTATGATGTATTTTATTACACTTCCTTCGTTATGCATGATTAATTCATAAATGAATCCTTGCCTTGCTATTGCTAAAATACTGAACTACCACTGTTATAAATTAGCAGGATGGTTAGACCAGCAGGAAGAGGCCGTGGTGGTGATGCATCACCACCACCTGATTACATGAATGGAATGATTCAACAGATGGAAGTTCAATGTCAATTCATGCAAGGACTGGTGGACCAACTTCAGAGGCCGCCCCCAATGTACCAGCAGCCAGCTGCAATGTCGCTGCAGGACTTTGTGCGTCTCAACCCACCAATCTTCCACAACTCAGCTCAAGCATTGGATGCTGACGACTGGCTTCGCGACATTAGTCACATACTGGAATCTGCTATGGTCCCCGAAGCCAACTTTGTCAACTATGTGGCCTACTTTTTGAGAGGTTCCGCTGCTCAATTGTGGACCAGCCGCAAGCATGCTCTGTCGGTAGGCGCCATCCTTTCCTGGCCTGAGTTCCAAGCTGCTTTCCGTGCTCACCACATTCCTCAAGGAATGCTTGACCGGAAGAAGCAAGAGTTCCACAACCTTACCCAAGGCAGCAAGACTGTGGACACTTATCAGCGTGAATTTCTGAACTTCTCCCGTTATGCTGAAGAGGACATGCCAACTGATGCTCGTAGACAGGAGAAATTCTGTGAAGGACTTCACCCAGATGTTCACCTTGCTCTCCTAGCTCACGACTTCCCTAATTTCGCCACCTTGGTGAATAAGGCTATCCAGATTGAAACAGGTCTATAGAGGTATAAGGATCACACTAAGCGCAAGGCTGACATGAGTTCATCTTCGGGATCACGTCCTCACAAGCAAAGGATCTGGATCCCCAACAGTTACCGTCCACCTGCTTATGCATCGAGGCCATCTTATGTGGCGCCTTATCTGCCCCCTCCGCCGCCAAGGCAGCCAAGGGCAATACCGCCAAGAGCACTTTGGCCTCCACCCTCTCGTCCTCAGGATGGACTATGCTTCAAGTGTGGCTGTCCAGGTCACTGTGCTACAGACTGCAGGTAGGGTCAGAAACAACTTGCATTGCGAAATTATCAGCCCCGCAACAGCAATAACTGAGTTCCCTATACTCATGCTCCAGCCAACCATACTGATATGGCTGAAACTGAAGGCCAGCCTTCTACTGTGATAGGTACACTTCTTGTTAACTCAATACCCGCATCTGTTTTATTTGATTCTGGATCATCGCATTCATTCATGTCAGAAGAATTTGCGTCTAAGCATAGCCTTAAGGGCAAGAATATTGACGTTCAAGTAATGGTTTCCACTCCCGCGGGTAATTGACAGACCTCTATGATATGTCCCAACGTCACTGTTGAGATCAAAGGACTAGAGTTCCTCCTCTCGCCCATTTTGTTGGCATCTTCCCATATTGGCTTACTCTTGGGAATAGAATGGATTATAGCACATAGTGCTTCAATCGTTTGTGCCACTAAGACCGTGCATCTTATGCACCCTCCAACGACTTAGTGGTTCATACCACTCGTCTCGTTCATAATGTCGAGACCCAGACACATTTCATGAACGCATTGAATGCTTCACCTCCTAAGGGGATTGAAAGCATCCCGATGGTTCGAGACTTTCAAGATGTTTTTTCAGAAGAGCTTCTAGGCATTCCCCCTGCTAGAGCATTAGAGTTCATCATCGACTTGAAACCAGGCACCACCCCTATTGCTAAGTGGCCTTATAAAATGCCTCCTCATGAACTTCTCGAGCTTAAGGAAGAAATTGACAAATCGCTTCGCAAGAGTTTTATTCATCCTAGTTCCTCAGCATGGGGAGCACCTTCTCTCTTTGTTAAGAAGAAAGATGGTACTAATCGGCTAGTTAAAGATTATCGGCCCATCAACCAAGCAACAATTCAGAATAAATATCCGCTTCCTGGATCAATGACCTGTATGATCAGCTTGCTGGATCGTCAGTGTTCTCTAAACTCGACTTGAGGTTGGGTTATCATCAAATCCGTGTTCGTGAAGAAGATATTCCAAAGACATCATTTGTTACTCGCTATGGTTCATACGAGTACACCGTCATGTCTTTTGGCTTAACTAATGCCCGAGCAACCTTTTCTCGGTTGATGAATTATATCTTCATGATTATCTCTACAAGTTTATCGTGGTATATCTGGATGACATTCTGATATATTCCAAGAGTGTAGAAGAACATGTCGAACATCTTCGTCTTGTGCTCGAAAGGCTTCGAGAACATCAACTATATGCAAAGTTCTCTAAGTGTGAGTTCTGGCTAATGAAGTGACTTACCTTGGTCATGTAATCTCCAAGGATGGTATTGCCGTCAACCCTGAATGAGTTTAGGCTATTCTTAACTGGACTCCCCGCAAGAATGTTAAGCAAGTCAGAAGTTTTATCGGACTTGCCAGCTATTGCCGTCGCTTTGTCGAGAATTTCTCCAAGATTGCAAAGCCCCTGACCAATATGCTTCACAAAGGTGTTAAGTTTGAATGGACAAATAAATGTCAGGAAAGTTTTTAGACTCTCAAGGACAAGCTTACATCAGCTCCAGTGCTTGCTCCTCTAGATTCTCGCAAAGACTTTGTCATTTATTGCGATGCTTCTCGTCAAGGATTAGGATGTGTCCGGATGCAAGAGCGCAAAGTAATTGCTTATGCCTCAAGTGTCACGCCCAAGATGCGCGCCTATCCGTTTTCAGGCACGAGGGCCCCGCAAAGGATAGAGGCGCATCTTGCCATTAGCAAGAATAGTACCATCGCAACATACAATACAGAACGAGATGAGTATACAAGATTGGCTTACACTCGCCACATGCTAACTTACAATTCCACACAGTTTATAACATCATATTGAAGACAGGGTCCGACTACGGACGAAAACAAACAAAGAAAGAAACAGTTGCAAATGATACTATCAAGCTAGCCCAAGGATCACGACCAAGTCCTCTACTCGTCCGGGTATGTCATGCACATTCTTCCACGCTCCTCGTCATATTCCCACTGCAGCTGGGTAAGGTCATCCTGCTCACACATATCTGTACCTGCACCTGGAGTGTTGTAGTAAACTGTGAGCCACAGGGGACTCAGCAAATCAAGCCACTGGGTTCTGAAACTATGCCAGCTTATGGGTAGGAATTGGTTAAGTGTTTAGTTTGCAGCAGCACTAAGCATTTAAGGTGTCTATCTTACGAACATGTAAATAAAGTATGAGTGGCCTACGATGAGCGATCGTAACTAACATGATCTCTAAGAGACCCTGAACACCTACTTACGTCAAACATAACCCCACCGTGTTCTCTCCCAGTTCATGTTCACGAGCAGACACGATCACGGTTAATCACACAGTTGGTTCATTTTATTAGAGTTTACTTCAAGTTAACTATAACCGGGTGTTAAACAACAATCCAAGTTGCCACATAACCGCGGGCACGGCTTTCCGAAATATTAAACCCTACACGGGTGCTCCAACTAATCCATTACCAAATTAACCACACTCCGCGGGAATAGCCTCGATCACGGATCTCGCGATCATCATCGGTAATTCCAAAGGAATTCCAACACCTCGAGTAAACCCGAAGAAAGTCAGAGTCCACACACAAGATAATCGATAAAGGTAAAACAAATCCAGCAAGACTACCCGACGTGTTGACGAACCCGATAAGAGCAGCGTATCTTAGTCTCAGGACACGACGCATAAGCTAGTGTACGGAGGCCGGATAGAAATCTCCCAAGTTGCCATGGGTTGGCCCCGCACAGTGCTCTAGTTTGGACCAACACTCATGAGGAGCACTGGCCCGAGGGTTGATTAATTATCCACGGGGTTGCAAAGCCCTATGCAAGTTTTATTAAGTTATTAGCAAATGTAGTACCAATGTTGGGTCTTGCCAGACAAGTTTTAATCTCAACCGAATAAACAAGGGGGTCCCCATAACAACCCCGAGCATGTTAGGAGCACAAAGTGTGGATAACATAACACGGGTAACAAGAAACTATGGCGGTAACAGCGGAACAAAACACTTAGCAAAAGGCTAAGCCTTTCACCAATACCAAGATATATATGTGCATTAAATTAAATAACAGTTAACATGATGATATCCAAATCCATGTTATCACATGGAACAACCTGCACCTACAACTAAGAACGCTATAAGAAGGGCTGAGCAGCGGTAACTTAGACAAACAAGGTTTGCTGGGAAGTGGAGGTTAAAGGCTTTCATGGCAATTAGGAGGCTGATATCAAGTGGTAGGCAACGCAATTGTAACCATAAGAGCGGAAAAACTAGCAAGCAAGAGTAGTAACAGAATCCGGGCATGATCATCTTGCCTGTTGGATCTTCCGTGAAACAAGTAGTTGGGTCCTCGCAGTGGTACTCTCCTGGATCCTCGTACTCAGATTCAATGCACAATCAAGATGATGCGTGATCATTTTTGTGGAGAACTTAACAAGGCAATCCAATTCTAGTCAAGTTTCACGTGCAAAGTTGGTATATTAGTGAATCTGGACAGAACCTCATGTTAAGTTATTTAGACATGCATGAACATGGAAAATATGGATGCATCATGCAAAATCTATGGAAATGCATATAAAGATCATAAGAAACGGAGTTACGGTTCTCGAGTTACTCTCACGACAAGGTACGGAGGCAAATCACAAGATCAACCAAAATCTGGGCTCATTCTTGGCATTCCAAGGCATCCACTGGATAGGTGAGGAAAAACCAATCATAATATGCTCAAGAATCAATTCATTCCATGGAGTATAGCTCCCACAACACTGAAAACAATAAAACACCAAATCTGCCACAAACAGCAACATAGCAACTTCTACAGCTCACCACTTGAGCTACAGGAATCCTACAGCTACAAACAATACATGGACATAATCTACTCAACATACACTCCAATTTATCCAACTACACCAACAGCAAAAGAGGCACACATCACTATGCATGTAGCTAGCAAGTTGGCATGATGAATCAGAATTTTAGGGACTTAGTGAAATTCTAGTTTTTCTGGAATGTGGGTTTATAAAGTAGCAAGTTGACAGCAATGATTAAATATGCTAGAGAGCTCCAAATGGCATGAAACTTAACAGGATGGTAGATGGCAAATTCTAACCAGAATGCTAGATACACCCCACTCTACATGGCAAAACAATAACATCAGAAATTCCAGACTTAGCCATTTTTAAGCAGGTTGTACAAAAACAGAAAGTAGCTTACTAAACATCATGGTAGCCACTAATCGGTTAACTTAGCACTAATAATAAAAATACATGTCTGTTCACAGCAACATTGACTAGCAATCTCATGTTGTCAAGAACTCCAAATCATCCATAGATTAAATCATAAGAAAAAGACAAAAGGGCATCACAGCATAAAAATGTAGTATTTTCAAGTTTCTCCAAAGTCAAATCTGACTTCAAAGATGCATTCCTGGGTTTATTCTACCCCAAATTCATTACTCATACCACTATAGTTGCTTGGAGCAAGAGGGAGATAAGGGGGGTCGAAATTAACACCAAAATGGCATGGGGGACTTATGTCACTTGCACACACTTATGTAAGAGGCCAAAAATGGCATGCCCTCTATTGGACACTTGCTGGAAAAGGTAAAGAGGCATGAGTAAGGTAATTAGGCATAGCATAGCATCAAGAACAAGAAAAGAAAACAAGCTAGGAGAGATATACATGCACATATACACATGAGAGCTCTCTCATACACATAGATCTACACATGCACAAGGTCTAACATCTACTCACTTACTCATCTACACTAATAATGGCAGCTACATGCAAGAAGAACAACCCCACATACCTACACATGCATATCTACTCATGCCATCTACTCACATATGTATGTGCTCATGCACATACACACATAGGAGTGCAACTATGCACACACACACACTCTTGCACATCACCTACACATGTATATGTGTGTGAGACACACACACAACTCACATGGCACCACACCATGCATACACACAACCACACACACACTCACACACACAAATACACATATGTGTGTATGTAACACATACCTACACACACATATACTAAGCAACAGAAAAGAAAAGAAAACAAGGCCCTATACACACATACATACATACATACATGAATATAGAAGAAGAAAAAGAAAACAAAAGAAAAACAAAACAAAAGAAAACAACAAGAAAAAAGGGGGGAGAAGGGGATCGAACCCACCACCTCCCGACATCAAACCCACGAGCGCTACCACCCTGCTATCGAAACGGTACTTAACTAGTATAGGGCTTCTGCTCTCTTATACACACACATGCGGCTGAACCCTGACAAAACTGAAACTGCAGCATCGGCGGCGACAGAGGAGCGGCGGCGACGAAATCCGGCAACTACAGGACGCAACCGACGATGCCAACGGCTCCTACGCACTAGGGGATGACCGGGGTTCCATTCCCCTGCTCACCTCGTGGTGAGGAGGAAGGAGGCGAGCGGCTGGTGCTCTTTTCACCACCAGCGACGACAGCTGCGGCGGCAACCAGCTATGGCTACGCGCGGGGAAAAGGCCTACGGGACCGGCGGCTCACCTTGGGGGGGCAAGCGACGACGAGCTGGTCATGATGGAGGGTCGGGGACGAGGTGACGACGAAGGGGAAGGAGAGGACGACGGCGGCGCAGACGAAGCCGAAGAAGATGGCGACGTGGTCAACGATTCCGGACTCTCCAGGACGTCATGACCGGCGTTGGGCTCGACGGAGTGGACGAAACGATCACCGATGATTTCCCTGACACTCACTGAACCTACTTTGATGCTCGTAAGAAGAGGGGATGGAGAGAGATGGAGGAGGAGAGGAGAGTTGCGGCAGCGCGAGGGAGCAGAAGGTGGAGCCCTAGGGAGACACGGATGCCGAGGGCTTAAATAGCCACAGCACAGACGGCCACGACGACGAAAAATGCGACGACGACGACGGGCCGTTATTGTGCGGCTGCGCTGGGCCGCGGCCCACCTGCTCCCTCTCTCACTCGCTTGGGAAAACAGAGAGAAGAAAATGTTTTTTACCCTTTTAAATAAAACAGAGACCAAGAACTAATTGCCCAAAGAAAATAAAAGGTTTTTAGAGAAAAATAAAAATAGTTTTGTGAAGGAAATGATGTGCTCATATTAAATAAAATATAAGGTTGATTTATTGTGAAAAAATTAAACACTTTAATTAAATCAGCCCCTATTTAAATAGTTTCAAAAACTCAAATACTTTCAAATAACAAATGTATCACCCTCAATATTCCTAAGAACATTAGGGCCACTTTTGAGCATTTTTAAAAGGTTTTCGAAGCAATTAAAAATCTTTCAACAAAATCATGTTGGAAGAAAAGGCAAAGATGGATTGTTTTGAGAAGGAAGAAAAAGAGAGGGAGAAGAGGAAGAAGTAGCACACATGGACACCACCACTCTCAAGTCCAAAACCACACTAGGCACATACACATATGAATCCCATAGAAGACACCAACACAAGCAAGCAACATGAAGGCATGATGATGAAATGATGGATGACATGATGCATGAATGCAAAAACACATAGATGACAAGGTGCATATCATCTCATAGCTCATGACACAAGGATCATACATGGGGTTACATGCCAAATAAGGTAGGGACAACATTTGGGCTGTCACAACTCTCTCACACTACAAGAGGATCTCGACCCGAGATCTAGGAACGAAAGAAATCAGGAAATTCGGAACGGAGAATGTCCTCGCGTTCCCAAGTAGCTTCTTTGTTGGAATGATGAGACCACTTCACCTTGAGGAATTTGATAGAATTGTTGTGAGTCTTACGCTCAGTTTCTTCGAGAATGACAACTGGGTGCTCACGATAAGAGAGGTCTTCTTGGAGATCAATGTCTTGTAGGTCATTGGTTCACTCAGGAGTCTTGAAGTACTTCCGGAGCTGAGAAACATGGAAAACATCGTGGACATTTGTGAAATTCGGAGGAAGCTCAAGTTGATATGCTAGACCACCTCTCTTGCCAACAACTTTGAAAGGACCGACGAAACAAGGAGCTAGCTTCCCTTTGATTCCAACCCGCTGAGTGCCTCTCATGGGAGAATCTTTGAGATAGACAAGATCATCCACTTGGAAAGAAACATCCCGATGTTTGTTATCGTAATAACTCTTCTGTCGGGACTGAGCTTCTTTGAGGTTCTCACAAATGACATGGCACATCTCTTCTGCTTTAGTGACCATGTCATTGCGCAATATCTGACGCTCACTAGTTTCAGACCAGTTAAGCGGGGTACGACACTTCCTGCCATAGAGAATCTCGAAAGGGGCCTTACCTGAGCTCGCTTGAAAGCTGTTGTTGTATGAGAATTCAGCATATGGAAGGCAGTCTTCCCATTTCATGCCAAACGAAATCACACAAGCTCTGAGCATATCTTAAAGGATCTGATTGACTCTCTCCACTTGACCACTAGTCTACAGATGGAACGCCGTGCTGAAACGGATCTTAGTACCCATAGCGGTCTGGAAGGACTCCCAAAACTTGAAAGTAAAGAGACTTCCACGGTCAGATGAGGTGAGCTGAGGAATACCATGCAAAGACACTATCCTTGACGTATAAAACTCTGCAAGCTGAGCTCCCGAGATAGATTCCTTGACTGGCAGGAAATGAGCAACTTTTGACAGCTTGTCGATGACCACAAAGATGTCATCGTTGCCTCTCTTGGACTTCGGAATCACTTTCTTCACCATAGCATCAAGGAGCTTCGCTTGGTGAACCTGATCTTCCAGAGTCGGAGAAACTTGAAGGTTGGCAAGGAATCCATGTGGAATCATCTGGAGGTTGAGCTTGCGGAAAGCTTGGCAAAGCTCCGGTTGAAGAGGCTTGAGAATGAGACTATTGCAGTACGCCTTGCGGCTGAGCGCGTCTACAATGACATTTGCTTTACCCGGAGTATACTCCATACTTGGATTGAAGTATTCAAGCATTTCCACCCAAGGAGATTGCCGGAGATTCAGGTTGGGTTGAGTGAAAATATATTTCAGACTTTTGTGAGCGGTATACACATCAACTGCTCTACCAAACAGCAAATGCCGCCAAGTCATAAGAGCGTGCACAACTGCCGCCAGCTCTAAATCATGAGTGGGATAGTTCTTCTCGGCAGGCTTTAACTAACGCGAGGTATATGCAACTATCTTCTTATCTTGCATAAGAACACCACCAAGACCTTGGAGGGAAGCATCACAAAATACCTGGAACGGCTTGGACTGCTCAGGAGGAACAAGAACTGGAGCTGAAGTCAATCTCTGCTTGAGTGTATTGAACGCCACATCACACTCCGGAGACCAAACATACTTGACACTCTTCTGAAGGAGGTTGGACAGAGGCTTAGCAATTTGAGAGAAGTTCTCCACGAATCTTCTGCAATACCTAGCAAGCCCAAGGAAGCTCCGAAGCTCCTTCACAGTCTAAGGAGGTTCCCACTTCAAGATTGCCTGAACGTTCTCAGGGTGCACTTTAATTCCCTCGGAAGAGATCACATGCCCAAGGTACACCACTTTTTTGAGCCAGAACTCACACTTGGAAAATTTGGCATAGAAACGATGCTCTCTTAACTTGTCAAGCACAAGCCTGAGATGCTCAGCATGCTCTTCTTCTGTCTCCGAGAACACAAGGATATCGTCCAAATAGACCAAGACGAACTCATTCTTGAAAGGAGAGAAAATGAAGTTCATCATTCTTGAGAAGGTTGGAGGAGCATTGGCGAGACCAAACGACATGACGGTATACTCATAAGATCCAAAACTCGTCCTGAAAGCGGTCTTCGGAATGTCTTCTTCGCGAATGCGAAACTGATGATAACCCATGCGAAGATCAAGTTTCGAGAAAACCTTGGCACCTTTAAGTTGTTCAAACAACTCATTGATGTTGGGAAGTGGATATTTGTTCCTGATTGTCTTCTTGTTCAATGGACGACAGTCAACACAAAGACGATTCATAGCATCTTTCTTCTTGAGAAACAAAACTCCACGACCCCACGGAGAAGAGCTTGGTCTGATCAGGCCCAGATGTTCTTTCTCATCTAGCTGCTTCATCAACTCTTTCAGCTCTTCGGGGCCAAGTTTGTACAGCCGCTTGCAGACCGGTTCAGTTCCGGGCTCGAGATCAATCACGAACTCAACTGGCCGGTGCGAAGGCATTCCTGGCAATTCTTTCGAAAAGACATCTTCATACTCATTAACCACCGGAATCTGAGAAATCACCAAGATTTCACCCTTCTCATTGAGAGCAAAGAGATGGATTGTGTCATCGCGAGCTGCGAAAATAATCATGTCTTCTGAAGGATGAGTCAGCTTGACTTCTTTTGCTTGACAATCAATGTAAGCCTTATTCATTGCCAGAAAGTCCATGCCCAAAATAAGATCAATATCTGAATTCCCAAGAACATAAGGAGAAGCCAAGAAAGAATAATTGCCCATCTTTGTAGAAACATTCGGAACAATGGAGGTGGTTTTCATGGCCACACCCGGAGAAATGACACCCAACGGTCTACTCAACATCTCAGAAGAGAAATCATTCTTCATAGCAAAAGGTCTAGACATGAATGAATGCGATGCACAAGAATCAAATAACACTTTTGCAGGAAAATCGTTAACTGAGGGATTACCCATGATCACATCATTGGACTGCTCTGCTTTAGCTGCATTCACCATGTTAACTCTTGCGGTCTTGGGATTATGCTTCACCATTGCATCGCCTGGAGGCTTGACTGGAGGAGGAGGTGGAAGACGCCGCTGGTTGCATTTGTTTGCCTAGTGACCCTTCTGGCCACACTTGTGACAAGTCACCTCTAAGAGCGGACGAACATTGCTTGGAGGAGGAACAAGAACAGCCTTGGACACCTGGGGTCTCTGCTGGAATCTTGGGTTGGGTGGGTGGGAAGAACCACGCACACCGAACTGCTTCTGCTACTGCTGAGGACGAAATGAAGGAGGATTAGGCACCCAATACTTCTGCTGCTTGGGAACCATCTGAGAGCTGGAAGAAGAATAAGAATCCCTTGAGCGCTTCTTGGAGTTCTCCACCTTGAGCTGAGTTGCTTCCACCTTGAGAGCCATGTTGTAGAACTGATCAAACTCGCGAGGCTCTTGCAGAACTAGACCTGGCAGAAGCTCATCCTTGAGACCATTCCTGAATTGATAGATCATCGCCTTGTCATCCGGTACATCCTGCTTGGCATAATGGGCAAGATTCTGGAACTCAATGTTGTACTGGTAGACAGACTTGCTTCCCTGCTTCAGGTGCCTGAACTTCTCACGCATCTCCTCGACAAAGCTAGTCGGAATGTAATGAGCCCTGAAGTCATGATGGAAATCATCCCAAGTAACAACACGATCGCCCCTGGAATCCTTGTACTGCTGTCACCAATCAGCTGCTTGCCCCTTGAGCTGGAACGACGCAAACCTGACGAAATCCTCTGGCCTGACATTGCTGCACTCAAAATGCTTAGTCATATCACGCAGCCAATCATCAGCATCGAGCGGCTGGTCACAACAGGTGAACGACTTTGGTTGATTGGCGAGGAACTGGTTAAGCGTTGCAAACTGAGGCTGATTCTGAAAATTCCCTTGAAAACCTTGCTGACCCTGCTCCCTTTCTTGCAACAGTCTAGGTAGCATCTGAGTGTTTGCATTGGTCGTGGCCATTACTGCTTGCCAAGCTTCAGTCGGAGGAGGCGGAGGAGGCGAAGGCGGGGGTGGTGGTGGAACATCAGATTGCTCCTCACCCCGACTCGGATTGTTGCGAGTTGGTGGAGCCATCCTGAAGATGGACAAAACACAATCAGCAGCTCATTGATAAGATGAATTCAAAGCTAAATCAATAACTTGAACGAAATTGCAGAAATAACAACACAACCTTCCTACTAAAGAATAGTAAGAAAACTTCTTCGGTTTGTGATCACATCCACAGACAACATAAGCCACTTGCAATAACACAAAGTATTGAGCTAAGCGCTCGGAACAAATGTCCATGCCCAATACATCTTGAGAAGATGATCCTAGGTGACTACAAGACTTCCGACCTATGAACTTCCGAAAACTTTCTTGTTTATGCGATTCGGGGTGCGGAATCAGGAACCTGCCCTAGGCAATCAGCTGTGACTACATCCTCAACCTTCCACGCCATAATTCAAGAAATTCCGCAAACTCATCTAATCTCAAATCCTTGAACTTACAACGATACTAAACCATGGTGGTACCCCGGACGCCTCCCCAGTACTAGGTGACTCCGACCTTATCTCACCACGATAAGTATTGAAGTAATTCGGAACATTCTCCGTCCTCAGATATCAAATAAGCTGAATGATAACGATGTGCCAACATTCCCTGGAGCTCGACTCCCCGGAAGAAATCAAGTCAGACAGGAGGCACCAAGACAGAACCCTGTCATATCGGTATCATATAGACTCCAAAATACCCGCGTGATCCTAAAAAAATTTGAGCGAGAAGAGGAGTAGAATCAAAATTCCTAAGTCGGAAACTTCACCAGAGCATAGAAGAGGAGTAAAAAGAATTCTACTCTCCGATATAACTTGGACTCAAAATAGTTTTACTAGACACAACTCGGCCAAGTTCGAACAAGCAAAGGCTCCAATGGTCGTATGGCTCTGATACCAACTGGTCACGCCCAAGATGCGCACCTATCCGTTTTGAGCCACGACGGCCCCATAAAGGATAGATGCGCATCTTGCCATTAGCAAGAATCGTACCATCGCAACATACAATACAGAAAGAGATGAGTATACAAGATTGGCTTACACTCACCACATGCTAACTTACAATTCCACACAGTTCATAACATCATGTTGAAGACAGGGTCCGGCTACGGAAGAAAACAAACGAAGAAAGAAACAGTTGCAAATGATACTATCAAGCTAGCCCAAGGATCACGACCAGGTCCTCTACTCGTCCGGATATGTCATGTACATTATTCCACACTCCTCGTCATATTCCCACTTCAGCTGGGTAAGGTCATCCTGCTCACACATATCTGTACCTGCACCTGGAGTGTTGTAGTAAACTATGAGCCACAGTGGACTCAGCAAATCAAGCCACCGGGTTCTGAAACTATGCCAGCTTATGGGTAGGAATTGGTTAAGTCTTTAGTTTGCAGCAACACTAAGCATTTAAGGTATCTATATTACGAACATGTAAATAAAGTATGAGTGGCCTACGATGATCGGTCAGAACTAACATGATCTCTAAGAGACCCTGAACACCTCCTTACGTCAAACATAACCCCACCGTGTTCTCTCCCGGTTCATGTTCACGAGCAGAGATGATCACGCTTACTCACACAGTTGGTTAATTTTATTAGAGTTTACTTCAGTTAACTATAAACAGGTGTTAAACAACAATCCAAGTTGCCACATAACCGCGGGCACGGCTTTCTGAAAGATTTAACCATGCAGGGTTGCTCCAACTAATCCATTACCAAATTAACCACACTCCACGGTAATAGCCTCGATCACGGATCTCGCGATCATCATCGGTAATTCCAAAGGAATTCCAACACCTCGAGTAAACCCGAAGAAAGTCAGAGTCCACACACAAGACATTCGATAAAGGTAAAACAAATCCAGCAAGACCACCCGACGTGTCGACGAACCCGATAAGAGCCGCGTATCTCAGTCTTAGGACACGACGGATAAGCTAGTGTACGGAGGCCGGATAGAAATCTCCCAAGTTGCCCTGGGTTGGCCCCGCACAATGCTCTAGTTTGGACCAATACTCATGAGGAGCACTGGCCCGGGGGTTGATTAATTATCCACGGGGTTGCCAAGCCCTATGCAAGTTTTATTAAGTTATTAGCAAATGTAGTACCAATGTTGGGTCTTGCCAGACAAGTTCTAATTTCAACCGAATAAACAAGGGGGTCCCCATAACAACCCCGAGCATGTTAGGAGCGCAGAGTATGGAAAATATAACACCGGTAACAAGAAACTATGGCGGTGACAGCGGAACAAAACACTTACCAAAAGGCTATGACTTCCACCAATACCAAGATATATATGTGCATTAAATTAAATAACAGTTAACATGATGATATCCAAATCCATGTTATCACATGGAACAACCTGCACCTGCAACTAAGAACGCTATAAGAAGGGCTGAGCAGTGGTAACTTAGCCAAACAAGGTTTGTTGGGAAGTGGAGGTTAAAGGCTTTCATGGCAATTAGGAGGCTGATATCAAGTGGTAGGTAATGCAATTATAACCATAAGAGCGGAAAAACTAGCAAGCAAGAATAGTAACAGAATCCGGGCATGATCATCTTGCCTGTTGGATCTTTCGTGAAACAAGTAGCTGGGTCCTCATACTGGTACTCTCCTGGATCCTCATACTCGGATTCAACGCTCGCATCTACCCAAGATAAAGAGCAACAATAAACATCCAACCAAGGTGCAATTCACAATCAACATGATGCATGATCATTTTTATGGAGAACTTAACATCGCAATCCAATTCTAGTCAAGTTTCACATGCAAAGTTGGTATATTAGTGAATCTGGACAGAACCTCGTGTTAAGTTATTTAGACACCCCACTCTACATGGCAAAACAATAACATCAGAAACTCCAGACTTGGCCCTTTTTAAGCAGGTTGAACAGAAACAGAAAGTAGCTTACAAAATAGCGGTACCCATTGATCTGGTGACTTAGCACTCATAACAAAAATACATGGCTGTTCATAGCAACATTGACTAGCAATCCAATGTTGTCAAGAACTCCAAATCATGCATAGATTAAATCATAGGAAAAAGACAAAAGGGCATCACAGCATAAAAATGCAGTATTGTCAAGTTGCTCGAAAGTCAAATCTGACTTCACAGCTGCATTCCTGGGTTGATTCTACCCCAAATGCATGACTCATACCCCTATACTTGCTTGGAGCAAGAGGGAGATAAGGGGGGTCGAAATTAACACTAAAATGGCATGGGTGACTTATGTCATTTGCACACACTTATGTAAGAGGCCAAAAATGGAATGCCCTCTATTGGACACTTGCTGGAAAAGGTAAAGAGGCATGAATAAGGTACTTAGGCATAGCATAGCACCAAGAACAAGAAAAGAAAACAAGCTAGGAGAGATATACATGCACATATACACATGAGAGCTCTCTCATACACATAGATCTACACATGCACAAGGTCTAACATCTACTCACTTACTCATCTAAACTAATAATGGCAGCTACATGCAATAAGAATAAGCCCACACACCTACACATGCATATCTACTCATGCCATCTACTCACATATGTATGTGCTCATGCACATACACACATAGGAGTGCAACTATGCACACACACACTCTTGCACATCACCTACACATGTATATGTGTGTGACACACACACACAACTCACATGGCACCACACCATGCATACACACAACCCCACACACACTCACACACACAAATACACATATGTGTGTATGTAACACATACCTACATACACACACATACACTAAGCAACAGAAAAGAAAAGAAAACAAGGCCCTATACACACATACATACATACATACATGAATATAGGAGAAGAAAAGGAAAACAAAAGAAAAACAAAAGAAAAGAAAACAACAAGAGAAAAAAGGGGGGGAGAAGGGGATCGAACCCACCACCTCCCGGGAACAAACCCACGAGCGCTACCACCCTGCTATCGAACAGGTACTTAACTAGTATAGGGCTTTTGCTCTCTTATACACACACACACGTGGCTGAACCCTGACGAAACTGAAACTGCAGCAGCAGCAGCGACAGAGGAGCGGCGACGACGAAATCCGGCGACTACAGGACGCAACCGACGACGCCAACGGTTCCTACGCACTAGGGGATGACCGGGGTTTCCATTCCCATGCTCACCTCGCGGTGAGGAGGAAGGATGCGAGCGGCTGGTGCTCGTTTCACCACCGGCGACGACTGCTGCGCCAACGACCAGCTACGGCTACGCGCAGGGGAAAAGGCCTATGGGACCGGCGACTCACCTTGGGGGGGCAAGCGATGATGAGCCAGTCACGATGGAGGGTCGGGGACGAGGCGACGACGAAGGGGAAGCAGAGGACGACGGCGGCACGGACGGAGCCGAAGAAGATGACAACGAGGTCGACGATTCTGGTACTCTCTAGGGCTCCTAGCGACGGGGATCGAACGCGGGGATCTCCCCTGAGCTGCTGGACGTCATGACCGGCGTCGGGCTTGACGGAGTGGACGGAACGATCACCGGCGATTTCCCTGACACTCACCGAACCTACTCTGACGCTCGGAAGAAGCGGGGAGGGAGAGAGATGGAGGAGGAGAGGAGAGCTGCGGCGGAGCGAGGGAGGAGAAGATGGAGCCCTAGGGCGACATGGACGTCGAGGGCTTAAATAGCCACGACACAGACGGCCACGACAATGGAAAAGGCGACGGCGGGCGAAAGCTGCTCTCTCAACCTGTCGAGACTGACGGAGGAGGACTACGGGGGCAGGTGGCCGTTATTGTGCGGCTGGGCTGGGCCGCGGCCCACCTGCTCCCTCTCTCACTCGCTCGGGAAAATAGAGATAAGAAAAGGTTTTTTACCCTTTTAAATAAAACAGAGACCGAGAACTAAATACCCAGAGAAATAATCTGCTCATATTAAATAAAATAGTTTTGTGAAGGAAATAATGTGCTCATATTAAATAAAATATCAGGTTAATTTATTGAAAAGTTATTTTAAACACTTTAATTAAATCAGCCCCTATTTAAATAGTTTCAAAAACTCAAATACTTTCAAATAACAAATGTATGACCCTCAATTTTCCTAAGAACATTACGGCCACCTTTTGAGCATTTTTAAAAGGTTTTTAAAGCAATTTAAAATCTGTCAAGAAAATCATGTTGGAATAAAAGGCAAAGATGGATTGTTTTGAGAAGGAAGAAAAAGAGAGGGAGAAGAGGAAGAAGTAGCACACATGGACACCACCACTCTCAAGTCCAAAACCACACTAGGCACATACACATATGAATCCCATACAAGACACCAACACAAGCAAGCATCATGAAGGAATGATGATGAAATGATGGATGACATGATGCATGAATGCAAAACACATAGAAGACAAGGTGGATATCATCTCATAGATCATGACACAAGGATCATACATGGGGTTACATGCCAAATAAGGTAGGGACGGCACTTGGGCTGTCACATCAAGACAGTTGCGACCTCATGAAGAGAACTATCCAGTTCATGATCTCGAGTTAGCTGCAGTGGTATATGCTCTATTGAATTGGCAACATTACCTTCTCGGTAATCATTGCGAGATCTATACTGACCACCGAAGTCTGAAGTACTTGTTTACTCAACCAGACTTAAACCTTCGTCAGCGAAGATGGATGGAATCCCTCACCAACTATGATTTTGGTATTTCATATCCCCCTGGCAAGGCTAATGCAATGGCCGATTCTTTGAGTACAAAATCCTATTGCAGAAACTTCATGGTTGAGAAAACTAGTCCCCGACTCTATGAAGAGCTTCGCAAGTGGAATCTCCACATTGTACCAAGAGGTTTTCTCAATAACCTTTTTCTGGAACCGGACCTCCACAAAGCTATTGTGATTGCACAAGGACATGATAGGTACTTATATCCAATTATGGAAGAATTGGAACCAACAAAGTCAAGGACTTCTCCTTAGGTGAAGATGGAGCTTTATATTTCAGGGATCATCTTGTGGTCCCCAAATTGGTCTTGTGACAGAGAAAGTTATGAAAGACGCTCATGACACTCTGTTGTCTATTCACCCTAGGAGCACGAAAATGTATCGTGATATTCGTTAGCGGTATTGGTGGCCCAACATGAAGAAGGATATTGCCCGGTACATCGAAGAATGTCACACTTGTCGTCAAGTTAAAGTAGAACATCAGAAACCTGCAGGACTTCTTCAACCATTGCCTATTCCTGAATGGAAGTGGGACAAAATTCAGATGGATTTCATTACTAGTCTCCCCCGCTCACAAAAAGGTCATGATGCTATCTTTGTCGTCATTGACCAATTCTCCAAGGTTGCACACTTTCTGCCAGTAAAGGAGACTATTAGTGCTAGTCAGTTAACGGACTTGTATATTTACATAGTTGTTCCACTGCATGGCATTCCAAAGGAAATCAGTTCAGATCGAGGCAACCTTTTCATCGGGAAATTCTGGGAGAGTTTCCAACAAGCTTTGGGCACTCATATAACCTGGAGTACTGCTTATCATCCTCGGACCCAGGGTCAAGTTGAACGAGTTAACCAAGTGCTTGAAGATATGTTGCGTGCTTGTGTCATCTCTTTTGGTAAGAAGTGGGAAGAATCTCTTCCGTATGCTGAGTTCTCCTATAACAATAGTTATCAAGCTAGCTTAAAGATGGCCCCCTTTGAAGTGTTATATGGGCGTAAGTGCCGAACCCCTCTGAATTGGTTTGAAACTCGGGAACGTGCACTCATTGGTCCAGACATCATTCGACAAGCAGAAGAACAAGTTCGAATTGTACGAGAGAATCTTAAGACGACTCAGTCACGTCATAAGAGTAGTTATGAGTGCAAACATTGGGGACTCCAATACCTCCCCGGTGATATGGTTTATCTGCGTGTCACTCCTATGAGAGGCACTCATCAATTTCGTGTCAAAGGCAAGTTAGCTCCTCGCTACATTGGTCCTTTTTGCGTTATTGCGAAACGTGGAGAAGTGGCTTACCAATTGGAGCAGCCACCTCAATTCTCTCACCTACATGATGTCTTTCATGTTTCTCAACTGCGTCAATGCTTTAAGGATCCGCAACGAGCAGTGGATTATGAGATGCTTGATATGCAAGATGATCTCTCCTACAAGGAGCATCCGGTCCGTATTATTGATGAAACTGAACGAAAGACTCGTTAGAAGACTATAAAGTTCCTCAAGGTTCAGTGGTCAAATCATTGAGAAGATGAGGCCACTTGGAAAGGCGAGGATCAGCTTCGCGCAGAATACCCCGAGCTTTTCCCGTCTACTTCTTAATTCTCAACACGAGAATTCTTGTTAGTAGAGGAGAGTAGTAACGCCCCTGGATTTGTGCCACATTAATCATTGTAATTAAGCTACGATGATGACCGAATACACTAATGCTTTTGCTAATCTAAGTTGATCACCGCTGGAATCGGTCCCTAATTTAATTTCTTTCGTGATTTAAAAAATTGTCTGAAATGTGGTTTTAAAAGTTGTCCAAACTGGAATTAAAAATGTTGGATGAGTTGAAAATATTTTTTAATGTTTTATAAAATTAAAACAGGTATTTTTGGAATTATTATAATGCCCCAAATGTTTTTAAAACGGGCGTTGTTTGTCCTTTTGAAAATAAGAGAAAAAGGTCCCTTTTGGGCAAAATTTTGGCCGTGCCAGCCAGCCCCTGTAAGAGCCAGGGCACTGGGAAGTAGGGTTCCCAGCCGCCCCAGTCCCGCCCCGATCCCGTCCCCCTTCACCCGGCGACCGAGTCGGCCCCCAGGCCGCCACGTCCGGTCCCCCCCCCCGACGATGGGCTCGGCCCGACCGGACCGTGCCGTCGCCATGTCGCCCCGCCACCTCGTCCCGCACCGCCTGATTCGGTCCACCATCAGCCTCCGCCTCGCAGCCACCCGACCCCACTGCCTCCCCGACCGCCCGTCGACGCCCCGCGGTGTGCACGCCGCTGCCGCCCGTTCCCCCCCCCCCCCCGCGCCGTGCCCGACGACAGCTGTAGTCGGACCTGGCCCGACTGTGTGTGTGGGTGTGTGCCCGCGCGCGCCTGCGTGCGTGCAAGCGTGTGCGTGTGTGTAGGTATATGTGTGTATGTATGTATGTATGCATGTATGTGTGTGTATTTATGTATGTATGTATATATGTATATACTATAGACAAATTAGAAAATTAAATAAAAATAAAAATAATTTATAATTAAATAATTAAATAGTTAATTAGTTAATTAATTTGATTAATTAATTAATCAGTAATTACTGTTTAGGACAATTAAATAGTATTTTACTGTTTTGGATAATTCGAATTTAATAATTAAATTAATTTTAGAATATTGCTACATCTTTATTAAATCATATAAAATAACTGTACCCCGGATTAAAAAGTTTTGAACATGAAAGTTGCTCACAATAATTTTACGGTTCAAACTACGCACTCCGTTAGTATGTTGTGTGCCTCTAGCAGCGCAAACATGGAACATTTCCATCGTTTTCATCTGTCCGGTAAAAGCCGGAGACCCGGGAAATATCGTCAGATATACTTTCGACCCGTCTACGACATGTAATACTACGTTAGACTACCCCTAGCACTGTGTGATGCCATGTCATGCATCGTGTTGCATCTGTTTGCTTGTATTTATTGTTTCTTCACCCTCTTCTCTCCGGTAGCCTCCAAGACTGAAGCTGCTGCTAAGTATGACTACGCCCCTGACGACCAGCCTTTTGCAGCAGAGCAACAAGGCAAGCAAAAAACCCTTGAGCATTCCGATATCACCTTTTATTTCCCCCTCATGCTTGCATTAGATTTTGCTACTGTATTTAAACAAGTACCTATTCTGATGCATAGCCTGTTTTTGAATACTGCTTTCATACCTGCTTTATTATGTTGTAGCATAGGTATGGATAGTATCCCCCTGTGACTCCCATTTTACTATTGTCGTTGCCACCGCTTTCATCACTGTCGTCATCGAGGACTTGAAGACAGAAGAATCAATCATCATGACTAACAAGCCATTACTGACACATCACCTCACACACCTCGAGTGTGAATTCACTTGCGGCACTCACTCACAGCCACTTTGACTTGTTACTGAGATATATGAAAAAGACGGGTCAGCCCCAAGGGTACCCGCGAGTGTGAGATGTGGTGGGGTGTGTCGGTAAGGAACCCGAAGGGTTATAGACGGGACATGGCCGTACCTACTTTGTCCTTGCCACAAGTTCTCGAGACGGGGCGACAGGATGGTGGGACCGATCGTCACCGCAATAGTACAACGTCACTAACGGGTTTGGGTATGAGATCTTAGAAGGCCTCTCGCCTCTTTCGCACTAACCACCATGCGGGAATAAGTATGGGTACTCTGCGGCGTACATTCTCCCGAAAGCTCTTCAGATGTCACATTGAGCGACTCGCACCTGGGTGGTCCTCAACGCAAGGACCTTGACAGAAGGAATGCTAGGACTGACACCGACCAAGGGCGTAACGTGTAGGATGGCGAGGGTGATGGCCCAAGACCCCGACCTATTAGGTTGTAGACCGACGTGTTGGCTTCTCTGTTGAGCCTAGGTAGGACTACATCGTGTCGATGGATGAGGCCGGGTATGACCCGAAAATTGTATCCGGACAGAGTTTAACGAGCGTGTTGGGTAAGTTTGTGCACCCCTGCAGGGAAGTCAATCTAATCTATTAGCCATGTCCGCGGTTATTGACGCTCAGAGTTGTATCCTGATCTATGATAACTAGAACTGGATACTTATGTTGATTACTTGAATTATAGGCTGCGGGATCGCTTTCTCACAAGTGGTCGAGGAAGGATCTCTGGGCCTTGTTGTATTTTAACCTGTTAATTAAAATATGCTGCTCAACTCTCTTCTCATGCTGCAAGACGTTGAAGATGCTAGTCTTCGGTAGGACTAGGCCTTCTCCCCTATTCTGGCATTTCTGCAGTTTAGTCCAAAGATATAACCCCATTCCATTGATACTGGTGCATATCTAGCATAGTTCTAATGTAATTCTTGCGAGTACTTTGGATGAGTACTCACCGTTCTTTTTCTCCCCCCTTTCCCCTTGATAAGATGCCGCGATCAGATGTTGGAGTCCACGAGACCCAGGAGGCAGTTCACCCCGTCGACGACTACTACTACCCCGACGGAGGCCATTACTACCAGGATGGAGCCTACTACGAAGTAGACTTCTCAGACGTCCAGGAGTAGTTAGGAGGTTCCCAGGCAGGAGGCCTCGCCTGTTTCCATCCGCTGCTTATGTTTGTGCTAGTGTGTACCTTTATGTTTGTACTCAGATATTATTTGCTTTCGCTGACTCATGCTTGTCAAGCTTTCTATTTGAGCCCTCGAGGCCCCTGGCTTGTAATATGAAGTTGTATGACTTTGATTTGTGTTTAGTGTTGTGTTGTGATATCTTCCCGTGAGTCCCTAATGTTGGTCGCACGTACTTGGGTGCATGATTAGCGTACGATCAAGATGGGGGTGTCACCCGATGTCTCCACATCATGGGTTCCTTCGTCATAGTGGTGAGTGCCCTGAGTCTGTCCGGGCATCAACCTACCGGATCTGGAGGCGTGGAAAGAATGGGCACACTGGTAAAACAACTCGTAGTTTTCGTCGAAGGCACCAATGGAGAACTCGAAGAAACAACACGAGCTATTGTTTAAAGCAGCCAACCTTGTGGTGAGGTCTGTGCACGAGACGTCGACGGTGGCCTCGACGGCTAGGTGTTGCTCCAAGATCTGGGGGTCGGCACGCATGGCAGCCATCATGGCCTCATCCGCACGTCCGGTCGTGATTTGCTTCTCCACGGCCGCGATTAATTCGGCGATGGGCCGATGATTTTGGTGGAAGGTGTCGCGCGGGCGGTCGAGGCATGTGGGATGGAGGAGGATGGGCTGGAGGGGAAGTGGTATGGGGAAGATGTGGATTACCTGACTAGATGGAGGATGCCGAGCAGTAGGAAGGAGCATCGCCAGCGAGGAGGTGGCGCTGCATGTTAGCAAGGAGTGAAGGTTTAAACTTAGGAAAAGAAGGGGGAGCAGGGGGAATGTGGCTGTTGGTTGGTACGAGGGGTGGGGGAGATAGATATTTGCGCGTCACCCCAAAACTTTCGTTCGATGCGGCGAGAAACTGGCGCGCACAATCATATCGGACATAGTATTTTATATGAACTGTGTGTGATATCCCACATAACAAACGAATCCTATATTTTATACCTTGTGTGATGATATTGAACAAGGAAATTTTGGTCTCCAAGCTTCCGACGTAAGATAATGGAGAATACATTGCACACGGCACATACATTTTATTTTTATTTGGAAGAGAAAATGGGAATGCGGCGGCAAATTTTGTTCTGAATTTCCCTCGTTACGGTGGTAATCCACGTCATTGCTTAATTTAACATCACCTGCAAATTTGAGTACTGCACAAAAGAGGCTACATCACTGCCCGTGATTACTCAGTCGGTCAATTAAACATAGTTATTTGACCTAAGCATTACTCTAACAAAAGAACAATGCTCTAATAAGAGACTAATATTCCGCCTAGCGCTCGTCGATCTCCGTCGCCTGCTAGATGACCAGATCCCGCACGATGACCTACGGGGTAAGGAGCTCCATGGCATTCATCACCACATACTCCACCAGCATCTCGCAATCCTCGTCCACGATCTCTTTGGATAAGCCGCCATGAGCCGGGCATGGGCGGCCTTGGTCCAGGCATGGACAGCCACCATTTTTGCTTGGGAGGCTGCCGACAAACGAACTCTTACTCGACCACACTCAAGGATTATCAACTCATCGGACTGTTGGATATATTCCCTAGAGTCAATAATAAATCGGTTATTATCATATTTCCCTGTACATGATAAACATCTACTATCCATGCTATAATTGTATTGACCGGAAACTCAGAAACATGTGTGGATACATAGAAAACATCGTGTACCTACTGAGCCTCTACTAAACTAGCTCATTGATCAAAGATGGTTAACATTTCCTAACCATATACATGAGTTGTTATTTGATAACGGGATCACATTATTAGGAGAATTATGTGATGGACAAGACTCAAACCTTATGTATAGCAATTGATCGTATCGCTTAGTTTGTTGCTAGTGCTTTCTTCATGTCAATTATTTGTTCCTAAGACGATGAGATCATGCAAATCCCTGACACCATAGGAAATGCTTTTGTGCATCAAATGTCACTTCATAACTGGGTGATCATAAAGGTCCTCTACAGTTATCTCCGAGGGTGTCTGTTGGGTTTGCATGGAACGATACTGGGATTGGTCACTCTGTATGACGGAGAGGTATGTCTTGGCCCTCTCGGTAATACCACATCACAGGAAGCTTGAAAGCAATGTGACTAAGGAGTTAGTCATATGATCTTGTACGACAGAGTAATGAGACTTTCCGGTAACAATATTGAACTAGGTATGGATATACCGATGATCGAATCCCGGGCAAGTAACATACCGCTGGACAAAGGAAACTGCATCTGGGATTGACTGAATCCTTGACATTGTGGTTCGACCAAAAAAGATCTTCGTGGATCATGTAGGAACCAATATGGGCATCCAGGTCCCAGTATTGGTTATTGACCGGAGAGGTGTCTCGGTCATGTCTACATTATTCTTGAACCCGTAGGGTCCACACGATTAATGTTCGTTGATGATATAGTATTAGTGGGTTATGTATGTTGGTGACCGAATGTTGCTCCGAGTCCCGTATGACATCCCAGACATGTCGACGAGCTCCAGAATGGTCCGAAGGTAAATATTTATATATGGAAAGTTGTTTTCAGGGTTACGAAAAAAGTTTTAGTTTTTTTCGTATTGTACCGGGAAACTTCCAGAAGGTTTCGAAAACTTCCGTAGGAGTCTGGAAGTCCGTCAAGGGTTCCACCACATCCCAAAGGTCAGCATGTGCTAAGAGGAGGCGCCCTGGCCTTATTGGATGATACGTCTCCAACGTATCGATAATTCATGAGGTATGCATGCCATATTCACCTATGTTTATAGTACTTTATATGGTTTTGATGCACTTTATATGATTTCTTTAGAACTAACCCGGATTGACGCTTTTTTCAGCAGAACTACCATGGTGTTTTTTTATGTAGAAATAAAAGTTCTCCAAATGCAACGAAACTTTTTGACGATTTTTTTTTGAACAAAAGAGGCACTAGAAGCTTCATGGGAGGGACAAAAGAGCCACGAGGTGAGTACAACCCACCAAGGTGCGCCACCCCCCTCTAGCTTGTGCTGGTGTCTTGTGGTCCACTCGTGGCCCATCTCCGCATGAAACCGATGCCCAAAAAACCTATATATTACAAAAACAACCCTAGATCAAAAGTTCCGCCACCACAAGCCTCTGTAGTGACGAGAAACCAATCTAGACCCTTTTCCGGCACCCTCTCAGAGGGGGAGATCATCATCGGTGGGCATCTTCATCATCCTGACGGAGGCCATGACGAGGAGGGAGTAGTCCACCATCAGAACTAAAGGTTCGTACCAGGAATTATGTGTTCAATCTCTCCCTCTCTCGTGCTCTTGAGATGGCACGATCTTGATGTATCGCGGGCTTTGTTAATATAATTGGATCATATGGTGTTTTCCCCTCTATATCTTGTTGTGATGAATTGAATTTTCCCTTTGAGATCTATTGATTGAATACTTTTATGGATTTGAGAGCACTTGATCTATGTCTTGGGACTAAACTTGTGGATTCCCGAGGTGACATTGGGGTAATCTATGCATAGGGGTTGATGCACGTTTTCGTCCAACTATCTCCGATAGAAACCTTGGGACACTCTTTGAGGTTATTTGTTTTGGATTGAGTATTATGAATCTTAAATTGTTTGATGTG
This sequence comes from Hordeum marinum, assembly GCA_022496015.1. NCBI lineage: Eukaryota > Viridiplantae > Streptophyta > Magnoliopsida > Poales > Poaceae > Hordeum > Hordeum marinum. The sequence goes on along the minus strand of CM039672.1, from coordinate 2,419,267 downwards.
TATCGTATAATTAACACATGGATACTTATGGTGACATTGGAGTATCTAGGTGACATTATAGTTGTTTGATTCCTATCATATGGTGTTATTTTAGTATGGACTCTTAGATAGATCGATCGGAAAGGATAACTTGGTGTTATCTTATTACGAACTCTTGGATAGGTCGATCGGAAAGGTTAACTTTAAGGTGGTTTCGTACCATACAAACAATTTCTTCTTATGTTCTCCACTAGATAAGAACTTTGGAGTTATTATTCGTTGCATGTTGAAGGATGGTTTTTCGTCGATACAGAGAGTTGCGGCAGTGGACGGAGAGTCTCGGGTTTTTTGGGTTTCTTAATATTTGGGAATTTATAGGCGTCGGAGGAGGTGGAGGGGGTGCCCGAGGTGCCCATCACCCACCAGGCCGCGCTAGGGGTCCTTTGGCGCGCCCTGGTGTGGGATGGCCACCCTGGACCCCCTCTTCTGGTGATCTTCGGCCCATCTTCTTTCTTATGGTCCATAAAAAATCCACAAAAATCCCCACTGAGATTTTTCTCCGTTTAGTACTGATTTTCTGCGAAGTAAAAGAACAAGCAAAAACAGCAAGTGGCACTTTGGCATTATATCAATAGGTTAAACCAAGAAAATGATATAAAGTTGTAATAAAATGATTGTAAAACATCCAAGAATGATAATATAATAGCATGGAGCAAGCAAAAATTATAGATACGTTGGAGACGTATCAGTCTGCTTTGGCACAAGGCATTCATAATTGGTTGTTCAAGTTGTTGGACTTTGTTTGCCAGACTATTTTTCCCCTTTTCTTCATTAGAGGCTAGTACTACTACTATTTTCTGCTCTCGGGCAGTTTGGCATATTTGCACTGACATCATTTCCAATAATATTTAGTCACTGCTCAAGATGCACATGATAGCAATAGTCACCTTCAGGTGAGCTCCTCCATCACTACATCCCAGGACATGGCACTGACCTACATGTCTCCAACGTCTACACTAAGCTACATTCAATGTACTGGCCTACATGGCTGCAACGTTTTATGTTGCATATATTTCTACGACGAGTAAGAGTACGATAGAGGCTTAAGTCTACACTCAACTTGTCGTTGGCGTTGATGGGACTCCACACCATATTTCTCAGTTTCCGCTATGATGTAAGGTATACTCTGGATCTATGGTATTTATTTTTACATGTGATGTTATGGTATTTCATCGAGGTACTATGTCTGCCAGTGTATTGATCCAGGAATGGCATAGAAATCACAATGACTTGGCCGTTTTGGGTCGGGCACCACATTTCACTTGCCAAAGGCGCCTCACTCCCCAGCAACAGCGCCAGAAAAGATTATTGATGATCCACAAGTATAGGGTATCAATCGTCGTCCTTTTGACAAGTAAGAGTTTGGAAACCAACAAGGACTAGAAGGAAGTGACAAGCGGTTTTCAGCAAGATATTCTCTCCAAGTGGAGTGTAAGGTGTGAAAGTTGAGTGAGACTCAAAGCTCGACAACGGCAGAAGAAAGAGAAAGGACGAACGTCGTCCCCTATGCCTTAGCCATAGGGTCTATATTATGCCATGCTGTGTACCGCACCTGTATGTGCCGTGCCATGAGTCCGTCAGGGGGTACAAGAGTGAACCAGGAGTGGATCATTGGACAGCGGTCAAGATTATCCTCACTAACTAAGAGACTGAGGAGATGTTTCTCGATTATGGAGGTGACAAAGAGTTCGTCGTAAGGAGTTACGTCAATACAAGCTTTAACACTAATCCGGATGACTCGTAGTAGCAATCTGGATACGTATAGTGGAGCAACCATTTGGAAATACTACCAAGTGGAGTGTGGTAGAAGTGTTTACGGTTTGACATAGAGATTTGCAAAGTACACACGGATCTGAATATCGCAGACCCGTTGACTATAAGACCTCTCTCACATGCAAAGCATGATCGAGCCCCAGAATTCATTGGGTGTTAGATTCATAACAATGCGAATCACATGGTGATGTGAACTAGATTATTTACGCTAGTGCAAGTGGGAGACTGTAGGAAATATGCCCTAGAGGCAATAATAAATTAGTTATTATCAAATTTCCTTGTTCATGATAATCGTTTATTATCCATGCTATAATTGTAATGATCGGAGACTTAAATGCATGTGTGGATACATAGACAAAACCATGTCCCTAGTATACCTCTACTGGACTAGCTCGTTGATCAAAGGATGGTTAAGGTTTCCTAGCCATGGAGATGAGATGTCATTTGATAATGGGATCACATCATTAGGAGAATGATGTGATGGATAAGACCCAAACTACAAACATAGCATATGATCCTGTCAGTTTATTGCTACTGTTTTCTGCATGTCATGTATATGTACCTATGACCATGAGATCATGCAACTCATGGATATCGGAGGAGTGCCTTGTGTGTATCAAACGTCGCAACGTAACTAGGTGACTATAAAGGTGCTCTACAGGTATCTCTGATGGTGTCTGTTGAGTTGGCATGGATCGAGACTGGGATTTGTTACTCCGTGTGATGGAGAGGTATCTCAGGGCCCACTCGGTAATACAACATCACAACAAGCCTTGCAAGCAATGTGGCTAAGTGTTAGTCACGGGATCTTGTATTACGGAACGAGTAAAGAGACTTGCCAGTAACGAGGTTGAACTAGGTATGGAGATACCGACGATCGAATCTCGGGCAAGTAACATACCGAAGAACAAAGGGAACGTTATACGGGATTAACTGAATCCTTGACATAGAGGTTCGACCGATAAAAGATCTCCGTAGAATATGTAGGAACCAATGTGGACGTCCAGGTCCCGCCATTGGTTATTGACCGTAGAGGTGTCTCGGTCATGTCTACATAGTTCTCGAACCCGCAGGGTATGCACACTTAAGGTTCGGTGACGTTTCGGTAGTGTAGAGTTATGTATGGTGGTGACCGAAGTTTGTTCGGAGTCCCGGATGAGATCCCGGACGTCACGAGGAGCTCCGTAATGGTCCGGAGGTAAAGATTCATATATAGGAAGTCCCAGTTTGGTTTCCGGAAAAGTTTCGGGCTCATCGGTAGCGTACCGGGAGTGCTGGTAGTGTACCGGGAGTGCCGGTAGTGTACCGGGAGGCTTCCGGGAGGGGTATTTCGAGCCCAAGAGGTCCATGGGCTGTGGGAGAATAATAACCAGCCCTTAGTGGGCTGGGAAAACAGCCACAAAGGCCCATGGCGCAGGAGATAAAGTCCTAAAGCAAAAGGTGGAAAATCAGCCAATAGGAGGCAATCCTACTCCAACTAGGATTGGAGGTGAAGTAGGATTGCTTCCCACCTCCTATTTCGGCCGACCCAAAGGCCTTGGCTCCCTCTCCTATCCTCTCCTCCTATATATACTAGTGGATTGGGTGGTTTTTGGACAGAATTTCCGGCCACGTGCTACCCGTTTCACCGGTGCACAGTTTCTCCTCTAGATCCGTTTTCCGCAGTGCTTAGGCGAAGCCCTGCCGGAATCACTCCACCACCATCACCGGAGCGCCTTCATGCTGCCGGTGAACTCTCTCTCCTCTCCACCTCCTCTTGCTGGATCAAGATGGTGGAGATTGTCATCAAGCTGCACGTGTGCTGAACGCGGAGGTGTCGTCCGTTCGGCGCTAGATCGGAAGGACCGTGATCAAGATCGTGAGACGGATCATGATGAGTTCGCGGGACGGATCATGATGTGTTCGCGGGACGGTTCGTTCTTGGATCGCGGGACGCTCGGCGATTTGGATCGCGAATAAGTTCGACTACACCTACCGCGTTTCTTAATGCTTCCCGCTTAGCGATCTATAAGGGTACGTAGATCCACTCTCCCTCTCGTAGATGCTCATTACCATGGATAGGTTTGCGTGTGCGTAGGAAAATTTTTGTTTCCCATGCGACGTTCCCCAACAGTGGCATCATGAGCTAGGTTGATGGTTCGATGAGATCTCGAGTAGAACACAAAAGGTTTGTGGGCGTTGATGCTTAGATTGCTTCCTCCCTTGGTCGGATTTTGGTTTAGCGGGATTGTGAGATGAAGCGGCCCGGACCAACATTACTCGTACGCTTACGAGAGACCGGTTCCCTCGATGCAACTTGTTGCTTAGATGGCTTGCGGGTGACAGTTTCTCTCACTTTAGTTGGATCGGATCCGACAAAGGCGGTCCTTGAGAAGGTTGAAAAGCAATCTATGTATCACCGTTGTGGTTTATGCGTAGGTGAGAATCATTCTTGCTAGATACCCGTAGCAGCCACGTAAAACATGCAACAACAATTAGAGGACGTCTAACTTGTTTTTGCAGGGTATGTTGTGATGTGATATGGCCAATTAAATGATGAGATATATGTGATGTATGAGATGATCATGTGATGTATAGAATTTCACGACTTGCATGTTGTTGAGTACGGCAACCGGCAGGAGCCATAGGGTTGTCTTTAATTATCGTATGACATGCGTGTCAATCATTAAGCGCTATGTAATGCTTTACTTTATCGCTAAGCGGTAGCAATATAAGTAGAAGCAGGGCTGGCGCCACAACCCCAATGGAAACACATTGATGGAGATCAAGATGATGGAGATAATGGTGTTGTGCCGGTGACGATAGAGATCATGTCGGTGTTTCGAAGATGGAGATCTTAAACACAAGTTCATGGCCATATCATGTCACTTACGAATTAAATGAGATGTTAATCCTTTTATGCACCTTGTTTTGCTTAGTACGGCGGTAGCATTATAAGGTGATCCCTCACTTGATATTCAAGATGAACTGTGTTCTCCCCGAGTGTGCACCGTTGCGAAAGTTTGTCATGTTGAGACACCACGTGATGATCGGGTGTGATAGACTCTACGTTCACATACAACGGGTGCAAGCCAGATTTGCACACGCAGAACACTCAGGTTAAACTTGACGAGCCTAGCATGTACGGACATGGCCTCGGAACACAAGAGACCAAAAGGTCGAGCATGAGTCATATAGTGGATATGATCAACATAATGATGTTCACCATTGAAGCCACCTTAACTCACATGATGATAGGACTTGAGTTGGTGAATTTGGATCATGTATCACTCGAATGACCCGAGGGATGTCAATTTGAGTGGGAGTTCTTAAGTAATATGATTAATTGAACTCATTATCATGAACATAGTCAAAGTGTCTTTGCAAATTATGTTATAGATTACTAGCTCGCACTGTAGCTCCCTTAAATTTTTATATGTTCCTAGAGAAATAGAGTTGAAAGATGTTGGTAGCAATACTGCGGACTGTTTCCGTGATCTGAGGATTGTCCTCATTGCTGCACAGAAGGCTTATGTCCTTAATGCACCGCTCGGTGCGCCACCCCCTCTAGCGTCGTCTATAGATGTTGTGAACATATGACAGACACGTTTCGATGACTACTTGATAGTTTAGTGCGTCATGCATTACGGCTTAGAATTGAGGCTCCGAAACATTTTGAACGTCACCGAACATATGAGATGTTCTAAGAGCTGAGATTGTGATCTCAGGCTCATGCCCGTGTTGCGAGATATGAGATCTCCAACAAGATTCTTTGCCTGTAAGATGAAGGAGAATAGCTCAATCGTTGAGCATGTACTCAGATTGTCTGGGTACTACAATCGCTTGAATCAAGTGGGAGTTGATCTTCCAGATAAGATAGTGATTGACATAGTTCTTCAAGTCATTGTCACTAAGCTACTAGAACTTAGTGATGAACTATAAATTGCCAGGGATAGAAATAATGATTCCTGAGCTGTTCGTGATTTGACACCGCGAAGGTAGAAATCAAGAAGGAGCGTCAAGTGTTGATGGTTAACCAAACCACTAGTTTCGAGAAGGGCAAGAGCAAGGAGGGAACCTTCATGGATAGCAAGTCAGTTGCTGCTCCAGTGAAGCAACCCAAAGTTGAACTCAAACCCGAGACTAAGTGCTTCTGTTATGAGGTGAACGGTCGCTGAAGCAGAACAACCCTAGATACTTGGTAGATAAGAAGGCTGGCAACATCGACAGAAGTATATTTGATATACGAGTTATTGATGTGTACCTTGCTAGTACTCCTAGTAGCACCTGGGTATTGGATACCGGTTCGGTTGCTAAATATTAGTAACTCGAAATAAAAGCTATAGAATAAACGGAGAACTAGCTAAGGGTGAGGTGACGATATGTGTTGGAAATGTTTCCAAGGTTGATGTGATCAACATCGCACGCTCTCTCTACCTTCAGGATTAGTGACGAACCTGAATAAATGTTATTTGGTGTTTTGCGTTGAGCATGGACATGATTAGATCATGTTTGTTGCAATATAGTTATTCATTTGAATTAGAGAATAATGGTTATTCTGTTTGCATGAATAATACCTTCAATGGTCATGCACCCAGTGAGAATGGTTTGTTGAAATCTTGATTGTAGTAATACACATGTTCATAACATTGATGTCAAAAGATACAAAGTTAATAATGATAGTACCACATATTTGTGGCACTGCCGCAGAATGTCATATTGGTATAAAGCGCATGAAGAAACTCCATGCTGATGGATCTTTAGACTCATTCGATTTCGAATCGGTTGAGACATGCGAACCATGGCTCTTGGGCAAGATGACTAAAGGACCCCGTTGGATGGAGCGGGCAAGTGATTCATTGGAAATGATACATGTTGATGTATGCAATCCAGTGAGTCTTGTAGCGTGCAGTGGATATCGTTATTTTCTTACCTTCACTGACGATTTGAGTAAATATAGTGTATATTTACTTAATGAAACACAAGTCTGAATCGTTTGAAAGGTTCAAGCAATTCAGAGTGAAGTTTAAGATCATCGTGACAAGAAGATAAAAATAACTGCGATATAATCGTGGAGGTGAATATCTGAGTTATGAGTTTGGCAAACAACTTGAGACAATGTGAAATTTGTTTCACAACTAACGCCACCTGGAACACCATAGTGTGATGGTGTGTCCGAACATCATAGTCATGCTCTATTGATATAGTGCATACTGTGATGTCTCTTATCGTTTTACTACTATAATTTTTGGGGTTATTCATTAGAGACAACTACATTCACTTTAAATAGGGCATCATCTAAATCCGTTGAGATGACACCGTGTGAATTATGGTTTGATAGAAACCTAAGCTGTCATTTCTTAATATTTGGGGCTGTGACACTTGTGTGGAAAATGTTTTCACCTAATGAGGTCGAACCCAAGGCGGACAAATGCATCTTCATAGAATACCCTAAGATCAGTTGGGTGAACCTTCAATCTCAGATCCTAGTGCAAAGTGTTTGTTGTTTAAACGGATCCTTTCTCGAGGAAATGTTTCTCGCGAAAGAATTGAGTGGGAGGAAGATAGAACTTGATGAGGTTGTTAACCTTTGTTCAACCAGAGAGTAGCACAGCGCAGAAAGATGTTTCTGTGAAGCCTACGTTAGTTGAAGAGGAAGTTAATGATGATGATCATGAAGCTTCAGGATCAAGTTACTATCGAACTTCGTAGGTCGACAAGGATGTGTACTGCTCCTAAGTGGTACGACAACTCTGTCTTGGAGATCATGTTGTTGGACAACGATGAACCTACGAGCTATGGAGAAGCGATGATGGGCCCGGATTCTGACAAATGGTTGGAGTCCATGAAATCCGAGATAGGATCCATGTATGAAAACCAAGTGTAGACTTTGGTAGACTTGCTCGTTGGACGGCAGGTCGTTGAGTACAAATGGATCTTTAAAAGGAAGACAGACACTGATGGTGAATGCCACTATTTGTAAAGCTCGACTTGTTGCAAAGATGTTTGTGACAAGTTCAAGGAGTTGACTACGATGAGACTTTCTCACTCGTAGTGGTGTTAAAGTCTATTGGAATTATATTAGCAGTTGATGTGTTTTCAATTATGAAATCTGGCAGATGGATGTCAAAACATCGTTTCCTTAACTGTTTACTTGAGGAAAGGTTGTATGTGATATAACCGGATGGTTTTGTTAGTCCGAAGGATGCTAAAAGGTGTGCAAGCTTTAGTGATCCTTGTATGGACTGAAGCAAGCATCTCGGAGTTGGAATATACGCTTTGATGAGGTGATCAAAGTTTTAATGTTTATACAAGGTTTACGAGAAACTTGAATTTACAATAAAGTGAGTGGGAGCACTATAGAATTTCTGATAAGTATATGTGGATGACATATTGTTGATCAGAAATAATGTTGGATTTCTGGGAAGCATAAATGGTTGTTTGAAAAGTGATTTTTCAAAGGAAGACCTGGATAAAGCTACCTAATTGTTGAGCATCAAGATCTATAGAGATAGATCAAGATACTTGATGAGACTTTCAATGAGCACGTACCTTGACAAGATTTTGAAAGAGTTCAAAATGGATCAGTCAGAGAAAGAGTTCTCGCCTGATTTGTAAGGTATAAAATTGAGTATGACTCAATGCCCAGTGACTGCAGAAGATACAATAAAGATGAGTGTCATCACCTATGCTTCAGCCATAGGCTCTATCATGTATGCAATGCTGTGCACAAGACCCGATGTCAGCCTTGCCATCAGTATGGCTGGAAGGTTTCAAAGTGATCCTGGAATGGAGCACTAGACAGCGGTCAAGATTGTCCTTAGTAACTAAAAGACTAAGGAGATGTTTCTCGATTATGGAGGTGATAAAGAGTTCGTCGTAAAGAGTTACGTCGATGCAAGCTTTAACACCAATCCGGATGACTCGTAGTAGCAATCTGGATACGTATAGTGGAGCAGCCATTTGGAATAGTACCAAGTGGAGTGTGGTAGCGGTGTTTTCGGTTTGACATAAAAATTTGCAAAGTACACACGGATCTGAATATCGCAGACCCGTTGACTATAAGACCTCTCTCACATGCAAAGCATTATCGAGCCCCAGAACTCATTGGGTGTTAGATTCATAACAATGCGAATCACATTGTGATGTGAACTAGATTATTGACTCTAGTGCAAGTGGGAGACTATTGGAAATATGCCCTAGAGGCAATAATAAATTAGTTATTATCATATTTCCTTGTTCATGATAATCTTTTATTATCCATTCTATAATTGTATTGATCGGAGACTTAAATGCATGTGTGGATCCATAGACAAAACCATGTCCCTAGTATGCCTCTAGTAGACTAGCTCGTTGATCAAAAGATGGTTAAGGTTTCCTAGCCATGGACATGAGATGTCATTTGATAATGGGATCACATCATTAGGAGAATGATGTGGTGGACAAGACCCGAACTACAAACATAGCATATGATCGTGTCAGTTTATTGCTATTGTTTTCTGCATGTCAAGTATATGTACCTATGACCATGAGATCATGCAACTCACGGATATCGGAGGAGTGCCTTGTGTGTATCAAACGTTGCAACGTAACTGGGTGACTATAAAGGTGCTCTACAGGTATCTCCGAGGGTGTCTGTTGAGTTGGCATGGATCGAGACTGGGATTTGTTACTCCGTGTAACGGAGAGGTATCTCAGGGCCCACTCGGTAATACAACATCACAATGAGCCTTGCAAGCAATGTGACTAATTGTTAGTTGCGGGATGTTGTATTACGGAACGAGTAAAGAGACTTGCCAGTAACGAGGTTGAACTAGGTATGGAGATACCGACGATCGAATCTCGGGCAAGTAACATACCGAAGAACAAAGGGAACATCGTACGGGATTAACTGAATCCTTGACATAGAGGTTCGACCGATAAAGATCTTCGTAGAATATGTAGGAACCAATGTGGACGTCCAGGTCCCGCCATTGGTTATTGACCGTAGAGGTGTCTCGGTCATGTCTACATAGTTCTCGAACCCGCAGGGTCTGCACACTTAAGGTTCGGTGACGTTTCGGTAATGTAGAGTTATGTATGGTGATGACCAAAGTTTGTTCGGAGTCCCGGATGAGATCCCGGACGTCACGAGGAGCTCCGGAATGGTCCGGAGGTAAAGATTCATATATAGGAAGTCCCAGTTTGGTTTCCGGAAAAGTTTCGGGCTCATCGGTAGTTTACCGGGAGTGCCGGTAGTGTACCGGGAGGCCTCCGGGAGGGGTATTTCGACCCCAAGAGGTCCATGGGCTGTGGGAGAATAATAACCAGCCCTTTTTGGGCTGGGAAAACAGCCACAAAGGCCCATGGCGCAGGAGAGAAAGTCCTAAAGCAAAAAGTGGAAAATCAGCCAATAGGAGGCAATCCTACTCCAACTAGGTTTGGAGGTGAAGTAGCATTGCTTCCCACCTCCTATTTCGGCCGACCCAAAAGCCTAGGCTGCCTCTCCTCTCCTCTCCTCCTATATATACTAGTGGATTGGGTGGTTTTTGGACAGAATTTCCGGCCACATGCTACCCGTTCCACCGGTGCATAGTTTCTCCTCTAGATCGTAGTTCCACAATGCTTAGGCGAAGCCCTGCCGGAATTGCTCCACCACCATCACCGGAGCGCTGTCACACTGCTGGTGAACTCTCTCTCCTCTCCACCTCCTCTTGCTGGATCAAGACGGTGGAGATCGTCATCAAGCTGCACGTGTGCTGAACACAGAGGTGTCGTCCGTTCGGCGCTAGATCGGAAGGACCGTGATCGAGATCGCGAGACGGTTCGTGATGTGATCACGGAATAGATCGTGATGAGTTCGCGGGACAGATCGTGATCAAGATCGTGAGACAGATCGTGATGAGTTCGCGGGACGGATCATGATCTGTTCGCGGGACGGTTCGTGATTGGATCGCGGGACGCTCAGCGATTTGGATCGCGAAGAAGTTCAACTACACCAACCATGTTTCTTAACGCTTCCCGCTTAGCGATCTACAAGGGTACATAGATCCACTCTCCCTCTCGTAGATGCTCATCACCATGGATAGGTTTGCGTGTGCGTAGGAAATTTTTTGTTTCCCATGCGACGTTCCCCAACACAAGTGTTGTAAGTAATAGTCCTAGATAGTTTTGTACCAAGATAATTCATAAAAAGTAACATGTAATAATAGTAACAAAGGTGCACCAAGGTGGCCCAGTCCTCTTTGTAGCAAAGGATAACCCTGAAAGTTCTCTTATATAAAGCAAAGCGCTCTCGAGGACACATGAAAATTTCCGTCAAGTCACATTCATTGTGTTTAGTTGATTTGCGTTCGCTACTTTGATCATTTGATATGTGGGTGGAATGGTGCTAAGGTGCTACTCTTAATTGAACAAACAACACGCTTATGATTGCCCCCTCTCGCAAGCATCCGCAACTATGAAAGTATAATTAAGATAAATCTAAACAGAGCATTAATCGTGTGGATCCAAATGAGCCCCTTAGAGAACAACTCCTAAACTAGGTTTTTAAACTTCTGTTACCAATCTGAGGTTTTTATACAAATATTAAATACAAGAGATTGTAAGTGCATCTAGTGCATCTTAGATATTTTAGTGTATTGAAGACTTATAGGTTAATAGACTAATGTGTTTGTGAGTGTACACATGTTCTATAAGTCGTTAAGAAGTTTGATATATTCGACGAATGTTGACACCTAAAAATGAATGTCTTCAACTGAAGACTTTGATGCTTTCTTTAAGACTTTGAAAATGAGGAAATTGGATTGACCATGAAGATATTGATGTGAGGCGTATGAAGCGTGAAGACTTTTGTTTTCAAAGTTTTATTTCCTTTCTTTGAGTCATAGGAAACACCGTACTATTAAAGGGGGTCGAGGTAATACTAAGGAAAAATTTCCATGTGATGCTCATCTTAAAGCCTAGACATAGCCAATCCTTCGAGTGAAGCCTTTGGAAATCTCTTCAGTGACAGAGACAAAGTTCTTTTGGTCTTTGAGGTAATTGGTCTGACCGAGGAGTTAGGATTTTGCCAGTGCGAATTGCCTATCGTGAGGCATATGATAGCCCTGAGGAATTTGAGAGCTAAAGTTTTTGAGAATTGATGTGCTTCACGCCAGCTGTCCAAATATCTTATCCACATAACGGTCATGTCATTAGGGGCATTTATGTCATATCATGTTGGCTTGCACCCTGGCTATACATAGCTGCCCACTAGAACCACTAGTTTGTTGGCTGCTCTGAGGGAGATTGACAAGTGTCAATTAGAGCAACCCATCCTTCGCGGACTTCAAGAGTAAATAATTAGTGACTAAAAACCAAAAACCCCAACAACCAAAACCCAAAGTGATTGAGCATGACTGAAGAGATTGTTCCTGTGTGGAACCGACGCTTGTTCCCTTTGAATACTTTGCATCTTCCAGATGGTTAGGAATCATGGTCTAGAACAACCAATAGGAAATTGTGGTTTGTTGGGAGACCAAGTTTGTGAAGGTTTGGAAGTCTAGCTTGAAGACCTACCACGAGTGTTTGGAAGTCTAGTTTGTGAAGGTTTGGAAGTCTATGTGACCTTATCTCACGGAGAATACGGTAAGGACTATATGTCCTGGTACTGTATGTCCTTTGGTTTAAATACAAAGCCTCTCCAAACCAGACGTACGACTGTCACAGCAGTTGGAACTGGTTCATCAAATCATTGTCTTCATCGATCCCCTGGTTCTATTTCCTCAACACTTTCATTTCCTCATTAACTCATTTGAGAGTAAATCGTTAGTGAAGACTTTGACTGAAGACATTATCAATTTCCTCACCTCAAATTCTTCAGTGACCTTCTCTTTCGCATGCTTCTCATGTTTACGCACTAATTGTGCTCTGTGTATGTTTTATTTCATCATGATGACTATGCTACTGCTATCTTATGCATACACTTAAGTACTTATTTCGCTGCAGATATTTCGTCACTTAGCAAAATTCCTCAAGTTGTAATTCCCTAGTGACGAATTGTAAAAATCACCTATTCAGACCCCTCTAGTCGATACAACGCACTTTCAATTGGTATCAGAGAAAGGTACTCCCTTGTTCTGTGTGATTTTGGTTTACCCAACTGTAGTTTTAGTTATGTCAACTGCAGGCATGATCAAGGTCGCAGCTTGGTGTCCTAGCTTTGGTGTACGAACTACCCCTACTGGAACAACAACGTGCATGTGCATGCATCTTGAGGCAATTGACAACGATCTCTGGTTTGTTGTAGAAAATGTTGTTCACTCTGTCACTCCCACCGTCATTACTGCTGATGTGAAGAGATTCAAGCAACTCGACTCTCAAGCGAAGAATATCATATTTGGCCATCTGAGAAAAGGACGGTATAGCAGAGTGAGTGCTTTGGAAACTGCAAAGCTTATCTGGGATAGGTTGTCCAAAGTCAATGAAGGGGTTTCAACTCAACTTGACTCCCGAGTTGATGTTCTTTGCAATCTCTTCAACCGCTTCAAAATACTCGACAACAAAAATGTCCAGCAAACCTTCGATCGCCTCACTAATATCTCCAATGAGCTCCAAGCTCTTGGTGCCACTGACATCACCGATCATGAGATGGAGAAGAAACTGCTGAGATCTCTTGATTCCTCATTGGATATGCTGGCTTTCATGATTCAAGAGCGTTGACACTTCAAGTCACTGCATCCTACTAATATTCTTGAGAGACTCAATACTCATGAATTCCAACAAGCTGAAAAGTGATTCCTCTATGGACCAAGCTATGGAAGGAGTCACACACTGAATGGAAAAGCAATTTCCTGATCTGAAGGTGAAGAATCTGACAATAGGCTTGGTGATCCTGAAGAACTGAGTCGGGAGCTTGTAATGCTCGTGGGGAAATTCCAGAAGTTCTCAAGAAGAGGCCGATTTGGAAAATCTTCAAGAAGTGCCGAGAACAGATTAGATTCTTCATCACATGACCACAAGAAAAGGACTTGCCACAAATGCAAGAAATCTGGTCACTACATTGCTGATTGTCCACTTTGGGAAAAAGGAATCAAAGAAGAAGAAATACAAGGATGACTCGAAGAAAAAGAAGAAATCTTCAAAGTCCTCATCGTCAAGGTCATCATCTCACAAGAAGAACAGTTCCAGAAAGGCTCGGGCATTTATTGGCAAGGAAATGGATTCTGAAGTAGAATATGAGGAAGATGAGGAATCCGAGGAGGAGTCGGACTCTGGTGTGGCGAGCCTAGCTCTCGCTACAGCTGTCAGCAGCAAGTCCATCTTCAACCGTGAGGAAAGTGATAATGACTCTGATGTCAGCAACGACGATTTGCACCTGCCTATTGCTTTATGGGAAAATGTGCCAAGGTACTCAAACATCGTTCCCCTCTGAATCTAGCGAAGGTGCATCTGATGAAAATATGAAATCTAGCTATTCCAAACTTGCTAATATTGCCACCAAACAACAAAATGCTTTGGAAAGGATTCAGAAGCTGCTAGACAAAAGTGATGACCTGTTGAATGAAGAAATGGATCGAAATCAAACTCTCACTAATGATCTTCCAAGTCTTCAGCCTAGTATGATAGCCTTCAAAGTCGTCATGAAACTCCCTTACTTGATCATGAGAAGCTTTCCTACTGATTTCTTCAAAGAAGACGGAACTTGAGAAACTAAGGGTGTCTTGTTCAAAGGGATAATAATTCTTTACTTCCTCAATAGACCAGTTACGCTTAGGAAGATTTCATTCGACCTTGTTTGAAATGCATCAAACATGAAATTGTTAATTCTTAACCTGAAAGTTCAAATGCTTCTATCGCTGCAAGTTCTTCAACCATTTATGTGGTCAGAAATTACTCATCATAGGATACCACAAGTGTTACTGAGGAAAATGCAGGGTTCATGGAGTTGTACGTGATTGGCATACAAAAGGATCAAAGGGCATCAAACCCTTTGCAATGTGCTTAAAAAGCAGATTCTAAACAGGAACCCAGGAAAGAGGCTATTGTATTTGACAGGAAACTCAATGTCGATGGATCCAACTGGAAACCTACGCAGTATCCCAAAACCTCATGGGTTGCTGTAAAAGGACCCCCTGCAGATCCATCCACTTTATCTGGCTTTACTTATGACTCTTCATATTCCTTTGATGAGTCATTTGACTCCAACTATAAATTGTTCAAAAATCAAAATGGTGAAGTATTTTCCAGATATGTTGGAACTAACTACAGGAACGGTCCTCCGATGAAGAAAATTTGGGTTCCCAAAAGGTACCTTGACAGTCTTCTGGTGAATGTCGTCATGACACCATCTACGAAGAACGGGAACCCCAGATCAAATTCGTCATATGGACCTAAGTCTTCACATGGACCAAATTCCTCATATGGTCAAAAGTCTACACATTCTGATGTTAATTCTTCTGTTTCGCAGGGAAAATCCAAGGGTCGTGAATATGTACATTATTATTCAAATCATTATGTTAATAAGTCATTGAAGAATTTCTCTGCTTATGGAGCTCGCGGATTGATGAACTCTTTTCCACCCCTCCAGAAATGGGTGGTTAAGAAAATAAACTAATCTCTCATGCAGGGTCAGGTCTCGAGACGAACTTGAACGTCTGATGAATTTTCTTGAGACTTGAGGATATGCTCGAAAGGACTCAAGCTAAACATGAAGAAATGAATCACTCATTTCTCTCGTCCCCATATTACTTTGCTTATTGTACTAATTGATGAAATTCCGTTTGACGAATTTGATGTCATATTTTTCACTCTGAAGTATATGAGTTCGTAAATTGCACTAATTCGTCTACAGGATGAACCACTTAAATCTACTGAGTGGGTCCTCGACAGTGGATGCACTAACCATATGACCGGTGACAAGAATCTATTGATGGACAGACCTCTTTCTCCATCTCACCTGAAGCTTATCACCTATGCTAACAAAAGAAAAAAGTAAGGTATTGGGTCTAGCTAGGGTTGCAATCATGAAGGATCGACACATGGATAAAGTGATGCTTGTCGAATCCCTCGTATTCAAACTCGTGTTAGTCTCAATGCTTCGTGATCTTGATATGGTTGTCGACTTTGGAAAATATCGTTGCGGTGTCTTCATGAAATCTGACAATTCCAAAGTCTTCCAAGGCTTTAGGAGATGAGATTTGTATATTGTTGATTTCTCTAGATACGCAGCAGCAGCGTACATGCCTTTCCCTAGTGTGTGCCTTTTCCTTAGTGCATGCATTTCCTAGTTAGAGTAGTAGACAAAGTAAGGTGCACCCCTTCCTCCTGTAAATCAATCATTCCAGTGCAATGAAAACAACCAAGGCTCAAGTGACTTACTAGTACGTGTGCGCGTGCGCTCTCAGAATAGCTGGCTGTGTACAAGCAAATCTAGCAGTAGTAGTATAAGAGCTATTTCTATTTGTGTGCAGCACTGCATACGAGAGTGTAGTTAAGCTTTAATTTGGGGTAACATACTTCGCTCCGCAACGGTGTTTATGACTAAGCTCGTCCATTGCAGAGATCGAGTAGCTGAATACAGCCGATAACATCGGCGAAATGTTAATATTGCACCTCTCCTTGCTCCTTTGATGAGGTAAAAAGGATAAGGATAAGAATAATTTCGCTGCTAGCTTGGCAATTGGCAGGCGCCAAAAGGATAAGGATACACATGTTGGCAGCATGCTAAATCGCCATGCTTGACACAACTCATGCAGAATATGCAGAAGCATATCCTACGCATCCGTATGCCCGCGCCAAAGCTCACACTGCTGTAGCTTGCAGTTGTCATGATGCTAAATCCCCATGAATGCTGCTGCTACTGATTGTATGCACAAGTATTAGAGCATCTCTACCAGACTTCGTATAATGGTTAAACCCGTAAAAAAAGGATGCGTTTATAGTTTCGGTCGGAAAAACTGCATCTAGCGGTCCCCGTAAAACTTGTTCGATCCGTAAACTCTTTATGGGGCACGGTAAATACATCTGTGAAAACCTTGTATGTATGGTTTCAAAGGCATTATACAATTCAATGCGTAAACCAGTCAAATTTCATCGGAGCAGACGCGCCGCCGCGAAACTGGTCGGAATCTATCTGGAACTCACAGAATTCGTCGCCGCTTGTCGGAAGAAGCCGCCACACACAGGAATTTGCCACCGCCGGTTTGAATTGCGGCCAGCTCGACCTCCACTGCCATGGCGAGGTTGTCCATAGGTAGGGCGGAGCAGGCCACCGGCTGCCTGAATCTGGATGGGGCTGCACCGGAGAAGAGTGGGGCGGGGCTGCGGAAGCTCGCGTGGCCATGACGGGGAACGTGCGCGCGTGGCGGCGGGCAGTGGCGTTCTCAATCAGGGACGGGCGGGCCAGGGAGCGCGCGGTTGAGGCGGGCGGCGCAGGTCTCCTTCACTGCATGCGTGGCCGGGAACGGGCGACGTCAGGACGAGGAAGGGGAGAGGCAGGCGGTGCCGGGGCGCCAGGGTGAGGCATGCCCTGTCCGGAGATGGACTGGCCGGGACGGTGGAAAAAGGAAAAAAAGAAAAAAATGGGATACCATTTTATTCACGGGGTCTATTCTGTCCGGGACAACTTAGCATCATAAAAATGGTTTACAGTGTTCCTTATACACGTTTTGAAGGTCGACTTTTAAGGGGTCTGGTAGAGATGCTCTTAAGTGTTGAATGAACAGTGGCCATGCAAATGTGAATGCAGATGCTGCTACGAGTACTTTACCTCGGGGCGCTCTTGCTATTTCTCCTACTGGCATTCAACAAAATCATGGTAGTGGATTCGATTGATTTTCTACTAATTTACTCTTCGAGGATAGTCCATGCTTCACATTATCTCCTCGTACCGTCTGATTTCTTAATTTTATTGATTGATTCAAAATATTGTTCTCCTCCATGTGCTATGTCTATTTTTCATACGTTGATATTTCTTCTCTTTCGTTGAGATGCTAAGCTACATTTTTTAAACAGTATACCTAATTCGAAATTACATTACCTACAATATTCATCCCAAAAGTAAAGAAAAGACTATAATAACTTTCCTTTAAATAGCTAAAAATTTCCATTGGCATCCAACTGATTGTACTTGTTCATTCAGTTCCATCCAGCGCACATTAATGAATATGGCTACATTTAAATTGGTGTTAAGCTATGGGATATTTTTAGTGCATAACATATATCCCGAAGTGTAGCCGGTGCTTCCATGAAATTAAGACACAAAATAGGAGCGGTGCACAAAAGTAATCACCACTCTGTAATGTTCGGCTTGGCCACATCTACCGACAGATTCCACAATAATATATTGCAGTGTTGAATGATCAGTGGTACCTACTACTAGATTGCAGAATAATATATTGCAGTTATCCTGTCGCCAAATCAGCATGCATGCTGCTACAACAGATCGACCGAGGGATTATCTGTTCGAGCAAGATTTGAGTACAACCAAGGGCTCATGCGCAGTCCATGCATCTTACTCTTGATAATTGCACAATAAGATCTCCTCGCTTGTACGGTAAACTGTTCTTGGTTCCAGTAAGATTTGTGCCGGTGATTAGGTCCTGTGGACGTCCCACGGGATTCAATCAGTGGCACAAATCTGACCCGGAGGGAGAACAGTTGTCTAGTGGTGCACGTGCATTCTTTGTGAATATGACGAGATCGGTTGGAATGCTGGGCTCGGCCAGATCTACCAACAATTTGCAGGATGTTGTATTGTAGTGTTGAATGATCAGTGTTACCTACTATTACTATATGTGCCATGCAAATGAACGTGCCATTCAAACACGTGTATTTTACATTTACCTACCGCGGATATTTAAGACACATTTCACAAGAACAAACCATGCGTGATTGTCTGGCCATTGAACCCATGTTGAAGACTTACACACGGCTTTAATTTTATACCATAAGTTATAGGGATTAACACACACGAAACTCTACATCTGATTGGGTGAGATTAAATTATCTGATCTGCACGGGTGATTATTAAAGGATTGTAAAAAAATAAACTTTGAGGCTCAATGCCTCGCGATGGAGGCTCCACGAGCATGTCACTAGCTCAAAACAAATGAAAAGGTAACGCATACCTTTTTCCGCGATCGATTAACCTGCTCTGTGTTCCCCTTTATTTTTCCCGGTTTCAATGACGTGTTACCAACGCATAGAATAATCATTCTTTCGTATTCTCTTTGAAATTTCATCCCAAATAATTTTCCCGCGCTAGATTGTAACGTTACCTACAACCACTGTGTTTCTACATAGAGCATTCAATGTTTTTTACGACAGTCGGAGGCAAGCTAAAAGTGACATTAGCGACCAGACAGGGGCATCAATTAGGGGGGCGGCGGTATACACATGCCTCAGGAATTCACGTAGGTAAAAACACGTGAAGCAATAGCTTTATAGGCCACCCACCCAATGGAGCAATCACCTGGTAGTTCATCCCTCCATCCAACTTTTGCCTCTCCCAATTCATCCACTGATATATGTAAAGACATGCACGTCGATCATTACGTTTCGTGTTGGCTCGGCAAGATACCGAATAAACACTATTTAGTTTTCACATCCTTATTGATCCGGTGGGTTTTGGATGTTTTTTAGTCCCACCTCGCCATCTTAGACGCTAATCGGTCGGCTGAAATAGCTGGGTCGTCGTGTAATGATAAGCTTTAGTCATCATTGTACCATTTGTGAAGCATATGAATCGTCCGAATAGAGTGGCTCAGTTCGGAGGTTCAACCCCTTGAATGCGAACCAGGCTCTCCTGGCACAAGATAGGGAAGGCCAAACTACTCCGAGCAAGATTCAGTTGGTCCATGGAGTATAGGTTGTCCATCCTTCCCATCGTAGTAGCCTAAAGCTCGCCCTGTGTTCAACAGGATCCTTCCATTGTTAGCACCTTCTGATGTTTTGAAAATAGGATATATGATTGCAAATGAAAAAAATTAAGGTCTGTCTGATCACTGTCCGTGGGTGCATCCGAACACGTCCGCGGATGTTTTAGGGGCCAATTTTACAGGTTCCGAATGTATATGCTTACCATAGATTCTAGTTTTTGTTTAGGAAGCTGACATACCGTGAAACAGTTTCAATTAGATCTGGAAATTTGTGTTAGCAGAAGTACACATATACTATTTCTACCCTAAAACCTCCTAATGTATATTTTTACAGGTTTTTTGGTGGGCCAGGATGGCCCACCAGAAGTACACAATTAGATCTGGAAACATAGGGTGAAACAGTTCCGAATGTATATTTTTACAGGTTTTTTGGTGGGCCAGGATGGTCAGACTCAAGCGAAGTAGTGGTCCAGACTCCCGCAAACCTCCCTACGTCTGTCTTCAGTTTGCGATAGAAATCGCGTCCGAAACACTCTGCATACCGATACAAAATCATGTTGAGTGGCTTTCGTGGCCAAGACCACATGGTCCGGACCTTTCTGAATGGTTTGTGGGTCTGGCCTGAAGATGCCCTAACTCTAAGGACGTAAATAAGGACCACCTTGCTGACACGCCAAGGACAGCGCTGGATGCTGCCTCATGCTAAATCGCCATGCATGACGGAGACACAGTTTACTGATGTGGTAGTATTCTCTCTCTTCAAGTAGTCATACACACGGAACTTGCATTGCACATGGCACTGCTGGAAGCAAAACATTTGTTATATGTCTTTGTTTAAATGAACAATATATATTTGTAATTGGAAGATAAGAATATAAATGCTAACTTGAAAGCCAATCAGAAAAGCATGTTATGTGTCTTACTCAAAGAAGTTGTTGATTGCTTTGCGTAGAATTATATCAAGATGCCAGGTTGGCCGCATAAGCAAATTCTTAGAAAGTTCAATCCTAATATGTTTGACCGCATCGAAGAAGAAGTTGATTGGTTGATAAAAACTGGGTTTATTCGGCAGTGTAGGTATGCAGATTCGATTTCTAATATTGTGCAGTTGAAAAGAAAAACACCTATAATATTAGAATCTTTGTTGATTTCAGAGATTTGCATAAGGCTATTCCGAAAGATGAATATCCTATGCCTATGTCAGGATAGTTACTTTTGTGTTGATTTCACGGACTACTGAATAGTTAATTGGACCGATGTTTAGATACTGTTAAATCTCTATATACTTTTCACCATTAATCATATACCTAAGCAAGAAAATTATAGAGCTAATTATTTAGCACAGCAGGCATTCCGTAACCACATTAGTAAAGTGAAAAGAAATTACATTAGCGCTAGTTGGAAACATTTCGTCTCGGCCAGATCTACCAACAACTTGCAAAAATATTGTATTGTTATGTTGAATGATTAGTGTGACCAACTGCTAGATGTGGCCATGCAAATGAATGCTGCCTTGGAACGTGTTTATGTTTTATTTACCTGTTGTGGATATTTTAGACGCATTTCACAAAATAAGCAATTGTCTGTTCTTTGAACGCAGGTTGCAGCCTCAGAGACGGTTTTAGTTTTGTACCGTAAGCGAAAGGTAATAATACATACGAAGTGTTGCATCCTTGTACGGTTGGAGGATTAAATTTCTCTCTATATATGTATTATATATAGAGATATATATAGGTAAATTGCTTGGGACACCTAGGTGCCTAGGCACCTAGGCCAGTTATGGCAAGTCATTTTCATTACTGCATGTAATGCAATCCACGAAATAACGGGTTTTCATGTTTTGTTTGCATGCACTACTACTCTCAACTGTCAATGATTGCTTTCCAAAAGTAATATCAATCATAGTAATTAGTATTAAAGCTTGGTACAAAAACAAAACTGCAACCAAATGATAGTAATTCCACGATCCTGCTACTAACGCTACAGTAAAAAGACCGGAACAAAAGAAAAGATATCTCATAACCTTTCCGCTAATGGATTTACTAACCTAGTACGCGTAGTCCCCTAATTTTGGTCGGTTTGAAAGAGCACAAATCAGCTGCTACCATCAGCTGGTAACCCGAGGGAGCGCAGCACTCGTAGAATAACCATCCTTTTACCAAGCGGGCAGCTTGGTAAGCGAGCAACAAAAAATACAATCGAAGAATAACCATTTCTCTATATTCTCTTTGATTCTCGTCCCAAATAATGTTCCTGCGTTAGCTTGTAACGTTGCCTATGTGCCGATTTAAAATACTTTGTTGTAAATGGAATTTTGTTCCATATTTAGCAAGACCGTCCCAAATATAGCACAGTTTTGATGTTCGTATTTGCACGTCCACCCGTTCATTCCACTCTAGCATCATGCATATGGACCAAAGGGCACGCATTGTTTCGAGTGGACCATCATTTGTTTTCTATCCCTCCTTTTCAACATCACAATAATTGCATTCGGCCATATATCAACAAGTCCGCGATGAAATAATTCACCATCAACTGCAATATGATCTAGTCACCCAATTGTGGGCGCTAAGAGCACATGAGTAGTTTGAGTGACACATGTTGTTTTCTAGAACATGTCAAATTTTAATTTTAATTTTAATTGTTGTAATAACTATATTTTTTCCACGTTTGAATTATTGTTGGACTATGCAATGAAGTTTTTTATAATTTAGATACCATAGTTT
The DNA here is from genome assembly GCA_022496015.1 of Hordeum marinum. NCBI lineage: Eukaryota > Viridiplantae > Streptophyta > Magnoliopsida > Poales > Poaceae > Hordeum > Hordeum marinum. The sequence goes on along the minus strand of CM039672.1, from coordinate 2,396,910 downwards.
TATAAGAAGAAGAAAAAGTAGATAATAAATCAGATGAAACATTTTGCTTTGATTAGATCCGAAGGACCACCTGATGGCCGGTACCCTATCAAGGCAAAAGGACACGCTGATTGCAGTTATCCTGTCGGTTCATGCATGCGCGTGCTCCGAGATGTCTAGAGTAAACCACGATCTAAGCGTGTACACCTTTGGAGGCGACAAGACCTTATCTTATGCACGTCTAGGCAATTATTGTCTGCCACAGCGAGCTTCGGTCCCAACAATATTTGTTTCCCGTTCAATAAAGTGCATATTCTTGTTCAAGAGTATTAACCATTGCATCCGGCCTCTGCATAACTCGAAAGGACACAGCCGCAACCACACCGTTTCGAAGATAAAAGACACATGCGAAATATAATTAAACAAGGAACCAATAGAATGCCTATGAAGCTGTGGGGCCAATCCGAAGATCACACGGACATCCATGTGGGATAAAAATATCCCTTACGTTGTGTTTTCATGCAAACACATTCATAAAAAGTCTCGATCTTCCACACATTGTAATGTGCACCATGAACGGAGTAAACTGGTGCGCCTCTAGATTACCTGCATGGGAGAAAAAAATTTATCATTAAAAACCTTGGCACTTCTACGAAGCCAAAGCGATCATATTACGTCGAGCGCTCCCACCCTAATAAAAGTTATAAACTTGTGATCAAAGACATGTAACCAATTGCCAAAACTATTTGCAACGAAATCGTGATGGATGCAAGTTAGAAGCTACTTGGATGGCCGACCTAATAGAACGGGCAAACTTGCACTCGAAAAATAGGTGTTTGATCGTCCCCTCATGTGGACAGAAAAAACACTTTGTATTTCCATGCCAGTTGCGTTTACCAAGGTTCTGTTAACACCTTTATGAATATAACACACAGAGATTTTAAGCTTTAGTGGTATCTTAATCTTTCATTTTTTTTCTTATTATCATCAACCGGCACATCGGCATGAACAAACACTCTATACGTGGAGTCCACTGAGAACTTATGCTTCAGAAGATACAATAAAGATGAGTGTCATCACCTATGCTTCAGCCATAGGCTCTATCATGTATGCAATGCTGTGCACAAGACCCGATGTCAGCCTTGCCATCAGTATGGCTGGAAGGTTTCAAAGTGATCCTGGAATGGAGCACTAGACAGCGGTCAAGATTGTCCTTAGTAACTAAAAGACTAAGGAGATATTTCTCGATTATGGAGGTGATAAAGAGTTCGTCGTAAAGAGTTACGTCGATGCAAGCTTTAACACCAATCCGGATGACTCGTAGTAGCAATCTGGATACGTATAGTGGAGCAGCCATTTGGAATAGTACCAAGTGGAGTGTGGTAGCGGTGTTTTCGGTTTGACATAAAAATTTGCAAAGTACACACGGATCTGAATATCGCAGACCCGTTGACTATAAGACCTCTCTCACATGCAAAGCATTATCGAGCCCCAGAACTCATTGGGTGTTAGATTCATAACAATGCGAATCACATTGTGATGTGAACTAGATTATTGACTCTAGTGCAAGTGGGAGACTATTGGAAATATGCCCTAGAGGCAATAATAAATTAGTTATTATCATATTTCCTTGTTCATGATAATCTTTTATTATCCATTCTATAATTGTATTGATCGGAGACTTAAATGCATGTGTGGATCCATAGACAAAACCATGTCCCTAGTATGCCTCTAGTAGACTAGCTCGTTGATCAAAAGATGGTTAAGGTTTCCTAGCCATGGACATGAGATGTCATTTGATAATGGGATCACATCATTAGGAGAATGATGTGGTGGACAAGACCCGAACTACAAACATAGCATATGATCGTGTCAGTTTATTGCTATTGTTTTCTGCATGTCAAGTATATGTACCTATGACCATGAGATCATGCAACTCACGGATATCGGAGGAGTGCCTTGTGTGTATCAAACGTTGCAACGTAACTGGGTGACTATAAAGGTGCTCTACAGGTATCTCCGAGGGTGTCTGTTGAGTTGGCATGGATCGAGACTGGGATTTGTTACTCCGTGTAACGGAGAGGTATCTCAGGGCCCACTCGGTAATACAACATCACAATGAGCCTTGCAAGCAATGTGACTAATTGTTAGTTGCGGGATGTTGTATTACGGAACGAGTAAAGAGACTTGCCAGTAACGAGGTTGAACTAGGTATGGAGATACCGACGATCGAATCTCGGGCAAGTAACATACCGAAGAACAAAGGGAACATCGTACGGGATTAACTGAATCCTTGACATAGAGGTTCGACCGATAAAGATCTTCGTAGAATATGTAGGAACCAATGTGGACGTCCAGGTCCTGCCATTGGTTATTGACCGTAGAGGTGTCTCGGTCATGTCTACATAGTTCTCGAACCCGCAGGGTCTGCACACTTAAGGTTCGGTGACGTTTCGGTAATGTAGAGTTATGTATGGTGATGACCGAAGTTTGTTCGGAGTCCCGGATGAGATCCCGGACGTCACGAGGAGCTCCGGAATGGTCCGGAGGTAAAGATTCATATATAGGAAGTCCCAGTTTGGTTTCCGGAAAAGTTTCGGGCTCATCGGTAGTTTACCGGGAGTGCCGGTAGTGTACCGGGAGGCCTCCGGGAGGGGTATTTCGACCCCAAGAGGTCCATGGGCTGTGGGAGAATAATAACCAGCCCTTTGTGGGCTGGGAAAACAGCCACAAAGGCCCATGGCGCAGGAGAGAAAGTCCTAAAGCAAAAAGTGGAAAATCAGCCAATAGGAGGCAATCCTACTCCAACTAGGTTTGGAGGTGAAGTAGCATTGCTTCCCACCTCCTATTTCGGCCGACCCAAAAGCCTAGGCTGCCTCTCCTCTCCTCTCCTCCTATATATACTAGTGGATTGGGTGGTTTTTGGACAGAATTTCCGGCCATATGCTACCCGTTCCACCGGTGCATAGTTTCTCCTCTAGATCGTAGTTCCACAATGCTTAGGCGAAGCCCTGCCGGAATTGCTCCACCACCATCACCGGAGCGCTGTCACACTGCTGGTGAACTCTCTCTCCTCTCCACCTCCTCTTGCTGGATCAAGACGGTGGAGATCGTCATCAAGCTGCACGTGTGCTGAACACAGAGGTGTCGTCCGTTCGGCGCTAGATCGGAAGGACCGTGATCGAGATCGCGAGACGGTTCGTGATGTGATCACGGAATAGATCGTGATGAGTTCGCGGGACAGATCGTGATCAAGATCGTGAGACAGATCGTGATGAGTTCGCGGGACGGATCATGATCTGTTCGCGGGACGGTTCGTGATTGGATCGCGGGACGCTCAGCGATTTGGATCGCGAAGAAGTTCAACTACACCAACCATGTTTCTTAACGCTTCCCGCTTAGCGATCTACAAGGGTACATAGATCCACTCTCCCTCTCGTAGATGCTCATCACCATGGATAGGTTTGCGTGTGCGTAGGAAATTTTTTGTTTCCCATGCGACGTTCCCCAACACAAGTGTTGTAAGTAATAGTCCTAGATAGTTTTGTACCAAGATAATTCATAAAAAGTAACATGTAATAATAGTAACAAAGGTGCACCAAGGTGGCCCAGTCCTCTTTGTAGCAAAGGATAACCCTGAAAGTTCTCTTATATAAAGCAAAGCGCTCTCGAGGACACATGAAAATTTCCGTCAAGTCACATTCATTGTGTTTAGTTGATTTGCGTTCGCTACTTTGATCATTTGATATGTGGGTGGAATGGTGCTAAGGTGCTACTCTTAATTGAACAAACAACACGCTTATGATTGCCCCCTCTCGCAAGCATCCGCAACTATGAAAGTATAATTAAGATAAATCTAAACAGAGCATTAATCGTGTGGATCCAAATGAGCCCCTTAGAGAACAACTCCTAAACTAGGTTTTTAAACTTCTGTTACCAATCTGAGGTTTTTATACAAATATTAAATACAAGAGATTGTAAGTGCATCTAGTGCATCTTAGATATTTTAGTGTATTGAAGACTTATAGGTTAATAGACTAATGTGTTTGTGAGTGTACACATGTTCTATAAGTCGTTAAGAAGTTTGATATATTCGACGAATGTTGACACCTAAAAATGAATGTCTTCAACTGAAGACTTTGATGCTTTCTTTAAGACTTTGAAAATGAGGAAATTGGATTGACCATGAAGATATTGATGTGAGGCGTATGAAGCGTGAAGACTTTTGTTTTCAAAGTTTTATTTCCTTTCTTTGAGTCATAGGAAACACCGTACTATTAAAGGGGGTCGAGGTAATACTAAGGAAAAATTTCCATGTGATGCTCATCTTAAAGCCTAGACATAGCCAATCCTTCGAGTGAAGCCTTTGGAAATCTCTTCAGTGACAGAGACAAAGTTCTTTTGGTCTTTGAGGTAATTGGTCTGACCGAGGAGTTAGGATTTTGCCAGTGCGAATTGCCTATCGTGAGGCATATGATAGCCCTGAGGAATTTGAGAGCTAAAGTTTTTGAGAATTGATGTGCTTCACGCCAGCTGTCCAAATATCTTATCCACATAACGGTCATGTCATTAGGGGCATTTATGTCATATCATGTTGGCTTGCACCCTGGCTATACATAGCTGCCCACTAGAACCACTAGTTTGTTGGCTGCTCTGAGGGAGATTGACAAGTGTCAATTAGAGCAACCCATCCTTCGCGGACTTCAAGAGTAAATAATTAGTGACTAAAAACCAAAAACCCCAACAACCAAAACCCAAAGTGATTGAGCATGACTGAAGAGATTGTTCCTGTGTGGAACCGACGCTTGTTCCCTTTGAATACTTTGCATCTTCCAGATGGTTAGGAATCATGGTCTAGAACAACCAATAGGAAATTGTGGTTTGTTGGGAGACCAAGTTTGTGAAGGTTTGGAAGTCTAGCTTGAAGACCTACCACGAGTGTTTGGAAGTCTAGTTTGTGAAGGTTTGGAAGTCTATGTGACCTTATCTCACGGAGAATACGGTAAGGACTATATGTCCTGGTACTGTATGTCCTTTGGTTTAAATACAAAGCCTCTCCAAACCAGACGTACGACTGTCACAGCAGTTGGAACTGGTTCATCAAATCATTGTCTTCATCGATCCCCTGGTTCTATTTCCTCAACACTTTCATTTCCTCATTAACTCATTTGAGAGTAAATCGTTAGTGAAGACTTTGACTGAAGACATTATCAATTTCCTCACCTCAAATTCTTCAGTGACCTTCTCTTTCGCATGCTTCTCATGTTTACGCACTAATTGTGCTCTGTGTATGTTTTATTTCATCATGATGACTATGCTACTGCTATCTTATGCATACACTTAAGTACTTATTTCGCTGCAGATATTTCGTCACTTAGCAAAATTCCTCAAGTTGTAATTCCCTAGTGACGAATTGTAAAAATCACCTATTCAGACCCCTCTAGTCGATACAACGCACTTTCAATTGGTATCAGAGAAAGGTACTCCCTTGTCCTGTGTGATTTTGGTTTACCCAACTGTAGTTTTAGTTATGTCAACTGCAGGCATGATCAAGGTCGCAGCTTGGTGTCCTAGCTTTGGTGTACGAACTACCCCTACTGGAACAACAACGTGCATGTGCATGCATCTTGAGGCAATTGACAACGATCTCTGGTTTGTTGTAGAAAATGTTGTTCACTCTGTCACTCCCACCGTCATTACTGCTGATGTGAAGAGATTCAAGCAACTCGACTCTCAAGCGAAGAATATCATATTTGGCCATCTGAGAAAAGGACGGTATAGCAGAGTGAGTGCTTTGGAAACTGCAAAGCTTATCTGGGATAGGTTGTCCAAAGTCAATGAAGGGGTTTCAACTCAACTTGACTCCCGAGTTGATGTTCTTTGCAATCTCTTCAACCGCTTCAAAATACTCGACAACAAAAATGTCCAGCAAACCTTCGATCGCCTCACTAATATCTCCAATGAGCTCCAAGCTCTTGGTGCCACTGACATCACCGATCATGAGATGGAGAAGAAACTGCTGAGATCTCTTGATTCCTCATTGGATATGCTGGCTTTCATGATTCAAGAGCATTGATACTTCAAGTCACTACATCCTACTAATATTCTTGAGAGACTCAATACTCATGAATTCCAGCAAGCTGAAAAGTGATTCCTCTATGGACCAAGCTATGGAAGGAGTCACACACTGAATGGAAAAGCAATTTCCTGATCTGAAGGTGAAGAATATGACAATAGGCTTGGTGATCCTGAAGAACTGAGTCGGGAGCTTGTAATGCTCGTGGGGAAATTCCAGAAGTTCTCAAGAAGAGGCCGATTTGGAAAATCTTCAAGAAGTGCCGAGAACAGATTAGATTCTTCATCACATGACCACAAGAAAAGGACTTGCCACAAATGCAAGAAATCTGGTCACTACATTGCTGATTGTCCACTTTGGGAAAAAGGAATCAAAGAAGAAGAAATACAAGGATGACTCGAAGAAAAAGAAGAAATCTTCAAAGTCCTCATCGTCAAGGTCATCATCTCACAAGAAGAACAGTTCCAGAAAGGCTCGGGCATTTATTGGCAAGGAAATGGATTCTGAAGTAGAATATGAGGAAGATGAGGAATCCGAGGAGGAGTCGGACTCTGGTGTGGCGAGCCTAGCTCTCGCTACAGCTGTCAGCAGCAAGTCCATCTTCAACCGTGAGGAAAGTGATAATGACTCTGATGTCAGCAACGACGATTTGCACCTGCCTATTGCTTTATGGGAAAATGTGCCAAGGTACTCAAACATCGTTCCCCTCTGAATCTAGCGAAGGTGCATCTGATGAAAATATGAAATCTAGCTATTCCAAACTTGCTAATATTGCCACCAAACAACAAAATGCTTTGGAAAGGATTCAGAAGCTGCTAGACAAAAGTGATGACCTGTTGAATGAAGAAATGGATCGAAATCAAACTCTCACTAATGATCTTCCAAGTCTTCAGCCTAGTATGATAGCCTTCAAAGTCGTCATGAAACTCCCTTACTTGATCATGAGAAGCTTTCCTACTGATTTCTTCAAAGAAGACGGAACTTGAGAAACTAAGGGTGTCTTGTTCAAAGGGATAATAATTCTTTACTTCCTCAATAGACCAGTTACGCTTAGGAAGATTTCATTCGACCTTGTTTGAAATGCATCAAACATGAAATTGTTAATTCTTAACCTGAAAGTTCAAATGCTTCTATCGCTGCAAGTTCTTCAACCATTTATGTGGTCAGAAATTACTCATCATAGGATACCACAAGTGTTACTGAGGAAAATGCAGGGTTCATGGAGTTGTACGTGATTGGCATACAAAAGGATCAAAGGGCATCAAACCCTTTGCAATGTGCTTAAAAAGCAGATTCTAAACAGGAACCCAGGAAAGAGGCTATTGTATTTGACAGGAAACTCAATGTCGATGGATCCAACTGGAAACCTACGCAGTATCCCAAAACCTCATGGGTTGCTGTAAAAGGACCCCCTGCAGATCCATCCACTTTATCTGGCTTTACTTATGACTCTTCATATTCCTTTGATGAGTCATTTGACTCCAACTATAAATTGTTCAAAAATCAAAATGGTGAAGTATTTTCCAGATATGTTGGAACTAACTACAGGAACGGTCCTCCGATGAAGAAAATTTGGGTTCCCAAAAGGTACCTTGACAGTCTTCTGGTGAATGTCGTCATGACACCATCTACGAAGAACGGGAACCCCAGATCAAATTCGTCATATGGACCTAAGTCTTCACATGGACCAAATTCCTCATATGGTCAAAAGTCTACACATTCTGATGTTAATTCTTCTGTTTCGCAGGGAAAATCCAAGGGTCGTGAATATGTACATTATTATTCAAATCATTATGTTAATAAGTCATTGAAGAATTTCTCTGCTTATGGAGCTCGCGGATTGATGAACTCTTTTCCACCCCTCCAGAAATGGGTGGTTAAGAAAATAAACTAATCTCTCATGCAGGGTCAGGTCTCGAGACGAACTTGAACGTCTGATGAATTTTCTTGAGACTTGAGGATATGCTCGAAAGGACTCAAGCTAAACATGAAGAAATGAATCACTCATTTCTCTCGTCCCCATATTACTTTGCTTATTGTACTAATTGATGAAATTCCGTTTGACGAATTTGATGTCATATTTTTCACTCTGAAGTATATGAGTTCGTAAATTGCACTAATTCGTCTACAGGATGAACCACTTAAATCTACTGAGTGGGTCCTCGACAGTGGATGCACTAACCATATGACCGGTGACAAGAATCTATTGATGGACAGACCTCTTTCTCCATCTCACCTGAAGCTTATCACCTATGCTAACAAAAGAAAAAAGTAAGGTATTGGGTCTAGCTAGGGTTGCAATCATGAAGGATCGACACATGGATAAAGTGATGCTTGTCGAATCCCTCGTATTCAAACTCGTGTTAGTCTCAATGCTTCGTGATCTTGATATGGTTGTCGACTTTGGAAAATATCGTTGCGGTGTCTTCATGAAATCTGACAATTCCAAAGTCTTCCAAGGCTTTAGGAGATGAGATTTGTATATTGTTGATTTCTCTAGATACGCAGCAGCAGCGTACATGCCTTTCCCTAGTGTGTGCCTTTTCCTTAGTGCATGCATTTCCTAGTTAGAGTAGTAGACAAAGTAAGGTGCACCCCTTCCTCCTGTAAATCAATCATTCCAGTGCAATGAAAACAACCAAGGCTCAAGTGACTTACTAGTACGTGTGCGCGTGCGCTCTCAGAATAGCTGGCTGTGTACAAGCAAATCTAGCAGTAGTAGTATAAGAGCTATTTCTATTTGTGTGCAGCACTGCATACGAGAGTGTAGTTAAGCTTTAATTTGGGGTAACATACTTCGCTCCGCAACGGTGTTTATGACTAAGCTCGTCCATTGCAGAGATCGAGTAGCTGAATACAGCCGATAACATCGGCGAAATGTTAATATTGCACCTCTCCTTGCTCCTTTGATGAGGTAAAAAGGATAAGGATAAGAATAATTTCGCTGCTAGCTTGGCAATTGGCAGGCGCCAAAAGGATAAGGATACACATGTTGGCAGCATGCTAAATCGCCATGCTTGACACAACTCATGCAGAATATGCAGAAGCATATCCTACGCATCCGTATGCCCGCGCCAAAGCTCACACTGCTGTAGCTTGCAGTTGTCATGATGCTAAATCCCCATGAATGCTGCTGCTACTGATTGTATGCACAAGTATTAGAGCATCTCTACCAGACTTCGTATAATGGTTAAACCCGTAAAAAAAGGATGCGTTTATAGTTTCGGTCGGAAAAACTGCATCTAGCGGTCCCCGTAAAACTTGTTCGATCCGTAAACTCTTTATGGGGCACGGTAAATACATCTGTGAAAACCTTGTATGTATGGTTTCAAAGGCATTATACAATTCAATGCGTAAACCAGTCAAATTTCATCGGAGCAGACGCGCCGCCGCGAAACTGGTCGGAATCTATCTGGAACTCACAGAATTCGTCGCCGCTTGTCGGAAGAAGCCGCCACACACAGGAATTTGCCACCGCCGGTTTGAATTGCGGCCAGCTCGACCTCCACTGCCATGGCGAGGTTGTCCATAGGTAGGGCGGAGCAGGCCACCGGCTGCCTGAATCTGGATGGGGCTGCACCGGAGAAGAGTGGGGCGGGGCTGCGGAAGCTCGCGTGGCCAATGACGGGGAACGTGCGCGCGTGGCGGCGGGCAGTGGCGTTCTCAATCAGGGACGGGCGGGCCAGGGAGCGCGCGGTTGAGGGCGGGCGGCGCAGGTCTCCTTCACTGCATGCGTGGCCGGGAACGGGCGACGTCAGGACGAGGAAGGGGAGAGGCAGGCGGTGCCGGGGCGCCAGGGTGAGGCATGCCCTGTCCGGAGATGGACTGGCCGGGACGGTGGAAAAAAGGAAAAAAAAGAAAAAAATGGGGATACCATTTTATTCACGGGTCTATTCTGTCCGGGACAACTTAGCATCATAAAAATGGTTTACAGTGTTCCTTATACACGTTTTGAAGGTCGACTTTTAAGGGGGTCTGGTAGAGATGCTCTTAAGTGTTGAATGAACAGTGGCCATGCAAATGTGAATGCAGATGCTGCTACGAGTACTTTACCTCGGGGCGCTCTTGCTATTTCTCCTACTGGCATTCAACAAATCATGGTAGTGGATTCGATTGATTTTCTACTAATTTACTCTTCGAGGATAGTCCATGCTTCACATTATCTCCTCGTACCGTCTGATTTCTTAATTTTATTGATTGATTCAAAATATTGTTCTCCTCCATGTGCTATGTCTATTTTTCATACGTTGATATTTCTTCTCTTTCGTTGAGATGCTAAGCTACATTTTTTAAACAGTATACCTAATTCGAAATTACATTACCTACAATATTCATCCCAAAAGTAAAGAAAAGACTATAATAACTTTCCTTTAAATAGCTAAAAATTTCCATTGGCATCCAACTGATTGTACTTGTTCATTCAGTTCCATCCAGCGCACATTAATGAATATGGCTACATTTAAATTGGTGTTAAGCTATGGGATATTTTTAGTGCATAACATATATCCCGAAGTGTAGCCGGTGCTTCCATGAAATTAAGACACAAAATAGGAGCGGTGCACAAAAGTAATCACCACTCTGTAATGTTCGGCTTGGCCACATCTACCGACAGATTCCACAATAATATATTGCAGTGTTGAATGATCAGTGGTACCTACTACTAGATTGCAGAATAATATATTGCAGTTATCCTGTCGCCAAATCAGCATGCATGCTGCTACAACAGATCGACCGAGGGATTAATCTGTTCGAGCAAGATTTGAGTACAACCAAGGGGCTCATGCGCAGTCCATGCATTCTTACTCTTGATAATTGCACAATAAGATCTCCTCGCTTGTACGGTAAACTGTTCTTGGTTCCAGTAAGATTTGTGCCGGTGATTAGGTCCTGTGGACGTCCCACGGGATTCAATCAGTGGCACAAATCTGACCCAGGAGGGAGAACAGTTGTCTAGTGGTGCACGTGCATTCTTTGTGAATATGACGAGATCGGTTGGAATGCTGGGCTCGGCCAGATCTACCAACAATTTGCAGGATGTTGTATTGTAGTGTTGAATGATCAGTGTTACCTACTATTACTATATGTGCCATGCAAATGAACGTGCCATTCAAACACGTGTATTTTATCATTTACCTACCGCGGATATTTAAGACACATTTCACAAGAACAAACCATGCGTGATTGTCTGGCCATTGAACCCATGTTGAAGACTTACACACGGCTTTAATTTTTATACCATAAGTTATAGGGATTAACACACACGAAACTCTACATCTGATTGGGTGAGATTAAATTATCTGATCTGCACGGGTGATTATTAAAGGATTGTAAAAAAATAAACTTTGAGGCTCAATGCCTCGCGATGGAGGCTCCACGAGCATGTCACTAGCTCAAAACAAATGAAAAGGTAACGCATACCTTTTTCCGCGATCGATTAACCTGCTCTGTGTTCCCCTTTATTTTTCCCGGTTTCAATGACGTGTTACCAACGCATAGAATAATCATTCTTTCGTATTCTCTTTGAAATTTCATCCCAAATAATTTTCCCGCGCTAGATTGTAACGTTACCTACAACCACTGTGTTTCTACATAGAGCATTCAATGTTTTTTACGACAGTCGGAGGCAAGCTAAAAGTGACATTAGCGACCAGACAGGGGCATCAATTAGGGGGGCGGCGGTATACACATGCCTCAGGAATTCACGTAGGTAAAAACACGTGAAGCAATAGCTTTATAGGCCACCCACCCAATGGAGCAATCACCTGGTAGTTCATCCCTCCATCCAACTTTTGCCTCTCCCAATTCATCCACTGATATATGTAAAGACATGCACGTCGATCATTACGTTTCGTGTTGGCTCGGCAAGATACCGAATAAACACTATTTAGTTTTCACATCCTTATTGATCCGGTGGGTTTTGGATGTTTTTTAGTCCCACCTCGCCATCTTAGACGCTAAGTCGGTCGGCTGAAATAGCTGGGTCGTCGTGTAATGATAAGCTTTAGTCATCAATTGTACCATTTGGTGAAGCATATGAATCGTCCGAATAGAGTGGCTCAGTTCGGAGGTTCAACCCTTGAATGCGAACCAGGCTCTCCTGGCACAAGATAGGGAAGGCCAAACTACTCCGAGCAAGATTCAGTTGGTCCATGGAGTATAGGTTGTCCATCCTTCCCATCGTAGTAGCCTAAAGCTCGCCCTGTGTTCAACAGGATCCTTCCATTGTTAGCCACCTTCTGATGGTTTTGAAAATGGATATATGAATTGCAAATGAAAAAAATTAAGGTCTGTCTGATCACTGTCCGTGGGTGCATCCGAACACGTCCGCGGATGTGTTTAGGGGCCAATTTTTACATGTTCCGAATGTATATGCTTACCATAGATTCTAGTTTTTGTTTAGGAAGCTGACATACCGTGAAACAGTTTCAATTAGATCTGGAAATTTGTGTTAGCAGAAGTACACATATACTATTTCTACCCTAAAACCTCCTAATGTATTTTTACAGGTTTTTTGGTGGGCCAGGATGGCCCACCAGAAGTACACAATTAGATCTGGAAACATAGGGTGAAACAGTTCCGAATGTATATTTTTACAGGTTTTTTGGTGGGCCAGGATGGTCAGACTCAAGCGAAGTAGTGGTCCAGACTCCCGCAAACCTCCCTACGTCTGTCTTCAGTTTGCGATAGAAATCGCGTCCGAAACACTCTGCATACCGATACAAAATCATGTTGAGTGGCTTTCGTGGCCAAGACCACATGGTCCGGACCTTTCTGAATGGTTTGTGGGTCTGGCCTGAAGATGCCCTAACTCTAAGGACGTAAATAAGGACCACCTTGCTGACACGCCAAGGACAGCGCTGGATGCTGCCTCATGCTAAATCGCCATGCATGACGGAGACACAGTTTACTGATGTGGTAGTATTCTCTCTCTTCAAGTAGTCATACACACGGAACTTGCATTGCACATGGCACTGCTGGAAGCAAACATTTGTTATATGTCTTGTTTAAATGAACAATATATATTTGTAATTGGAAGATAAGAATATAAATGCTAACTTGAAAGCCAATCAGAAAAGCATGTTATGTGTCTTACTCAAAGAAGTTGTTGATTGCTTTGCGTAGAATTATATCAAGATGCCAGGTTGGCCGCATAAGCAAATTCTTAGAAAGTTCAATCCTAATATGTTTGACCGCATCGAAGAAGAAGTTGATTGGTTGATAAAAACTGGGTTTATTCGGCAGTGTAGGTATGCAGATTCGATTTCTAATATTGTGCAGTTGAAAAGAAAAACACCTATAATATTAGAATCTTTGTTGATTTCAGAGATTTGCATAAGGCTATTCCGAAAGATGAATATCCTATGCCTATGTCAGGATAGTTACTTTTGTGTTGATTTCACGGACTACTGAATAGTTAATTGGACCGATGTTTAGATACTGTTAAATCTCTATATACTTTTCACCATTAATCATATACCTAAGCAAGAAAATTATAGAGCTAATTATTTAGCACAGCAGGCATTCCGTAACCACATTAGTAAAGTGAAAAGAAATTACATTAGCGCTAGTTGGAAACATTTCGTCTCGGCCAGATCTACCAACAACTTGCAAAAATATTGTATTGTTATGTTGAATGATTAGTGTGACCAACTGCTAGATGTGGCCATGCAAATGAATGCTGCCTTGGAACGTGTTTATGTTTTATTTACCTGTTGTGGATATTTTAGACGCATTTCACAAAATAAGCAATTGTCTGTTCTTTGAACGCAGGTTGCAGCCTCAGAGACGGTTTTAGTTTTGTACCGTAAGCGAAAGGTAATAATACATACGAAGTGTTGCATCCTTGTACGGTTGGAGGATTAAATTTCTCTCTATATATGTATATATATAGAGATATATATAGGTAAATTGCTTGGGACACCTAGGTGCCTAGGCACCTAGGCCAGTTATGGCAAGTCATTTTCATTACTGCATGTAATGCAATCCACGAAATAACGGGTTTTCATGTTTTGTTTGCATGCACTACTACTCTCAACTGTCAATGATTGCTTTCCAAAAGTAATATCAATCATAGTAATTAGTATTAAAGCTTGGTACAAAAACAAAACTGCAACCAAATGATAGTAATTCCACGATCCTGCTACTAACGCTACAGTAAAAAGACCGGAACAAAAGAAAAGATATCTCATAACCTTTCCGCTAATGGATTTACTAACCTAGTACGCGTAGTCCCCTAATTTTGGTCGGTTTGAAAGAGCACAAATCAGCTGCTACCATCAGCTGGTAACCCGAGGGAGCGCAGCACTCGTAGAATAACCATCCTTTTACCAAGCGGGCAGCTTGGTAAGCGAGCAACAAAAAATACAATCGAAGAATAACCATTTCTCTATATTCTCTTTGATTCTCGTCCCAAATAATGTTCCTGCGTTAGCTTGTAACGTTGCCTATGTGCCGATTTAAAATACTTTGTTGTAAATGGAATTTTGTTCCATATTTAGCAAGACCGTCCCAAATATAGCACAGTTTTGATGTTCGTATTTGCACGTCCACCCGTTCATTCCACTCTAGCATCATGCATATGGACCAAAGGGCACGCATTGTTTCGAGTGGACCATCATTTGTTTTCTATCCCTCCTTTTCAACATCACAATAATTGCATTCGGCCATATATCAACAAGTCCGCGATGAAATAATTCACCATCAACTGCAATATGATCTAGTCACCCAATTGTGGGCGCTAAGAGCACATGAGTAGTTTGAGTGACACATGTTGTTTTCTAGAACATGTCAAATTTTAATTTTAATTTTAATTGTTGTAATAACTATATTTTTTCCACGTTTGAATTATTGTTGGACTATGCAATGAAGTTTTTTATAATTTAGATACCATAGTTTTATAAGAAGAAGAAAAAAGTAGATAATAAATCAGATGAAACATTTTGCTTTGATTAGATCCGAAGGACCACCTGATGGCCGGTACCCTATCAAGGCAAAAGGACACGCTGATTGCAGTTATCCTGTCGGTTCATGCATGCGCGTGCTCCGAGATGTCTAGAGTAAACCACGATCTAAGCGTGTACACCTTTGGAGGCGACAAGACCTTATCTTATGCACGTCTAGGCAATTATTGTCTGCCACAGCGAGCTTCGGTCCCAACAATATTTGTTTCCCGTTCAATAAAGTGCATATTCTTGTTCAAGAGTATTAACCATTGCATCCGGCCTCTGCATAACTCGAAAGGACACAGCCGCAACCACACCGTTTCGAAGATAAAAGACACATGCGAAATATAATTAAACAAGGAACCAATAGAATGCCTATGAAGCTGTGGGGCCAATCCGAAGATCACACGGACATCCATGTGGGATAAAAATATCCCTTACGTTGTGTTTTCATGCAAACACATTCAAAAAGTCTCGATCTTCCACACATTGTAATGTGCACCATGAACGGAGTAAACTGGTGCGCCTCTAGATTACCTGCATGGGAGAAAAAAATTTATCATTAAAAACCTTGGCACTTCTACGAAGCCAAAGCGATCTACGTCGAGCGCTCCCACCCTAATAAAAGTTATAAACTTGTGATCAAAGACATGTAACCAATTGCCAAAACTATTTGCAACGAAATCGTGATGGATGCAAGTTAGAAGCTACTTGGATGGCCGACCTAATAGAACGGGCAAACTTGCACTCGAAAAATAGGTGTTTGATCGTCCCCTCATGTGGACAGAAAAAACACTTTGTATTTCCATGCCAGTTGCGTTTACCAAGGTTCTGTTAACACCTTTATGAATATAACACACAGAGATTTTAAGCTTTAGTGGTATCTTAATCTTTCATTTTTTTTCTTATTATCATCAACCGGCACATCGGCATGAACAAACACTCTATACGTGGAGTCCACTGAGAACTTATGCTTCAGAAGATACAATAAAGATGAGTGTCATCACCTATGCTTCAGCCATAGGCTCTATCATGTATGCAATGCTGTGCACAAGACCCGATGTCAGCCTTGCCATCAGTATGGCTGGAAGGTTTCAAAGTGATCCTGGAATGGAGCACTAGACAGCGGTCAAGATTGTCCTTAGTAACTAAAAGACTAAGGAGATATTTCTCGATTATGGAGGTGATAAAGAGTTCGTCGTAAAGAGTTACGTCGATGCAAGCTTTAACACCAATCCGGATGACTCGTAGTAGCAATCTGGATACGTATAGTGGAGCAGCCATTTGGAATAGTACCAAGTGGAGTGTGGTAGCGGTGTTTTCGGTTTGACATAAAAATTTGCAAAGTACACACGGATCTGAATATCGCAGACCCGTTGACTATAAGACCTCTCTCACATGCAAAGCATTATCGAGCCCCAGAACTCATTGGGTGTTAGATTCATAACAATGCGAATCACATTGTGATGTGAACTAGATTATTGACTCTAGTGCAAGTGGGAGACTATTGGAAATATGCCCTAGAGGCAATAAATTAGTTATTATCATATTTCCTTGTTCATGATAATCTTTTATTATCCATTCTATAATTGTATTGATCGGAGACTTAAATGCATGTGTGGATCCATAGACAAAACCATGTCCCTAGTATGCCTCTAGTAGACTAGCTCGTTGATCAAAAGATGGTTAAGGTTTCCTAGCCATGGACATGAGATGTCATTTGATAATGGGATCACATCATTAGGAGAATGATGTGGTGGACAAGACCCGAACTACAAACATAGCATATGATCGTGTCAGTTTATTGCTATTGTTTTCTGCATGTCAAGTATATGTACCTATGACCATGAGATCATGCAACTCACGGATATCGGAGGAGTGCCTTGTGTGTATCAAACGTTGCAACGTAACTGGGTGACTATAAAGGTGCTCTACAGGTATCTCCGAGGGTGTCTGTTGAGTTGGCATGGATCGAGACTGGGATTTGTTACTCCGTGTAACGGAGAGGTATCTCAGGGCCCACTCGGTAATACAACATCACAATGAGCCTTGCAAGCAATGTGACTAATTGTTAGTTGCGGGATGTTGTATTACGGAACGAGTAAAGAGACTTGCCAGTAACGAGGTTGAACTAGGTATGGAGATACCGACGATCGAATCTCGGGCAAGTAACATACCGAAGAACAAAGGGAACATCGTACGGGATTAACTGAATCCTTGACATAGAGGTTCGACCGATAAAGATCTTCGTAGAATATGTAGGAACCAATGTGGACGTCCAGGTCCTGCCATTGGTTATTGACCGTAGAGGTGTCTCGGTCATGTCTACATAGTTCTCGAACCCGCAGGGTTGCACACTTAAGGTTCGGTGACGTTTCGGTAATGTAGAGTTATGTATGGTGATGACCGAAGTTTGTTCGGAGTCCGGATGAGATCCCGGACGTCACGAGGAGCTCCGGAATGGTCCGGAGGTAAAGATTCATATATAGGAAGTCCCAGTTTGGTTTCCGGAAAAGTTTCGGGCTCATCGGTAGTTTACCGGGAGTGCCGGTAGTGTACCGGGAGGCCTCCGGGAGGGGTATTTCGACCCCAAGAGTGTCCATGGGTGTGGGAGAATAATAACCAGCCCTTTTGGGCTGGGGAAAACAGCCACAAAGGCCCATGGCGCAGGAGAGAAAGTCCTAAAGCAAAAAGTGGAAAATCAGCCAATAGGAGGCAATCCTACTCCAACTAGGTTTGGAGGTGAAGTAGCATTGCTTCCCACCTCCTATTTCGGCCGACCCAAAAGCCTAGGCTGCCTCTCCTCTCCTCTCCCCTATTATACTAGTGGATTGGGTGGTTTTTGGACAGAATTTCCGGCCACATGCTACCCGTTCCACCGGTGCATAGTTTCTCCTCTAGATCGTAGTTCCACAATGCTTAGGCGAAGCCCTGCCGGAATTGCTCCACCACCATCACCGGAGCGCTGTCACACTGCTGGTGAACTCTCTCCTCTCCACCTCCTCTTGCTGGATCAAGACGGTGGAGATCGTCATCAAGCTGCACGTGTGCTGAACACAGAGGTGTCGTCCGTTCGGCGCTAGATCGGAAGGACCGTGATCGAGATCGCGAGACGGTTCGTGATGTGATCACGGAATAGATCGTGATGAGTTCGCGGGACAGATCGTGATCAAGATCGTGAGACAGATCGTGATGAGTTCGCGGGACGGATCATGATCTGTTCGCGGGACGGTTCGTGATTGGATCGCGGGACGCTCAGCGATTTGGATCGCGAAGAAGTTCAACTACACCAACCATGTTTCTTAACGCTTCCCGCTTAGCGATCTACAAGGGTACATAGATCCACTCTCCCTCTCGTAGATGCTCATCACCATGGATAGGTTTGCGTGTGCGTAGGAAATTTTTTGTTTCCCATGCGACGTTCCCCAACACAAGTGTTGTAAGTAATAGTCCTAGATAGTTTTGTACCAAGATAATTCATAAAAAGTAACATGTAATAATAGTAACAAAGGTGCACCAAGGTGGCCCAGTCCTCTTTGTAGCAAAGGATAACCCTGAAAGTTCTCTTATATAAAGCAAAGCGCTCTCGAGGACACATGAAAATTTCCGTCAAGTCACATTCATTGTGTTTAGTTGATTTGCGTTCGCTACTTTGATCATTTGATATGTGGGTGGAATGGTGCTAAGGTGCTACTCTTAATTGAACAAACAACACGCTTATGATTGCCCCCTCTCGCAAGCATCCGCAACTATGAAAGTATAATTAAGATAAATCTAAACAGAGCATTAATCGTGTGGATCCAAATGAGCCCCTTAGAGAACAACTCCTAAACTAGGTTTTTAAACTTCTGTTACCAATCTGAGGTTTTTATACAAATATTAAATACAAGAGATTGTAAGTGCATCTAGTGCATCTTAGATATTTTAGTGTATTGAAGACTTATAGGTTAATAGACTAATGTGTTTGTGAGTGTACACATGTTCTATAAGTCGTTAAGAAGTTTGATATATTCGACGAATGTTGACACCTAAAAATGAATGTCTTCAACTGAAGACTTTGATGCTTTCTTTAAGACTTTGAAAATGAGGAAATTGGATTGACCATGAAGATATTGATGTGAGGCGTATGAAGCGTGAAGACTTTTGTTTTCAAAGTTTTATTTCCTTTCTTTGAGTCATAGGAAACACCGTACTATTAAAGGGGGTCGAGGTAATACTAAGGAAAAATTTCCATGTGATGCTCATCTTAAAGCCTAGACATAGCCAATCCTTCGAGTGAAGCCTTTGGAAATCTCTTCAGTGACAGAGACAAAGTTCTTTTGGTCTTTGAGGTAATTGGTCTGACCGAGGAGTTAGGATTTTGCCAGTGCGAATTGCCTATCGTGAGGCATATGATAGCCCTGAGGAATTTGAGAGCTAAAGTTTTTGAGAATTGATGTGCTTCACGCCAGCTGTCCAAATATCTTATCCACATAACGGTCATGTCATTAGGGGCATTTATGTCATATCATGTTGGCTTGCACCCTGGCTATACATAGCTGCCCACTAGAACCACTAGTTTGTTGGCTGCTCTGAGGGAGATTGACAAGTGTCAATTAGAGCAACCCATCCTTCGCGGACTTCAAGAGTAAATAATTAGTGACTAAAAACCAAAAACCCCAACAACCAAAACCCAAAGTGATTGAGCATGACTGAAGAGATTGTTCCTGTGTGGAACCGACGCTTGTTCCCTTTGAATACTTTGCATCTTCCAGATGGTTAGGAATCATGGTCTAGAACAACCAATAGGAAATTGTGGTTTGTTGGGAGACCAAGTTTGTGAAGGTTTGGAAGTCTAGCTTGAAGACCTACCACGAGTGTTGGAAGTCTAGTTTGTGAAGGTTTGGAAGTCTATGTGACCTTATCTCACGGAGAATACGGTAAGGACTATATGTCCTGGTACTGTATGTCCTTTGGTTTAAATACAAAGCCTCTCCAAACCAGACGTACGACTGTCACAGCAGTTGGAACTGGTTCATCAAATCATTGTCTTCATCGATCCCCTGGTTCTATTTCCTCAACACTTTCATTTCCTCATTAACTCATTTGAGAGTAAATCGTTAGTGAAGACTTTGACTGAAGACATTATCAATTTCCTCACCTCAAATTCTTCAGTGACCTTCTCTTTCGCATGCTTCTCATGTTTACGCACTAATTGTGCTCTGTGTATGTTTTATTTCATCATGATGACTATGCTACTGCTATCTTATGCATACACTTAAGTACTTATTTCGCTGCAGATATTTCGTCACTTAGCAAAATTCCTCAAGTTGTAATTCCCTAGTGACGAATTGTAAAAATCACCTATTCAGACCCCTCTAGTCGATACAACGCACTTTCAATTGGTATCAGAGAAAGGTACTCCCTTGTTCTGTGTGATTTTGGTTTACCCAACTGTAGTTTTAGTTATGTCAACTGCAGGCATGATCAAGGTCGCAGCTTGGTGTCCTAGCTTTGGTGTACGAACTACCCCTACTGGAACAACAACGTGCATGTGCATGCATCTTGAGGCAATTGACAACGATCTCTGGTTTGTTGTAGAAAATGTTGTTCACTCTGTCACTCCCACCGTCATTACTGCTGATGTGAAGAGATTCAAGCAACTCGACTCTCAAGCGAAAATATCATATTTGGCCATCTGAGAAAAGGACGGTATAGCAGAGTGAGTGCTTTGGAAACTGCAAAGCTTATCTGGGATAGGTTGTCCAAAGTCAATGAAGGGGTTTCAACTCAACTTGACTCCCGAGTTGATGTTCTTTGCAATCTCTTCATCAGCTTCAAAAAATACTCGACAACAAAAATGTCCAGCAAACCTTCGATCGCCTCACTAATATCTCCAATGAGCTCCAAGCTCTTGGTGCCACTGACATCACCGATCATGAGATGGAGAAGAAACTGCTGAGATCTCTTGATTCCTCATTGGATATGCTGGCTTTCATGATTCAAGAGCGTTGACACTTCAAGTCACTGCATCCTACTAATA
Source organism: Hordeum marinum (assembly GCA_022496015.1). NCBI lineage: Eukaryota > Viridiplantae > Streptophyta > Magnoliopsida > Poales > Poaceae > Hordeum > Hordeum marinum. The sequence continues at coordinate 2,375,891 of CM039672.1, read as the reverse complement.
TTCTTGAGAGACTCAATACTCATGAATTCCAACAAGCTGAAAAGTGATTCCTCTATGGACCAAGCTATGGAAGGAGTCACACACTGAATGGAAAAGCAATTTCCTGATCTGAAGGTGAAGAATCTGACAATAGGCTTGGTGATCCTGAAGAACTGAGTCGGGAGCTTGTAATGCTCGTGGGGAAATTCCAGAAGTTCTCAAGAAGAGGCCGATTTGGAAAATCTTCAAGAAGTGCCGAGAACAGATTAGATTCTTCATCACATGACCACAAGAAAGGACTTGCCACAAATGCAAGAAATCTGGTCACTACATTGCTGATTGTCCACTTTGGGAAAAAGGAATCAAAGAAGAAGAAATACAAGGATGACTCGAAGAAAAGAAGAAATCTTCAAAGTCCTCATCGTCAAGGTCATCATCTCACAAGAAGAACAGTTCCAGAAAGGCTCGGGCATTTATTGGCAAGGAAATGGATTCTGAAGTAGAATATGAGGAAGATGAGGAATCCGAGGAGGAGTCGGACTCTGGTGTGGCGAGCCTAGCTCTCGCTACAGCTGTCAGCAGCAAGTCCATCTTCAACCGTGAGGAAAGTGATAATGACTCTGATGTCAGCAACGACGATTTGCACCTGCCTATTGCTTTATGGGAAAATGTGCCAAGGTACTCAAACATCGTTCCCCTCTGAATCTAGCGAAGGTGCATCTGATGAAAATATGAAATCTAGCTATTCCAAACTTGCTAATATTGCCACCAAACAACAAAATGCTTTGGAAAGGATTCAGAAGCTGCTAGACAAAAGTGATGACCTGTTGAATGAAGAAATGGATCGAAATCAAACTCTCACTAATGATCTTCCAAGTCTTCAGCCTAGTATGATAGCCTTCAAAGTCGTCATGAAACTCCCTTACTTGATCATGAGAAGCTTTCCTACTGATTTCTTCAAAGAAGACGGAACTTGAGAAACTAAGGGTGTCTTGTTCAAAGGGATAATAATTCTTTACTTCCTCAATAGACCAGTTACGCTTAGGAAGATTTCATTCGACCTTGTTTGAAATGCATCAAACATGAAATTGTTAATTCTTAACCTGAAAGTTCAAATGCTTCTATCGCTGCAAGTTCTTCAACCATTTATGTGGTCAGAAATTACTCATCATAGGATACCACAAGTGTTACTGAGGAAAATGCAGGGTTCATGGAGTTGTACGTGATTGGCATACAAAAGGATCAAAGGGCATCAAACCCTTTGCAATGTGCTTAAAAAGCAGATTCTAAACAGGAACCCAGGAAAGAGGCTATTGTATTTGACAGGAAACTCAATGTCGATGGATCCAACTGGAAACCTACGCAGTATCCCAAAACCTCATGGGTTGCTGTAAAAGGACCCCCTGCAGATCCATCCACTTTATCTGGCTTTACTTATGACTCTTCATATTCCTTTGATGAGTCATTTGACTCCAACTATAAATTGTTCAAAAATCAAAATGGTGAAGTATTTTCCAGATATGTTGGAACTAACTACAGGAACGGTCCTCCGATGAAGAAAATTTGGGTTCCCAAAAGGTACCTTGACAGTCTTCTGGTGAATGTCGTCATGACACCATCTACGAAGAACGGGAACCCCAGATCAAATTCGTCATATGGACCTAAGTCTTCACATGGACCAAATTCCTCATATGGTCAAAAGTCTACACATTCTGATGTTAATTCTTCTGTTTCGCAGGGAAAATCCAAGGGTCGTGAATATGTACATTATTATTCAAATCATTATGTTAATAAGTCATTGAAGAATTTCTCTGCTTATGGAGCTCGCGGATTGATGAACTCTTTTCCACCCCTCCAGAAATGGGTGGTTAAGAAAATAAACTAATCTCTCATGCAGGGTCAGGTCTCGAGACGAACTTGAACGTCTGATGAATTTTCTTGAGACTTGAGGATATGCTCGAAAGGACTCAAGCTAAACATGAAGAAATGAATCACTCATTTCTCTCGTCCCCATATTACTTTGCTTATTGTACTAATTGATGAAATTCCGTTTGACGAATTTGATGTCATATTTTTCACTCTGAAGTATATGAGTTCGTAAATTGCACTAATTCGTCTACAGGATGAACCACTTAAATCTACTGAGTGGGTCCTCGACAGTGGATGCACTAACCATATGACCGGTGACAAGAATCTATTGATGGACAGACCTCTTTCTCCATCTCACCTGAAGCTTATCACCTATGCTAACAAAAGAAAAAAGTAAGGTATTGGGTCTAGCTAGGGTTGCAATCATGAAGGATCGACACATGGATAAAGTGATGCTTGTCGAATCCCTCGTATTCAAACTCGTGTTAGTCTCAATGCTTCGTTCTTGATATGGTTGTCGACTTTGGAAAATATCGTTGCGGTGTCTTCATGAAATCTGACAATTCCAAAGTCTTCCAAGGCTTTAGGAGATGAGATTTGTATATTGTTGATTTCTCTAGATACGCAGCAGCAGCGTACATGCCTTTCCCTGTGTGTGCCTTTTCCTTAGTGCATGCATTTCCTAGTTAGAGTAGTAGACAAAGTAAGGTGCACCCCTTCCTCCTGTAAATCAATCATTCCAGTGCAATGAAAACAACCAAGGCTCAAGTGACTTACTAGTACGTGTGCGCGTGCGCTCTCAGAATAGCTGGCTGTGTACAAGCAAATCTAGCAGTAGTAGTATAAGAGCTATTTCTATTTGTGTGCAGCACTGCATACGAGAGTGTAGTTAAGCTTTAATTTGGGGTAACATACTTCGCTCCGCAACGGTGTTTATGACTAAGCTCGTCCATTGCAGAGATCGAGTAGCTGAATACAGCCGATAACATCGGCGAAATGTTAATATTGCACCTCTCCTTGCTCCTTTGATGAGGTAAAAAGGATAAGGATAAGAATAATTTCGCTGCTAGCTTGGCAATTGGCAGGCGCCAAAAGGATAAGGATACACATGTTGGCAGCATGCTAAATCGCCATGCTTGACACAACTCATGCAGAATATGCAGAAGCATATCCTACGCATCCGTATGCCCGCGCCAAAGCTCACACTGCTGTAGCTTGCAGTTGTCATGATGCTAAATCCCCATGAATGCTGCTGCTACTGATTGTATGCACAAGTATTAGAGCATCTCTACCAGACTTCGTATAATGGTTAAACCCGTAAAAAAAGGATGCGTTTATAGTTTCGGTCGGAAAAACTGCATCTAGCGGTCCCCGTAAAACTTGTTCGATCCGTAAACTCTTTATGGGGCACGGTAAATACATCTGTGAAAACCTTGTATGTATGGTTTCAAAGGCATTATACAATTCAATGCGTAAACCAGTCAAATTTCATCGGAGCAGACGCGCCGCCGCGAAACTGGTCGGAATCTATCTGGAACTCACAGAATTCGTCGCCGCTTGTCGGAAGAAGCCGCCACACACAGGAATTTGCCACCGCCGGTTTGAATTGCGGCCAGCTCGACCTCCACTGCCATGGCGAGGTTGTCCATAGGTAGGGCGGAGCAGGCCACCGGCTGCCTGAATCTGGATGGGGCTGCACCGGAGAAGAGTGGGGCGGGGCTGCGGAAAGCTCGCGTGGCCATGACGGGGAACGTGCGCGCGTGGCGGCGGGGCAGTGGCGTTCTCAATCAGGGACGGGCGGGCCAGGGAGCGCGCGGTTGAGGCGGGCGGCGCAGGTCTCCTTCACTGCACTATGCGTGGCCGGGAACGGGCGACGTCAGGACGAGGAAGGGGAGAGGCAGGCGGTGCCGGGGCGCCAGGGTGGGAGGCATGCCCTGTCCGGAGATGGACTGGGCCGGGACGGTGGAAAAAGGAAAAAAGAAAAAAATGGGATACCATTTTATTCACGGGGTCTATTCTGTCCGGGACAACTTAGCATCATAAAAAATGGTTTACAGTGTTCCTTATACACGTTTTGAAGGTCGCTTTTAAGGGGTCTGGTAGAGATGCCTCTTAAGTGTTGAAATGAACAGTGGCCAATGCAAATTGTGAATGCAGATGCTGCTACGAGTACTTTACCTCGGGGCGCTCTTGCTATTTCTCCTACTGGCATTCAACAAAATCATGGTAGTGGATTCGATTGATTTTCTACTAATTTACTCTTCGAGGATAGTCCATGCTTCACATTATCTCCTCGTACCGTCTGATTTCTTAATTTTATTGATTGATTCAAAATATTGTTCTCCTCCATGTGCTATGTCTATTTTTCATACGTTGATATTTCTTCTCTTTCGTTGAGATGCTAAGCTACATTTTTTAAACAGTATACCTAATTCGAAATTACATTACCTACAATATTCATCCCAAAAGTAAAGAAAAGGACTATAATAACTTTCCTTTAAATAGCTAAAAATTCCATTGGCATCCAACTGATTGTACTTGTTCATTCAGTTCCATCCAGCGCACATTAATGAATATGGCTACATTTAAATTGGTGTTAAGCTATGGGATATTTTAGTGCATAACATATATCCCGAAGTGTAGCCGGTGGCTTCCATGAAATTAAGACACAAATAGGAGCGGTGCACAAAAGTAATCACCACTCTGTAATGTTCGGCTTGGCCACATCTACCGACAGATTCCACAATAATATATTGCAGTGTTGAATGATCAGTGGTAACCTACTACTAGATTGCAGAATAATATATTGCAGTTATCCTGTCGCCAAATCAGCATGCATGCTGCTACAACAGATCGACCGAGGGATTATCTGTTCGAGCAAGATTTTGAGTACAACCAAGGGCTCATGCGCAGGTCCATGCATCTTACTCTTGATAATTGCACAATAAGATCTCCTCGCTTGTACGGTAAACTGTTCTTGGTTCCAGTAAGATTTGTGCCGGTGATTAGGTCCTGTGGACGTCCCACGGGATTCAATCAGTGGCACAAATCTGACCCGGAGGGAGAACAGTTGTCTAGTGGTGCACGTGCATTCTTTGTGAATATGACGAGATCGGTTGGAATGCTGGGCTCGGCCAGATCTACCAACAATTTGCAGGATGTTGTATTGTAGTGTTGAATGATCAGTGTTACCTACTATTACTATATGTGCCATGCAAATGAACGTGCCATTCAAACACGTGTATTTTACATTTACCTACCGCGGATATTTAAGACACATTTCACAAGAACAAACCATGCGTGATTGTCTGGCCATTGAACCCATGTTGAAGACTTACACACGGCTTTAATTTTATACCATAAGTTATAGGGATTAACACACACGAAACTCTACATCTGATTGGGTGAGATTAAATTATCTGATCTGCACGGGTGATTATTAAAGGATTGTAAAAAAATAAACTTTGAGGCTCAATGCCTCGCGATGGAGGCTCCACGAGCATGTCACTAGCTCAAAACAAATGAAAAGGTAACGCATACCTTTTTCCGCGATCGATTAACCTGCCTCTGTGTTTCCCCTTTATTTTTCCCGGTTTCAATGACGTGTACCAACGCATAGAATAATCATTCTTTCGTATTCTCTTTGAAATTTCATCCCAAATAATTTTCCCGCGCTAGATTGTAACGTTACCTTACCTACAACCACTGTGTTTCTAACATAGAGCATTCAATGTTTTTTACGACAGTCGGAGGCAAGCTAAAAGTGACATTAGCGACCAGACAGGGGCATCATTAGGGGGGGCGGCGGTATAACACATGCCTCAGGAATTCACGTAGGTAAAAACACGTGAAGCAATAGCTTTATAGGCCACCCACCCAATGGAGCAATCACCTGGTAGTTCATCCCTCCATCCAACTTTTGCCTCTCCCAATTCATCCACTGATATATGTAAAGACATGCACGTCGATCATTACGTTTCGTGTTGGCTCGGCAAGATTACCGAATAAACACTATTTAGTTTTCACATCCTTATTGATCCGGTGGGTTTTGGATGTTTTTTAGTCCACCTCGCCATCTTAGACGCTAATCGGTCGGCTGAAATAGCTGGGTCGTCGTGTAATGATAAGCTTTAGTCATCATTGTACCATTTGTGAAGCATATGAATCGTCCGAATAGAGTGCTCAGTTCGGAGGTTCAACCCCTTGAATGCGAACCAGGCCTCTCTGGCACAAGATAGGGAAGGCCAAACTATCCGAGCAAGATTCAGTTGGTCCATGGAGTATAGGTTGTCCATCCTTCCATCGTAGTAGCCTAAAGCTCGCCCTGTGTTCAACAGGATCCTTCCATTGTTAGCACCTTTTGATGTTTGAAAATAGGATATATGATTTGCAAATGAAAAAAATTAAGGTCTTGTCTGATCACTGTCCGTGGGTGCATCCGAACACGTCCGCGGATGTTTTAGGGGCCAATTTTTACAGGTTCCGAATGTATATGCTTACCATAGATTTCTAGTTTTTGTTTAGGAAGCTGACATACCGTGAAACAGTTTCAATTAGATCTGGAAATTTGGTGTTAGCAGAAGTACACATATACTATTTCTACCCTAAAACCTCCTAATGTATATTTTTACAGGTTTTTTGGTGGGCCAGGATGGCCCACCAGAAGTACACAATTAGATCTGGAAACATAGGGTGTGAAACAGTTCCGAATGTATATTTTTACAGGTTTTTGGTGGGCCAGGATGGTCAGACTCAAGCGAAGTAGTGGTCAGACTCCCGCAAACCTCCCTACGTCTGTCTTCAGTTTGCGATAGAATCGCGTCCGAAACACTCTGCATACCGATACAAAATCATGTTGAGTGGCTTTCGTGGCCAAGACCACATGGTCCGGACCTTTCTGAATGGTTTGTGGGTCTGGCCTGAAGATGCCCTAACTCTAAGGACGTAAATAAGGACCACCTTGCTGACACGCCAAGGACAGCGCTGGATGCTGCCTCATGCTAAATCGCCATGCCTGACGGAGACACAGTTTACTGATGTGGTAGTATTCTCTCTCTTCAAGTAGTCATACACACGGAACTTGCATTGCCACATGGCACTGCTGGAAGCAAAACATTTGTTATATGTCTTTGTTTAAATGAACAATATATATTTGTAATTGGAAGATAAGAATATAAATGCTAACTTGAAAGCCAATCAGAAAAGCATGTTATGTGTCTTACTCAAAGAAGTTGTTGATTGCTTTGCGTAGAATTATATCAAGATGCCAGGTTGGCCGCATAAGCAAATTCTTAGAAAGTTCAATCCTAATATGTTTGACCGCATCGAAGAAGAGAAGTTGATTGTTTGATAAAAACTGGGTTTATTCGGCAGTGTAGGTATGCAGATTCGATTTCTAATATTGTGCAGTTGAAAAGAAAACACCTATTAATATTAGAATCTTGTTGATTTCAGAGATTTGCATAAGGCTATTCCGAAAGATGAATATCCTATGCCTATGTCAGGATAGTTACTTTTGTGTTGATTTCACGGACTACTGAATAGTTAATTGGACCGATGTTTAGATACTGTTAAATCTCTATATACTTTTCACCATTAATCATATACCTAAGCAAGAAAATTATAGAGCTAATTATTTAGCACAGCAGGCATTCCGTAACCACATTAGTAAAGTGAAAAGAAATTACATTAGCGCTAGTTGGAAACATTTCGTCTCGGCCAGATCTACCAACAACTTGCAAAAATATTGTATTGTTATGTTGAATGATTAGTGTGACCAACTGCTAGATTGTGGCCATGCAAATGAATGCTGCCTTGGAACGTGTTTATGTTTTATTTACCTGTTGTGGATTATTTTAGACGCATTTCACAAAATAAGCAATTGTCTGTTCTTTGAACGCAGGTTGCAGCCTCAGAGACGGTTTTAGTTTTGTACCGTAAGCGAAAGGTAATAATACATACGAAGTGTTGCATCCTTGTACGGTTGGAGGATTAAATTTCTCTCTATATATGTATTATATATAGAGATATATATAGGTAAATTGCTTGGGACACCTAGGTGCCTAGGCCAACCTAGGCCAGTTTATGGCAATCATTTTCATTACTGCATGTAATGCAATCCACGAAATAACGGGTTTTCATGTTTTGTTTGCATGCACTACTACTCTCAACTGTCAATGATTGCTTTCCAAAAGTAATATCAATCATAGTAATTAGTATTAAAGCTTGGTACAAAAACAAAACTGCAACCAAATGATAGTAATTCCACGATCCTGCTACTAACGCTACAGTAAAAAGACCGGAACAAAAGAAAGATAATCTCATAACCTTTCCGCTAATGGATTTACTAACCTAGTACGCGTAGTCCCCTAATTTTGGTCGGTTTGAAAGAGCACAAATCAGCTGCTACCATCAGCTGGTAACCCGAGGGAGCGCAGCACTCGTAGAATAACCATCCTTTTACCAAGCGGGCAGCTTGGTAAGCGAGCAACAAAAATACAATCGAAGAATAACCATTTCTCTATATTCTCTTTGATTCTCGTCCCAAATAATGTTCCTGCGTTAGCTTGTAACGTTGCCTATGTGCCGATTTAAAATACTTTGTTGTAAATGGAATTTTGTTCCATATTTAGCAAGACCGTCCCAAATATAGCACAGTTTTGATGTTCGTATTTGCACGTCCACCCGTTCATTCCACTCTAGCATCATGCATATGGACCAAAGGGCACGCATTGTTTCGAGTGGACCATCATTTGTTTTCTATCCCTCCTTTTCAACATCACAATAATTGCATTCGGCCATATATCAACAAGTCCGCGATGAAATAATTCACCATCAACTGCAATATGATCTAGTCACCCAATTGTGGGCGCTAAGAGCACATGAGTAGTTTGAGTGACACATGTTGTTTTCTAGAACATGTCAAATTTTAATTTTAATTTTAATTGTTGTAATAACTATATTTTTTCCACGTTTGAATTATTGTTGGACTATGCAATGAAGTTTTTTATAATTTAGATACCATAGTTTTATAAGAAGAAGAAAAAGTAGATAATAAATCAGATGAAACATTTTGCTTGATTAGATCCGAAGGACCACCTGATGGCCGGTACCCTATCAAGGCAAAAGGACACGCTGATTGCAGTTATCCTGTCGGTTCATGCATGCGCGTGCTCCGAGATGTCTAGAGTAAACCACGATCTAAGCGTGTACACCTTTGGAGGCGACAAGACCTTATCTTATGCACGTCTAGGCAATTATTGTCTGCCACAGCGAGCTTCGGTCCCAACAATATTTGTTTCCCGTTCAATAAAGTGCATATTCTTGTTCAAGAGTATTAACCATTGCATCCGGCCTCTGCATAACTCGAAAGGACACAGCCGCAACCACACCGTTTCGAAGATAAAAGACACATGCGAAATATAATTAAACAAGGAACCAATAGAATGCCTATGAAGCTGTGGGGCCAATCCGAAGATCACACGGACATCCATGTGGGATAAAAATATCCCTTACGTTGTGTTTCATGCAAACACATTCATAAAAAGTCTCGATCTTCCACACATTGTAATGTGCACCATGAACGGAGTAAACTGGTGCGCCTCTAGATTACCTGCATGGGAGAAAAAAATTTATCATTAAAAACCTTGGCACTTCTACGAAGCCAAAGCGATCATATTACGTCGAGCGCTCCCACCCTAATAAAAGTTATAAACTTGTGATCAAAGACATGTAACCAATTGCCAAAACTATTTGCAACGAAATCGTGATGGATGCAAGTTAGAAGCTACTTGGATGGCCGACCTAATAGAACGGGCAAACTTGCACTCGAAAAATAGGTGTTTGATCGTCCCCTCATGTGGACAGAAAAAACACTTTGTATTTCCATGCCAGTTGCGTTTACCAAGGTTCTGTTAACACCTTTATGAATATAACACACAGAGATTTTAAGCTTTAGTGGTATCTTAATCTTTCATTTTTTTTCTTATTATCATCAACCGGCACATCGGCATGAACAAACACTCTATACGTGGAGTCCACTGAGAACTTATGCTTCAGAAGATACAATAAAGATGAGTGTCATCACCTATGCTTCAGCCATAGGCTCTATCATGTATGCAATGCTGTGCACAAGACCCGATGTCAGCCTTGCCATCAGTATGGCTGGAAGGTTTCAAAGTGATCCTGGAATGGAGCACTAGACAGCGGTCAAGATTGTCCTTAGTAACTAAAAGACTAAGGAGATATTTCTCGATTATGGAGGTGATAAAGAGTTCGTCGTAAAGAGTTACGTCGATGCAAGCTTTAACACCAATCCGGATGACTCGTAGTAGCAATCTGGATACGTATAGTGGAGCAGCCATTTGGAATAGTACCAAGTGGAGTGTGGTAGCGGTGTTTTCGGTTTGACATAAAAATTTGCAAAGTACACACGGATCTGAATATCGCAGACCCGTTGACTATAAGACCTCTCTCACATGCAAAGCATTATCGAGCCCCAGAACTCATTGGGTGTTAGATTCATAACAATGCGAATCACATTGTGATGTGAACTAGATTATTGACTCTAGTGCAAGTGGGAGACTATTGGAAATATGCCCTAGAGGCAATAATAAATTAGTTATTATCATATTTCCTTGTTCATGATAATCTTTTATTATCCATTCTATAATTGTATTGATCGGAGACTTAAATGCATGTGTGGATCCATAGACAAAACCATGTCCCTAGTATGCCTCTAGTAGACTAGCTCGTTGATCAAAAGATGGTTAAGGTTTCCTAGCCATGGACATGAGATGTCATTTGATAATGGGATCACATCATTAGGAGAATGATGTGGTGGACAAGACCCGAACTACAAACATAGCATATGATCGTGTCAGTTTATTGCTATTGTTTTCTGCATGTCAAGTATATGTACCTATGACCATGAGATCATGCAACTCACGGATATCGGAGGAGTGCCTTGTGTGTATCAAACGTTGCAACGTAACTGGGTGACTATAAAGGTGCTCTACAGGTATCTCCGAGGGTGTCTGTTGAGTTGGCATGGATCGAGACTGGGATTTGTTACTCCGTGTAACGGAGAGGTATCTCAGGGCCCACTCGGTAATACAACATCACAATGAGCCTTGCAAGCAATGTGACTAATTGTTAGTTGCGGGATGTTGTATTACGGAACGAGTAAAGAGACTTGCCAGTAACGAGGTTGAACTAGGTATGGAGATACCGACGATCGAATCTCGGGCAAGTAACATACCGAAGAACAAAGGGAACATCGTACGGGATTAACTGAATCCTTGACATAGAGGTTCGACCGATAAAGATCTTCGTAGAATATGTAGGAACCAATGTGGACGTCCAGGTCCTGCCATTGGTTATTGACCGTAGAGGTGTCTCGGTCATGTCTACATAGTTCTCGAACCCGCAGGGTCTGCACACTTAAGGTTCGGTGACGTTTCGGTAATGTAGAGTTATGTATGGTGATGACCGAAGTTTGTTCGGAGTCCCGGATGAGATCCCGGACGTCACGAGGAGCTCCGGAATGGTCCGGAGGTAAAGATTCATATATAGGAAGTCCCAGTTTGGTTTCCGGAAAAGTTTCGGGCTCATCGGTAGTTTACCGGGAGTGCCGGTAGTGTACCGGGAGGCCTCCGGGAGGGGTATTTCGACCCCAAGAGGTCCATGGGCTGTGGGAGAATAATAACCAGCCCTTTGTGGGCTGGGAAAACAGCCACAAAGGCCCATGGCGCAGGAGAGAAAGTCCTAAAGCAAAAAGTGGAAAATCAGCCAATAGGAGGCAATCCTACTCCAACTAGGTTTGGAGGTGAAGTAGCATTGCTTCCCACCTCCTATTTCGGCCGACCCAAAAGCCTAGGCTGCCTCTCCTCTCCTCTCCTCCTATATATACTAGTGGATTGGGTGGTTTTTGGACAGAATTTCCGGCCATATGCTACCCGTTCCACCGGTGCATAGTTTCTCCTCTAGATCGTAGTTCCACAATGCTTAGGCGAAGCCCTGCCGGAATTGCTCCACCACCATCACCGGAGCGCTGTCACACTGCTGGTGAACTCTCTCTCCTCTCCACCTCCTCTTGCTGGATCAAGACGGTGGAGATCGTCATCAAGCTGCACGTGTGCTGAACACAGAGGTGTCGTCCGTTCGGCGCTAGATCGGAAGGACCGTGATCGAGATCGCGAGACGGTTCGTGATGTGATCACGGAATAGATCGTGATGAGTTCGCGGGACAGATCGTGATCAAGATCGTGAGACAGATCGTGATGAGTTCGCGGGACGGATCATGATCTGTTCGCGGGACGGTTCGTGATTGGATCGCGGGACGCTCAGCGATTTGGATCGCGAAGAAGTTCAACTACACCAACCATGTTTCTTAACGCTTCCCGCTTAGCGATCTACAAGGGTACATAGATCCACTCTCCCTCTCGTAGATGCTCATCACCATGGATAGGTTTGCGTGTGCGTAGGAAATTTTTTGTTTCCCATGCGACGTTCCCCAACACAAGTGTTGTAAGTAATAGTCCTAGATAGTTTTGTACCAAGATAATTCATAAAAAGTAACATGTAATAATAGTAACAAAGGTGCACCAAGGTGGCCCAGTCCTCTTTGTAGCAAAGGATAACCCTGAAAGTTCTCTTATATAAAGCAAAGCGCTCTCGAGGACACATGAAAATTTCCGTCAAGTCACATTCATTGTGTTTAGTTGATTTGCGTTCGCTACTTTGATCATTTGATATGTGGGTGGAATGGTGCTAAGGTGCTACTCTTAATTGAACAAACAACACGCTTATGATTGCCCCCTCTCGCAAGCATCCGCAACTATGAAAGTATAATTAAGATAAATCTAAACAGAGCATTAATCGTGTGGATCCAAATGAGCCCCTTAGAGAACAACTCCTAAACTAGGTTTTTAAACTTCTGTTACCAATCTGAGGTTTTTATACAAATATTAAATACAAGAGATTGTAAGTGCATCTAGTGCATCTTAGATATTTTAGTGTATTGAAGACTTATAGGTTAATAGACTAATGTGTTTGTGAGTGTACACATGTTCTATAAGTCGTTAAGAAGTTTGATATATTCGACGAATGTTGACACCTAAAAATGAATGTCTTCAACTGAAGACTTTGATGCTTTCTTTAAGACTTTGAAAATGAGGAAATTGGATTGACCATGAAGATATTGATGTGAGGCGTATGAAGCGTGAAGACTTTTGTTTTCAAAGTTTTATTTCCTTTCTTTGAGTCATAGGAAACACCGTACTATTAAAGGGGGTCGAGGTAATACTAAGGAAAAATTTCCATGTGATGCTCATCTTAAAGCCTAGACATAGCCAATCCTTCGAGTGAAGCCTTTGGAAATCTCTTCAGTGACAGAGACAAAGTTCTTTTGGTCTTTGAGGTAATTGGTCTGACCGAGGAGTTAGGATTTTGCCAGTGCGAATTGCCTATCGTGAGGCATATGATAGCCCTGAGGAATTTGAGAGCTAAAGTTTTTGAGAATTGATGTGCTTCACGCCAGCTGTCCAAATATCTTATCCACATAACGGTCATGTCATTAGGGGCATTTATGTCATATCATGTTGGCTTGCACCCTGGCTATACATAGCTGCCCACTAGAACCACTAGTTTGTTGGCTGCTCTGAGGGAGATTGACAAGTGTCAATTAGAGCAACCCATCCTTCGCGGACTTCAAGAGTAAATAATTAGTGACTAAAAACCAAAAACCCCAACAACCAAAACCCAAAGTGATTGAGCATGACTGAAGAGATTGTTCCTGTGTGGAACCGACGCTTGTTCCCTTTGAATACTTTGCATCTTCCAGATGGTTAGGAATCATGGTCTAGAACAACCAATAGGAAATTGTGGTTTGTTGGGAGACCAAGTTTGTGAAGGTTTGGAAGTCTAGCTTGAAGACCTACCACGAGTGTTTGGAAGTCTAGTTTGTGAAGGTTTGGAAGTCTATGTGACCTTATCTCACGGAGAATACGGTAAGGACTATATGTCCTGGTACTGTATGTCCTTTGGTTTAAATACAAAGCCTCTCCAAACCAGACGTACGACTGTCACAGCAGTTGGAACTGGTTCATCAAATCATTGTCTTCATCGATCCCCTGGTTCTATTTCCTCAACACTTTCATTTCCTCATTAACTCATTTGAGAGTAAATCGTTAGTGAAGACTTTGACTGAAGACATTATCAATTTCCTCACCTCAAATTCTTCAGTGACCTTCTCTTTCGCATGCTTCTCATGTTTACGCACTAATTGTGCTCTGTGTATGTTTTATTTCATCATGATGACTATGCTACTGCTATCTTATGCATACACTTAAGTACTTATTTCGCTGCAGATATTTCGTCACTTAGCAAAATTCCTCAAGTTGTAATTCCCTAGTGACGAATTGTAAAAATCACCTATTCAGACCCCTCTAGTCGATACAACGCACTTTCAATTGGTATCAGAGAAAGGTACTCCCTTGTCCTGTGTGATTTTGGTTTACCCAACTGTAGTTTTAGTTATGTCAACTGCAGGCATGATCAAGGTCGCAGCTTGGTGTCCTAGCTTTGGTGTACGAACTACCCCTACTGGAACAACAACGTGCATGTGCATGCATCTTGAGGCAATTGACAACGATCTCTGGTTTGTTGTAGAAAATGTTGTTCACTCTGTCACTCCCACCGTCATTACTGCTGATGTGAAGAGATTCAAGCAACTCGACTCTCAAGCGAAGAATATCATATTTGGCCATCTGAGAAAAGGACGGTATAGCAGAGTGAGTGCTTTGGAAACTGCAAAGCTTATCTGGGATAGGTTGTCCAAAGTCAATGAAGGGGTTTCAACTCAACTTGACTCCCGAGTTGATGTTCTTTGCAATCTCTTCAACCGCTTCAAAATACTCGACAACAAAAATGTCCAGCAAACCTTCGATCGCCTCACTAATATCTCCAATGAGCTCCAAGCTCTTGGTGCCACTGACATCACCGATCATGAGATGGAGAAGAAACTGCTGAGATCTCTTGATTCCTCATTGGATATGCTGGCTTTCATGATTCAAGAGCATTGATACTTCAAGTCACTACATCCTACTAATATTCTTGAGAGACTCAATACTCATGAATTCCAGCAAGCTGAAAAGTGATTCCTCTATGGACCAAGCTATGGAAGGAGTCACACACTGAATGGAAAAGCAATTTCCTGATCTGAAGGTGAAGAATATGACAATAGGCTTGGTGATCCTGAAGAACTGAGTCGGGAGCTTGTAATGCTCGTGGGGAAATTCCAGAAGTTCTCAAGAAGAGGCCGATTTGGAAAATCTTCAAGAAGTGCCGAGAACAGATTAGATTCTTCATCACATGACCACAAGAAAAGGACTTGCCACAAATGCAAGAAATCTGGTCACTACATTGCTGATTGTCCACTTTGGGAAAAAGGAATCAAAGAAGAAGAAATACAAGGATGACTCGAAGAAAAAGAAGAAATCTTCAAAGTCCTCATCGTCAAGGTCATCATCTCACAAGAAGAACAGTTCCAGAAAGGCTCGGGCATTTATTGGCAAGGAAATGGATTCTGAAGTAGAATATGAGGAAGATGAGGAATCCGAGGAGGAGTCGGACTCTGGTGTGGCGAGCCTAGCTCTCGCTACAGCTGTCAGCAGCAAGTCCATCTTCAACCGTGAGGAAAGTGATAATGACTCTGATGTCAGCAACGACGATTTGCACCTGCCTATTGCTTTATGGGAAAATGTGCCAAGGTACTCAAACATCGTTCCCCTCTGAATCTAGCGAAGGTGCATCTGATGAAAATATGAAATCTAGCTATTCCAAACTTGCTAATATTGCCACCAAACAACAAAATGCTTTGGAAAGGATTCAGAAGCTGCTAGACAAAAGTGATGACCTGTTGAATGAAGAAATGGATCGAAATCAAACTCTCACTAATGATCTTCCAAGTCTTCAGCCTAGTATGATAGCCTTCAAAGTCGTCATGAAACTCCCTTACTTGATCATGAGAAGCTTTCCTACTGATTTCTTCAAAGAAGACGGAACTTGAGAAACTAAGGGTGTCTTGTTCAAAGGGATAATAATTCTTTACTTCCTCAATAGACCAGTTACGCTTAGGAAGATTTCATTCGACCTTGTTTGAAATGCATCAAACATGAAATTGTTAATTCTTAACCTGAAAGTTCAAATGCTTCTATCGCTGCAAGTTCTTCAACCATTTATGTGGTCAGAAATTACTCATCATAGGATACCACAAGTGTTACTGAGGAAAATGCAGGGTTCATGGAGTTGTACGTGATTGGCATACAAAAGGATCAAAGGGCATCAAACCCTTTGCAATGTGCTTAAAAAGCAGATTCTAAACAGGAACCCAGGAAAGAGGCTATTGTATTTGACAGGAAACTCAATGTCGATGGATCCAACTGGAAACCTACGCAGTATCCCAAAACCTCATGGGTTGCTGTAAAAGGACCCCCTGCAGATCCATCCACTTTATCTGGCTTTACTTATGACTCTTCATATTCCTTTGATGAGTCATTTGACTCCAACTATAAATTGTTCAAAAATCAAAATGGTGAAGTATTTTCCAGATATGTTGGAACTAACTACAGGAACGGTCCTCCGATGAAGAAAATTTGGGTTCCCAAAAGGTACCTTGACAGTCTTCTGGTGAATGTCGTCATGACACCATCTACGAAGAACGGGAACCCCAGATCAAATTCGTCATATGGACCTAAGTCTTCACATGGACCAAATTCCTCATATGGTCAAAAGTCTACACATTCTGATGTTAATTCTTCTGTTTCGCAGGGAAAATCCAAGGGTCGTGAATATGTACATTATTATTCAAATCATTATGTTAATAAGTCATTGAAGAATTTCTCTGCTTATGGAGCTCGCGGATTGATGAACTCTTTTCCACCCCTCCAGAAATGGGTGGTTAAGAAAATAAACTAATCTCTCATGCAGGGTCAGGTCTCGAGACGAACTTGAACGTCTGATGAATTTTCTTGAGACTTGAGGATATGCTCGAAAGGACTCAAGCTAAACATGAAGAAATGAATCACTCATTTCTCTCGTCCCCATATTACTTTGCTTATTGTACTAATTGATGAAATTCCGTTTGACGAATTTGATGTCATATTTTTCACTCTGAAGTATATGAGTTCGTAAATTGCACTAATTCGTCTACAGGATGAACCACTTAAATCTACTGAGTGGGTCCTCGACAGTGGATGCACTAACCATATGACCGGTGACAAGAATCTATTGATGGACAGACCTCTTTCTCCATCTCACCTGAAGCTTATCACCTATGCTAACAAAAGAAAAAAGTAAGGTATTGGGTCTAGCTAGGGTTGCAATCATGAAGGATCGACACATGGATAAAGTGATGCTTGTCGAATCCCTCGTATTCAAACTCGTGTTAGTCTCAATGCTTCGTGATCTTGATATGGTTGTCGACTTTGGAAAATATCGTTGCGGTGTCTTCATGAAATCTGACAATTCCAAAGTCTTCCAAGGCTTTAGGAGATGAGATTTGTATATTGTTGATTTCTCTAGATACGCAGCAGCAGCGTACATGCCTTTCCCTAGTGTGTGCCTTTTCCTTAGTGCATGCATTTCCTAGTTAGAGTAGTAGACAAAGTAAGGTGCACCCCTTCCTCCTGTAAATCAATCATTCCAGTGCAATGAAAACAACCAAGGCTCAAGTGACTTACTAGTACGTGTGCGCGTGCGCTCTCAGAATAGCTGGCTGTGTACAAGCAAATCTAGCAGTAGTAGTATAAGAGCTATTTCTATTTGTGTGCAGCACTGCATACGAGAGTGTAGTTAAGCTTTAATTTGGGGTAACATACTTCGCTCCGCAACGGTGTTTATGACTAAGCTCGTCCATTGCAGAGATCGAGTAGCTGAATACAGCCGATAACATCGGCGAAATGTTAATATTGCACCTCTCCTTGCTCCTTTGATGAGGTAAAAAGGATAAGGATAAGAATAATTTCGCTGCTAGCTTGGCAATTGGCAGGCGCCAAAAGGATAAGGATACACATGTTGGCAGCATGCTAAATCGCCATGCTTGACACAACTCATGCAGAATATGCAGAAGCATATCCTACGCATCCGTATGCCCGCGCCAAAGCTCACACTGCTGTAGCTTGCAGTTGTCATGATGCTAAATCCCCATGAATGCTGCTGCTACTGATTGTATGCACAAGTATTAGAGCATCTCTACCAGACTTCGTATAATGGTTAAACCCGTAAAAAAAGGATGCGTTTATAGTTTCGGTCGGAAAAACTGCATCTAGCGGTCCCCGTAAAACTTGTTCGATCCGTAAACTCTTTATGGGGCACGGTAAATACATCTGTGAAAACCTTGTATGTATGGTTTCAAAGGCATTATACAATTCAATGCGTAAACCAGTCAAATTTCATCGGAGCAGACGCGCCGCCGCGAAACTGGTCGGAATCTATCTGGAACTCACAGAATTCGTCGCCGCTTGTCGGAAGAAGCCGCCACACACAGGAATTTGCCACCGCCGGTTTGAATTGCGGCCAGCTCGACCTCCACTGCCATGGCGAGGTTGTCCATAGGTAGGGCGGAGCAGGCCACCGGCTGCCTGAATCTGGATGGGGCTGCACCGGAGAAGAGTGGGGCGGGGCTGCGGAAGCTCGCGTGGCCATGACGGGGAACGTGCGCGCGTGGCGGCGGGCAGTGGCGTTCTCAATCAGGGACGGGCGGGCCAGGGAGCGCGCGGTTGAGGCGGGCGGCGCAGGTCTCCTTCACTGCATGCGTGGCCGGGAACGGGCGACGTCAGGACGAGGAAGGGGAGAGGCAGGCGGTGCCGGGGCGCCAGGGTGAGGCATGCCCTGTCCGGAGATGGACTGGCCGGGACGGTGGAAAAAGGAAAAAAAGAAAAAAATGGGATACCATTTTATTCACGGGGTCTATTCTGTCCGGGACAACTTAGCATCATAAAAATGGTTTACAGTGTTCCTTATACACGTTTTGAAGGTCGACTTTTAAGGGGTCTGGTAGAGATGCTCTTAAGTGTTGAATGAACAGTGGCCATGCAAATGTGAATGCAGATGCTGCTACGAGTACTTTACCTCGGGGCGCTCTTGCTATTTCTCCTACTGGCATTCAACAAAATCATGGTAGTGGATTCGATTGATTTTCTACTAATTTACTCTTCGAGGATAGTCCATGCTTCACATTATCTCCTCGTACCGTCTGATTTCTTAATTTTATTGATTGATTCAAAATATTGTTCTCCTCCATGTGCTATGTCTATTTTTCATACGTTGATATTTCTTCTCTTTCGTTGAGATGCTAAGCTACATTTTTTAAACAGTATACCTAATTCGAAATTACATTACCTACAATATTCATCCCAAAAGTAAAGAAAAGACTATAATAACTTTCCTTTAAATAGCTAAAAATTTCCATTGGCATCCAACTGATTGTACTTGTTCATTCAGTTCCATCCAGCGCACATTAATGAATATGGCTACATTTAAATTGGTGTTAAGCTATGGGATATTTTTAGTGCATAACATATATCCCGAAGTGTAGCCGGTGCTTCCATGAAATTAAGACACAAAATAGGAGCGGTGCACAAAAGTAATCACCACTCTGTAATGTTCGGCTTGGCCACATCTACCGACAGATTCCACAATAATATATTGCAGTGTTGAATGATCAGTGGTACCTACTACTAGATTGCAGAATAATATATTGCAGTTATCCTGTCGCCAAATCAGCATGCATGCTGCTACAACAGATCGACCGAGGGATTATCTGTTCGAGCAAGATTTGAGTACAACCAAGGGCTCATGCGCAGTCCATGCATCTTACTCTTGATAATTGCACAATAAGATCTCCTCGCTTGTACGGTAAACTGTTCTTGGTTCCAGTAAGATTTGTGCCGGTGATTAGGTCCTGTGGACGTCCCACGGGATTCAATCAGTGGCACAAATCTGACCCGGAGGGAGAACAGTTGTCTAGTGGTGCACGTGCATTCTTTGTGAATATGACGAGATCGGTTGGAATGCTGGGCTCGGCCAGATCTACCAACAATTTGCAGGATGTTGTATTGTAGTGTTGAATGATCAGTGTTACCTACTATTACTATATGTGCCATGCAAATGAACGTGCCATTCAAACACGTGTATTTTACATTTACCTACCGCGGATATTTAAGACACATTTCACAAGAACAAACCATGCGTGATTGTCTGGCCATTGAACCCATGTTGAAGACTTACACACGGCTTTAATTTTATACCATAAGTTATAGGGATTAACACACACGAAACTCTACATCTGATTGGGTGAGATTAAATTATCTGATCTGCACGGGTGATTATTAAAGGATTGTAAAAAAATAAACTTTGAGGCTCAATGCCTCGCGATGGAGGCTCCACGAGCATGTCACTAGCTCAAAACAAATGAAAAGGTAACGCATACCTTTTTCCGCGATCGATTAACCTGCTCTGTGTTCCCCTTTATTTTTCCCGGTTTCAATGACGTGTTACCAACGCATAGAATAATCATTCTTTCGTATTCTCTTTGAAATTTCATCCCAAATAATTTTCCCGCGCTAGATTGTAACGTTACCTACAACCACTGTGTTTCTACATAGAGCATTCAATGTTTTTTACGACAGTCGGAGGCAAGCTAAAAGTGACATTAGCGACCAGACAGGGGCATCAATTAGGGGGGCGGCGGTATACACATGCCTCAGGAATTCACGTAGGTAAAAACACGTGAAGCAATAGCTTTATAGGCCACCCACCCAATGGAGCAATCACCTGGTAGTTCATCCCTCCATCCAACTTTTGCCTCTCCCAATTCATCCACTGATATATGTAAAGACATGCACGTCGATCATTACGTTTCGTGTTGGCTCGGCAAGATACCGAATAAACACTATTTAGTTTTCACATCCTTATTGATCCGGTGGGTTTTGGATGTTTTTTAGTCCCACCTCGCCATCTTAGACGCTAATCGGTCGGCTGAAATAGCTGGGTCGTCGTGTAATGATAAGCTTTAGTCATCATTGTACCATTTGTGAAGCATATGAATCGTCCGAATAGAGTGGCTCAGTTCGGAGGTTCAACCCCTTGAATGCGAACCAGGCTCTCCTGGCACAAGATAGGGAAGGCCAAACTACTCCGAGCAAGATTCAGTTGGTCCATGGAGTATAGGTTGTCCATCCTTCCCATCGTAGTAGCCTAAAGCTCGCCCTGTGTTCAACAGGATCCTTCCATTGTTAGCACCTTCTGATGTTTTGAAAATAGGATATATGATTGCAAATGAAAAAAATTAAGGTCTGTCTGATCACTGTCCGTGGGTGCATCCGAACACGTCCGCGGATGTTTTAGGGGCCAATTTTACAGGTTCCGAATGTATATGCTTACCATAGATTCTAGTTTTTGTTTAGGAAGCTGACATACCGTGAAACAGTTTCAATTAGATCTGGAAATTTGTGTTAGCAGAAGTACACATATACTATTTCTACCCTAAAACCTCCTAATGTATATTTTTACAGGTTTTTTGGTGGGCCAGGATGGCCCACCAGAAGTACACAATTAGATCTGGAAACATAGGGTGAAACAGTTCCGAATGTATATTTTTACAGGTTTTTTGGTGGGCCAGGATGGTCAGACTCAAGCGAAGTAGTGGTCCAGACTCCCGCAAACCTCCCTACGTCTGTCTTCAGTTTGCGATAGAAATCGCGTCCGAAACACTCTGCATACCGATACAAAATCATGTTGAGTGGCTTTCGTGGCCAAGACCACATGGTCCGGACCTTTCTGAATGGTTTGTGGGTCTGGCCTGAAGATGCCCTAACTCTAAGGACGTAAATAAGGACCACCTTGCTGACACGCCAAGGACAGCGCTGGATGCTGCCTCATGCTAAATCGCCATGCATGACGGAGACACAGTTTACTGATGTGGTAGTATTCTCTCTCTTCAAGTAGTCATACACACGGAACTTGCATTGCACATGGCACTGCTGGAAGCAAAACATTTGTTATATGTCTTTGTTTAAATGAACAATATATATTTGTAATTGGAAGATAAGAATATAAATGCTAACTTGAAAGCCAATCAGAAAAGCATGTTATGTGTCTTACTCAAAGAAGTTGTTGATTGCTTTGCGTAGAATTATATCAAGATGCCAGGTTGGCCGCATAAGCAAATTCTTAGAAAGTTCAATCCTAATATGTTTGACCGCATCGAAGAAGAAGTTGATTGGTTGATAAAAACTGGGTTTATTCGGCAGTGTAGGTATGCAGATTCGATTTCTAATATTGTGCAGTTGAAAAGAAAAACACCTATAATATTAGAATCTTTGTTGATTTCAGAGATTTGCATAAGGCTATTCCGAAAGATGAATATCCTATGCCTATGTCAGGATAGTTACTTTTGTGTTGATTTCACGGACTACTGAATAGTTAATTGGACCGATGTTTAGATACTGTTAAATCTCTATATACTTTTCACCATTAATCATATACCTAAGCAAGAAAATTATAGAGCTAATTATTTAGCACAGCAGGCATTCCGTAACCACATTAGTAAAGTGAAAAGAAATTACATTAGCGCTAGTTGGAAACATTTCGTCTCGGCCAGATCTACCAACAACTTGCAAAAATATTGTATTGTTATGTTGAATGATTAGTGTGACCAACTGCTAGATGTGGCCATGCAAATGAATGCTGCCTTGGAACGTGTTTATGTTTTATTTACCTGTTGTGGATATTTTAGACGCATTTCACAAAATAAGCAATTGTCTGTTCTTTGAACGCAGGTTGCAGCCTCAGAGACGGTTTTAGTTTTGTACCGTAAGCGAAAGGTAATAATACATACGAAGTGTTGCATCCTTGTACGGTTGGAGGATTAAATTTCTCTCTATATATGTATTATATATAGAGATATATATAGGTAAATTGCTTGGGACACCTAGGTGCCTAGGCACCTAGGCCAGTTATGGCAAGTCATTTTCATTACTGCATGTAATGCAATCCACGAAATAACGGGTTTTCATGTTTTGTTTGCATGCACTACTACTCTCAACTGTCAATGATTGCTTTCCAAAAGTAATATCAATCATAGTAATTAGTATTAAAGCTTGGTACAAAAACAAAACTGCAACCAAATGATAGTAATTCCACGATCCTGCTACTAACGCTACAGTAAAAAGACCGGAACAAAAGAAAAGATATCTCATAACCTTTCCGCTAATGGATTTACTAACCTAGTACGCGTAGTCCCCTAATTTTGGTCGGTTTGAAAGAGCACAAATCAGCTGCTACCATCAGCTGGTAACCCGAGGGAGCGCAGCACTCGTAGAATAACCATCCTTTTACCAAGCGGGCAGCTTGGTAAGCGAGCAACAAAAAATACAATCGAAGAATAACCATTTCTCTATATTCTCTTTGATTCTCGTCCCAAATAATGTTCCTGCGTTAGCTTGTAACGTTGCCTATGTGCCGATTTAAAATACTTTGTTGTAAATGGAATTTTGTTCCATATTTAGCAAGACCGTCCC
Organism: Hordeum marinum; assembly: GCA_022496015.1. Taxonomy (NCBI): domain Eukaryota; kingdom Viridiplantae; phylum Streptophyta; class Magnoliopsida; order Poales; family Poaceae; genus Hordeum; species Hordeum marinum. The sequence continues at coordinate 2,352,462 of CM039672.1, read as the reverse complement.
AAATATAGCACAGTTTTGATGTTCGTATTTGCACGTCCACCCGTTCATTCCACTCTAGCATCATGCATATGGACCAAAGGGCACGCATTGTTTCGAGTGGACCATCATTTGTTTTCTATCCCTCCTTTTCAACATCACAATAATTGCATTCGGCCATATATCAACAAGTCCGCGATGAAATAATTCACCATCAACTGCAATATGATCTAGTCACCCAATTGTGGGCGCTAAGAGCACATGAGTAGTTTGAGTGACACATGTTGTTTTCTAGAACATGTCAAATTTTAATTTTAATTTTAATTGTTGTAATAACTATATTTTTTCCACGTTTGAATTATTGTTGGACTATGCAATGAAGTTTTTTATAATTTAGATACCATAGTTTTATAAGAAGAAGAAAAAGTAGATAATAAATCAGATGAAACATTTTGCTTTGATTAGATCCGAAGGACCACCTGATGGCCGGTACCCTATCAAGGCAAAAGGACACGCTGATTGCAGTTATCCTGTCGGTTCATGCATGCGCGTGCTCCGAGATGTCTAGAGTAAACCACGATCTAAGCGTGTACACCTTTGGAGGCGACAAGACCTTATCTTATGCACGTCTAGGCAATTATTGTCTGCCACAGCGAGCTTCGGTCCCAACAATATTTGTTTCCCGTTCAATAAAGTGCATATTCTTGTTCAAGAGTATTAACCATTGCATCCGGCCTCTGCATAACTCGAAAGGACACAGCCGCAACCACACCGTTTCGAAGATAAAAGACACATGCGAAATATAATTAAACAAGGAACCAATAGAATGCCTATGAAGCTGTGGGGCCAATCCGAAGATCACACGGACATCCATGTGGGATAAAAATATCCCTTACGTTGTGTTTTCATGCAAACACATTCATAAAAAGTCTCGATCTTCCACACATTGTAATGTGCACCATGAACGGAGTAAACTGGTGCGCCTCTAGATTACCTGCATGGGAGAAAAAAATTTATCATTAAAAACCTTGGCACTTCTACGAAGCCAAAGCGATCATATTACGTCGAGCGCTCCCACCCTAATAAAAGTTATAAACTTGTGATCAAAGACATGTAACCAATTGCCAAAACTATTTGCAACGAAATCGTGATGGATGCAAGTTAGAAGCTACTTGGATGGCCGACCTAATAGAACGGGCAAACTTGCACTCGAAAAATAGGTGTTTGATCGTCCCCTCATGTGGACAGAAAAAACACTTTGTATTTCCATGCCAGTTGCGTTTACCAAGGTTCTGTTAACACCTTTATGAATATAACACACAGAGATTTTAAGCTTTAGTGGTATCTTAATCTTTCATTTTTTTTCTTATTATCATCAACCGGCACATCGGCATGAACAAACACTCTATACGTGGAGTCCACTGAGAACTTTCCGTTCTCATGTAATTTCCAACGAAATTCATCAGACCCTTCCGACAAGTTGACCAAAGCCAGCAGCCCTACTAGAGCATTCCACGCCGCAAGTTTGGGCCAACTAAATCTTGCCTGAACGTGGCTATTGTATCGCTTTTATGATGGACATTGTTATAGCTGGATATTGTTTCCAGAGAGAGGTATTTCCAAATTATCTATCTTCATAGAATGTAAGGTCTGATCCGTCCTTAATATTAAATCATCTAAAGCGAATGAAGTGTTTCTTCGTGGCCATGAGACCGGCCCAGAAGTGTGAGTCCCTATGTTTTCAATAAACTTGGGACAGAGCATTTGAGCCAATATACTTCCTTTGGAGGAGTGTTTGCCAAGCACCATCAACAGTAAGTAGCTTAAAAAGCCACTTCCCAAGGAGGGCTGTATTTTTAACCTGAAGGTCATGAATACCCAGGTCTCCTTGATCATTCGGGTGGCAAACGACATCCCATATAGCTAGTCGATATTTCTTTTTCGCATAATCCCTTTGTCAAAATAATCTTGATCGAAAATAATCCATTTTTCGTAAGAGACCTTTGGGTAATTGAAAGTATGATATCATACACGGTACCATGTTGGTTATGACATAATTGGTAAGAACCAATCTCCCATCCATGGATAGTAGCTTTCCTTTTCAACTACTAAGCCTTGCTTGCAGATGCTCCTGGACAAGTTTTCGTTCATCATCTGTCAATCTCCAGAATGTATTGGTATACCAAAATACCTAATAGGAAACTGACCTTGCTCACGTCCGAATAATTCGGCATACTGAGCATACGCTTCCTGGGCCACACCGAAGCAAAATAATTCACTTTTATGAAGATTAATTTTCAACCCTAATAACTACTAGAACGTTTATAAAATTAGTTTGAGGTTCCTAGTCTTATCAAGGTCGTGTTCCACAAAAAAAATCATATCGTCTGAATACTGAAGAATAGAAAGCCCACCATCCACAAGATGTGGGATAACTCCCTCAATTTGGCCATTGAGTTTGGCATGCATGCTCAATCATGAGCGTTAACATATCCATCGTTATGTTAAATAGTATAGACGACAAAGGGTCACCTTGCCTTAATCATTTTTTCGTTTGAAAGTAATGACCGATGTTATCATTGACTTACAACCAACCCCCTCATGAGTAGCAAATGCGACGTTACTCAGTGTCAGATCCAATCACCGGCTCCAATCAGCAGTTCCGCACAAGACCGTGGATGTCCCGATAGGATCACGGGATCAAATCTCCACGGGAGCAAGAATCGAGATGCGCATTAATTGTACGTGGCGTCGGATCCATAAGAGCATAAAAAAGTAATGTTCAACCAGACCAGATCTGTTGTGCGTACCGACACCTTGCAGAATCATTGTTGAATAACCATAGATGTGGCCATGCAATTGCAGGCGGCCTCGTCTCCTCCGTGAGCTCCTAAGCCCAACCAAAAAGAAAAAACCCAACGAACCCATGGTTACAGTTACACTGTTGTCCGTTATAAAATTTGCTTTCCATTATTGTCAGACAGCATGAAATAAAACTACTTGAGTTGCTTACGCTTCTAGATTTACGTAATTTTGATTCATTTCTATGTCGGGTATTCGGACTTGAGGTCAACTGTTATTCAGACTAATTTGCAACTGATTGAATGCCACTGGAATTTATTACAGCTAAAAAGCAATTCCCCGAGAAGCATTGCCAGACTTAAGTAGAAAACCCATGGTTTTAGATAGCGCGCACGCTATAATGTTTAGAAGAGATCTTTTGCTAATGGTCTTTTGTCCAAACATTTTAAATAGCGTGCTATAGCATCATTATAGCACGCTATAGCATTTTGAAGATCTCCGTCGCTAAGAGGCTTAATGCGTTATTTAAAACTTTGAGAAAACCTTTAAGAATATAACACACAAAGATCGCATGATTGAAGTACTGACCGGCTGGTGATCGAGACGGATTGCATGACGGCCGCACGCATGATTACTGCCCAAGTGCCAGATAGATCACCGGTGGCTGCTATGATGAATGACATCAAGCACCTGTTTAACAATAGAGCACATGAAATATTGACTGCAGGGCGTGATCAGAATAGAGCAAGCCATGCCCTAGCCCGAATGGGAAGATCTCTTCCTAAAACGGCAGTCTGGTTGCACTGCGCACCAGTGGAAGTTGATTCTATTAGTCAACTTCATCGGAATAACTCCGTTTAATTAACGGCAGTGTTCTTTGCGCCAAAAAAAATACTTAAGTAGAAACATTAGTTTTTAAGAGGGAACGCACCGTTAGTCTCTGAACTTAAATTAGACGAGCAGTTTGATAACTCTCAAAAGGTGTCAAACTGGCCACTGAACAACCATAGATGATTATATTGGTCAAAACCGTGAAACTTGAGGTGTCACATTGATGGGGCTGTTATTAAAAAAAAAGGCCTCAGTGTTTTTTTTTTTCATTGCAAAAACATGATAGCCGTGAGGGTATATCCTGCCGCCTGTCATTTAGTCAGATAAATGATCTTACTATATATCATGCATGCTGTTATTTTGTGCTGTACATCTCTTAAACGAGAATATTTGATAGCACCGAGAGATTATCAACTACTAGCACTGTTGTTTGATATAAGATGTTTTAACAGTTCAATGCAAGACAAGTATACACATAATAGCAAGCTTCAAGACCAATATTGACTGCATGCATGCACTATGCAAGAAGAGGTTGCCACGATTGATGGTGGACTACAACACTGTGGAGGACACCAAAGGGATTTGCGGAACGGACTACACGGTCCGGTCTCTTCACCCTCCTCGCATGATCGGACGATCCGAATCCAATCAGAGAAGCATTGGCTGGCTCAAATTTTGGACGCAACACCACGAGCCTATAAGCAGCAAATTTTTAGTACTCATCCAACAACGGTGAAAGGAGCATGCATGTTAGGAGGTGAACAAACCCTATGTACGCGTGTTCTCGCCCAGTAACTTATGCTTATAAGTGAATTTCCTTCTTTTTGAAAAGGAGGAATACGCATCTGAATGATGCACGCAGTCATATTATTAAGAAAAAAAAGTCGCATAAAAGATCTGTGATACATTAATTGCTCTCAAAAGAGGGTAACTAAATATGTCACAACCGATGAAAATAAAACAAGATGACTAAACACCTAGTCTATTATTGGGCCGCCATTCAAACCGGTCGCAAGTAATCAGTGCTACTGTCTTCCAACGGTTGCATCCAATAGTCATATGCTCTTTGGCTTCCGCATGGCTGAGTAAGCACCACGTACGGATCCAAGAGTGGGTCCATATTCGACCTGCAAAACATTAATGAGAAGTTGCCTGTTAAAAATCATGTCGTGTCTGCAGTTCCATATTACCCTAGTAAGGCACATACTCCTATCCGAATATGTCCTGCAACATTTGGCTCCACTCCGTCTAGCCATGATCCAAATAATGTGTTAATACTAGGCAGAGGGTTAGCATTAAAGGCCACTTAAATCGTACGCCATAGTAGCAAGCGGACATTTGAGAAAGATGTGTTTTATATTCTCATCTTGAGCACAAAAACAACAACGCCTTACTACCCTTCCATTTTCGCTTGGCTAAGTTATGCTTTGTACGAATCTCTTCGTTGTACAATATTGTACAAAAAAGGATATTGTGTGGACAGTGGTGTCTTCCCTAATCAAATATCCTCCCAGAATAGTCATGTTACCATTCCCAATGATAAGTTTGGTTTTGTAGAAGACGGCATCGCTCGTTCTCATTAGCCCCTTCCGGAATGGAGAATCATTGGGTTTGACAGTAACCTGGGCTAGATTTTTTGAATGTAGGTATTTATTTCGTAAAATTTGCACCTACATACCAACCTATACACCCACTTGCTGACAAGGCACCTATGCTTGACCTGTAAGTTCTCAATCGATAGCCCACCCGTGTCCTTCGGTATACAGATAATATTCTACTTGGAAAGCCTATATTTTCTCTTGTTATCATCATATGGCCAAAAAAATCGCGATCGGTAAATGTCTAACGTTTTCTGTACCCCTACACGCACTTCAAAGAAAGACAGTAGAAACACTGGCATGCGTGTCAACACTGAGTTGATCAGAACAAGCCTTCCACCATAATACATACGCTTACCCTTCCAGCAGCCACCTGCTTATTGATTTAATCTACATAATATAGGGGGGCCAGTGCTGATGGTGCTGGTCCCAAACGGGCAGAGTCCGGGGCCACCACGGGAAACTCGAGGTTTGGTTTGACTCGTAGTGTGACCCATCCGTCGTGTCCTGAGAGCGAGATACACGGCTCATATGAGGGTGTCGACATGTCGGATGGTCTTGTTGAATTTGTTTTACCTTTAACGAACATCTTGTGCATCGGGGTTTCAAGGATATGAAGGTCTATCCTACGGTTGAGGTTTTTCACCACAACTTGTGGCTAGTTTGTGATTGATGAGTTGGAGCACCTCTACAAAGTAAAATCTTTTGGAAAATCATGCCCGCGGTTATGTGGCAACTTAAAAAACTTATAATACCCGGTTGTAGATAACTTGAAGTAAACCAAATTAAAATACACCAATCATGTGCATAACCGTGACTGCTTTCTCTTGTGAGGTTTGAACCAAGAATATAACATGGTGTTATGTTTGACTCGTAAGTAAGTGTTCAAGATCACTTATTGATCATTACTAATTTATGTCTGTTTATGCATAGATCACTTCTCTTATTCTTGTACTCCTAAGTTAGCCAGATATGAAAAATGCTTAGTGCTACTGTACATCTCACCCATTAAGCTTTGCTAGTCTTGATATGATACCCTTAGTAATAAGATTGCTGAGTCCCCGTGGCTCACCGATTTCTACAACAATGGATGTAGGTACAGGTAATGCTATGTATTGACGTGAGCGCGATGCTTTTTGTTTATGAAATGTTGTGAAGTATAAGTTGAGTAACTCAATGGGTAATTGATTCACAAGTGACTATTTAATTTGCTATGCGGACAAAACTATATTTTCTACCATTGAAATGGGGCATTCTAAAATGTGAGTGGCTTAATATGCTTTGTTTGCCTGCTGGTATTTGTTTTAGACTTTTCATTCTAACTACTCGGTTGCTATAATGTTTTTAGGAAGATGAGAAACTACACCTAAGACCTGAAGTTATTTTGGTACCACTCTTCAGAACATGTAAAAACAAGGTTCTATTATTTCAGTCAACAGGTATGAAAAACACTCTTCAGTTTTTACCATCACATAATATGTCATAAATGATATCATAACTCTATCTGTTATCTCATCTTTGAGTGGTATACCCTTGTTGTAAGATTGTGTAGAATTAAACTTTACACATAAACAATTCAGTGAGTGAACCGAACGACTATATTTCCTGGCTCCGCCCCTAGATTAATCAAAATATGCGGAATAAGCAATTAAGAAACAATGACATGTACAACAGAACGGAGATGTGATGATGCAAAAACGAGGAAGCCACGTACATGCTTATCACGGTGACAACTTCCTTGTGGGCTTTTGGGCTGTGCATTGAGCGCTGCATTCTAAGTTGATGGAGTCAGCCCAGGTTTTTTGTTTGGGTCAAAGCACGTACCAATCAGTATACAATACGCTGCCACAAAAACTCGTTGGGTTCAGCTTAAACCGACGCCTATACACTGGCTCCGCCCCTGGTAACACCAAACAGAACACCATAAATCGAATAAATAAGAAATACCCATCAACCTTTCTTTTTTGAGTTGTATACCCATCAACTCAGTTCGGTTTATTTGGGACGAAAATTAGGATACACCTGAACATCAAACAACTGGCGATTGTAACACCGAACAGAAGACCATAAATCAAATAAATAAGAAATACCCATCAACGCAGTTAAAAAAAAACTCAGTTTGGTTCGATGTTTGGTTTTACGTTAAGGAAATGGCTGAAGTCATGATCGAAGAACGGCGCGGCAAAGCGCGCATCGCCCTTCAGTATGATTTTTACTTCTCGTAAATTTTGTCTTACGCCGCAAGTCAAAGGGAATGTAAGAAAATATATACATAACATATAAAATTTATTTATGTGGTGTCACAAAAATTAACATATTTATGATCTTTTTGTGACTTTTATGTTGGTATGGCACCTATTTTGCATTTCCGGTGTTTTCCGCTATGGGTCAAGATGAATGCACTATTTCACTCACGATTTTTTATGTCGTTACACAAAAAAATAATATTACGTATATAAATATTTACATTCATGTTGACCCATAACGGAAAAATCGGCATAAAAAATACAAAATATGAGTCATAGCAACATAAAAGTCTAAAAATAGCATAAGTATGTGTATTTTTATCGTATTTTAGGTACGCGTCTCTACGAGAAAGAATTATGGCGTGATCGCACGGAGCTACGCCAACATTTAGGGGCTGTTTGGTTCTCAGCCACACTTTGCCAATCCAAAATTTGGCAACCACAATTTTGTTGGCATGTGTTTGGTTTTTGCCATAGTTTGGCTTGCCAGACTTTATTGCCCACATGACCCATTTGTCATAGAGTTATTTTTTTGCCAACTTTTGTCAAAGTTTGGCGTTCGTTTTTTCAGCCACACTTTGATGGCTTGCCACACTTTGGTTTGGCAAAATTAGTCACCAACCAAACGGACCCTTACTGTCACCCACTCGGCATACCCTGTAGCTCCGCCCCTTAATTTTTTATTCCTATGCGTAGGATCGAGTCCAAAACACACTGCATAGTGATGGGACCCATCTAGTTAGTGTATGAGCATTATTTGTTTGATTTCTCTGTTTTTTACATTCCTATGAATCAAAGAACCTCTGTCAAAATTGCCCAGTGTTTCTAATGCTATGTTTTACACATGCATTAGAATCAAATTCCTGCATTTTTTTAAATGACAGTTATTCTACATTCATTAAAAAGAAAAGAGTTATTTAGTTAATTAGGAAAACCCGAGCGAATACAAGATTGCCGAGTTAATTAGGGAAACCAAGCGAAACCAATACTGCCTAGTTAATTATGAAGAACCGAGCGAAAACAATCACAACCGCTAAGCGGCCCACATAAGAAAGCTCACACATACCGCTCCAAAGAGGCCCTCGACGAGACAACACACACGGGTGTCATCGTCATCACTCCTTCTCTAGGGGCGTCGTCAACATCCCTAAACCCTGAGAACACGACTCCGATTTCGCCGTAGGCGATCATCAATGCAACGCACACCATAGTAGACATGTGAAACTGCATGAAGATCTGCGTCAAAGCTCAGTCACCTACGACCAGACAGCGCAACTCCGACTCTGACGGAGAACTCAGAAGAACAAAACCAGGCACGGCTGGTACCACTCACGTGAATCAAAGAAGGCCTAGTATAGGTGCTTTATGCCCTAATTTCATTACTAACGAATTTTAGTTTCAACGTTGTTATCAAGTCTCTATCCGGTACGTAGTGCCAAAAGGAAAAGGAAATAAAACGTGTTAAGTTAATTAATATATGGTTGGTTTTTCAGAAAAGGAAAAGGAAAAAAAGTGAAGAAAAATGATAGAATCAGAAAGAGGATCTCTTCACAAAATTTCGAAGAGCTGCACGAGAAATCCAGACGAGTTGGGTACACTTTTGAGTTCTTATTCATACATATTTTTGTGAAGTGTCTTTGGCTATATCCAGCATATATATACTCATGGTGTAGGATGTCGATGACGCCTCTAGGGTGCGGCTGTCCTGTATATGAGTAGTTTGCTTTACCAGTAGTGGTGCGCGTGTAATAGTGGTAAACGAAACTGACACACTACTCATCTACTGCTTCCATCTCTACTTAAGGGAGGCCCCCGCTGGGCTAGTTAGCTATCCAGCTCCAACGTACGTACCCAAGGAACAATGGCTGCTTCCCTTGTTCTGGAGCTCCTGCGGCAACAATGGCAGCTGACTCTAGCCATCCTCCTCGTCCCACTCGCCTCCGTCTTTCTCACCCGGCGCCGCTCTAGCTCCGGCTCCGGCTCCGACTCTGGCCTTAGGCTGCCACCGTGCCCCTGGAGGCTGCCCATTGTGGGCAACCTGCACCAGATCGGGTCGCTTCCCCACCGGGACCTGGCGCGGCTAGCCCGGCGGCACGGGCCGGTGATGATGGTCCGGCTGGGCATGGTCCCGGCGGTGGTGCTGTCGACGCCGGCGGCCGCGGAGGAGGCCTTCAAGACCAACGACAAGGACTGCAGCAGCCGGCCGCTGACAGTAGGGCCAGGGAAGCTCACCTACGGCTACAAGGACGTGGTGTTCGCACCGTGGAGCGACTACGTGCGCGAGATGCGGAAGCTCTTCATCATCGAGATGCTCAGCGCCCGCCGCGTCAAGGCCGCCTACTTCGCGCGGGAGACCCAGGTACGTTCAGTGATGTCAATCTGGATTTCTTCACAAAGAAGGTAGAGAAAATGTCAATCTGGATTTCTTCACAAAGCACGTAGAGAAAATGTCAATCTGGATTTCTTCACAAAGAACGAGGTTACGTTCTCTATATGTTTTAAATAGCGGGTCACGCCATTTGACGTTTTCTTCACAAATAATGTGCGTGTGATTTGGTTTCAGATCGAAACGATGGTGGCAAAACTGACGGCAGTCGGGCCAAACCCAATACGGATTGATGAACACATCTTCGCGACCGTGGACGGGATTGTGAGCTTGTTTGTGTTCGGTCAAACCAACGCGGGTGAGCAATTCAAGGGGGAGCTTGTGGACTTGCTCAACGAGACGACGGATCTTCTCACCAGCTTCACCGCGGAAGACTACTTCCCGAACGCGGCTGGCCGCCTAATCGACCGCATCACAGGCATGCAGGGCCGCCGCGAGACCCTCTTCCGTAAACTCGATGGCATGATGGAGCATCTGCTGGCCATGTACGAGGATCCCGGCCACAAGAGAAAGGCCGACGCCGATGGTTCCGACCTGGTGCAGGAGGTGGTGGATCTCATGAAAAGGCCACCAGCTAAGGGCATGATCACCTTCACCAGGGATCATGCCAAGTCCATGCTTTTCGTACGTCCTACCGACCTACTCAATCATATTTATTTTTATTTATTACTTACTTATATCACGCACACGCGAGCAGAAGATATTATTATGATTAAGCGACTGATGTTGATTTCAGGACACGTTCATGGCTGCCACCGACACTTCGTCAATTAGCTCCTACTGGGTGATGACAGAGCTGATCCGGCACCCAAGGGTTCTTCACAAGGCACAGGCAGAGGTGAGGGCCGCCGCGGGAGGAGCACCGCGAGTGCGGCTATCCGACATGCCCAAGCTCAGATACCTGAGGATGGTGCTGTCGGAGACCTTCCGGCTGCATCCCCCGGCAACCATGCTTGTCCCGAGGGAGACGTTGCGCCCGATCCGGCTGGGGGGCTACGACATCCCGGCCAACACGATGTTGATGGTGAACGCGTGGGCGCTCGGCAGGGACCCCGCCGCGTGGAAGGACCCGGAGGTGTTCTACCCGGAGCGGTTCGAGGAGCTGGACGTGGACTTCAACGGCGGCCACTACCAGCTCCTGCCCTTCGGCGCGGGCCGCCGGATCTGTCCCGGACTGGCCATGGGGGTGGCCAACACGGAGTTCATCCTGGCCAACTTGCTCTACTGCTTCGACTGGGCGCTCCCTCACGGGATGAGGAGCGAGGATGTGGACGCGGAGGAGTTTGGGGGGCTCACGTTCCGGAAGAAGAACCCGCTCGTGCTGGTGCCAACACGGTACCACCCACACGAGGAGGAGAAGTAGGATTTTCTGTATTTGTTTATTATTCGCTTTCCTCTTTTTTTGAGAATAACCGGCCCGCCACCTCCTGTTTGCTTGCTTAGTTGTTGTCCCATTCAATCAATTAATAATAAATAACCAGTCTGTACTGTACTGCACTACTGTACCATTCATCTTGTACTCTTTTTTTTTTCACTTCACTTGTGTTTGTGTACGCCAAAGCCTAGAATATTTGTTTTGCTGCTCTCATCTCACTCAAGTTGCCGTCCGTACCATATAGGAATCCGTTCAGGTTTGTGTGGGCCTGTTGTCCTCTTTGTGCGTGGTTTGATGACGGTGGGCTCACCCTAATTACAACATGAGATCTGGTTGCATTGGGGTGCCATTTTCCGTCTCGAGCATGCAGATTTGAGACGGCGATTGGATTCGGTGGAACACTGCATATATGTAGCCATGTGTTTGTGAGTGCTCGTGAGATTTGAGCACATCATTTGGTCCTGGGCAGATTTGAAAATTATGATTGGCATATTATGATGGGCGCACCCCAATTATCGTGTGAGAACTCGTATGGTATCCAGCTATTTTCTGTCTCGCGTATGCAATTTTGGGCCGGTGATTAGGTCCTGCAGGACAGCAGTACTCTGTAGCAAAACTGTATTGTGCAAGTTCTCGGTTGCACGCTGATGTATAGTATTGATGGTCATTCCACGGTACTTCCTCCATGGAGAAACATAACAGTGTTTAGATCATTACTCTAGTGTCCTAAACGTTTTTACATATTTTTACGGACGAGGTGCTAGTTCATAGCAACGGCACCAATTACAGCATGAATGCTCCAGTGCCAGTGATTCTCGGTCCCAAGTATGCAGATCTGAGTTGGTGATTTGGTATTTGCGGTAGCACGACAACTATTGCCGGTCCTAGTAAGTTTTGAGCCGGTGATTGGGTCCATTTGGCATAGAAACCACTATGAAATTGCCATCTTAGCTAAGTTTCTATAAAATGTAAAGCAGTTTCTTTGTTGCAACCCTTACTGACAAAGTCCGAATTGATCAGTTGAGAATGTTGACTTTACATTTTTATCAAAATCTTCAAGCCCATCAATACAATAACAAGCAAATTCAGAAAATACAACACATTTAAATTGGCATCCACACATGCTAAATGGCACACAAATTGAAGACAACTCCTAGACAAACCAACAACTGGCTCTTCCATGGGGTGGTGTTGCGCCGCGCCTCCATCTTCTAATACAAAAATAATCCTATCATTAAATATAGCACACGGTCCGGGTGATTGCTCCTCACTGGTGGAGGACTGCATTGCTTGCTTCTCATTGGTATAGGGCTGGAAAAATTGTGCTTATCTAGGACTACCCATAGTGGGGAGTAGAATAATAAAATACACATGTCAATAGGACCAAGGAAATTTGGAACTAGGAATGGGAACCGAAGTTAATCTGAAAGGAGGACTCGCTAAGCACGTGAAGGCTTGAGTCGGTCACAGATAGATCCGACGAGGCGACAACTTAGAAATTTTGAAGATAAAGCTACGAAGGCAACAACGACAACATCCTAAATCCGATCAATCTGATGAGGCAAAGGCGACAAGATGATCCTGTGTCCTATTGGGATGGGACCCTTTTTAGACCAACGGTCACGTTTCCATATTATCATTCGAGCGTTTTTTTTAGAAATATCGATCAACCATCTGTGCTCAATGGCCTCGACTTAGGCCCAACTCTAGCTCCAGATCGACTCAGGGTCAATTCCAGTGAGTATGATTATTTTTTGAGAAATACTACTAATTCTATATACAATATTTGGGGGCCCCAAAATCATGGGCCATGTGCAAGTGGCACATTTTGTACCATTGTTGGCCTGACCCTGACAGGAAACCAACATGATATAAAGGCTAGAAAATAATACAATATAACTACAAAATACGTCTGATTATGAAAAGCAACCAAACATACCTAAGATAAACTATGTTTGCAAACAAATTCAAGAATATATGTTCTAATTAAATATAGTTACAAAGTTCTAGACCACACATCGAGTGGGTCACTCTACTAGATTAATTTATCTTCAGTGAGATAGATGCTTTGTAGTGGGTTCAATCTCGCGGTGCTGTACATATGAGTGATAGAAGAGGACCAGACATGTATTTGTATTATTGTCATTAAGAATAAAATGACGGGATCGGAACATATTGCTTGTCTTACATTGTCTACATCATTTCATCTTTCTTAATACGTTGCTCTGTTTGTCATGAATTTAATGTTTATTGATCCTCCTCGTATTTTTGGTCATATTTTGACCATTATTTTAACTAGTAAAATATAAGTTATACATAGCAAAAATTATATCATTGGAAACCACATTTAAAGACGAATCCAACACCATAATTTTTGGTGACATGCATTGACATTTTACATATTAAATATGTAGTCAAACTTTGACGCAAAATATGATGGGGACTAATAAACCCAAACGGAGGTAGTACCATAGATGCAGGCATGAGAAGGTCGATTGGAGGAATAATACTAGAAGATGCATGATCGTTTCGGTCTACTTGCTACGGATGTGATGCCTATATACATAATCGTTTCCATGAATTAATTAATGGTACCAGGCTGCACGTCAAGTGGTGTCGACAAGGCCTCATGCATTCATACATGCAATACTCATAGCAGCCCTGTGGTTCCACTCTCAGGCTGGTGATAATAGGAGTAACTTAGCTAGTAACATAGCGTTTTTCAAGACAAATTTTCTTATGTGGCATGTAGTTAATAAGCAGAGAGATGTTTAGAGCAACGTAAGACCTCTTCCAATGCAAAGGTGCTTAGATGAGGTGCTAAATGCATTAAATAGCTTAGCAACTCAACTCCTCAATGCATAGGTGCTTAGTTTGTTGTTGCTAAGCTTCTCTTATCTAATGATTTAGCACCTAAACTCTTTCATGTGTTCGCCAACTTTTCTCATTTAAGTGGTTTGTCTAGGTTCGCGTGCTTGTCATTGATTCTTCCTGGGGTTATCAAAGTGCTCTCTCTCCTCTTTAATTGTTGTCTCGTGTCATGGTTTTGCTCATGTGACATGCTTAGCACATTTTCACGGTGGAGCACTGGAAAGGGCCTAATATGTTACTGTAACATAGCGCTTTCCGAGATAAAAGGAGTCTATAAGATAATAAATGATTTCACCTATGACACTGACACTAAGTTAATTTGCACTATAGGGACAGTAACTTAAACTAGTGTCATAGGCATGACACTACTCTAAGTTAATCCCCACTATGACCCGGCCCATCAATTTACACTGTGTGTATCATAATAGACGAAATACTCTCCGGTGGGAGGCAACGTTTCCCGACAACACCAAAACGTGTGCGCTGACTTCGTCAACCTCAAGACTTGACCCGTCGGCTCAATATTTCAGAGGTGTTTTTAGTGTAGGTTCTGCATGCATGCGTTTATATGGGTGAAGATATGCGATGTGTATGTAAACATGTGCGTCTGTACTCTTTTCTGGATTGGCCAAACAAACAAAACACAAAATGACAATTTATTATGGGTCTTGTCCCGTGGGACATACGCAACCATTTTCTCATGGGCACGTCAGATTTGAGCTATTGAGTTGGTCCCGGGCAGATTTTAAAATTCTCAATCTCGTGGCTGAAGCTCCGCATCACTGGCTATTGATAAGATGGTGGGCTCACCCTAGTTACAACATGATTGCATGTGGGTGCATGATTGATGTGGGTGCGATATTCGGTCCCGGGCATGCAGATTTGAGACGGTGATAGGATTCTGCGGGACAGCGCATGTATGCAGCCATGTGCTGCGAATGCTTGTCAGATTTGAGTAGATGATTTGGTCCCGGCCAGATTTGAAAATTATGATCGGCCTATTATGATGGGCGCACCCCATTTATAGCGTGAGATCTCGTATGGTATCCAGCCATTCTCGGCCTCAAGTATGCAATTTTGAGCTGGTGATTAGGTGCTGCGGGACAACAGTATTCTGTACCAAAACAATATTGTGCAACTTCTCGGTTGCGCGATGAGGTAAAGTATTGTTGGCCATTCTATAGTAGATCTTATATTTGGTTACCAAGCGAGCACTACTCTATAGCAGCGACACCCCAGTGAGAACATGAATGCTCGAGTGTGAGTGATTCTCGGTCCTAGGTATGCAGATCTGAGATGGTAATTGGGTATTTGCGGTAGCACGACAACTATTGTTTTCCCTAGTAAGTTTTGAGCTGTCGATTGGGTCCATTTGGCATGAAAACCACCGTAAAATTGTATATAATCTAAAGTGCTTCCTTCGTTGCGGCCCTTACTGATACAATCCACTTTTTTTCCAGAAAAACTTTCAATCTATTCATCATCAATCATGATAGTACAACAAAAACTAGAAAATAATATGAAATACATCCAGATCCAAAGACCACCTAGCGATGACTACAAGCACTGAAGCGAGCCGAAGATGCGCCGCTCTTACTGCCCATCCCTCGTTGGAGCCGGGCAAACGTTGTTGTAGTAGACAGTCGGAAAGTTGTTGTGCTAAGATTCATGCAAGCGTTTTTTTTTTTAGTTTTTTTTCCTTCTTGCATACTATACTACTTGACGAAGTCTCGGTCGACTGAGACCTAGACACTCCCTTATATTATTATCTCTCTCACACACACATATCTATACCTCGCTAGCTACGCTACCTTTATATTGTACCACTTGACTGCCACTAGCGCAGCAGATTCTAAGAGCCGACGAGATGGAGACGAAGCCTCAGCGTCACGCAGTGTTGGTGCCGTTACCGCAGCAGGGGCACATCGCGCCCATGCTGAAGCTGGCCAAGCTCCTTCACTGCAAGGCCGGTTTCCACGTCACCTTCGTCCACACCGAGTACAACCAACGCCGTCTGGTCCGGTCCCACGGGCCCGGAGCCCTGGCCGGCGTCCCGGGCTTCCGCTTCGTCACCATCCCCGACGGGCTGCCCCCGTCGGACGCAGACGCATCACAGGACCCGGCGTCCATCTGCTACTCCACAATGACCACCTGCCTCCCCCACTTGAAGAAGCTGCTGGAGGAGCTCAACGGCACGGCGGGGGTGCCGCCGGTGACGTGCGTCGTGGCGGACAACATCATGAGCTTCGCCGTGGACGCCGCGGCGGAGGTCGGGGTGCCATGCGCGCTCTTCTTTACCGCCAGCGCCTGCGGCTACGTGGGCTACCGCAACTTCAGGTTCCTCATGGATAAGGGCATCGCTCCCCTCAAAGGTGCATCTCGTTTCTTTTTCATCTCGTTTCATCACTTTGCCATTACCCTACTCAATGAGTGTTGGTGGTGCAGATCAAGTGCAGCTGACCAACGGGTACCTCGACACGCCGGTGCCCGATGCTCCTGGGATGAGCCAGCACATGCGCCTCCGGGACTTCCCCTCCTTCATCTGCACCACGGACCGCGGCGACGTCATGCTCAACTTCAATCTGCACGAGGTGGAGCGGTCGGGCCGCGCCGCCGCCGTCATCATCAACACCTTGGACGAGCTGGAGCAGCCATCGCTGGATGCCATGCGCGCCATGCTCCCGCCCACGTGCCCGGTCTACACCATTGGCCCGCTCCACCTCCTCACCCAAGGGCAAGGCCAAGTGCTGCTCCCCGAGATACCCGAGGTACTCTGGAAAGCAGACGGGTCCTGCCTCGAGTGGCTGGACGGCAGGGAGCCCGGGTCCGTGGTGTATGTCAACTTCGGGAGCATCACCACCATGTCCAGCCAGGAGCTGGTGGAGTTCGCGTGGGGCCTGGCCAACTGCGGCCACCCCTTCCTGTGGATCGTGAGGAAGGACCTGCTGTCGGCGAAGAAGAAAGGCGGCGACGACCACGACGAAGCCGCCATGCAGCTCCCTCCCGAGTTCCTGCAGGCCACCAAGGACAGGTGCCTCCTGACGAGCTGGTGCGACCAGGAGGCGGTGCTGCAGCACCCGGCCCTCGGCGTCTTCCTCACGCACTGCGGCTGGAACTCCGCCTTGGTGGCCATCAGCGCCGGGGTGCCCATGCTGGGCTGGCCCTTCTTCGCCGAGCAGCAGACCAACTGCCGCTACGCGTCCGTCGAGTGGGGCGTCGGGATGGAGGTCGGCTACAACGTGCGCCGCGAGGTGGTGGAGGCGAGGATAAGGCAGGCCATGGGAGGCGAGGGAGGGAACAAGTTGAAGCGCAAGGCGGCCGAGTGGAAGGAGATCTGTGCCGGTGCTGCTCCTGCCAGGTCCATGGCCAACCTTGACAGCCTCGTCAAGGATGTACTGATGCAACCTCCCCCCAAGCCGCCGGCAAGCGCACCTCTAGATTCATCATGCTTGGAATATGAATGGAATGTTCCAGCCCACCTCTAGCGCTTATTCCTCATGTTTTTGGAAGAAGAAAACCTGCTAGCTACCACTCAAGGTTCATCACATGGATGAAATAAGTGAGGCCTTAGTTTGTTTGTATGGGTTTTCGGAATAAACAAATCTGCATGCATGTTACATGTATGGACGGTTGATTTTCAATATATCTGTATCTTTTTTGTTTGAAAAAGGAGATATCCCGGCCTCTGCATGCTCAAATACAACAATCTTTTTGCTCAATATTTAAGAAAATAATTCAACAATCTTTTTTGCTCAAATATTAACAAAATAATTCAACAATCTTTGTGCTCAAATACATGCTCTGTCCAAGCTAAATAGATTCAAATGAAAACAACAAAATACGTAAAACGCCACCAGCGACAAAAATAAGATGACATGACTAAACACCTATCTATTGTCGGACCGTTATCCAAACCGGTTGTAGACGTAAGTATTGAGCTACCATCTCTCATCGGATAGACGCGGTAACCAAATGCTTCTTGGCTTTCGCATGAGTGACTAACGACCACGTACCGATGCACATAGTTGCCTAGTAAATTAAATCTAAAAAACTAATCCGAGTTTGTTTCCGGTTTCATATATCTCAGAGTAATGCGCGTACACCTATCCGCATATGTGTCGTAATAGTTGTATCAACCCCATTTAGCCACGTTACAAATAACGTGTGGATAGTATTTGAAGGGGTAATATTAAATGCTATATGAACAGCACGGCAAAATATTCGAGCCATCGGACACTCGAGAAAGAGGTGTTTAATCGTTTCATCTTGATTACAAAATCAACATCGTTGACTGTCCTCCCAACTACACTTTGCCAAGTTATCCTCAATGAAAATCTCCTGATGAACAAATCATATGAAGACTTTCATTCTTAAGGGCATTTTAGTTTTCCAAATATTTATCGATCTCGAGATTTATCCAGAGTGAACAAATCATATAAAGACTTTGATTCCTAAGGTCTCTTAATTTTTTTAAATATGTATTGGTCTCGGGATTGAGCCAGATTTGATTAGGTCTACATACATAGATTTCACTCAATACAAACCATTGAACGGTGGTTTCTAGTGAATGATATCTGGCTCAACAGAGTCAAACTTCCATCAAACTCCTGCCGAGATGTAGCCAAGCGTTCTATCGATCTCCTACTAAGGATCTCCGAAACTGAACATTAAGAGGTAAAGACTTCAATACTGTAGCAACTTATGCGTCCTTACTCTAGACAATATTGTACGAGGATGGATATTGTGTGGCTAGTGGTTTCTCACCTAGCCACATATCCTCCTAGAATCTAGTAGGATAACCGTTTCCAATAATGAATTTTGTCCAGTGGAAAAAGGTTGCGTTCACTCTCATCAACCCCTTCCGGAAAGGTGAATCATTGGGTCGAACGATGATCTGGGCCAAAGTTATATACTGAAGGCACTTGTTAAATAATAATTGTACCCATATTCCTTCGGTGTCAACAGAAAGCCTATATAGCCACTTGCTCGGTAGACATATGTTTTTTACCACTAGATTCTCAATGCCTACCCCCCCCCCCTCCCATGACAAATGACATCCCTAAAAATCGTGATCGATAGAAATCTAATCTTTTCATGATTTTTCAGTGTTTCATGAAATCCGGTGTTACCATAATACTTTTACTGTTATGTATGTTAAGATTCTTAATAACATATTTAACACAACTGCCTTTGTCGCGGGAACATATTATCACATAGGTATGTCACCAACTGCCAGACAACTGGTGGGATGCTTAACACAACTGATGTTCCTATTTGTAGGAGAAATAAAGTGAACCTAGGCAATGAACTCATCCATGCTTATACAGTAAAAGTATGGTAAGTTTAGTCAGTTGAATTTAAAAGCTAGACAAAAGAAGAAACAAAATTTACCTAGACAGATGGTCGAACAGGGAGGGCAGGGTATAACTATTATATGCATGGACAGGGTGCCACACCCCGTTTTAGCCACCCACATGAAATTTTATGTCGTCAGATACTTGTCTATTAATATGAGCGGCAACAATACTATGCAGTAAGAACCACAAAATTGTCATAGATCCCTACCATCTCCTGAAAATCATGAGGCACATGCCGTAGGTGGGATCTGAACAAATCTGAAAATAAGCTTTCTATCCATCACATATGCGGTATCATAGTTTTTGACTGTAACAAATAGAAGCCATTAGAATCATATCTCGATGCTCTGTAAATTTAGTATGGAGACTAACATAATGTGCATATGATAACTCGGTGTCAAAAAATAAAATTCTGATATGGGAGTTTGCGCTCTCTAAATAAGTATATGGAGACTAACAGAAGAACACACTATTTGCAGGTTCTTTTCTATGATTTGGTTAATGTGTGAAGAAAATATGCCCTGGGTAGAGTATGTCATGACGGCATAAAGCACATGAACTAAGAATGCAATGTATGTGTTTGTGCATCAGATGCAAAATTAATAGATTGCACATATATAGTCCACCACACTTACCTGACTCCTGAAGGGTTGTGAGATACACATGCTGCCCCTGGAGATAGTCCTTTTGTCTGATGTCAATGATCAAGTCCTCCATGTTGCATCATTGTTTTCTAATCACAATTACTTAGTCTTTATGTCGCCTCATAACAAAAGCATTCTGAACTTCTCATTGATCGATATCCTTGCCATTCACCATTCTCTGTAACATACACAGGTGTTATTCTTGTATCTCTCGTTGACATACTTGACATATTAATGTAGCCGTGTCCTATACAAAAAGGTTTTTATCCTCTTTTCGAGACGCAGTTTTAAACCGTCACCTTGCGTGTGTGGGCGATGGGGGGGGGGCCTATCCCACACGACACAGATAAACCGTTGGTGATGCCTCCGTTCGGTCACACACGCCAGGAAAAAAATAATGTGTGCGGTTGGGATGGACCATCACAAACAGACACATTGGAGAAGTCGTATGAGATGTGCTTAGCATCCCACACAGTGAATCCCAAAGATATGTCTCCATTCATATTGCACATCATACACAGTTTTTTACATAACATCATTTTTGATAGGGCTGGTCACACACGATAGTTATAATTCTGTCGATTGCGTTACTCAATACATCACTCACGGTGCCTAGAAAAAACTGTTTGGCATAGGGCAGTCCAACCCACACACTTGTAATATGAAAACGTTTGTGATAGGGTGGCCTGATGTCTACTACACAGCTTTATTCTTGTAGACTCTGTTGGGCCTCCAAGCCTCAAGTTTTGTAGGAAAATAAACATTTTCCCTCAAGTGGATGACCTAATGTTTATCGATTCGTGGGAGGTGTAGGATGAAGATGGTCTCCCTTCAAAAACCATGCAATCAAATACAAGAATTATCTTCTGTCCCCAACACACCCAATACAATGGTAAATTATATAGGTGCACTAGTTTGACGAAGAGATGTTGATACAAGTACAATATGGATGGTAGATATAGGATTTTGTAATCTGAAAATATAAAACACAGCAATATAACAAGTGGAAAACAATGAGAAAAATGTTGTATAAACGTTTGGAAATAAGGCCCAGGGTTTATAATTTCACTATTGCAATCTTAACATAATAGAATAATATGATAATCCCTCAACGTGTGACAAAAGCATCACCCCAAAGTTTATAAATAGCGGACAACATAAGATTAATTTTTTGTAGGTAGTAGAACCACCTCAAGGTTAGTTACCCCTTTTCGACCGATCTATTGGGATATTCCTATCGGTGTCACAAATAGCCCTAGAGTTCATACTAAAATAACACCAATGATACATATCAATCAACCCTAATGTCACCTAGATACTCCAATGTCACCTCAATAATCCGTCAGTAATTATTCGACACACATCAAACAATTTTAGATTCATCATATTCAATCGAACACAAAGAACTTTAAAGAGTATCCCAAGATTTTTATCAAGAATGTAGGACAAGAATGTGCAGTAAACTCCTATACATAGATCCCCAACATTACCGGAATTTGCAAGTTGATGTCATAACATATATCGAGTGAATTAATAGAATACCCCATTGTCACCACGGTTATCCACATGCAATACAGACATCAAGTGATCTAAAATCCAATATTCAATCCGACATAGCAAAATTTCAAAAGGAAGATTCAATTCATCACAACAAGATAGCAAGGGAAGAACACCATATGATCCAACTATATTGACAAAGATTGTGGTGAACTAGTCACTTCTCGTCATGGGTTCACCGGGATGATGAAGATGGCCATCGGAGATGATTTTCCCCCTCCGTTAGGGTCATACTGGAAAGGCTCCAGATGGGTTTTTCATCGATACCGAGAGTTTCGACGCGGAGCGGAAGTTCTAGGTTAATTTCTGATGGTTTCTGTATATATATGATTTTTTAGCATTGGAATCACGCCGGACGGAGCCATGTGGGCCCCACAAGCCATCAGGGCACGCCCAGGGGGGTGGGCGCTCCCTGTTGGCTTGTGGCCCACATAATGGCTCCTCTCTGGTGTTTCTTCACTCTGGTATTTCTTATTTCCTCTAGAAAAAATCATAAAAAAGTTTGGGGCGATTTCGAGAACTTTTATTTTCTACACAAAAAACAAGACCACGGTAATTCTGCTGAAAACAACGTCAGTCTGGGTTAGTTCTTGTCGTGGGAACAAGTATGATAGTAGAAAGTAGGATACGTAAGGAGAGGGCAGAGTCCTAACTACAGCGAGGGTGTACACACGTATGTATGGGTTCAGGCCCCTCTTCGTGGAGGTAACAGCCCTACATCTCAGTGCTCAGGAGCTTTGTCGTGTGGGAGATGAGAATTACAGTGATTGCGAACCCTTGTGCCAGAGGGGAGGGGCGGCTTATATAGAGTTCGCTACCCCTTATAACTGCGTGGCATCAATGGCTTGATCGTGGGTATAAAGGATGCCGTTACAGGTAACGAACAAAATTAAAGCTACTAATGGTGCAACAAAACCTAACGACTGCCCGTTGGTGGCTCCCGGTCTTTTGGCGTCGAGTGGGAGCGAGGTCTTCCGAGTGACGGTCGACC
Organism: Hordeum marinum; assembly: GCA_022496015.1. NCBI lineage: Eukaryota > Viridiplantae > Streptophyta > Magnoliopsida > Poales > Poaceae > Hordeum > Hordeum marinum. Next base: position 2,329,828 of record CM039672.1, on the reverse strand, counting down.
GTCGAGTGAAGTAGAGGCAACCGAGTGGAATTCCTACCGAGTGACTTGGGCGCCACCAGAGATCCAGTCGGGATCTTGCTCGTGCTCTTCAAGTCCTACAACGTTATGCCCTTAGGTAGGTTATATAGGTCATGCCTAGGACCCTACCCCAGGTACTTATCCTCGTCATTAGCCCCCGAATGGGTCGGGGTTCGAGTGATGTAGGTGCATGTTGACGATTTTCTTGCTTGAAGCGTTGAATCTTCCGAATGGGATTCGGGTCTTTGACAGAATTTACGTTGACTGAACTTTAAGCCATTCGCCCGGATCTATTCATACTTAGAAATGCCCGAATCAATGTCTCATGTTGATTTTTTCTTCGAGTGATGGAAAGGAATCTCCGGAAGTGACGGGTCGATCAGTCAGATCCGGAAATTGTGGGATACGAAAAATTTGGGAAGTGCGCGCGCGCGGTGATTACGCAACGTCCAAGGCAAGTGGGAGCATGATGCCTCGATCTTCGTGCCAGTCATATCGCCACGTACTGGCCGCAGACTGCGGTGGCGTGCGCGACGATTTTGCGGGCCTAGCGGTTAGTGAGCCACTCGTCGGGATATAAATTTCGCCGCACCGCGGACCGGACGATACTTTTCCTCACATCTTCCTCTTCTCCTCCGCCTTCCCGATCTCCGGCGCCCCCTCTCGCTCGTCCCCGATGACCAGAGTCGCCACACGATGACGAAGGGTACCACCGAGAAGCTCGAGCGCGCTAAGAAGTGCGCGGCGAAGGGAAAGGGCAATAAGCCCTCGATGGTGTGGTTTACCGTGCCGCCGGGATGGATGCAGGGGGATTTCCTCCCCTCGGTGGTCATGCGTGAGGATCTGGAGGGGCTCGTCGCCAACGGCTTGGTGGCGCACGGCTCCTGGAGGCTGCCGGAGAGGGAGAATGAGCCGGCGCCCCAGGACGGGGAAAGGGTCTGGTTCCTCACCCACGTCGAGAGAGGTTTCTCCATGCCTCCCCACCCTTTTTTCTGAGGCTTTTTGAATTTCTTTGGTCCCAGCTGCACCATTTTCCTCCGAACGCCATCTCGTATTTATCCACGTTCATCACAATGTGCGAGTGGGGGCTGTTCAAGCACATCTTCATGATCAGATCCCAGACTGTGAAGAAAGCCAATCCGGTCGATGGGAAAACTAACGTGCTCCAGTTGTGTGGAGGTCTGGGGCTCCATGCCAGGGTGCGCAGCTCTTACCCGTCGGTGACCTTTTCCGAGTCAGTCAGGGGGTGGCAGTCGACTTGTTTCTACGGCACGGACGTCACGTCCCCTAACATGTCGACTGGGTTGCCACCGTACACGACCGATCGCCCGGCCGCTCCCAAATCCCTGCGGGTAACAGAGGAGGAACACGTCAAAGTGGGAATCCTCATCGAGGCCGTGGTGCAACTAGTTCGGGGTGGGGTAACTGGATTGGATCTGCTGGAGACCTTCCTCAGTCGACGCATCCAACCACTCCAGGCCAGGGATCACATGATGTGGCATTACTCGGGAACGGACGACATGCCCCGAGTGCACCCGGAAGAAGTGTCCCAGAAGACTGTCGAGCAATGGCTTCGCAGCATCACGGGGGTGTGCGACAATCCCATGGGGGCCAAGAGGATCAAACCCTTCTCGGCCAAGAATCCACCGAAAAACTTGGTAAGATGAACCTTGTCGACTGTTGAACTTGAGTTGTCGAGTGCTGAATCGGTTTGTGAACTGACTGTATTGTTTGAATAATGCAGGAGTGGACATACATGCACTCGCCTGTTCCTAATGGGAACACTGAAGATGGCGTAGTGAGTGAAGGCGGGAGCATGGACGGCGGCGGCTCCGAGGACTCTGACCAGGAGAACGAGAACTCGAGCGAGAGCGGACAAGAGGTCGAGTCGCTGCCCCGCTACGAGCGCCGCACCAAGAACCACAATGACCCAACAGTTGAAGAAGAAAGGGCTCCGGGCCCTAGTGAACAGAATCCCAAGCGAAGCCGCCCTCAGGTCGCGAGTCGAGTGAGCGCTCTGCGAGGCAACCCAAGGTGGTTGCAGTCAAAGCCCGGAGGGCTCTGCCCCGCATAAGAATCCCCGTGCCCGTTGTCTCCACGTAAGTATTTGCTTTGAATTTTATGTTGTCGATTGTGACTTGAAATCTTTGTCCTCAGAGAATTACTCCATCTTCCAGGGCTGCTACTTCGGCGTTGTCTCCTCGTAGTGATGGAGGGGACGCCATGGACGTAGACACCGCGGACGCGGCTACTTCTCATAGAGGTGATTAGTCTTTAACTTTGCTGACTAATCTTAACTTGTCGAGTGCTGGAGTTGATCTTGTCGACTATGAACTACCGAAGTTATTTCGCTAGACGATGACGAGGACCACCCTGGGGGGTCGACTGTTACTTTGAGAACCTCGTGAGTCCGGGCTGGCAGAGGTTCTTCAGAGCCGGCTCCTCCGCAATTGACCGTGGAGACTCCTCAGGGAGCGACTGACCCGATAGGGCTTCCGTCGAGTGCTCCTACAGTCGTCTCCGCCGTCGTGCCGCAGACTCCAACCGTGCCCACTGAGACGACGTCGAGTATGCCCGCCATTGCACCACCTCCGCCGATGACGGCTTTCCCCTTGGATCGCGTCCCGGAAGATCAAACCAGGGCTGCAAAGGAGGCCATGATCTAGGTGCAACAAGTGGCGCTATAGACGAAGGAGGCATTCGAGGCCAGCAAGCTAGCTTATGAAGCCAGCACGACGCTCCATGCGAACGTCCGAGTAAGTTTGATTGTAAGTTCATTTCGATTGAATTCTTGTCGTCTTTGACTGCACACCCAGTGGGTGTTACTTTGATAAACTCTTCCACCTAGAAAGACATTAGTCTTAGCTAAGTAGGCTTTGAAAAATTCTGCCACTCAACCGATCGAGAACTGGCAGATCCAGTGAGGGCACTCTTAATGCACCCACTGGGTGTAGTCCCCGAGACTGCTGTCGAGTGCTTGCACTAGCAGTAGTCTTTAGAACAGGGAGAGGTGTCACTCGGCTGGCCGAGTGATGGATAAATATGTTGACAGGGTTGACCTTGTCGAATGTTTCAGCAACCAGTGGGCGCACGCTAAGTGCACCCACTGGGTGTAGTCCCCGAGGCTACTGTTAACCGTAGACGATTAGGAGTAGTCTTGAAAACTTGACATCTTCATGTCCGTCATACACGAGGTACGGGAATCACTAGACATGTCGAGTGCTCTTTTTTTCCAACGAGTTACTCGACAGGTCGAGCGTTAACCGTCTCAGTGGGGACACTCTTAGTGCACCCACTGGGTGTAGTCCTCGAGGCCGCCGTCGAGTTCTTGCACTGGCGGGGCCCTGAATAGACACACGGAGTGCCAGAGCCACTCAACATGTTGAGTGGACTTTTTCTCTTGAAATTTTCTTCTTGGATACCATCAACTTTTATATGGTGCTCTTCAAAGGTAGTGAGGCGGTCACTCGACGGTGCATATAGCCCATTCGTCTGCTTCTGGAATCACTTATTGCTTGACTTTGCTTCTTCTGCTGATTTCAGAAAGCTTGTGAACTCGGAGCGTAGTATAAGGGCCTTGAGGACGAAAGGAACCAACTGCGCACCGATCTGGAGGTCTCTAACGCTGCTCTGGAGCCAACTTGAAGTCCTTGGGAGGTAATTATTGTCAACCTCTTGTATCTCTATCTTACCTTCTCATGCTTTGAACCGAGTGCTCTCACTCGAACAAACGTGCACAATGAAAACCGTCGACTCCAAGTGCGTCTCAACAGTGTTATTTCTTTAGATTCAATGAAGAAGGCGCTGGAGGAGAAGGATCAGGCCCTTGCTGATGCTCACTGGACGACCAAGGAGGAGAGTGAAGCCGCCGACCGGAAGCTGGCAGCTGCCCGAAAGCTTGAGGACGAGGTGACCAAGCTAAAGTCAGAGCGCGCAGAATCTTCCAAGCAAATCGAACATCTGACTAAGAGGAGCAAAGGTCTGGAGCGGTATCTGGGGGAGTTCACCCGGAAAATGTATATCTTGCTTGACGGTGATTTTTTTTGCTGAACGAATCTTGAAGAGTTTTTTGACGACTGAACCTTGACAATTGTGGACTCATTCTCTCATTCTTCTTCTCCAGACTTCTGTCAAGATTTTGAAAAAGAGACTGAGGACATTGAGCCCAACCTCGACCCCACCAACTCTCCAGTCGGCAACGCGGTGCCGATGAACATGCTTCGTCTCAACTTCCGGCTGCAAGGCGTCCAGGCGCACATTCTCCGACTGAAGACAGTGATGGCAAAAATCGACAAGGAGCTATGACCTCCCCAACTGAGTTCAAGCTTGGAAGAAGTCTGCCGCTCGTTGCGGGGCTGACGTAGCTCTTTCACTCGTCAGGGTACATTGCAAGGATGTGCCAGAGGAGAAACTGAAGGAGCTGAAGGTCGTCAACACTAAGAAGCTCCAATTTGAAGATTTTATGGAGACCTTCATCACCACCGCGACGAGGATTGCAGACGGTATTGACCTTGATACCTTTGTCGAGCCAGCGAGCCCATTGGGCGTTTGAAAACTTTGAGTCAAACAAAACACTTAAATTCGCCTCAGAATGCCGAGTGGATATGTATCCTCTTAAAACTACATTCAGGCCTTAGGCCTGGGTACCTTTGCTTACTGTTGAAACGTTTATCCGAAGTTTAATCTTCGGTTTTTATCAGAATTTGGCTTTAATCGTTTGTTCGACTATATTGGCCTTTTTCCACTTGGGCGAAAGCATGTTCGCAGCCAAGTCCCCGGGTGTGAGGATTGATCATCGCTCGGAGAATTTTTATGACTTAGGCAAATATCGATTGGCAACTAAGTCATCGAGTGGATGGTCTGCTATCCACCCGACAGGGTTTTTAACTTAGACGAAAGCATGTTTTGCAGCTAAGCCCCCGAGTGTGAGGATTGCCCATCACTCGGAGAATTTTTAGAACATAGGCGAATGTCGACTTCGCGACTAAGTCGTCGAGTGAATGGTCTACTGGCCACTCGGAAGAGATTTTAATTTAGACGAAAGCATGTTTTGTAGATAAGCCCCTGAGTGTGAGGATTGCTCATCACTTGGAGAATTTTTAGAACTTAGGCGAATGTCGATTCGCGACTAAGTCGTCGAGTGGACTACTGGCCACTCGAAAGAGATTTAACTTAGACGAAAGCATGTTTCGCAGCTAAGACCCCGAGTGTGAGGATTGTTCATCACTCGAAGAATTTTTTGAACTTAGGCGAATGTCGATTCGTAGCTAAGTAGTCGAGTGAATGGACTGCTATCCACCCGACAGGGTTTTTAACTTAGGCGAAAACATGTTTGCAGCTAAGCCCCCGAGTGCAAGGATTGCTCATCACTCGGAGTATTTTTCGAACTTAGGAGAATGTCAATTCGCAGCTAAGTAGTCGAGTGAATGGAATGCTATCCATCCGATAGGGTTTTTAACTTAGGCAAAAACATGTTCGCAGCTAAGCCCCCGACTGCGAGGATTGCTCATCACTCGGAGTATTTTTAGAACTTAGGCGAATGTCGATTCACAGCTAAGTAGTTGAGTGAATGGACTGCTATCCACCCGACAGGTTTTTTAACTTGGGCGAAAACATGTTCGCAACCAAGCCCCGGAGTGTGACGATTGCTCATCACTTGGAGAATTCCCAGGTTTTAAGACTGTTCGATCGGAATTGACAACAAGTTGTAAGGATCTCTTCTTTGCATAAATGGAGTACTTTATTACATCGAATCTTTCCGCTTCAGGTGTAAAAATGCCGAAGCAAATCCGCGTTCCAGGCCCGTGGTTCGTCGATCTGTTTCTTGAGGTTGTATAAGTGGTAGGCTCCGTTGTTCAACACCTTGGTAACGACAAAGGGACCCTCCCATGCCGGGGCAAGTTTGTGAGGTTGCTGTTGATCCACTCGGAGCACCAAATCTCCCTCATGAAATGCTTGGCTCTTTACGTTCTTCACGTGGAAACGCCGCAGATTTTGCTGATAGATAGTAGACCGAGTCAGAGCCATTTCTCGCTCTTCCTCCAAAAGGTCAACACCGTCTTGTCTGGCCTGTTCAGCTTTAGCTTCAGAGTAGAGTTCTACCCGAGGAGAATTGTGGAACAAGTCACTTGGTAAAACCGCTTCAGCTTCATAGACCAGGAAGAAAGGCGTTCGCTCAGTCGACCAATTTGGAGTCATTCTCAGTCCCCATAAAACAGACGGCAGCTCTGTAACCCAAGCTCCAACAACATGATCTAAATCGCGCGTCAGGCGGGGCTTCAGACCTTGCAAGATGAGGCCGTTAGCTCGCTCGACTTGCCCGTTGGTTTGAGGGTGAGCAACAGACGCATAATCTACTCGGGTGCCTTGGGAGTCACAGAAGTTTCTGAATTCTTCCGAGTCAAAATTAGTGCCGTTGTCAGTGATGATGCTGTCTGGCACGCCGTATCGGAAAATTATCTCCCTCATGAACGTGACGGCCGTGCGAGAGTTCAGCTTTTTGATGGGCTTAGCCTCTATCCACTTGGTAAACTTGTCGACTGCAACCAGCAAATGGGTGAATCCGCCCTTACCGGCCCGAAAGGGACCAACCATGTCGAGTCCCCAGACCGCAAACGGCCAAGCAAGAGGAATTGTCTTCAATGCTGAAGCAGGCTTGTCCGACAAGTTAGCATAAAATTGGCATCCCTTGGAATTGTCGACTATGTCCTTGGCCATCTCATTAGCTCGTGGCCAGAAGAAACCAGCTCTGTACGCCTTGGTGATGATCGTCCGAGAAGTTGCGTGATGGCCGCAAGTTCCCGAGTGAATCTCGTCCAGAATCATTTGGCCTTCTTTAGGGGAAACGCACCGCTGCGTAACACCGGTTGCGCTTTCTCGAAACAGCTGATCTCCCATCATGGTGAAAGCCTTGGATCTGCACACAATCCGTCGGGCTTCGGTCTTATCTTCAGGGAGCTCCTGCCTGAGAATATAAGCAATGTATGGCACAGTCCAGTCGGGAGTGATGACCAGAACTTCCATGACTAAGTCAACCACCGCGGGGACGTCAACCTCAATCGAGTCAGTGGAACTCAAATCCTACGGGGGCTCTTCGGTGAAAGGATCTTCTTGAACCGAAGGAGAGTGCAAATGCTCGAGGAACACATTACTGGGGACGGGCCGTCGAGTGGACCCAATCTTTGCTAATTCTTCGACTGCTTGACTTTTTAGTCGGGGAACGTGATGGAGTTCCAAGCCTTCGAATTTCCTCTCTAACTTCCTAACTGCATTGCAGTATCCACTTATAGCGGGGTTTCGGATGTCCCACTCTTTCATCACTTGATTCACCACCAAGTCTGAGTCGCCATAAATCATCCGGCGTTTGACGCCGAGTGAGATGGCCATGCGCAGCCCATACAACAGCGCCTTATATTCAGCCTCGTTGTTGGAGAAATCGAAGTGGATTTGCAGTACATAACTGAGTTTGTCGCCCTTGGGGGATATCAAAACCACGCCAGCACCAGATCCATTCAACATCTTGGATTCGTCGAAGAACATGGTCCGGTGTGCCGAGTGAACTTGAATTGGCTGTTGCTGCTCAATCCACTCGGCCATAAAGTCCGCCAATGCCTGGGATTTGATCGCTTTCTTGGCTTTGAATTTTATATCAAAGTGCCCAAGCTCGATTGCCCATTTAGCCACTCGACCGGACGCGTCATGATTGTTGAAGATTTCCAATAGGGGAGCGTCACTGATGACTGAAATCGAGTGGTCTTGGAAATAATGTGCCACCTTCTTCGCTGATAGGTATATGCCGTACACCAACTTCTGATAATGTGGATATCTTTGCTTTGAAGGGGACAAAACTTCCGAGACATAGTAAACTGGCCGGTGGACTTTATATGCTTTGCCTTCCTCTTCTCGCTCGAAAGTTAGCACTATACTGACGACCTGATTAGTGTCCGCAATGTACAGGAGCAAAGGCTCTTTGCTGCATGGAGCGGACAGCACCAGCTGGGTGGAAAGCAGAGCTTTGGGCTCGACAAACGCTGCTTCAGCTTCTGGAGTCCACTCGAACTTGTCAGACTTCTTCATCAGTTGATATAAGGGAAGATCCTTCTCACCAAGACGAGAGATGAGTCGACTCAATGCTTCCAAGCAACCTGTGAGCTTCTGAACATCATGCACTTGGACGGGAGTCTTCATTCGGGTAATGGCGTTGATCTTTTCAGGATTGACATCAATTCCTTGCTCGGAAACGAGAAAACCAAGTAAGTTGCCGCCAGGGACGCCGAATTTACACTTAGCCAGATTTAGCTTTATGTCGAATCTCCTCAGATTGGCGAATGTCTCGGCCAAGTCAGCTAGCATGTCGGAACCTTTGCGGGACTTGACCACTATGTCATCTATATAGGCCTCGACATTCCGAGGGATCTGGTCGAGTAAGCACTTCTGAATCATGCACATGAATGTAGCGCTGGCATTCTTAAGACCGAATGTCATTGTAATATAGCAGAAACACCCGAATGGGGTGATGAATGATGTTTTTATTTCATCCGGGCCAAACAGACGGATGTGATGGTACCCGGAGTAGGCGTCCAAAAAGGATAAACGCTCGCGCCCCGCAGTCGAGTTGACAATTTGATCTATGCGGGGGAGCGGAAAATGATCTTTCGGACATACCCGATTGAGGTGTTTGAAGTCAATGCACATGCACAACGACTTATCTTTCTTGGGCACCATCACCACATTCGAGAGCCACTCGGAGTGGTAAATCTCCCGAATGAACTTGGCTTGCAAGAGACGGGCCACTTCTTCTCCGATAGCCTTGCGCTTCTCCGCCGCCGACCGACGCAGATGCTCCCTGACGGGCTTGGCCTTCGGATCCACTCGCAAACGGTGCTCAGCCAGCTCCCTGGGAATTCCTGGCATGTCAGCAGGCTTCCATGCAAAGATATCCTAGATCTCATGGAGGAACTGGATGAGCTCGGCTACCTATTTGCTGTCGAGTGTTGTTGAGATATTTGTCAGAGCAGCAGTTGGATCCGTCGGGTGGACATGCACCTTCTTTACTTCCCCTGCCGACTGAAATGCCGACTCGGAAGCCGTCTTCTTTGCACGGAGCAAGTCGGTAGGGTCAACAGTTTTCTTGTACTCCTCCAGCTCGACGACAGCCATCTATTGATCGGCAATCTTGGAGCCTTGCTGGAGGCATTCCTCGGCCCGCTGTCGATTGCCTGTGACCGTGATCACTCCCTTAGGTCCAGGCATCTTCATCTTGATATACACGTAACATGGTCGGGCCATGAAACGTGCATATGCGGGTCGACCCAGAATGGCATGGTATGCACTCTTGAAGTCCACAACTTCAAACGTCAACTTTTCCTTTCGAACTTTTTTGTCATTTCTGAATGTCACATCCAATGCGATCTGGCCAAGTGACCTGGCCTTCTTCCCTGGGATGACTCCATGAAATTGCATGTTGCTTTCACTCAGTCTGGACATCGGAATGCCCATTCACTTAAGGGTATCTGCATAGAGGATGTGTAAGCCACTGCCACCATCCATGAGAACCTTTCTGAGTCGAGTGCCTCCCACCACTAGGGCAACTACCAGAGCCTGTCGGCCGGGAGTGGCCACATGAGCAGGATGGTCTATTTGGTCGAATGTGATCGCATAGTGGGACTACTTGAGGTAGGTGGGAGTAGCCGGTACAGCCATGTTAACTTCTCTGTTGATGACCTTCAAACGGCTCTTGCTCTCAACATCAGCAAAGATCATAAGCGTGGCGGTGACATCCGGGAATGTCTATTTATCCTCATCTTCATCACCTTTCTCAGGAGATTTTTCACTCGACGGGTCTCCCTTGAACTACTGGATCAAGGTCCGACACTGCCGAGTGGTGTGCTTGAGCAGAATCACATTGCCTTCTGCATCTGTCTTCATGTGAATAACACACGGTTGATCCAAGATGTCAGTTCCCGACCGACTCTTTCCTTTCTTGGGGGCGTATTGGGCTTTTTCCTTCCCCTTATTCTTTGACTGGGTTGCTACTGCGGCTGCTTCTGCTTGAGCTGGAGCTTCGGCTTTCCGCTTCTGCTTCTGATTGCCGTTTCCACCAATCTCGCTGACAACTGTTTTGTCTTTGCCGCTACGGAGGCGGTCTTCTTCTTAGCCGTTGGCGTACCGAGTGGCAATTTCCATCATCTTGCCAAGTTATATATCACCCGTCCGCCCAAACTTCAGATAGAGCTCCCTGTACCTCACACCGGCTTTGAAGGCGGAAACAGCCTGGTGTTCCGACATATTCTCCACAGTATGATGCAGAGTGGACGACCATAGAATGTAGTCTCTGAGGGTTTCATTCAGCTTCTGGACACAGTGTTGCAAGTCAACCAGACCTGCTGGACGCTTGCAAGGGCCCTCGAAGTTTCGGATAAACACTTTGGCAAGATCCTCCCAGCAGTGTATACTGGAAGGATCCAAGCGGTTCAACCAAGCATGAGCCGACCCGTCCAGCATCAAGGACAGGTGCTTCATTGCAACATCGTCGTTACCGCCGCTGATCTGTACGTCCACTCGGTAATCATCCAACCAGGTTTCCGGATTTGACTCGCCAGAAAACTTTCCTATCCCCGCTGCCAACCTGAAGTTGGGGGGGGGGATCTCCGCAGACCGGACTGCTCAACTGAAGCATACTGGGCCTGACATCATGGCAGAACTGCCACTCGATAAGTCCCTATCTTGGTCCTCCCTGTGCGCTCTGCTCCTGTCGACCCGTCTCTGCGTGAGCAGGTCCCGGGCATCAAAACCAGCATTACGCTCACCGCCGAATGAGCGCCTCCTGTCCTGGTGCCGGGGCAAGTGCGGACCACTCCGCGGAGGAGTGGGCACTTGACGACGATCTTCGTGGTGGGACTAATCTCTGACTTGCTCATCCCTGAAATCATTGCCCCTGCGGTGCAAGGGCTGTCCAGGACTATGTGCCGACTGAACGATTTCAGTCCTTGGCATGTTGCTGTGGATCCAGTTGTGGGACTGCGAAACAAAAGAATTATGCCGCTGTGCTGCATCTAAAAGTGCCCTGATCTGCATTAATCCTCTTCCCGCCTCTTAACGGGACGACTGAATTGAATCTTCTATCCTGGCTGCTGCTACATTCAACACAGCGGTATGATATACCTCGACGTTGTCACGGGATCCACTTGGAAACAGCTGTCGCTGACATTAACCGGAACGTGGAGGGTGTTGTCGAGCGCGCTCGTCAAGCTCCGCCTGGATTTCTTCCAGCCGAATGAGCGTGGCCTCCAGAGGTTGAGCCTCTGTGGACATACCAACGATGGGAGTATGGAGGACCTCCGCAACACGTCGCGGCTGCTCACTCGATGAACCGCCAACTTCGGGCCTGTTGCAACCGAAGCTAGGTGGAGAACTCTGATGAGAACCCACCATAAGGACCTCCGCTGCTGGATTGCAGCTCTCACACTCGGAGGGGATGTCGGACGGATCGGAATCGGACTCGAACACGCCATGGAGTGACTCGGCAGGCTCGATTGCCGCGATCTGCGGAGAAGTAAATTGACGCGCCGCTGCACGCTTGACCCAGTGCTGGAGTCATGAGCGGCCGGACCGCTTGCGACCGCGAACAGCGAGGGGAGCCGACCCATAGGGAGTCGACGGCTAGCGTAGTAACACGCCGCAGGAACTCGCGCGGAAGTGCATGGCTCCGCGGACTGGAAGCGCCTCGACGTCGAGAGGCACCTCATGAAGCCATGCCGAATCGTCGGCGATGAAGGTGAGCGTTCCGAAAAGGATCTCGTGGCCCAAAGCAAAAACACCGCCGGAAGACGTGTCAAAAGAAGAAGAATGCAACCTCACCGGAAGTCGCTAAGACGCCTGCCCCAAGGTGGGAACCAACTGTCGTGGGAACAAGTCTGAGAATAGAAAGTAGGGTACGTAAGGAGAGGGCAGATTCCTAACTATAGCAAGGGTGTACACACGTATGTATGAGTTCAGGCCCCTCTTCGTGGAGGTAACAACCCTACGTCTTAGTGCTCAGGAGCTTTGTCGTGTGGGAGATAAGAATTACCCTTGTGCCAGAGGGGAGGGGCGGCTTATATAGAGTTTGCAGCCCCTCATAACTGCCTGGCATCAATGGCTTGATCGTGGGTATAAAGGGTGCCGTTACAGGTAACGGACACAATAAAAGCTACTAATGGTGCAGCAAAACCTAACGACTGCCCGTTGGTGGCTCCCGGTCTTCTGGCGTCGAGTGGGAGCAAGGTCTTCCGAGTGACGGTCGACCGTCAAGTGAAGTAGAGGCCACCGAGTGGAATTCTTGCCAAGTGACTTGGGCGCCACCAGAGATCCATTCGGGATCTTGCTTGTGCCCTTCAAGTCTTACAACGTTATGCCCTTAGGTAGGGTATATAGGTCATGCCTGGGACCCTACCCCTGGTACATCTCCTCGTCAGTTCTAAATAAATCATATAAAGTTCATCAAAACCATATAAAAGTATTGTAATCATAGGTAAATATGGCTTGAATAATTCATAAATTATCGATACGTATTAGCATCCCCAATCTTAATTCCTACTCGTCCTTAAATAGCTAAATGATAAAAGAAGTAACTTATGAAGTGTGAATGTTAGCATAGGGAATAGTTTTTATCATTGATAATTTCATTCAATTTTCTAGCATCATAACCAGCAATTTTTTCTCATAAAAATCATCATGATATGGTAGCAGTCAATTCACATGTCATGGTTCTAACAAGTTTTCTCTTGAAACTTAATAACCTATGTTCTTAGTCATCAAACAATTTCAATGTATCATCAAGTCATAGTAAGAGATCCACATACTCAATTATCATATAGTATTATATGATTGCAAATACTCAAAGCATATTTTTAGAACAAACAATATCCATCTAACATAGAGAAAGATAGGGTCTTGATGTTTCGCCTTGCAATGTACTTATCATGAAGATAATTGTCAATAGTAATGAATCATGGTCAAATATATTTGACTGGATATATGTGTTTGGATCTTTCCCCACCACATGATGCTTTCCAACTAATAGATTGAGGTTGGCATAATAAGTTGACTCAACATGGAAACTAAATAATATGAAAGTAAATAGATTGTCCCTTCACACAGGGAAGCAAGGATTTACAGAGGTGCCAAAGCTCATTCTTTTAAAATAGAGATGAATATGTATTTTTCTGTGTTATACTTCTCATGTCAACACCAAAATAAAGTTTTCAATATCTTCCATGCTAAACAAGTTATTGGCGGTTCCCAAACAAAATTGAAATTTTACTCCCCCTCCACCATTCAAACACATTCCATGGCTGGCCGAATCCACAGTTGCCCTCCAAACAATCAACTTTCTAGGGTGAGTTTAATTTATTTATTTTTCTATTATGCGGGACTAGACATCCTTTTTACCAACCTCACTTGTGCAATGACAAGTGAAAAACACTTATCTTGAGAATAACCTTCTTATCATGAAAGATAATGACCGCCCGATCACTCCATGAGCGGTTCGAGCAAACAAAACAGATGTTTATTTGAATGTTTAGAGGTGGCACATGAAAATTTACTTTGAATGGTACTGAAATACCATATATAGGTAGGTATTGTGGAATCTGATGGAAGAAACTTGGATTAAGGATTTGGATGCACAAGTAGTATTTCTGCTTAGTACGAAGTTTTGGCTAGCAAAAGGTTCTAAACAAGCACCAAATGTAGGAGGATCTATAACAATATACCTTCTATGCAAATATACCCAAACATAACCATTACATTGTCTTCCTTTTCCAATGTCCACAATTTGATCGAGTTTGAAAATAATTAATGGGTAGTCACAATCATAAAATATGTCCAACATAATATATTTGTATGTGAAAGTTCTCTTTCTTATAGTAGTCATTCATGAATTGCTTGTATGACCTATATTGTGTTGGTCAAAATTCAATAGATTTTACTTTATAAACCTAATTTTAACCTGATATTAAGAATATTGAACATTGATAATTTCATATTTATGATATTTCATTCATTCACAATTCACGCTTAAGATATAAGTGAAGACCAATGAGTAGTCAAACATTTAAGTAGCTATGCAAGGACTCTCTCTCTCAATAAATATTTTCAGATCTAAGAATTTTATTTAAATAGCAAAAAAACATTCCAATAATAAAACACATTATGTGAACCCATAAAAACTTAGGCTCAACATAGGCTAACCGATAATTGTCGACGAAGAGAGGTGAGATGCGTAGCATCACCAAGCTTAGATGCTTGAGAATTCTTGTAATATTGTTTTGGGGTGACTTGGGAATTACCAAGCTTGATCTTTTGTATCTCTTTCAACCCTCTCATATCCCAGTTTCACCTACGTCTCAAAAAATTCATCCACACAAAGCTTAAAAAGAATTCGTCAGATAACTTAGTGCACATAAAAATATATCAAATCTTTATGTACTGTCACTACAAGTTGCATAAATTTTTTCAGATATTAAATAATGTATTCTATCATTTCCACAATTTATATCTACCAATATAAGTAATGAAAACTATAGGAGAAGTAGATAAGAAAACTATGACATCAATCTGTCTAAACAGGACAATCTATAGCAATTAATTTAAGAAGTGCACTTGTGTAACTCTAAAAGTCTTGAAAATTTAGGACATGATGAAAAATTTGTATGAAAATACTGTGTAAAAATTTAAGAAACTTTCCACGTCCAGTGAAATATGAAAATTCAAACTCTATAGCAAAACTTTATGTTTTTACACAGGACACATCAAACATGGAATTCAAGCATCCTAAAAGGAAATTCTTGAAACTTTTTAATAGGAAAAAAGATTATAAATAACAACAAGAAAATTCTAAGAAAATAAAATGACGCTCCAAATGAAACTCGTATCATGTGACGAATAAAAATATAGCTCTAAGTAAGATATATCGATAATGTTGAAGTCGAAGGAGGGGATGCCTTCCGCGGCATCCCCAAGCTTAGACGCTTGAGTCATCCTTGGATAATACCTTTGGGGGTGCCTTGGGGATCACCAAAGTCAGGGCATTGACACTCCTTATTCTCCTCATCTCGATATCTCATCCAAAACATGAAAGCTTCAACCACACAAAATTCAATGGAACCTCGTGAGATGGGTTAGTATAGTAGATATAGAACAATCATTTAGGTGATATCAAGACAAGATTCATAATTGTTCGAACATGATTCCTACTGTATTCTATCATTCCCATAATTTATATCAGTCAATATAAGCTATGGAAACACTAAAACAAGCAAACTATGCATGCAAAACAAAATCTGTCAAAAACAGAACAGTGTGTGAGGATCTGAATGAATACCATACTTCCTTGACTCTAAAACTTATAAAAATTAGGAAAACACAGATAATTTGCATAGAAAAACTGTGGAAAATTTTCAGAATTTTTGTACACTCCAGTAAAATCACAAAAATTCTGAAAACATGCGAAAAGCTACTAATGGACGTAAAAGTTTATGTTTTTGCACAGAATAAAACTAACAAGTATCCACACTATACCAAAGGCTTTACTTGGGACTTTATTGAAATAAAAGACACAAAACAGAATTAATATAGTAGCTTAATAATGTGAACACACAAAAACATAAATTATATATGTTGGGTTGTCTCCAAACAAGCGATTTTATTTAAAGTCTTTTAGCTAGGCATGATGAATTCAATGATGCTCACATAGGAATCGTATTTGAAACATGGAAAATAGCATCATGGTTCACATGGAAAGTAGATTTAAGTCTAACACACTTCCTATGCATAGGTATCTTGTGAGCAAACAATTCATGGGAGCAAGAATCAACTAGCATAGAAATGCAAAACAAGCATAACTTCAAGACTTTCAACACATAGAGAGGAAACTTGATATTATTGGAATTCCTACAAGCATATGTTCCTTCCTCATAATAATTTTCAGTAGCATCATGAAGGAAACCAACAATATAACTATCACATAAAGCATTCTTTTCATGATCTACAAGCATAGAAAATTTATGACGCTCCACATAAGCAATTTTTTTATCATTCATAATAGTGGGAACAAACTCAACAAAATAAATATCATGAGACATTTGATTGACATAACCATATTAAATATTAAAATCATGATGACAGGTTTCACGGTTACTATCACTCTTTATAGCATACTTGTCAGCACCATAAAAATCATACATAGGAAGCATGCTATAATCATTGTAAATATCATCATCACAAGTAGGGGGACTAAAAAGATCATGTTCATAAAACATAGCATACTCAAGTTTGTTGCTTTGCATATAATTAGCATCATGGGTATTCACAGAATTCACACTAGCAACATTGCAATCATGCTCATCCTTTATGGAATTAACATTAAGTATTTTCATAAATTATTCCTCTACCAACTGAGCACAATTTTTTGAACCATCATTTTTACGAAAGGCAATAAAAAGATGAAGCAATTCAGGCAACCTAAACCCATTTTAGTAGTTTTTCGTTTATAAACCAAAATACATATTAATCAGGGAACTAAAAGATTCAATTGCAAGATCTAAAGATACACCTGCAAGCACTCACCTTCTCGGCAATGGAGCCAGAAAATAGCTTGATGTCAAGTATGCAACTTTATTCTTGTAAACGTTGTTGGGCCTCCAAGTGCAGAGTTTTGTAGATCATCAACAAATTTCCCTCAAGTGGATGACCTAAGGTTTATCAATCCGTGGGAGGTGAAGGATGAAGATGGTCTCTCTCAAACAAGCCTGCTATCAAATACAAGAAATCTCTTGTGTCCCAAACACACCCAATACAATGGTAAATTGTATAGGTGCACTAGTTCGGCGAAGAGATGGTGATACAAGTGCAATATGGATGATATAAATAGGGTTTTGTAATCTGAAAAATATAAAAACATGAAGGTAACAAGTGGTAAACAGCGAGCAAAACGGTATATAAATGCTTGGAAGTAAGGCCTAGGGTTCATGCTTTCACTAGTGCAATCACTTAACAATGCTAACATAGTTGAATCATATAACCTTCCCTCAACGTGCAACAAAGAACCACCTCATAGTTACCCTTTCCGATCAATCTATTGGGCTATTCCTATAGGTGTCACAAACAGCTCTAGAGTTCGTACTAAAATAACACCACTGATACATATCAATCAACCCTAATGTCACCTAGATATTCCAATGTCAACTCAAGTATCCGTGGGTTAATTATTCGACATGTATCAAACAATTTCAGATTCATCATATTCCATCAAACACAAAGAACTTAAAAGAGTACCCCAAGATTTCTATCGGAGAAAGTAGGACAAGAACGTACAATCAACCCCTATGCATAGATCCCGAAGGTCACCGGAGTACGCAAGTTGATGCCATAACATATATTAAGTGAATCAATAGAATACCCTATTGTCATCATAGTCATCCAGATGCAAGACATACATCAAGTGATTTCAAATCCAATATTCAATCAACATAGCAAAATATTAAAGGGAAAGATTCAATTCATCACAGCAACATAGCAAAGGAAGAATACCATATGATCCAACTATATTAACAAAGCCCGTGATACATCAAGATCGTGCCATCTCAAAAACACGAGAGAGAGATTAAACACATAGCTCCTTGTTGATGCCCTCAGCCCCGAGGGTGAAGTACTCCCTCCTCGTCGTGGCCTCCACCGGGATGATGAATATGGCCATCGGAGATGATTCCCCCCTCCGGCAGGGTACTAGAAAAGCTCCGGATGGGTTTTTGTCAATACCGAGAGTTTCGGCAGTAGAGCGGAAGTTCTAGGTTAATTTTTCAAGGTTTGTGTATATATAGTATTTTTCAGCATTGGAATCACGCCAATCAAAGCCACGTGGGCTCCAAAAGCTATCAAGATGTGCCCAGAGGGGGTGGGCGCTCCCTACTGGATTGTGGCCCACGGCTGGCTCCCGTCATGTGGTTCTTCACTCCGATATTTCTTATTTCCTCCAAAAAATCATAAAAAAGTTTCGGGCGATTCCTAGAACTTTTATTTTCTACATAAAAACAACACCACGGTAATTCTGCTGAAAACAGCTTCAGTTTGGGTTAATGTAAATAAATCATATAAAGTGCATCAAAACCATATAAAAGTATTGTAATCATAGGCAAATATGGCATGAATACTTCATAAATTATTGATATGTTGGAGACGTATCAGCGTATTTCCAAAAGTTTGCATTAAAAAGAAAGAAATGGAACAGAACGAAAAAAATGAAAGAAAATGATAGAGGTGAGGTTAAAGAGGAGACGGAGAAGGAGGTGGTGATAACTAATTATTTTAGGCAACTCTTTGCCTCTTATGCACGTCCAAGCACAGAGGAATTACTTTTGCATTTCGCTCCATGTGCCACAACGGCTATGAAACAAATGCTAACAAAAGAGTACACTACTTAGGAAGTTTAGACTGCACTTAAGAGCATAGCAACCTCAAGGCTCCTGGAATGGACAATACGGTGGTGTCCTATAAGAGATATTGGGAAACTATGGGTGTGAAGGTGGCATAAGAAGTCCTGCGATTTCTAAATGGTGGTGAGATGCCCAAATCATAGAATGACACTTGTGTTGTTCTTATACCGAAGGTACCAAGCCCAAAATAATTTAAGACCTACGTCCTATCAGCTTATGTAATGTGGTTTATAAATTGCTCTCAAAGGTGATTGCAAATCGTCTCAAACTAGTTCTTCCAAAAAATATTGCTCCAAATCAGAGTGCCTTCGTGCCTGATAGGCTAATTACTGATAATGTTCTCTTAGCCTATGAAGTCACTCATTTAATGCAGAACGAGCGATCTAGTGCAGCGGGGTATACAGCCATAAAACTCGAAATGAGTAAGGCTAATGACCGCGTGAAGTGGAAGTTCTTGGAGGAGATGAGGAAAAAATGATTTTTGCGGAGAACTGGTTGCAGCTAGTGATGAAGTGGTGTACTACCCTGAGCTATGGATTCGGATTGAATGATACCCTCACCGATCAGTTAAACCTAGACAGAGGGCTACATAAAGGTGATCCAATATCTCCTTATCTTTTCTTTTTTAGCGTAGATGCCTTCTCATGTTTGCTAAACAGTGTTGAATAAGGAGGAATGTTTGATGGGGTCAAGATATGTTGGAATGCACCTAGTTGTAATCACCTATTGTTTGCAGATGATTCGTTGATTCTTCTGAAATCTTCAAAAGAGAGTATATTTCATTTGCAAAATATACTGAAATTGTATGACGAATGCTCAGAGGAAACAATCAATGGGGATAAATTCACCATCATGTTCAGCAAGAACACTAAACAAGACGCCCGCAAAAAGATGAATTTTTCTGAGCTTCTGCAAAAAAGATGATGGACCACATGGGTCTGACTAGGGAGACTTGGAGTGAGAGATACTTGGGGTTGCCGGTTTGTATTTGTCAATCAAAAACCAAAGCATCTGCATATCAGAAAGATAGAATCTAGCGGTGCATACAAGGATCGTTGGAGAAACTATTAACAAAAGCCAGGAAAGAAATCCTCATAAAAGCAGGTGACCAAACCATACCGATCTTTGCAATGTCGGTTTTTTACCTAACAAAAGGGTTGTGTGAACAAATGAAGCGATGATTTACAGATTTTTCTAGGCACAACAGGAGGATGACCGGAAGATTTATTGGCTGTCCATGGACAAGATGACCAGATCAAAGAAGGTAGGAGGCTTAGGGTTTAAGGATCTCCATAATTTCAACCTTGCCATGCTAGCTAAGCAGGGATGGAGGCTGATCAACAATCTAGACTCTCAATGTGCTCGCATCCTTAAGGCAAGGTACTATCCACATACAGATATTCGCCATGCAGAGGAGAAAGACGATATATCATATGCATGGCGCAGTATGTTGCAAGGGATTGAGGTACTAAAGGAGGGACTCATCAAACGTATGGGCGATGGCATGATAGTAAAAATCTAGGAGGATCCATGGCTCCCAAGAAACAGGGTCAGAAAGACATTCACTAATGGAATTAGCAAATTTGTCGTCTGCCAGTTCTTTGTCGTTAGCTGGCGGATGGCAAAGGAGCTCTTTGCCATCCGTTTCCATAAAAAGGACGACAAAAACTAGCTGACGGCAAAGAAGCTCTTTGCCATCAGCCATTTCTTTGCCGTCCGCTAGCAGACAGCAAAGGTGGTTTGCCTTTCAGCTAGCGGACGTCAAAGAGGGAGGTGGGCCCACTGATGAGCCGCTTACAATTTAACCTACCCCCCTCTTTGCCGTCTACTAGCTGATGGCAAACCTCCTTTGTCGTCTGCTAGCGGACGACAAAGAAGTGACTTAACTAACGGCAGCGCCCCACCCTGCCTCTCTCTCTGTTTCTCTCCCACTCCTCCCCGTCGCCCACCGCACGCGCGCTGCCGCGCCGTCGCCTCACCACCCCGCCACCCCATCGGCCCACCGCCCCGGTGCCACCGCCGCTCCCCGGCAGCACCGCGGCCCCATCGCCCCCGCCGCCGCGCCCAGGCCCCCCGGCACCCCACTGCTCCGGAGCCCTGCGACCCCATCGCTGCCGCCGCCCGTCGCCCGTGCCCGCCGCCCCACCGGCCCATCGCCCCGGCCAGTGCCCTGCACCCCCTCCGCCCCTGCCACCCGTCGCTTCCACGCGCCCGAGCGCCCCAGTCCTCGCCGCCCGGTCACCACCGTCGGCCCAGCGCTCCCCGGGCCTCCCTGGCACTACCCCGCCCTCCCCGACACTCCCCCGCCACTCCACTACGCTCCCCCAACTCTCCCCGACGCCCCCTGCCCCGCCCCTCTCTGGTGAGCTCTTCCGCTCTCCTCTTTTTCTGTTTTTTTTATTTTAGTTTAGGTTCAGGTTATAAGGTTAGTGTTAATTAGGCTACTATTAATTAGGTTAGTGTTTGTTTAGGTTTATTAGGTTAGTGCAAAAATAATAATAATAATAATAATAATGAGAAGAAGAAGAAGAAGATGAGGAGAAGAGGAGAACAAGAAGAAGGACAAGGAGAAGAAGAAGAAGAAGAAGAAGAAGAAGAAGAGAAGAGCCCCCGATCCCCGACACCACTACCCCCAACCTCCGACGCCACTGACCCTCGACCGCCGATGCCACCGTCCCCCAACCCCCGACGCCACCGACACCCGACAACCCGGACCCCCGACCACCAACGCCATCGACCCCCGACCACCAACGCCATCGACCCCCGACTCCGGACACCCCCGACCCCCGAGCGCCGACGCCACTGACCCCTGATGTGACTGTCTCCTAATGCCACTGACCCCCGACCCCCGACACCTATTTTGTTACATATTTTCCTATTTTGTTATAAAAAACATCATATTTTGTGTTGATCAGGTAAATTTCAATGTGCAGTTGTTCGACGAGCTCCCCTATTGCGTTAGTTGGTGAGCACAAATGACATCTTCTCCCCCGGCACCCTTATGAGATTTTCTCTTTTCCGGTCTTCATGCCGATGAAACTTGCTAGCTACAGGTGTCTTCAATCATCAGTATGCGTGACCACTATGCGTCTCCCGTTCGAAAGGGTTACATCTATAAATATGCGTGCATTAGCATATTTATAACCGTGATTCTTTTGAATTGTCCAACGTTATCCATGGACAGCCCGAGTATGTGTAGATTGGTTTCGTTTTCCCATATGCTCTACCCCGGATCCGATGCAGAGTTTTGTCAGTGCCTTCTTGTTGTTCTCCGGGTACACATCCTCTCTGCTTGGGTGGGATCCGGATCCGGAGCAGAGCATGTGAAAACGAACCCAATCTACACATACTTGGGTGGGATTAGGACCTATCTTTACCTACTAGCGTCTAGGTTGCATCGATGTAATAAAACTGACAAACTCTATTAATTAATGAATATGGTTTGCTTAATTATGTCTATGTTTTGTGTGTGACCAGTAGCTAGGCAAGATGAGTGATCGTGGGTGGATGTATACCGGTCACACTAGTCAGAAAGACATGACCCATGAATGGATAACAAAAACCAAGGAGTTTGTTAGAGTCGCATTTGCAAATGGACAGAAAACAACCTGGTGCCCCTGTGTCGATTGCGACAACTTTAAGAAGAGGTCAGAGTTTGAAATGATCAAACACCTGCAGAAGTGGGGTTTTATGCCTAATTATATGGTCTGGACATTTCATGGTGAGTCTGCCCAACGTGCCAGAGCTGAGGTGGTTCGTCGTTGCACCGACGAGCATGGTACTGGGATCGAAGACATGGTGCAAGACTTTGATGATGCTCGGGATTCGGACGATGAGATGGAGGAATCTGCAAAGGCCTTCTATGAAATGTTGGAGTCTTCAAAACGTCCTCTCCACGAGCACACTGAGCTTTGTCAGCTGGATGCCATCGCGCAAGTAATGGCTCTGAAGGCTCAGTTCAACCTGGGCAGAGAATGCTACGACACGATGATGATGATATTTGGACGCTTTCTACACAAAGGCCATGTATTGCCAGCAAACCTGTACTAGTCGGACAAAATCCTAGGTGCGCTTAAGATGCCCTATGAGAAGATAGATGCCTGTGAGAATGGATGTGCCTTATTTAGGCTTGAGTATGTGGCCTTGAACTATTGCCCCATTTGCAATTCTTCCAGGTATGTTGTGGTAGACAACGGTATGGGTGAGAAGATTCAGACCGAAATCCCCATTAATGTTCTTCGGTATCTGCCAATCATACCAAGACTTCAACGTCTTTTCTTGGTCGAAGAGACGGCCAGACAGATGACATGGCATAAATTGGGCAAAAGAACAGAACTAGATGCAGATGGGAATCCGATGTTAGGACACACTTCAGACGCTTTTGCGTGGAAGCACTTTGATGCATTACATAGGGATAAAGCAGCAGATCCAAGGCATCCTCGAGTTGCCATGAACACGGATGGGTTCAATGTGTATGGTATGACGGCAGCACAATACAGTTGTTGGCCTCTATTTGTCATTCCACTCAATCTCCCCCCGAAGAGATTATGAAAAGAAAGAACATTTTCGTGACGTTGATAATTCTGGGGCCCAAATATCCGGGGAAGAATATGAATGTGTACATGCAGTCGCTTAAGGATGAATTGCAAGAAGCCTGGGATGATGGGATCAAGACATACGACGTTGCTACCAAAAAGAACTTCAAAATGCATGTGTGGTACATGTACTCGTCGCATGACTTGCCGACGTATGCGTTATTCGGTGGTGTGTGCATGGAAGGTTCCCGTGCCCCACATGGAAGGCAGCTCTTGAGTTTTTTTTGCTGCAGGCGGGTCGCATGTTTTCTTGCTTCGACATGCATAGACAATTCATGGATCCTGACCATAAGTTCAGAAAAGACAAGAAGAATTTCATCAAAGATAGATTTTTCAAAAACACTGCACCACCTACGTTGACAGGCCAACAGACCCTGGATCAGATAAATCCTCTCGAGCCGGATCCAAATCGTATAGGGTATTTCAAAGGGTATAGTATGGAACACGCCTGGACTCACAAGATATGTTTGTGGGATCTGCCTTACTTTAAAGACCTCCTTTTCCCACACAACATCGACGTGATGCACACTGGAAAGAATATCGCCGAGGCCCTTTTTGGTACATTTTCTACATAGAGGGGAAGTCGAAGGATAATCCTAAGGCTAGAGTCGATCAGGAGGCTCTATGTGATAGACCGTTACAAAACATTCGACAACCGAAAGGAAAGAAGAACTGGAGGAAGCCAAAGGCATGGTTCAATCTTGGAAAGCCAACTATGAGGGAAATGATCTTGCGGGTGAAAATGCAGTTGATGTTCCCCGATGGGTATGCAGCGAATCTAAAGAGGGGAGCTAGTCTTGACAAATTGAAAATATTTGGTCCCAAGTGTCATTATTGGCACATATGGCTTGAGCGGGTAATGCCGGTGATGTTGTGTGGCTTTATCCCTGAGGTTGAATGGCTAGTACTGGCAGAGCTGAACTTTTTCTTCCGTGCTCTTTGTGCGAAGAACTATCGCCTGACGTTCTAGACGAACTGGAAGAGTTGGCGCTGGAGTTGATCTGCAAGTTAGAAAAGATATTTACACCGGGCTTCTTTAATCCAATGCAGCATTTGATTCTGCATCTCCCGACCGAGGCAAGAAGAGGGGGGCCCATGCAAAATCGTTGGTGCTTCGCATCTGAGAGGATGTGGAAGACGCTTCGAACAAAATGTAAAAATAATCGTAGAGTTGAATCATCGATGGCGGAGGAATTCATTACTGAGGAGGCGGCAAACTTCGTGACAGCACACTACAAATCCAAGAATCATCATTTGCATAATCCGAAGCCTCGGTACAATGATGGCAACCGTGAAAAATTTCGATCCAACCTCAGCCTATTCAAAGGGAAGCTCGCACCAGCCGGTACTTCGAAAGCAATAGCTTTGGATGTCGAAGCATGGCGGACCATTTCGTTGTATATCTTCAACAACCTAACAGAAGTGCGGCCGTACATCGAGTAGGTTCTCGGTACATTGTTTCGCCACTTCTAATTCCTTTGAAATGCTCTTATTCCCAGATATGTGATACAGTCGATACGTCGCCAAATTCTTGGATGGAGCGGTGATCCAAAAGGATTGCATCGAAGAGTATGAGCTTCTGGCAAAGCATGGAGGTGGCTATCCCGGTTTCATCTCTTGGTGCAAGAGAACGGTAATTTCCATTAGACGATTTCATTTCTTCATCAAGTTTGCGGCAATGCAACAATCCTTTCGTATTAAACTTGTAGGCTAATGCAGAGTCTATGGACTCCGAATTGAGACAAGTCGCTAATGGTTTTGACTATAAAGACCATTGAAAAATACGACATCAACCGGTATCGCTTTCATACTTTTGGCAAAGAGCTATCTATGGCCGACTGAAAGTCTACAAATTGTTGTGTCTCCGCTGTCGGCGAAGGAGGGGTCGAGTATTATGGAAGAGTTGAAGCAATTTATGAACTTACATTCTGTGGTGAAAACCCACCAAATATCGTAGTCTTCAAATGTTAGTGGTTCTAGCCGAAGGAGACTAGAAGGACTCATGAACATATAGGGCTAGTCGAAATCAAACAAAGCACTCATTTAGATGTTCCCGATGTCTATATTACGGCTCAACATGTGACCCAAGTTTTCTATCTACCGTGGGCTTGCCAAACAGATCCAAATCTGAATGGTTGGGATGTCGTTTATGATGTGCCGCCACATTTTAGACCACCTCCCCTCAAAGAAGATGATTATGAACCTCACATTAAACCAGACACATATGAAGGAGAATTCTTCCAAGAAATACGTGTTTCCAAAAAACGTTTCAAGAACCGCTCTACTTCACCCCAGAACATTGAGGTAGACTGCGACAGTGAATCCAACTTCACCCCTGAGCTGGAACAAGAAGAGATGGAAGAAGTAGAGGTTACTGCTGCTGATGACCTGTCAATGCTTGACCCTTTACATAAAGGAGGCCTTCCACATGTTGATGCATTTATTGATGATGCTGATGAGCACGTCATTACTATAGTGATGATGAATATGCATTTATTGATCCCGGAGCATATATAGACGATGAAGATTAATATTAGTAATGTCAGGTATTCAATTATTATTATGTACATATATATTATTAATTGGTTCATGTTATTAGGTATTCAAGTTTTTTATGTAGAACTAATTTCATTCACTCTTTGTCATTGCAGGTGTGGACAGATGGTGGGCGCGGGTCGAAAGCGCTCTGAGCCTCCTTCCTCGGCGCATGCTAGGAGGGGTGCTATTATTCCAACCCAGCAACTCCGGAGAGCACTGGTACACAATATGCAGACACCGTAGGGCGCTTCTTCTTCAACCGGGAGAGGTCGGGGGAAGACAAAGAGAGGTGCTAGAGGTAGGAAGGTTGCTGCGCCTTCCTTGCCGCCACCCCCAGCTAATTCTCCTGACCACAGGAGTGCTCCGTCTCAGGTCGACCCGTCTGACTTGGACGGGACTCCGGTCGCCAAGCCTTGGGCCGACGAGCCTCGGACCCAAGAGACTCCAGTCCTAGAGTCTTCGTCCCAGGAGACTCCGGTCCCAGAGTCTTCGTCGCACGTGACTTCGGAGGCTAGTGGCCATGCTGATGGTGACGAGGACAACTTTTCTGTGGATAGCTATAGCAAGAAGGCCATGCTGAGGGTGAGCTGGTTGAGGAAGGCAAGAAGGTCTACCAGCGTGGTGGTACAAAGCTCCCGCCCATGCTGGCGACCCGAGATCAGAGGTGGTTGATTGTGCCTAATGCGGAGAAGTAAGTGCATTTACTCTTTTTTTACCTTTTTCCTTCATGTTTCTTCAAATTAATATCCAATGTATTGGCCTTGTCATACTGCAGGGGTTGGAAACACGACTCTGGTGTCCGCAACCCCTACCAGGTCCTTGGTGTGCTTATCGGACACCACTTCCTAGGGAAGGTCAAGTTGCTCGGTGAGGGTGAGGCTCCACAGGTAGCACTGACCTGGGAGTTGTACATGGCTGCCCCGGCCCCGCCGGAGGAGAGGGTCGACGGTGTCTTGTGCGAGATGGTGGCCGACATTGTGACCCGGCAGTTTTGGGTAATTTCTCCTTTACATAATTAAAAATCAACAACACCTAGTGATTGTACTAATTAGTGTTATCTTGTTTGATTGCAGACCTTCTACAGGTGTCTTGAGGAACACGAGGCGGACGTAGCTATTGTTCTCGTAGCCGATTGCAAGCGCCTACTTCAGAACTTATGACACGAGGCTCGGGTGTAGGCTATTCGAGACTACTACGCCTTGACTTGTTGGGGAATGTTGCATGGGAAACAAAAAATTTCCTACACACACGCAGATCTATCCATGGTGATTAGAATTTATGAGAGGGGGAGTTGATCTACGTACCCTTGTAGATCGCTAAGCGGGAAGCGTTAAGAAACGCGGTTGGTGTAGTCGAACGTCTTCGCGATCCAAATCGCCGAGCGTCCCGCGATCTCATCACGATCCATCCCGCGATCCAATCATGATCCGTCCCGCGATCTCATCATGATCCGTCTCGCGATCTCATCGCGATCCGTCTCGCGATCTCATCACGATCCGTCTCGCGAGGTTGATCATGGTCCTTCCGATCTAGTGCCGAACGGACGGCACCTCCGCTTTCAGCACACGTACAGCTTGATGACAATCTCCGCCTTCTTGATCCAGCAAGAGGGATCGGAGAGGAACAAGAGTTCTCCGGCAGCGTGACGGCGCTCTGGCGATGGTGGTGGAGCTATTCCGGCAGGGCTTCGCCTAAGCACTGCAGAAATCCGATCTAGAGGAGAAACTATGCACTAAAGGAACGGGCAGGACGTGGCTAATAGGGTTAGCTTTTTCCAATAAATCCTCTAGTATATATAGGAGGGATGGAGGGGGGAGGCAGCCTCAAACCCACCAGGTTTCGTCGAAATTGGAGGTGGAGGAGTCCTACTCCAATCCTATTAGGAGTAGGATTCGTCCTTTCCACTTGGAAACTCTTTCCACCTCTCCACCTTTGGATTTTTTCCTTCTCAAAACACTCCAAACGCATGGGCCCTTAGAGGAGGCTTCGGCCAGCCCACCAGGGGCTGGTTTACCTCCTCCCATAGCCCATGTAGCCTCTTGGGTCGAAACACCTCTCCCAATGGTCCCCCGGTACACTACCGGCACTCCCAGTACACTACCGATGAGCCCGAAACTTTTCCGGCAACCAAAATAGGACTTCCTATATCTCAATCTTTACCTCTGGACCATTCCGGAGCTCCTCGTGACATCCGGGATCTCATATGGGACTCCGAACAACCTTCGGTCACCACCATACATAAATCTATACTACCAAAACGTCACCAAACCTTAAGTGTGCAGACCCTACGGGTTCGAGAACTATGTGGACATGACCGATACACCTCTATGGTCAATAACCAATAGCGGGACTTGGATGACCATATTGGTTCCTACATATTCTACGAAGATCTTTATCGGTCGAACCTCTATGTCAAGGATTCAGTTAATCCCGTATAACGTTCCCTTTGTTCTTCGGTATGTTACTTGCCCGAGATTCGATCGTCGGTATCTCCATACCTAGTTCAACCTCGTTACCGGCAAGTCTATTTACTCGTTCCGTAATACAAGATCCCGTGGCTAACACTTATTCACATTTCTTGCAAAGCTTATTGTGATGTTGTATTACCGAGTGAGCCCTGAGATACCTCTCCGTCACAAGGAGTAACAAATCCCAGTCTTGATCCATGCCAACCCAATAGACACCCTCGGAGATACCTGTAGAGCACCTTTATTAGTCACCCAGTTACGTTGCGACATTTGATACACACAAGGTACTCCTCCGGTGTTAGTGAGTTGCATGATCTCATGGTCATAGGAACATATACTTGACATGCAGAAAATAGTAGCAATAAACTGACACGATCATATGCTACGTTTGTAGTTTGGGTCTTGTCCATCACATCATTCTCCTAATGATGTTATCCCGTTATCAAATGACATCTCATGTCCATGGCTAGGAAACCTTAACCATCTTTGATCAACGAGCTAGTCTATTAGAGGCATAATAGGGACCTGGTTTTGTCTATGTATCCACACATGCATCTAAGTTTCCAATCGATACAATTATAGCATCGATAATAAATGATTATCATGAACAAGGAAATATGATAATAACTAATTTATTATTGCCTCTAGGGCATATTTCCAATAGTCTCCCACTTGCACTAGAGTCAATAATCTAGTTCACATCACCATGTGATTCACATTGTTATGAATCTAACACCCAATGAGTTCTGGAGCTCAATCATGCTTTGCATGTGAGAGAGGTCTTATAGTCAACGGGTCTGCGACATTCAGATCCATGTGTACTTTGCAAATCTCTATGTTAAACTGTAAACATTGCTACCACACTCCACTTGGTACTATTCCAAATGGCTGCTCCACTATACGTATCCAGATTGCTACTACGAGTCATCCGGATCGGTGTTTAAAGCTTGCATCGACGTAACTCTTTACGACGAACTCTTTTACCACCTCCATAATCGAGAAACATCTCCTTAGTCTTTTAGTTACTAAGGATAATCTTGACTGTTGTCCAATGATCCACTCCTCGATCACTCTTGTACCCCTTGATGGACTCATGGCAAGGCACACACAGGTGCGGTACATAGCATGGTATACTATACAGAGCCTATGGCTAAGGTATAGGGGACGACGTTCGTCCTTTCTCTTTCTTCTGTCGTTGTTGAGCTTTGAGTCTCACTCAACTTCACAACTTACAAATCAGGCGAGAAATCTTTCTCTGACTGATCCATTCTGAACTCTTTCAAAATCTTGTCAAGGTATGTACTCATTTAAAGTCTCATCAAGCATCTTTGATCTATCTCTATAGATCTTGATGCTCAATAATTAGGTAGTTTTATCAAGGTCTTATTTCAAAATACTCTTTTCAAATAACCCTTTATGCTTTCCAGAAATTCTACATCATTTCCGATCAACAATATGTCATCCACATATGCTTGCCAGAAACTCTATAGTGCTCCCACTCACTTTATTGTAAATACAAGTTTCTCTTAAACTTTGTATAAACTATAAAACTTTGATCACTTCATCAAAGCGTATATTCCAACTCCGAGATGCTTGCTCCAGACCATAGAAGGATTGTTGGAGCTCGCACACCTTTTAGCATGCTTAGGACTGATTCTGGTTGTATCACATACAACCTTTCCTCAAGTAAACTATTAAGGAAACAATGTTTTGTCAAACATCTGCGAGATTTCATAATTGAAACATGCAGCAACTGCTAACATAATTCCAGCAGACTTTAGCATCGCTACGAGTGAGAAAGAATCATCGCAGTCAACTCCTTGAACTTGTCGAAAACTTCTTTGCGACAAGTTGAGCTTTATAAATGGTGACATTCACCATCAGCGTCTGTCTTCATCTCAAAGATCCATTCGTACTCTACGACCTGCTGTCCAACGAGCAAGTCTACCAAAGTCTATACTTGGTTTTCATACATGGATCCTTTCTCGGATTTCATGGCCTCTAACCATTTGTCGGAATCCGGGCCCATCATTGCTTCTCCATAGCTCGCAGGTTCATTTTTGTCCAACAACATGACCTCTAAGACAGGGTTGTCATACCACTCAGGAGCAATACACATCGTTGTCGACCTACGAGGTTTGATAGTAACTTGATCCTAAGCTTCATGATCATCATCATTAACTTCCTTTTCAACTAACGTAGGTTTCACAGAAACATTTTCCTGCGATGCGCTACTCTCTCATTTGAAACGAAGGTTCAAATAACCTCATCAAGTTCTATCTTCCTCCCACTCAATTCTTTCGAGAGAAACTTTTCCTCGGGAAAGGAACCATTTTAGCAACAAACACTTTGCAATCGGATCTGAGATAGAAGGTATACCCAACTGTTCTTAGGGTATTCTATGAAGATGCATTTGTCCATTTTGGGTTCGAGCTCATTCGGCGAAAACCTTTTTCACATAAGTGTCACGACTCCAAACATTAAGAAATGACAGCTTAGGTTTCTATCAAACCATAATTCACACGGTGTCATCTCAATGGATTTTATATGGTGCCCCATTTAAAGTGAATGTAGTTGTCTCTAATGCATAACCCCAAAATTATAGTAGCAAAATGATAAGAGACATCATAGCAAGCACCATATCCAATAGAGCACGACTATGACGTTCGGACACACCATCACACTATGGTGTTCCAGGTGGGGTGAGTTGTGAAACAACTTTCACATTGTCTAAAGTTGTATGCCAAACCTATAACCCAGATATTCACCTCCACGATCATATCGTAGAAATTTTTATCTTCTTGTCATGATGATCTTAAACTTCACTCTGGATTTGCTTGAACCTTTCAAATGATTCAGACTTGTGTTTCATTAAGTAAATATACACTATATCTACTCGAATCATCAGTGAAGGTAAGAAAATAATGATATCCACCGCACACTAGAAGACTCATTGGATTGCATACATCAACATGTATAATTTCTAATAAACCACTTGCCCGCTCCATCAATCCAAAAAATGGGGTTTTAGTCATCTTGCCCAAGAGGCATGGTTCACATGTCTCAACCTATTCGAAATCGAATGAGTCCAAAGATCCATCAACATGGAGTTTCTTCATGTGATTTATACCAATATGACATTTAGCGGCAGTGCCAAAAGTACATGGTACTATCATTATTAACTTTGTATCTTTGGGAATCAATGTTATGAACATGTGTATTACTACGATCAAGATTCCACAAACCATTCTCACAGGGTGCATGACCATTGAAGGTATTATTCATTTAAACAGAATAACCGTTATTCTCTAACTTAAATGAATAACCGTGTTGCAATAAACACGATCTAATCACGTTCATGCTCAACGCAAAACACCAAATAACATTTGTTCAGGTTCGTCACTAATCCCGAAGGTAGAGAGAGCGTGCGATGTTGATCACATCAACTTTGGAAACATTTCCAACACACATCGTCACCTCACACATAGCTAGTCTCCGTTTATTCCGTAGCTTTTACTTCGAGTTACTAACATTTAGCAACTGAACCGGTGTGCTACTAGGAGTACTAGCAAGGTACACATCAATAACACGTATATCAAATATACTTCTGTCGATGTTGCCAGCCTTCTTATCTACCAAGTATCTAGGGTTGTTCTCCTTCAGCGACCGCTCTCCTCATAATCGAAGCACTTAGTCTCGGGTTTGGGTTCAGCTTTGGGTTGCTTCACTGGAGCAGCAACTGACTTGCCATCCATGAAGTTTCCCTCCTTCACCCTTGCCCTTCTCGAAACTAGTGGTTTTACTAACCATCAACACTTGATGCTCCTTCTTGATTTCTACCTTCGCGGTGTCAAACATCGCGAACAGCTCAGGGATCATTATTTCTATCCCTGGCATTTTATAGTTCATCACCAAGTTCTAGTAGCTTAGTGAAAGTGACTTGGAGAACTATATCAAACATTATCTTATCTAGAAGATTAACTCCCACTCGATTCAAGAGATTATAGTACCCAGACAATCTGAGTACATGCTCAATGATTGAGCTATTCTCCTTCATCTTGCAGGCAAAGAATATTTTTGGAGATCTCATATCTCGGAACATGGGCACGAGCCTGAGATCACAATCTCATCTCTTAGAACATCTCATATGTTCCGTGATGTTCAAAACGTTTCGGAGCCTCAATTCTAAGCCGTAATGCATGACACACTAAACTATCAAGTAGTCATCGGAACGTGCCTGTCAGATGTTCACAACATCTACAGACGACACTAGAGGGGGTGGCTCACCGAGCGGTGCATTAAGGACATAAGGCTTCTGTGCAGCAACGAGGACAATCCTTAGATCACGGACCCAGTCCGCAATATTGCTACCATCATATTTGAACTCTATTTCTCTAGGAACATATAAAAAAATTCAAGGGAGCTACAGCGTGAGCTAGTAATCTACAACATAATTTGCAAAGACATTTCTGACTATGTTCATGATAATGAGTTCAATTAATCATATTACTTAAGAACTCCCACTCAAATTGACATCCCTCTGGTCATTCGAGTGATACATGATCCAAATTCACCAACTCAAGTCCGATCATCACGTGAGTTGAGGTGGTTTCAATGGTGAACATCATTATGTTGATCATATCTACTATATGACTCATGTTCAACCTTTCGGTCTCTTGTGTTCCGAGGCCATGTCTGTAGATGCTAGGCTCGTCAGTTTAACCTGAGTGTTCTGCATGTGCAACACTGGCTTGCACCCGTTGTATGTGAACGTAGAGTCTATCACACCCGATCATCACGTGGTGTCTCAACACGACGAACTTTCGCAACGGTGCACACTCGGGGAGAACACAATTTATCTTGAAATTTAAGTGAGGGATCACCTTATAATGCTACCGTCGTACTACGCAAAACATGGTGCATAAAAGGATTAACATCACATGCAATTCATAAGTGACATGATATGGCCATGAACTCGTGCTTTAGATCTCCATCTTGAAAGCACCGGCATGATCTCCATCATCACCGGCACGACACCAAGATCTCCATCAACGTGTCACCATCGAGGTTGTCACGCCCTGCATGCTTCTACTACTATTGCTACTGTTTAGCGATAAAGTAAAGCATTACATAGCGCTTAATGATTGACACGCAGGTCATACAATAATTAAAGACAGCCATGTGGCTCCTGCCGGTTGCCGTACTCATCGACATGCAAGCCGTGAAATTCTATACATCACATGATCATCTCATACATCACATATATGACATCACAACATACCCCGCCGAAACAAGTTAGAAGTCCTCTAATTGTTGTTGCATGTTTTACGTGGCTGCTACGGGTATGTAGCAAGAACAATTCTCACCTGCGCATAAACCACAATGGTGATACATTAGTTTGCTTTTCAACCTTCTCAAGGACCGCCTTTGTCGAATCCGATCCAACTAAAGTGAGAGAAAGTATCACCCACAAGCCATCTATGCAACAAGTTGCGGTCGAGGGAACCGGTCTCTCGTAAGCGTACGAGTAAGGTTGGTCCGGGATGCTTCATCCCACAATACCGCTGAACCAAAACACGACCAAGGGAGGAAGCAATCTAAGCATCAACGCCCACAAAACTTTTGTCTTCTACTCGAGATCTCATTTACACATAGACATAGCTCTGATACCACTCTTGGGGAACGTTGCATGGGAAACAAAAAATTTCCTACGCACACGCAGATCTATCCATGGTGATGAGAGGGGGAGTTGATCTACGTACCCTTGTAGATCACTAAGCGGGAAGCGTTAAGAAACGCGGTTGGTGTAGTCGAACGTCTTCGCGATCCAAATCGCCGAGCGTCCCGCTATCTCATCACGATCCGTCCCGCGATCTAATCACGATCCGTCCCGCAATCTCATCATGATCCGTCTCGCGAACTCATCACGATCCGTCTCGCGATCTCATCACGATCCGTCTCGCGATCTTGATCACGGTCCTTCCGATCTAGCGTTCAGCACACGTACAGCTTGATGACGATCTCCGCCTTCTTGATCCAGCAAGAGGGAGCGGAGAGGAAGAAGAGTTCTCCGGCAGCATGACAGTGCTCCAGCGAAGGTGGTGGAGCTATTCCGGCAGGGCTTCGCCTAAGCACTGCAAAAATCCAATCTAGATGAGAAACTATGCACTAGAGGAACGGGCAGCACGTGGCTATTAGGGTTCGCTTTTTCCTCTAAATCCTCTAGTATATATAGGAGGGAGGGAGGGGAGGACTTTCTCTCCTGCGCCATGGGCCTTTGTGGCTGTTTTCCCAGCCCACTAAGGGCTGGTTATTATTCTCACACAGCCCATGGACCTCTTGGGGTCGAAATACCCCTCCCGGAGGCCTCCCGGTACACTACCGACACTCCCGGTACACTACCGGCACTCCCGGTACACTACCGATGAGCCCGATACTTTTCCGGAAACCAAACTGGGACTTCCTATATATGAATCTTTACCTCCGGACCATTCCGGAGCTCCTCGTGACGTTCAGGATCTCATCCGGGACTCCGAACAAACTTCGGTCACCACCATACATAACTCTACACTACCGAAACGTCACCGAACCTTAAGTGTGCAGACCCCGCGGGTTCGAGAACTATGTAGACATGACCGAGACACCTCTGCGGTCAATAACCAATGGCGGGACCTACACGTCTACATTGATTCCTACATATTCTACGAAGATCTTTATCGGTCGAACCTCTATGTCAAGGATTCCCGTATAACGTTCCCTTTGTTCTTCGGTATGTTACTTGCCCGAGATTCGATCGTCGGTATCTCCATACCTAGTTCATCCTCGTTACCGGCAAGTCTCTTTACTCGTTCCGTAATACAAGATACCACAACTAACAATTAGTCACATTGCTTGCAAGGCTTATTGTGATGTTGCATTACCGAGTGGGCCCTGAGATACCTCTCCGTCACATGGAGTAACAAATCCCAGTCTCGATGCATACCAACTCAACAGACACCATCGGAGATAGCTGTAGAGCACCTTTATAGTCACCCAGTTACGTTGCGACGTTTAATACACACAAGTCACTCCTTCGATATCTGTGAGTTGCATGATCTCATGGTCATAGGAACACATACTTGACATGCGGAAAACAGTAGCAATAAACTGACACGATCATATGCTACGTTTGCAGTTTGGGTCTTGTTCATCACATCATTCTCCTAATGATGTGACCCCGTTATCAAATGACATCTCATGTCCATGTCTAGGAAACCTTAACCATCTTTTGATCAACGAGCTAGTCTATTAGAGGCATACTAGGGACATGGTTTTGTATATGTATCCACAGATGCATCTAAGTCTCCAATCAATAAAATTATAGCATGGATAATAAACGATTATCATGAAGAAGGAAATATGATAATAACTAATTTATTATTGCCTCTAGGGCACATTTCCATCAAATAGGACTTCCTATATATCAATCTTTACCTCCGTACCATTCCGGAGCTCCTCGTGACGTCCGGGATCTCATCCAGGACTCTTAACAACCTTCGGTCACCACCATACGTAACTCTATACTTCCGAAACGTCACCAAACCTAAAGAGTGCAGACCCTACGGGTTCGAGAACTATGTAGACATGACCGAGACACCTCTATGTCAAGGATTCAGTTAATCCCGTATAACATTCCCTTTGTTCTTTGGTATGTTACTTGCCCGAGATTCGATCATCGGTATCTCCATACCTAGTTCAACCTCGTTATCAGAAAGCCTCTTTACTCGTTCCGTAATACAAGATCCCATGGCTAACACTTAGTCGCATTGCTTGCAAGGCTTGTTGTGTTGTTGTATTACCGAGTGGGCCCTGAGAGACCTCTCCGTCACACGGAGTAACAAATCCCAGTCTTGATCCATGCCAACCAACAGACACCCTCGAAGATACCTGTAGAGCACCTTTATAGTCACCCAGTTACGTTGCGATGTTTGATACACACAAGTTACTCCTCCGGTGCCAGTGAGTTGCATGATCTCATGGTCATAGGAACATATACTTCACATGCAGAAAATAGTAGCAATAAACAGACATGATCATATGCTACGTTTGTAGTTTGGGTCTTATCCATCACATCATTCTCCTAATGATGTGATCCCGTTATCAAATGACATCACATGTCCATGGCTAGGAAACCTTAACCATCTTTGATCAACGAGCTAGTCTATTAGAGGCATACTAGGGACCTGGTTTTGTCTATGTATCCACACATGCATCTAAGTTTTCGATCAATACAATTATAGCATGGATAATAAACGATTTCATGAACAAGGAAATATGATAAAAACTAATTTATTATTGACTCTAAGGCATATTTCCAACACGACTAACATTAAGAGGGCCAAGAAGAAGTGCCGCAAAAAATTTCTGAGTAAGGAGAAGTACATGAAGGTAATTACCTATTCTTAAGGCCTTGTACTTAGTTTCCTTGATTTGATTCATAGGCGTGGCGCTGAAATTTCTCTTGTCTAACCTAGGTGCCCCCGAGATGGTGTGCGGATAGGATGGACTGTTGGGAGGCATTGGTGGATGAGTGGTGCTCTCCCAAATGGATAGCCGACCACAACAAGGCCAAGGATAAGCGTGCCCAAATGAAAGGTGTGCCACACCATTAAGGGTGCTCCAACCTGTTTGAGTTCGGGGATCACTGGGTATGTGGTTTGCTTCATGATTCATGCAATTTCATTATTCATGCTAGCTTGAGCCCTTAACTAATATTTTGGTCCTATCTTTTAGGGGCGACACAACAAGAAGGAGGTGCCACTGCTGTTCGACCTCTATGCCATGGCCCATACTGCCTGGTACAAGAAGGCCAAGGCATTCTCTGAGGATGACCTCGATCATCCAGAGAGCTTCAGCAACTTCTCCTCCCACAACAAGCTCGTGAGGTACAGAGATGAGGGGCATGCGAGGAAAGGGGAGGACTTCAACCCGAGCCAGTGTCCTTTTGATAAAGAGCTTGTCATGATATCTGGTGGCAGGAGGCCCCATGGCTCGATAGCCATTGGGGATGGACTGATATGTTGTCCTAGAACTCTCCCGGAGATCAAGAAGCGCTAGACGAGCTCCGATCCTGAGATAAGGCCTCGTCGACGGCCAATGGAGCTCGCCATCAAGGATAGGGCCCAGGAGCTTCTGGCGAAAGCAAACAGGCAGGCGGCGTAGAGGGAGAGGGACATGGAGGAGAGGATGGCTAGGCTGTTGGAGAAGGAGAGGAACCGAAACGATGTATCTCACCGGGCCCTATACGAGATCCTCGTGGTAAGTTTCTCCTGCATATTAGCCAAATAATGCACGTAATGATTGTTTCATCACTAACTAATATGACTGACTCATGTAAACAAAATGTGCAGACCGTGTGCCAAAACAATGGTCAGACCCCTCCGTCGATGCTCAGATTGGTATAGCACCCATGGTGAGTTTCATTTGAATGGTCATTAGTTACTAGTATTCACATTTGATTTGCATCATGGTAACGAGACATTGCAAATGATCTTTGGTGCAGCATGCCTCCCGACAAGCATCGACCGATCCTTCTACGTCTGCCGCAACCCCGACCGGTCTTTCTGCGTCTCACACTGGCGCAAACCCGACCGGTCCTTCACCTCCGTGATGATGGTAAGTTTTCCCAAGTGTTTTACTTAACAAGTGCATACTTAGATTAAGAAATGACCTATTTAGCTCCAAAATGACCCATACTTAGCTTCTTTAGTTCATTTATGGCATATTAAGCATACTTAGGTAAAAAATGGCATGATAACCTTGGTTTAGCTCCAAAATGACATAGACTTAGCTTATTTTCCTCCAAAATGACGAAATAACCCCACCTACCTCCAAAATGACCGATTATAACTAGGATAGCTCTAAAATGACCTACACTTGCCATTTCTCCTCCAAAATGAAGAAATATGATTAGTTAGCTCAAAAATGGCATAGCTACCTAGGTTAGCTCGAAAATGACCTATACTTAGCTTCTTAAGTTCATTTATGACATACTTAGCATACTTAGGTAAAAAATGGCATGATTACCTTGGTTTAGAGCAAAAATGACATAGACTTAGCTTATTTTCCTCGAAAATGACATAATAACCTTACAAAGCTCCAAAATGACCTATTTACCTAGCTTAGATCTAAAATGACCTACACTTAGCATTTTTACCTAGCTTAGCTAAAAAATGGCATTTTAACCTACCTTAGTTAGAAGAAGAAGAAGATAAAGAAGAGGAGAGGAGAAAAAGAAAGAGAATAAAAATTCTTCTTCTTCTTCTTCTTCTAGCTAGTCTTCTTCTTATAGTCTTCTTCTTATTCTTCTTCTAGCTAGTCTTCTTGTTCTAGTCTTCTTCTTCCTCCTCCTCCTCTTCTTCTTCTTCTTCTTCTAACTTTCTTCTTTCCCAATTTGTAGATTAACTTTCGATGAGGAAGCTTGCGTTGATGGAGTCTACTCTTCTACTTGTGCTTCCTTTTTGTTTTGATTTTCTAGAATGAACAATGTGAAACTTGCTACCTATATATGTATGTATGGATGAAACCATTGTATGCTTGTTGGTGGATATGTTGGCTAGCTATATATGTTGCATATGTAGTTTTCATTTGGTATGTATATATATATGTGTTGGATGATCATATCCATATGGCCGGGATATGATTTGGTATGTCTATGTGTTGTTATGCTTGTTCAAAGTATTTTCAAATGTGTGTGTGTATATATATATGTGTGTGTGTGTGTTAAATTCTGTGAAATTGAACGAATTTAAGAAAAAACAGAAAAAATAGGGGTTGTGCAGGCTCTTTGCCGTCAGCCAGCACACGGCAAAGCTGGCACGTGACAGCTACCTGTGCAACCTGGGGTGGCACTGGGCTGGCCTATGTGGTTGCTTTGTCGTCTGCTGGCAGATGGTAAAGAACGCCGTTAACCCCTTAAAGAACCTAAGTTGCCACGTGTGCCGTCCATGCGCTTTGCCGTCTGCTGGCAGACGACAAAGATGCAAAAGTCTTTGCCGT
The DNA here is from genome assembly GCA_022496015.1 of Hordeum marinum. NCBI lineage: Eukaryota > Viridiplantae > Streptophyta > Magnoliopsida > Poales > Poaceae > Hordeum > Hordeum marinum. The sequence continues at coordinate 2,290,699 of CM039672.1, read as the reverse complement.
CAGCCAGCAGACCAAAGTGGCGTTTACCGGAGCTTGTTCAGTCGGATGTGGTGTCGTCTGCTGGCTGATGGCAAAGACTTTTGCCGTCCGACATGTATGCCTTTGCCGTCAACCATGGCAGATGAAAAAGTTGTTGATTCCTGTAGTGATTCACACCCCAGGGGAACACAGTCGTCACGACGGCAACAGAGCTCATGGACCCATACAGAGCAACCTGGGATGAACAGTTGGTGAGAACCTTCTTTTGGGCACCGGACACTGCTCTTATCCTTGCTCTCCCAATCAAGGAAGAAATGAAGGATGAATGGGAGTGACACCCTGACCAGCAAGGGTGTTTCTCAGTGAAATCTGCATATAAGCTATGCAAGCAAATGGAGGTTGTGCGGAAAAGGGATGCTAGCTGCTCAGACCGAGACACTTTCAGTTGGCAGTCTATTTGGAAAGCACCATGCCCTCTGAAAATCCAACAATTAATGTGGATAATTGCAACCAAAAGCCTGCCAGCATGCCTGAATTTGAAGAGAAGGGGGTTGGAGGTGGATACGGTTTGCCCAGTCTGGCGGAGGAGGGGTGAGGATGGGAGACACATACCGTTCCAGTGCAAACAGGTACGGAACCTCGGGAGAACATTGGGTTTGGAACATGTCCGCAGTGCTTGCATGGTTCTACATGATCCACAAGAAGCTGTCATGATCTTATTGCAAGGCAATCTAGACCAGACTACTAGTATACTTGCTCTACTGTGGACCTGGTGGAACGCTAGAATCAAGTACAGAGCAGAAAACAAAAGCATTGAGGTCAACGGTTTGTTCTGCCTGATCAGGAGCACAACAAGTGAATATAAGGAGTACTTTGGAAAAGGAAAACAGAATACTGCGAAGAGGACAGATCACTAGTACGAGAATGCTTATATATAGAATCATAGGAGTAGCGCCTGGCAGACAGGAGCTACTACTGCTAATTAGTGAATGCTTATATATAGAATCATAGGAGTAGCGCCTGGCAGACAGGAGCTACTACTGCTAATTAGTGAATGCTTATATATAGAATCATAGGAGTAGCGCCTGGCAGACAGGAGCTACTACTGCTAATTAGTGAATGCTTATATATAGAATCATAGGAGTAGCGCCTGGCAGACAGGAGCTACTACTGCTAATTAGTAGTAGCGCGTTGCACAGAGAGGCACTACAAGTAGTAATATAGTAATTGTGTGTACCTGCGACCAGGCGCTACTGCTAGGTGAACCCATCGTCACCCACCCGGTCTTTCCATAGTAGTAGCTTGTCACTGGACGACCACTATCGCTATTTTTGCAAGCTACCAGCAGATGGACCCCACTTAGCAGCAGCGTCGTCCAGCGACACTCGCTACTGCTATATAGATTAGAAGTGGCGCCCTTGTCCACCCCGCGCTACTGCTAAGTAGTGCTCTTGAACTTATCTTCTTCCCTGCGCCCCAACCTCTTTCCCTCCTCACTCCCTCCCTCTCCACTCTCTCCCTCACGCCGGCGCTCCTCCCGGCCGTCCTCCCAATGCGGCGGCCCTTCCCGTAGCGTCCCTCACTCGTCTCGTCCCTCCACCCAGCAGGCCCTGCCTCGTCCCGGCCCTCCCTCATCTCGGTCCCCATGCGTCCGCCCTCCTCTGTCCCGGATGTCCACCGACGCCGTGAGCCCCGCTGCCTCTCGCCGTCGTCGACCCCCTCCGCCATCCCAAGTCCCCTTCGTCGCATGTATTTTTTTTGGAAAGAAAATTTGAAGATAGGATTTTTTTTGAACATGTGAAGAAATGAAAATGAAAATGTGGAAAATGAAGCTGGTATTTTTGCAATGAAAATGTGAAGCAATGAAACGTCCGAGTGGCTTATGTTTTGCCGGAATGTTGATTCATCTCCATTCCGTCAAATTTCAGGCGCTCGATATGTTCTGTTTTTAAAAAAGGTTACGCCAAAATTTTGATAGAATAGGAATTAGATGAAATTCTGGTAAACCATAGGCCATGCATTTTTATGTCGTTACTCCATAATGTAATGTTAATTGAATAATGCTTATAGGGTTGACTTTCAGTCTTTCTGAGCTCCTTGTGTGACTTTCAGTATGTTCTTGATCGAGGAATACAAACTGATGTCATGGGGGTCGATTCCTCCTCTTCTCTTCTCGCGATATATACCCAACGGTCGAAATATTAGTGTGAGGGAGTGTCCCTCAACATATACACCATCATATCAGTGTGAGAGAGCGTGCACCATATACACCATGACATGTGAGAGTTTTTCAAGGAAGCCTCGACAGACCAAAACTCAACCCTGCTAAATAGTTCCTTGCATAGAAGCCCTACGGGGGCCCATTTCACTTTTGCATACTCGACTGAGCGCAAGCCACAAACAAAACTCGAAACTAAAGCATGAGCAGAAATAAAGAAGGATCGCAAGCCACAATTGGAGACCGTTGCATTTGTTTGCTTCATCATGGAGACATAGGTGTTATATTGTTTTATGATATTTTACCTAGGAGAGAGGAATAGGTCCTATGAGAGACAAGTTATTCTAGTTTATATGACATATATTAACTTGACATCATCGATTATGATGATGATTAGTATGATGTTTTACCTTTTGATGACATTTGAACTTTGTATGATTAAGATGATGATGAGTTGTTACATGATTAAGAGGATGATCAGTTGTCAGATGATTAAGAGGATGATAAGTTATATGACATCTATTAGATTAGAGTGGATGCAAGCAAGTGACCAAGTTGAATTAGAGGAAAATATGATGTTGTGATTCGCAACGCCGTATTTTTCTCTAATTCAACTTCATCACTTGTACCCATCTAATTTAATCTAAATGTTGTTTTTTGCACAATTATTATTAATGTTGTATATTAATATGTATAATCATGTGTAAATACAATATAAATATAAAAAAATACCTGTGTTTAGTAGTGGCGTGGGTTGCAGAGCCTCGCTACTGCTAATGCATCCTTACTAGTAGCATTGCTTACGAAAGCGTGTGACGACATGTAAGAATAGTAGTAGTGTGTGCATCATCAATTAGCTATAGTCTCGTACCAGTAGCGCTGGCCCAGCACTACAGCTAATCGAAAAACCGACGCTACAATTAGGCTTTTCCCTAGTAGTGAATAGCTGGACTAACTTTGTCTGGACACCCTCAAAATTAATACTGATGACAGTTTTAGCAAAGAAACAGCAGCCGAAGGATGGGGATATTTGATACATGACCATGAAGGGGAGGTAGTTGTTGACACTGGGTGTTTTTGTTGCACTCTATTCGGAAGCGGAAGCCTGCATAGGAGTACTGAATAAAGCGCAAGAACTGGGCATTAATTGGGTGGTGGTGGAGACTCATGTGTTAATGCTCGCCCAAGCAATCAAGACCTCGAGTTACAACCTTGCTCCTAATGGTGTCTGATACGTCTTCAACGTATCTACTTTTTCAAACTCTTTTGCCCTTGTTTTGAATTGTAATTTGCATGATTTGAAAAGAACTAACCCGGACTTACGCTATTTTCAGCACAATTGCCCGTGTGTTATTTTTTGTGCAAAAATAGTAGTTCTCAGATCGTCCTAAAAATTTATGGAGAATATTTTTGAATTAATAAAAAATATTTGCGAAAGAATCAACTGCAGGGGGCCCACCACCTGGCCACAAGCGTGGTAGGCGCGGCCACCCCCCTAGGCCGCGCCAAGAATGCTTGTAGGCCCCCTGCTGCTTTCCGACCTTGTTTCCACTCCTATATATTCCGATTCGGGGAGGAAAAAAATCAAGGAGAAGTGTTCATCGCGTTTCACAATACAGAGCCGCCGTCACCTCTTGTTCTTCCTCGGGAGACCAGATCTGGAGTCCGTTTTGGGCTCCGGAGAGGGGAATTCGACGCCTTCGTCATCACCAACCATCTTTCATCAACAATTCCATGATGCTCTCCACCGTTCATGAGTAATCTCATCGTAGGCTTGCTGGATGGTGATGGGTTGTATGAGACTTATCATGTAATCGAGTTAGTTTTGTTAGGGTTTGATCCCTAGTATCCACTATGTACTGAGATTGATGTTGCTATGACTTTGCTATGCTTAATGCTTGTCACTAGGGCTCAAGTGCCATGATTTCCGATCTGAACCTATTTTGTTTTCATGAATATATGTGTGTTCTTGATCCTATCTTGCAAGTTGTAGACACCTATTACGAGTTATGATCCGCATCCCCTAGGGTGACAATAACTGGGATTCTTTCTTGTGATTACCGTACTTTGAAGAGTTCATGTATTCACTAAGTGCTAATGCTTTGGTCCGGCTCTCTATTAAAAGGAGCTCTTAATATCCCTTAGTTTCCGATAGGACCCCGTTGCCACGGGAGGGTAGGACAAAAGATGTCATGCATATTCTTTTCCATAAGCACGTATGACTATATATGGAATACATGCCTACATTACATTGATGAATTGGAGCTAGTTCTGTGTCACCCTATGTTATAATTGTTGCATGATGAATGCCATCCGACATAATTATCCATCACTGATCCATTGCCTATGAGCTTTCCATATATTGATCTTTGCTCAGTTACTTTTCCGTTGCTATTGTTACAAACATTACAAACTGCTACTATCACTTGCCACCGTTACCATTATTAGGATATTACTTTGCTACTGGACACTTTGCTACAGATATTAAGTCTTTTAGGTGTGGTTGAATTTAATACTCATCTGCTAATACTAGAGAATATTATTTGGCTCCCCTTGTGTCGAATCAATAAATTTGGGTTGAATACTCTACCCTCGCAAACTGTTGCGATCCCTATACTTGTGGGTTATCAAGACCTTTATCTGGTGCCGTTGCCGGGGAGCATAGCTCTATTCTCCGAGTCACTTGGGATTTCTATCTGTTGATCACTATGAAGAATCTGAAAGATCCAAAAACCAAGATCTATCCCTCTACTACGAGGGGAGGTAAGGAACTGCCATCTAGCTCTGCACTTGATTCACCTTCTTTTATGAGTAAATTTGCGACACCATCACCTGCTAGTAATTATGATATGTCGCAAGTAATTGATGATGCTACTTCTGCTATGCATGATGCTTATGATAATACTTTGCTTTATGATACACTAGTAGAAAACAGACCTTTCGTCCCAAGCATTAGTCCCGGTCTGGTTATGAGCCGGTACAAAAGATGGTATTAGTCCCGGTTCGTGCCAGCTCCAACGGCTAGGAGCAGGGCGACCTTTAGTAGAGGCTCGTAAGGGATCTTTAGTACCGGTTCGTGTCACGAGCCGGTACTAAAGAGGGTGTGGCAGCCTTTTGGTCAGACATGGGCCCTGTGTGCTTCTTTAGTACCGATTGGTGACACCAACCAGTACTAAAGGGAAACCTTTAGTAAAGGTTGGTGTCCCCAACCGGTACTAAAGACTTCCAATATATATGCTTCGTCCGCAGCCGATCGAAGGGGATCTCATTTTCTCTGTTTTCTCCCCTGTTCTTCTTCTTTCTCAAAGCTCATCCTCCATTTTCCTAAGGATTTGTCAATATTTAAAGGCACCCCATCTATCCAAGTGTTCACAACGGTTAGCAACTTTGCCCCTTCATCTCTCATTGCTAGATTAGCTTGTGGTATGCTCAAAGATATGTGATTTGTGGGTTTTAGCTAGGTTTTGGAGGAGTGATCATTATGTGGGAGTTTATTTGATTTATATGCAATTGGAGATCAAATTAACTTGTTAGGTTGCATATGTGTAGGTGTGGTTTATTTGGTGTCTTCCCATCCCCGTCCTAACCACCGTCGATCATTCGCACCGTCTCGTCGCGGCACCGGCCACCTTGGTGAGCCTCTTGTTCTTCTTAAAACCTTTTTGTTTTAAAAAATTACTTGTATGATTTAGATAGATACGTGTACGATTTACTTACTTGTATTATTGTTAGTTATTCTATAGTGTCATGGTTATGGTATCCGTCCAAGTCGTCCCTCGTCCAGTCTATGATTCAGATGTGGTATGTCGTTATCTTTTATAACTATGACAATTAATTATGCCACCAAATTGACGTAGATGTTTTTACCTATAGGAAGTAGTTGAACCAGAAATTCCAACCGACTATGCAATTCTGCTCGAGAAATTAACACAAGCTGAAAAAGAAATTGATCATTTGAAAGAAAAATTGAAAAAAATTGAAGATGAGAAGATGGGATTGGAGTTGCATGTTGCCGATATCGTTGATGATCACAAGAACAAGATGGCTGGAATACGCTTGAAGCTTAGAAAGATTAGAAAATATGCCATTGATAAAGAAGCTTGGTATCATTATGACGTTGGCTCAATTGTTACCTTAGTTGCGATTATGATCGCATTTGTTGTTGCAATTACATTTTTTAGATAGTTGTAGTGTGACATCGATTATTTGAAGTAATAACATTTGGTCACTACTAGCTCTACTTTGGTTGTAATGTGATGATGAAGTTGTATTAATTTGGTCACTTCGATGTTGTGTAGTGAACATGAGCCGACAATGGATGTATGATGACCGACTAAGTCCAGGGTTTCTTAATGGCCTGCATTATTTTATTCGTGTGGCTGAGTCATACAAGCATATTGGTTTGATGTGTTGTCCATGTCGTGAGTGTAAGAATGATAGGAATTACTCTACCTCAAAAACCCTTCACTACCACTTACTGAAGTCCAGTTTCATGTCCGGCTATAGCTGTTGGACCAAGCACGAAGAAAGAGGGGTTATAATGGAAGACAATGAAGAAGAATAGGATGATGACAACTATCATTTCGCCAATACAATAATGGGGGAAGCTGAAGAAGAGGCTTCAATGGGGGAAGCTGAAGAAGAGGCATCAGATGAGCCCGCTGATGATTTGGGTCGGGTCATTGCTGATGCAAAGAGAAATTGAGGAAGTGACAAGGAGAGCTTGAAGTTGAAACGCATGTTATAGGATCACAAGAAATTATTGTATCAAAATTATGAAGATGCCAGAAAAAGCTGGGTACCATGCTGTAATTGCTGCAATGGAAAGCGAAGAATGGTGTAACTGATAACGGACTTCAAGAATTGCTGATAATGATAAAGAAGATGCTTCCAAAGGATAATGAATTGCCTGAAAGTACGTACGAAGCAAAGAAGGTTGTCTACCCTCTAGGATTAGAGGTGCAGAAGATACACGCATGCCCTAATGACTGCATCCTCTACCGCGATGAGGAGCACGAGAATTTGGATGCATCCCCGGTATGCGGTGCACTGCGCTATAAGATCCCCCACGATGACCCTCGTGATGTGGTGGGCGAACACCACATGAAGAGGGTTCCTAGAAAGGTGATGTGGTATGCTCCTATAATACCACGGTTGAAACATTTGTTCCAAAACAAAGAGCATGGCAAGTTGTTGTGATGGCACAAAGAAGAATGTAAGAAAGACGGGATGTTGAGAGCACCAGCTGATGGGTCGCAGTGGAGAAAAATCGAGAGGGAGTTCGAGGACTTTGCAGCTGACGCAACGAACTTATGGTTTGGTCTTAGTACAGACGGCATGAATCCTTTTGGGGAGTAGAGCTCCAGTCACAACACCTGGCCCGTGAGTCTATGTATCTACAAGCTTCCTCCTTGGTTGTGCATGAAGCAAAAGTTCATTGTGATGCCAGTGCTCATCCAAGGCTCTAAGCAACCCGGCAACGACATTGATGTATACCTAAGGCCACTAGTTGATGAACTTCTACAGTTGTGGAAAAAACCAGGTGTATGTGTGGGATGTGCACACATAGAAGGAAATTGACCTACGAGCGTTGCTGTTTGTAACCATCAATGATTGGCCTGCTCTTAGTAACCTTTCAGGACATACAAACAAGGGATACAATGCATGCACGCACTGTTAAGATGATACTGAAAGTATATATTTGGATAAATGTAAGAAGAATGTGTACCGTGGACATCGTCGATTTCTACCGATCAAGCATATCTTAAGAAAGGCAGGCAACCATTTCAAAGGTGAGCCAGATAATCGGAAGAAGCTTGGCCTCCGTACTGGTGAATATATATTTGATATGGTCAACGATTTACAGGTAATCTTTGGAAAGGGTCCTGGCGGACAATCTGTTCCGAATGACGCCAACGGACACGCACCGATGTGGAAGAATAAATCTATATTTTGGGAACTTGAATATTGGAAAGCCCTAGAAGTCCGCAATGCAATCGACGTGATGCACATGACAAAGAATCTTTGTGTGAACCTGCTAGGCTTCTTGGGCGTGTATGGAAAGACAAAAGATACACTAGAGGCACAGGAGGACAAGCAAAGAATTAAAAAAAATGCATTGCCTCCAAGCAGTATCAAGGTCCTGCCAGCTACGCTCTTATGAAAGAAGAGAAGGAAATATTTTTTGAATGTCTGCTTAGTATCAAGGTCCCATCTGGCTTCTCGTCGAATATAAAGGGAATAATAAATATGGCAGAGAAAAAATTTCAAAATCTGAAATCTCATGACTGCCACGTGATTATGACGCAATTACTTCCGGTTGCACTTAGGGGGCTTCTACCAGAAAATTTTCGATTAGCCATTGTGAAGCTATGCGCATTCCTCAATGCAATTTCTCAGAAGGTAATCAATCCAGAAATCCCACCAAGGTTACAGAATGACCTGGTCCAATGTCTTATCAGTTTTGAGTTGGTGTTCCCTCCATCCTTCTTCAATATTAGGACGCACGTTCTAGTTCACCTAGTCGAAGAGATTAACATTCTCGATCCTATATTTCTACACAATATGTTCCCCTTCGAGAGGTTCATGGGAGTCTTAAATAAATATGTTCATAACCGTGCTAGGCCAGAAGGAAGCATCGCCAAGGGATATGGAACAAAGGAGGTTATTGAGTTTTGTGTTGACTTTGTTCCTGACATTAAGCCAATTGGTCTTGCTGAATTGCGGCATGAGAGGAGACTGGTTGGAAAAGGCACACTAGGAAAGAAAGAAGCAATAAATATGTACGTGCATTCTTTCAGTCTAGCAAACTACACGGTTCTACGAAATTCCACCTTGGTGACTCCATATATCGAGGAACACAAGGATATTGTACGGTCCAAGAACCCGAAGCAGTCTGACCCCTGGATTGAACGTAAGAAAATGGAGACTATCGCTGGTTGGTTGCAAACAAAGCTCATCAATGACAACAATGTTATAGATGAACTGTACTGGTTGGCCAAGACACCAAGTTCGACTATAACGACTTTCAAAGGGCATGAGATAAATGGGAATACATTTTACACGATCGCCCAAGATAAAAAAGAGCACCAACCAAAACAGTATTGTCCGCTATGATGCAACGAACTATCAAGACACATATTATGGTTACATAGAGGAGATATGAGAACTTGACTATGGACCTGATCTTAAGATCCCTTTGTTTCGGTGCAAATGGGTGAAATATACTGGAGGCGGGTATAGGTAGACCCGCAGTACGGAATGACAACGGTGGATCTCAACAATCTTGGGTACACAGACGACTCATTCGTCCTAGCCAATGATGTGGCTCGGGTTTTCTATGTGAAGGACATGTCTAGCAAACCGAGGAGAAAAAAAAAGATAAGAAAGCGAATACATCATATGATGAGTCAAAGCGCCACATAGTTCTTTCAAAAAAAGAAACATTGTGGGAGTGGAGGACAAGACAGACATGTTAGAAGATTATGAAAAGTTTCATGAAATCCCTCCCTTTAGAGTGAAGACTGACCCAAGCATCATGTTGAATGATGAAGATTCTCCATGGTTGCGGTGCAATCATAAGCAATGGGACAAACACGCAGAAAAAGTCTTACACCGCGAGATCCCACTTTGGGATGTGACCGACTTCACCGTCATCACTTTCTATGTGAAGGACATGCATGCATTTTCTAGAGTTGCTATGCGGGTGAAATTATGATGTCATGCCAAGTTACAACCTTTTCAGAGCTCATTTGTACTTCTTTTCAAATTCAGGGTCATTTAGCTCTAAATAAATCATTAAATGCATGAAAAATATCAACTGAAGTCAGAAAGGGTTGAAAATTGATGATATGCCTTTGAATGGTGCATATTGAACACACCAAAAGTATGGAGTTAATATAAGTTATTAAAAATAAAATCCCTTTGCAATAGATGAGTTTTCGTCCAAAACCCTCATACTTCGAAAGAGATTGTCCAATTTATACAAGAAGTGCATCCAGTTTTTGCCGTAACCATCTCAACTCTTTAGAAGTTGCTATGTGGGTGAAATTATGATGTCATGCCAAGTTACAACCTTTTCACAGTTCATTTGTACTGCTTTTCAAATTCAGGGTCATTTAGCTCAAAATAAATCATTAAATGCATGAAAAATATCAAATGAAGTCAGAAAGGGTTGAAAATTGATGATGTGCCTTTGAATGGTTCATATTTATCAAACAAAAAGTATGGATTTAAAATAAGTTAATAAAAATGAAATCCCTTTGTAATAGATGAGTTTTCGTCCGAAACCCTCATACTTCGAAATAGATTATCCAATTTGTACATGAAGTGCATCCAGTTTTTGTCGTAACCCTCTCAACTCTTTAGAAGTTGCTATGTTGGTGAAATTATGATGTCATGCCAAGTTACAACCTTTTCATAGTTCATTTGTACTGCTTTTCAAATTCAAGGCCAATTAGCTCAAAATAAATTATTAAATGCATGAAAAATATCAAATGAAGTCAGAAAGGGTTGAAAATGTATGATGTGCCTTTGAATGGTGCATATTTAACACACAAAAAGTATGGAGTTAAAATAAGTTATTAAAAATGAAATCACTTTGTAATAGATCAGTTTTCGTTTGAAACCCTCATACTTCGAAAGAGATTGTCCAATTTGTAGACGAAGTGCATCCAGTTTTTGCCGTAAACCTCTCAACTCTTTAGAAGTTGCTATGTGGGTGAAATTATGATGTCATGCCAAGTTACAACCTTTTCAGAGTTCATCTGTACTGCTTTTCAAATTCAGGGTCATTTAGCTCAAAATAAATCATTAAATGCATGAAAAATATCAAATGAAGTCAGAAAGGGTTGAAAATTGATGATGTGCCTTTGAATGGTGCATATTGAACACACAAGAAGTATGGAGTTAAATAAGTTATTAAAAATGAAATCCCTTTATAATACATGATTTTTCGTCTGAAACCCTCATACTTCGAAAGAGATTATATTGTCCAATTTGTACACGAAGTGCATCCAGTTTTTACTGTAACCCTCTCAACTCTTTATAAGTTGCTATGTGGGTGATATTATGATGTCATGCCAAGTTACAACCTTTTCAGAGTTCATTTGTACTGCTTTTCAAATTCAGGGTCATTTATCTCGAAATAAATCATTAAATCCATGAAAAATATCAAATGAAGTTAGAAAGGGGTTCAAACATGCATGGAAATGCCATAAACAGATTCTTTATATTTTTCTGATATTTTTTCACATATTATTTATTTTCACTGGAGTCATAGATTTTTTCCTATGATTTTCTAAAGTTAAGGGGTTTTTCTTAAGACAATAATTAATAATGAATTAAAAACCTTTAGTACCGGTGCGTGGCTCGCGCCGGTACTAAAGATCGTTTAGTACTGGCGCGAGCCATGCGCCGGTACTAAAGGTCCACCGCCCCGCGCATTTTTTGGGGTGGACATTTAGTACCGGTGCGTGGCTCGCATTGGTACTAAAGGTTCTTTTGTACCGGTGCGAGCCACGCGCCGGTACTAAAGGACCTCCATGTATAAATAGTGGAGGCCTCGTCCCGGTGCGAGCGACACACTGGCAGAAGCTTATTTGCGCCGCCGCCAGGCTGCCGGAATCCGTTGTCCTCGTCGCCGGACCTCCCCGCCCTCCTCCCCAAGCCAGCTCCTCGTCGCCGCCCCCGACACCGTCCCCAAGCCCTGCCCGACGCCGTCGCCTCCGAGTCGTCCCCGAGCCCGGCCCGACACTGTCGCCGGACTTCCTCTCCCTCCTCCCTAAGACCGCTCCTCGTTGCCGCCCTGACACCGTCACCGAGCCCTCCCCCAACACGTTGTCTCACCAGCCTGCCCCGACGAGCCCCGATGATCCATCCCGCCGGTGAGCCCCGACGATCGAGCCCTGCCAAAATAGAGATTTTTTGTAAATAGAGGTCATTTTTTTGCAAATCAAATATGTATGAGATGTTAGATGATTTTAATATGAAAATTGTTTCATTTTTTGATGGATGAATATATATATATATATAGAGAGAGAGAGAGAATGTTGATATGATGATTCTGTAATCGTGGATGGATGTATATATATATATAGAAAATGTTAATATGATGATTTTAATATGAAAATCGTTTCATTTGTTTTATTTGTTAGATGCTAAGTGTTAATTTTACTAAGTTTTATTTAATTTGTTTTCATAATTAAGTGTTTCTTCTCGACGTCGACGATGCCGATCCCGAATCCTCGTCATCGAGTGGGCGGTGGAGGTCACTTGCTTGAGCCAAGGGGCCCTGTCCGGGACTGGGCTCCGCCGGGCTGGTACTGGGAAGTGCTGCCTTCCGGGCGGCGCAATTTGGTGAGGAGCCAGCCCGTCGTCGACCCGGAGGTTCTGTCGTGGCGACCACATGGGCCACGGACGATTCAGAGGCTTGAGTCCACCACAGAGGTGGTAAAGTACCATGTCAGCAAGGAGAACGAGCATGTCCATTGCTACATGGCAGCTTTGGAGGCCAGGTCCGATAATACCTGGCAGATTCTTCAGGGATCTCGCTGGATCTATGTTCCTGTGATGGTTCCTTCTCTTTGGGTATCCACCCCCTTCCCCGATATCCATCGGGCTCTAGGGTTCTAGCTAGATCGGTATATTATCTACTATATATGTATCATTATGATGTATTAGCTAGATCGATGGATTAGCCGATGTATTAACTATTATCCGAGATTATGAGATGAGATCTTTTGTAAGAACTACTATATATGTATTCGATGATGCATTATTAATTAACTGTAAGTTATTTTTCTTCTTGAATGCATGCTAATTTGAATACTAATTTGTTTTATCTATATTATTATCGATTAGTTATTAGGCTATGGACAATACCGGTAGAGCTCATGAAGAGGACATCTTCGACATGATACGCTCCTCCGAAAACCCAACGGACCTTCTGGGTGAATCACATGATGATGATGGCTCACAATATCTGAACGATTATGGTGATGGATGTGAGGCATAGGAAGAACAACTTATGTTCCAAAATCCGGAACAACTAACAATGTCCGGCGAGGTATATACACATATGAGCCTCTGGTGATCATTACATGTGTATTAATTGATATATATATATATATATATATATGTATATATATTAACAAATCTTTCTTCTTTTAATTATCAGCCCTCCGGATAAAGCCAATCTAGTAGAAAGGTACGAGGCGGTGCCAAAATATTGGACGACAACGTAAAGCTCAATCTTGATGCTTTCAAACATGATGGTGCACTGACTCACCCTGAAGCCAATGGCAAGACATTTGTGCATCAATGCGGATTGGTTGTTAGGGACGGAGTCCCGATCACAATGCAAGAATGGATTCAGCCAAACAAACCAAAACCAGGAGTGAATTATGTAAATAAAAGAATTAAAGATGTCCTTTGGCGAGATCTCATGGAGCATTTCATCCTACCAGATTCTCTCTCGGAGCGCCAAAGGGACAAAGTCAAGGAGTTTGCTCTCCATAAGATGGCCGGCGTGTTCCAGACTTGGAAGAAAAGATTATGGACCGAGTACAATGCTAGAAGCAAGAAGGAGCCCCAATTCAGAGGAAATACGAGAAGGTAAGGAATCATTGGGACGCATTTATCGAGTACAAGACATCGAAAGCTGCTATGGAGAAGTCGGCAAAGAATAAGATTAACGCAGAGAAAAAAAAGTATCACCGTAAACTAGGGACAGGTGGATACAAGTCAGCCATTCCTAAGTGGGATGCATTAGAGAATAAGATGCAAGCTGAAGGGATCACTCCAGTAACCTTCCACTGGCCCCGGAGGTGCGGGAATTGGTTTTTTGCGCATGAGGAAAAGTTGAACCCAGCAACAGGGAAGATTATTGCACTGGCCAGTCTGAAGCATGCATCAGATGAGTTGATTGAAGCAATAAAAGCTGCCCAAGAAGGACAGTTTCACCTTGATAAAGAGAACAATGAGCTTACACGTGCCCTCAGGAATCCCGAACATGCAGGACGAACACGATTCGTGGGTGTTGTTCCGTGGTATGAGGGGTTTGCGGGATGGAAGGACAGTTATAAAACCCGTTCGAGAAAAAATAAGGTGGAAGCAGACCGGCTTTCAAAGTTGGAACAGAAGTATGAGCAGCAGTAGCTGCAGATACAGGAACTGACCCAACAAAGGGCAACTCCGCAACAGGAGGCATCGGAACCTGTCCCATCTACACGGTCGAAAAGCAGCATGGTTTCCATGGGGGCACCGCTGGGTCACACCCCCGTGGATGATATCACCGAGAAGACATCTTGTGAGCTAATCCAGAAAATGACGAACATACCCGTGCAGGTTGCGACGGGCTATGCTTTACCAAATACACCTGATGTTCTCTGGCATTTCAATCCGGTTCCAGGTGGGTATGCTCATGTCGCGGTGGACGCAATAGAGCGAGGATATGATGAACTACATCTTGACATCCCTGGAGGTGAGGGGGACTCCACACTGGCAGAAGTCGGCCGTGGTCTCATTCTATGGAGTAAGGACTGCATCGTCTTTCCACACTCGGTGTTAAGGCCACCGACTCCTCCGAGTATCGATGTCTAGCGCAAGGGATCCCAGCCATAAGCATCGCAGCGCCAGTAGTCCTCCCCACCTTGCCAGCAGTCCTCTCCACCTCGCCATCAGTCCTCCCCACCTCGAGAGGTGTCCCACTTCGATATGGATCGCAGCGCGAGTCCACCCAACCTCGGGATGGAGCACGACGCGAGTCCATATCGTCGATATCGATCTCCGCCGCGTGAGCCGACTCCACCCCAGCAGCGGTCCCACCAGTAGGTCTCCCAAAAGTGGAAGGCCATCAGCAATCCTCTTCGGAAGAAAGCAAAGAAGAAACCCGAGCCTCTGGCCAAAAGGAAGATGCCTTATGACATGACACTAGAGGAAACCGAAATTGAAAGCGATCGCCAAGTGAAAGCCTTTTTTGCGAAGAAGACCCTGCCAACAAAGAAGGTAATACCCAAGGAAGTCCAAGAACACTTTATCGAACACTTTATTGACCGACCCCCGGCATATGTGGAGCGTATGCCGACAGACTATGAGCGACAGATTTAGAAGGCATGTGAGGAGAGAAGTCGGCCCAGCCCAAGGAAGAAGTTGGGAAGTACATCAACGACAGGTGGTACTACTAGTGGGAAAACAGTTCCCCAGCTCGGAAAATAATCCAAGAAATTGATCTCTTCGCTCAAGGTGAGTACCAATGGAAGCAAGAAATCAATCCAAGCAGTCGACGTGCAAGGCAACCCAATCGACCTCAAAGAAGTAGAGGCTGCAGGTGTCACTCTTGACCAAATCCTTGGCACCGAGGAAATCTGCGGGTACGATGCAACTCAGTACGCAATGCAATATGCCATCAGAAAACCACTTGCCACACCCCAAGCAGTACAAGGAACTACCAACTGCGATGCGACGGTTGCATGATTGGTACCTGCGTGAAGCAAAGCGAGGGGAGACGGCGGTCATGGTCAAAGTAAGGAAAGAGCATTACGTCAATGGATATGAAGTGTTGAATTCAGTGAACTTTTCCAGTTATTCCACTTGGAATCAATCGTCAAATTTCTCATCAGTTGCTATTGTCTGTAAGTGATTTATGTCTTTAATAATTGAAGTCTCTAGCTCAGATATCGTTCATTGGCTTATCCTCACTATATATGTTCTCTTCTATGCTATTATGCAGATTGAAGATGTGGGAATTGAAACAAGAGCGATGACATTGGGTCCATCGACCCAAATACCGTTAATGGTCATGTGGTAAAACATGATGCCAAGTACACAGAAGAGCTCTTGGAAAATTTTCTAGAGGCACCAATGAATACCAAATCTACTATAATATTTCCTTACAACATGGGGTGAGTGTTTACCTACTTGTATACTACAAATTCTATTTTTGCTTACTAGCTCGCTGTCAAGTGTAGTTGATGAGTTATATGCATGCCTGCTTAATTATATAAACTTCTATGCAGAGACCGCTATATCCTTCTAAATATTATCCTCGCGGATGGACTTGTTCAAGTGTACAACTCACTAGATACACTAGAACAATCATACGTGGACTTGTATTTTATGATAGAACGGTAATTTCAATCTTTATCGACCTCGCTTTCTTTCATTATTTCCTGATATCAAAAGTAATTATAATAAGTCTTTCGTTCTTTTTATTTGCCGCGTAGTGTTTGGAAAAAGATGATAGAAAAAAACAATCACGGTCGTCAATGGAAACCGAAGTTGAAGTGGAAAAAGATGCAAGTAATTAAGTAGTACTACTAGGTCCGTGCATCTTTTTAATTCTAGTTTCAATACCATTATCATGCTTGATTATTAATTATCTTATTGAATTCTATTCTTTTGCAAAGTGCACAAAGCAACCATAGGGGACAAATTTATGTGCATACTTCCTCTGCGAGAACATTCGCATCTACACCGAAGGCCGTATGCGTCGCAGAGGAGCATGTGAAAGACAACTCCAGGTTTGGCAGATGATGTCGAAGCTCTCACCCGAGAAACGCTTTGTAGCACTTCATGAGGAATTTGCGGCATTTCTTCTTCATGTCATTGATGTCAACGGAGAGCACTATTCCTTACCGCCGCCTCAATAATGCCAGCAAATCAGTAGTAGAAAACTGACATTTCATCCAAAGCACTAGCTAGCTAGTCCCGGCAGGGTTTTGGGCCTAAAATTATAAGTCCAGAATATATATAGATGTGTAATTCCATTTGTATATATATATTGTGTATGGGATATTGTATATTATATTACATATATATATGCATCAACTTGTGTAATGTTTACAGTATGTAGCACCGTAAAATAAATTTGAAATGAATGGAAAACACAATAAATAGAGAGGAAAACTAAAACCTAACTAAAAGCTAAAACAAAAAAATAGAACACTTAGTACTGGTTGGTATCACCAACCGGTACTAAAGGTCCTCCACCACCAACCCACGCAGGCAGCCACGTGGTGGGCCTTTAGTACCGGTCCCTGGGCCAACCGGTAGAAAAGGTGTGGACCTTTAGTCCTGACCCATTAGTACCGGTTGGGGAACAGGTACTAAAGGTGCATCCCAACCAGGACTACTGATCGACATTCTACTAGTGATACTATGCCACTGGGTAAATTTCTTGATGAACAAATTGCTAGAGCCAATGCTGAAACTGATAATATTTCTAAATCTGATGAAATTATCGAAACTGAACACTATGATTCACCTGCTAGACCTATCTCTCCTAGATATGAATTACCTGATATACCTGAGGGTTATGTTATGGAAGGAGAGGTAGCTAGGAACTTTCTTGCTTTTCAGGATAGAGATGATCTTAAGAAATTGCTTCGCAAGTTGAAGGAAAAATCTCTAAATGCTAGGATTCAATATGATCCTAATTTTGCAACTTCACCTATCTTTGTTACTAATAAGGATTATGAATTCTCTGTCCATCCTGAGTTAGCTACTTTGGTTGAATCTGATCCTTTCCATGGTTATGAATTTGAAACTGTTGTGGCACATCTTACCAAATTGAATGATATTGCCACCCTATTTACTAATGAGGAAAAAATTCTCTACTTCTATATTCTTAATTTGTTTCCTTTCTCATTAAAGGGTGATTCTAAGATTTGGTTTCATTCTCTTGCTCCTGGTTGTGTGCGTAGTCCCTAGGATATGATTTATTACTTCTCTGAAAAATATTTTCCTACCCACAAGAAACAAGCTGCCTTGCAGGAATCATTTAACTCTGTGAAAATTGAAGAGGAGAGTCTACAATTGAAGAGGAAAATCTATTTGCAAATGGCTGTTAAATCCACTGCTCTACCTATTGGTACTTGTGAGGATGTACCTGTCGTAGTTGCAAATGCTACTATGTTGACGGACTTTGTTATTCTTGATATTCCCAAGGACGACAATATGTCGATCATCCTTGGTAGAACTATTTTGAATACTACAGGGGCTGTTATTGATTGCAACAAGGGAAATTTCACTTTTCATATTAATGGTAATGAACATACGGTACACTTTTCAAAGAAACAACCTCAAGTTCATAGTATCAAGTCTATTGAAAAAATTCCAACAATTATTATAGGAGACTTTGAGTTCCCTCTTCCTACTGTCAAGAAGAAATATGATATATTTATTGTGGGGAAATGCATATCCCCATTGAGGTAAATTAGTGTTATTCAAAAATTCTTCGGTTTCATTCTATTCGAAAGAAGTCTATTAATAAGACTTGATCAACCTTATTGATGGATTCCTTTTGATGAGCATGAGATGGATGAATTTAGAAAGCACAATTTCATGGACCTAACTTTTACTTTATGTTACCTAGATGTAATTAAGTAAAAATGCTATTATTTTTTTGTTTTCTGAGTTTTTCGTGCAATAGAAAAATGACCAAAAAAATAAAAGTCCCTAGAATTCCCTGGAAATTTAGTATGTTTAAGAATTTTTAAGAATTTTGGGCACTGAGAATGCATCAGGGGGCTGCATCAGTGGGCCACAAGCCTGCAGCGTGCGGCCACCCCCTGGCCGTGCCCTTGTGGATTGTGGGTCCCACGTGGGCCTCCTCCACTTATTCCAGCATCCATTCACTTCATATTACTCGAGAAAAAATCCCACCATTGCTCAAACCCGTGTTCTAGCTCATTTTGGTGCCATTTTTGATCTCCTTACTCAAAGCTCCATTTGTAAAACTGTTTTAGGGGATTGCTCGTCGGTATGTGACTCCTCCAATGGTCCAATTAATTTTTGTTCTAGTGCCTTATGTATTGCAAATTTTTGCTGTTATGGTGACCTTTTTCTTGAGTTCGCATGTCAAATTTGTATGGTCCCATGTAGTTTTGATGCATGATATAGTCTCTAGGCTCTTGAGGGAGTAGTTGCTATGAGTTTTGTTGAGTTTTGTTCACCTTCATTTTAGTTCACTAAAAATTTCAGAATTTTTCAGAAATATTGAGAAGGTTACTAAGAGGTTGTAAGAGCACATTTCTCCAAGTGTGGTTTTGGTAATGGATGACACCCCTATGGACTAATGGTTGCCTTGAGTTATATTCGAAGGATTTGTCCATAGGAACTTCTTGAATTCCATCTGCTAGGTTTCAAGGAGTTTATATGATGACCAAGGTGGTATTCATGATTTATCCAAAGATTGGTCATGTGAGAGTTGAGCTTATTGCAAGCATGTCTTCAGCATTCATGCACTTCTTGAATTCCATCTGTTGGGTTTCAAGGAGTTTATATGATGACCAAGGTGGTATTCAAGATTTATCCAAAGATTGGTCATGTGAGAGTTGAGCTTATTGCAAGCATGTCTTGAGCATTGATGATTACCTTGAAGACATCATCTTCATGAAGAGAGAAGATAAGGTACAAGGTTGATCAAGACTAAGTCAAAGAGTGAATCAAGTGATCAACACACAAAGCATGCAAGATGTACCGAGAGGGATCAAGTGATCCCATGGTATGGTAAGCATTATCCATTATGCTTTGTGTACTAACCCATGTTCCTTGTGAGAGTTCTTTGTGTGGTTAGGCTTATGTCCATGGGATTGCATGAAGAGGAAGATCCCATACAACCCATGGAAGATGACTTCAAGTGGTGATCGTTATCAAGGTTGCAGTGTGCAAGTTCAAGTGAAGCATCATGGAGAAATGATGCTTGAAGCTTGCCGTCTTGTGGTGACAATGGACTTGTGAAGATGTGCTGAAGAGTAGATCACCCATAGTGGAGTATGGGGGAGCAATAATCTAGTCTTCATCAAGCCAACGAAATCAAGAAAGGTGGTCCATCTTGAGGAAGTCAAGATCGTCATCATCTAGCTCAAGTGGACTATGCGCAAGGCTAAGGTTTGACATTGATAGGGTTTTCTATTCTACCGGTCTCATAGTGGTAGTTGGGAGACTGGGTTATAGGGTAGGTAACCGTGCTATCAAGGGGGCTCTCAAGTGAGTATCTTGATCGTATCGTTCATTGAGAGATCAAACCATTGCATTCTTGGCATCATCATCTTCCTTGGTTCTTGGTTGGTTTTTCTCTTTGAGGTTTGTTGAGCTTAGGGTCAACTTCATGACTAGCTCAAGTTCATCGAAAACAGAGTCCATATGCATATTCTATGATGTTTTCGATGTTGGAGGTTTTGCCGTTACTTCATTGAAAGAGGTTTCTCTTCTCTATACCTTTGGAGTTTTTATACTGCCTCTTCTTAAGAAAACCAATTGAAGTTAATGCATCAGTGGGCCACAAGCCTGCAGGGCGCGGCCACCCCCCTGGGCGCGCCCTTGTGGCTTGTGGGTCCCACGTGGCCCTCCTCTTATTCTAGCATCCATTCACTTCATATTCCTCCACAAAAAATCCCACCATTGCTCAAACCCGTGTTCTAGGTCATTTTCGTGCCATTTTATATCTCCTTGCTCAAAGCTCCACTTGTAAAATTCTTTTAGGGGATTGCTCATTGGTATGTGACTCCTCCAGTGGTCCAATTAATTTTTGTTCTAGTGCCTTATGTATTGCAATTTTTTGCTGTTATGGTGACCTTGTTCTTGAGCTCACATGTAAAATTTGTATGGTCCCAAGTAGTTTTGATGCATGATATAGTCTCTAGGAACTTGAGGGAGTAGTTGCTATGAGTTTTGTTGAGTTTTGTTCACCTTCATTTTAGTTCACTAAAAATTTCAGAATTTTTCAGAAATGTTGAGAAGCTTACTAAGAGGTTCTTCAAGCCGGGGTACTAAGTAAGATCAAAATGAAATGAAGGAGAAACCCAAATATAATATTCCTCGCGTCGCAGAAATCCGACCATGTGAATCGTTGTGTGACACATTCTTGAGGGCAGCCGGAATTTATGAAAATTTCTATTATTTGGCCGAGAATGCAGGCATCACCAACTTCCTCAATGATAAGTGTGACCAGTACATCTTGCTCACTAATACCTTTGTGCAAAACTTTCAATTTCATCCTAGGGAAGACCCTCTAACAGTAGAATTTCACTTATATGATGTGCGTAAGAAAATGACCATTTATGACTTTTGCAAAGTTTGCAATATACCCTATGAGGGCAGCATCAGGGAACCACGTCCTCGAGATATGGAGGATTTTATTGCCACGGTTACTGTAGGGGAAGAGAGAGGCGTATCAAAGGCAAGAGCAGCTAGTTTACATTTTCCTATGCTACGCTATTATTCATTATTTGTGGGAAGATGTCTAGTTGGTCGCTAGGAGAGTGGAAGCCTTAGTTCCCCTAACCTTGCTTTTTTGCACCATGCTTTACTTACTAATAGAACCTTTAGTCTGGGTTCTATGGTGGCCCAACGATTGAACATCAACCTTTCGAAGGGGCCCACATTCGGAGGTATCTATGCATCTCGTTTAGTCAAACATTTTGAGATACCCATTAGGCTTCATGAGAAAGATGAGAGGCTGATGCCCATGAAGATTTTGGATTATAACCGTATGGTAGCCCATGATGTTATTAAGAAGAATGATGATAGGAGGCTGCTTTACAATTTAGTATTTAGTCAGGGTACTTGTGAGATTATCACTCTGCCTGCTTATTCTCTGTTTGATATTCATTCAGGCAGGTACACTGTTATGCCCGATGACATCTACTGATATTGGGGTTTGTCACAACCCCCAGCACCTGAGCAGGCACCGGCCCTTGATCCATATCGGGTCCCGGTTTTCAGTGGGAGCCGCCGGAGGTCGTTAATCAGTGGAACCCTTAGTGTCCTCCAGAGTATCCGGGAGAAGGTTATTTCCAGCCATGGCCCTAGACCAACTTATGCCAAAAGCCTAAGCTTGGGGGAATACGTATTTCTCACTGACATTACATTCATGTTCACACACTTATTTCAATTGTCGGTGTTCATACTTTTGCATTGTACTATCCATGGTAGTTTATTTTCTTCTTTATGCTTTCTTATTGTGTGTTTAATTAACTTTGAGGAAAATAAAAAAAAATAGTTCTAGCTTTATTTCCTAGTTGCTTAGTAGTAGCATTAAAGAGAAAACCAAAAAGATTTCTCGTTCTTCTTTTTTCTTGTTGGGAGCTTTCCCGCGTAAATAATTTTCCTTTCTTTTCTTTGGGTCGTAAGGAGAAGACCACGATGACGTGTTGAGTGGCTCTCATATGCACTATTGTTTGTCTTACAAAGAGCCCATATTGCCTTGTCTTCTCCTATGGTTTATTGTTTGCAGATTCTAGCTTAGTTCAATGCACGTGCACTATTATTATTTTTCACATCGTTCGGTCGTGCAAGTCAAAGGCAATAATGACAATATTTCATGAAAAGATTGAGATG
Source organism: Hordeum marinum (assembly GCA_022496015.1). Classification (NCBI taxonomy): domain Eukaryota; kingdom Viridiplantae; phylum Streptophyta; class Magnoliopsida; order Poales; family Poaceae; genus Hordeum; species Hordeum marinum. The sequence continues at coordinate 2,268,162 of CM039672.1, read as the reverse complement.
GAGAAAAGTTGGTATGAACTCAACCCATCTTGCTTTTGTAAATATAATTAGCTCATCGTTCCGAATTCAGTACATTATGGGTTGAACATGCTTGCAATGATAATTAGAGATTATAGTTATTCATGCCATGCTTAATTAGCTAAGAGTGGATAATGGTTCGTCTTGAGTGTCAACATGCGCATTAAAATGGTTGTGATGTAGTATGATAGAATGGTATCCTCCTCTGGATGATTCAAGTGGCTTGACTTGGCACATGTTGACGCATGTAGTTGAAACAAATCAACATAACCTCTACGCTATTTATGTTCACAGTGAATTATATCCTACTCATGCTTGCATTCAATGTTGGTTAATCTCAAAGCATATTGATGACTGTGTCGCTCTCTAGTTGATCGCTCCCTGGTCTTTTGCTAGGCTTAACTTGTACTAAGCAGAAATACTGCTTCTGCATACATCTGAATAAACCCAAAGTTGTTCATTATGAGTCCACCATATCTACCTATATGCGGTATTTACCTGCCATTTCATGTAAATTTGCATGTGTTAAACTTTATACCTACAAGTAAAATTTTTGTTTTGTATGCGCAAATCGCTCATGTGGCGACTTGGGGCTGTCTGTATCTTCCATGCTAGGTGGGTTATTCTCACGATATGTGTTGATTCACTGTCATTCACGAGAAAGTGGCTGGTAGTCGGGATGCCCAGTTCCATGCTCGAAATAAAAAGCAAAACATAATCAAACAAAACTCCCCCAGGACTATGTTTGTATGGATGGTACCCATGAATTCGGCCCGCCGTGGAGTGTGACTTATTTGTGGAGGGGGAGTAAAAACTTTACCATTCTGTTTGGGAACCGCCTATAATGTATCTAGCTATTGGGGAACGTTGCATGGGAAAAAATTCCTACGCACACGCAAGATCTATCTATGGTCATGAGTATCTACGAGAGGAAGACTGGATCTACATACCCTTGTAGATCACTAAGCGGGAAGCTTTAAGAAACGCGGTTGATGTAGTCGAATGTCTTCGCGATCCAGATCGCCGAGCGTCTCGCGATCTCATCACGATCATCCCGCAATCCAATCACGATCCGTCCCGCGATCTCATCACGATCCGTCCCGTGATCCAATCACGAATTGTCTCGCAATCTTGATCACGGTCCTTCCAATCTAGCGCCGAACGGATGACACCTCCGCATTTAGAAGACGTATAGCTCGATGAGGATCTCTGTCTTCTTGATCCAGCAAGAGGGAGCAGAGAGGTAGATGAGTTCTCTAGCTGCGCGACGGCGTTGTGCCGATGGTGGTGGAGCTATTCTAGCAGGGCTTCGCCTAAGCACCACTAAAAACGACCTAGAGGAGAGGGTAGCACGTGGCTATTAGGGTTAGCTTTCCCCGCTACATCCTCTAGTATATATAGGAGGGAGGGAGGAGAGGAGGCAGCCTCAAACCCTCAAGGTTTGGTCGAAATTGGAGGTGGAGGAGTCCTACTCCAATCCTATTAGGAGTAGGATTCCTCCTTTCCACTTGGAAACTCTTTCCACCTCTCCACCTTTTGGGTTTTTCCCACCCTAAGCCACATGGGACTTAGTGGTGGCTTAGTCCATCCCACTAGGGGCTGGTTTAACTCCTCCCATAGCCCATGAGGTCCTTTGGGTAGAGACACCCCTCCCGATGGTCCCCCGGTACCCTCCTGGAACTCCGGGTACACTACCGATGAGCCCGAAACTTTTCCGGTGACCAAAACAGGACTTCCTATATATCAATTTTTACCTCCAGACTATTACGGAGCTCCTCATGACATCCGGGATCTCATACGTGACTCCGAACAACCTTCGGTCACCACCATACATAACTCTGTACTACCAAAATGTCAACGAACCTTAAGTGTGCAGACCCTGCGAGTTCGAGATCTATGTAGACATGACCGAGAAACCTCTACGGTCAATAACCAATAGCGGGGATCTGGATAACCATATTGGTTCCTACATATTCTACAAAGATCTTTATCGGTTGAACCTCTATGTCAAGGATTCAGTTAATCCCGTATGTTGTTCCCTTTGTTCTTCGGTATGTTACTTGCCCGAGATTCGATCATCGGCATCTCCATACCAAGTTCAATCTCATTACCGGCAAGTCTCTTTACTCGTTCCATAATAAAAGATCCCGGGGCTAACACTTAGTCACATTGCTTGCAAGGCTTATTGTGATGTTGTATTACCGAGTGGGCCCTGAGATACCTCTCCGTCACACGAAGTTACAAATCCCAGTCTTGATCCATGCTAACCCAATAGACACCCTTGGAGATACCTGTAGAGCACCTTTAAAGTAACATTGTTATGTTGCGACATTTGATACACACAAGGTACTCGTCTGGTGTCAGTGAGTTGCATGATCTCATGGTCATAGGAACAGATACTTGACATGCAGAAAACTATAGCAATAAATTGACACGATCATATGCTACGTTTATAGATTGGGTCTTGTCCATCACATCATTCTTCTAATGATGTGATCCCCTTATCAAATGACATCTCATATCCATGGCTAGGAAATCTTAACCACCTTTGATCAACGAGCTAGTCTATTAGAGGCATACTAGGGACATGGTGTTGTCTATGTATCCACACATGTATCTGAGTTTCCGATCAATATAATTCTAGTCTATTAGGTGAGGATGCAGCCTCAAACCCTCAAGGTTTTGTTGAAACTGGAGGTGGAGGAGTCCTACTCCAATCCTATTAGGAGTAGGATTCCTCCTTTCCACTTGGAAACTCTTCCACCTCTCCACCTTTTGGGTTTTTCCCACCCTAGCCGCATGGGCCTTAGTGGTGGCTTAGTCTAGCCCACTAGGGGCTGGTTTGAATCCTCCCACAGACCATGAGGTCCTTTGGGTCGAGACACCCCTCCCGATGGTCTCCCGGCACCCTCCTGGCACTCCCGGTACACTATTGATGAGCCTGAAACTTTTCCGGTTACCAAAATAGGACTTCCTATATATCAATCTTTACCTCCAGACCATTCCGTAGCTCCTCATGACATCCGGCATCTCATCCGGGAAACCGAACAACCTTCGGTCACCAGCATACATAACTCTATACTACCGAATGTCACCGAACCTTAAGTGTGCAGACCCCGTGGGTTCGAGAACTATGTAGACATGACCGACACACCTCTACAGTCAATAATAAATAGAGGGGACCTGGATTCCCATATTGGCCTACATATTCTACGAATATCTTTACTGGTTGAACCTCTATGTCAAGGATTTAGTTAATCCCGTATGCTGTTCCCTTTGTTCTTCGGTATGTTACTTTCCCGAGATTCGATCATCGGCATCTCCATTCCTAGTTCAATCTCGTTACTCGCAAGTCTCTTTACTCGTTCCATAATACAAGATCCCGTGGCTAACACTTAGTCACATTCCTTGCAAGGCTTATTGTGATGTTGTATAACCAAGTGGGCCCTGAGATACCTCTTCGTCACACGGAGTAACAAATCCCAGTCTTGATCCATGCCAACCCAATAGACACCCTTGGAGATACTTGTAGAGCAACTTTATAGTCTCCCAGTTGTGTTGCGACGTTTGATACACACAAGGTACTCCTCTGGTGTCAGTGAGTTGCATGATCTCATGGTCATAAGAACAGATACTTGACACGCATAAAACTATAGCAATAAACTAACACGATCATATGCTACGTTTATAGATTGGGTCTTGTCCATGACATCATTCTCCTAATGTTGTGATCCCGTTATCAAATGACATCTCATGTCAATGGCTAAGAAACCTTAACCATATTTGATAAACGATCTATTCTATTAGAGGCATACTAGGGACATGGTGTTGTCTATGTATCCAGACATGTATCAGAGTTTCCGATCAATACACTTCTAGCATGGATAATAAACGATTATCATGAATAAGGAAATATGATAATAACTAATTTATTATTGCCTCTAGGGCATATTTCCAACACTAGCATGGAACATATTGAAAACCTCTTGGTCATTATGTAAGCAACGAAAGAATACCGCTCCAAAATCATTACCTATCTCTGTTTCAAAAGCTTGAGCTCTGGGACCTCTGCAAATCAATTCTTCCCTCTGTGAAGGATCTTTCCATTTACTTTATTGTTGAGTCATCATCCTCTTGTTCTTCCTCGGGAGACCAGATCTGGAGTCCGCTTTGGTCTCCAGAGAGGGGAAATCGATGCCTTCGTCATCACGAACCATCCTTCATCACCAATTCCATGATGCTCTCCACCGTTCGTGACTAATCTCATCATAGGCTTGGTGGACGGTGATGAGTTGGATGAGATTTATCATGTAATCGAGTTAGTTTTGTTAGGGTTTGATTCCTAGTATCCACGATGTTCTGAGATTGATGGTGCTATGACTTTGCTATGCTTAATGCTTGTCACTAGGGCCCGACTGCCATGATTTCAGATCTGAAGCTATTATGTTTTCATGAATATATATGTGTTGTTGATCCTATCTTGCAAGTTGTAGACACCTATTGCGAGTTATGATCCGCATCCCCCAGGGTGACAATAATTGGGATTCTTTCCGGTGATTACTGTAGTTTGAGGAGTTCATGTATTCACTAAGTGCTAATGCTTTGGTCCAGTTCTCTAATAAAAGGAGGCCTTAATATCCCTTAGTTTCCAATAGGACCCCTCTTCCAAGGGAGGGTAGGACAAAAGATGTCATGCAACTTCTTTTCCATAAGCTAGTATGACTATATATGGAATACATGCCTACATTACATTGATGAATTGGAGCTAGTTCTGTGTCACCCTATGTTATAATTGTTACATGATGAATGCCATCCAACATAATTATCCATCACTGATCCATTGCCTACGAGCTTTCCATATATTGATCTTTGCTCAGTTACTTTTCCGTTGCTACTGTTACGAACATTTCAAGTTGCTAATATCACTTGCCACCGTTACCGTTATTACCATATTACTTTGCTACTGAACACTTTGCTGCAGATATTAAGTCTTTCAGGTGTGGTTGAATTTACAACTCAGCTGCAAATACTAGACAATATTCTTTGACTCCCCTTGTGGTATCAATAAATTTGGGTTGAATACTCTACCCTGGAAAACTGTTGCGATCCCCTATACTTGTGGGTTATCAGTGTCTTATTTAGAGAGAGTTTGTCTTGATTAAATTACAGAAAGAAATCGCTTATAGACAATAGCAACTGACTAAAGATTTGTCGAGTGTGTCTTGATTGAATAACTGAAACAACTCTGCATAATGAATCCACAAATTTTTTTTTATGGAAGTAATGCTTTCTCTTGAATCTCACCATGAGGGACTATGTATTGGTATTTGCTATTACTTGCATGTACCACGTATGCAAATTGTACAATCTCGTTGGTCGATGCTTGACATCGTCAGGATTGACTAGAGGTTTGCCGTGAGCATATTGATATTTTAGTTCCTCCTCTTTAAGCCTGGGGATTTCCTCAAGGCCTAGGAGTTGTTCAATAGTGAGACCGACCTCTTTAGCCTGCTTTCTATGATCGTTGGTTATTACCAGCTGATCGGCGGTACTCACGGGTGTTTGTACAATGAGCTAGGGGATCGATTGCACTGTGTGTTCTCTTAGGTGGGGAACAGTTTTCCCGCTTTTTTTGCCAACTTCATGGCTCGAGCTCGAGCTCGACTTCTTTTGTCCTGCCATATATGACTTCTTGATAGAACACACATAGTTGTTGTCCTTCTAATTTGTTAGCTGGTCGAGCCATATCAATAAAGTGTTGTGAGACATGCTCGGGTACTTTATTTTTTTGTGGCAGGGGCAGTTTCGGTCCAAAATGGGCCTTCAATTTTGCATCCACTGCGGTGTCAAGTTCCTCGTCACTCAGGTGGTAAGGCAACTTCGGAAGAGGCTTAAGGCTTGGACCATATTAGAATTTCTTGCCTGTTGTAACGCTAGCCGGCGTAGCTGCGACCTCTCTCTTCCGCTGTTGCTTAGGAGACAGAGCATGCTTAGTTGGTGGAGACAGAAGACGTAGTGTCGGAGTTGGAGTCGATGGAGCACGCTGACGTCGTGCCGCACTTGTGGAGGAGGATTCGGCTGACGCGGTACCGGACTTGGAGGAGGAGGAGTCGGCTGACACCGTGCCGGGCCTGGAAGAGGAGTCGGCTAACGCGGTGCCAGACTTGGATGAGGAGTCGGCTGATGCGGTGCCGGACTTGTAGGAGTAGGTGTTGGCTGATGCCACGCCGGACATGGAGGAGGAGGAGTCGGTGGCCTTGGAATCAATCCTTTTTGTAGGGAGACGTAGTAGTAAATCAAAAAAATTCCTAAGTTCACCAAGAGCTATCTTTGGAGAAACCAGCAACGAGTGGGGAGATATTGCATCTTCATACCTTTGAAGGTCGCTAAGTGGAAGTGTTACAAGAACGCGGTATGTGGAGTCGTACTCGCAGCGATTCAGATCGCGGTGGACTCCGATCTTAGCACCGAACAACGGTGCCTCCGCATTCAACACACGTGCAGCCCGGTGACGTCTCCTATCCCTTGATCCAGCAAGGAGGGAGGAGAGGTTGAGGGAGAGCTACGGCAGCACGACGGCATGATGACGGTGGAGCTGTGTGGACTCCGGTAGGGCTTCGCCATGCGCTACAAAGAACGAGGAGAGGGAGAGGTATGGCTGTGCCGGGAGGAAGAGAGAACCGTGTCTCAAACAACGCCGAGGGCGCCTCTATATATAGGAGGAGGAGGTGTGGCTGCGCCCTAGGGTTTCCGCCCTAGGGTGGTGCGGTAGCCACCAGATCAATCTGGTGCGCCGGCCAGAGGGAGGAGAGGAGGTGCGGCTGCCCTAGCTTCCCTAGGGTGGGCCTAAGGCCCATCTGGGTCTAGGGTTTGCCCCCTCTCTCCCCTTGCTGCGCCTTGGGCCAGGTGCGAGGGGCGCACCAGCCCACCTAGGGGCTGGTTTCCTCCACCTATGGCCCATGAGGCCCTCTCGGGCCGTTAGGCCCACTTGGTTGACCCCCGGAACCCTTCCAGTGGTCCCAGTACATTACCAGTGATGCCCGAAACACTTATGGTAACCAAATCCTCACTTCCTATATATCAATCTTCGTCTCCGGACCATTCCGGAACTCCTCGTGACGTCCGGGATCTCATTTCGGAACACCCCCGGAACACTATTTCCTTATAACCCTAGCATCATCGAACCTTAAGTGTGTACACCCTACAGGTTCGGGAGACACCTAGACATGACCGATACACTCTCCGATCAATAACCAACAGTGGGATCTGGATACCCATGTTGGCTCCCACATGCTCCACGATGATCTCTTCGGATTCCCTTTGTCCATCGGTATGATACTTGCCCGAGATTCGATCGTTGGTATCCCTATACCTTATTCAATCACGTTACCGGCAAGTCTCTTTACTCATTCCATAATACATCATCCCGTGGCTAACTCCTTAGTCACATTGAGCTCATTATGATGATGTCTTAACGAGTGGGCCCAGAGATACCTCTCCGTCACACGGAGTGACAAATCCGAGTCTCGATTCATGCCACCCCAACAGACACTTTCGGAGATACCCGTAGTGTACCTTTATAGCCACCCAGTTATGTTGTGACGTTTGGCACATCCAAAGCATTCCTATGGTATCCGGGAGTTGCACAATCTCATGGTCTAAGGAATTAATACTTGACATTAGAAAAGCTTTAGCAAATGAACTAGACGATCTTGTGCTATGCTTAGGATTGGGTCTTGTCCATCACATCATTCTCCTAATGATGTGATCCCGTTATCAATGACATCTAATGTCCATGGTCATGAAACCGTGACCATCTATTGATCAACGAGCTAGCCAACTAAAGGCTCACTAGGGACATGTTGTGCTCTATTTATTCACACATGTATTACGGTTTCTTTTTAACCCAATTATAGCATGAACAATAGACAATTATCATGAAAATGGAAATACAATAATAACCATTTTATTATTGCCTCAAGGGCATATTTCCAACAGTCTCCCACTTGCACTAGAGTCAGTAATCTACTTACATTGTGATGAATCGAACACCCATAGCATTCTGGTGTTGATCATGTTTTGCTCGTGAGAGAGGTTTAGTCAACGGATCTGCAACATTCATATCCGTATGTACTTTACAAATATCTACATCTCCCTCCTAAATGTAATCACGGATGGAGTTGAAGCGGCGCTTGATGTGTCTTGTCTTCTTGTGAAACCTGGGCTCCTTTGCAAGGCCAATAGCTCCAGTGTTGTCACAGAGTAGTCATCGGGCCCGACGCATTGGGAATCACTCCTAGGTCGGTGATGAACTCCTTCATCCATACTCCCTCCTCCGCTGCTTCCAAAGCAACTATGTACTCTGCTTCACATGTAGATGCCGCCACGATGCTTTGCTTGCTGCTGCACCAGCTGACTCCCCCTCCGTTGAAAATATACACGTATCCGGTTTGTGACTTGGAGTCATCCGGATCTTTGTCGAAGCTAGCGTCGACGTAACCCTTTATGACGAGCTCTTCGGCACCTCCCTATACGAGAAACATGTCCTTTGTCCTTTTCAGGTACTTCAGGATATTCTTGACCGCTGTCCAGTGTTCCACTCCGGGATCACTTTGGTACCTCCCTACCAAGCTTCTGGCAAGGTTCACATCAGGTCTGGTACACAGCATGGCATACATAATAGAGCCTATGGCTGAAGCATAGGGGATGACACTCATCTCTTCTCTATCTTTTGCTGTGGTCAGGCATTGAGTCGTACTCAATCTCACACCTGTAACACAGGCAAGACCCCCTTCTTGGACTGATCCATATTGAACTTCTTCAATACTTTATCTAGGTATGTGCTTTCTGAAAGACCTATGAGGCGTCTCGATCTATCTCTATAGATCTTAACACCTAATATGTAAGTAGCTTTTCCAAGGTCCTTCATTGAAAAACACTTATTCAAGTAGGCCTTTACACTTTCCAAGAGTTCTATATCATTTCCCGTTATCAGTATGTCATCCACATATAATATCAGAAAATGCTACAGAGCTCCCACTCACTTTCTTGTAAACACAGGGTTCTCCATAAACCTGTACAAACCCAAACACTTTAATCACCTCATTAAAGCGAATGTTCCAACTCCGAGATGCTTCCTCCAGCCCATAGATGGAGTGCTGGAGCTTGCATACTTTTTTAGCATCTTTAGGATCGATAAAACCTTCCGGCTGCATCATATACAGTTCTTCCTTGAGGAAGCCATTAAGGAAGACGTCCATTTGCCAGATCTCATAATCATAAAATGCGTCAATTGCTAACATGATTTGGACAGACTTCAACATCGCTACAGGTGAGAAAGTCTCATCGTAGTCAACTCCTTGAACTTGTCGATAACCTTAGCGACAAGCCGAGACTTATAGACAGTCACATTACCATCCGCGCCAGTCCTCTTCTTAAAGATCCATTTATTTTCAATGGCTCGCTTATTATCAGGCAAGTCCACCAAAGTCCACACTTTGTTCTCACACATGGATCCTATCTCGGATTTCATGACTTCAAGCCATTTGTTGGAATCCAGGCCCGCCATCGCTTCTTCATATTTCGAAGGTTCACCATTGTCCAACAACATGATCTCCAGGACAGGATTGCCGTACCACTCTGGTGCGGAATGTGTCCTAGTGGACCTTCGAATAGCAACTTGATCTGAAGTTTCATGATCATCATCATTAACTTCCTCTCTAGCCGGTGTAGGCTCCATAGAAACAACTTCCTGTGCTGCGCTACTCTCCGGTTCGAGTGGAGGTACAATTACCTCATCAAGTTCTATTTTCCTCCCACTTACTTCTTTCGAGAGAAACTCTTTCTCGAGAAAGGATCCATTCTTGGCAACAAAGACTTTGCCTTTAGATCTGAGGTAGAAGGTATACCCAATAGTCTCTTTGGGATATCCTATGAAGACGCACTTTTCCGCTTTGGGTTCGAGCTTTTCAGGTTGAAGTTTCTTCACATAAGCATCACATCCCCAAACTTTTAGAAACGACAACTTAGGTTTCTTTGCAAACCATAATTCATACGGTGTCGTCTCAACGGATTTTGACGGTGCCCTATTTAAAGTGAATGCGGCAGTCTCTAATGCCTATCCGAAAAATATAGAGTCAGTAAGAGACATCATAGATCGCACCATATCCAATAGAGTGCGATTACGACATTCAGACACACCATTTCGCTGAGGTGTGCGAGGCGGCATGAGTTGTGAAACAACTCCACATTGTCTTAGGTGCGTGCCAAACTCGTGACTTAAATATTCTCCGCCACGATCAGATCGTAGGCACTTTATATTCCTGTCACGTTGATTCTCTACCTCACTCTGAAATTCCTTGAACCTTTCAAATGTTTCAGACTTGTGTTTCATTAAGTAGACATAACCATATCTGCTCAAGTCATCAGTGAGGGTGAGAACATAACAGTAGCCACCGCGAGCCTCGACGCTCATTGGACCGCATACATCGGTATGTATTATCTCCAACAAGTCAGTTGCTCGCTCCATTGTTCCGGAGAACGGAGTCTTGGTCATCTTACCCTTGAGGCATGGTTCGCACGTGTCAAATGATTCAAAATCAAGAGACTCCAAAAGTCCATCAGCATGGAGCTTCTTCATGCGTTTGACACCAATATGACCAAGGCGGCAGTGCAACATGTAAGTGGGACTAACGATATCAACTTTACACGTTTTGGTACTCACACTATGGACATGTGTAACATCACGTTCGAGATTCATCAAAAATAAACCATTGACCAGCGGGGCATGACCATAAAAAATTTCTCTGATATAAATAGAACAACCATTATTCTTAGATTTAAATGAGTAGCCATCTCGAATCAAACGAGATCTAGATACAATGTTCAAGCTCAAAGCTGGTACTAAATAACAATTATTAAGGTTCAAAACTAATCCCGAAGGTAGATGTAGAGGTAGTGTGCCGACGGCGATCACATCGACCATGGAACCATTCCTGACGCGCATCGTCACCTCGTCCTTTGCCAGCCTCCGCTTATTCTGCAGCCCTGCTTGGAGTTACAAATGTGAGCAACTACACCGGTATCAAATACCCAGGAGCTACTACAAGTAGTGGTTAGGTACACATCAATAACAAGTATATCACATATACCTTTAACGTTGCCGACCTTCTTATCTGCTAAGTATTTGGGGCAGTTCCGCTTCCAGTGACCAGTACCCTTGCAATAAAAGCACTCAGTCTCAGGCTTGGGTCCATTCTTGTCCTTTTTCCCGGCAACTTGCTTACCGGGCGCGGCAACAGCTTTGCTGTACTTCTTGAAGTTCTTCTTACCCTTGCCCTTCTTGAAACTAGTGGTCTTATTCACCATCAACACTTGATGCTCCTTTTTGATCTCAACCTCCGCTGATTTCAGCATCGAGTACAACTCAGGAATGGACTTCTCCATACCCTGCGTGTTGTAGTTCATCACAAAGCTCTAGTAGCTAGGCGAAAGCAACTGGAGGATTTTGTCAATGACTGAGTCATCCGGGAGATTAACTCCCAGCTGAGTCAAGCGGTTGTGCAACCCAGACATTTGTGTATGTGTTCACTGACACAACTATTCTCCTCCATCTTACAGCTGAAGAACTTGTCGGAGACGTCATATCTCTCGACCCGGGCATGAGCTTGGAAAACCATTTTCAGCTCTTGGAACATCTCATATGCTCCATGTTGCTCAAAACGCTTTTGGAGCCCCGGTTCTAAACTGTAAAGCATGCCGCATTGAACGAGGGAGTAATCATCACAGCGTATCTGCCAAGCGTTCATAACGTCTTGTTCTGCTGGGACAATGGGTGCGTCACCTAGCGGTGCATCTGGGACATACAATCTCTTGGAAGCTATGAGGATAATCCTCAAACTACCGACCTAGTCTGCATAGTTGCTTCCATCATCTTTCAGCTTGGTTTTCTCTAGGAACGCGTTGAAGTTGAGGGTGACATTCGCGTTGGTCGTTGGATCTACAATATAGATTGTAAAGACAATTTTAGACTAAGTTCTTGATAATTAAGTTCACATAATCAAATTATTAAATGAACTCCCACTTATATAGACATCTCTCTAGTCATCGAAATGACACATGATCCATGTCAACTAGCCCGTGTCCAATCATCACGTGAGACGGACTAGTCATCCTTGGTGAACATATCTATGTTGATCGTATCTTCTATACGACTCATGTTAGACCTTTTGGTCTTCCGTGTTCCGAGGCCATGTCTGTACAAGCTAGGCTTGTCAAGTCAACCTAAGTGTTTCGCTTGTGTAAATATGGCTTACACCCGTTGTATGCGAACGTTAGAACCTATCACACCCAATCATCATGTGGTGCTTCGGAACAACGATCCTTAGCAACGGTGCATAGTTAGGGTGAACACTTCTCTCGAAATTTTATTGAGAGATCATCTTATTTACTACCGTCATTCTAAGAAAATAAGATGTAAACATGATAAACATCACATGCAATCAATATAGTGACATGATATGGCCAATATCATCTTGCTCCTTTGACCTCCATCTTTGGGGCACCATGATCATCACTGTCACCGGCACGGCACCATGATCTCCATCATCATGTATTCATGAAGTTGTCTCACCAACTATTACTTCTACAACTATGGCTAACGTTTAGCAATAAAGTAAAGCAGTTACATGGCGTTTATGATTGACACGCAGGTCATACAATAAAATAAGACAACTCCTATGGCTCCTGCCGGTTGTCATACTCATCGACATGCAAGTCATGAATCCTATTAGAAGAACATGATCAATCTCATACATCACAATGCATCACATCACATCCTTTGTCCATATCACATCACAAGGCATATGCTGCAAAAACAAGTTAGACGTCCTCTAATTTGTAGTTGTAAGTTTTTACGTGGCTGCTACAGATTTCTAGCAAGAAAGTTTCTTACCTACGCCAAAACCACAACGTGATATGCCAATTGCTATTTACCCTGCATAAGGACCCTTTTCATCGAATCCAATCCGACTAAGGTAGGAGAGACAGACACCCGTTAGCCACCTTATGCAACAAGTGCATGTCAGGCGGTGGAACCGGTCTCACGTAAGCGTACGTGTAAGGTTGGTCCGGGCTGCTTCATCCCACAATACCGCCAAATCAAGATAAGACTAGTAGTGGTAAGCAAATTAACAAGATCGACGCCCACAACTGCTTTGTGTTCTACTCGTGCATAGATTCTACACATAGAACTAGCTCTGGTACCACTGTAAGGAGACGTAGTAGTAAATCAAAAAAATTCCTACATTCACCAAGATCTATCTATGGAGAAACCAGCAACGAGTGGGGAGAGATTGCATCTTCATACCTTTGAAGATCTCTAAGAGGAAGCGTTACAAGAAAGCGGTTGGCGGAGTCGTAATCACAGCGATTCAGATCGCGGTGGACTCCGATCTTAGCACCGAACAACGGTGCCTCCATGTTCAACACACGTGTGTGGGGAACGTAGCATGGGAAACAAAAAATTTCTTACGCACACGCTAACCTATCCATGGTGATGAGCATCTATGAGAGGAGGAGTTGATCTACATACCCTTGTAGATCGCTAAGCGGGAAGCGTTAAGAAACGCGGTTGGTGTAGTCGAACTTTTTCGCGATCCAAATCGCTGAGCATCCCGCGATCCAATCACAAACCGTCCCGCGATCCAATCACGAACCTGTTGGGGAACGTTGCATGGGAAACAAAAAAATTCCTACGCACACGCAAACCTATCCATGGTGATGAGCATCTATGAGAGCGGGAGTTGATCTACGTACCCTCGTAGATCGCTAAGCGGGAAGCGTTAAGAAAAAAGGTTGGTGTAGTCGTACTTCTTCACGATCCAAATCGCCAAGCGTCCTGCGATCCAATCACGAACCGTCCCGCGATCTCGTCACGATCCGTCCCGCGATCCAATCACGATCGTCTCGTGGCCTTAATCACGATCCTTCCGATCTAGTACCGAACAGACGGCACCTCCGCGTTCAGCACACGTGCAGCTTGATGACGATCTCCACCGTCTTGATCCAGCAAGAAGAAGTGGGGAGGTAGAAGAGTTCGCCGGCAGCGTGACGGCGCTCCGGCAATGGTGGTGGAGCAATTCTGGCAGGGCTTCGCCTAAGCACCGCGGAACTATGATTAGAGGAGAAACTATGCACCGGTGGAACGGGTAGCACGTGGCCGGAAAATCTGTCTAAAACCCGTCTATTCCACCAGTATATATAGGAGGGAGGGAGGAGGAGAGGCAGCCTAGCCTCCAAGCCAAGGAGGCTTCGGCCGAAATAAGAGGGGAGGAGTCCTACTCCTCCTCCAATCCTAGTAGTAGTAGGACTCTCCCTTTTTGCCTTTTTTCACCTTTTTCCTTAGGACTTTTCCCTCCTGGCGCCATGGGCCTTTTGGGGTCGAAATACCCCTCCCGGAGGTCTCCCGGTACCCTCCTGGCACTCCCGGTACACTACCGATGAGCCCGACACTTCTCCGGTGACCAAAACAGGACTTCCTATATATCAATTTTTACCTCCGGACTATTACGGAGCTCCTCATGACATCCGGGATCTCATACGTGACTCCGAACAACCTTCGGTCACCACCATACATAACTCTGGACTACCAAAACGTCAACGAACCTTAAGTGTGTAGACCCTGCGGGTTCGAGATCTATGTAGACATGACCGAGACACCTCTACGGTCAATAACCAATAGCGGGGATCTCGATAACCATATTGGTTCCTACATATTCTACAAAGATCTTTATCGGTTGAACCTCTATGTCAAGGATTCAGTTAATCCCGAATGTTGTTCGCTTTGTTTTCGGTATGTTACTTGCCCGAGATTCGATCGTCGGCATCTCCATACCAAGTTCAATCTCGTTACCGGCAAGTCTCTTTACTCGTTCCATAATAAAAGATCCCGGGGCTAACACTTAGTCACAATTCTTGCAAGGCTTATTGTGATGTTGTATTACCGAGTGGGCCCTGAGATACCTCTCCGTCACATGAAGTTACAAATCCCAGTCTTGATCCATGCTAACCCAATAGACACCCTCGGAGATACCTGTAGAGCACCTTTAAAGTAGCCTTGTTATGTTGCGACATTTCATACACACAAGGTACTCATCCGGTGTCAGTGAGTTTCATGATCTCATGGTCATAGGAACAGATACTTGACATGCAGAAAACTATAGCAATAAATTGACACGATCATATGCTACGTTTATAGATTGGGTCTTGTCCATCACATCATTCTTCTAATGATGTGATCCCATTATCAAATGACATCTCATGCCCATGGCTAGGAAACCTTAACCATCTTTGATCAACGAGCTAGTCTATTAGAGGCATACTAGGGACATGGTGTTGTCTATGTATCCACACATGTACCTGAGTTTCCGATCAATATAATTCTAGTCTATTAGGTGAGGATGCAGCCTCAAATCCTCAAGGTTTGGTTGAAACTGGAGGTGGAGGAGTCCTACTCTCAATCCTATTAGGAGTAGGATTCCTCCTTTCCACTTGGAAACTCTTCCGCCTCTCCACCTTTTCGGTTTTTCCCACCCTAGCCGCATGGGCCTTAGTGGTGGCTTAGTCTAGCCCACTAGGGGCTGGTTTGAATCCTCCCACAGACCATGAGGTCCTTTGGGTCGAGACACCCCTCTCGATGGTCCCCCGTCACCCTCCTGGCACTCCCGGTACACTACTGATGAGCCTGAAACTTTTCCGGTTACCAAAACAGGACTTCCTATATATCAATCTTTACCTCCAGACCATTCCGTAGCTCCTCATGACGTCCGGGATCTCATCCGGGACTCTGAACAACCTTCGTTCACCACCATACATAACTCTATACTACCGAATGTCACCGAACCTTAAGTGTGCAGACCCTGTGGGTTCGAGAACTATGTAGACATGACCGAGACACCTCTACGGTCGGTAATAAATAGCGGGGAACTGGATTCCCATATTGGCCTACATATTCTACGAATATCTTTATTGGTTGAACCTCTATGTCAAGGATTCAGTTAATCCCGTATGTTGTTCCCTTTGTTCTTCGGTATGTTACTTTCCCAAGATTCGAACATCGGCATCTCCATTCCTAGTTCAATCTCGTTACTCGCAAGTCGCTTTACTCGTTCCATAATACAAGATCCCGTGGCTAACACTTAGTCACATTGCTTGCAAGACTTATTGTGATGTTGTATAACCGAGTGGGCCCTGAGATACCTCTTCGTCACACGGAGTAACAAATCCCAGTCTTGATCCATGCCAACCCAATAGACACCCTTGGAGATACTTGTAGAGCAACTTTATAGTCTCCCAGTTACGTTGCAACGTTTGATACACACAAGGTACTCCTCTGGTGTCAGTGAGTTGCATGATCTCATGGTCATAAGAACAGATACTTGACATGCATAAAACTATAGCAATAAACTAACACGATCATATGCTATGTTTATAGATTGGGTCTTGTCCATCACATCATTCTCCTAATGATGTGATCCCATTATCAAATGACATATCATGTCAATGGCTAGGAAACCTTAGCCACCTTTGATAAACGATCTATTCTATTAGAGGCATACTAGGGACATGGTGTTGTCTATGTATCCAGACATGTATCAGAGTTTCCGATCAATACACTTCTAGCATGGATAATAAACGATTATCATGAACAAGGAAATATGATAATAACTAATTTATTATTGCCTCTAGGGAATATTTCCAACACTAGTGGGCCCTGAGATACCTCTCCGTCACACGGAGTAACAGATCCCAGTCTCGATCCATGCCAACCCAACAGACACCCTCGGAGATACCTGTAGTGCACCATTATAGTCACCCAGTTACGTTGCGATGTTTGATACACACAAAGCATTCCTCCGGTGTAAGTGAGTTGGATGATCTCATGGTCACAGGAACATATACTTGACATGCGGAAAACAGCAGCAATAAACTGACACGATCATATGCTACGTTTGTATTTTGGGTCTTGTCCATCACATCATTCTCCTAATGATGTGATCCCATTATCAAAGGACATCCCATGTCCATGGCTAGCAAACCTTAACCATCCTTTGATCAACGAGCTAGTTCGCTAGAGGGAGGAAGCAATCTAAGCATCAAAGCCCACAAACCTTTTGTGTTCTACTCAAGATCTCATCGAACCATCAACCTAGCTCATGATGCCACTGTTGGGGAACGTTGCATGGGAAACAGCAGCAATAAACTGACACGATCATATGCTATGTTATTTTGGGTCTTGTCCATCACATCATTCTCCTAATGATGTTATCCCGTTATCAAATGACATCCCATGTCCATGTCTAGGAAACCTTAACCATCCTTTTATCAACGAGCTAGTTCACTAGAGGTATACTAGGGACATAGTGTTTTGTCTATGTATCCACACATGTATCCATGTTTCAATTTAATACAATTCTAGCATGGATAGTAAACAATTATCATGAACAAGGAAATGCAATAATAAACACTTTATTTATTGCCTCTCAGCCATATTTCCAACAGAACCGTCCCGCGATCTCGTCACGATCCGTCCCGCGATCCAATCATGATCGTCTCCTGGCCTTGATCAGAATCCTTCCGATCTACTACCAAACGGACGACACCTCCGCGTTCAGCACACGTGCAGCTTGATGACGATCTCCACCGTCTTGATCCAGAAAGAGGAAGTGGAGAGGAGTAAGAGTTCACTGGAAGCATGAAGGTGCTCCAGTGATGGTGGTGGAGCAATTCCGGCAGGGCTTCGCCTAAGCACTACGGAAAACCGATCTAGAGGAGCACCGGTGGAACGGGTAGCACGTGGCCGTAAAAACTAGTGCAAAACCCCTCTATTCCACCAATAAATATAGGAGGAGAGGAGAGGCTAGCTGCAAGGGCTGGCCCTCTTTGGATTTGGCCGAAGCAAGGAAGTGAAGGAGGACTCTCCACCTCCAATCCTAGTAGGACTAGGATTCCTCCTTTTTGCCTTTTTCCACCTTTTCCTTTAGGATTCCTCCTCTCCAGCCGCATGGGCCTGTTGTGTCTATTCCACTAGCCCACTAAGGGCTGGTTAATACTCTCCCACAGCCCATGAAGCCTCTTGGGTCGACATACCCCTCCCAGAGGTCTCCCGGTACAATACCGATGAGCCAGAAACTTTTCCGGCGAGCAAACTGGGACTTCCTATATATGAATCCGGGACTCCGGAGCTCCTCGTGACATTCCGGAGGTCCTCGTGACGTCCGGGATCTCATCCGGGACTCCGAACAACCTTCGGTCACCACCATACATAACTCTATACTACCGAAACGTCACCAAACCTTAAGTGCGCAGACCCTGAGGCATACTAGTGACATAGTGTTTTGTCTATGTATCCATGTTTCCAATTAATACAATTCTAGCATGGATAATAAACAATTATCATGAACAAGGAAATGCAATAATAAACACTTTATTTATTGCCTCGAGGGCATATTTCCAACAGTCTCCCACTTGCACTAGAGTCAATAATCTAGCTCACATCACTATGTGATTTACATTTTAATGAATCGAACACCCGTGCAGTTCTGGTGTTGATCATGCTTAGCTCTTGGAAGAGGTTTAGTCAACGGATCTGCAACATTCAGATCCGTGTGCACTTTGCAAAAATTTATGTCCTTCTCCTCGATGTAATATCGGATGGAGTTGAAGTGTCGCTTTATATGTCTGGTCCTCTTGTGAAACCTTGGTTCCTTGGCTAGAGCAATGGCACCAGTGTTTTCACAGAACGGCGTCATTGGATTCAGTGCACTGGGCACTACTCCGAGATCGTTTATGAACTGCTTCATCCAGACACCTTCCTTCGCTGCCTCCGAGGCCGCGATGTACTCTGCTTCGCACGTAGAATCAGCTACCATGCTCTGCTTGGAACTGCACCAGCTTACCGCTCCCCCGTTAAGACTAAATACGTATCCGGTATGCAACTTAGAGTCGTCCGGATCAGTGTCAAAGCTTGCATCGACGTAACCCTTTACGACGATCTCTTCATCACCTCCATAAACGAGAAACATTTCCTTAGTCCTATTAAGGTACTTAAGGATATTCTTGACCACTTGCCAGTGCTCCATTTCAGGATCAATTTGAAACCTTCTAGCCATACTTATGGCAAGGCCGACATCAGGTCTTGTGCACAGCATTGCATACATGATAGAGCCTATTGCTAAAGCATAGGGGATGACACTCATCTTTTATTTATCTTCTGCAGTCACTGGGCATTGAGTATTACTCAACTTCACACCTTGTAACACAAGCAAGAACCCTTGTCATGCCCAAGATACGGTCTTATCCTTATTTCGGCAGGAGGGCCTCGACAGGGATAGAAGCGCATCTCGATGCATTCGCAAGAATGGATATCATTACAAGTACATGTACAGAAGAGATGAGTATATGGAAAGGGCTTACACTCGCCACAAGCTACATCAGAGTCACAGCAATACAACAACATCTCAAACATCATACATAAGAGCAGGGTCCAACTACGGACGAAATCAAACGATAAAATGACATCCACCCTTGCTATCCCAGGCTGCCGCCTGGAACCCATCCCAAATTGAAGAAGAAGAAGAAGAAGAACACCAAATCAAATCAAGCAACGCGCTCACGTCAAATCATCACAATACCTGTACCTGCAACTGTTGTTCTAGTAATCTGTGAGCCATAGGGGACTCAGCAATCTCATTTCCAAGGGTATCAAGACTATTAAAGCTTAATAGGTGAGGCATGGTTAAGTGGTGAAGCTGTAGCAAGCGACTAAGCATATATATGAGTGGCTAGCTTATGAGTGCAGAAAGTAAATTATGGTGGTCTATGCATAACGATCGTCAACTAGAAATGATCATTAACTGATCCTGAACAACTACTTACGTCAAACATAACCCCACCGTGTTCTCTTCCGAATAAGGTCTCACGTGAAGAGATAATCACGGTTACGCACACAGTTGGTGTATTTTACTAGAGTTTACTTCAAGTTTGCTATGACCGGGTGTTAAACAAAGTATCCAAGTTTAACACATAACCGCGGGCACGGCTTCTCGAAAAGATTTAACCCTACAGGGGTGCTCCTACTAGTCCATCACAAATTAACCACACACAGCGGGAATAACCTCAACCACGGATCTCGTGATCATCTTCGGCAAGTCCAAAGGAAATCCAACACCTCGAGATAACCCGAAGAAGATCAGAATTCCTCACTCAAGACGTTCGAGAAAGGTAAAACAAATCCAGCAAGGCCGCCCGACGTGTCGACGAACCCGATAGGAGCCGCGTATCTCGTTCTCAGGACACGACAGATGGGACTAGCTAAAGGGAAAACCAATCCTCAAGTTGCCTCCAGGTGGCCCCACAGGCAGCCCATTTTGGACCAACACTCATGAGGAGCACTCGCCCGGGTCGTTCATTAATTATCCACGGGGTCCGGAAAATCCCCCATGCAAGTTCATTAATTATTAGGCAAATGTAGTACCAATGTTGGGCCTTGCCAGACGAGTTTTATCCCAAAACGAAAATCAAGGGGGTCCCCATAACAACCCCGAGCATGTTAGGAGCGCTCATTTATGGAACATAACACCGGTTCACAAGTAACTAGAGGCGGCAAGAGTGGAACAAAACACCGAGCAAAAGGCCAAGCCTTCCACCTTTACCAAGTGTATATGTTCATTAAATTAAATAGCAGCAATATTGTGATATAACAAAAGAAGGTCTATGTTGACACATGGAAGCAATTGCACCTGCAACTAGCAATTCTATAAGAAAGGCTGAGCAAGCGGTAACATAGCCAAACAAAGGTTTGCTGGGATGTGGAGAGGTTAGAGGCTTATCATGGCAATGTTGGGAGGCTTATCAAATAAGTGGTACGTAGCGAGACATAACGATAGAATCGAGACAACTAGCATAGCAATGATAGTAATGGTATCCAGGGAAATGAGTCCATGAAGAAGACGAACCAACGTAGTCGAACGAATCCTCACACTCTGAACGCTTTCGGAACTCTATCGAGAAGAAGCAATCCAAAACAACCAATCAACACAAGATACACCACAACATAGGCATGACATGATGCACAACAATATGATGCATGTCCGGTTTAATATGCAAGGCATGACAATCACAACAAATAACTTCTACACATTAGGTGAAGCTCAATATGCAACGAGTTGCATATTGACGAAACACCATGTTCGAATTATTTAGTTCAATCTCGTTAGGTGCACGACAATATTAAATGTTGTTAAACATGGCAAGAGGTGAAGCATAAGTAAACTAACTATCTAGGAACCTTAAATGAGGCCGGAAACAACTTATAGCATTTCCGAAATGACCTCATATGTTAATTTAGAAATTGGTCCAGATCTGTACTAAACATATTTTATATTAGTTAAATAGCAAAATAAAGAATACCATGATATTCCACACGTCATTCGAGTCGAGTTACATATATAGAACATCTCAAACGGAGCTACGGTCTAAAAGATACGAGCAAAACAAGATGCACATGTCATGAATGCAAATGCATGGAAAACAACTGCACAAACATTGCAAATCACGAATGCAGCACGTTATTATGAAACTACATGAGATTCTAAGAAAGTTACATATGCAACATGTTCAAATCGGAGCTACGGTTCAACCACGATCAACGAAACAAGTTTTAGTTGAAATCTGCCAAAAACAGCAAGATATCATTTTGCACACGTGAAAATAACAGGTTATGCTATTCTGAAATGCACAAACTAAGCATGTGACAATAGTATATAACACCCACATCATTTCATCTTCACCAATCATAATCAAAACATGCATGGATCACTCGGTAGGAAGCTCACAAGAAGGCTACTTGAAAACAGTTTCAGACCTAGTGAAAATAGCAGTTTTTGACAGTGCAGTTTTTATCACAAAGGCATATTGACAGCAGTGAAAACATATGCTACAGGTCACGGAATGGCATGAAACTTGGCAGCATGCTAAAGGACAATATCAACAAGAATTAACTCCATTGCACCTACCACAAAAGAGTTCTAGATCACTAGCAAATCACATGGCAAGACAGCAACAAAATATAACAGATTTCAGACTTAGAAATATTTTGGACCCTCAAAATAGCAGATTTTTACCGCAAGTTGACAACAGCAAAACCAACCTAAACATGCATTTCTATGACAAGTAAAATGTCCATGGGTTAGGACACATATCAAAGGGCAACTTTCATGTTGAAAATTAATTCATATCATGCACGGATTAATTCCTACGAAAATGACAAAAGGGCATCATGGTGAAAATGACATGCACAGAAAAATGCTCAAATGACAAAACTAATTGCACAGTTAAATTCTATGCATTTTTCTACCCCGAAAACATATATAATATGATTAGGTTCATGTTGAAAATTAATCACAATTAAATATGCGGGATTATGCCTATTCACGGAAAAGCAATCTGATAATGCAAAATGAAATGCAAACAAGATATCGACATTTATCCCATGCATAAAAATGCGATGCAAAAGAGATGGACATTTTTAATATGAGATTTTTTTAATTCCGATGCACGGTTAAATAAATATGGAAATGCATTATATGACCTATATGCAAAATGGCATGAAACAACGTGTTAAACATATTTAACATGGATACAAATGGCATATTAATATTCTACGCATTTTTCCAAGCAGTTTACATATATGATTTATTTCAATACGACTAACGGTTAATAAACTAGAAGCATTTGAAAATATGTTTTTTTTGAAATATATAAAAAAACGCGAGGGGGGGTCTGGGCTGGCTCAACCTAGTGGGCTTGGGCCCAGACGGCTGGATCTGGCAGGGGGAGGGGGAAGGCGCTGGGCTGGAGGGAATGGGCCGGCCCACGCGGCGGCTGGCGCGGTCAACGCACGCGGGCGAGGAGCGCTTGCTCGCTCGCGCTCCTGCACCCGAGTGGTAGCGGCGGCGGCGGCAGGCAACCGGCGGCGGAGGCAGTGGGACTCAGGGAGGCGAGGCGGGGATGGCCGGATCCGGCGGCGGCGGACCGGATCCCAGCGGCGGCGCAGCTGGCGCGGCAGCGGGGGAGCTCCAGCGCCTCCAACCTGCACGCGGAGAGAGAGAGCAGGGGGTTAGGGAGAGAGAGAGGGCCGGCGGGAGAAGGGAGGAGGGAGAGGAGCGGCAGCCGGCCTGAGTCTTGCGAGGTCCGACGACCGGCGCAGCTACTCCGGCGAGGGAGCTTGGGCTCGGGAGACACCATGGGAGGCTCGGGGAGCTCCGGGAGAGCTTCGGAACGACCGATCCGGGCCCGGATCGGACTCGAACGGGCCCAGATGGGCTCGGGCGGGCTTGGTGGCTGGAGGTGGGAGAAGGAGGGGCTGGCTAGGGTTTGGTGGCACGCGGAACGAGGTGAGCTAGGGGGGCTATATATGGGCTAGGGGCTAGGGTTAGCTGGCACAGTCCGTTTTCGGACTGCCGGGTGTCGGTCCGACGTCCGAAAGCGGAGGCTCGGGGGTTACGGATGGATGTGTAGACGGGCTAGGAGGGAAGAGAGGGAAGCGGTGTGGCACGGCACGACGATTTAGAACGGCGATAAACGTCCGCCGATAACCAACGACCGCACTGATACGACTGACCGACGGGTCAACTAACGGACTCAGAACGCGACGAAAATCGACGGGCAGTCTACCTAGACTATAGCAAGACCGCACGACAAGTTTCAACTCAATCCGAGAATATTTTTCTCGTGCGCTTAAAAACGGTTTTATTTAACGGTGCCGCGGGCACGTGCGTGTGTGGTCGGACTCGAAACAGCAACGGCAAGAACGGAGAAAACCAGCAGCTATGAACGGGCGCAAGTTTCAAAAACGGGTGACGATGCAATGCAGATGATGCGATTGATGCGACGATGAATGCAACAACCAAACGAAACACAGACGAGAACGGAAAGAAAAGGAGAATCTTCTGGAATCTTCTGGAGCGTCGGTCTCGGGCTGTCACAACTCTCCTCCACTAGACGAGGATCTCGACCCGAGATCTAGAATGAAAAGGGGAAGAGAAGAGCAAAAGGTAAAACTTAGTTGCTTCTTGACAAACAAGTGAAACCAATGAAACGAGAAGGTTGCAAAGAGATGAAGAATGAAATGGGAACAGCAAAAATTCACACGAAATTTCTGCAGCACCTCGGTAGGAAAGAGGGACAAAATAGATATGATGGGAACAAATTGAAAGAAACACACCAAACTTCGGTTGAAATGAATCAAACTTTCATAAGATGGAAGGATCATGAAAGAATTCACAGCACTCCGGTAAAATGAATAGCAAGGAAAGAACATGATATTGATAACCCAGATAATGGATTGAAGAGAGCAACATCACAAGGCCTCCGTAACAAAAGAATAGAAACTGGATCCTTGGAAGAAGAGAACAAGAAGAAAAAGACAACTTCCAGCACAATGGATTTGAAAGCATATTTAGGAAGAAGAAATTGAACGGAGTTGTTGGAACACCAACAACAAAAGAACAAGCTTATTGTGGACTTATGGAAAACATCTCAAAATTATGAGGTGACAACCTACCACTACAGAAACAATTGATTGACTGTGAGCAACAAGATATGCAAAGCTTCTTTCACCAAGAAGAGGAAGATAAAACTTGAATAATTTATAACACCATGATAAGGATTGTTTATGATACCATGATAAGGATTGTTGCTATCATGGTGAAATCCAACCCAAGATAACTCCGAGAAAAAGAAGATGGGTTTACTTATTTCATTCTTGACAATTCCCTTCGAGACTCCTTATAATAAAGAATTTAACAACACCATCTTAAAAGACAATGGAGAAGGAATTGAACTTAAAAATCCAAGATAAAAAATACTTGAGCACCTCCAGCGAACCTCCGGAAATGAGAAGATGATAAAAAAGAATTGAAGGATGCAAACGAAAAGCTTGAGGCCTTCCAATGATTACGATGAAGCTTCGGGACAAGATACTTGATCAAAACTAGGAACTCCGGAAAGAAAGATGACCACCTGGAATCGAGAATTTGATATTATGAACAACTCCGGAAGAAGGATTGAAATCACCTGATGAAACAAGAATAAGAATTATGATATGACTATCCTTCATCAAGTTAAACTGATGACAAGCAACGGATTTCACACATCACTTATTCTTCTTTCAAGGAATTAAGAGAGAAAGATAGATCACGCACTTGAAGAAGTCTTGCATGAGAACACCGGTAAGAATTCGAAAAAAAAGAGAATAATACAAATGGATGAAATAACATGTGAACGAAGAGAGCATGATCCACCTCATAGAAATCTTGAACGAAACACCAGAAATAATTGGAAACTAAAGAGGACACCTGAGAATGAAGAGATCAAGATTGCCTAATAGAAACTGAACAAGGCACCGGAATAATTGAGATACGAACGAAGGAACAACAATTGAGAAGAATTTGAGAACGAAAGCTGAAAGCTGAGAACGAAGAAATCTTCAAAAATGATGGCCTTCGGAGGATCGAGAAATGAAACCAATTCTGAAATGCACCGGATAGATATGGGAGAAATAACTCATGATCCAAACCATTTGAGATGATAGCAAAGGCTAAAACCACACTCTTGAACAGAACGGACAAGATTTACGAGAAACTCTTCTTTGGTCTACGAGCATAGAACGATGACGAGAAACAACACCACAAATTACTAAGACACTCCGGAAGAATGAATAAGAAAGGTTGAGCGAACAATGAAAATGATTTAGAAGCAATCTTCAAGAAGGCACATGACTGATGAAGTCATTCTTACATCATATTGGAAGAGAACTTGAGAACATCTCCGAAAAGATTAGAAGAGTCAGGTAGGATCCTGGGAAAAGACCTGTGGGTTATGGGCCCACTCAAAGAAATCACCGTTGAAACAATTGATTAAAAGAGAGATTGCACCGGTACAAATTAAAACTTGATGATATGAGACCCTTGAAATAATTTACGAGGACAAGAATTAAAATGGATGTCTTCTGAGAAATATTCAACATTCCAGATAGAATAGAGATAAGAATAAGCAAGAGAGGCTTAGACAAGAATTCCAACATGGGAGAGCAATTAGAGAATGAAAAAGATATGATGAACAACATGAACTTGAATTGAATCCACCGGGAAAGAAAACAAAGATGAATAGTGATAAATGATAGCTAGAGCACTGAGCATCTTCATAAAGAATCACCGGAGAAGAATAACAACGAGAACAAGGAATATGATGATAGATATTGAAATGAAACTCTTGAGAATCTCCACAAGAAATCAGCGGAAACAAGATAGAAGTGAAGCTAACGAAAGCATTGCATGAATAGAAAAGACACTTGGATGAGAATTTCATCATTGAAGAAGAAGGGCAGGAGGATGGGAAAAAACAAAGAAAACTTGGAACAAATGGAATGAACTCCGGGAAGAATAAGAGGATTTTTCTTGCAATATTGGAGAAGATAGAAATATCTTGAAGAGAAGCGCACCGGTAGGAAAGGAATTGATATGACAACTTGATTGAGCAACAGAATTAGCATTCCCACAGAAATACGAGAACACTACTTAGCAAGATATGAATTCACCACTTGACATCGAAGCAACTCGGATTACCATATTCAAAACAAACAAAGGATGAGGCTTACGAAACAAGCCAGAACAAATACATACCCACTATGCACTTGTTCGAAAGATAATTCTAGGTAACTACTTGAATTCCCACCTAAGAACTTCCAAAAACTTTCTTGTTTATGCGATTCGGGTTGCGGAATCAGGAACCTGCCCTAGGCAATCAGCTGCAACTGCATCCGCAACCTTCCACACCATAATTCAAGAAGTTCCGCAAACTCATCTAATCTCGAATCCTCGAACTCACAACGATACTAAACCATGGTGGTACCCCGGACGCCTCCCCAGTACTGGGTGACTCCGACCTTATCTCACCACGATAAGTATTGAAGTAATTCCGAACATTCTCCGTCCTGGGATATCAAGGAAGTTGAATGATAACGATGTGCCAACATTCCTCGGAGCTCGACTCCTCGAAAGAAATCAAGTCAGACAGGAGGCACCAAGACAGAACCCTGTCACATCGCCATCATATAGACTCCAAAATACCCGCGTGATCCTAAAAAAATTTGAGCGAGAAGAGGAGTAGAATCAAATTTCCTAAGTCGGAAACCTCACCAGAGCATAGAAGAGGAGTAAAAAGAATCCTACTCTCCAATATAACTAGACTCAAAACAGTTTTTCTCTAGAGTCGACTCGGCCAAGTTCGATCAATCAAGGGGGCTCCTATGTCGGTACAGGCTCTAATACCAGCTTGTCATGCCCAAGACATGGTCCTATCCTTAGTTCGGCACGAGGGCCTCGACAGGGATAGAAGCGCATCTCGATGTGTTTGCAAGAATGGATATCATTACAAGTACATGTACAGAAGAGATGAGTATATGGAAATGGCTTACACTCGCCACAAGCTACATCAGAGTCACAGCAATACAACAACATCTCAAACATCATACATAAGAGCAGGGTCTGACTACAGACGAAGTCAAACGATAAAATGACATCCACCATTGCTATCCCAGGCTGCCGCCTGGAACCCATCCCAGATTGAAGAAGAAGAAGAAGAAGAACTCCAAATCAAATCAAGCAACGCGCTCATGTCAAATCATCACAATACCTATACCTGCAACTGTTGTTATAGTAATCTATGAGCCACAGGGGACTCAACAATCTCATTTCCAAGGGTATCAAGACTATTAAAGCTTAATAGGTGAGGCATGGTTAAGTGGTGAAGCTGTAGCAAGCGACTAAGCATATATATGAGTGGCTAGCTTACGAGTACAGAAAGTAAAGTATGGTGGTCTACGCATAACGATCATGAACTAGAAATGATCACTAACTTATCCTGAACACCTACTTACGTCAAACATAACCCCACTGTGTTCTCTTCCGGATAAGGACTCACATGAAGAGACAGTCACGGTTATGCACACAGTTGGTGTATTTTATTAGAGTTTACTTCAAGTTTCCACTAACCGGGTGTTAAACAAAGTATCCAAGTTTGCCACATAACCGCGGGCACGGCTTCTCGAAAAGATTTAACCCTGCAGGGGTGCTCCAACTAGTCCATCACAAATTAACCACACACAGCGGGAATAACCTCAACCACGGATCTCGTGATGATCCTCGGCAAATCCAAAGGAAATCCAACACCTCGAGATAACCCGAAGAAGATCAGAATTCCTCACTCAAGACGTTCGAGAAAGGTAAAACAAATCCAGCAAGGCCGCCCAATGTGTCGACGAACCCGATAGGAGCCACGTATCTCGTTCTCAGGACACGACAGATGGGACTAGCTAAAGGGAAAACCAATCCTCAAGTTGCCTCGAGGTGGCCCCGCAGGCAGCCCATTTTGGACCAACACTCATGAGGAGCACTGGCCCGGGTTGTTGATTAATTATCCACGGGGTCTGGAAAATCCCCTACGAAAGTTCATTAATTATTAGGAAATTGTAGTACCAATGTTGGGCCTTGCCAAACGAGTTTTATCCCAAAACGAAAATCAAGGGGGTCCCCATAACAACCCCGAGCATGTTAGGAGCGCTCATTTATGGAACATAACACCGGTTCACAAGTAACTAGAGGCAGCAAGAGTGGAACAAAACACCGAGCAAAAGGCCAAGCCTTCCACCTTTACCAAGTGTATATGTGCATTAAATTAAATAGCAGCAATATTGTGATATAACAAAAGAAGGTCCATGTTGACACATGGAAGCAATTGCACCTGCAACAAGCAACGCTATAAGAAAGGCTGAGCAAGCGGTAACATAGCCAAACAAAGGTTTGCTGGGATGTGGAGAGGTTAGAGGCTTATCATGGCAATGTTGGGAGGCTTATCAAATAAGTGGTAGGTAGCGAGACATAACGATAGAATCGAGACAACTAGCATAGCAATGATAGTAATGGTATCCAGGGAAATGAGTCATCTTGCCTGAGATCCCGCTCGGAAGAAGAACGAGTCCATGAAGAAGACGAACCAACGTAGTCGAACGAATCCTCACACTCCGAACACTTTCGGAACTCTATCGAGAAGAAGCAATCCGAAACAACCAATCAACACAAGATACACCACGCGATATCGACAACAATTAACTCCATTGCACCTATCACAAAAGAGTTCTAAATCGCTAGCAAATCACATGGGAATACAGAAATAAAATATAACAGATTTCAGACTTAGAAATATTTTGGACCCTCAAAATAGCAGATTTTTATCGCAAGTTGACAACAGCAAAACCACACCTAAATATGCATTTCTCTGACAAGTAAAATGTCCATGGACTAGGACACATATCAAAGGGCAACTTTCATGTTGAAAATTAATTCATATCATGCACGGATTAATTCCTACGAAAATGACAAAAGGGCATCATGGTGAAAATGACATGCACAGAAAAATGCTCAAATGACAAAACTAATTGCACAGTTAAATTCTATGCATTTTTCTTCCCTGAAAACATATATAATATGATTAGGTTCACGTTGGAAATTAATCACAATTAAATATGCGGGATTATGCCTATTCACTGGAAAGCAATCCGATAATGCAACATGAAATGCAAACAAGATACCGATATTTATCGCATGCATAAAAATGCGATGCAAAAGAGATGGACATTTTTAATATGAGATTTTATTAGTTCCTTTACGGTTAAATAAATATGAAAATGCATTATATGACCTATATGCAAAATGGCATGAAACGACGTGTTAAACATATTTAACATGGATACAAATGGCATATTAATATTCTACGCGTTTTTCTAAGCAGTTTACATATATGATTTATTTCAATACGACTACCGGTTAATAAACTAGAAGCATTTGAAAATATGTTTTTTTTGAAATATATAAAAAAAACGCGAGGGGGGGGTCTGGGCTGGCTCGCCCTAGTGGGCTTGGGCCCAGGCGGCTGGATCTGGCAGGGGGAGGGGGAAGGCGCTGGGCTGGAGGGAATGGGCCGGCCCACGCGGCGGCTGGCGCGGTCAACGGACGCGGGCGAGGAGCGCTCGCTCGCTCGCGCTCCTGCACCCGAGCGGCAGCGGCGGCGGCGGCAGGCAACCGGCGGAGGAGGCAGCGGGACTCGGGGCGGCGAGGCGGGGATGGCCGGATCCGGCGGCGGCGGACCGGATCCCAGCGGCGGCGCAGCTGGCGCGGCGGCGGGGGAGCTCCGGCGCCTCCAACCTGCACGGGGAGAGAGAGAGCAGGGGCTTAGGGAGAGAGAGAGGGCCGGAGGGAGAAGGGAGGAGGGAGAGGAGCGGCGGCCGGCCTGACTCCGGCGAGGTCCGGCGACATGGCCTAGCCTAGTGTTCTGTGCTATGTAATTTTGACGAGCCTAGCATGTGTAGACATGGCCTCATAACACAAGAGACCGAAAGGTCGAGCATGAATCATATAGTAGATATAATCAACATAATGATGTTCATCATTGAAGCGACCTTAACTCACGTGATGATCGGACTTGAGTTGGTGAATTTGGATCATCTGTCACTCACATGACCTAAGGGATGTCAATTTGAGTGGGAGCTTTAGTAATTTGATTAACTAAACTCATTATCTTGAACAATAGTCTAAGTAACCTTTGCATATTTATGTTGGAGATCAATGGCTCGCGCAGTAGCACCCCTGAATTTTAATGCGTTCCTAGAGAAAGCTAAGCTGGAAGATGATGGAAGTAACTTTGTTGGCTGGGCCCGTAATCTGAGGATTATCCTCACGGCTTCCCAGAAATTATACCTCCTTGATGCACCGCTTGGTGACCAACCCGCAGACATGTCGTCTGAAGACGTTAAGAACGTTTGGGAGACACGTGCTAGAGATTACTCAATAGTTCAGTGTGCTATTTTGTATGGATTAGAACCGGGACTTCAAAGACGTTTTGAACGTCATGGAGCATATGAGATGTTCCAGGAGTTGAAGTTTATCTTTGAGAAGAATGCCCGGATCGAGAGGTATGAGACCTCCGATAAGTTCTATGCTTCCAGAATGGAGGAGAACGAGTCTATCAGTGAACATGTACTCAAAATTTCTGGGTACTCGACGCGTCTGGCGGAGTTGGGAATTGCCCTTCCGCCAGAGGCAATCACTGAGAGAGTTCTTCAATCACTGCCACCTAGCTACAAAAGCTTTGTGCTGAACTGTAACATGCATGGGATGAACAAATCAGTCGCCGAGCTGTTTGCGATGCTGAAAGTCGCTGAGTCTGAAATCCAAAAAGAACATCAAGTGTTGATGGTCAATAAAACCATTAGTTTCAAGAAGAATGGCAAGGGCAAAGGCAAGAAGGGTAAAACCAAGAAGGATGGCAAAGCTGTTGCTGCTCCTGCTAAAAATCGTAAGCACGGACCTAAGCCAGAAACTGAGTGTTTTCATTGCAAGGGAACTGGACACTGAAAGCGGAACTGCCCCAAGTACCTGGCTGACAAGAAGGCGGCCAAAGACAAACAAGGTATATTTGATATACATGTTATTGATGTGTACCTTACTAGCTCTTGTAGTAGTGCCTGGGAATTTGATACCGGTTCGGTTGCTCACATCTGCAACTCAAAGCAGGAACTACGGAATAAACGGAGGCTGTCGAAGGACGAAGTGACGATGCGCATGGTAAATGGTTCCAAGGTTGATGTGATCACTGTCGGCACGCTCTCTCTTTGATTACCATCGGGATTAGTGATGAAGCTGAATAATTGTTATGAAGTGCCTGCGTTAAG
Organism: Hordeum marinum; assembly: GCA_022496015.1. Taxonomy (NCBI): domain Eukaryota; kingdom Viridiplantae; phylum Streptophyta; class Magnoliopsida; order Poales; family Poaceae; genus Hordeum; species Hordeum marinum. The sequence continues at coordinate 2,236,298 of CM039672.1, read as the reverse complement.
CATGAACATTATATCTGGATCTTGTTTATTGTGAGACGGTTACTCATTTAAGTCAGAGAATAAAGGTTGTTCTATTTACATGAGTAATATCTTTTATGGTCATGCACCCGAGTTGAGGGGTTTATTCATATTAAATCTTGATAGTGATGACACAGATGTTCATAACATTGATGCCAAAAGATGTAGAGTTGATAATGATAGTACCACTTTCTTGTGGCACTGCCGTTTAGGTCATATTGGTGTAAAACGCATGAGGAAGCTCCATTGTGATGGACTTTTGGAGTCACTTGATTTTGAATCACTTGACACACCATGCCTCATGGGCAAGATGACTAAAACGCCGTTCTCCGGTACAATGGAACAGGCAAGTGACTTGTTGGAAATCATACATACTGATGTGTGCGGTCCAATGAATGTTACAACACGTAGTGGATATCGTTATTTTCTCACCTTCACAGATGACTTAAGTGGATATGGGTATATTTACTTAATGAAGCACAAGTCTGAAACGTTTGAAAAGTTCAGGCAATTTCAGAGTGAAGTTGAGAATCATCGTAACAAGAAGATTAAATTTCTGCGATCTGATCGAGGAGGTGAATATCTGAGTTATGAGTTTGGTGGTCACTTAAGACAGTGTGGAATTGTTTCACAATTAACACCGCCCGGAACACCACAGCGTAATGGTGTGTCCAAACGTCGTAATCGAACCTTATTAGATATGGTGCGGTCTATGATGTCTCTTGCTGATTTGCCGTTATCGTATTGGGGTTATGCATTAGAGACGGCTGCATTCACTTTAAATAGGGCACCATCAAAATCCGTTGAGACGACGCCATATGAACTGTGGTTTGGAAGAGGCCAAAGTTGTCGTTTCTTAAAGTTTGGGGATGTGATGCTTATGTCAAAAAGCTTTAGCCTGAAAAGCTGGAACCCAAAGCGGAATAATGTGTCTTCATAGGCTACCCAAAAGAGAAAGTCGGGTATACCTTCTATCTCAGATCCGAAGGCAAAGTGCTTGTCGCTAAGAATGGAACATTTCTTGAGAAAGAGTTTCTCTCGAAAGAATTGAGTGGGAGGAAAATAGAGCTTGATGAGGTTGTTGAACCTTTGCTTCTACCAGAAAGTAGCGCAGCGCGGAAAGATGTTTATGTGGAGCCTACGACGGTAGAAGAAGAAGTTAATGATGCTGATCATGAAGTTTTGGATCAAGTTACTAATGAACCTCGTAGGTCGACAAGGACGCGTACTACTCCTGAGTGGTACGGCAATCCTGTCTTGGAGGTCATGTTGTTAGACAACAATGAACCTACGAGCAATGAAGGAGCAGTGATGGGCCCGGATTCCGAGAAATGGTTAGAGGCCATGAAATCCGAGATGGGATCCATGTATGAAAACAAAGTATGGAATTTGGAAGTATTACCTGAAGGGCGAAAGGCCATTCAGAATAAATGGATCTTTAAGAAGAAGACGGACACGGACGGTAATGTCACCGTCTATAAATCTCGACTTGTGGCAAAGGGTTTTTCACAAGTTCAAGGAGTTGACTACGATGAGACCTTCTCACCAGTAGCGATGCTTAAGTCTGTCAGAATCATGTTGGCAATAGCTTCTTATTTCGACTATGAAATTTGGCAGATGGATGTCAAAACAGCGTTCCTCAACGGTTTCCTTGAGGAAGAGTTGTATATGATACAACCAGAAGGTTTTGTCGATCCAGAGAATGCTAACAAAGTTTGCAAATTCCAGCGATCCATTTATGGACTGGTGCAAGCATCTCGGAGTTGGAATAAGCGCTTCGATGAGGTGATCAAAGCGTTTGGGTTTATACAAGTTTATGGAGAAGCTTGTATTTACAAGAAAGTGAGTGGGAGCTCTATAGCGTTTCTAATATTATATGTGGATGACATATTGCTGATTGGAAACAATATAGAAATGCTGGAAAGCATGAAGGAACATTTGAACAAGAGTTTTTCAATGAAGGACCTAGGAGAAGCTGCTTTCATATTAGGCATTAAGATCTATAGAGATAGATCAAGACGCTTAATAGAACTTTTACAGAGCACATACCTTGATAAAGTTTTGAAGAAGTTCAAAATGGAACAGTCCAAGAAGGGGTTCTTGCCTGTGTTACAAGGTGTGAAGTTGAGTAAGACTCAATGCCCAGTGACTGCAGAAGATAAAGAAAAGATGAGTGTCATCCCCTATGCTTCAGCCATAGGCTCTATCATGTATGCAATGTTGTACACAAGACCCGATGTCAGCCTTGCCATAAGTATGGCTGGAAGGTTTCAAAGTGATCCTGGAATGGAACACTGGCAAGCGGTCAAGAATATCCTTAAGTACCTAAACAGGACTAAGGAAATGTTTCTCGTTTATGGAGGTGATGAAGAGCTCGTCGTAAAGGGTAACATCGATGCAAGCTTTGACACTGATACGGACGACTCTAAGTCGCAAACCGGATACGTATTTATTCTTAACGGGGGAGCGGTAAGCTGGTGCATTTCCAAGCAGAGCATGGTAGCTGATTCTACGTGCGAAGCGGAGTACATCACAGCCTCAGAGGCAGGGAAGGAAGGTGTCTGGATGAAGCAGTTCATGACAGATCTCGGAGTAGTGCCCGGTGCACTGAATCCAATGAACCTGTTCTATGACAACACTGGTGCCATTGCTCTAGCCAAGGAACCAAGGTTTCACAAGAGGACTAGACATATAAAGCGATGCTTCAACTCCATCCTGTATTACATCGAGGAGAAGGACATAAATATTTGCAAATTGCACACGGATCTAAATGTTGCAGACCCGCTGAATAAACCTCTTCCAAGAGCTAAACATGATCAACACCAGAACTGCATGGGTGTTCGATTCAATACAATGTAAATCACATAGTGATGTGAGCTAGATTATTGACTCTAGTGCTAGTGGGAGACTGTTGGAAATATGCCCTAGAGGTAATAAATAAAGTGTTTATTATTGCATTTCCTTGTTCATGATAATTGTTTATTATCCATGCTTGAATTGCATTAATTGGAAACATGGATACATGTGTGGATACATAGACAAAACACTAAGTCCCTAGTATGCCTCTAGTGAACTAGTTCGTTGATCAAAGGATGGTGAAGGTTTCCTAGCCATGGACATGAGATGTCATTTGATAACGGGATCACATCATTACGACAATGATGTGATGGACAAGACCTAAACTACAAACGTAGCATATGATCGTGTCATATTATTGCTACTGTTTTCCGCATGTCAAGTATATGTTCCTATGACCATGAGATCATGCAACTCACTGACACTGGAGGAATTCTTTGTGTGTATAAAACGTCGCAACGTAACTGGGTGACTATAGAGGGACTCTACAGGTATCTCCGAAGGTGTCTGTTGGGTTGGCATGGATCAAGACTGAGATTTGTTACTCCGTGTGACAGAGAGGTATCTCAGGGCCCACTCGGTAATGCAATATCACAACAAGCCTTGCAAGAAATGTGACCAAGTGTTAGCCACGGGATCTTGCATTACGGAACGAGTAAAGAGACTTGCCAGTAACGAGGTTGAACTAGGTATGGAGATACCGACGATCGAATCTCGGGCACGTAACATACCGAAGAACAAAGGGAACGTTATACGGGATTAACTGAATCCTTGACATGGAGGTTCGACCGATATAAATCTTCTAAGAATATGTAGGAACCAATGTGGACGTCCAGGTCCCTCCATTGGTTATTGACCGTAGAGGTATCTCGGTCATGTCTACATAGTTGTCGAACCCGCAGGGTCTGCACACTTAAGGTTTGGTGACGTTTCGGTAGGATAGAGTTATGTATGGTGGTGACCGAAGGTTTTTCGGAGTCCCGGATGAGATCCCGAACGTCATGAGGACCTCCAGAGTGGTCCGGAGGTAAAGATTCATATATAGGATGTCCCAGTTTGGTCGCCGGAAAAGTTTCGGGCTCATCGGTAGTGTACCGGGAGTGCCGGTAGTATACCGGGAGACCTCCGGGAGGGGTATTTCGACCCAAGAGGCTTCATGGGCTGTGGGAAACTATTAACCAGCCCTTAGTGGGCTGGTGGAATAGCCACAACAGGCCCATGAGGTTTGGGAGAAGAAACCCAAAGGAAAAAGAGTGGAAAAAAGCAAAAAAGGGAGAGTCCTACTCCTACTAGGATTGGAGGAGGAGTAGGACTCCTCCCCTTGCTTCGGCTGACTAAAGGCAGCCTCTCCTATCCTCCTATATATACTGGTGGAATAGAAGGGTTTTTTGACAGAAATTACGGTCATGTGCTACCCATTCCACCGGTGCTCCTCTAGATCGGTTTTCCGCAGCACTTAGGCGAAGCCCTGCCGGAATTGCTCCACCACCATCACCGGAGCGCCGTCACACTGCCGGTGAACTCTTCCTCCTGACCACTTCCTCTTGCTGAATCGAGACGGTGGAGATCATCATCAAGCTGCACGTGTGCTGAACGCGGACGTGCCATCCGTTCGGTACTAGATCGGAAGGATCGTGCTCAAGGCCACGAGACGATCGTGATTGGATCGCGGGATGGATCGTGATGAGATCGTGGGACGGTTCGTGATTGGATCGCGGGACGGTTCGTGATTGGATCGCGGGACGCTCAGCAATTTGGATCGCGAAGAAGTTCGACTACACCAACCACGTTTCTTAACGCTTCCTGCTTAGCGATCTACAAGGGTATGTAGATCAACTCCCCCTCGTAGATGTTCATCACCATGGATAGGTTTGCGTGTGCGTAGGAAAATTTTTGTTTCCCATGCAACGTTCCCCAACAAAACTGTTGTGGCACATCTTACCAAATTGAATGATATCGCCACCCTATTTACTCATGAGGAAAAATTTGTTACCGCTATATTCTTAAGTTGTTTCCTTTCTCATTAAAGGGTGATGCTAAGATTTGGTTTAATTCCCTTGATCCTGGTTGTGTGCATAGTCCACAGGATATGATTTTACTTCTCTGAAAAATATTTTCCAGCCCATAAGAAACAAGTTGCCTTGCAGGAACTATTTAACTTTGTGCAAATTGAAGAGGAGATTCTCCCACAAGCTTGGGGAGGCTTCTCCAATTACTTAATGTGTTGCCTTATCATCCTCTCAAGAAAAACGAAATACTTGATATCTTTTATAATGGACTTACCGATGCTTCTAGGGACCACCTAGATAGTTGTGTTGGTTGTGTTTTCAAGGAACGAACTGTTGAACAAGCTGAATTACTATTGAATAATATATTGAGCAATGATAATGATTGGACTATTCCCTAACCACCTCCAAAGCCAACTACGAAGAAAAGAGGTATTCTATTCCTCAGTCCTGAAGATATGCAAGAGGCAAAGAAATCTATGAAAGAAAAAGGTATTAAAGCTAAAGATGTTAAGAATCTACCACCTATTTAAGAAATACATGAGGTAAATTTTCTTAGTAGATTTGATGAAGGAGATATCCCTTATAAAAAGTCTGCTCGCCAATGCTTGGATGAATTTGATCATTTTATTATGAAGCAAGAAAATTTCAATGCCTATGTTAGTAGACAATTGAAACATAATGCTTATATGCTTGATCGCTTGGGTGATTATTTGAGTACGACTGTCAATGGTCTTAAGCTTATTAGTAAACATGCTTCCATGGTAACCACTCAAGAAGAACAAGTACTTAAGGCTCAAAATGATTTTCTTAATGAGATGAATAGTAAAGACAATGATCATTCTGTTAAATTTGTGACTAGAGGAGGTAGAATGACTCAGGAACCTTTGTATCCCGAGGGCCATCCCAGGAGAATTGCACAAGATTCTCAGAGTTAATACCGATGCACCTATTCCTTCCAAAAAGAGTAGGAAAAAGAATGATGATAGTACTTTGCATGCTGCTAGTGAACCTGTTATAGATACATTTGAGAATCCAAATGATATTTCTATTTCTAATGATGAGACGGAATCTGGTGATGAACATGAGCCTAGTGATAACATTAATAATGAGGTTCACGCTGATGCTCAATCTAGTAATGATAATGATGTGGAGATTGAACATGTTGATGATCTTGATAACCCACAACCTAAGGATAAAAGATACGATAAAAGAGACTTCATTGCTAGGAAACATGGTAGAGAAAGAGAACCATGGGTTCAGAAACCCATGCCCTTTCCTCCTGAACCATCCAAGAAAAAGGATGATGAGGATTTTGAGCACTTTGCTGAAATACTTAGACCTATCTTTTTATGTATGCGCTTGATTGATATTTTGAAAATGTCTGCTTATGCTAAGTATATGAAAGATATTGTGACGAATATAAGAAAGATACCGGCAGCTGAGATTTCCACCATGCATGCTAATTATACTTTTAAAGGTGGAATACCTAAGAAACTAGGAGATCCCGGAGTACCTACTATACCATGTTCTATTAAAGGAAACTATGTTAAAACTACTTTATGTGATCTTGGAGCTGGTGTTAGTGTTATGCATTTCTCTTTATACCGTAGACTTTATTTGAATAAGTTGAGACGTACTGAAATCTCTTTGCAAATGGCTGATAAATCAACTGCTCTACCTATCAGTATTTGTGAGAATGTACCTGTCGTAGTTGCAAATGCTACTATCTTGACGGACTTTGTTATTCTTGATATTCCTGAGGACAACAGTATGTCGATCATCCTTGGTAGACCGTTTTTGAATACTACGGGGGCTGTTATTGATTGCAACAAGGGCAATGCCACTTTTCATATTAATGGTAATGAACATACGGTACACTTTCCAAAGAAACAACCTCAAGTTCATAGTATCAACTCTATTGAATAAATTCCAACAATTACTATTGGGTACTTTGAGTTCCCTCTTCCTACTGTCAAGAAGAAATATGATATACTTATTGTTGGGAAATGCATATCCCCATTGAGGTAACTTAGTGTTATTCGAAAATTCTTCGGTTTCGTGATATTCAAAAGAAGTATGTTAATAAGACTTGATCAACCTTATTGATGGTTTACTTTTGATGAGCATGAGATGGATGAATTTAGAAAGCATAATTTCCTACACCTAACTTTTACTTTCTGTTACGTAGATGTAATTAAGTAAAAATGCTATTATTTTTCTGTTTTCTGAGTTTTCCATGCAATAGAAAAATGACCAAAAAATAAAAGTCCCCAGAATTCTCTTAAATTTTAGTATGATTTTTTCTGGAATATTAAAGAATTTTTTGGCACTGGGAATAAATCAGGGGGCTACACTAGTGGGTCATCGGTATGTGACTCCTCCAAAGGTCCAATTAGTTTTAGTTCTAGTGCCTTATATATTGCAAATTTTTGCTGTTATGGTGACCTTGTTCTTGAGCTCGCATGTCAAATTTGTATGGTCCCAAGTAGTTTTGATGCATGATATAGTCTCTAGGCACTTGAGGGAGTAGTTGCTATGAGTTTTGTTGAGTTTTGTTCACCTTCATTTTAGTTCACTAAAAATTTCAGAATTTTTCAGAAATGTTGAGAATGTTACTAAGAGGTTCTTCAAGCCGGGGGTCTAAGGAAGATGAAAATGAAATGAAGGAGAAACCCAAATATAATCTTCCTCGCGTCGCAGAAATCCGACCATGTGAATGGCCGTGTGACACAATCTTGAGGGCAGCCAGAATTTATAAAGATTTCTATTATTTGGCCGAGAATGGAGGCATCATCGACTTCCTCAACGATAAGTGTGACCAGTACCATTTGCTCACTAATACCTGTGTGCAAACTTTTCACTTTCATCCTAGGGAAGACCCTCCTATAGTAGAATTTCACTTATATGATGTGCCTAAGAAAATGAACCTTTACGATTTTTCCAAAGTTTACAAGATACCCTATGAGGGAAGCATCAGGGAACCACGTCCTTGAGACATGGAAGAGTTTATAGCCACAGTCACTTTAGGGGAAGAAAGAGGCGTGTCGAAGGCAAGAGCAGCTAGTTTACATTTTTACTATGCTACGCTATTATTCATTATTTGCGGGAAGATGTCTAGTTGGTCACTGGGAGAGTGGAAGCCTTAGTGCCCCTGACCTCACTATTTTGCGCCATGCTTTACTTACTGGTAGAACCTTTAGTCTGGGCTCTACGGTGGCCCAACGGTTGAACACCAACCGTTTGAAGGGGCCCATATTCGGAGGTATCTATGCATCTCGTTTAGCCAAACATTTTGAGACACCCATTAGGCTTCATGAGAAAGATGAGAGGCTTATGCCCGCGAAGTTTTTAAATTATGACCGTATGGTAGCCCATGATGTTATTAAGAAGAATGACGATAGGAGGCTGCTTTACAATTTAGTATTTAGTCAGGGTACTTGTGAGATTATTACTCTGTCTGCTTCTTCCTTGTTCGATATTCATTCAGGTAGGTACACTGTTATGCCCGATGACATCTACCGATATTGGGGTTTGTCGCAACCCCCAGCACCTGAGCAGGCACCGGCCCATGATGCTCGGGTCACGGTTTTTCAGTGGGAGCCATAGGAGGTCGCTAATCAGTGGAACCCTCAGTGTCCTCTGGAGTATCCCAGAGAAGGTTATTTCCAGCCATGGCCCTAGACCAACTTAGGCCAAAAGCCTAAGCTTGGGGGAGTACGTATTTCTCACCGACAATACATTCATGTTCACCCACTTATTTCAGCTGTCGGTGTTCATACTTTTTTATTGTACTATTCATGGTAGTTTATTTTCTTATTTATGCTTTCTTCTTGATTGTTCAATTAACTTTGAGGAATATACAAAAAAATAGTTCTAGCTTTATTTCCTAGTTGCTTAGTTATAGCATTAAAGAGAAAACCCAAAAAGATTTCTCGTTCTTCTTTTTGCTTGTTGGGAGCTTTCCCGTGTAAATAATTTTCCTTTCTTTTCTTTGGGTCGTAAGGAGAAGACCACAATGACGTGTTGAGTGGCTCTCATATGCACTATTGTTTATCTTATAAAGAGCACATATTGCCTTGTCTTCTCCTTTGGTTTATTGTTTGCAGATTCCAGCTTAGTTCAATGCATGTGCACTATTATTATTATTCACATCGTTCGGTCGTACAAGTGAAAGGCAATAATGACGATATTTGATGAAAAGATGGAGAAAAGCTGGTATGAACTCAACCTATCTTGCTTTTGTAAATATGATTAGCTCATCGTTCCGAATTCCGTACATTATGGGTTGAACATACTTCCAATGATAATTAATGATTATAGTTATTCATGCCATTTTTTATTAGCTAAGAATGGATAATGATTTGTATTGAGTGCCAACATGCGCATTAAAATGGTTATGATGTAGTATGATAGAATGGTATCCTCCTCTGGATGATTCAAGTGGCTTGACTTGGCACATGTTCACGCATGTAGTTAAAACAAATCAACATAGCCTCCATGATATTTATGTTCACCGTGAATTATATCCTACTCATGCTTGCATTCAAGGTTGGTTAATCTGAAAGCATGTTGATGACTGTGTCGCTCTCTAGTTGGTCGCTTCCCAGTCTTTTGCTAGCCTTCACTTGTACTAAGCAGGAATACTGCTTGTGCATCCATGTCAATGAACCCAAAGTTGTTCCATATGAGTCCACCATATCTACCTAAACGCGTTATTTACCTGCCGTTCCGAGTAAATTTGCATGTGTTAAACTTTAAACCTTCAAGTAAACTTTCTGTTTTGTATGCCCAAATAGCTCATGTGGCGACTGGGGCTGTAAGTATCTTCCATGCTAGGTGGATTATTCTCACGATATGTGTTGATTCACTATCATTCACGAGAAAGTGGCTGGTAATCGGGATGCCCAGTTCCATGCTCGAAATAAAAAATAAAATATAATTAAACAAAACTCCCCCAGGACTGTGATTGTATGGACGGCACCCATGAATTCGGCCCACCGTGGAGTGTGATTGATTGGTGGAGGGGAAGTAAAAACTTTACCATTCGGTTTGGAACCGCCTATAATGTATCTAGCGTGGAAGATATTGAAAACCTCTTGGTCGTTATGTGAGCAACGAAAGCATACCGCTCCAAAATCATTACCTATCTCTGTTTTAAAAGCTTGAGCTGTGGCATCTCTGCTAATCAATGTTCCCTCTACGAAGGGTCTTTCCATTTACTTTATTGTTGAGTCATCATCCTCTTATAAAAAGCACCAGCTAGAGAGCACCATTGTCATTTATATGCCTTGCTATTAATTGATATTGAGTATGAGCATGACTGGATCTCTCTCACCGTGAATTACAATGTTTAGTCAGTCCTTGTTCTCCAGGGGTGCTCTGCATTTACGTTTTGCGGTCTCAGAAAGGGCTAGCGAGATACTATTATGTCATATTGTATCATGATTGTTTTGATAAAATTGTTGTCATCCGAGACTTGTTATTATTGCTCGCTAGTTGGTTATGTCATTGTTATGAGTAAATGTGAGACCTAAGTGTTATAAAAACGAAGTGCAACAAAGAGTTATAAAAGAGAATATATACCACATCCGAATCATAAACCGGATGAGGACCGACGGGACGGATTTCAAAACCATGCCACTATGTATAACAAACAACCATATAGGTAAGAAAACTATACAAGTAACTAACTAAATTTTACAAACATGTTTTTTTATAAAAAGGATAAGAACAAGGGCCTCACCAAGGTGGTGCCGGCGACGGGACGATGCGGGCGATCGACGGTTGTTAGGACGGGAACGGGAAGACACTAAGTAAACCACACGTACAAATGCAAAGTAAGAAATTAATTTAGCTCAAATTGCATAAATCAAATAAACTACAACATACAAACTAAAACCCACAAATCACTATACTTATAGAGCATTGCAAGAGCTAATCTAGCAATGAGAGATGAAAGGACAAAGTTGCTAACCTTTGTGAACACTTCGATGGATGGGGTGCCTCCAAATCTTAACAAATTTTGGCAAAAATGGTGGATGAGCTCGGGAAAGAGGAAGAACAGAGAGAGGAGAGGAAAGGGGAAGAACAGAGATGAGTGTGCTCGGGCTGGCCGAAGGGTTAATATAGGGGACCTTTAGTCCCGGTTGGTGGCTCCAACCGCGACTAAAGGTTAGCCTATAGTCACGGTTGGAGCCACCAACCGGGACTAAAGGTTTTCGTGGGGCCCAAGGCTGACGCCAGCCTGCAACCACACCTTTAGTCCCGGTTCGTGGCACGAACCGGGACTAAAGGTCCGGAACGAACCGACACTAATGATGCCCGTCACGAATCGGGACTAATGGGCACATTAGTGCTGGTTTAAAACCGAACCGGGACTAATGATGTGGACAAAAGGTGTTTTTCTACTAGTGAAGGAGTGTACCAAAGCCTATGCTTTCTAATGTTAACCCTTTAGAATGTGGTGCGGAAAAGTTTTTGCACGAATCGCGATGCGGAAAAAGATAGCTGGATAAGGGGATGTATCAAAGCCTGGCTTTCTCAAATGTTAACCCTTTAGCGATGTATGGATCGAAGATGGAGCTCCAGCCCCATGCCGTATGGCCGCGTGCCCTGGTCAAGCTTATATTATATTATATATATATACAGGATATAGGATTTGTGTGGGATAAAGCTTAAGCAGAGGCTGGCGCCGTAGCATCCGTTAGTCTTTCATTCACCCCTACGTCTCCCGGCCTCCTTGTCCCCCACGAACGGATAGAATGACCGGCCGGAAGGCGGTGGGTCTGGGGGCGCTCGACAGCTCCGGCCACCTCTCCCCGCTCGCCATTACCCGGAGGTAAGTACGCGCGCCCGGTCTCCCCTCCTCGATCTCGATCGCCCCATAAGTAGTGGAGAATGGAGATGACGGCTGTTGGTAAAAATATTTTACAGGAGCACCGGAGCTGACGATGTGGCGATAAAGATTCTGTACTGCGGGATATGCCACTCTGACCTGCACAGCATCAAGAACGAGTGGAAAAACTCCAGGTACCCGATGATCCCTGGGCACGAGATCGCCGGCGAGGTCACCGAGGTGGGCAAGAAGGTGACCAGGTTCGCGGCCGGCGACCTCGTGGGCGTCGGGTGCATGGTGAACTCGTGCGGGTCGTGCGAGAGCTGCGCCAAGGGCTGCGAGAACCACTGCCCGGGCATGACCTTCACCTACAACTCGGTCGACCACAGCGGCACCAACACCGTCACCTACGGCGGCTACTCCAGCATGGTCGTGGTGCGGGAGCGCTTCGTTGTCCGGTTCCCGGACTCCATGCCGCTGGACAAGGGCGCCCCTCTGCTCTGCGCCGGAATCACCGTGTACAGCCCCATGAAGCACCACGGGCTCAACATCCCCGGGCTGCACCTCGGCGTGGTGGGGCTGGGCGGGCTGGGCCATGTGGCCGTCAAGTTCGGCAAGGCGTTTGGGATGAAGGTAACGGTGATCAGCTCGTCGCCGGGGAAGAAGGAGGAGGCCCTCGGGCGGCTCGGCGCCGACGCGTTCGTCGTCAGCAAGAACGCCGACGAGATGAAGGCCGCGATGAGCACCATGGATGGCATCATCAACACCGTGTCTGCAAACACGCCCATGGCCCATCTCCTGGGCCTGCTCCAGCCCAACGGCAAGATGGTCATGGTCGGCCTCCCGGAGAATCCCATCCAGGTCCCTCCCTTCGCTCTCGTTGCCAGTAAGTCACTCACTAGTGTCTTCCAGCAATTACTACAAGAAATCATGATACATACATACATACATGCATACATACATACATACTCAGAGGGTGTTGTTTATAGCGAACAAGACCCTGGCGGGGAGCTGCATGGGCGGCATGAGCGACACGCAGGAGATGCTGGACCTCGCGGCCAAGCATGGCGTGACGGCGGACATCGAGGTCATCGGTGCCGACTATGTCAACACGGCCATGGACCGCCTCGCCAAGGCCGACGTAAGGTATCGCTTCGTCATCGACATCGGCAACACCCTCCAAAAGGCCACCACCGAGGCAGCCGACATACTCACGGCTGCTTAACTAAATTGCATCATAGAGAGGAGTGACTTAGATTCATAGCATGCATATGTTACAAGTCTATGTTACTACCATTATGATTGGAAGTAATATATGTGTGGTGTAATGAAACATTTTATTTATTATATTGTAAATTTGTGTTGTTTTGCTTTGTGTGTGATGTTACTCATAGAATGAGTAACTAGTTATGATAGTCAATTCATCTCTCTTCTCATTAAATTGTTGCTCCATAAGCCAATTTGCTGAGTTATACTATATGTTATTACATACTGAAGTTATGCCTCTTCCTCATCTGCACAAGGCCTACACATGTCACAAGAACAAAGGTTATGTCTCGCCACTTTCGGCCATGATTTCATGCGCCGGCCTGCGGATCTGCTATTTCCGACGATGAAACCCTAGCAGAGCAATAAATGTCTCAAATATTATACGCGGTTCAGAAAAATGCGGTGGCCTGGTACGTGTCATACGTTGGTCTCCTTCGATAGCACATGAAGTTTTGAGGTGAACGGAGCAACAGGACCCGCACTTCATGCACAAGTCAGACACGATCCCTCTCGATATGTAGAGACTAGCTCGGAGATGGTGCGGGTTACAAGCGGCCTCTGGGGAGACTTATTCGAAACGCGTCCAAACTTGTTCCACACACTATAGGGGCCATGTGATGCCACCGTGCCAATTCTCGGGAAAATCTGGCATCGTACGATTTTCCGAGTATTTAATCGGTTGCATCAGGCATGCCATCGAGGTACTTTCGCCACCCGGTGGCAGGGCATGCCCCTCCCTCATCCGCACAAGGCATACACATGTCACAAGAACATCACAAAGGTTGTTCCACACCGCTTCCGGGCATGATTTCATGCGCCGCGTTATCTTTACCAAGAGCAACACTCTGAAACTGCTAAGTCTTCGAGAGTTGCGCGCCCGGTAAAGGTATCATTGGATCATATTCTTAATAAGTAACACCAGAACTGGTTGCAATTGGACTATCAGACAGTTTAAACATGTTTTTATGTTTGTCGCTATGCGTGGTGGGACAAAATCTATGCCAAATCATTTTTGAGTGCAGCTCTCAGTAAATAATACAAACCGTGATCGTTCCGCCATCCGCCGCTGGATGTGCCACGTGGAATACCCGGTCAGAGTGGTCAGTTCCAAATTGTTTTGTCAACAGTCGTATATCGAGCATTGCCGAGAACGGCTCTCGTAAAAGACATCATGATATTATTAATTTTAAATATTTAGCAAATAATTTAAAACTTTTACTGATAAATCTGACTAGTGAGACTACATGTCAGGTAGGAAAATGTTTGTGTGATGACGTGTTTTTATCGAGGGCGACGTCGCTGCTCTCAGTATAGGTAAACCAATTGACGGCGCCGCCTGTTCCAAACGGGCATTGCCACGTGGCTTCTCTTTGCCGTGTGTGGCTCTCGGCGTCTGCCCCATTTTTCGTGCGGTGCTTGTTCGCCGTGAGCCCGTGACGGCAACGATAGTTAGTTGTCGTGAAGCCAGGTTTGCCAAGTGCTGCTCTCAGCGTTGTTTACTCTGTCAGTGTCTGTGTTTTGGCTCTCGGCGAAGAGCCTGGCACCCGGTGTATAAGTAAATTTCAGTAGCGATATATACGTCCTGCAGACGTAAAACCAGCTATCGATCATCATTCATCATTCATTCGGTCAGCTGAACGCAAGCCTGCTGTGAGCGATGGGTGAGGTGCCGAGCGATGAGCTGCTGCAGCTGCAGTTGCAGGCGAGGTCTCCACCGGCAGCCCTGCTAGTCGTGGTCTCTGTCCTCTTGGTGACCATCCTCCTGATGGTGCGCCGCTCGGGGAGTGCTGCGAGAGCCAGAGAAGAGGTGCTGAGCAAGCTGCCATCTCCTGGCGGCTGGCTTCCCGTGATCGGCCACCTGCACATGGTTGGCTCCCACCCGCATGTCTCCCTCGGCGACCTCGCCGCCAAGCACAGCCGTGACGGCCTCATGCTCCTCCGTCTCGGCTCCGTCCCGACGCTCATCGTCACCTCGTCGGACGCCGCGCGGGCGGTACTGCGCACGCACGACCACGTCTTGGCGTCCCGGCCGCACAACCCCGCCACCGACATCATATTCTACGGCCCCAGCGACATCGCCTTCTGCCCCTACGGCGACCACTGGCGGCAGGTGAAGAAGATGGCCATCACGCACCTCCTCACCGCCAACAAGGTCCGCTCCTACCGCCAGGCGCGCCAGGAGGAGGCGTGCCTGGTCGTGGCCAAGCTCCGCGATGCCATGGCCGCAGGCGCCGCCCTGGACCTGGGCGAGCTGCTCAGCGCCTTCTCCACGAACATCGTGGGCCACGCCGTCTGCGGCAAGTCCTTCCGGCAGAAAGGCCACGAGAAGCTTTTCAGAGAGCTGGTGGAGACAAACTCCTTGCTCATCGGCGGCTTCAACCTGGGGGACTACTTCCCGGAGCTGCTCAAGCTGGACATCATCAGGAGGATGGTCTGCGCCAGGGCCCGCAGAGTGAACAAGATGTGGGACGACTTGCTCGAAAGCCTCATCCAAGAACATGAGAGCGAGCCGGCGCCGGCGTTGGCCGACGACAGCGACTACATCCACGACTTGCTTTCCATTCAGAAAGAGTATAACCTCACAAGAAATCAGGTCAAAGCTCAGTTGGTGGTACGTACTGTACTGTATATGACCTACACCTCCCATACATGATACATAGTTGCTGTTGACGATTATTCTTTTTTTTTACCATATACCTGATCCGTATCTATATCTATTTATGCATGTATGTAGATCATGTTTGGAGCTGGCACGGACACATCATACATAGTGATGGAATACGCCATGGCTCGGCTCATGCAAAACCCCCACCTCATGACCAAGCTACAGGCCGAGGTGAGGAGTAGCATACCCAGGGGGAAACACATGGTCACAGAAGACGATCTCAACGATCTGCCCTACCTCAAGGCAGTGATCAAGGAGACACTCCGGCTTCACATGCCTGCGCCGCTTCTCGTGCCGCATCTCGCCATGGCCGACTGCGTCATAAACGGATACACCATACCGTCGGGGACGCGCGTCATCGTCAATAGCCGGGCTATCGCGAGGGATCCCAGCGGCTGGGAGAACGCGGAGGAGTTCCTTCCTGAGCGTTTCATGCAAGGCGGCAGCGCCGCGGCCATGGATTACAAGGGAAACGGTTTCCTCTACTTGCCCTTCGGGACCGGGCGGAGGATATGCCCCGGCATAAACTTCGCCATTGCGGCCATTGAGATCATGCTAGCCAATCTCGTGTACCACTTCGACTGGAAGCTACCACCAGGATCGGCCGAACGGGGTATAAGTATGACAGAATCATTTGGGCTTACCGTGCACCGCAAGGACAAGCTCCTCCTTGTCCCTCTGATGCCACAAGATTAACATCAAGTGTTGTGCACGCAAGATCGATTGAAGGCCCCACTCTTTACTACCTATCGCAATAGTATCCTTTATGTGGCGTTTGGACTTCTTGTTAGCCACAAGTGTCGTATTGATTATTGAATAAACAAAGCATTGTATCATCAAAACTATCTTCATATATGTGCCAAGCAATTAATAATGATGAGATAACACTATTGTGGTGTGAATACATGAGGATTCCGATATCCCTTTGGTCACTCGGACAGATTGGCGACGCATACCAGCAGTAACCCGGCAGTGGGATATACACTGTTGGCTACCAAATTCTTCCTTCCCCTTCCACATCGCCGCCTGCCAGAACCTTACCAAATTCTCCCTCCTGCGCCGACGACGCCGCAACTCGCAGTCTCGACTGCTTCGATGCATCCTATGCCCCCTCCCAGGCGTCACTAATCATAAATTTCCACCGCCAGACGTCATGAGAGTGAGAGGACGCTGGATGACAAAGCAGCATGGAAGACAATTTAGGCGAAGGAGGTGGCCCGAAAGGTAACTGAGACCTTAGGGCGGGCTGTCCGACGCAAAATATGAGGCTAAAACGAAGAATCTCCCCCTTCAACTGGGGACTACACTAGTTGTGGCAGCAATACTGGCCGATTTCAGCTAAGTGAGTTCCACCGTCGGCCGTTCAGGGAGCTCATCGTGGTCTTCCCCGGTCAATGAGCTGCCTCACGGTGGCGTTAGCAATCATAAGGTTCCTATTCCTAACTTTTTTTGTCAGCAACTTGCATGTGTTGCATGAATGATACTACCAATGTTCATGTGTGCATTGAATGATTCTACCAATGTGTATTTGCGCATTGAATTGTGCCAGAAAAATGTATTCGTGCATAGAGTGATGCCGCCGTCATGTTGTCCATGATACATGATGGTCGTGTCCGTTCCGGGGCCTCCCAAGCTGAGCAAGTGCAAGAAGAGGAAGAAGATATCATGGATGTTGGGACTAGGAAGAAAGTGAAGGGGAGATCCATGAGAGGCCTGTTACGAAAGGAAGAAGAGGAGGTCCGGTGGAAATGTTGGATCTCAATAAGCCTAGAGCAAGTAACAGGCACCCAACTAACATGTGGAACATATTGGCAAATGGATCAAAGTTGAGTCCGATGAGCGGAAACGATACCAGTCATATGACCAATTTGTAACCTACCGGAACGAAAGTTCTATATTACATAGGCGGGGCCATATACAAGAGTTATGTGACAAATATAATGCCTTCTATGATCAAATTATCTTTAGGAATGAAGATGGCAAAACCCACAAAATAAGATTATGAATATATAGCAGGTACCAACCCCCACTATGCTTGATTTTGCTCGGTTCAAAACAGCACAAATCAACTGTTAACCATCGGACTATAATATGAGGGAGGGCAACTACAACCACTCGTAGAATAACTATTCTTTTCCTTTTTATACTCTCTTTGAAATAATGTTCGTGAGCTAGATTTTCAAGTTGCACGCCTAAAATGCTTTCTTGCGAATGGAGTTCTGATTCACATATTGGATTCATCTTTGTTTAGATAAAAGGCACAAGGCCATGAGAGCGACTACGTCTGGAAGAGCTTACTTCACTCCTCGATGCGGTGCCAAGAGGCACAGGATATGTCATAGAAGAAAATTTGGAGTAGCACACGATATTACATCTTATTTCGTGTAAACGGGAGGAGCACTGACTTCCAGTTAAATAAGAAGAGATAATATACAATATTAACATTGGGGTTTTGGCCGGTCAGGTCAGCAAAAAGACGCACATGATATTACTGTGGATCACACGATATAGCAACGGGGTGTACGGTTTTTAGACATGGTGTATGTATGACTTTATACACCAAGGCTAGGATGCAAATGCAGATGAACAAGAATCCCCAACATTAATGTGATAGCACGATACGATATATACAGATCATAGTCTAGTTATTTTTCTACTTCATATATTTGCTTGTTAAATTTTGGAGGGATAATCCACACGTTTAAAGTAAGATGCAAATTAAGTGGTTAATGAAGAGGAGGTCCACAAAAAATATTATACTGTATTACCCTTTGCAAGGAAAAGGTACCATCAAAAGTCGTTAATTAAGCAAATTCTATAGCAAATTGAAAAAACCAGGGAACAAATACCAGAGTAAGCAATGAGTAGAGGGTCTCTAGAAAATCATATTGCTGCTATAGTTTTATTCAAATCTCAAACATACCTGCTGTATTTAGGGATAAATGTTTGACGCTCTAAGAAATTCTTAGGGCTTTATAGTTGGACGTCAATGGATGAATATAGCAGTTAGAAAGAAAGCTAATTACTATAGTCCTTCATTTCCTTTTGCGATTAATATTGTAGCTAATTAACATAAATTTGAATTAGATACACTAGTGGAAAAAAACTGCAGCTTTGCATCTCAACGAAAGAGCAGCAATGTTAAACTATGAATAATAAACTCCATAAGAGAGACTACCGATGAGCAGTAAATTTGTGGATAGTCACTGGTATCTAGAAGTAATGCTGATGTTGTAGCAGTTAGCACGTCCAATGCTCCATGTAATGAATGACTGCATCCAATGCTCTGCAATCCCGCTAAATAATACATTTGCTCGTATCTACAGATTTGGCAGAGACGTCGGTGAGGGGGGAGCATACGTGACCTCCTATCCAATTCTCACCAAACCGGGCATCCCAATGAACGGCCCAAATCTGCCTTGGACGCAAATGTGACATGCATGGGTTTTCTAATGGTTGCATGGGCTGTCCCGCGAAACCCATGCTCAAATCTGCAAACCAACTGCTCAAATCTGCATGGGAACAAGAATAGCAGGCATGCTACCGTATACGCTCAAATCTGCATGGGACCAAAAAGCAGGAATGCTACCGTAAATGCAACGCATGGAAAAAATCACGGGCTCAAATCTGGTGAATGCCAGTTGACACACGAAGGCTGTAAATTCTATTAGAAACACGATTTAAAAGATCACTAATGGTGTTAGAGATACGACACGCAATCGATACGACGAAGAACGGAATCAAGCAAAGGGACACGAGATTTTAACGTGGAAAACCCCTCCAAGATGAAGGGGAAAAAACTACGGGCGCCAGCCAGCCAAACTTCACTATGATCGGGAGAGGTTACAAACGCCGAGGATTTACAACTGATCAACTTATCCCGTGCGGCGGCTTACAAGAGGTATATATAACATAGGTGTCCTAGGTCAACCCTGATCCGTACCCTCGACGAGCGACGGGCCTCGCTCCGCTCGCTCGTCAGAAGTTGGCCTTCCTCTTTATATTAGAATTTGGAGCATAACATAAAATACTCCGCCTTGAGACCAATTCCACCTTGTAGCATGAGTGAGAACCTTCTCCCTGAATAACAAAGAAAACACTTTCGGCGCCAAACAGCCACTAGGGCTAATGAGTTATACCAACTAAGTCTTAGCAACAGGAACTGGCTTTGTAAACATATCAGCAGGATTATCATGAGTACTAATCTTGCATACCTTCAGTTTACCTTGCTCAACAATGTCTCGAACAAAGTGATATTTGACATCAATGTGCTTTGTTCTCCCATGAAACATTTGATCCTTAGTGAGGTATATGGCACTCTGACTGTCACAAAACAGATTTATGCAAGAATTATCTCCACAAAGCTCAGCATACAAACCTTTCAACCAAACTGATTATTTACATGCTTCTGCAATAGCCATGTATTCTGCTTCAGTGGTAGATTGAGCAACTACTGCTTGCAGTGTCGCCCTCCAACTCACGGCACAACCATCAACAGTGAACACATAACCTGTAAGGGACCTCCTCTTGTCCAAATCGCTGGAAGCAAAATCTGAATCCACATAGCCAGCTAGTCCCTCACCAGTCCTGCCAAATTTCAAACAAGCATTGGAAGTGCCACGAAGGTACCTGAAAATCCACTGAACAGCCTTCCAATGTTCTTTACCAGGGTTAGCCATATATCTACTGACCAGACTCATTGCAAATGACAGATCAGGCCTAGAACACACCATGGCATACATTAAAGAACCGACAGCACTAGAATATGGAACTCTTGACATATACTCAAGCTCTTCATCTGTACTAGGACATTAAGAAGATGACAATTTGAAATGAGGAGAAATAGGAATGCTTACTGACTTAGCATCATGCATGTTAAAACGATGGAGGACCTTTTGAATGTAACTTTGCCGACTAAGAAATAACAAACCGGAATTTTTGTCCCTAGTAATCTCCCATACCTAGAATTTTCTTAGCAGCACCAAGATCCTTCATGTCAAACTCACTACTTAATTGTGCCATTAAAGCAGTGATCTCTCTCTTGCCCTTGGCAACAATCAACATGTCATCAACATATAACAGCAAGTATATAGGTGATCCATCAACAAATTTAATGTAAACACAACTATCATATGCGGACCTCTCAAAACCATGTGCAATCATGAATGAATCAAACCGTTTATACCACTGTCTTGGAGACTGTTTCAAACCATATAGGGACCTCTTTAACTTGCAAACAAAATTCTCCTTCACAGGTACTATGAAACCTTTTGGTTGGTCCATATAAATTTCCTCCTCTAGTTCTCCATGTAGAAAAGCAGTTTTGACATCTAACTGCTCAAGCTCAAGATCATTCATAGCAACAATACCGAAAAATGCACGAATGGAACTATGCTTGACAACTGGAGAGAACAGATCATTATAATCAATACCTGCTATCTGACTAAAACCCTTAGCCAATAACCTTGCCTTAAACCTTGCAGGCTCACTAGGAGACAAACCTTCCTTCCTTTTGAAGATCCATTTGCAACGAACGGTCTTCTTTTGTTTAGGCAAGCGAACAACATCCCATGTGCCATTTTTCTCAAGTGATTACATCTCTTCCTGCATAGCAGCAATCCACTTCTCACGGTCACCGGAAACAAACAGCTTCAGTATATGTGGATGGCTCATGGATGTTCTCAACCTGTTCTGCACAACTAAAAGCATAATGAACAAAGTCACACTCCTCAATTACGCGTTTAGGTTTGTTAATGACTCTCTTTGTCCTGCCATCGACAAGAGACTGAATTTGTGGCTGCAAAATAGGGGGTGAGCGTTGCACAATGTCATCATCATGAATCCCTCCATCAACATTATCATGAACCTGTGCATCTGGAGTAGTAACATTATTATCAACAATTTCATTTTCCTCATCATCAAAATGCTCCACCTGCACAGTAGCTTGTTGTGGCTCCACATCAAAACTATCATTGGATAGATCATCATGATACATAACAGATTCATTGAAAACAACACTTCTGCTCACAAAAACCTTATTAGTCTCAGGATTCCATAAGCGATATCCTTTTACTCCTGAACCATATCCGACAAATACACACTTAATAGCTCTAGGCTCAAGTTTTCCATTATCAACATGTGCATATGCATTGCAACCAAAAACTCTCAACTGCGAATAATTAGCTGGTGTACCAGACCATACCTCAATGGGAGTTTTCTTATTTAGTGGAATGGATGGAGACCTGTTGATGAGGTAGCAGGCGGTGGAGGCTGCTTCAGCCCAAAAATGCTTGCCCATGCGAGCATTGGACAACATGCAGCGAGCCCTGGAGATGATGGTTCTGTTCATACGCTCAGCCACACCATTCTATTGAGGAGTGTATGGGACGGTGTGGTGCCTGACGATGCCCAAGTTTCTGTAGTACCTTTTAAAGGCTTTTGAACAAAATTCCATACCATTATCAATACGAAGTATTTTTACCTTCCTCTCAGTTTGCCTTTCTACCATAACTTTCCAATCCTTAAAGGCATTAAACACATCATATTTATTTTTCAGAAAATAAGGCCACACTTTTCTGGAGTAGTCATCAATAATTGTTAGCATATAACGAGCACCAGCAAGCGAGGGTTTACGGGAAGGTCCCCACAAATCAGCATGCACATAGTCTAATATACCTTCTGTGGTATGAACAACAACATTGAACTTTACCCTCTTGTGCTTACCAAAGATGCAGTGCTCACAGAACTCCAAATCACTTACGTTGCAGCCATCCAAGAGTTCCCTCTTTGTCAATTCTACCATGACAAGTTTACTCATATGCCCAAGGCGCATATGCCAAATGTTAGTTTTACTGGATTTATCAGAAGTAACAGCAGCAGCAGAAGTACCAGTAATAGTGCTTCCTCTAAGAACATATAACTTTGGAGAATTCATGTCACCTATCATATGAATGAGGGAACCTTTTGTTACCTTCAAAACTCCACCTGAACCGGAGTGTTTGTACCCTTTGACATCAAGAGTACTCAGTGAGATGAGGTTTCTGGCCATGCCTGGTATGTGCCTCACATCTGTCAACGTGCGTATCATGCCGTCATGTGTCCTGATCTGAACAGAACCAATGCCCACAATCTCACGTGGGTTGTCATCTCCCATACGCACAACATCTCCACTCTGCACAAACTTATAAGTACTGAACCAACCTCTGTTACAACATATATGAAACGAACATGCAGAATCAAGTATCCATTCATCATGACATGAAACACAACCAGCAAAAACAACTAGAGCATCATCTGAATCAGATTTATTTCCAGATGTAACATTGACCTTACCATCACCTTCAGATTTGTTTTTAGGTTTCCACGTACCGTTCCTTTTCTCCTTATTTTCCAGCTTCCAACAATCATCAATCAGGTGACCCTGTTTCTTACAATACCTGCAAAACTTTTCTTTTCCAGATCCTCTGGAGTTCGAACGACCTTTGTTGTTCTTACTTTTATCTCTATTGTTGGGGTTGTATGTTTTCTGCTCAGGCCTGCCTCGTACCTGCAATGCTTCTCCTTTGGAGGACGATTCCTCAGATTGCAACATATCTTTCATCTTTTCCTTCTGTTGAAGGGCCTCATATACTTTCGCAACACTTAATTCATCACAGCTATATAATAGCATATCACGGAAATTAGCAAAGGAACTAGGTAGCGAGCATAAAAGTAGAAGACCTAAATCTTCATCATCATACTTTACCTCCATAGACTGTAAGTCAGAAACAATCTCCTTGAAGATCGATAAGTGGTTCAGCACCGAACCACCTTCTTGCAACTTGTGCGTGAACAACTTCATCTTCATGTGCATCTTACTAGTCAGATCCTTGGACATGCAGATCGATTCCAGCTTTAGCCAGAGACCTGCTGTAGTTTTCTCTGCCAACACTTCTTGCAAAATATTGTTAGATAGATGAAGATGAATCAGAGCCATAGCCTTACAATCTTTACGCTTCTCATCAGCGGTCCAAGTCTTCTTTTCTTTACCGCCCAATCCATCGAGCCTCATCCAGATCGGGATGCGCCAGCACTGCCCGCATCTTCACTTGCCACAATGAAAATCTGGTGCCGTAGTCCAGCAGCGGAAGATCGTACTTCATCGATGCCATGTCGTCGAAGAAAACCCTAAACAAAAACAAGGCTCTGATGCCACTTGTTAGAGATACGACACGCAATCGATACGATGAAGAACGGAATCAAGCAAAGGGACACGGGATTTTAACGTGGAAAACCCCTCCAAGATGAAGGGGAAAAAACCACGGGCGCCAGCCAGCCAAACTTCACTATGATCGGGAAAGGTTACAAATGCCGAGGATTTACAACCGATCAACTTATCCCGTGCGGCGGCTTACAAGAGGTATATATAACACAAGTGTCCTAGGTCAACCCTGATCCGTACCCTCGACGAGCGACGGGCCTTGCTTCGCTCACTCGTCAGAAGTTGGCCTTCCTCTTTATATTAGAATTTGGAGCATAACGTAACAAATGGTTGCAAGCGGTGTCCCAGAGATTCGTTGTTATCATAAATGCAACGGCCGAGACCAAATCATCAACTCAAATATGACATACATGGGTTGCCCAATGGCTGTATAAGAAGACCCAATCACGGCTCAAATCTTACTACTCCCTTCATCTCAGTTTACAAGTCTTGCACGTGCATCGAGGTTATCAATTTGACTTATAAAATATCAACTGTTTAACATAAAAATTATATCATTAAAAAATAGTATATCTAAAGTGTCTAATGGGACCTGGAATCACTGGCTCCCAGTATCAAATCACCGTTTGAAATCTAACCACAGTACTCGCTGTTATCAATTTGAGTAGTGTACTTTACGTTGTTATCATGCAGATATAGCAGTGCCTGCAACTTAACTTATTGCCAGATCCGGCAAGTAAAGGCACACTAGTAGAAAAGGCCCGTTAATCCCGGTTCTAGAGGGCCATTTGTCCCGGTTTCGGAACCGGGACTAAAGGATCGTTACTAATGCCCAAGACCTTTAGTCTCGGATTGCCCATGAACCGGGACAGATGGGCCTCCACGTGGCCTCTGCGGCTTGCCCGGACAGGAGGGCCTTTTGTCCCGACTGGTAGCACCAACCGGGACCAATATGCATCCACGCGTTAGCAGTTCCGGGGCTGGGTTTTTTTTTGAGAGGGGGGGAATAGGGGTTTTGTAGGATTAATTTTGGGGTTTAATATATTGTGTTAGCTAGCTAATAGAGAGAGGTGTCCTCTCTTATCTCCGTGCTTGGTCGACGCTACGTACTATACGTATAGAGAGGACTCGACATGCTAGCTAGTAAGAAAATGAAGGAATTAAACCATTAAGTACAGAAGATCGTCATGAACATATACAGAGAGAAGTGAGATTGTTCGAACAACAAGTTTTCGTATATCTATCCGACGCTACTGGCTACGTATATACAATATAAGATCTCCTACAATACCCTAATTAACATCTGAAATCAAGTTCCATATGGTATTCTCCCTCTTTCCTGATGACGTGTTCAAGAAAGAATCCCGCCAATTCCTCTTGAATAGCTATTATGCGATCTTGTGGTAGGAGTTGTTCCTGCAGCTCCCAAAGCTAATTCGAAGAAGGGGGTCAATACATATATATGAATGAAACTCAATACAAATGATGGTAATAAAATAAAATTGTGAATATTATTGCTTACGCACATCAAAATCTTTTTTAGAGTAGCCGCCCTGCTTAGAGATCGTCGCGTTGTAGATGCACTCGCATACGTAGTATCCACAAAGATTAGTTCCTGGTACCTGCCACAACCACTTTACGAGAAATAGAGGTCAATCAAACTGATAATCAAGCATTATATAAATGGTATTGATAAAACTAGCTAGAATCAATATAATGGGAGATGCGCAGAACTAGCCAGTAGTACTTACTTTCGGGTGTGTAAATTTCAGCTCCTTCGGCAGTCCCGGAGATTGTGTGGTGAACGGTATCCAATCCCTGCCAGACATAGAAAATAATTATTACCTGATATCAGGAAATGAACAAAGTTGCCGAAATGGTGCGATAATGATCGATTGAACTTACTTCTTAAGCATTTCAGTGATGATCGCATACGTCTTGGGATCTTTTCGTCTTGAGTCTAAGACGGTTACTAGTCCCTCCTCAAGCATAATCTCTAGGAGAATATAGTGGAAGCTGCCCATGCATGCATAACTCATTACTTACATTACTATAACCTCGAGTAAATAAAGGAAAACCGAATATGCACAGTATAACACTCACTCGAAGTTGTAAGGAAAGATTATTTTTTTGTTTGTTTTGATGTTGAAGCAACGATTGTAGCAACTTGGCCTCGGCTTATTTGGGATTCTTTTTCATATCCCATTCATCAAAGAGATTTAGGTTAATGAACCCAATATTATAGATTTCTCTTTGCTTGCATTCGACGATCTTCACTCTGCATGATATAGTGAATTATATGTACATGCAATGAAAGAGCTGAGCTATATATAGAGACTTAATTAAAGAAGTAGTACTTACAGATAGTAGCAAGTGACGATTACTTTATCGATGGCCTTTTGATTGAAAAGCTGGAATAACTCCTCAAATGGAACACACAACACACAACACGTCAATTCCAACGAGGTCGTGCTTGTCTTTAACCATAATCATCACATTATCCAACCCAGAGTTCTTGCAGGTGTCCATGTACCACTGATGGAATTTTGGCATCATCATTGGTAGCTGTTGATTACGTCTGACGAGAGGATACCTGTGCCGGAATTTGTGTTCGTCCACCTCCAGTGCATCAAAACGTATATCGTCGGGCAAGTAATCAGGAGCATTGGTACCGGGCACCATCCCGGCCGGCAGATTTGCGACGACAATATCGCTAGACACCTGCAGCGGGGGGCACGATTGTTTCGCCTGTTCACCGAGCTGGGGAATTTTTTTCCCTCTCCTTTTGTCAGTTGCAGTGGTTCCGGACCGGCGCGCTTCTTGCACTCTCTTTTTAAGAGCGCGGACATGGTAGTCATCCAGCGGAGCCGGTGCTGGTCGCTTCAGGGCATCCAAAGTGCGCTAATTTCACCTCATCTATCTTCTCCTCCGGAGGTGTATTTTTCTTTTTAAAATGGGAATCCACTTCGCCTTTAGAGATCTTCGCATTTTCCTCATCGCTCCTCTCGTATGGTAACGGCTCAAGAGGCTTGAGAGATGATGGACCGTATTGATATCGCCTCCCGCCACTAGTTGTAGTGCTAGACGCTGAAGCGACGGCTGCTATTTTCCTTTGTTGCTTAAGAGGCGCCGGAGCAGCCGGAGTGGCGGCGGCTCTCTTCTGCTCTTCATGACGAGGCAGAGGAGGAGACGGGCTGCTCGGACGCGCCGACGCAGGCGGAGAAGGAGGCGGAGGAGGAGGTGTGCACCGATCACTCGCCGGAGGAGGAGGCGCCGACCAGTTCGGAAGCTTGATGAATTCCTTCGGCCATAGACATGAAGTCCTCAGAGCATTCTCCAGGAGAGTTTCCCCTTCGCCGGTAGGGTAGTCAAGTTCGAGCTCCTCATATCCCTCCACTATTTCGTCGACCATCACAACAGCATAGCCTTCTGGAATCGAACGACAGTGAAAAGTTCCGTTAGGTCGAGGAGGTGCAACATGGCCGATAGCCACCGTGGGTTTGAGGTTCATCATCAATTGCTTCTTAAGGTGGCAATCTTGAGACTCCGTGATTTCATCCACTGGGTACCTCGGAGCCGTCAAATCAGGCTACGCAATGAGCTCGGTGGAAGCCACACTGCTTCTCCGCTGAGATGGCGGGGTAGCTTCTAGGGTAGCTTCGTCAGCTCGATGCCTCTCCTCTAGCGCTTCTACTCTTGCATTCAGGTTCTGTATTTCGCTTTGCTCCTGTTTCCTCTTCCTCTCCCTGGTTTTGTAACCACCAGCTTCGGGAAACTCATGCTTCCACAGAATGGAGCCTGCCATGCCTCGTGTTCGTCCTGGGTGCTCAGGATTCCCGAGGGCCATTGTGAGCTCGTCGTTCTCTCTGTCGGGAACGAACGTCCCTTTCTCCATTTCGGCGATTAACTCCTGAAGCTTGGTGATCGGTACTGTTAGTTGTCCGTTCGTCCAACAACACTTCCCTGTTTCAGGGTCCAAGGTTCCCCCAACCCCGAAGAACCAATTCCTTCCATGCTCTGGCTAGTTCATTGTCGCTTGTACGATCCCTTTGTCAAGAAGGTCCTTTTCAGCCTTGTCCCACAACGGTCGGGCTTTGTGGTAGCCACCTGACCCCGTGCGATGGTGATGCTTCTTCTTTGCAGCATTTAGTTTGTTTATCGCTGACATCTTCTTACTCTTCTACGATGTCTTGTGGGCCACAAATGCGGGCCACTGTTCTCTTATCTTCTCAAATCGGCCCTCGAATATTGGAGTCTTCTCTTTGTCGACAAACTTTGTTTTTAGCTCATTCTTCCACCTCCTGAATAGCTCTGCCATCTTCTTAAGAGCATGAGTCTTGACCTTTTGCTCTATAACTGGCTTTTCCGGATGCTCCTCTTCCGGTAGGATGAAATTTTCCTTCAGCGTGGTCCAAAGATCATCTTTTTGTCTATCGGTGACAAAAGACACTTCAGGGTCTCCGGCCTTCGGCTTATTCCATTGGTGGATGGTGATCGGGATCATGTCCCTAACAAGAACCCCGCACTGAGCAGAAAATGCATCCTTGGTCCGGCTGGGTTCAATCGGTTGGCCATCTCTATTGATGCTAGTGATCGTGAACCTTTCATCCGGGCGCAACTTTTTCTTCGGGCCTCGTCTCGTTACCAAAGTTTGGCTCGATCCGGATACGGAGGGCTAGAAAAGAAGAAACAAGAGAGTTAATATGTGCACACATACCAAAACAATTAATGCATCAATTAGCTAGTCAGCACAGGCTTAATTATCATATATACCTCGCCGGACTTTCCAACAACTCCTTCCTCCGTTCGCTCACTGGAGCCGTCATCACGGTCTCTTTCCTCCGTTCGCTCACAGGAGCCATCATAAGCATGTCCTTCCACCTCTGTCCGATCACCGGAGCCTGCTGCTTCACCCTCTTCTTCCAGACCATCGGTGTCGTTCAGAAACTCGAAGACATTACCTCCTTCCCAGACGATGTCGCCCACCAACAACGGTCCTTCGCGGATGATTCCCCCAACATCTCTTCTTCTTCTAAGTTTCTTTGACGATCGTCCATAGTTTCTTCAAAATATTAACTACAACATGACACTTAATATAAAAACATGATATAGCATGGGTATATTAGTGTGCCAAACATACAACTTTTGCCGAAAAACAAGGGGGCATGTGTTGACACCAGTTTTTGGCACGACAATAAACCTATATAAGATGGCGCCCGGAGCCAGACACCCGTGCAACCGATGTCTGATGGAAAACGTGACTAGGGGTGAAACCGGATCGGATTCGGACGGATAATCTCTATACCGTCTCCTATTCCATATTGGTGGCACCAACCGGGAATAAAGGTAGGTATTGGTCCCGGTTGGTGCCACCAACTGGGACCAAAGACCTGTTCCTGGTGCGGTGGGAGTTTAGTCCCACCTCGCTAGTCGAGAGAGCTCGAGAGTGGTTTATAAGCGCTGATGCGCACACCCTCTCGAGCTCCTCTCAACTGTAGACTTCTGGGCCTAATGCAACTGTAGGCTTCTGGGCCTAATGTGTCACTGCCTGTGGGCCTATTGGGCTTTCTACGGGCCTGAATCCTGGCCCAACAAGCTGGTTGGGTTTCTAGTCGTATTCAGGCCGTGGTGGCCCAGTAGGTGGCATATTTTTTTAAAAATTCAGTGTTTTGTTTTGTTTATTGCTTTATGTTTAGTCCCACCTCGCTAGTCGAGGGGAGACCGCACCTTATATTGGAATTTCAAGCTAAAATTGGAAGTTCAACCAGTTCAAAGTGGTTGACTTTTAATTTTAGCTTGAATTTCAGCGTAAGTGCCTCTATTTTCACTTTTTGCTATTATTTTTTTTTACAAAAATAACTTTCAACCCTTCGTGATTTCATTTTAACAAGCTTGTATGAATGGTGAAAAAAAACTGTTGGGCTTGCTGAGTTAATTCGCACCATTCAAAGCCACATACTAAAATTTCAACCCTTTCTGACTTAATTTGCTAGTTTTTCATGCATTTAATGATTTATTTTGAGCTAAATGACCCTGAAATTGGAAAGCACTACAAATGAACTCAGAATAGGTTGAAACTTGACATGGTATCATCATTTGACCCACATAACATGTGTGCAAAAGTTGAGAGGATTACAGCCAAAACTGGATGCACTTCGTGTACAAACTAGACCATCTCTTTCGAAGTAGGTTTCCGACGAAAACTCGTCTGTTACAAAGGCATTTCATTTTTCTAAACTTATCTGAACTCAAGAATTTTTGTGCATTCAATATGCACCATTCAAAGCCACATACTAAAATTTCAACCCTTTCTAACTTAATTTGTTATTTTTCATGCATTTAATGATTTATTTCGAGCTAAATGACCCTGAAATTGGAAAGCACTACAAATGAACTTAGAATAGGTTGAAACTTGGCATGGTATCATCATTTGACCCACGTAACATGTGTGCAAAAGTTGAGAGGATTAGAGCAAAAACTGGATGCACTTCGTGTACAAACTGGACCATCTATTTCGAAGTAGGTTTCGGACGAAAACTCGTCTGTTACAAAGGCATTTCATTTTTCTAAACTTATTGACTTCATCAGTCTTCACTTTTTCTTCGCCTGTGTCCTTTGCTTATTGCTTCATAACCATGGATATTCTTCATCGCTTAACATGGTGCTTGGATCAGCCTTGACTTTGAAGGGAGGAATTTCATGAAACTTTTCATAATCTCCCGACATGTCTGTCTTGCCCTCCAATCCAACGCTGTCTCTTTTTCCTGAAAGAACTATGTGGCGTTTTAGCTCATTGCATGATGTATTCGCTTCCATATATTTTCTTTTTCTCGGTTTGGTAGACATGTCCTTCACATAGAAAACCTGCGCCACATCATTGGCTAGGACGAATGGTTCGTCTATGTACCCAAGATTGTTCAGATCCGCTGTTGTCATTCCGTACTGTGGGTCTACCTGTACCCCGCCTCCTGACAGATTGACCCATTTGCACTTAAACAAAGGGACCTTAAAATCATGTCCGTAGTCAAGTTCCCATATGTCCACTATGTAACCATAATATGTGTCCTTTTCCCTCTTGATTGCTGCATCAAAGCGGACACCGCTGTTTTGGTTGGTGCTCTTTTGATCTTGGGCGATCGTGTAAAATGTATTCCCATTTATCTCGTATCCTTTGTAAGTCAATACAGTTGAAGATGGTCCCCTGGACAACGAGAACAGCTCATCAGAAACAGTGTTGTCACCTCTGACACATGTTTCCAACCAATCGCCGAAAGTCTTGATGTGTTCATGTGTAATCCAGTCGTCACACTCCTCCGGGTGTTTGGAGCGCAGACTGTTCTTGTGTTCATCGACATACGGGGCCACCAAGATAGAGTTCTGTAGAACTGTGTAGTGTGCTTGAGACCAAGAATGTCCATCCCTGCATATTATTGAGCCCCTTCCAATCGTGCCTTTTCCAGTCAGTCTCCCCTCATACCGCGATTCAGGTAGACCAATCTTCTTAAGGCCAGCAATGAAGTCGACACAAAACCCAATGACATCCTCTGTTTGATGGCGCATGGAAATGCTTCCTTCTGGCCTAGCGCGGTTACGGACATATTTCTTTAGAAATCCCATGAACCTCTCAAAGGGGAACATATTGTGTAGAAATACGGGGCCCAGAATGAAAATCTCATCGACTAGATGAACTAGGACGTGCGTCATGATATTGAAGAAGGATGGTGGGAACACCAGCTCGAAACTGACAAGACATTGCGCCACATCACTCCTTAGCCTTGGTAGGATTTCTGGATCGATCACCTTCTGAGAGATTGCATTGAGGAATGCACATAGTTTAACAATGGCTAATCGAATGTTTTCCGGTAGAAGCCCCCTCAATGCAACCGGAAGCAGTTGCGTCATAATCACGTGGCAGTCGTGAGACTTTAGGTTCTGAAACTTTTTCTCGGCCATATTTATTATTCCCTTTATATTCGATGAGAAGCCAGAAGGGACCTTCATACGGAGCAGGCATTCAAAGAAGATTTCCTTCTCTTCTTTGGTAAGAGCGTAGCTGGCAGGACCTTCATACTGCTTTGGAGGCATGCCGTCTTTTTCGTTCAAACATTGCAGGTCCTCCCGTGCCTCCGGTGTATCTTTTGTCTTCCCATACACGCCCAAGAAGCCTAGAAGGTTCACGCAAAGGTTCTTCGTCACGTGCATCACGTCGATTGAAGAGCAGACATCTAGGTGTTTCCAGTAGGGTAGGTCCTAAAATATAGATTTCTTCTTCCACATGGGTGCGCGTCCCTCGTCGTCATTCGGAACAGATAGTCCGCCCGGACCCTTTCCAAATATTAAGTGTAAATCATTGACCATAGAAAGTACTTGATCACCGGTACGCATGGCGGGCTTCTTCCGGTGATCTGCCTCACCTTTGAAATGCTTGCCTTTCTTACGACATTGATGGTTGGTCGAAAGAAATCGACGATGCCCCAGGTACACATTCTTCCTGCATTTGTCCAGGTATATACTTTCGGTGTCAGCTAAACAGTGCGTGCATGTGTGGTATCCCTTGTTTGTCTGTCCTGAAAGGTTACTGAGAGCAGGCCAATCGATGATGGTTACAAACAGCAACGCATGCAGGTCAAATTCCTCCTGTTTGTGTTCATCCCACATGTGTACACCGTGTATCTTCAACTAATAGCCTTAGGTACACATCAATGTCGTTGTCGTGTTGCTTAGGGCCTTCGATGAGAACTGGCATCATAATGAACTTCCGCTTCATGCACACCCAAGGAGGAAGGTTATACATACATAGAGTCACGGGCCAGGTGTTGTGATTGCTCCTCTGCTCCCCGAAAGGATTAATGCCATCCGCGCTTAAACCAAACCATACGTTCCTTGGGTCATCTCCAAACTCATCCCGGTACTTTCTCTCAATTTTTCTCCACTGCGACCCATCAGCGGTGTGTCTCAAATTTCCGTATTTCTTACGGTCTTCATTGTGCCATCGCATCAACTTGGCATGCTCTTTTTTCCTGAACAGACGTTTCAACCATGGTATTATAGGAGCATACCACATCACTTTGGTAGCAACCCTCTTCCTAGGGGGCTCGCCATCAACATCACCAGGGTCATCTCGTCTGATCTTATACCGCAATGCACCGCTTACCGGGCATGCGTTCAAATCCTTGTACGCACCGCGGTAGAGGATGTAGTCATTAGGGCATGCATGTATCTTCTGCACCTCCAATCCTAGAGGGCATACGACCTTCTTTGATGCGTACGTACTGTCGGGCAATTCGTTATCCTTTGGAAGCCTGTTCTTAAATATTTTCAGTACATCCTCAAATCCCTTGTCAGGTATACCATATTTTGCCTTCCACTGCAGCAATTCCAGTACGGTATCGAGCTTTGTGTTGCCATCTTTGCAATTGGGATACAGCCCTTTTTTGTGATCCTCTAACATCCGATCGAACTTCAGCTTCTCCTTTTCACTTTCACACTGTCTCCTTGCATCAACAATGACCCGGCGGAGATCATCATCGGGCACATCGTCCGGTTCCTCTTGATCTTCAGCTTCCCCCATTGCAGCATCACCGTATTTAGGGGGCAGATAGTTGTCATCGTACTCTTCTTCTTCGCCGCCTTCCATCATAACCCCTATTTCTCTGTCCTTGGTCCAAACATTATAGTGTGGCATGAATCCCTTATAAAGTAGGTGGGCGTGAATGGATTTCCGGTCAGAGTAAGACTTCGTATTCCCACATATAGAGCATGGACAACACATAAAACCATTCTGCTTGTTTGCCTCAGCCACTTCGAGAAAATC
Source organism: Hordeum marinum (assembly GCA_022496015.1). NCBI lineage: Eukaryota > Viridiplantae > Streptophyta > Magnoliopsida > Poales > Poaceae > Hordeum > Hordeum marinum. Next base: position 2,202,632 of record CM039672.1, on the reverse strand, counting down.
ATGCACGCCCTCGATGTACTCGGAGGTGTGTCTGTCACCGTACATCCATTGCCGGTTCATCTGCGTGCATTAAGTGTGTCAAAAACCATTACAGAACATCATGAATAGATAAGTGACCAAATTAATAGAAGTTCATCATCACATTAAAACCAAAGTACATACATAGTTCTCATTGAACAACATATAGCTCTCCAGAGCATCTAATTAAACCATACATTGAAACTATGTAAAACATTTCAATGCAACAACGAATACGTTCATAATCGCAACCAAGGTAACAATTGATCCAACGGCATAATGATACCAAGCCTCGCGATGAATGGCATATTTTCTAATCTTTCTAGTCTTCAAGCGCATTGCATCCATCTTGATCTTGTGACCATCTACGACATCCGCAACATGCAACTCCAATATCATCTTCTCTTCTTCAACTCTTTTCTTCTCTTCTTCAAATCTTTTTAATTTTTCTTTTAAATACTCGTTTTCTTCTTCAACTAAATTTAACCTCTCGACAAGAGGGTCGTATGTAATATCCGGTTCACATACCTCCTAGATAAAGACATCTATGTCAAGTTGGTGTCGGCATAATTACCATAAACACTAAATGAAACAAATAGTTATAAAAGATAATATATACCACATCCGAATCATAGACAGGACGAGGGCCGACGGGGGCGGATGCCAAAACCATCGCACTATATAATAACAAGCAATAATACAAGTAAGAAAATTAGACAATTATCTATCTAATCATACAAGTAAGATTTTTTTTCTTTTAAAAAGAAGATAAGAACAAGAGGCTCACCACGGTGGTGCCGGCGACGAGATCGGCGCGGGCGATCGACGGCGGTGAAGACGGGGATGGGACGTGACGGAACGCTAAATCTGGACAAATCTTGAGGAAAATGGAGCTTGGAGATCGAGTTCGGAGAGGAGAAAGCTTAAGTAGTGTGGCTCGGGCATTTCATCAAACACTTCATGTGCATAGGAGGTGAGCTAGAGCACCACAAAGGTCTCCCCTTGCCGGCCTGAAGAACAGAGCAGTGTGGATTGCTCTGCTCGCCGGCGAGGGGGTATATATAGGCATTTCATTTGTTTCGGTTCGTGGCTGGAATCGGGACCAAAGGTCCCCCTTTGGTCCCGGTTCCAGCCACGAACCGGGACCAATGGTTGTGGGCCATGAGCGAGGCGCATTGGTCCCGGTTCGTGTCTGGAACCGGGACCAAAGGGTCCAGACGAACCGGGACCAATGCCCCACGAGGCCCGGCCGGCCCACTGGCCTCACGAACCGGGACCGTTGTCCCCATTGGTCCCGGTTCGTGACTGAACCGGGACTAATGGGTTGGCCAGGCCAGAACCAAAGCCCTGTTTTCTACTAGTGGCATGGTCCAAACGTGCATGCTCCTAGCATTAAGATCAGTTAATGTTGAGGCTTCGGGATAAGGTTGTCACCATGCTATACATGTGGGCTGTCTTCTTTGATGCTCTGAAAAAATAGTAAAAAAATCTGAATTTTTTTCAAGAAACTTTGATGTTTTTTCTAAATGGATGCAAATTTTCATGATGAATGATATTTGTGGAGTTGTGGGCAAAAAAAAATGATGTTCCAAAGTTTCTTGGAACATCAATATTTTCTGGAACATCACTTTTTTTCCCACACCACCACAAATGTCATTTCGTCGTGAAAATTTGCATGCATGTAGAAAAAACATCAAAGTTTCCTGTCAAAAATATCAGATTTTTTAGAAATTTATTACTATTTTTTCAGATTTTACTGTTCATCTGGGATCACTGGAGCCCGATATCACATACTCCATGTCTATAGTAAATTTGTGGGTAGTCACTGGAATCTAGATGTAATGTTGACGTTGTAGCAATTAGCACGTCCAATGCTCCATGTAATGAATGAATGGATCCAATGCTCTGTAATCCCGCTAAATAATACATTTGCTCGTATCTACAGATGTGGCAGAGACGTTGGTGAGGGGGGAGCATACATGACCTCCTATCCCATTCTCACCAAACCGGGCATCTCAATGAACGGCCCAAATCTGCCCTGGACGCAAATCTGACATGCATGGGTTGTCTAATGGTTGCATGGGCTGTCCTGCGGATCCCATGCTCAAATCTGCAAATCAACTGCTCAAATCTGCATGGGACCAAGAATAGCAGGCATGCTACCGTAAATGCTCAAATCTGCATGGGACCAAGAATAGCAGGCATGCTACCGTAAATGCTCAAATCTGCATGGGACCAAGAATAGCAGGCATGCTACCGTAAATGCTACTTCCGGGAAAAAATCACAGGCTCAAATCCTGTGAATTCCAGTTGACACACGGAGGTTGTAAATTCAATTACAGTAGAAACACGATTTAAAAGATCACTAATGGTTGCGAGCGGTGTCCCGGAGATTCGCTGCTATCATAAATGCGACGGTTCAAATCTGGCGTAGTAGATGATGTAAAATGTATCTGCCGTAGTAGATGATGTACTGGTAACTTGCATTGGATTCCCAATATGGACCCAATCACCGGTTCAAATCCTACTATCACCGAGAATCGCTAGCATGGTATCGTAAATGCGACGCCCGAGACCAAATCACCAGCTGAAAGTTTACATGGATGGGCTGCCCAACGGACCCAATCACCTGCTCAAAACATACCATGACCGAGAATCGCTGGCATGCTACTGTGTAAATGCGATGCCGGGGACCCAAAAAATGAGCTCAGATCGTGCAAGCATGCGCTGTCCAATCATTGGCTCAAATTTGTCTCGGACAAAGAATCAAATGCGACACCCGGGACCCAACTAAAATCTGAGGCTACCCAATGGATGCATGCTCAGGACCCTATCACGGGCTCAAATCTACATGACATGGTACCGGCGAGATGTCATGTTGTAATTGGTGTGTTTGATGTTTGGCTTGGCCGGTCGCTGTTAGTAGTGTGGAATGATTAGTACTTGTAGTGTACTCTATCTCGGAGAAGGTTGTTATCATATGTAGATATAGGCGTGCATGCAACTTAACTTATTGCCAGATCCGGCAACTAAAGGCATGGTCCAAACGTGCATGCTGCTAGCATTAAAATCAGTTAATGTTGAGGCCTCGGGATAAGGTTGTCACCATGCTATGCATGTGGGCTGTCTAGTAGGGAGCTGCTGACACGATCTTTGTCCTCTACTACCAGAAAAATCAATGTAGCATTGGCACGTGACCATGCATGCATTCACGACTGACATAAAACTTTGGTAAAAGGTAAACTTCATGAACTTTTGTCACTAACCTCTCCTTTTGGCGTAACTTTCTCACTATGCGTAGATCTCTGATTTTCAGTGTTGGCGTCGAGTTCGGGCTACCTAAATGCCGTTGGTTCTAGATTCGGGTCATATTTCAGTGCTGACAGCGAGTTTGCAGAGCTTCCTGTCTCCACGTAATTATTGTACTTAAACTCCCTAATTTTGTGTCCGAGAAAACCCCCCTAATTTTGTGCCAAAGAAAATGTCTGACTAAGGTCGTCTATTGCAGACTATCTAACTTCCCTGAAATGCACCCGATAACATCCCCGAAATGTTATATGCAAGAAAGCTCAAGTAATAGAGCAACCAACTGTCCCTGCTATATTTAGCAAGAACAACAGTTAAAACCAGGCCGTGTCATATTCCCACACCATGCATGTGACAGCATCCTGAGCATGTGATGTCAAATATGGCACCCAAAAACTATTTTATGCCACTCCAAAATTGATATTAGGGCAACCAAAATTTATCTGCCGTAGTAGATGATGTAAAATAGGGCACCCGGTTTTTTTCCCTTGCTGCAGCTCGGCTGCCCCACATTTATATTTGGTGATTTGGGGGTGCCCAAATTTTTTTTGCATCCCCAAATAGAAATATGACATATGTTCGAGCAACGTTTTTTAATCCAAATGCCCTAAATTATTATTTTCTTGGGCGAACATGCTTTTTCGAGCCATGTGGTCAAGTACGACAGCGGTTTGCCATCCTCAAGATGTTTTTCATTTTTCGGTTAGTCAGTACCTTCATTGTCGGGTGTCAAGGTGTTTGTCTTCGGACCTCTGTTGTTGATTCCATGCTAGTAGCATTTTCGTCCCTAGGTCCCCAAATAATTAAGTCCAGTTATAGTTTTATCCTAAATCAAAAGAATGGAAACTTGACCATATTTATAAAAAAAGAATGTATTTCCTCTTTTTTTTACATAGTACAGACGCAAGCGCTCATATATACGTGCATACACTCATCCCTATGAACGCACACACGCACACCCTACCCCTATGAGCACCTCTGAGAGACTAAGCCGCCATATCATCTTGAGATTTACGAAGTCACCACAGGCGCCTCGTCGTCGACAGAAACGTCTTCTCCCACTGAATGCGCATCGTCGGAAATCCTAAAATAAATTAAAAAATAATGTGAGCACCAGGATTTGAACCCTGATGGGCTGAAAATACCACTGTCCCTCTAACCATCCAACCACAGGTTGGTTTGCGAATGCATTCCCTCCAATCCCTACCGCTGCTTTAGCACACTTTAGTAGCAATATTTATGCCATAAAAAACTGCAGTATCTACTTTTTCTTTACGTATAGAGAGAATTCAATGTTTTTATGGCAAGCTACAAGTAACATCAGGAAACAAATAAATAAAGGAAAGATGCACTGGTAATTTTACACCTCTCCAACACTAGTCCTGAATCAATGTTTGCGTGAAAAAAGATAAATAATAAATAGATGACACCTTCTTCTCTTCAGTGTAACCAAAAGGTAAATAGAAAAATGACTGGTCATTGGTAAATTTACGGCAAGCTACAAGTCCCGAATAAATGTTGCATCAAAAGGGGAATATAATGAAAAAAATGTAAATAATGATTGCACCTTGTTCTGTTCAGCCTAGCCAAAGGGCAAGCTGTTTGCTGTCGATTTGGCTGTATGCCTGCAAGATGTATGAAAACAGGTAAATAATGAATCTGCTGCTCCGATTTGGCTGTCGACTATGGAAGTGGTCTGCTACGGCTCCGATTGGGCATGAAAAAATATAATTTGAACCGTTTAATCATGGTTTACTACTATATGCTTATAAGAGACTTTTCTTTAATCAGATGTACACCAATAAATGAAACAATGGCAACTAATGTTTTCTTTCCATTAGAGTCAACTAAGTTTATCATTTTCTCTACTTTCTCTGCTTGTCCCATCTTCCGTGGTTCGCAAAACAACCAAATCTCATGCTGCTATTGTATTGTAGTCGGTCCATTATTGTACTTGATCCATAGGGCCGGGTGCCACAAAATTAATCACCTCTGTGTGTAGTGTTCCGCTACGTCAGATCTACAGCAGAATAGGGTATTGTACTTGATCAATAATAATCAGTGTTACCTTCTATTAGACTACCCACAATGAGAATAACATAGGTACCACCTAAACAAAAAATATGACGTGGTAACTAATTAATAAAAAAAATTATTGAGTAACTTCGCATGTTACTACCCATACGAGTAACATAACGCATACCAAGGCAAAACGAGTCTATAAGCTAATAAATGAAAGGCTCAATGTTACTACTCCTATGTTACTATCCATAGTGAAGGAAGTAACTTAGACTAGTAACATATGCTCTATGTTACTTCATATTATGGGTAGTCTTAGATGTGGCCATGGCGCCATGCAATTGGCCTTGATCCATGCAAGTAGCCTTGTCGCCTCCAAATGATTGCCATTACAGCGTTGTATAAAATAATGGTCCATGACTAGATAGATTCATTTAAAACTAACTTGTACGGTAGCATATGGATCAATCAATGATTTTCGGGACCAACTCAATTTTACTTTAATACAGTACAGACGCAAGCGCTTATATATACACATATACACTCATCTCATGAACATACACACACATCTTATTTCTATGGGCACATTCGAAAGGCTGAACCGGAATATCAGGTTAAAATTTATGAAGCCATCGTAGACATCTCGTAGTGGACAAAAATGTCTCCTCCCACTGATTGTGCATCGCCAAAAATTACAAACAAATCAAGAAATAATATGGACATAAAGACTTAATCCCTGATGGACTGAGATGAAGATCCAACCATTGGTTGGTCACGGGACTGGGTCATATCTGCCGGGACCAAATCACTAGTTGAAATCTGAATTATAGGTGAATGTGACGATATCTCATGCTGATAATGGGGCACAACGGGCTCGATCAGATCTACCTACCGACAGCTTGCAGAATTAATATTGTATTCTAGTGTTGAATCACCAGAGGTACCTACTGCTACATGTTGCCTCCAAGTGTGCAAAATGTGCTTGGCCAGGTAGTCTACACGAGGAGTCACAGTCTGCCTCCATGTGTGCAAAATATCTTGGTAGAGCTACGCCCACGTCCTAAAGAGGTGCAATTATAGTGAGGACCCGGCCTTTGCGGGCTGCATGTGGATAGTTGCATGTGTGTCAGGTTATCTCCATCACGTGGCACAAAAAACAAAGGATAAAAAGATAACATGTGGCTAGTTGCATGTGTGTCAGGTCATCTCCATCACGTGACACAAATACCTACCCTGGTCCCATAAGGTACTATACCACTGATCTATCTAGGATCGTAGGCCTGACAATCAATTGAGGTTTTCAATTGGAATTTGATAATCCGATTTTAATCGGATCAATAATTTTTTAAATCTAATTTAATTTTTTAGTACACTATGCTTCCTATTTTTTAAATCTGCATAATTAATTGAGGCATCAATTTAGACTTTGGCCATTCGATTTTGACCGGGTCAACAATTTTTCAAGGAGCTCTTCTATTTAATTATTTTAATTCTCTATGCTCCTTAATTTTTAAGCTTTTTCATTCGGTTGAGGTATTCAATTTTCGATTTGGTTTACGATTTTGATCGGACCAACGATTTTTCAAATTAATCAGTAGCAACTGGGCTATAAAGATTGAGTAAAGAAATTTAAGAATCCTAACAAATTCATCAATGCAACAAAACGCGCATAACCCTTCTAGTGCATGATGATGTTTACACAAATTTTAGGTAAATGTAAGACACATACTTCATCCATCCTTGTTTATAGTTCCGGCGCGTGTCCCTATATCATCAATTTGACCAATGTAATATATACAAAAATTATACCAATAAAAAGTATAACATCTATATTTTCAAATGGTAGTTTTGTGTGTTATACAATTCATATTACTCCCTCCGCCTCGATGCATGGTGCATGCTCGTAGATTTAGGTCATCCAATTGACTAACTAAAAAATGCATTATATGTCATAAAAAACATATGATTGGACTCATATGTGAATGTAGTTTCTAGATATATATTTTTATTGGACACTACCTCCATTTGGGTTTATTAATGCCCATTATATTTTGGGTCAAAGTTTGACAACGTATTTGACTAGCAAAATGGTAATGCATGCCATCAAAAAATACATTTTTAGATTCATATTAGAATGTTCTTTTCAATGATGTTATTTTTTCTACGTATAATTTACATTTCATTAGTTAAAATCATGGTAAAAATATGACCCAAATATAAGGGGAGGGGCTAGTGAACCAGGAGGGAGGTAGCACAATACATATTTAGCTAATTAAATTGATGACCTAGAACTAGGGTTGGACACGAGCCTAGTTTTGTCAGAGCCACCCTTTAGCTTGCTATTTGGGGAGTCAGCTCGGCTCGGTTCACTTCTACCAACAAGCCTTATAAGGGAGTCTCGGCTCGAATCCTCCCATGCTCGGTCCAGCCTGGGCAGCTCTCTAGCCCTGCCGCTGCCTAGTCAGAGGAGAGAACAAATAGCCCTTTAGCTTGCTATTTGTTCTCTCCTCTAACTGGGCGTCGGCAGGGCTAACCCTTCTAGGGATGGTGAAGGATGACACACCAATCTGTACCAGGCCAAATGAGATTTGGCTCGGTCGGGTTTTGGCCCATGTTTTCAAACTCAGCTCAATAGAATAGTGCATGACCGAGCTGATTTGGGCCGGTCCAGAATGAGCATTGGGCCGAGCCAAAAAGCTCGTTTGGATGTCCAATCCTACCTTCAACTACATGCATGCCTTATGCACCGGAAAGAAGGAAGTACATTGGTCAGATTGATGACCAAGGGCGTAGAACCTAAAATTCAGGACCGAGGGAGTAGAAACAATTCCAAAAATAATACGAGCACCACAACTTATATCCTGATAGGCTGGAAATACCACTGCCCTCGAAGATCCAACCACGGATTGATTCACGGGACTGGCTCAAATCTGCCGGGACCAAATCACCGGTTCAAATCTGCATTATAGGTGAATGCGCCGAGATTTCATGCTGCTAATGGGGCACAACAATATCTTGGGCTCGGTCAGATCTACCTACCCACAGCTTGCAGAATTAATATTGTATTCTAGTGTTGAATCACCACTGGTACCTACTGTTACATGTTGCCTCCGAGTGTGCAAAACATGCTTGGCCAGGTAGTTTACACGAGGAGTCATCGTGAGGACCCTGGCTTTGCGGGATGCATGTGTGTAGTTGCATGTGTGTCAGGTTATCTCCATCACGCTGGTACAAAAAACAAAAGGATAAGAAGATAACCCTGGTCCCATAATGCATGATGATGTCTTTGCACAAATTTTAGGTAAATGTAAAACACATACTTCCTCCGTCCCTTGTTTATAGTTCCTGCTCGTGTCCCTACATTGGTAATTTGACTAATGTAATATAACACAAAAATTATACCAATAAAAAGTATAGCATCTAAATTTCAAATGGTATTTTGTGTGTTATATATCATCAAACACATATTATTGGATTCATATGCGAATGTAGGTTATATCACTTGTAGAAAATGGGCCATTAGTCCCGGTACCATAGGCCCTTTAGTCCCGGGGACTAAACGATCGGGACTAATGCCTTTTACTTTTAGGCTCGGTCGCGTTATGTACCGGGACTAAAGGTGCTCTAGGTGGCCGCTGCGTAGCACCGAGGCAGGAAGACCTTTAGTCCCGGTTCGTAACACGAGCTAAGAAAATAAGGCAGACACGCGTTAAGACTTGCCAGACGCTGTTTTTTTTTGGATGGATGGGTTATGGGTTTTAGAGTGTTTATAGGGGTTTCATATTGGATTGGATACACAATTCATTGGATCTTGACCTGGATTTTAAGGTGGGATCTCTCAATGAATGGGTCTCTTTGTAAGTACCTAGCTACGTTATGTGGCCTTGGTTGATAGAACGGAAGTTTCACCCATGATTCTGTAACTTTACAATGTATTTATATTAATTAAAAGACATCCTCCAATCACACGGTCAAAAAGTTCCACCCAAACAACAAAATAAAAAAGAAAAATGATACACTCACGAACGATTCACCGCGAATTGGTTATACCCAACATTCTCCAACCAATCGCTTTCCAGATTTTCACCGTTATACCCAACATTCTCCCACATCTCACATGCATAGCTATTTAACAACATTACATGACAAATTAACAAAATAAATTAACTATTTAACTTCACATAGCTATTTAACATCACCAAACAAATTTAACAACATCACATAGCTATTTAACTTCACAGAACAAATTAACTATTTTTCTACCACAAGATCATATACTAAGCAATCATAACTACTTTTTTCTGTCTAGGTGCATCGGGCCGGGGCGGCGGCGGCTCACAGGTAGCGGGGTCGCCGAGGGCTCGGGGAGGAGGGCCGGTGAGGAGGTCCGGCCGACAACGAGGATGGGCTCTTGGGGGTGCGGCGATGCTCGGGGAGGTCCGGCCGGCGACAAGGACGAGCTCTCGGGGGAGCGGCGATGCTCGGGGAGGTCCGACTGGCGTCAAGGAGCGAGCGGGCATGGCGAGGCGGCAGCGACGGGGGCGGCGACGAGGAGTGAGCGGGCTTGGGGAGGCGACAGCGTCTGGGACGGCATCGGGGGCGGCGACGAGGAGCGGGCTTGGGGAGGCAATGGCGAGGTCCGGTAGCCTGGCGGCGTCAAGGTGGTCGTCGGCGCCGTCGGAGGAGAGGAGGATCGAAGAAACTGCAGATGGATTGGAAATTTTGCTAAGTGCCGCTTATATAGCCCCACCTTTAGTCCCGGTTGGTGGCTCCAATCAGGACTAAAGGCCCTCCTTTAGTCCTGGTTGGAGCCATCAACCGGGACTAAAGGTGAATTTCACCACGCGAAAGGGCGAGAAGCCCAGGCCTTGAGTCTCGTTTGGTGGCTCCAACCGGGACTAAAGGGGCGTTTAGTCCTGGTTGCAGCCAATAACGAGGACTAAAGGGCTGTTCCTGACACTAGCGCGGGGCGGTCGGAGTTTAGTCCCACCTCGCCAAGCGGAGCGCGCTCGCAATGGTTTATAAGCCCTGTCGCGGCTTTCCTCTCGAGCTCCTCTCTATTGCACGCAGTACATGCCTAACACTCTCTCTGCCTTGTTGGGCCTACTTGCCTCGTGGGCGTGCATCCTGTCCCACGTATAGTTGGGTTTCTAGTCATATGCAGGACGTGGTGGCCTACTAGCCGGGCATTTTTTTTATTTTTATATGGTTTTTTAGAAAAATATATTTTGATCATACCTAGAGGTTTATTAAAGCTTTTTACTTGATTATTTTTGCTATTGAAGAATATCATAATTTTTTTAGTTGATCATAACAAAATATTATAATTGATTCTTTTTAGTTGATTCTTTTTGCTATTAGAATTTTATAAAAGATTTTTAGTTGATTATTTTAATGATTTTTTCAGCGAAATCACCATGAAAGTAAAAAAGCACTACAAATGAAGAATATTATAAAATACTTTGTGTTAACCTAATAATGTGATATTTTCAATTCTGTTTAAGTAATTAGTATTTTGTATTTTTCATGCATTTATTGATTTTTTTAGCTAAATGACCATGAAGTTGAGAAGCACTACAAATGAACTCTAAAAAGGTTGAAACTTGAGATGGTATCATAATTTCATCCACATAGAAAGTGCTAAAAAATTTAGAGGGTTACGTTAAAAGCTGCATGCACTTCGTGTACAAATTGGAAAGTCTCTTTCGAAGTATCAGGGTTTCGGACGAAAACTCATCTATTACAAAGGGATTTCATTTTAAAGATATTTTAACTCACTAGTAGAAAACAGGACTTTCGTTTAGGCCTGAAATTCCATTAATCCCGGTTCACTCACGAACTGGGACCCATGATGGCATTGGTCCCGGTTCGTGAGGCCAGGGCGCCGGCCGAGCCTCGTGGGTCATTGGTCCCGGTTCGTCTGACCCCTTTGGTCCCGGTTCCAGACATGAACTGGGACAAATGGTCCTCGCTCATGGCCCACAACCATTGGTCCCAGTTTGTGGCTGGAACCGGGACCAAATGGGGAATTTTACTCTTGGTTCCAGCCACAAACCGGGACCAATGTTTGTCCTATATATACCCCCTACCCGCGACCATAGCAGTGCACTGCTCGGTTTTTCTGGCTGGCCGTGGGAGAGCTTTGTGGTGCTCTAGCTAACCTCCTATGCACATGAGGTGTTCGATGAAATGCCCGAGCCACACTTAATCTTTCTCCTCTCGAAGCTCCTTGTCCAAACTCCATTTTCCTCAAGATTTGTCTAGGTTTGGCGGTCCGTCCTGTCCGGTCCCCGTCCTCACCAACGTCGTTCGCCCGCGCCTATCTCGGCGCCGGCACCACCATGGTTAGCCTCTTCTTCTTACATTCTTTCTAAAAGGAATAAGTTCTTACTTGTATGATTTTGATAGACACTTGTGTAATTTTCTTACTTTTATTATTTTTTATTATTATATAGTGCGATGGTTTTCGTATCCGCCTCCTTCGGCCCTCGACCTGTCTATGATTCGGATGTGGTATATATTATCTTTCATAACTATTTATTTTATTTAGTGTTTATGACAATTATGCCGACCAACGTGATATAGATGTTTTAAACTAGGAGGTATGTGAACCGGAAATTCCAACCGACATAGAAATTCTTGTCGAGAAGTTAAATTTGGTTGAAAAAACAATTACTTGAAAGAAAAATAACAAAGAGTTGAAGAGGATAAGATGAAGTTGGTGTGGAAATATGCCCTAGAGGCAATAATAAATTAGTTATTATCATATTTCCTTGTTCATGATAATTGTTTATTATCCATGCTAGAATTCTATTGATTTGAAACTTAGATACATGTGTGGATACATAAACAACACCATGTCCCTAGTATGCCTCTGATGGACTAGCTCGTTGATCAAAGATGGTTAATGTTTAGCCATGGACATGAGATGTGATTTTATAACGGGATCACATCATTAGGAGAAGGATGTGATGGACAAGACCCAAACTATAAATGTAGCATATGATCGTGCAGTTTATTGCTACAGTTTTCTGTATGTCAAGTATATGTTCCTATGACCATGAGATCTTGCAACTCACTGACACCAAATGAGTGCCTTGTGTGTATCAAATGTCGCAACGTAACTGGGTGACTATAAAGGTGCTCTACAGGTATCTCTGAGGGTGTTTGTTGGTTTGGCATGGATCAAGACTGGGATTTGTTACTCCGTCTGACGGGGAGGTATCTCAGGGCCCACTCGGTGATACAACATCACAACAAGCCTTGCAAGAAAAGTCATTAAAGTGTTAGCCACGGGATCTTGTATTACAGAACGAGTAAAGAGACTAGCCGGTAACGAGATTGAACTAGGTATAGAGATACGAACGATCGAATCTCGGGCAAGTAACATACCGAAGAACAAAGGGAACAACATACGGGATTAACTGAATCCTTGAGATAGAGGTTTGACCGATAAAGATCTTCTTAGAATATGTAGGAACCAATATGGGCATCCAGGTCCCGCTATTGGTTATTGATGTGTCTCGGTCATGTCTACAGAGTTCTAGAATCTGCAGGGTCTGCACACTTAAGGTTTGGTGACGTTTCGATAGAGTAGAGTTATGTATGGTGGTGACTGAAGGTTGTTCAGAGTCTCGGATGAGATGTTGCATGTCATAAGGAGCTCCGGAATGGTCCGAAGGTAAAGATTGATATGTAGGATGTCCTATTTTGGTCACAGGAAAAGTTTCGGGCTCATCAGTAGTGTACAGGGAGTGCCGGGAGGGTATCGAGGGACCATCGGGAGGGGTGTCATGCCCCGAGGGGCCTCATGGGATGTGGGAGGAGACAAACCAGCCCCTAGTGGGCTGGCCAAAGCCTCCACTAAAGCCCATGAGGTTTGAGAAGGAAAAAATCCAAAAGTGGAGAGGTGGAAAGAGTTTCCAAGTGGAATGGGGGAATCCTACTCCTAATAGGATTGGAGTATGACTCCTCCACCTCCAATTTCGGCCAACTCTTGAGGTTTTGAGGCTGACTCCTCCCCTCCCTCCCTCCTATATATACTAGAGGATTTATAGGGGATAGCTAAACCTAATTGCCACGTGCTGCCCTCTTCTTCCTCTAGATCTGTTCTCCACTAGATCATCTCGGTTGTGCTTGGCGAATCCCTGCCGGGACAGCACCACCACCACCGCCGCCATGTCGTGGTGCCGGCGGAGAACTCATCTACCTCTCTGCTCCCTATTTCTGGATCAAGAAGGAGGAGATCGTCATCGAGTTGTACGCGTGCTGAACGCGGAGGCGCCGTCCGTTCGACGCTAGGTCGGAAGGACCGTGATCAGGATCGCGAGACGATTCATGATTTGATCGTGGGATGCATCGTGATGGGATCGCGGGACGGATCGTGATTGGATCGCGAGAAGGATCGTGATGGGATCACGGGAGGCTCGGCAATTTGGATCGCGAAGACGTTCGACTACATGAACCGCGTTTCTTAACGCTTCCCGCTTAGCGGTCTACAAGGGTATGTAGATCCACTCTCCCCCTCGTAGATGCTCATCACCATGTATAGATCTTGTGTGTGCGTAGGAAATTTTTTGTTTCCCATGCGACATTCCCATCGGTGGCATCACGAGCTAGGTCTATGTGTAGATGAGATCTCGAGTAGAATAGAACGGAGTTTGTGGGTGTTGATTCTTAGATTGCTTCCTCCCTTGGTCGTGTTTTGGTTCAGCGTTATTGTGGGATGAAGCGTCCCGGACCAAGCTTACTCGTACGCTTACGAGAGACCGGTTCCATCGAGTGACGTGTAACTTCGTTGCACAAAGATAGTTGGCGGGTATCTGTTTCTCCTACTTTAGTTGGATCGGATTCGACAAAGGCGGTCCTTGAGAAGGTTGAAAAGCAACTTATGTATCACCGTTCTGGTTTTTGCGTAGGTGAGAATTGTTCTTGCTAGATATATCCGTAGCAGCCATGTAAAACTTGCAACAACAATTAGAGGACGTCTAACTTGTTTTTGCAGGGTATGTTCTGATGTGATATGGCCAATTACATGATGAGATATATGTGATGTATGAGATTATCATGTGTTGTATAGAATATCACGACTTCCATGTCGATGAGTATGGCAACCGACAGGAGCCATAGGGTTATCTTTAATTATTGTATGACCTGCGTGTCAATCATTAAGCGCTATGTAATGCTATACTTTATCGCTAAATGATAGCAATAGTAGTATGAGCATGGTGGGCGCGACAACCATGATTGCGACACAATGAGGGAGATCATGGTGTTATGCCGGTGATGATGGAGATCGTGCCGATGCTTTCAAGATGGAGATAAAAAGCACAAGTTCATGGACATATCATGTCACTTATGATTTGCATGTGACGTTAATCTCCTTTTATGCACCTTGTTTCGCTTAGGACGACTGTAGCATTATAACGTGATCCCTCACTTAAATTGCAAGATAAACTGTGTTCTCCCCGAGTGTGCACCGTTGCAAAATTTCATCGTGTCAAGACACCACGTGATGATCGGGTGTGATAGACTCTACGTTCACATACAACGGGTGCAAGCCAGTGTTGCACGTGCAGAATACTCGGGTTAAACTTGATGAGCCTAGCATGTACAGACATGGCCTCAGAACACAAGAGATCGAAAGGTCGAACATGAGTCATATAGTAGATATGATCAACATGATGATGTTCATCATTGAAATTACCTCAAGTCATGTGATGATCAGACTTGAGTTGGTTTATTTCTATCATGTATCGCTCGAATGACCAGAGGGATGTCAATTTGAGTGGGAGTTCTTAGGTAATATAATTAATTAAACTCATTATCATGAACATAGTCATAGGGTCTTTGCAAATTATGTTGTAGATACCTCGCAGTGTAGCTCCCCTGTTTTATTGATACGTTCCTAGAGAAAGTAAGATGAAAGATAATGGTAGCAATTTTGCGGACTAGGTCTGTGGTCAGAGGATTGTCCTCAGTTGCTGCACAGAAGGTTTATGTCCTTGATGCACCGCTCGGTGCGCCACCCCCTCTAGCGTCGTCTGTAGATGTTGTGAACATCTGACAGGCATGTTCCGATGACTACTTGATAGTTTAGTGCGTCGTGCATTACGTCTTAGAATTGAGGCTCCAAAACGTTTTGATCGTCACGCAACATATGAGATGTTCTAAGAGCTGAAATTGGGATCTCAGGCTTGTGTCCGTGTTGTGAGATATGAGATCTCCAAGACTATTCTTTGCCTGCAAGATGAAGGAGAATAGCTCAATCGTTGAGCATCTGCTCAGATTGTCTGGGTACTACAATCGCTTGAATCGAGTGGGAGCTAATCTTCGAGATAAGATAGTGATAGACGTAGTTCTCCAACTCACTGT
This sequence comes from Hordeum marinum, assembly GCA_022496015.1. Classification (NCBI taxonomy): domain Eukaryota; kingdom Viridiplantae; phylum Streptophyta; class Magnoliopsida; order Poales; family Poaceae; genus Hordeum; species Hordeum marinum. The sequence goes on along the minus strand of CM039672.1, from coordinate 2,186,915 downwards.
CACTAAGCTACTAGAGCTTCGTGATGAACTATGAAATGCCAGGGATAGAAATGATGATCCCTGAGCTATTCGTGAAGTTTGACACCAAAAACGTAGAAATCAAGAAGGAGCATCAAGTATTGATGGTTAGTAAAACCACTAGTTTCAAGAAGGGCAAGGGTGAGGAGGGAAACTTCATGGACGACAGGTCAATTGCTGCTCTAGTGAAGCAACCCAAAGTTGAACCCAAACCCGAGACTAAGTACTTCTATTATGAGGAGAGCGGTCGCTGAAGCGGAACAACCCTAGATACTTGGTAGATAAGAAGGCTGGCAACATCGACAGAAGTATATTTTGATATACGTGTTGTTGATGTGTACCTTGCTAGTACTCCTAGTAGCACCTGGGTATAGGATACCGGTTCGGTTGCTAAATGTTAGTAACTCGAAATAAAATCTACAGAATAAACGGAGACTAGCTAAGAGTGAGGTGACGATGTGTGTTGGAAATGCCTCCAACGTTGATGTGATCAACATCGCACGCTCTCTCTACCCTCAGGATTAGTGATGAACCTAAATAAATGTTATTTGGTGTTTGCGTTAAGCATGAACATGATTAGATCGTGTTTATTGCAATACGGTTATTCATTTAAGTTATAGAATAATGGTTATTCTATTTACATGAATAATACCTTAAATGGTCATACACCCAGTGAGAATGGTTTGTTGAATCTTGATCGTAGCAATACACATGTTCATAACATTGATGCCAAAATATACAAAGTTAATAATGATAGTACCACATGCTTGTGGCACTGCCGCTAAATGTCATATTGGTATAAAGCGCATGAAGAAACTCCATGCTGATGGATCTTTGGACTCATTCGATTTTGAATCAGTTGAGACATGCAAACCATACCTCTTGGGAAAGATGACTAAGGACCCCATTTTCCGGCTTGATGGAACGGGCAAGTGGTTTATTGGAAATGATACATGTTGATGTATGCAATCCAATAAGTCTTGTAGCGTGCGGTGGATATCGTTATTTTCTTACCTTCATTGATGATTTGAGTAGATATAGTGTATATTTACTTAATGAAACACAAGTTTGAATCGTTTGAAAGGTTCAAGCAAATTTAGAGTGAAGTTTAAGATCATCATGACAAGAAGATGAAAATGTCTATGATATGATCGTGGAGGTGAATATCTGAGTTACGAGTTTGGCATACAAACTTTAGACAATGTGAAAGTTGTTTCACAACTCACGCCACCTGGAACACCATAGTGTGATGGTGTGTCCGAACGTCGTAGTCGTGCCTTATTGGATATAACGCGTACTATGATGTCTCTTATCATTTTGCCACTATCATTTTGGGGTTATGCATTAGAGACAACTATATTCACTTTAAATAGGGCAGCATCTAAATCCGTTGAGATGACACCATATGAATTATGGTTTGATAGAAACCTAAGCTGTCATTTCTTAATGTTTGGGGCTGCTACGCTTATGTGAAAAAGACTTTTCACCTAATGAGCTCGAACCCAAAGCGGATAAATGCTTCTGCATGGAATACCCTAAGATTAGTAGGATATACCTTCTATCTCAGATCCGAGCACAAAGTGTTTGTTGCTAAAACAGGTCCTTTCTCGAGAAAGAGTTTCTCTCGAAAGAATTGAGTGGGAGGAAGATAGAACTTGATGAGGTTGTTGAACCTTTGTTTCAACCAGAGAGTAGTGCTGCGCAGAAAGATGTTTATATGGAGCCTACATTAGTTGAAGAGGAAGTTAATGATAATGATCATGAAGCTTCGGATCAAGTTACTATCGAACCTCGTAGGTCGACAAGGATGCGTACTACTCCTGAGTGGTACGAAAACCTTGTCTTAAAGGTCATGTTGTTGGACAACAATTAACCTACGTAACGTCGATTGAACGGCACGTCGCTGAGTACAAATGGACATTTAAGATGAAGACAGATGCTGATAGTGAATGTCACCATTTATAAAGCTTGACTTGTCGCAAATAAGTTTCCGACAAGTTCAAGGAGTTGACTACGATGAGACTTTCTTACTCGTAGCGATGCTAAAGTCTGTTGGAATTATGTTAGCAGTTGCTGCATTTTTCAATTATGAAATCTGGTAGATGGATGTCAAAACATCGTTTCCTTAACAGTTTCCGTGAGGAAAGGTTGTATGTGATACAACCAGAAGGTTTTGTCAGTCCTAAGGATGCTATAAGGTGTGCAAGCTCCAGTGATCCTTCTATGGACTGAAGCAAGTATCTTGGAGTTGGAATATACGCTTTGATGAGGTGATCAAAGTTTTTTAGTCTATACAAAGATTATGAGAAACTTGTATTTACAATGAAGTGAGTGGGAGCACTATAGAGTTTCTGATAAGCATATGTGGATGACATATTGTTGATCGGAAATGACGTAGAATTTCTGGAAAGCATAAAAGGGTGGTTTGAAAATAGTTTTTCAAAGGAAGACCTAGATAAAGCTGCTTAATTGTTGGGCATCGAGATTGTTAGAGATAGATCAAGACGTGTGATAAGACTTTCAATGAGTACATACGTTGACAAGATTTTGAAAGGGTTAAAAATGGATTAGTCAAAGAAAGAGTTCTTGCCTGATTTGTAAGGTGTGAAGTTGAGTGAGACTCAAAGCTCGACGACGGTAGAAGAAAGAGAAACGACGAAGGTCGCCCCTATGCTTTAGCCATAGGCTTTAAATTATGCCATGCTGTGTATTGCACCTAGTGTGTGCCTTCCCATGAGTCTGTCAATGGGTACAAAAATGATCCATGAGTGGATCACTTGACATCGATCAAGATTATACTTAGTAACTGAAGGACTAAGGAAATGTTTCTTGATTATGGAGGTGATAAAGAGTTACGTTGAAGCAAGCTTTAACACCAATCCGGATGACTCTTAGTAGCAATCCGGATACGTATAGTGGAGCAGCCATTTGGAATAGCTCCAAGTGGAGTGTGGTAGCAGTGTCTCCAATAAGACATAGAGATTTTCAAAGTACACACGGATCTGAATGTCGTAGACCCATTGACCAAAATACCTAAAGCATGATCGAGCCCATGAACTCATTGGGTGTTAGATTCATAACAATGTGAATCACAATGGTGATGTGAACTAGATTATTGACTATAGTGCAAGGGGGGAACTCTTGGAAATATGCCCTAGAGGCAATAATAAATTCGTTATTATCATATTTCCTTGTTCATGATAATCGTTTATTATCCATGCTAGAATTTTAGATACATGTGTGGATACATGGACAACACCATGTCCCTAGTGCCTCTGATGGACTAGCCATGGACATTAGATGTCATTTGATAACGGGATCACATCATTAGGAGAATGATGTGATGGACAAGACCCACACTATAAATGTAGCATATGATCGTGTAAGTTTATTGCTATAGTTTTCTACATGTCAAGTATATGTTCCCCTGACCATGAGATCATGCAACTCACTGACACTGGAGGAGTGCCTTGTCTGTATCAAACATCGCAACGTAACTGGGTGACTATAAAGGTGCTCTATAGGTATCTCCGAGGGTGTCTGTTGGGTTTGCATGGATCAAGACTGGGATTTGTTACTCCGTGTGACGGGGAGGTATCTCAGGGCACACTCAGTGATACAACATCACAACAAGCCTTGCAAGCAAAGTGACATACCGCTCGAATCTTGTTAGCCATGGGATCTTGTATTATGGAACGAGTAAAGAGACTTGCCGGTAATGAGATTGAACTAGGTATAGAGATACCAACGCTCGAATCTCGGGCACGTAACATACCGCAGAACAAAGGGAACAACATACGGGATTAACTGAATCCTTGACATAGAGGTTCGATTGATAAAGATCTTCGTAGAATATATAGGAAGCAATATGGGCATCCAGGTCGCTCTATTGGTTATTGACCGTAGAGGTGTCTCGGTCATGTCTACATAATTCTCGAACCCGCAGGGTCTGCACAATTAAGGTTCAGTGACGTTTCGATATAGTAGATTTATGTATGCTGGTGAACGAAGATTGTTTAGAGTCCTGGATGAGATCCTGGACATCACGAGCAGCTCCGGAATGGTCCGAAGGTAAAGATTGACATATAGGAAATCCTGTTTTGGTCACCGGAAAAGTTTCAGGCTCATCGGTAGTGTACCGGGAGTGCCATGAGGGTACCGGGGGACCATCGGGAGGGGTGTCACGCCCCTAGGGGCCTCATGGTCTGTGGGAGGAGAAAAACCAGCGCCTAGTGGGCTGTACGAAGCCTCCACTAAATCCTATCAGGTTTGAGAAGGAAAAAATCCAAAGGTGGAGAGGTGGAAAGAGTTTCCAAGTGGAAAGGAGGAATCCTACTCCTAATAGGATTGGAGTATGACTCCTCCACCTCCAATTTCGGCCAACTCTTGAGGTTTTGAGGCTGACTCCTACCCTCCCACCCTCCTATATATACTAGAGGATTTATAGGGGATAGCTAACCCTAATTGCCACGTGCTGCCCTCTTCTTCCTCTAGATCTGTTCTCCACTAGATCGTCTCAATTGTGCTTGGCGAAGCCCTGCCGGGACAGCACCACCGCCACCGCCACCACGCCGTTGTGCCGGCAGAGAACTCATCTACCTCTATGCTCCCTCTTGCTAGATCAAGAAGGCGGAGATCGTCATCGAGTCATACGTATGCTGAATGCGGAGGCACCATCCGTTTGACGCTAGATCGAAAGGACCGTGATCAGGATCGCGAGACGATTCATGATTTGATCGCGGGATGGGTCATGATGGGATTGCGGGACGGACTGTGATTGGATCGCGAGAAGGATCGTGATGGGATCGCGGAACGCTCGGCGATTTGGATCGCGAAGACGTTCGACTACATCAACCGTGTTTCTTAACGCTTCCCGCTTAGTAGTCTACAAGGGTATATGGATCCACTCTCCCACTCGTAGATGCTCATCACCATGGATAGATCTTGTGTGTGCTTAGGAAATTTTTTGTTTCCCATGCAACATTCCCAAAAGTTGGAGTTGCATGTTGCCAATGTCGTCGACGATCTCAAGATCAAAATGGATGTACTACGCTTGATGATTAGAAAGATTAGAAAATATGTCATTCATACTAAGGCTTGGTCATTATGCTATTGCATCAATTGGAACGTTAGTTGCGGTTATGATTGCATTTGTTGTTGCATTTAATTTTTTTACATAGTTTCAATGTATGTTTTAGTTAGATGCTCTAGAGAGCTATATGTTGTTCAATAATGAGAACTATGTATGTACTTTATGTATGTATTTTTTTCACTACTGTACTTTGGCTTGAATGATGTATTTTGAACACACAAAAAGTCTGGAGTTCAAATAAGTTCAAAAAATTGAAATCCCTTTGTAACAGATGAGTTTTCATCCGAAACACTGATACGTCGAAACAGATTGTCCGTTTTGTACACGAAGTGCATCCAATTTTGGCCGTAACCCTCTCAACGTTTTAGCACATGCTATGTGTATGAAATGGTGACACCATGCCTACTTTCAACCTTTTCATAGTTCATTTGTAATGCTTTTCAATTTTAGGGTCATTTAGCTAAAAAATCAGTAAATGTATGGAAAATACCAATGAAGTTAGAAAGGGTTGAAAATTGATGATGTGACTTTGAATGGTGCATTTTGAACACAGAAAAAGTCTGGAGTTCAAATAAGTTCAAAAAAATGAGATCCCTTTGTAACAGATGAGTTTTCATCCGAAACCCTGATACTTCGAAAGAGATAGTCCGTTTTGTACACGAAGTGCATCCAATTTTTGCCATAACCCTCTCATCTTTTTATCACATGCTATGTGTTTGAAATGATGACACCATGCCAACTTTCAACCTTTTTAGAGTTCATTTGTAGTGCTTTTCAATTTCAGGCTCATTTAGCTAAAAAAAAATCAGTAAATGCATGTACAATACCAAATGAAGTTAGAAAGGGTTTAACATTTATGATGTTGCTTTGAATAGTGCATTTTGAACACACAAAAAGTATGGAGTTCATATAAGTTAAAAAAATGAAATCCCTTTGTAACAAATGAGTTCTCGTGTGAAACCCTGATACTTCGAAAGAGATTGTTCATTTTGTACACGAAGTGCATCCAGTTTTTGCCATAACCCTCTCAACTTTTTAGCATATGCTATGTGTGTAAAATGATGACACCATGCCTACTTTCAACCTATTCAGAGTCCCTTTGTAGTGCTTTTGAATTTCAGGGTCATTTAGCTCAAAAAATAGTAAATGCATGGAAAATAACAAATGAAGTTAGAAAGGGTTGAAAATTGGTTATGTGGTTTTGAATGGTACATTTTTAACACACAAAAATTATGGAGTTCAAATAAGTTCAAAAAAATGAAATCCCTTTGTAATAGATGAGTTTTCGTGCGAAACCCTAATACTTCGAAAGAGATTGTCCGTTTTGTACACGAAGTGCATCCAGGTTTTGCCGTAACCCTCTCAACTTTTTAGCACATTCTATATGTCTGAAATGATGACACCATGCCAACTTTCAACCTTTTTAGAGTTCATTTGTATTGCTTTTCAATTTCAGGGTCATTTAGCTCACAAAAAATGAGTAAATACATGGAAAATACCAAATGAAGTCAGAAAGGGTTGAAAATTGATGATGTCGCTTTGAATGGTGCATTTTGAGCACACAAAAAGTTTGGAGTTCAAATAAGTTCATAAAATGAAATAGCTTTGTAATAGATGAGTTTTCGTCTCAAACCTTGATACTTCGAAAGAGATTGTCCGTTTTGTACACGAAGTGCATCCAGTTTTTGTCGTAACCCTCTCAACTTTTTAGCACATGCTATGTGTGTACAATGATGACAACATGCCAACTTACGACCTTTTCAGAGTTCATTTATATTGCTTTTCAATTTCAGGGTCATTTAGCTCAAAAAATCAGTAAATGCATGGAAAATACCAAATGAAGTCATAAAGGGTTGAAAAGTGATGATGTGGCTTTGAATGTTTATTTGGAACACACAAAAAGTCTGGAGTTCAAATAAGTTCAAAAAATGAAATCCCTTTGTAACAGGTGAGTTTTCGTCCGAAACGTTGATACTTCGAAAGAGATTGTCCGTTTTGTACACGAAGTGCATCCAGTTTTTGTCGTAACCCTCTCAAATTTTTAGCACAAGCTATGTGTGTGAAATGAGGACACCGTGACAACTTTCAACCTTTTCAGAGTTTATTTGTAGTGCTTTTCAATTTGAAGGTCATTTAGCTCAAAAAAATCAGTAAATGCATGGAAAATACGAAATGAAGTCAGAAAGGGTTGAAAGTTGATGATGTGGCTTTGAATGGTGCATTTTGAACACACAAAAAGTCTTTGAGTTCAAATAAGTTAAAAAATGAAATCCCTTTGTAACAGATGAGTTTTCGTCCGAAACCCTGATACTTCGAAAGAGATTGTTCGTTTTGTACAACAAGTTCATCTAGTTTTTGCCATAACCATCTCAACTTTTTAGCACATGCTATGTGTGTGAAATGATGACACCATGCCAACTTTCAACCTTTTCACAGTTCATTTGTAGTGCTAAAACAAAATTATCAAAGTAAAAAGAGCAACTTTACTAAAACAAAACTATAATATTATTCAATGGCAAAAAGAGAACCTAAAAAGCTTTTATAAAACTCTAATAGCAAAAGGAATCAACTAAAATTGTCATAGTATTTTTTTTCAAAAATTTAATACAAAAAAGAATTTTCATAAAGAAATTTTTGTCACAAATTTTAATAGCAAACTAAAATAATAATATATGTTTTTGATTAAAACAGATATTTAAAATAACCTAAAAATTACCAAATTGAATATAATGATAAAACACAGTAATATTAAATAGCAGGAAAAAGAATCACTCAAAAATCTATTTTTAGTAATGTTATTCACAAACTATGATTCACAGAAATTTCACACAATAAAATATGCTAAAAATAACACAAATTTCCCTGAAAAAAGTAAGTATTTAGTTGTAACTAAAAATAACATATGCAACAAATAACATTAAAATCATAATATATGCTAAAAAGGCCCACCTACTAGGCACAACGGCCTGCATATGACTAGAAACCCAACAAATGGGCCAGGATGCAGACCCGCAGAGCGTCAAATAGGCATGTACCGCGTGCATTAGAGAGGAGCTCGAGAGGGAAGCGGTAGCAGCGCTTATAAACCACTCCGAGCCCCTCTCGACTAGTGAGGTGGGACTAAACTTTTGGTATGGGAAGCACAACCCTTTAATCCCGGTTGGTGGCTCCAACCGGGACTAATGGCCCCCTTTAGTCCCGGTTGGAGCCACCAATTGGGACCAATGCTCTGGGTATATAACCGGGACTAATGGCCCCCTTATGAATTTTCAGTTCTCATCTCGCCCTCGACGACGCCGACAAAATCGATGCCGCCAGGCTGCCCGCTCGCCGCTCGCCGAACCTGCCCGCCGCCCGCCACTCTCTCTGTCGCTGTCGCACCAGTCGACGCCACCTCCCCGCTGCCCCCGTCGCTGCCGGCCCCGACCATCACCCCCATCGTCGGCTCCCCCGTGGTCGCCACCCCGTTCGTCGCCACCCCGTCGCCGGTCCCGTCATCGCCCCCGCCATCGTCGCCCTCATCGTCGCCCCTGTTGCCTCCCCCGCCGCCCTCATCGCCGCCCCCGTTGTCGCTCCCACCCTCGTCGCCGTCGCCCCCGTCTTCGCCTGCCGTCTGTCGTCCTCGTTGTCACCGCCCCTGTCGTCCGTGGCCCCCGCCATCGCCCTCATCGCCTTGGTCAATATTATTTGGATACAATGTTTTTTTCATACAATATTTTTGTCATAAAAAATAGTGAAAATGAGGGGGGACATCGTACATGACATGAGGGGGGACGACGGACGTCGGTCATGAGCAGTGAGCGACGTTGTCGTCTACCCCCTCCCTGACAACTTCGAGATGAGGGGGGACGTCGGACATGAGATGAGGGGGACGTCGGACGTCGGACATGAGGGGTGAGTGTCGTTGTTATCTACCCCCTCCCTGATAACTTCGACATGAGGAGGGACGTCGGACATGACATGATGGGTGAGCGTTGTTGTCGTCTACCCCCTCCTCGATAACTTCGACATGAGGGGAGCGTCAGACATGACATGAGGGGGACGGTGGACATCGGACATGAGGGGTGAGCGTCGTTGTCGTCTACCCCTCCCTGATTACTTCGACATGTGGCAGGACATCAGACGTCGGACATGAGGGGTAAGCGTTGTTGTCGTCTACCCCCTCCCAGATAACTATGACATGTTGTTCATATAGAAAACTCCGGTAACATAGATTTACCAAGAATGCCCCCATTATGGATGTCCACAAGTTGATCCAATTTTTCTGATCTCATCTATATATATATATATTCTTCTATGTGTCACGTTGTCTGTCAAAGTATTGAAGAAATCCATGGCTTCATCATTAGCCGAAAGTAACAGGCGTATGCTGCTACGAAGCTCTTCAAAGCCTTTTTTGAACGGAGTTCCCAATAGAATAATTCGCTTTTTGGTACGAATTTCATCCAAGGCCTTCCAAATAGCGATATTCGGAAGGTTATTGCCGAACTTCGTACTAAAAAGCTAATTATCCTATCTGGGACTCCATTCCAAAACAATTTTGGAGAGCTTCGTACCATTATGCGCCTGTTACATCCGGCTAATGATGAAGCCATGGTTTTCTTGAATCCATTGACACTAGACAACATGACATATAGAAGGGTAGATGGGATCAGGAAAATATGGACTATTTTCTGCACATCCAGAATGGCGCCATTTTGTTAATCCCTGAAAGATTAAGAGAATCCCTTGTTTGACATTCATGACAGAGGTGGTCCAGTCGTCGGACATTCATGAGAGAGGCAGTCCGGACGTCGGACATTCATGTTTGTATATTAGTTGCCATGTTGTAATATCTACAGAAACTATGGATCAAAGCTACTTTTAACAAGAAGAGTTGTTGGGGGACATAATCCAAGACGGGCGTGATGTCTTGTCATTTCTCAATGACACTGATGGTCTGGATGACGGCTCCGATGATCGAACAATGGAGGAGGAAGGACATGATAATGATGGCTCTGGTCACCGAATGCCGAAGGAAGAAGGAGACCATGGTGACGGCTCCAACGACCGAACGGAGGAGGGAGCTGTTACAAAGTCTTGCAGGGTATATATATTAATTAAGCCTGTGACGACTAGCTAATTGATGCATTAATTGTTTTGGTATGTACATATATTAACTCTTCTTTCTTCTTTTATAGCCCTTCAGATCGAGCCAAACTTCGGTAACGAGACGAGGCCCAAAGAAAAGGTTGTGCAAGGATGAAATGTTCACGATCACAACACTCGCAGATGATGGCCTACTGATTGAGCCAAAGCTGACCAAGGACGCATTTGCTGCTCAGCATGGAGTTATTGTTAGGGATAGCATCCCGATCAGCATCAACCAATGTAATAAGCCTAAGGACAACGACCCTGAAATTTCTTATGTCACGGATAGACAGAAAGATGATCTTTGGACCTCGCTGAAGGCAAATTTCACCCAACCGCCAGAGGAGGATCTGAATAACCCAGTTATAGAGCCACTGGTCAAGGCATGTGCTCTCAAAAAGATGGCAGATGATCTATTTAAGAGGTGGACGAATGAGTTGAAATCAAAGTTTGTCCACAAAGGGAAGACTCCAGAATTCATCGGCCAATTTGAGAAGATAGGATATTACTGGCCCGCATTTGTGGCCTACAAGACACCGGACAAAAGTAAGAAAATGTTAGAGACAAACAAGATTAGGTTCTTCGGGATTGGGGGAACTTTCGACCCTGAAACAAGGAAGTGCCATTGGACGGACGAGCAACTAGCAATACCCGTCAAGAAGCTTCATAAGTATATCACCACAGCGCAGGAAGGGACGTTTATTCCCGAAAGAGAGAAGGACAAGCTGACTGAGGTCCTCGGGAATCCTGAGCACCCTGGACCAACACGAGGCACACCAGGCTCCATTTCGTGGAAGATTGGGTTTCCCGACCCAGGCGGTTACAGAAGACACGAGAGAAAGAGGAAAGCGGAGCTGAGCAACATGCATAAGCTTAATGCAAGACTAGAAAAGCTACAGAAACTTGAGAGCCAGCGAGCTGTCAGCCAACCATCTCTGCGGCACGAAGCTACCCCAGAAGCGACTCCACAATCTCAACAAAGAAGCAACGTGGCTTCCATGGAGATAGTTCAGCCTGACTTGACAGCTCCTAGCTACCCAGTGGATACTATCACGGAGGTTCAACATTGCGAGCTTATGAAAAAATTCCGAAACCTCACTTCCAAGGCGATTGTCGGCTCTGTTGGACCTCCTCAACCCAATGGAACTTTTCAATTCCGAAACCTCCGATTCCACATGGCTATGCTATTCTGATGGTGGATGAAGTAAAGAAGGGCTTTGATGAGCTCGAGCTTGACCACCATACAGGTGAATGGGAGAATAAGCTGGTTGATCCTCTCAGGAGTACGTGTCTATGGAGGAAGGAGTACATGAAGCTTCCAAACTAGATGCCTCCGCCTCCTCCTCATCCTCCAGCGCATCAGGCTGTTGGGGAACATTGCATGGGAAACAAAAAATTTCCTACGCACATGCAAGATCTGTCCATGGTGATGAGCATCTAGGAGAGAGAGAGTGGATCAACGTACCCTTGTAGATCGCTAAGCGGGAAGCATTAAGAAACACGGTTGGTGTAGTCGAACGTCTTCGCGATCCAAATCACCGAGCGTCCCACGATCTCATCACGATCCGTCCCGCGATCCAATCACGATCCATCCCATGAACACATCATGATCTGTCCCACGAACTCATCATGATCCGTCCCGCGAACTCATCATGATCCATCTTGCGATCTTGATCACGGTTCTTCCGATCTAGCGCCGAACGGACGGCACCCACGCGTTCAGCACACGTACAGCTCGATGATGATCTCCGCCTTCTTGATCCAGCAAGAGAGAGCGGAGAGGTATAAGAGTAGTCTGGCAGCGTGACGGCGCTCCGGTGATGGTGGTGGAACTATTCTGGAAGGGCTTCGCCTAAGCATTGCAGAAATCTGATCTAGAGGAGAAACTATGCACTAGAGGAACGGGCAACACGTGGCTGAAAATCAGGTGCCAAAAACCCTAAATCCTCTAGTATACATAAGAGGGAGGGAGGAGGAGGAGCTGGCGCACAAGGATTCCCTCTCTTGCCTCTTACGCAAGGAGGAGAGGAGGAATCCTCCTCCAATCCTAGTAGGACTAGGATTCCTCCTTTCCTACTTGGAAACTATTTCCACCTTTTGCTTTTTTCTTTCTTTTCCAACTCCAGCTGCATGGGCCTCTTGTAGGACTTCCACCAGACCACTAAGGGCTCGTATTCATCCTCCCACAGCTCATTTAGCCTCTTGGTCGAAATACCTCTCCCGATGGTCCCCCGGTACACTACCGGCACTCCCGGTACACTACCGATGAGCCCAAAACTTTTTCGGCGACCAAAACGGGACTTCCTATATATGAATCTTTACCTACAGACCATTTCGGAGCTCCTCGTGATGTCCGGGATCTCATACGGGACTCCGCACAACTTTCAGTCACCACCATACATAACTCTACACTACCGAAACGTCACCAAACCTTGAGTGTGCAGACCCTGCGGGTTCGAGAACTATGTAGACATGACGGAGACACCTCTACGGTCAATAACCAATAGCGGGACTTGGCTGACCATATTGGTTCCTACATATTCTACGAATATCTTTATCGGTCGAACCTCTATGTCAAGGATTCAGTTAATGCCGTATAACGTTCCCTTTATTCTTCGGTATGTTACTTGCCCGAGATTCGATCGTCGGTATCTCCATACCTAGTTCAACCTCGTTACCGGAAAATCTCTTTACTCGTTCTGTAATACAAGATCCCATGGCTAACCCTTAGTCACATTGCTTGCAAGGCTTTTTGTGATATTGCATTACCGAGTGGGCCCTGAGATACCTCTCCGTCACACGGAGTAATAAATCCCAGTCTTGATCCTTGCCAACCGAACAGACACCCTCAAAGATCCCTGTAGAGCACCTTTATAGTCACCCAGTTACGTTGCGACGTTTGATACACAAAAGGAATTCCTCCGGTGTTAGTGAGTTGCATGATCTCATGGTCATAGGAACTTATACTTGACATGTAGAAAACAGTAGCAATAAACTGACACGATCACATGCTACGTTTGTAGTTTGGGTCTTGTCCATCACATCATTCTCCTAATGATGTGATCCCATTATCAAATGACATCTCATGTCCATGGCTAGGAAACCTTAACCATCTTTGATCAACGAGCTAGTTCACTAGAGGCATACTAGGACATGGTGTTGTCTATGTATCCAAACATGTATCTGAGTTTCCGATCAATACAATTATAGCATGGATAATAAACGATTATCATGAACAAGGAAATATGATAATAACTTAATTTATTATTGCCTCTAAGGCATATTTCCAACAGTCTCCCACTTGCACTAGAGTCAATAATCCAGTTCACATCACCATGTGATTTGCATGGTTATGAATCTAACACCCAATGAGTTCTAGGGCTCGATCATGCATTGCATGTGAGAAAGGTCTTTTAGTCAACGGGTCTGCAACATTCAGATCTGTGTGTACTTTGCAAATCTCTATGTCAAATTGTAAACATTGCTACCACACTCCACTTGACACTATTCCAAATGGCTGCTCCAATATACGCATCCAGATTGCTACTACGAGTCATCCGGATTGGTGTTAAAGCTTGCGTCGATGTAACTCTTTACGACGAACTCTTTACACTAGTAGAAAATAGGGCTTTGGTTCAGGCCTGGCCAGCCCATTAGTCCCGGTTCAGTCATGAACCGGGACTCATGGGGGCATACGTCCCGGTTCGTGCTCCCAGGGGGCCGGCCGGGCCTCGTGGGGCATTGGTCCCGGTTCATCTGGACCCATTAGTCCCGGTTCCAGACACGAACCGGGACCAATGCGCCTCGCTCATGGCCCACAACCATTGGTCCCGGTTCATAGCTAGAACCAGGACTAAAGGATGGCCTTTAGTCCTGGTTCCAGAAACGAACTGGAACCAATGAATTGTCTATATGTACCCCTCGCCCGCGAGCCACTGCTCTGTTTTTTCCTGGCCGGCGAGGAGTGGGCTTTGTGGTGCTCTAGGTCACCTCTTATGCACATGAGGTGTTCGATGAAATTCCCGAGCCACACTACTTAAGCTTTCTCCTCTCCAAACTCGACCTCCAAGCTCCATTTTCCTCAAGATTTGTCCAAATTTAGCGGTCCGTCACGTCCCATCCCCGTCTTCACCGCCGTCGATCGCCCGCGCCGATCTCGTCGCTGGCACCACCGTGGTGAGCCTCTTGTTCTTATCTTCTTTATAAAAGAAAAACAATTCTTACTTGTATGATTAGATAGATAATTGTCTAATTTTCTTACTTGTATTATTGCTTGTTATTATATAGTGCGATGGTTTTGGTATCCGCCCCCGTCGGCCCTCGTCCTGTCTATGATTCGGATGTGGCGTATATTATCTTTTATAACTATTTGTTTCATTTAGTGTTTATGGTAATTATGCCGACACCAACTTGACATAGATGTCTTTATCTAGGAGGTATGTGAACCGGATATTACATCCGATCCTCTTGTCGAGAGGTTAAATTTAGTTGAAGAAGAAAACGAGTATTTAAAAGAAAAATAAAAAAGAGTTGAAGAAGAGAAGAAAAGAGTTGAAGAGGATAAGATGATATTGGAGTTGCATGTTGCGGATGTCGTAGATGGTCACAAGATCAAGATGGATGCAATGCGCTTGAAGATTAGAAAGATTAGAAAATATGGCATTCATAGAGAGTCTTGGTATCATTATGTCGTTGGATCAATTGTTACCTTGGTTGCGATTATGATCATATTTGTTGTTGCGTTGAAATGTTTTACTTTGGATGGTTTAATTAGATGCTCTGGAGAGCTATACGTTGTTCAATGAGAACTATGTATGTACTTTGGTTTTAATGTGATGATGAACTTCTATTAATTTGGTCACTTATCTATTCATGATGTTCTGTAATGGTTTTTGACACACTTAATGCACGTAGATGAACCGGCAATGGATGTACGGTGACATACACACCTCCGAGTACATTGAGGGCGTGCATGATTGTCTCGAAGTGGCTGAGGCAAACAAGCAGAATGGTTTTATGTGTTTCCATGCTCTATATGTGGGAATACGAAGTCTTACTCTGACCGGAAAACCATTCATGCCCACCTACTTTATAAGGGATTCATGCCACACTATAATGTTTGGACCAAGCACGGAGAAATAGGGTTACGATGGAAGACGGCGACGAAGAAGAGTACGATGACAACTATGTGCCCCCTGAATACGGTGATGCTGCAATGGGGGAAGCTGAAGATCAAGAGGAACCGGAAGATGTGCCCGATGATGATCTCCGCCGGGTCATTGTTGATGCAAGGAGACAGTATGAAAGTGAAAAGGAGAAGCTGAAGTTCGATCGGATGTTAGAGGATCACAAAAAAGGGTTGTACCCCAATTGCGAAGATGGCTACAAAAAGCTCGATACCGTACTGGAATTGCTGCAGTGAAAGGCAAAGTATGGTATACCTGACAAGGGATTTGAGGATGTACTGAAAATATTTAAGAAGAGGCTTCCAAAGGATAACGAATTGCCCGACAGTACGTACGCAACAAAGAAGGTTGTATGCCCTCTAGGATTGGAGGTGCAGAAGATACATGCATGCCCTAATGACTGCATCCTCTACCGCGGTGCGTACGAGGATTTGAATGCATGCCCGGTATGCGGTGCATTGCGGTATAAGATCAGACGAAATGACCCTGGTGATGTTGATGGCGAGCCCCCAAGGAAGAGGGTTCCTGCCAAAGTGATGTGGTATGCTCCTATAATACCACGGTTGATGCGATGGCACAATGAAGACCGTAAGAAAGACGGGAATTTGAGACATACCGCTGATGGGTCGCAGTGGAGAAAAATCGAGAGAAAGTACCGGGCTGAGTTTGGAGATGACCCAAGGAACTTATGGTTTGGTTTAAGCGCGTATGGCATTAATCCTTTCGGGGAGCAGAGGAGCAATCACAGCACCTGGCCCGTGACTCTATGTATGTATAACCTTCCTCCTTGGGTGTGCATGAAGCGGAAGTTCATTATGATGCTAGTTCTCATCGAAGGCCCTAAGCAACCCGCCAAGGACATTGATGTGTACCTAAGGCCATTAGTTGAAGAACTTTTACAGCTGTGGAATGGAAATGGTGTACGTGTGTGGGATGAGCACAAACAGTAGGAATTTGACCTGCATTCGTTGCTGTTTGTAACCATCAATGATTGGCCTGCTCTCAGTAACCTTTCAGGACAGACAAACAAGGTATACCACGCATGCACACACTGTTTAGCTGACACCGAAAGTATATACCTGGACAAATGCAGGAAGAATGTGTACCTGGGGCATCGTCGATTTCTTCCGACCAACCATCAATGTCGTAAGAAAGGCAAGCAGTTCAAAGGCAAGGCAGATCACCAGAAGAAGCCCGCCATGCGTACCGGTGATCAAGTACTTGCTATGGTCAATGATTTACACTTAATATTTGGAAAGGG
This sequence comes from Hordeum marinum, assembly GCA_022496015.1. NCBI lineage: Eukaryota > Viridiplantae > Streptophyta > Magnoliopsida > Poales > Poaceae > Hordeum > Hordeum marinum. The sequence continues at coordinate 2,170,228 of CM039672.1, read as the reverse complement.
TCTGGGCGGACTATCTGTTCCGAATGACGACGAGGGACGCGCACCCATGTAGAAGAAGAAATCTATATTTTGGGACCTACCCTACTGGAAACACCTAGATGTCCGCGCTTCAATTAACGTGATGCACGTGACGAAGAACCTTTGCGTGAACCTACTAGGCTTCTTGGGCGTGTATGGGAAGACAAAATATACACCGGAGGCACGGGAGGACCTGCAACGTTTGCACGAAAAAGGCGGCATGCCTCCAAAGCAGTATGAAGGTCCTGCCAGCTACGCTCTTACCAAAGAAGAGAAGGAAATCTTCTTTGAATGCCTGCTCAGTATGAAGGTCCCGTTTGGCTTCTCGTCGAATATAAAGGGAATAATAAATATGGCCGAGAAAAAGTTTCAGAACCTAAATTCTCATGACTGCCACGTGATTATGACGCAACTGCTTCCGGTTGCATTGAGGGGGCTTCTACCGGAAAATGTTCGATTAGCCATTGTTAAGCTATGTGCATTCCTTAATGCAATCTCTCAGAAGGTGATCGATCCAGAAATCCTACCAAGGCTAAGGAGTGATGTGGCGCAAGGTCTTGTCAGTTTCGAGCTGGTGTTCCCACCATCCTTCTTCAATAACATGACGCACATCCTAGTTCATCTAGTCGACGAGATTTTCATTCTGGGCCCCGTATTTCTACAAAATATGTTCCCCTTTGAGAGGTTCATGGGAGGTCTAAAGAAATATGTCCGTAACCGCGCTAGGCCAGAAGGAAGCATTTCCATGGGCCATCAAACAGAGGATGTCATTGGGTTTTGTGTCGACTTCATTCCTAGCCTTAAGAAGATTGGTCTACCTGAATCGCGGTATGAGGGGAGACTGACTGGAAAAGGCACGATTGGAAGGGACTCAATAATATGCAGGGACGGACATTCTTGGTCTCAAGCACACTACACAGTTCTACAGAACTCTATCTTGGTGGCCCCCTATGTCGATGAACACAAGAACAGTCTGCGCTCCAAACACCCGGAGGAGTGTGACGACTGGATTACACATGAACACATCAGGACTTTCAGCGATTGGTTGGAAACACGTGTCAGAGGTGACAACACTGTTTCTGATGAGCTGTTCTCGTTGTCGAGGGGACCATCTTCAACTATATTGACTTAAAAAGGATACGAGATAAATGGGAATACATTTTACACGATCGCCCAAGATCAAAAGAGCACTAACCAAAACAGCGGTGTCCGCTTTGATGCAGCAACCAAGAGGGGAAAGGACACATATTATGGTTACATAGTGGACATATGGGAACTTGACTACGTTCATGATTTTAAGGTCCCTTTGTTTAAGTGCAAATGGGTAAATATGTCAGGAGGCGGGGTACAGGTAGACCCACAGTACGGAATGACAACAGTGGATCTCAACAATCTTGGGTACATAGACGAACCATTCGTCCTACCCAATGATGTGGCGCAGGTTTTCTATGTGAAGGACATTTCTACCAAACCGAGAAAAAAGAAAAGATATGGAAGCGAATACATCATGCAATGAGCCAAAGCGCCACATAGTTCTTTCAGGAAAAAGAGACATCGTGGGATTGGAGGGCAAGACAGACATGTCTGGAGATTATGAAAAGTTTCATGAAATTCCTCCCTTCAAAGTCAAGGCTGATCCAAGCACCATGTTAAGCAATGAAGAATATCCATGGTTACGGAGCAATAAGCAAACGACACAAGCGAAGAAAAAGTGAAGACTGATGAAGTCAATAAGTTTAGAAAAATGAAATGCCTTTGTAACAAACGAGTTTTCGTCCGAAACCTACTTTGAAAGAGATGGTCCAGTTTGTACACGAAGTGCATCCAGTTTTTTCTGTAATCCTCTCAACTTTTGCACACATGTTATGTGGGTCAAATGATGATACCATGCCAAGTTTCAACCTATTATGAGTTCATTTGTAGTGCTTTCCAATTTTAGGGTCATTTAGCTCAAAATAAATCATTAAATGCATGCAAAATAGCAAATTAAGTCAGAAACGGTTGAAATTTTAGTATGTGGCTTTGAATGGTGCATATTGAATGCACAAAAAGTATGGAGTTCAAATAAGTTCAAAAAATGAAATCCCTTTGTAACAGATGAGTTTTCGTCCGAAACCGTGATACTTTGGAAGAGATTGTCAACTTTTTGCACGAAATGCATCCAATTTTTGTCGTAACCCTCTCAACTTTTTAGCACATGCTATGTGGGTGAAATGATGATACCATGCGAACTTTCAACCTTTTCTGAGTTCATTTGAAGTGCTTTTTAATTTCTTTCAAAACATCGTGGGAGTGGAGTTCAAAAAAGAATCAACTAAAAAGCTTTTATAAACCTCTAGTATTTCTGAAACTATAATTATATAAAAATTATGGAACTAAAATTATCAAAGTATTTTTTGTTCAAAACACTAATAGCAAAAGGAATATAATGATAAAACACACTGGAAATAAATAAAGCAAAAAACAAAACAAAAATAATGGAAATTATGCAACTAAAATTATCAAAGTATTGTTTGTTCAAAAAATTAATAGCAAAAAGAATATAATGATAAAACACAGTAAGCCACCATAAAGTATTTTTTGGTAAGAACTTTTAATATGCAAAAAAATAACATAAAAAATGCCCACCTACTAAGCCACCATGGCCTGCATACGACTAGTAACCCAATATACCTGGGCCAGGATGCAGGCCCACGGGGCAAGTAGGCCCAATAGGCAGAGACAATTAGGAATGCACTGCCTACGGTAGAGAGGAGCTCGAGACAGTCAGTTCAGCCGCGCTTATAAACCGGTACGAGCGCACCTTGCTCGGCGAGGTGGGACTAAACTCCCACCGCACCAGGAACAGGGCTTTGGTCCCGGTTGGTGGCACCAACTGGGACCAATACCTACCTTTAGTCCCGGTTGGTGCCACCAACCAGGACCAAAGGTATGCTTCCCGCCCTTTGGGCTGACGAAAAGGGACCATTGGTCCCGGTTGGTGGCACCAACCGGGACCAATACCCACCTTTAGTCCCGGTTGGTGCCACTAACCGGGACCAAAGGTCTTTGCTTCCCGCCCTTTGGGCTGACGAAAAGAGACCTTTGGTCCCGGTTGGTTCCACCAACCGGGACCAATGCTCTGTGTATATAAGCGACAGTTCAGATTTTTTCAGATTTCATCTAGCACTTGCCCCCGACGACGCCGAGCACATCGATGCCGCCAGGCTGCCCGAGCTCACCGTCCTCATTGCCTCCCCATCGCCGGCCCCGTCCTCGTCGTCGGCCCCGTCGCCTCCCCGAGTCGCCGGCCCCGTCGTCGCCGTCCTCGTCGCCTCCCCGTCGCTGTCGTCCTCGTCCCCATCGCCGTCTTCCCCGTCGCTGCCGTTCCCGTCGTCGTCGTCCCCGTCTTCCGCGTCGCCGCCGTCCCCGTCTTCCCCGTCGCCGCTGTCCACGTCTTCCCGTCGCCGCCGTTCCCATCGACGCCTCCCGTCGCCGTCGTCCTCGTCTTCCCCGTCGCTGCCGTTCCCGTCGTCTCCCCGTCGCTGCCATCCCCGTCGCCTCCCCGTCATCGCCGTCCCCGTTGCCTTGTCCCCGACGCCGCCGTTCCCACCGCCTCCGAGTCGCCGCCCCTAGTGAGCCCCCCTACTCCCTGTGTTCATGTATATGTGTCATGTGTGTATATGTTTATGTATATATATGTTCATGTATAAGTTTTTTTTCATGTATATGTATATATGTTCATGTATATGTGTGTATTAATTCGTGTAAAAAGTCTTCGTTGCTTTTCATATGTACGAAAATGTAGAGTGAAAACGAAAACAAACATATATAAGAAAAAACAAAGTAAAAAAATGAAGAAGGAAAAGAAAACCGCTCACCCGACCAACTATTGAGGCCACCCAAACCCTAGAAGAAAGAGCGTCATTGTCGATCTACCCCCTCCCCGATAACTTCGACATGAGGGGGGGACGTCGGACATGCATGAGGATACAGTATTTCCGTTTTCGATCCAATTTCGTTCCGTTACCGTACCGTTTCCGAATCCGCCTAATCCGGTATTCGAATCCGCATCTGTTCCGCTTCCGAATCCGAAAATAAATATGGAATATGATACGGTATAGAGATTATCCGTCCGAATCCGATCCGGTTTCACCCCTAGTCACGTTTTCCATCAGACATCGGTTGCACGGGTGTCTGGCTCCGGGCGCCATCTTATATAGGTTTATTGTCGTGCCAAAAACTGGTGTCAACACATGCCCCCATGTTTTTCGGCAAAACTTGTATGTTTGGCACACTAATATATCCATGCTATATCATGTTTGTATAGTAAGTGTCATGTTGTAATTAATATTTTGCAGAAACTATGGACGATCGTCAAAGAAACTTAGAAGAAGAAGAGATGTTGGGGGAAATCATCCGCGAAGGACCGTTGTTGGTGGGCGACATCGTCCGGGAAGGAGGTAATGTCTTAGAGTTTCTGAACGACACCGATGGTCTGCAAGAAGAGGGTGAAGCAGGATCCGGTGATCGGACAGAGGTGGAAGGACATGCTTATGATGGCTCCTGTGAGCGAACAGAGGAAGGAGACCGTGATGATGGCTCCGGTGAGGGAACGGAGGAAGGAGTTGTTGGAAAGTCCGACGAGGTATATATAATAATTAAGCCTGTGCTGACTAGCTAATTGATGCGTTAATTATTTTGGTTTGTGTACACATATTAACTCTCTTCTTTCTTCTTTTCTAGCCCTCCGTATCCGTATCGATCCAAACTTCGTTAACGAGACAAGGCCCGAAGAAAAAGTTGCGCCCAGATGAAAGGTTCACGATCACCAGCATCAATAGAGATGGCCAACCGATTGAACCCAGCCGAACCAAGGATGCATTTTCTGCTCAGTGCGGGGTTCTTGTTAGGGACATGATCCCGATCACCATCCACCAATGGAATAAGCCGAAGGCCGGAGACCGTGAAGTGCCTTTTGTCACCGATACACAGAAAGATGATCTTTGGACCGCGCTGAAGGCAAATTTCACCCTACTGGAAAAGGAGCATCCGGAAAAGCCAGTTATAGAGCAAAAGGTCAAGACTCATGCTCTTAAGAAGATGGCAGAGCTATTCAGGAGGTGGAAGAATGAGTTAAAAACAAAGTTTGTCGACAAAAAGAAGACTCCAATATTCGAGGGCCGATTTGAGAAGATAAGAGAACAGTGGCCCGCATTTGTGGCCCACAAGACATCGGAGAAGAGTAAGAAGATGTCAGCGATAAACAAACTAAATGCTGCAAAGAAGATGCATCACCATCGCACGGGGTCAGGTGGCTACCACAAAGCCCGACCGTTGTGGGACAAGGCTGAAAAGGACCTTCTTGACAAATGGATCGTACCAGCGACATTGAACTGGCCAGAGCGTGGAAGCAATTGGTTCTTCGAGGTTGGGGGAACCTTGGACCCTTAGACAGGGAAGTGCTGTTGGACGAACGAACAACTGACTGTACCGATCACCAAGCTTCAGGAGTTAATCGCCAAAACGGAGAAAGGGACGTTCGTTCCCGACAGAGAGAATGACGAGCTCACAATGGCCCTCGGGAATCCTAAGCACCTAGGACGAACACGAGGCACGGCAGGCTCCGTTCCGCGGAAGCATGGGTTTCCCGACGCAGGCGGTTACAAAAGCAGGGAGAGGAAGAGGAAAGAGGAGCAAAGTGAAATACAGAACCTGAATGCAAGAGTACAAGCGCTAGAGGAGAGGCATCGAGCTGACGAAGCTACCCTAGAAGCTACCCCGCCATCTAAGCAGAGAAACAACATGGCTTCCACCGAGCTCATTGCGTAGCCTGATTTGACGGCTCCCAGGTATCTCGTGGACGAAATCACGGAGTCTCAAGATTGCCACCTTCAGAAGCAATTGATGATGAACCTCAAACCCACAGTGGCTATCGGCCATGTTGCACCTCGTCGACCCAACGGAACTTTTCACTGTCTTCCGATTCCAGAAGGCTATGTTGTTGTGATGGTCGAAGAAATATTGGAGGGATATGAGGAGCTGGAACTTGACTACCCTACCGGCGAAGGGGAAACTCTCCTGGAGAATGCTCTAAGGAGTTCATGTCTATGGCCAAAGGAATTCATCAAGCTTCCGAACTGGACGGCGCCTCCGCCTCCTCCTCCTCCAGCGAGTAAGGGCCCGCCTCCTCCTCTGCCTCCTCCTCCGGCGAGTAAGGGCCCACCTCCTCCTCCGGCGAGTAAGGGCCTGCCTCCTCCTCTAGCGAGTGATCAGGGCACGCCTCCTTCTCTGACTCCTCCTCCGGCGAGTGATCGGTGCACGCCTCCTCCTCCGGCTCCTTCTCCGCCTCGTCAGCAGGAGAAGAAGAGAGCCGCCGCCGCCGCTCCGGCTGCTCCGGTGCCTCTTAAGCAACAAAGGAAAATAGCAGCCGTCGCTTCGGTGTCTAGCACTACAACCAGTGGCGGGAGGCGATAGCAATACGGTCCATCATCTCTCAAGCGTCTTGAGCCGTTACCATACGAGAGGAGCGATGAGGAAAACGCAAAGATCTCTAAAGGCGAAGTGGATGCCCATTTTAAAAAGAAAAATCCACCTCCGGAGGAGAAGATAGATGAGGTGAAATTGAAGCGCACTTTGGATGCCCTGAAGCGACCAGCACCGGCTCCGCTGGATGACTACCATGTCCGCGCTCGTAAAAAGGAAGTGCAAGAAGCGCGCCGGTCCGGAACCACTACAACTGACAAAAGGAGAGAACAACAAATTGCAATAGGGAAAAAAATTCCCCAGCTCGGCGAACAGGCAAAACAATCGTGCCCCCCGTTGCAGGTGTCTAGCGATATCGTCGTCGCAAATCTACCGGACGGGATGGTGCCCGGTACCAATGCTGCTGATTACCTACCCGACGATATACATTTTGATGCACTGGAGGTGGACGAACACAAATTCCGGCATGGGTATCCTCTCGTCAGACCTAATCAACAGCTACCAATGATGATGCGAAAATTCCATCAGTGGTACATGGACACCTCCAAGAACTCTGGGTTGGATAATGTGATGATTATGGTTAAAGACAAGCACGACCTTCTTGGAATTGACGTGTTGTGTGTTCCATTTGAGGAGTTATTCCAGCTTTTCAATCAAAAGGCCATCGATAAAGTAATCGTCACTTGCTACTGTCTGTAAGTACTCTTCTTTCATGAAGTCTCTATATATAGCTCAGCTCTATCATTGCATGTACATATAATTCACTATATCACGTAGATTGAAGATTGTCGAATACAAGCAAAGAGAAATCTATAATATTGGGTTCATTAACCTAAATCTCTTTAATGAATGGGATAAGAAAAAGAATCCCAAACAAGCCGAGGCCAGCTTGCTACAATCGTTGCTTCAACATCAAAACAAACAAAAAATAATCTTTCCTTACAACTTCAACTGAGTGTTATACTGTGCATATTCGGTTTTCCTTTATTTACTCGAGGTTATAGTAATGTAATTAATGAGTTATGCATGCGTGCGCAGCTTCCACTATATTTTCCTAGAGATTATGCTTGAGGAGGGACTAGTAACCGTCTTAGACTCAAGACGAAAAGATACCAAGATGTATGCGATCATCACTGGAATGCTTAAGAAGTAAGTTCAATCGATCATTATCGCACCATTTCGGCAACTTTGTTCATTTCCTGATATCAGGTAATAATTATTTTCTATGTCTAGCAGGGTTTGGATACCGTTCACCACAAAATCTCTGGGACTGCCGAAGGAGCTGAAATTTACACACCCGAAAGTAAGTACTACTAGCTAGTTCCGCGCATCTCCCATTACATTGATTCTAGCTAGTTTCATCAATACCATTTATATAATGCTTGATTATCAGTTTGATTGACCTCTATTTCTCGTAAAGTGGTTGTGGCAGGAACCAGGGACTAATCTTTGTGGATACTACGTATGCGAGTGCATCTACAACGCGGCGATCTCTAAGCAGGGCGGCGTGGATGTGTTTTGTTCCCGGTTGGTTCTACCAACCGGGACAAAAGGCCCTCCTGCCCGGGCAAGCCGTAGAGGCCACGTGGAGGCCCATCTGTCCCGGTTCATGGGCAAACCGGGACTAAAGGTTTTGGGCATTAGTAACGAACCTTTAGTCCCGGTTCCAAAACCGGGACAAATGGCCCTCTAGAACCGGGACAAATGGGCCTTTTTATACAAGTGTTATCACCTCCATAATCGAGAAACATCTCCTTAGTCTTTTAGTTACTAAGGATAATCTTGACCGCTGTCTAGTGATCCACTCCTGAATCACTCTTGTACCCCTTGATGGACTCATGGCAAGTCACACACACGTGCGGTACACAGCATGGCATACTATACAGAGCCTATGGCTAAGGCATTGGGGACGACGTTCGTCCTTTCTCTTTCTTCTGCCCTTTGTCGAGCTTTGAATCTCACTCAACTTCACACCTTATAAATCAGGCGAGAACTCTTTCTTTGACTGATCCATTTTGAACTCTTTCAAAATCTTGTCAAGGTATGTACTCGTTGAAAGTCTCATCAAGCATCTTGATCTATCTCTATAGATCTTGATGCTCAACAATTAGCTAGTTTTATCCAGGTCTTACTTTGAAAATCACTTCTCAAACAACCGTTTATGCTTTCCAGAAATTCTACATTATTTCCGATCATCAATATGTCATCCACATATTATAATCAGAAAATCTATAGTGCTCCCACTCACTTTATTACAAATACAAGTTTGTGGTAAACTTTGTATAAACTACAAAACTTTGATCACCTCATCAAAGCGTATATTCCAACTCCGAGATGCTTGCTCCAGAACATAGAAGGATTGCTTGAGCTCGCACACCTTTTAGCATCCTTATGACTGACAAACCTTCTGGTTGTATCACATACAACATTTCCTCAAGAAACTATTAAGGAAACAATGTTTTGTCATCCATCTGCCAGATTTCATAATTGAAAAATGCAGCAACTGCTAATCATAAATCCAATAGACTTTAGCATCGCTACGAGTGAGAAAGTCTCATCGCAGTCAACTCCTTGAACTTGTCGTAAACTTCACTGCAACAAGTTGAGATTTTACAAATGGTGAAATTTACCGTCAATGTCTGTCTTCATTTTAAAGATCCATTTGTACTCGACGACCTGCTGTCCAACGAGAAAGTCTACCAAAGTCTATATTTGGTTTTCATACATGGATCCTTTCTCAGATTTCATGGCCTCTAACCATTTGTCGGAATACGGGCCCATCATCGGTTCTCCATAGCTCGTAGGTTCATCTTTGTCCAACAACATGACCACTAAGACAGGGTTGTCATAACACTCAAGAGCAGTACACGTCCTTGTCGACCTATGAGGTTTGATAGTAACTTGATCCAAAGCTTTATGATCATAATCATTAACTTCCTCTTCAACTAACGTAGGCTTCACAGAAACATCTTCTTGTGTTGCGCTATTCTCTAGTTTAAACAAAGGTTCAACAACCTCATCAAGTTCTATCTTCCTCCCACTCAATTCTTTCGAGAGAAACTTTTCCTCGCGAAAGGACCCGTTTTAGCAACAAACACTTTGCACTCGGATCTGAGATAGCAGGTATACCCAACTTTTCTGAGGGTATTCTATGAAGATGCATTTGTCCGCTTTGGGTTCGAGCTCATTAGGTGAAAACCTTTTTCACATAAGCATCGTCGCCCCAAACATTGAGAAATGATATCTTGGGTTTCTATCAAACCATAATTCACACGGTGTCATCTCAACGGATTTAGATGGTGCCCCATTGAAAGTGAATGTAGTTGTCTCTAATGCATAACCCCAAAACTATAGTAGCAAAATGATAAGAGACATCATAGCACGCACCATATCCAATAGAGCATGACTATGACGTTTGGACACACCATCACACTATGGTGTTCCAGGTGGCGTGAGTTGTGAAACAACTTTCACATTGTCTAAAGTTTGTATGCCAAACTCGTAACTCAGATATTCACCTCCACGATCATATCATAGACATTTTCCTCTTCTTGTCACGATGATCTTAAACTTCACTCTGAATTTGCTTGAACCTTTCAAACAATTCAGACTTGTGTTTCATTAAGTAAATATACACTATATCTACTGAAATCATCAATGAAGGTAAGAAAACAACAATATCCACCGCACGCTACAAGACTCATTGGATTGCATACATCAAGATGTATCATTTCCAATAAACCACTTGCCCGTTCCATCAAGCCAGAAAACGGGGTCATTAGTCATCTTGCCCAAGAGGTATGGTTTGCATGTCTTAACCGATTCGAAATCGAATGAGTCCAAAGATCCATCAGCATGGAGTTTCTTCATGCGCTTTATACCAATATGACATTTAGCAGCAGTGCCACAAGTATGTGGTACTATCATTATTAACTTTGTATCTTTTGGCATCAATGTTATGAACATGTGTATTGCTACGATCAAGATTCAACAAACCATTCTCACTGGGTGTATGACCATTTAAGGTATTATTCATGTAAATAGAATAACCATTATTCTATAACTTAAATGCATAACCGTGTTGCAATAAACACGATCTAATCATGTTCATGCTCAACGCAAAACACCAAATAACTTTTATTTAGGTTCGTCACTAATCCCGAACATAGAGAGAGCATGCGATGTTGATCACATCAACCTTGGAAACATTTCCAACATACATCGTCACCTCACCCTTTGCTAGTCTCCGTTTATTTTGTAGCTTTTATTTCGAGTTACTAACATTTAGTAATCGAACCGGTATCCTATACCCAGTTGCTACTAGGAGTACCAGCAAGGTACACATCAATAACACGTATATCAAATATACTTCTGTCGATGTTGCCAACCTTCTTATGTACCAAGTATCTAGGGTTGTTCCGCTTCAGCGATCGCTCTCCTCATTATTGAAGCACTAAGTCTCGGGTTGCTTCACTAGAGCAGCAACTGACTTGCCATCCATGAAGTTTCCCTCCTTGCCCTCACCCTTCTCGAAACTAATGGTTTTATTAACATTCAAAACTTGATGCTCCTTCTTGATTTCTACCTTCGCGGTGTCAAACATGGCGCACAGCTTAGGGATCATTATTTCTATACCTGGCATTTTATAGTTCATCACCAAGTTCTAGTAGCTTAGTGACAGTGACTTGGAGAACTATATCAAACACTATCTTATCTGGAAGATTAACTCCCACTCGATTCAAGCGATTGTAGTACCCAGACAATCTGAGTACATGCAGAACGATTGAGCTATTCTTCTTTATCTTGCAGGCAAAGAAATTTATTGGAGAGCTCATATCTCGCAACACCGGCACGAGCCTGAGATCACAATCTCAGCTCTTAGAACATCTCATATGTTCCATGACGTTCAAAACATTTCAGAGCCTCAATTCTAAGCCGTCATGCATGACGCACTAAACTATCAAGTAGTCATCAGAACGTGCCTGTCAGATGTTCACAACATCTACAGACGACGCTAGAGGGGGTGGCGCACCGAGCGGTGCTTTAAGGACATAAGCCTTCTGTGCAGCAACGAGGATAGTCCCCAGATCACGGACCCAGTCCCCAATATTGCTACCATCATCTTTCAATTCTATTATTCTAGGAACATAAAAAATTACAAGGGAGCTACAGCGTGAGCTAGTAATCTACAAAATAATTTGCAAAGACACTTTCACTATGTTCTTGATAATGAGTTCAATTAATCATATTACCTAAGAACTCCCACTCAAATTGACATCCCTCCGGTCATCCGAGTGATACATGATCCAAATTCACCAACTCAAGTCCGATCATCACGTGAGTTGAGGTGGTTGCAATGGTGAACATCATCATGTTGATCATATCTACTATATGACTCATGTTCGACCTTTCGGTCTCTTGTGTTCTGAGGCCATGTCTGTACATGCTAGGCTCGTCAAGTTTAACCCAAGTGTTCTGCATGTGTAACACTAGCTTGCACCCGTTGTATGTCAATGTAGAGTCTATCACACCCGATCATCACATGGTGTCTCGACACGACGGACTTTCGCAACGGTGCACACTCGGGGAGAACACAATTTATCTTGAAATTAAGTGAGGGATCACCTTATAATGCTACCGTCGTCCTAAGAAAAACAAGGTGCATAAAAGGATTAACATCACATGCAAATCATAAGTGACATGATATGGCCATGAACTTGTGCTTTAGATCTCCATCTTGAAAGCACCGGCATGATCTCCATCGTCACCGGCACGACACCATGATCTCCATCATCTTCATCTCCATCAATGTGTCGCCATCGGGGTTGTCACGCCCTGCATGCTTCAACTACTATTGCTACCGTTTAGCGATAAAGTAAAGCATTACATAGCGCTTAATGATTGACACCCAGGTCATACAATAATTAAAGAAAACCCTGTGGCTCCTACTGATTGCTATACTCATCGACATGCAAGTCGTGAAATTCTATACATCATATGATCATCTCATACATCACATATATCACATCATGTAATTGGTCATATCACATAACAACATACCCTGAAAAACAAGTTAGACATCCTCTAATTGTTGTTGCAAGTTTTACGTGGCTGCTACGGGTATCTAGCAAGAACCGTTCTCACCTACGCATAAACCACAACGGTGATACATAAGTTGCTTTTCAACCTTCTCAAGGACCGCCTTTGTCGAATCCGATCCAACTAAAGTGAGAGAAACTGCACCCGCAAGCCATCTAGGCAACAATTTGCATCGAGGGAACCGGTCTCTCGTAAGCGTACGAGTAATGTTTGTCCAGGCCGCTTAATCTCACAATACCGCTAAACTAAAACACGACCAAGGGAGGAAGCAATCTAAGCATCAATGCCCACAAACCTTTTGTGTTCTACTCGAGATCTCATCTACACATAGACCTAGCTCATGATGCCACTGTTGGGGAACGTTGCATGGGAAACAAAAAATTCCTACGCACACGCAAGATATGTCCATGGTGATGAGCATCTACGAGAGGGATAGTGGATCTACATACCCTTGTAGATCACTAAGCGGAAAGCGTTAAGAAACACGTTTGGTGCAGTCGAACGTCTTCGTGATCCAAATCGCCAAGCGTCCTGCGATCTCATCACGATCCGTCCCGCGATCCAATCACGATCCGTCCCGTGAACACATCACAATCCATCCTGCGAACTCATCACGATCCGTCCCGCGAACTCATCACGATCCGTCTCGGGATCTTGATCACGGTCCTTCCGATCTAGCGCTGAACGGACCCTCCGCGTTCGGCACACGTATAGCTCGATGACGATCTTCGCCTTCTTGATCCAGCAAGAGAGAACGGAGAGGTAGAAGAGTACTCCGGCAGCGTGACGGTGCTCCGGTGATGGTGGTGGAACTATTCCAGCAGGGCTTCGCCTAAGCACTGCAGAAATCCGATATAGAGGAGAAACTGTGCACTAGAGGAACGGGCAGCACGTGGCTGAAAATCAGGTGCCAAAACCCCTAAATCCTCTAGTATATATAAGAGGGAGGGAGGAGGAGGAGCTGGCGCACAAGGCTGCCATCTCTTGCCTCTTGCGCAAGGAGGAGAGGAGGAATCCTCCTCCAATCCTAGTAGGACTAGGATTCCTCCTTTCCTACTTGGAAACCATTTCCACCTTTTGCTTTTTTCTTTCTTTTCCAACTCCAGCCGCATGGGCCTCTTGTAGGACTTCCACCATCCCCCGGTACACTACCGACACTCCCGGTACACTGCCGATGAGCCCGAAACTTTTCCGGCCACCAAAACGGGACTTCCTATATATGAATCTTTACCTCCGGACCATTCCGGAGCTCCTCATGACGTCCGGGATATCACCATACAGAACTCTACACTACCAAAACATCACCAAACCTTAAGTGTGCAAACCCTGCAGGTTCGAGAACTATGTAGACATGACCGAGACACCTCTACGTTAAATAACCAATAGCGGGACCTGGATGACCATATTGGTTCCTACATATTCTATGAAGATCGTTATCGGTCGAACCTCTATGTCAAGGATTCAGTTAATCCCGTATAACGTTCCCTTTGTTCTTTGGTATGTTACTTTCCTGAGATTCGATTGACGGTATCTCCATACCTAGTTCAACCTCGTTACCGGCAAGTCTCTTTAATGGAAGATCCTGTGGCTAACACTTAGTCACATTGCTTGCAAGGCTTGTTGTGATATTGCATTACCGAGTAGGCCCTGAGATGCCTCCCCGTCACATGAAGTAACAAATCCCAGTCTTGATCCATGCCAACCCAACAGACTTCTCGGAGATACCTTTAGAGCACCTTTTATAGTCACCCAGTTACGTTGCGACATTTGATACACACAAGGCATTCCTCCGGTGTCAGTGATTTGCATGATCTCATGGTCATTGGAACATATACTTGACATGCAGCAAACGGTAGCAATAAACTGACACGATCACATGCTACGTTTGTAGTTTGGGTCTTGTCCAGCACATCATTCTCCTAATGATGTGATTGTTGGGGAACGTTGCATGGGAAACAAAAAATTTCCTACGCACACGCAAACCTATCCATGGTGATGAGCATCTACGAGAGGGGGAGTTGATCTACGTACCCTTGTAGATCGCTAAGCGGGAAGTGTTAAGAAACGCGGTTGGTGTAGTCGAACATCTTCGCGATCCAAATCGCCGAGCGTCACGCGATCTCATCACAATCCGTCCCACGATCTCATCACGATCCGTTCAGTGAGCACATCACAATCCGTCCCGCGATCTCATCAAGATCCATCCCGCGAACTCAACATGATCCGTCCCACGAACTCATCATGAGCCGTCCTGCGATCACGTCGCGAATCGTCTCGTGGTCTTGATCAGGGTCCTTCCGATCTAGTACCGAACGGATGGCACCTCCGTGTTCAGCACACGTGCAGCTTGATGACGAGCTCCATCGTCTTGGTCCAGCAAGAGGAAGTGGAGAGGAGGAAGAGTTCACCGGCAGAGTGACGGCGCTCCGGTGATGGTGGTGGAGCAATTCCGGCAGGGCTTCGCCTAAGCACTGCGGAAATTTGTTCTAGAGGAGAAACTATGCAGTAGAGGAACGGGCAGCACGTGGCTATTAGGGTTAGCCTTTTTCCTCTAAATCCTCTTGTATATATAGGAGGGGGGAGGGGAGGAGGAAGCCTCAAACCCACCAGTTTTGGTCGAAATTGGAGGTGGAGGAGTCCTACTCCAATCCTATTAGGAGTAGGATTCCTCCTTTCCACTTGGAAACTCTTTCCACCTCTCCACCTTTGGATTTTTTCCTTTCTCTTTCAACTCCAGCCGCATGGGCTTCTTAGAGGACTTCCACCAGCCCACTAAGGGCTGATTTCCTCCCTCCCACAGCCATGTAGCCTCTTGGGTCGAAATACCTCTCCCGATGGTCCTCCGGTACACTACCGGCACTCCCGGTACACTACCGATGAGCTTGAAACTTTTCCGGCAACCAAACTGGGACTTCCTATATATGAATCTTTACCTCCGGACCATTACGGAGCTCCTCATGACGTCCGGGATCTGATCCGGGACTCCGAATAACCTTCGGTCACCACCATACATCACTCTGTCCTACCGAAACGTCACCAAACCTTAAGTGTGCAGAGCCTGCGGGTTCGAGAACTATGTAGACATGACTGAGACACCTCTACGGTCAATAACCAATGGCGGGACCTGGACATACACATTGGTTCCTACATATTCTACGAAGATCTTTGTCGGTCGAACCTCTATGTCAAGGATTCAGTTAATCCTATATAACGTTCCCTTTGTTCTTCGGTATGTTACTTGCCTGAGATTCGATCGTCGGTATCCAATACCTAGTTCAACCTCGTTACCGGCAAGTCTCGTTACTCGTTCCGTAATACAGCATCCCGTGAGCAACACTTAGTCACAATGCTTGCAAGGCTTGTGTGTTATCTTGCATTACCGAGTGGGCCCTGAGATACCTCTCCGTCACACGGAGTAACAAATCCCACTCTTGATCCATGCCAACCCAACAGAAACCCTCGGAGAAACCTATAGTGCACCTTTATAGTCACCCAGTTACGTTGTGACGTTTGATACACACAAAGTATTCCTCCGGTGTCAGTGAGTTGCATGATCTCATGGTCATAGGAACATATACTTGACATGCGGAAAACAGCAGCAATAAACTGACACGATCATATGCTACGTTTGTAATTTGGGTGTTGTCCATCACATCATTCTGCTAATGATGTGATCCCGTTATCAAATGACATCTCATGTCTATGGCTAGGAAACCTTAACCATCTTTGATCAACGAGCTAGTTCACTAGAGGCATACTAGGGACACGGCGTTGTCTATGTATCCACACATGTATCTATGTTTCCATTCAATACAATTATAGCATGGATAATAAACGATTATCATGAACAAGGAAATATAATAATAACCAAATTATTATTGCCTCTAGTGCATATTTCCAACAGTCTCCCACTTGCACTAGAGTCAATAATCTAGTTCACATCACCATGTGATTTGCATTGTTATGAATCTAATGCCCAATGATTTCTAGGGCTCGATCATGATTTTCATGTGACAGAGGTCTTATAGTCAACGGGTCTGCGACATTCAGATCCGTGTGTACTTTGCAAATTTCTATGTCGAACTGTAAACACTGCTACCACACTCCACTTGGTGTTCGAAATATGCCCTAGAGGCAATAAATAAAGTGTTATTATTATATTTCCTTGTTCATCATAATCGTTTATTATCCATGCTATAATTTTATTGAATGGAAACACATTTCATGTGTGGGTAAATAGACAACACAATGTCCCTAGTATGCCTCTAGTGAACTAGCTCGTTGATCAAAGGATGGTTAAGGTTTCCTAGCCATGGACATGAGATGTCATTTGATAATGGGATCACATCATTGGGAGAATGATGTGATGGACAAGACCCAAACTACAAACGTAGCATATGATCGTGTCAGTTTATTGCTACTGTTTTCTGCATGTCAATGTATATGTTCCTATGACCATGAGATCATGCAAATCACGAATATCGGAGGAGTGCCTTGTGTGTATCAAACGTCACAACGTAACTGGGTGACTATAAAGGTGCTCTACAGGTATCTCCGATGGTGTCTGTTGAGTTGGCATGGATCGAGACTGGGATTTGTTACTCCGTGTAACGGAGAGGTATCTCGGGGCCCACTCGGTAATGCAACATCACAATAAGCCTTGCAAGCAATGTGACTAATTGTTAGTTGCGGGATCTTGTATTACGGAACGAGTAAAGAGACTTTCCGGTAACGAGGTTGAACTAGGTATGGAGATACCGACGATCCAATCTCGGGCAAGTAACATACCGAAGAACAAAGGGAACGTTATACGGGATTAACTGAATCCTTGACCTAGAGGTTCGACCGATAAAGATCTTCATAGAATATGTAGGAACCAATGTGGATGTCCAGGTCCCGCCATTGGTTATTAACCGTAGAGGTGTCTCGGTCATGTCTACATAGTTCTCGAACCCGCAGGGTCTGCACACTTAAGGTTCGGTGACGTTTCGGTAGTGTAGAATTATGTATGGTGGTGACCGAAGTTCGTTCGGAGTCCTGGATGAGATCCCGGACGTCACGAGGAGGTCCGGAATGGTCCGGAGGTAAAGATTCATATATAGGAAGTCCCAGTTTGGTCTCCGGAAAAGTTTCGGGCTCATCGGTAGTGTACCGGGAGTGCCGGTAGTGTACCAGGAGTGCCGATAGTGTACCGGGAGACCTCCGGGAGGGGTACTTCGACCCCAAGAGGTCCATGGGCTGTGGGAGAGTATTAACCATCCCTTAGTGGGCTGGGAAAACAGCCACAAAGGCCCATGGCGCAGGAGAGAAAGTCCTAAAGAAAAAAGTGGAAAAAAGTGGCAATCCTACTCGAACTAGGATTGGAGGTGAAGTAGGATTGCTTCCCACCTCCTATTTAGGCCGACCCAAAGGCCTTGGCTGCCTCTCCTCTCCTCTCCTCCTATATATACTAGTGGATTGGGTGGTTTTTGGACAGAATTTCCGGCCACGTGCTACCCGTTCGACCGGTGCATAGTTTCTCCTCTAGATCGTAGTTCCGCAGTGCTTAGGCGAAGCCCTGCCGGAATTGCTCCACCACCATCACCGGAGCGCCGTCATGCTGCCGGTGAACTCTCTATCCTCTCCACCTTCTCTTGCTGGATCAAGACAGTGGAGATCGTCATCAAGCTGCACGTGTGCTGAACGCGGAGGTGCCGTATGTTCGGTACTAGATCGGAAGGATCGTGATCAAGGCCACGGGACGTTCGTGATCGGATCGCGGGACGGATCATGACGAGTTCGCGGGACGGTTCGTGATTAGATCGTGGGATGCTCGGCGATTTGGATCGCGAAGAAGTTCGACTACACCAACCGCATTTCTTAACACTTCCCACTTAGCGATCTACAAGGGTATGTAGATCCACTCTCCCTCTCGTAGATGCTCATCACCATGGATAGGTTTGCGTGTGCGTAGGAATTTTTTTGTTTCCCATGCGATGTTCCCCAACACTTGGTACTATTCTAAATGGCTGCTCCAGTATATGTATCGAGATTGCTACTGCGAGTCATCTGGATCGGTGTTTAAATCTTACATCGACGTAAATCTTTTACGACGAACTCTTTTACCACCTCCATAATCGAGAAACATCTCTTTAGTCTTTCAGTCACTAAGGATAATCTTGACCGTTGTCCAGTGATCCACTCCTGGATCACTCTCGTACCCCTTGAATGACTCATGGCAAGGCACACACACGTGCGGTACACAGCATGGCATACTATGTAGAGCCTATGGCTAAGGCATAGGGGACGATGTTCCTCCTTTTCTCTTTCTTCTGTCGTTGTCGAGCTTTGAGTCTCACTCAATTTCACACCTTACAAATCAGGCGAGAACTCTTTCTCTGACTGATCCATTTTGAACTCTTTCAAAATCTTTGTCAAGGTATGTACTCATTAAAAGTCTCATCAAGCATCTTTGATCTATCTGTATAGATGTTGATGCTCAACAATTAGGTAGTTTTATCCAGGTCTTACTTTGAAAACTACTTCTCAACCAACCGTTTATGTTTTCCAGAAATTCTACATTATTCCCGATCATCAATATGTCATCCGCATATACTAATCAGAAACTCTATAGTGCTCCCACTCACTTTATTGTAAATACAAGTTTCTCATAAACTTTGTATAAACTACAAGAACTTTAATCACCTTATCAAAGCGTATATTCCAACTCC
Source organism: Hordeum marinum (assembly GCA_022496015.1). Classification (NCBI taxonomy): domain Eukaryota; kingdom Viridiplantae; phylum Streptophyta; class Magnoliopsida; order Poales; family Poaceae; genus Hordeum; species Hordeum marinum. Next base: position 2,150,936 of record CM039672.1, on the reverse strand, counting down.
GAGATGTTTGCTCCAGACCATAGAAGGATTGCCGGAGCTTGCACACCTTTTAGCATCCTCAGGACTGGCAAAACCTTCTGGTTGTATCACATACAACCTTTCCTCAAATAAACTATTAAGGAAACGATGTTTTGTCATCCATCTGCCAGATTTCATAATTGAAAAATGCAGCAACTGCTAACATAATTCCAACAAACTTTTAGCATCGCTACGAGTGAGAAAGTGTCATCGCAGTCAACTCCTTGAACTTGTCGAAAAAACTTGTTTGCGACAAGTCGAGCTTTATAAATGGTGACATTCACCATCAGCGTCTGTCTTCATCTCAAAAATCCATTCGTACTCGACGACCCGCTGTCTAACGAGCAAGTCTACCAAAGTCTATACTTGGTTTTCATACATGGATCCTTTCTCAGATTTCATGGCCTCTAACCATTTGTTGGAATCCAGGACCATCATCGCTTCTTCATAGCTCGTAGGCTCATCGTTGTCCAACAACATGACCTTCAAGACAGGTTTGTCGTACCCCTCAGGAGCAGTACACGTCCTTGTCTACCTACGAGATTCGATAGTAACTTGATCCGAAGCTTCATGATCATCATCATTAACTTCCTCTTCAACTAACGTAGGCTTCACAGAACCAACTTTCTGTGCTGCGCTACTCTCTCGTTGAAATAAAGGTCCGATAACCTCATCAAGTTCTATCTTCCTCCCACTCAATTCTTCCGAGAGAAACTTTTCCTCGAGAAAGGACCCAGTTTCAGCAGCAAAACATTTTATGCTTGGATCTGAGATAGAAGGTTCACCCAACTCTTTAGGGTATTCTACGAAGATGCATTTGTCCGCTTTGGGTTCGAGCTCATTCCGTGAAAACATTTTCCACACAAGTGTCGCAGCCCCAAACACTAAGAAATGACAATTTTAGGTTTCTAGCAAACCATAATTCACATGGTGTCATCTCAACGGATTTAGATGCTGCCCTATTTTAAAGTGAATGTAGTTGTCTCTAATGCATAACCCCAAAACAATAGTGGCAAAACGACAAGAGACATCATAGTACGTGCTATATCAAATAAGGCACGACTATGACGTTCGGACACACCATCACACTATGGTGTTCCAGGTGGCGTGAGTTGTGAAACAACTTTCATGTTGTCTAAAGTTGTATGCCAAACTCGTAACTCAGATATTCTCCTCCGCGATCATATCGCAGACATTTTTATCTTCTTGTCATGATGATCTTAAACTTCACTCTGAATTTGCTTGAACCTTTTTAACGATTCAGACTTGTGTTTCATTAAGTAAATATACTCTATATCTACTCAAATCATCAGTGAAGGTAAGAAAATAATGGTATCCACCTCATGCTACAAGACTCATTGGATTGCATACATCAACATGTATCATTTCCAATAAACCACTTGCCCGTTCCATCAAGCCGGAAAACGGGGTTTCAGTCATCTTGCCTAAGGGGCATGGTTCGCATGTCTCAACCGATTCAAAATCGAATGAGTCCAAAGATCCATCAACATGGAGTTTCTTCATGCGCTTTATACCAATATGACATTTAGCGGCAGTGCCACAAGTATGTGGTACTATTATTAACTTTGTATCTTTTGGCATCAATGTGATGAACATGTGTATTACTACGATCAAGATTCAACAAACCATTCTCACTGAGTGCATGACCATTGAAGGTATTATTCATGCAAACAGAATAACCATTATTCTCTAACTTAAATGAATAACCGTGTTACAATAAACATGACCTAATCACGTTCATGCTCAACGCAAAACACCAAATAACATTTATTTAGGTTCGTTACTAATCCCGAAGGTAGAGAGAGTGTGCGATGTTGATCACATCAAACTTGGAAACATTTCCAACACACATTGTCACCTCACCTTTAGCTAGTTCTCCGTTTATTCCATAGCTTTTATTTCGAGTTACTAACATTTAGCAATCGAACCGGTATCCAATACCCAGGTGCTACTAGGAGTACTAGCAAGGTACACATCAATAACACGTATATCAAATATACTACTGTCGACGTTGCCAGCCTTCTTATCTACCAAGTATCTAGGGTTGTTCTGCTTCAGTGACCGCCCTCCTCATAAACGAAGCACTTAGTCTCGGGTTTGGGTTTAACTTTGGGTTGCTTCACTGGAGTAGCAACTAACTTGCCATCCATGAAGTTTCCCTCCTTCGCCCTTGCCCTTCTCGAAACTAGTGGTTTTACTAACCACCAACACTTGATGCTCCTTCTTGATTTCTACCTTCGCGATGTCAAACATCGCAAATAGCTCAGGAATCATTATTTCTATCCCCGGCAATTCATAGTTCATCACCAAGTTCTAGTAGCTTAGTGACAGTGACTTCGAGAACTATATCAATCACTATCTTATCTGGAAGATTAACTCCCACTCGATTCAAGCGATTGGAGTACCCAGACAATCTGAGTACATGCTCAATGATTGAGCTATTCTCCTTCATCTTGCAGGCAAAGAATCTTGTTGGAGATCTCATATCTCGCAACAGGGGCACGAGCCTGAGATCACAATATCAACTCTTAGAACATCTAATATGTTCCGTGACATTCAAAACGTTTCGGAGCCACAATTCTAAGCCGTACTGCATGACGCACTAAACTATCAAGTAGTCATCGGAACGTGCCCATCAGATGTTCACAACATCTACAGACAACGCTAGAGGAGTTGGCTCACCGAGCGGTGCATTAAGGACATAAGCCTTCTGTGCAGCAATGAGGACAATCCTCAGATCACGGACCTACTCCACAATATTGCTACCATCATCTTTCAAAACTATTTGTCTAGGAACATATAAAAATACAAGGGAGCTACAGCGTGAGCTAGTAATCTACAACATATTTTGCAAAGACACTATGACTATGTTCATGATAATTAGTTCAATTAATCATATTACCTAAGAACTCCCACTCAAATTGACATCCCTCAGGTCATCTGAGTGTCAGATGATCCAAATTCACCAACTCAAGTCCGATCATCACGTGCGTTAAGGTGGCTACATTGGTGAACATCATTATGTTGATCATATCTACTATATGACTCATGCTCAACCTTTCGGTCTCTTGTGTTCCGAGGCCATGTATGTACATGCTAGGCTCGTCAAGTTTAACCCGAGTGTTCTACGTGTGCAAATCTGTCTTGCACCCGTTGTATGTGAATGTAGAGTCTATCACACCCGATCATCACGTGGTGTCTCAACACGACGAACTTTCGCAACGGTGCACACTCGGGAAGAACACAATTTTATCTTGAAATTTAAGTGAGGGATCACCTTATAATGCTACCGTCGTACTAACCAAAACAAGGTGCATAAAAGGATTAATATCACATGCAATTCATAAGTGACATGATATGGCCATGAACTTGTGCTTAAGATCTCCATCTTCGAAGCACCAGCATGATCTCCATCGTCACCGGCACGACACCATGATCTCCATCAACGTGTCACCATAGGGGTTGTGGCACCAGCCCTGCTTCTACTTCTATTGCTACCGCTTAGCGAGAAAGTAAAGCATTACATAGCGCTTAATGATTAACACGCAGGTCATACAATAATTAAAGACAACCCTATGGCTCCTTCCGGTTGCCGTACTCATCGACATGCAAGTTGTGAATATCTATACATCACATGATCATCTCATACATCACATATATCACATCATGCAATTGGCCATATCACATCACAACATACCCTGCAAAAACAAGTTAGACGTCCTCTAATTGTTGTTGCATGTTTTACGTGGCTGCTACGGGTATGTACCAAAATAGAATCTCACCTACGCAAAACCACAACGCTGATACATATTTTGCTTTTCAACCTTCTCAAGGACCGCCTTTGTCAGATCCGATCCAACTAAAGTGAGTGAAACTGTCACCCGCTAGCCATCTAAGCAACAAGTTGCGTCGAGGGAACCGGTCTCTCGTAAGCGTACGAGTAATGTTGGTCCGGGCCGCTTCATCTCACAATACTGCTGAACCAAAATATGACCAAGGGAGGAAGCAATCTAAGCATCAACGCCCACAAACCTTTTGTGTTCTATTGGAGATCTCATCGAACCATCAACCTAGATCATGATGCCACTGTTGGGGAACGTTGCATGGGAAACAAAAAATTTCCTACGCACACGCAAACCTATCCATGGTGATGAGCATCTACGAGAGGGGGAGTTGATCTACATACCCTTGTAGATCGCTAAGCGGGAAGCGTTAAGAAATGCGGTTGGTGTAGTCGAACATCTTCTCCATCCAAATCGCCGAGCGTTCCGCGATCTCATCACGATCCGTCCCGCGATCTCATCACGATCCGTCCCGTGAGCACATCACGATCCGTCCTGCGATCTCAGCACAATCCGTCCCGCGAACTCATCACGATCCTTCCCGCGAACTCATCACGAGCCGTCCCGCGATCAGGTCGCGAATCGTGTCGTGGTCTTGATCACGGTCCTTCCGATCTAGTACCAAACGGACGACACCTCCGTGTTCAGCACACGTGCAGCTTGATGACGATCTCCACCGTCTTGGTCTAGCAAGAGGAAGTGGAGAGGAGGAAGAGTTCACCGGCAGCGTGATGGCGCTCCGATGATGGTGGTGGAGCAATTCCGGCAGGGCTTCGCCTAAGCACTGCGGAAATCTGATCTAGAGGAGAAACTATGCACTAGAGGAACGGGCAGCACGTGGCTATTAGGGTTAGCCTTTTTCCTCTAAATCCTCTAGTATATATAGGAGGGGGGAGGGGAGGAGGCAGCCTCAAACCCACCAGGTTTGGTCGAAATTGGAGGTGGAGGAGTCCTACTCCAATCCTATTAGGAGTAGGATTCCTCCTTTCCACTTGGAAACTCTTTCCACCTCTCCACCTTTGGATTTTTTCCTTTCTCTTTCAACTCTAGCCGCATGGGCCTCTTAGAGGACTTCCAGCAGCCCACTAAGGGCTGGTTTCCACCCTCCCACAGCCCATGTAGCCTCTTGGGTCGAAATACCTCTCCCGATGGTCCTCCGGTACACTACCAGCACTCCCGGTACACTACCGATGAGCCCGAAACATTTCCGGCAACCAAACTGGGACTTCCTATATATGAATCTTTACATCTGGCCCATTCCGGAGCTCCTCGTGACGTCCGGGATCTGATCCGGGACTCCGAACAACCTTTGGTCACCACCATACATAACTCTATCCTACCGAAACGTCACCAAACCTTAAGTGTGCAGACCCTGCAGGTTCGAGAACTATGTAGACATGACCGAGACACCTCTACGGTCAATAACCAATGGCGGGACCTGGACATCCACATTGGTTCCTACATATTCTACGAAGATCTTTATCGGTCGAACCTCTATGTCAAGGATTCAGTTAATCCCGTATAACGTTCCCTTTGTTCTTCGGTATGTTACTTGCCCGGGATTCGATCGTCGGTATCCAATACCTAGTTCAACCTCGTTACCGGCAAGTCTCTTTACTCGTTCCGTAATACAAGATCCCGTGACCAACACTTAGTCACAATGCTTGCAAGGCTTGTGTGTGATCTTGCATTACCGAGTGGGCCCTGAGATACCTCTCCGTCACACGGAGTAACAAATACCAGTCTTGATCCATGCCAACCCAACAGACACCCTCGGAGATACCTGTAGTGCACCTTTATAGTCACCCAGTTACGTTGACGTTTGATACACACAAAGTATTCCTCTGGTGTCAGTGAGTTGCATGATCTCATGGTCATAGGAACATGTACTTGACATGCGGAAAACAGCAGCAATAAACTGACACAATCATATGCTACGTTTGTAATTTGGGTCTTGTCCATCACATCATTCTCCTAATAATGTGATCCCGTTATCAAATGACATCTCATGTCTATGGCTAGGAAACCTTAACCATCTTTGATCAATGAGCTAGTTCACTAGAGGCATACTAGGGACACGGCGTTGTCTATGTATCCACACATGTATCTATGTTTCCATTCAATACAATAAAGCATGGATAGTAAACGATTATCATGAACAAGGAAATATAATAATAACCAAATTATTATTGCCTCTAGGGCATATTTCCAACCGTGATCTCGTTATCAAATGACATCTCATGTACATGGCTAGGAAATCTTAACCATCTTTGATCAACGAGCTAGTTCACTAGAGGCATACTAGGGACATGGTGTTGTCTATGTATCCACACATGTATCTGAGTTTCCGATCAATACAATTATATAATGGATAATAAACGATTATCATGAACAAGGAAATATGATTATAACTTAATTTATGATTGCCTCTAGGGCATATTTCCAACACAGGGCACTCTGCCTCCTCCTCCTCCTCCTCCTCCTCCGACGAGTGATCAGGGCACTCCGGCTGCTTCTCCGGCTCCTCCGGCGCGTGAGGGTACTCCGCCTCCTCCTTCGCCTGCTCCGGCGTGTCGGAGCTGTCTGCCTCCTCCAGCGCGTGAGACCACTCCGCCTCCTCCTTCGCCTACTCCAGCGCGTCGGAGTACTTCGCATCATCCCACGCGTGAGGCTACTTCGCCTCCTCCGGCGCGTCAAGCCAATCAGCCTCCTCCTCCTCCTAATCTTCCTCCGGCGCGTCAGGATTCTCAGCCTCCTCCGACGCGTCAGCCACGACGGAAGAGAGACGCCGCGGCTAGTGTACAATAGGTGGGAAGAAATTCAAATTTGGTCCAACCCTGAAGACTCTTCCAAAGTTACCATACGAGAGGACTGACAAAGAAAACGATGAAATTGGTAAAGCCGAAGTGAAGGCCCATTTTGCAAGGAAACATCCACCTCCGAAGGAAACGGTAGATCCGGTGAAAGCAAAGCACACTCTGGATTCCCTGAAGCGACCATCACCGCCTCCATTGCCATCAAACTTGAACGATGTGTTATAAATACATATAATGAAGCGCAGCTGTCGGGAAGTACTTCTAGTGCTGCAAGAGTCAAAGAACGAAGAAGTGGGAAAACAATTCCCTAGCTCGGCGAACAAGAGAAGCAATCATGCCCCCTGCTCAAGGTGGCCAGTGATATTGCTAATCATCCAGTGATACTGCCCGGTATCAAACGTGGTGATTACTTCGGGGATGATGTAATTTTTGAAATGGCTGTGGTAAGGAAAGAAGAATATAAATACGTGCATGAGAAGCCTCTCGTCAAACCTGATCATGCTCCTCTAACAATGATGATGTACAAATTTCATGAGTGGTACATGAAAACCTGCAGGGAGTCTCGGAGAGAAACTATGTATGTTAGAGTTAAACTAGAGCACGAATTCATTGGACTCAACGTGATGACTATTGAATTTGTGGAATTACTTCAGTTATACAATCAACTGGCCCCCGACAAACAACTCATGACTGCCTACTATCTATAAATATTACTTCTATAGTTAAGTCTCTAACCCAGCTCGTTCATTGCATGTATATATAATTATCCTCACTATATTATGCAGATTGAAGATCGTCGAATGCAAAAAAGCAGGAATCTTCGATGCTGGGTTCATTAGCCCAGACGCCATAAATGAATGGATGATACGAAGTGAAACCAAAGAGACCGGGGAGAACTTGCTAAAGTCGTTCATTACACATCAAAACAAAAGGGAAATACTCTTTCCTTACAACTTCAAGTGAGTGTTTCTGTCTTCTCTGTATACTCAGTTTCGCTTACTCGAGGTTAAGTAATGTAATTGATGAGTTATATATGCATGCGCAGTTACCACTTTATTCTGCTATCCATTAAGCTTGACGGGGCATTAGTAATTGTCTTAGACTCGAGATGTAAAGATACCGAGAATTATGTGGACATGACTGCAATGCTCAAGAAGTAAGTTCAGTCAATACCGGGACCATATCGGCATGCAACTTTCGTTAATTCCCTCATATCAAGTAATCATTTTCTTTGCCTGGCAGGGTTTGGAAGAAGTTCACCCGAAAGGTTCCCGGTCTAAACAAATAGTTGCGATTTATGCACCCCAAAGTAAGTAGTACTAGCTAGTTCCATGCATCTCTAATTTATTCAAATTTTCATCAATATATCATTACCATGCTTGCTTCTCAGTTTGATTGAACTATATTCTCGTAAAGTGCTTGTACCAGAAAGAAGGGATTGTTTTATGTGGATACTACGTATGCGAGTTCATTCGCCACTCGACCTGTGAGCGGGGCTTCTCTGACAAACAATTTGAAGTACGTAAATAATATTCACAAGTTTATTTTATATATTACCATCAATTGTGTTGATTTTTATTCATATATATGCATGTATTGACCCCCTTCTTTAAATTAGATCTCGCAGATGCGGGATGAACTCCTACCACATGATCGCATACGAGCAATTCAAGAGGAATCGGCGGGATTCTTTCTTGACCACGTCATACCTAAAGACAAATAATACTATGTGAATTTGTGATTGGATCTTAGGGATTGTAAGAGATCTTATATTGTACATATGTAGCTAGTAGCGTCGGATAGATATACGAAAACTTGTTCGAACAATATCTTAGAGAAAGAGAGGTCGATCACTTATCTCTGTATATGTTCATGACGATCTTGTGTATTAATGGTTCCTTCATTTGCTTACTAGCTAGCGTGTCGAGTTCTCTTTATAGTAGCTAGCGTCGACCAAGCATGGAGAAAGAGAGGAACCTTCTCTCTATTAGCTATCTAACACAATATGAAACTCCTAAATTAAACCTCTAAAACCCCCTAACCCTCCCCTTTAAAAAAACGAAAACCCCAACTCCTGCTAGATGCTGACGCGTGGATGCCTTTTCGTCCCGGTTCGTGTTACCATCCGGGACTAAAGTTCCTCCCACCTGGGCTCGCCACAGCGGCCACGTGGAGCCCCATCTGTCCTGGTTCATAAGCGAGCCAGGACCAAAGGTTTTGGGCTTTAGTCCCGGTTCCAGAACCGGGGCTAATGGGCCTATGGAACCGGGACAAATGGGCCGTTTTCTAATAGTGACTCCAGTCTTTTTGTGTGTTCAATATGCACCATTCAAAGGCACATCATCAATTTTCAACCCTTTTGTGACTTCATTTCTTATTTTTCATGCATTTAATGATTTATTTTGAGATAAATGACCCTGAAATTGAAAAGCACTACAAATGAACTCTCAAAAGGTTGAAACCAGGCATGGTATCATAATTTCACCCACATATCATGTGCTAAAAAGTTTAGAGGGTTATGAGAAAAACTGGATTCACTTCGTGTACAAACTGGATAATCTCTTTCGAAGTATTAGGTTTTCGGACGAAAGCTCATCTATTACAAAGGTATTTCATTTTTTTCCCATATTTTAACTCCACACTTTTCGTGCATTCAATATCAATCATTCAAAGACACATCATCAATTTTCAAACCTTTCCTGACTTTATTTCCTATTTTTCATGCATTTAATGATTTATTTTGAGTTAAATGGCACTGAAATTAAAAAGCACTACAAATGAACTGTGAAAAGGTTGAAACTAGGCATGGTATAATAATATCACCCACATAGCATGCGCAAAAAAGTTTAGTGGGTTACGGCAAAAACTCGACGCACTTCGTGTACAAATTGGACACTCTCTTTCAAAGTATGAGGGTTTCGAACGAAAACTCATCTATTACGTACGAAATTGAAAAGCACTACAAATGAACTCTCAAAAGGTTGAAACAAGGCATGGTATCATAATTTCACCCACACAGCATGTGCTAAAAAGGTTAGAGGGTTACGACAAAAAGTGGATGCAATTCATGTACAAACCGGACAATCTCTTTCGAAGTATAAGGGTTTCGAACGAATACTCATCTATAACGAAGGAATTTCATTTTTAACGTATTTTAACTCCAGACTTTTTGTGCATTCAATATGCACCAGTGAAAGCCACATAATCAATTTTCAACCATTTTCTGACATTATTTCCTATTTTTCAAGCATTTAATGATTTATTTTGAGCTAAATGACCCTGAAATTGAAAAGCACAACAACTGAACTCTGAAAAGCTTGGAACATGGCATGGTATCATAATTTCACCACATAGCCTGTGCTCAAAAGTTTAGTTGGTTTCGAGAAAAACTGGATGAACTTCGTGTACAAACTGGCAAATTTCTTTCGAAGTATCACGGTTTCGTACGAAAACTCATCTATTACAAAGGGATTTCATTTTTTAACATATTTTAACTCCAGAATTTTTATGCGTTCAATATGCACCATTCAAAGCCACATCATCAATTTTCAACCATTTTCTGACTTTGTTTCCTATTTTTCATCCATTTAGTGATTTTTTTGAGCTGAATGACCATGAAGTTGAAAAGCACTACAAATGAACTCTGAAAAGATTTGAAACTTGGCAGGGTATCATAATTTCACCCATATAGCGTATGCTAAAAAGTTTAGAGGGTTACGACAAAAACTGGATGCACTTCGTGTACAAACAGAACAATCTCTTTCGAAGTATCACGGTTTCAGACGAAAACTCATCTGTTTCAAATGGATTTCATTTTTTAACATATTTTAACTCCAGACTTTTTGTGCATTCAATATGCAAGATTGAGAGCCACATCATCAATTTTCAACCCTTTTCTCACTACATTTCCTATTTTTTCATGCATTTAATGATTTTTTTCGAGTTAAATGACAAGAATTGAAAAGCACTACAAATAAATTCTGAAATGGTTGAGACTCCGCATGGTATCATAATTTCACTGACATAGCATGTACTAAAAAGTGTAGAGGGTTACGTCAAAAACTGGATGCACTTCGTGTACAAACTGGAATATTTCTTTTGAAGTATCAGTGTTTCTGACGAAAACTCATCCATTACGAAGGGATTTAATTTTTTTAACATATTTTAACTTTAGACTGTTTGTGCGTTCAATATGCACCATTCAAAGCCGCATCATCAATTTTCAACCCTTTTCTGACTTTATTTCATATTTTCCATGCATTTAATGATTTATTTTGAGCTAAATGACCCTGAAATTGAAAAGCATCACAAATGAACTCTGAAAAGGTTGAAACTAGGCATGGTATCATAATTTCACCCACATAGCATGTCCTAAACAATTTAGAGGGTTACGGCAAAACTGGATACACTTCGTGTACAAATAGGACAATCTCTTTCGAACTATCTTGGTTTCGGACGAAAACTCATCTGTTTCAAAGGATTTTTCAATTTTTTAACATGTTTTAACTAGAGACTTTTTGTGCGTTCAATATGCACCATTCAAAGCCACATCATTAGTTTTCAACCCTTTTCTGACTTCATTTCCTCTTTTTTCATGCATTTAAATAATTTTTTGAGTTAAATGACCATGAAGTTGAAAAGCACTATAAATAAACTCTGAAAATATTGAAACTTAGCATGGTATGATAATTTCACCGACATAGCATGTGCTAAAAAGTTTAGAGGATTAAGGCAAAAACTGGGTGCACTTCGTGTACAAACTGGAAAATTTCATTCGAAGTATTATTGTTTCGGACGAAAACTCATCCATTACAAAGGGATTTCATTTTTTAACATTCTTAACTGCACACTTTTTGTGCATTCAATATGCAGCATTCAAAGCCACATCATCAATTTTCAACCCTTTTATGACTTCATTTCCTATTTTTCATGCATTTAATGATTTTTGTTAGGTAAATGACCATGAAATTGAAAAGCACTACAAATGAACTCTGAAAAGGTTGAAACTAGGCATAGTATCATAATTTCACCCACATAGCATGTGCTCAAATATTTAGAGGGTTATGGAAAAAACTGGATCCACTTCGTGTACAAACTGAAAATTTCTTTCAAAGTTTTTATGTTTCCGACAAAAACTCATCCATTACAAAGGGATTTAATTTTTTTAACATATTTTAACTCCATACTTTTTGTGCATTCAATATACACCATTCAAAGCCGCATCATCAATTTTCAACCCTTTTCTTATTTTTCATGCATTTAATGATTTATTTTGAGCCAAACGATCCTGAAAGTGAAAAGCACTACAAATGAGCCGTGAAATGGTTCAAGCTAGGCATGGTGTCATAATTTCACCCACATAGCTTGTGCTAAAAATTTTAGAGGGTTATGGAAAAATATGGATGCACTTCATGTACAAATTAGACAATCTCTTTCGAAGTATCAAGGTTTCGAACGAAAACTGATCTATTACAAAGGGATTTCATTTTTTAACATATTTTAACACCAGACTTTTTCTGCTTTAGTATGCACCATTCAAATCCACATCATTAGTTTTTTCAACCGTTTTCTGACTTCAATTCCTATTTTTCATTCATTTAATGATTTTTTTGAGTTGAATGACCATGAAGTTGAAAAGCACTACAAGTGAACTCTGAAAAGGTTGAAACTTGGCGTGGTATCTTAATTTCACCCATATAGAATGTGCTAAAAGTATTAAAGGTTTACAGCAAAACCTGGATGCACTTCGTGTACAAACTGTACAATCTCTTTCGAAGTATCAAGGTTTCGGACGAAAACTCATTTCTTTCAAAGGGATTTCAGTGTTTAACATATTTTAACTGCAGACTTTTTCTGCATTCAATATGCACCATTCAAAGCCACATCATCAATTTTCCACCCTTTTCAGACTTCATTTCCTAGTTTTCCATGCATTTAATGATTTTATGAGTTAAATGACCCTGAAGTTGAAAAGCACTACAAATAAAATCTAAAAAGTTTAAAACATGGCATGGTATCATAATTTCACCGACATAGCATGTGCTAAATTTTTTAGACGGTTATGGCAAAAACTGGATGCACTTCGTGTACAAACTGGAAAATTTCTTCGAAGTATCAGTGTTTCGGACGAAAACTCGTCCATTACAAATGGATTTCATTTTTTAACTTACTTTAACTACAAACTTTTTGTGTGTTCGATATGCACCATTCGAAGCCACATCATCAATTTTCAACAGTTTTCTAACTTCATTTCCTATTTTTCATTGATTTAATGATTTTTTGAGCTGAATGACCATAAAGTTGAAAAGCACTACAAATGAACTCTGAAAAGTTTGAAACTAGGCATCGTATCATAATTTCACCCACATAACTTGTGCTCAAAAGTTTTGAGGGTTACGAAAAACTGGATGCACTTCGTGTACAAACTTCACAATCTCTTTCGAAGTACCAGGGTTTCGAACGAAAACTCGTATATTACAATGGATTTCATTTTTAACATATTTTAAGTCCAGACATTTTGTGCTTCAAAGCCACATAATCAATTTTCAACCATTTTCTGACTTCATTTCCTATTTTTCATTCATTTAATGATTTATTTTGAGCTAAATGACCCTGAAATTGAAAAGCACTACAAATGAACTCTAAAAATAATGAAACTAGGCATGGTATCATAATTTCACCCACATAGCATGTGCTAAAAAGTACAGAGGGTTACAGCAAAAACTGGATGCACTGCATGTACAAACCGGACAATTTCTATCGAAGTACCAAGTTTTAGGACGAAAACTCATCTATTTCAAAGGGATTTCATTTTGTAACATATTTTAACTCCAGACTTTTTGTGCGCTCAATATGAACCATTCAAAGCCACATCATAAATTTTCAACCTTTTTGTACTTCATTTCCTATTTGTTTTCATGCATTTAATGAGTTTTTTGAGTTTAATGACCATGAAGTTGAAAAGCACTACAAATAATCTCTGAAAAGGTTGAGACTTGACATGGTATCATAATTTCACCCACATAGCATTTGCTAAAAAGTGTAGACTTTTACGGCAAAAACTAGATGAACTTTCTGTACAAACTAGAAAATTTCTTTCGAAGTATCAGGGTTTCGGAAAAAACTCATCCATTACAAAGGGATTTCATTTTTTTAACATATTTTAACTCCAGACTTTTTGTGCGTTAAATATGCACCATTCAAAACCACATCATCAATTGTCAACCGTTTTCTGACATCATTTCCTTTTTTTCATGCATTTAATGATTTATTTTAAGCTAAATAACCCAAAAATTGAAAAGCTCTACAAATGAACTCTAAAAATATTGAAACTAGGCATGGTATCATAATTTCACCCACATAACATGTGCTAAATAGTTTAGAGGGTCACAGCAAAAACTTAATGCACTTCGTGTACAAACTGGACAATCTCTTTCGAAGTATTAAGGTTTACGACGAAAACTCATGTCTTTCAAAGGGATTTCATTTTGTAACATATTTTAACTCCAGAATTTTTGTGCGTTCAATATGAACCATTCAAAGCCACATCATAAATTTTCAGCCCTTTTTGGACTTCATTTCCTTTTTTTCATGCATATAATGATTTTTTTAGTTAAATGACCATGAAGTTGAAAAGTACTACAAATAATTTATAGAAAGGTTGAGACTTGGCATGGTATCAAAATTTCACGCACATAGCATGTGCTAAAAAGTGTAGACGGTTACGGCAAAAACTGGATGAATTTTGTGTACAAACTTGAAAATTTCTTTCGAAGTATCAGGGTTTCAGAAAAAACTCATCCATTACAAATGGATTTCATTTTTTTAACATATTTTAACTCCAAGCTTTTTTCCCGTTCAATATGCACCGTTCAAAACCGGATCATCAATTTTCAACCCTTTTCTAACTTCATTTCCTATTTTTCATGCATTTAATGATTTATTTTGAGCTAGATGACCCTGAAATTGAAAAGCACTACAAATAAACTCTGAAAAGCCTTAAACTAGGCATGGTATCATAATTGCACCCACATAGCATGTGCTAAAAAGTTTAGAGAGTTACAACGAAAATTGGATACACTTCGTTTACAAACTACACAATCTCTTTTGAAGTATCATGGTTTCGGACGAAAACTCATCTGTTTCAAAGGCATTTCATTTTTCTAACGTATTTTAACTCCAAAATTTTTGTGCATTCAATATGCACCATTCATAGCCACATCATCCTTTTTCAACCCTTTTCTGACATCATTTCCTATTTTTAATTCATTTGATGAGACTTTTTAGTTAAATGAACATGAAGTTGAAAAGCACCACAAATAAACCCTGAAAAGGTTGAAACCTGGCATGGTATAATAATTTCACCCATATAGTCTGTGCTAGAAAGTTTAGAGGTTTACTGCAAAAACTGGACGCACTTCGTGTACAAACTAGACAATCTCTTTCGAAGTATCACGGTTTCGGACGAAAAATCATGTGTTTCAAAGGGAACTCATTTTTAACATATTTTAACTCCAGAATTTTTGTGCATTAAATATGCACCATTCAAAGCCACATCATCAATTTTCAACCTTTTTCATTCTTCATTTCCTATTTTTCATGCATTTAATGATTTTTTTGAGTTAAATAACCATGAGGTTGAAAAGTAGTACAATTAAACTCTGAAAAGGTTGAAACTTGGCATCGTATCATAATTTCACTGACATAGCAGGTGCTAAAAAGTTTAGAGAGTTACGGGAAAAACTGGATGCACTTTGTGTACAAACTGGAAAATTCTTGTCGAAGTATCAGTGTTGTAGACGAAAACTCATCCATTACAAAGGGATTTCATTTTTTTAACATATTTTAACTCCAGACTTTTTGTGCATTCAATATGCACCATTCAAGGAAACATCATCAATTTGAAACCTTTTCTCACTTCATTTCCAATTTTCCATGCATTTAATTATTTATTTTGAGCTAAATGAGCCTGAAATTGAAAAGCACTACAAATGAATTCTTAAATGGTTGAAACTAGGCATGGTATCATAATTTCACCCACATAGCAAGTGCTAAAAACTTTAGAGGGTTATGGAAAAAACTGGATGCACTTTGTGTACAAACTAGACAATCTCTTTTGAAGAATTAGGGTTATTAAAAAGGGACTTCATTTTCTAACATATTTTAAATCCAGACTTTTTTTGAGTTCAATATTCACCATTCAAAGGCACATCATATATTTTCAACCATTTTCTAACTTCATTTCCTTTTTTTCATTCATTTAATGATTTTGTGAGCTGAATGACCATGAAGTTGGAAAGCACTACAAATGAACTCTGAAAAGGATGAAACTTTGTGAGGTATCATAATTTCACCCATTTAGCATGTGGTCAAAAGTTTAGAGGGTTATGGAAAAATTGGATGCACTTTCTGTACAAACTGGACAATCTCTTTCGAAGTATCACGGTTTCAAACAAAAATGCATATGTTTCAAATGGATTTCATTTTTTAACATACTTAAATTGCAGACTTTGTTCGTGTTCAGTATGCAGCATTCAATGCCAAATCATCAATTTTGAATCCTTTTATGTCTTCATTTCATACTTTTTTATGCATTTCATGATTTTTTTGAGTTATTTGACAATCAATTTGAAAAGCACTACAAATAAACTCTGAAAAGGTTGAAACTTTGCATGGTATCATAATTTCACTGACATAGCATGTGATAAAAAGTTTAGAGGGTTACGGCAAAAACTGGATGCACTTCGCGTACAAACAGGAAAATTTCTTTTCGAAGTATCAGTCTTCTGGACGGAAACTCATCCATTACAAAGAAATTTAATTTTTTTTAACATATTTAAACTCTAGACTTTTTGTGCGTTCAATATGAACCATTCAAAGCCACATCATAAATTTTCAACCCTTTTTGGACTTCATTTCCTATTTATTCATGCATTTTATGATTTCTTAGTTAAATTACCATGAAGTTCAAGAACACTATAAATAATCTCTCAAAATTTTGAGACTTGGCATGGTATCATAATTTGACCCACATAGCATGTGCTAAAAAGTGTAGACTTTTACGGCAAAAACTGGATGTACTTTGTGCACAAACTGGAAAATTTCTTTCGAAGTATCAGGGTTTCGGAAAAAAACTCATCCATTACAAAGGGCTTTCATTTTTTAACATATTTTAACTCCAGACTTTTTGTGCATTCAATATGCACCATTCAAAACCACATCATCAATTTTCAACCCTTTTCTCACTTCATTTCCTATTTTTCATGCATTTAATTATTTATTTTGACCCTGAAATTGAAAAGCATAACAAATGAACTCTAAAAATATTGAAACTAAGCATCGTATCATCATTTCACCCACATAGCATGAGGTAAAAAGTTTAGAGGGTTACAGCAAAAACTGGATGCACTTCTTGTACAAACTAAAAATCTCTTTCGAAGTATCAAGGTTTAGGACGAAAACTCATCTGTTTCAAAGGGATTTCATTTTGTAACAGATTTTACCTCCAGAATTTTTTTGCATTCAATATCAACCATTCAAAGACACATCATAAATTTTCAACCCTTTTTGGACTTCATTTCCTATTTTTCTCATGCATTTAATGATTTTTTGAGTTAAATGGCCATGAAGTTGAAAAGCACTACAAAGAATCTCTGAAAAGGTTGAGACTTGCCATGGTATCATAATTTCACCCACATGGCATGTGCTAAAAAGTGTAGACGGTTACGGCAAAAACTAGATGAACTTTGTCTACAAACTGGAAAATTTCTTTCGAAGTGTGAGGATTTTGGAAAAAAAACTCGTCCATTACAAAGGGATTTCATTTTTTTAACATATTTTAACTACAGACTTTTTGTGCATTCAATATGCACCGTTCAAACCCACATCATCAATTTTCAACCCTTTTCTGATTTAATTTCCTATTTTTCATGCATTTAATGATTTATTTTGATCTAAATGACCCTGAAATTGAAAAGAACAACAAATGAACTTTGCAAAGGTTGAAACTAGGCATGGTATCATAATTTCACCCACATAGCATGTGCTAACAAATTTAGAGTTACGGCAAAAACTGGATAGACTTCGTGTACTAACTACACAATCTCTTTCGAAGTATCACGGTTTCAGATGAAAACTCATCTGTTTCAATGGGATTTCATTTTTTTAACATATTTTAACTCCACACTTTTTGTGCATTCAATATGCACCATTCATAGAAACATCATCCTTTTTCAACCCATTTCTGACTTCATTTCCTATTTTTCATTCATTTATAGATTTTTTTGAGTTAAATGACCATGAAGTTGAAAAGCACTACAAATAAACCCTGAAAAGGTTGAAACTTGGCATGGTATCATAATTTCACCCATATAGCTTGTGCTAGAAATTTTAGAGGGTTACTGCAAAAACTCGATGCACTTCGTGTACAAACTGGACAACCTCTTTCGAAGTATCACGGTTTCGGACAAAAAATATCTCTTTCAAAGGGACTTCACTTTTTAACATATTTTAACTCTAGACTTTTTGTGCATTCAATATGCACCACTAAAAGCCACATCGTTAATTTTCAACCCTTTCCTTTCTTCATTTCCTATTTTTCATGCATTTAATGATTTTTTTGAGTTAAATGACCATGAAGTGGAAAAGCACTACAATTAAACTCTAAAAAGGTTGAAACTTGCTATCGTATCATAATTTCTCTGACATAGCAGGTGCTAAAAAGTTTAGAGAGTTACGGGAAAAACTGGATGCACTTTGTGTACAAAATGGAAAATTTCTTTTCGAAGTATCAGTGTTGTAGACGAAAACTCATCCATTTCAAAGGGATTTCATTTTTTAAGATATTTTAACTCTAGACTTTTTGTGCGTTCTATATGCACCATTCAAAGCCACATCGTCAATTTTCAACCCTTTTCTCACTTCATTTCCTATTTTCCATTCATTTAATTATTTATTATGAGATAAATGAGCCTGAAATTGAAAAGCACTACAAATGAATTCTGAAAAGGTTGAAACTAGGCATGGTATCATAATTTCACCCACATAGCATGTGCCAAAAAACGGGATGCACTTTGTGTACAAACTAGACAATCTCTTTTGAAGAATTAGGGTCTTAGACGGAAACTCGGTTATTAAAAAGGATTTGATTTTTTAACATATTTTAACTCCAGACTTTTTCTGCATTCCATATGCACCATTCAAAGCCACATCATATATTTTCAACCATTTTCTTACTTCATTTCCTATTTTTCATACATTTAATGATTTTTTGAGATGAATGACCATGAAGTTGAAAAGCACTACAAATGAAATCTAAAAAGGTTGAAACTTTGCGGGGTATCATAATTTCACCCATATAGCATGTGCTAAAAAGTTTATAGGGTTACGGCAAAAACTGGATGCACTTCGTACACAAACTAGACAATCTCTTTCGATGTATCACGGTTTCGGACGAACACTCATATGTTTCAAAGAGATATCATTTTTTAACATATTTTAACTCTAGACTTTTTTTGTGTTCAGTATGCACCATTCAATGCCGCATCATCAATTTTTAGCCCTTTTCTGTCTTCATTTCCTACTTTTTATGCATTTAATGATTTTGTTTGAGTTAAATGACCATGAAGTTGAAAAGCACTACAAATAAACACTGAAAAGGTTGACAATTTGCATGGTATCATAATTTCACCGACATAGCATGTGCTAAAAAGTTTAGAGGGTTACGGCAAAAACTGGATGCACTTCGTGTACAAACTGGAAATTTTCTTTTCGAAGTATCAGTGTTCTGGACGAAAGCTCATCCATTACAAAGGAATTTAATTTTTTAAAATATTTAAACTCTTGACTTTTTGTGCGTTCAATATGAACCATTCAAAGCCATATCATAAATTTTCAACCCTTTTTGCACTTCATTTCCTATTTTTTCATGCATTTAATTATTTTTTTGAGTTAAATGACCACGAAGTTGAAAAGCACTACAAATATTCTCTCAAAATTTTGATACTTGGAATGGTATAATAATTTCACCCACATAGCATGTGCTAAAAAGTGTAGATGGTTACGTCAAAAACTGGATGAACTTTGTGTACAAACTGGAAACTTTCTTTGGAAGTATGAGGGTTTCGGAAAAAACTCATCCATTACAAAGGGATTTCAAGTTTTAACATATTTTAACACCAGACTTTTTGTGCGTCCAATATGCACCATTCAGAAACACATCATCAATTTTCAAACCTTTTCTGACTTCATTTGCTATTTTTCATCCATTTACTGATTTGTTTTGAGCCAAATGACCCTGAAATTGAAAAGCACTACAAATGAACTCTGAAAAGGGTGAAACTAGGCATGGTATCATAATTTACCCACGTAGCATGTGCTAAAAAAATTTGAGAGTTACAGCAAAAACTGGATACACTTCGTGTACAAACTACATAATCTCTTTCGAAGTATAACGGTTTCGGACGAAAACTCATCTGTTTCAAAGGGATTTCATATTTTAACATATTTTAACTCCAGACTTTTTTTGTTTTCAGTATGCATCATTCATAGCCACAACATCCTTTTCCAACCCTTTTGTGACTTCATTTCCTATTTTTCATTCATTTAATGATTTTTTTGAGTTAAATGACCACGAAGTTGAAAACCACTACAAATAAACCGTGAAAAGGTTCAAACTTGGCAAGGTATAATAATTTCACCCATATAGCTTGTGCTAGAATGTTTAGAGGGTTACTGCAAAAAATGGATGCACTTCGTGTACAAACTGGACAATCTCTTTCGAAGTATCATGGTTGCGGACAAAAAATCATCTATTTCAAAGGGACTTCATTTTTTAACATATTTTAACTCAGAATTTTGGTGCATTCAATATGCACCATTCAAAGCCACATCGTCAATTTTCAACCCTTTTCTTTCTTCATTCCCTATTTTTTCATGTATTTAATGATTTTTGTGAGTTAAATGGCCATGAAGTTCAAAAGCACTAGCATTAAACTCTGAAAAGGTTAAAACTTGGCATCGTATCATGAGTTCACTGGCATAGCAGGTGCTAAAAAGTTTAGAGAGTTACGGGAAAAACTGGATGCACTTTGTGTACAAACTAGAATTTTTTTCGAAGTACAAGTGTTGTAGACGAAAACTCATCCATTACAAAGGGATTTCATTTTTTTAACATATTTTAACTCTATACTTTTTGTGCATTCAATATGCACCATTCAAATCCACATCATCAATTTTTGACCCTTTTCTCACTTCATTTCTTATTTATCATGCATTTAATGATTTAGTTTGAGCTCAATGAGCCTGAAATTGAAAAGCACTACAAATGAATTCTGAAAAGGTTGAAACTAGGCATGGTATCGTAATTTCACCCACATAACATGTGCTAAAAACTTTAGAGGGTTATGGCAAAAACTAGATGCACTTTGTGTACAAACTGGACAATCTCTTTTGAGGAATTAGGGTTTCGGACGGAAACTCGGTTATTAAAAAAGGGATTTCATTTTTTAACATATTTTAACTCCAAAATTTTTGTGCATTCAATATGCATCATTCATAGCCACAACGTCCTTTTGCAACCCTTTTCTGACTTCATTTCCTATTTTTCATTCATTCAATGATTTTTTTGAGTTAAATGACCATGAAGTTGAAAAGCACTAGGAAGAAACCAGAAAAGGTTGAAACTTGGCATGGTATAGTAATTTCACCCATATAGCTTGTGCTAGAAAGTTTAGAAGGTTACTGCAAAAACTGGATGCACTTCGTGTACAAACTGGACAATCTCTTTCGAAGTATCACGGTTTGGGACAAAAAATCATCTGTTTCAAAGGGACTATATTTTTTTAACATATTTTAACACCAGACTATTTGTGCGTTCAATATGCACCATTCAAAGCCACATTAGCAATTTTCAACCCTTTTCTTTCTTCATTTCCTTTTTTTCATGCATTTAATGATTATTTTGAATTAAATGACCATGAAGTTGAAAAGCACTACCATTAAACTCTGAAAGGTTGAAACTTGGCATCGTATCATAATTTCACCGACATAGCATGTGCTAAAAAGTTTAGAGAGTTACGGGAAAAACTGGATGCACTTTGTGTACAGACTGGAAAATATCTCTTCAAAGTATCAGTGTTGTAGACGAAAACTCATCCATTACAAAGGGATTTCGTTTTTTTAACATATTTTAACTCCAGAGTGTTTGTGCATTCACTATGCACCATTCAAAGACACATCATCAATTTTCAACCCTTTTCTCAGTTCATTTCCTTATTTCCATTCATTTAATGATTTATTTTGAGCTAAATGAGCCAGAAATTGAAAAGCACTACAAATGAATTCTGGAAATGTTGGAACTTGGCATGGTATCATAATATCACCCACATAGCATGTGCTAAAAACATTAGAGGGTCATGGCAAAAACTGGATGCACTTTGTGTACAAACTGAACAATCTCTTTTGAAGAATTAGGGTTTCGGACGGAAACTCGGTTATTAAAAAGGGATTTCATTTTTTACCATATTTCAACACCAGACTTTTTCTACGTTCAATACTCACCATTGAAAGCCACATCATATATTTTCAACCATTTTGTGACTTCATTTCCTATTTTTCATTCATTTAATGAATTTTTGAGCTGAATGACCATGAAGATGAAAAGCACTACAAATGAACTCTGAAAAGGTTGAAACTTTGTGGGGTATCATAATTTCACCCATATAGCATGTGCTAAAAATTTTAGAGGGTTACGGCAAAAACTGGATGCACTTTGTGTACAAACTGGACAATCTCTTTCAAAGTATCACTATTTCGGACGAAAACTCATCTATTTCAAAGGGATTTCATTTTTTAACATATTTTAACTCCAGAAATTTTTTGCATTCAATATGCACCATTCAATCCCACATCATCAATTTTTAACCCTTTTCTTTCTTCTTTTCCTACTTTTTTATGCATTTAATGATTTTTTTTGAGTTAAATGACCATGAAGTTGAAAAGAACTACGAATAAACTCTAAAAAGGTTGAAACTTTGCATGGTATCACAATTTCACTGGCATAGCATGTGCTAAAAAGTTTAGAGGGTTACGGCAAAAATTGGAAGCACTTCGTGTACAAACTGGAAAATTTCTTTCTGAAGTATTAGTGTTCTGGACGGAAACTCATCCATTACAAAGGGATTTAATTTTTAACATATTTAAACTCTAGACTTGTTGTGCATTCAATATGCACCATTCAAACATTTTCTCACTTCATTTCCTATTTTCCACGCATTTAGCGATTTATTTTGAGCTAAATGACCCTGAAACTGAATAGCACTA
Source organism: Hordeum marinum (assembly GCA_022496015.1). Classification (NCBI taxonomy): domain Eukaryota; kingdom Viridiplantae; phylum Streptophyta; class Magnoliopsida; order Poales; family Poaceae; genus Hordeum; species Hordeum marinum. The sequence continues at coordinate 2,127,919 of CM039672.1, read as the reverse complement.
AAAATGAACTCTGGAAATGTTGAAACTATGCATCGTATCATAATTTCTCCCACATATCATGTGCTAAAAAGTTTAGAGGGTTACACAAAAAACTAGATGCACTTCGTGTACAATCTAGACAATCTCTTTCGAAGTATCACGGTTTCGGACGAAAACTCGTCTATTTAAAATTCATTTTTTAACATATTTTAATACCAGACTTTTTCTGCTTCAATATGTACCATTAAAATCCACATCATCAATTTTTCCAACTGTTTTCTGACTTCAATTCCTATTTTTCATTCATTTAATGATTTTTTTGGGTTGAATGACCAACAAGTTGAAAAGCACTACAAATGAACTCTGAAAAGGTTGAAACTTGGCGTGGTGTCGTAATTTCACTCATATAGAATGTGCTAAAAATATTAAAGGGTTACAGGAAAAATTGGATGCACTTCGTGTACAAACTAGACAATCTCTTTCGAAGTATCAAGGTTTCGGACGAAAACTCGTCTATTTCAAAGGGATTTCATTTTTTAACATATTTTTACTCCTCACTTTTTGTACGTTCAATATGCACCATTCAAAGCCACATCATGAATTTTCAACTTTTTCTGTCTTCATTTCCTTTTTTCATCCATCTAATGATTTTTTTGAGTTAAGTGACCATAAAGTTGAAAAGCACTACAAATAAACTCTGAAAAGGTTGAAACTAGGCATTGTTTCATAATTTCACCGACAAAGCATGTGCTAAAAAGTTTAGAGGGTTACGACAAAAACTGGATGCACTTCGTATACAACCTTGAAAAATTCTTTTCGAAGAATCAGTGTTCTGGACGAAAACTCATCCATTACAAAGGGATTTCATTTGTGAACATATTTTAACTCTAGACTTGTTGTGCGTTCAATATGCACCAATCAAAGTCACATCATCAATTTTCAAACCTTTTCTCACTTCATTTCCTATTTTCCATGCATTTAATAATTTATTTTCAGCTAAGTGACCCTGAAATTGAAAAGCACTCCAAATGAACTCTGGAAATTTTGAAACTAGGCATGCTATCATAATTTCTCCCACATATCGTTTGCTAAAAAGTTTAGAGAGTTACGGAAAAAAACTGGATGCACTTCGTTTACAAACTGGACAATCTCTATCGAAGTATCACGGTTTCGAACGAAAACTCGTCTATTTAAAAGGGATTTCATTTTTTAACATATTTTGAAACCATACTTTTTCTGCTTCAATATGCACCATTCAAATCCACATCATAAATTTTCAACCGTTTTCTGACTTCAATTCCTATTTTTCATTCATTTAATGATTTTTTAAGGTGAATGACCATGAAGTTGAAAAGCACTACAAATGGATTCTGAAAAGGTTGAAACTTGGTGTGGTATCATAATTTCACCCATATAGCATGTGCTAAAAATATTAAAGTGTTATGGCAAAAACTAGATTCACTTCGTGTACAAACTGGACAATCTCTTTGGAAGTATCAAGGTTTGGACGAAAACTCATCTATTTCAAAGGGATTTCATTTTTTAACATATTTTAACTACAGACTTTTTGTGCGTTCAGTATGCACCATTCAAAGCCACATCATCAATTTTCAACCCTTTTCTCACTTCATTTCCTATTTTCCATGCATTTAATAATTTATTTGGAGCTAAATGACCCTTAAATTGAAAAGCACTACAAATGAACTCTGAAAACATTGAAACTAGGCATGGTATCATAATTTCTCTCACATAGCATGTGCTAAAATATTTAGAGGGTTACGACACAAAATGGATGCACTTCATGTATAAACTGGACAATCTCTTTCGAAGTATCAAGGTTTCGAACGAAAACTCATCTATTTAAAAGTGATGTCATTTTTAACATAGTTTAACTCCAGACTTTTTCTGCGTTCAATATGCACCATTCAAAGCCACATCATCAATTTTCAACCATTTTCTGACTTCATTTCCTATTTTTCATTCATTTAATGTTTTTTTAGCTGAATGATCATGAAGTTGAAAAGCAATACAAATGAAATCTGAAAAGGTTGACACTTGGCATGGTATCATAATATCACGCATATAGTATGTGCTAAAAAGTTTAGAGGGTTACGGCAAAAACTGGATGCACTTCGTGTACAAACTAGATAATTTCTTTCGAAGTATTAGTGTTTCGGACGAAAACTCATCTATTTTCAAAGGATTTCATTTTTTTGAACACATTTTAACTCCAGACTTTTTGTGCGTTCAAAATTGTCATGCGGTGGACAGGCAAATGATGCTACAATCCCCTGGCAATTTTCATGCGGTGAACTGGCATCTCAATCTACACATAGAGATAAAATATCTCTACCAACTCACGATACACAAACCTAGTCGATTATCACATGGGGCTTGGCAAAAACTCCAGGCTACAGGAAAAGAAAAATTATCCGTAAAACTCATAGGTACGTGCCATGGAAACTCGTTGTACATAGACCTAGCAGATCTGGTACGAGCCATGGCAACTCGTTGTACATAGACCTAGCAGATCTTGCACGAGTAAATGCAACTCGTGCTACGAAATTAGGCAACACAAAAACCATCACCATGCTCAGGACAATTCCTCTCAATACTAGAAACTCCATCGTCCTTATTAGCCCTATGATACATCTCCAACGTATCTATAATTTTTCATAGTTCCATGTTGTTATATTATCAATCTTGGATGTTTTGTAATAATTTTATAGAAACTCTATATCATTTTTTCGAACTAACCTATTGACATAGTTCCAAGTGCTAGTTGCTATTGTTTGCTTGTTTTTTACTTTGAAGAAAATCAATACCAAACGAAGCCCAAACATCGGGAAACTTTTTGGAGAATGTTTTTGGGCCAGAAGACAACCAGTGTGCCAGAGAAGTGTAGAAGAAGAGGGACGAGGGGAGGGGCACGCCCACCAAGGTGCGCTAGAGGCCCCATGCGTGCCCTGATGGGTGATGGCCACCTCGGACCCCCCTCCACCGACTATCATCTCTATAAATTTCAAATAGTCAGAATACCCTAGAGGAGTCTACGAAACACAATTCCAGCCGCCATAAGTTCCAGAACCACGATCTCCAATCTAACACCATCACGGAGGGGTTCATCTTCCTCATACGTGCCTCTCCGATGATGTGTGAGTAGTCCACCATAGACCTACGGGTCCGTAGGCAGTAGCTCGATGGCTTCCTCTCTCTCTCTCTCTCTCTCTCTCTATCTTGATAATCAATACAATGGTCTCTTGGAGATATATTTGACGTAATGACTTTTGCGGTGTGTTTGTTGGGATCCGATGAATTTTGAGTTCATGATTAGTTTCTATCCATGAATATTATTTGACTCTTTGATATCTTATATGCATGATTACTTATAGCCTTGTATTTCTTCTTTGAATCTTTGGTTTAGTCAGGCCAACTAGGTCGATTTTTCTTGCCATGGGAAGAGGTGCTTTGTGATGGGTTCGATCTTGCGGTGTTCTTTCCCACTAACACAAGGGGCAGCAAGCACAAATGTATCGTTGCCATAAAGGATAACAAGATGGGGTCTATTCCTACATGAATATATCTTGCCTACATCATTTCACCGTTCTTATTGCATTAATCCATTTTTCCATGAACTTAATACACTAGATGCATGTTGGATAGCGGTCGATGTGTGGAGTAATAGAAGTATATGCAGAATCGTTTCGGTCTACTTATGTTGGACTTGATGCCTATATAATGACCATTGCCTGCATATCGTCATGATTATTTTATCTTCTATCAATTGCCCTATAGTAATTTTTCACCCACCATGTGTTATACTCATGAGAGAAGCCACTAGTGAAACCTACGGCCCCTGGGTCTAATTTTCAAATATATTGCTTTCCGGTCTACTCTTTTGCCGTTTTGTTTTTAGATCTATTAATCCAAAAAACCAGAAAATACCTTGCTGCAATTTCTATTTACTTATTTTACTTTGTGTTCTTGCGATATCTATTTGTAAAACCTATTGCAATCTAATCTATCTTATCATCTTTGAAAGCTTGACAACCACCCTTACACGTCCGGTTGTGATAATCCCCAAGTGTAAGGAATCATCATAGCAATTTACAAAGGTGGAAGTGATAAGTATGGAGTGTCAAACCCACGAGGAGCTAAAGGTAAGATCAATATTCTCTCAAGTCCTATCTGCCACTGATACGACTCTATGTACACCGAGCGTTTGCTTCCATCTAGAAACGAGAAATAAAACTACGTTGTGGGTATGAAGAGGATATCTTTTCATGATATCGGAGAACTAAAATATAAAAATAATTGTTGTTATCGTAATATTACAATATATTACAAATAGTGAGTGTGGAATAATGATGGGTAGGTGTGCGGAATTATCCTAGGCAATTGTTAACAAGATCAGTAATCATTATTGTAATTTTATATGAGGGAGAGGCATAAGATAACATACTTTCTCTACTTGGATCATATGCACTTATAATTGGAACTCTAGCAAGCATCCGCAACTACTAAAGATCATTAAGGTAAAACCCAACCATAGCATTAAAGCATCAAGTCCCCTTTATCCCATACGAAACAACCCCCTTACTCGGGTTTATGCTTCTATCACTCAACCAACCCACTATCAGAGAATCATGAACGTATTGCAACACCCTACAGCGGGAATTATTCATGTGTGCGCGGAACGGAAGGCACCATAGGACAAGACAAAAATAAACATACAACTCAAACCAATCTAGATCATCATCAACCCAAAGGACAAAAGTAATCTACTCAAAACATCATAGGATGGCAACACATCATTGGATCATAATATGTAGCATAATGCACCATGTTCAAGTAGGTGATTACAGCGGGGTGCGGGAGAGTGGATCACTAAAGGAAGATGAGGATGGTGATGAAGAAGGTTATGTTGATGAAGATGATCACCTCGGAGATGGTTCCCTGGATGGCACTCCGACACCCCCGCGAGAGAGGGGAGAGGTTCTCCCCCTTGTGATTCCTCCTCCATGGCCTCCCCCCTTTGTGGGGAGAGGTTCTCCCTCTGGTCATTGGCCTCCATGGTGTTGATTGCCCCTCTGGGACGATGAAGATGGTCTCTGGTGATGGTGAGCCCCTCCGGCAGGGTGCCAGAGAGGGCCAAGATTGGTTTTTCATGGCTTTGGAGGTGTGCGGTGGTGGAGCGGTGCTCGAGGGGCCAACAAGCTTGCTAGGTGCGGCCAGGGGGTGGCCGCGCTTACAAGGCTTGTGAACTCCTCATCCACTTCCTGTCCCAGCTCTTCACTCCAGTATTTTTTATATTTTCCAAAAATATTCTCCGTAAGTTTTCAGCCCATTCTAAGAACTTTTATTACTATGCAAAAACAACACCATGGTAGTTCTGCTGAAAACAGCATCAGTTCGGGTTAGTTCTAATAAAATCATACCAAAATCATATAGAATTATTGTAAACATGGCATGAATACTTCATAAATTATTGATACATTGGAGACGTATCAGCATCCCCAATCTTAATTCCTTCTCGTCCCCGAGTAGGTAAATGATAAAAGAAATAATTTATGAAGTGTGAATGCTAGCATGATGCATAAATTTGATTAATGACAGTTCCAAACACTTTTTCTAGCATCATTATCTATCAATAACAGAAGCTTATCTCATAAAACTTTTCATGATCAAGTAACAAGTTATTCACAAGTTAAAGTATAGACTAACAAACTATGCTTTCAGTCACCAAAGAATTGCAATTCGTCTTATTTTCAGGAAGGGTCTATGTAAGACCTTTGATTTAGAAAATTCCACACACTCAAATATCATATAGTCTTTCACGATTGCTAACACTCAAAGCATATTTTTAGAACAAATAGCATCCATCGAACACACAGAAAGATAGGGGCTTAAAATTTTGCCTCCCAATTTATTTATCATATAGATAATTGTCAACAATAATAATTCATGACCAAATATATTTGAATGGCCATATATGATTGAATCTTTCCCCAACACATAAGCTTGCCAACTAATAGAAGTAGGTTGGAATAAGAAGTTGACTCAACATGGAAAGTAAATAACATGAAAGTAAATAGATTGTCCCTTCACAGAGGGAAGCAGGGATTTGCATATGTGCCAGAGCTCATTGTTTAAAACAGAGATAAATATAATTTTGGGGGGTGCACCCTTCCTGTCAATGTTACGAACAAGAGTCATCAATATTTTCCATGTTTAACACATCAGTGGAGGTTTCCAAGTGATAAAAGTAAAGGTTTACTCCCACTCCACCAACAAGCACAATCCACGGCTAGCCGAATCCACGGGTACCGTCCATACCAACAACATTCCTGGTGAGTTTTGTTTAATTATTTCCATTTTTTCTCTGGACTGGGAATCCTATAACCGCCCCTCTCGTGCAAAGATGAGTGAATAAACACTCATTATGAGAATAATCCTCTTAACATGGAAGATACTACCCCCCCATGTCACTCCATGAGCGGTCCAGGTACACAAAACATATGCTTATTTGAAATTTTAGAGGTGGCACATGCAAATTTACATGGAACGGCACGGTAATACCGCATATAGGTATTTATGGTGGACTCTCATGGAATAAACTTGGCTCAAGGATTTGGATGCACAACTAGTATATCTACTTAGTACAAATTTTTGGCTAGCAAAAAGTTCTAAACAAGCACCACATGTTGGAGGATCCATAACAATATAACTTCTATGAAAATATACACAACCATAACTCATTACGTTGTCTTCCTTGTCCAACTTTAACTAATTTGCTCAAGTTTGAAAATAATAAATGGGGATCACAATCATACAAGATGTCTAGCATAGTATATTTATATGTGAAATTTCTCTTCCTTCAATATTGTTTCATGAATGGTTCAAGTGATCAATGCGGTGTTTGCTAACTTTCAATAAATTTTACCACTTATACTCCTTATATGTGAAGTCATTACTCCCCATGGGATAAGCATATAAAACATACATAATTTCAGATTTATGATATTCAATTCATTCAACCATTTACTCACAGGATATAAGTGAAGCACGAGAGTAAATGACAAAACTACTCCAAAACATATAAGTGAAGATCGATGAGTAGTCAAACAACTAAATAGCTATGTTATGGCTCTATCTTATTCAAAATTTCAGATCCAATTATTTTATTAAAACAGCAAACAATATAAAATGGCACTCCAAGAATAGCACGCATCATGTGAACGAATGAAAATTTAGGCTCAACATAGGCTAACTGATAATTGTTGATGAAAGGAGGTGGGATGCGTAGCATACCCAAGCTTAGATACTTGTGATTTATTGAAATATTTGCTTGGGGTGACTTGGGCATCCCCAATCTTGAGATATTGCATCTTTTTCAATCCTCTCATCCCCCGGTTTCACCTATTATCAAAAACTTCATCCACACAAAACTCAAAAAGAACTCGTGAGATAAGTTAATACACATAAGAACAAATCAACACTTCATGTACCGCCCAGAAAAGCTGCACAATAATTTTCAAACATTAGGTACTTTATACTATCATTTCCACAATTTATATCTACCAATATAGGCTATGGAAACTATAGGATAAGTAGATAACAAAACTGTGACAGCAATTTGTCTAAACTAAGCAGTTTGTCGTAATTTATTAAAGAAGTGTACCTATATAACTCTAAAAATTATGAAAAGTTATAACATACTAAGAAATTTATATAACAACACTGTGTAAAAATTTCAGAAAATTTCCACGTTCCACTAAAATATGAAAATTCAAACACTACAGCAAAAGTTTTTCTTTTTTTACACAGCACACATCAAACATGCAATGCAAGCATCCTAAGGTAATTATTGGAACGAATAAAAAGATAATAAAATGACGATCCAAGCAAAACTCATATTATGTGACGAATAAAAATATAGCTCCAAGTAAGATATACCGATAATGTTGAGGACGAAAGAGGGGATGCCTTCCGGGGCATCCCCAAGCTTAGACGCTTGAGTGTTCATTGAATATTACCTTGGGGGTGCCTTGGGCATCCCCAATATTGGGTCCTTGTTGCTGGGAGACGTAGTAGTAAATCAAAAAAATTCCTACGATCACCAAGATCTATCCATGCAGAAACCAGCAACGAGTGGGGAGAGATTGCATCTTCACACCTCTGAAGATTGCTAAGCGGAAGCGTTACAAGAACGCGGTTGGTGGAGTCGTACTCGTAGCGATTCAGATCGGGGTAGATCCGATCAAGTGCCAAACGGATGGTGACGTCTCCTACGCCTTGATCCAGCAAGCAGGACGGAAAGGTTGGGGAAGAGTTCCAATAGCAGCACGACGGCGTGGTGATGGTGGAGTAGCAAGGTATTCCGGCAGGGCTTCGCCTAAGCCCTGCGGAGGAGGAAGAAGAGAGGTAGGTCTTCGCCGTGAGAGAGAGAGTTCAGATCTATTCTCAAAAGGAAAAAACCTCAAATATATATAGGAGATGGGAGAGGGAGGGATGCCTTGGCCCCTCATCCAAGGAGGAGGGCTTCGGCCAAATTAAAGGGAGAGTCCACCTCCCACAAGGGAGCTGGATCTCCTCCTTTTAAATCCTTTTTGCCTTATCTCCTTATCCCTATGCTCATGGGCCTTTAGAAAAAGTCTTTTCCAGCCCAATAAGGGCTGGCACACTTTATATAACAGCCCATGAGGTCCTCTTGGTCGTCACACCCCTCCCGGGGTCCTCCGGCACCCTCCCGGCACTCCCAATACACTACAGATGAGCCCGAAAACTTTTCGGTGACCAAAAATGGACTTCCTATATATCAATATTTACCTCCGGACCATTTTGGAGCTCCTCGTGACGTCCGGGATCTGATCCAGGACTCCGAACAACCTTCGGTGATCACGTAAACCTTTCCCTATAACCCTAGCGTCATCGAACCTTAAGTGTGTAGACCCTACGGGTTCGGGAGACACGTACACATGAACGAGACAACTCTCCGGCCAATAACCAACAGCGGGATCTGGATACCCATGTTGGCTCCCACGTGCTCCACGATGATCTCATCGGATGAACCACGATGTCGGGGATTCAGACAATCCCGTATACAATTCCCTTTGTCTATCAGTATGTTACTTGCCCGAGATTCGATCGTCGGTATCCCTATGCCTTGTTCAATCTCGTTACCGGCAAGTCTCTTTACTCGTTCCGTAACACATCATCCCGTGGCTAACTCCTTAGTCACCTTGAGCTCATTATGATGATGTCTTACTGAGTGGGCCCAGAGATACCTCTCCGTCACACGGAGTGACAAATCCCAGTCTCGATTCATGCCAACCCAACAGACACTTTCGGAGATACCCGTAGTGTACCTTTATAGCCACCCAGTTACGTTGTGATGTTTGGCACACCCAAAGCATTCCTACGGTATCCGGGAGTTGCACAATCTCATGGTCTAAGGAAACTATACTTGACATTGAAAAGCTTTAGCAGACGAACTACACGATCTTGTGCTATGCTTAGGATTGGGTCTTGTCCATCACATCATTCTCCTAATGATGTGATCCCGTTATCAACGACATCCAATGTCCATGGTCATGAAACCATGACCATCTATTTATTCAACTAGAGGCTTACCAGGGACATGTTTTGGTCTATGTATTCACACATGTATTACGGTTTCCGGTTAACACGATTATAGCATGAACAATAGACAATTATCATGAACAAGGAAATACAATAATAAGCATTTTATTATTGCCTCTAGGGCATATTTCCAACAGTCTCCCACTTGCACTAGAGTCAATAATCTAGTTACATTGTGATGAATCGAACACCCATAGCAATCTGGTGTTGATCATGTTTCGCTCGTGAGAGAGGTTTAGTCAACGGATCTGCGACATTGAGATCTGTATGTACTTTACAAATATCTATATCCCCCTCTTGAATGTAACCATGGATGGATTTGAAGCGGTGCTTGATGTGTCTTGTCTTCTTGTGAAACCTGGCCTCCTTCGCAAGGGCAATAGCTCTGGTGTTGTCACAGAGTAGAGTCATCGGGCCCGACGCATTTGGAATCACTCCTAGGTCGGTAATGAACTCCTTCATGCAAACTCCCTCCTTCGCTGCTTCCGAAGCAGCTATGTATTCCGCTTCACATGTAGATGTTGGCACGACGCTTTGCTTGCTGCTGCACCAGCTGACTGCCCCTCTGTTCAAAATATACACGTATCCGATTTGCGACTTGGAGTCGTCCGGATCTGTGTCGAAGCTAGCGTCGACGTAACCCTTTACGACGAGCTCTTCGGCACCTCCATATATGAGAAACATGTCCTTTGTCCTTTTTAGGTACTTCAGGATATTCTTGACCGCTGTCCAGTGTTCCGCTTCGGGATCACTTTGGTACCTCCCTACCAAGCTTATGGCAAGGTTCACATCAGGTCTGGTACACAGCATGGCATACATAATAGAGCCTATGTCTGAAGCATAGGGGATGACACTCATCTCTTCTCTATCTTTTGCCGTGGTCGGGCATTGAGTCGTACTCAATCTCACACCTTGTAACACAGGCAAGAACCCCTTCTTAGACAGATCCATATTGAACTTCTTCAATACTTTATCAAGGTATGTGCTTTGTGAAAGACCAATGAGGCGTCTCGATCTATCTCTATAGATCTTAATACCTAATATGTAAGCAGCTTCTCCAAGGTCTTTCATTGAAAAACTCTTATTAAAGTAGGCCTTTATACTTTCCAAGAGTTCTATGTCATTTCCCATTATCAGTATGTCATCCACATATAATATCAGAAATGCTACAGAGCTCCCACTCACTTTCTTGTAAATACAGGGTTCTCCATAAACCTGTACAAACCCAAACACTTTAATCACCTCATTAAAGTGAATGTTCCAACTCCGAGATGCTTGCACCAGCCCATAGATGGAGCGCTGGAGCTTGCATACTTTCTTAGCGTCTTTAGGATCGACAAAACCTTCCGGCTGCATCATATACAGTTCTTCCTTGAGGAAGCCATTAAGGAATGCCTTTTTGACGTCCATTTGCCAGATCTCATAATCATAAAATGCGGCAATTGCTAACATCATTCGGATAGACTTCAGCATCGCTACGGGTGAGAAAGTCTCATCGTAGTCAACTCCTTGAACTTGTCAATAACCTTTAGCGACAAGCCGAGCCTTATAGACGGTCACATTACCATCCGCGTCATTCTTCTTCTTAAAGATCCATTTATTTTCAATGGCTCGCTTATCATCAGGCAAGTCCACCAAAGTCCATACTTTGTTCTCATACATGGATCCTATCTCGAATTTCATGGCTTCAAGCCATTTGTTGGAATTTGGGCCCGCCATCGCTTCTTCATAGTTCGAAGGTTCACCGTTGTCCAACAACATGATCTCTAGGACAGGGTTGCTGTACCACTCTGGTGCGGAACGTGTCCTAGTGGACCTTCGAGTAGCAACTTGATCTGAAGTTTCATGATCATCATCATTAACTTCATCTCTAGCCGGTGTAGGCTCCGCAGAAACAACTTCCTGTGCTGCGCTACTCTCTGGTTTGAGTGGAGGTACAATTACCTCATCAAGTTCTATTTTCCTCCCACTTACTTCTTTCGAGAGAAACTCTTTCTCGATAAAGGATCCATTCTTGGCAACAAAGACTTTGCCTTCGGATCTGAGGTAGAAGGTATACCCAATAGTTTCTTTGGGATATCCTATGAAGACGCACTTTTCCGCTTTGGGTTCGAGCTTCTCAGGTTGAAGTTTCTTAACATAAGCATCGCATCCCCAAACTTTTAGAAACGACAGCTTAGGTTTCTTTCCAAATCATAATTCATACGGTGTCGTCTCAACGGATTTTGACGGTGCCCTATTTAAAGTGAATGCGGCAGTCTCTAATGCATTATCCCCAAAATGATAGCGGTAAGTCGGTAAGAGACATCATAGATCGCACCATATCCAATAGAGTGCGATTACGACGTTCAGACACACCATTTCGCTGAGGTATGCCAGGCGGCGTGAGTTGTGAAACAATTGCACATTTCCTTAGGTGCGTGCCAAACTCGTGACTTAAATATTCTCCGCCACGATCAGATCGTAGGCACTTTATTTTCCTGTCACGTTGATTTTCTACCTCACTCTGAAATTCCTTGAACCTTTCAAAGGTTTCAGACTTGTGTTTCATTAAGTAGACATACCCATATCTGCTCAAGTCATCAGTGAGGGTGAGAACATAACGGTAGCCACCGCGAGCCTCGACGCTCATTGGACCGCATACATCGGTATGTATTATCTCCAATAACTCAGTTGCTCGCTCCATTGTTCCGGAGAACGGAGTCTTGGTCATCTTACCCATGAGGCATGGTTCGCACGTGTCAAATGATTTGAAATCAAGAGACTCCAAAAGTCCATCAGCATGGAGCTTCTTCATGCGTTTGACACCAATATGACCAAGGCGGCAGTGCCACATGTAAGTGGGACTATCGTTATCAACTTTACACTTTTTGGTACTCACACTATGGACATGGGTAACATCACGTTCGAGATTCATCAAAAATAAACCATTGACCAGCGGGGCATGACCATAAAACATTTCTCTCATATAAATAGAACAACCATTGTTTTCAGATTTAAATGAGTAGCCATCTCGAATCAAACGAGATCCAGATACAATGTTCATGCTCAAAGCTGGTACTAAATAACAATTATTAAGGTTCAAAACTAATCCCGAAGGTAGATGTAGAGGTAGCGTGCCGACGGGGATCACATCAACCTTGGAACCATTCCCGACGCGCATCGTCACCTCGTCCTTTGCCAGCCTCCGCTTATTCCGCAGCTCCTGCTTGAAGTTACAAATGTGAGCAACTGCACCGGTATCAAATACCCAGGAGCTACTACGAGCACTGGTTAGGTACACACCAATAACAAGTATATCACATATACCTTTAACGTTGCCGGCCTTCTTATCTGCTAAGTATTTGGGGCAGTTCCGCTTCCAGTGACCGGTACCCTTGCAATAAAAGCACTCGGTCTCAGGCTTGGGTCCATGCTTGTTCTTCTTCTTCCCGGCAACTTGCTTACCGGGTGCGGCAACAGCTTTGCCGTCCTTCTTGATGTTCTTCTTACCCTTGCCTTTCTTGAAACTAGTGGTCTTATTCACCATCAACCTCTGCTGATTTCAGCATCGAGTACAACTCAGGAATGGACTTCTCCATACCCTGCATGTCGTAGTTCATCACAAAGCTCTTGTAGCTAGGTGGAAGCGATTGGAGGATTCTGTCAATGACCGAGTCATCCGGGAGATTAACTCCCAGCTGAGTCAAGTGGCTGTGCAACCCAGACATTTTGAGTATGTGCTCACTGGCAGAACTATTCCCCTCCATCTTACAGCTGAAGAACTTGTCGGAGACGTCATATCTCTTGACCCGGGCATGAGCTTGGAAAACCAGTTTCAGCTCTTGGAACATTTCATATGCTCCATGTTGCTCAAAATGCTTTTGGAGCCCCGGTTCTAAACTGTAAAGCATGCCGCACTGAACGAGGGAGTAATCATCACAACGTGTCTGCCAAACGTTCATAACGTCTTGTTCTGCTGGGAGAATGGGTGCGTCACCTAGCGGTGTATCTGGGACATACAATCCCTTGGAAGCTATGAGGATGATCCTCAAGCTACGGACCCAGTCCGCATAGTTGCTTCTATCATCTTTCAGCTTGGTTTTCTCTAGGAACGCATTGAAGTTAAGGGTGACATTCGCGTTGGCCATTGGATCTATAATATAGATTGTAAAGACAATTTTAGACTAAGTTCATGATAATTAAGTTCACATAATCAAATTGTTTAATGAACTCCCACTTAGATAGACATCTCTCTAGTCATCCAAGTGACACATGATCCATGTCAACAAGACCGTGTCCGATCATCACGTGAGACGGACTATTCATCCATGGTGAACATCTCTATGTTGATCGTATCTTCTATACGACTCATGTTCGACCTTTCGGTCTTCCGTGTTCCGAGGCCATGTATGTACATGCTAGGCTCGTCAAGTCAACCTAAGTGTTTCGCGTGTGTAAATCTGGCTTACACCACTGGTAGAAAAAGGCCCATTTGTTCCGGTTCTAGAGGGCCATTTGTCCTGGTTCCGGAACCGGGACTAAAGGGTCGTTACTTATGCCCAAAACCTTTAGTCCCAATTTGCCCACGAACCGGGACAGATGTGCCTCCACGTGGCCTCTGCGGCTTGCCCGGGCAGGAGGGCCTTTTGTCCCGGTTTGTAGCACCAACTGGGACCAAAAGAGCCACGTGGCCTCTGCGGCTTGCCCGGGCAGGAGGGCCTTTTGTCCCGGTTGGTAGCACCAACCAGGACTAATATGCATCCACGCATCAGCTGTTTCGGGGCTGGGTTTTTTTTGAGAGGGGGGATAGGGGTTTTGTAGGATTAATTTTGGGGTTTAATATATTGTGTTAGCTAGCTAATAGAGAGAGGTGTCCTCTCTTATCTCCGTGCTTGGTCGATGCTACATACTATACGTATAGAGAGGACTCGACATGCTAGCTAGTAAGCAAATGAAGGAATTAAACCATTAAGTACAGAAGATCGTCATGAACTTATACAGAGAGAAGTGAGATTGTTCGAACAACAAGTTTTCATATATCTATCCGACGCTACTAGCTATATATATACAATATAAGATCTCTTACAATACCCTAACATCTGAAATCAAGTTCCATATGGTATTCTTCCTCTTTCCTGATGCCGTGTTCAAGAAAGAATCCCGCCAATTCCTCTTCAATAGCTATTATGCGATCTTGTGGTAGGAGTTGTTCCTGCAGCTCCCAAAGCTAATTATTACCTGATATCAGGAAATGAACAAAGTTGCCGAAATGGTGCGATAATGATCGATTGAACTTACTTCTTAAGCATTTCAGTGATGATCACATACGTCTTGGGATCTTTTCGTCTTGAGTCTAAGACGGTTACTAGTCCCTCCTCAAGCATAATCTATAGGAGAATATAGTGGAAGCTGCGCACGCATGCATAACGCATCAATTACATTACTATAACCTCGAGTAAATAAAGGAAAACCAAATTTGCACAGTATAACACTCACTCGAAGTTGTAAGGAAAGATTATTTTCTGTTTGTTTTGATGTTGAAGCAACGATTGTAGCAAGCTAGCCTCGGCTTGTTTGGGATTCTTTTTCATATCCCATTCATCAAAGAGATTTAGGTTAATGAACCCAATACTATAGATTTCTCTTTGCTTGCATTCGACGATCTTCAATCTGCATGATATAGTGAATTATATGTACATGCAATGAAAGAGCTGAGCTATATATAGAGACTTAATTAAAGAAGTAATACTTACAGACAGTAGCAAGTGACGATTACTTTATCGATGGCCTTTTGATTGAAAAGCTGGAATAACTCCTCAAATGGAACACACAACACACAACATGTCAATTCCAACGAGGTCGTGCTTGTCTTTAACCATAATCATCACATTATCCAACCCAGAGTTCTTGCAGGTGTCCATGTACCACTGATGGAATTTTTGCATCATCGTTGGTAGCTATTGATTAGGTCTGACGAGAGGATACCCGTGCCGGAATTTGTGTTCGTCCACCTCCAGCGCATCCAAATGTATATCGTCGGGGAGGTAATCAGCAGCATTGGTACCGGGCACCATCCCGGCCGGCAGATTTGCGACGACGATATCGCTAGACACCTGCAGCGGGGGGCACGATTGTTTCGCCTGTTCGCCGAGCTGGGGAATTTTTTTCCCTATTGCAATTCGTTGTTCTCTCCTTTTGTTAGTTGCAGTGGTTCCGGCGGCGCGCTTCTTGCACTTTCTTTTTAAGAGCGCGGACATGGTAGTCATCCAGCGGAGCCGGTGCTGGTCGCTTCAAGGCATCCAAAGTGCGCTTCAATTTCACCTCGTCTATCTGCTCCTCCGGAAGTGGATTTTTCTTTTTAAAATGGGAATCCACTTTGCCTTTAGAGATCTTCGTGTTTTCCTCATCGCTCCTCTCGTATGGTAACGGTTCAAGAGGCTTGAGAGATGATGGACCGTATTGGTATCGCCTCCCGCCACTGGTTGTAGTGCTAGACGCCGAAGCGACGGCTGCTATTTTCCTTTGTTGCTTAAGAGGCGCCGGAGCAGCCGGAGCAGCAGCGGCGGCTCTCTTCTGCTCTTGCTGACGAGGCGGAGGAGGAGACGGGCTGCTCGAACGTGCCGATGCAGGCGGAGAAGGAGGCGGAGGAGGAGGCGTGCACCGATCACTCGCCGGAGGAGGAGTCAGAGAAGGAGGCATGCCCTGATCACTCGCCGGAGGAGGAGGCGGAGGAGGAGGTGGGCCCTTACTCGCCGGAGGAGGAGGAGGCGGAGGCGTCGTCCAGTTCGGAAGCTTGATGAATTCCTTCGGCCATAGACATGAAGTCCTCAGAGTATTCTCCAGGAGAGTTTCCCCTTCACCGGTAGGGTAGTCAAGTTCGAGCTCCTCATATCCCTCCAATATTTCTTCGACCATCACAACAGCATAGCCTTCTGGAATCGGACGACAGTGAAAAGTTCTGTTTGGTCGAGGAGGTGCAACATAGCCGATAGCAATCATGGGTTTGAGGTTCATCATCAATTGCTTCTTAAGGTTGAAATCTTGAGACTCCGTGATTTCATCCACGGGTTACCTAGGAGCCGTCAAATCAGGCTGCGCAATGAGCTCGGTGGAAGCCACGCTGCTTCTCCACTGAGATGGCGGGGTAGCTTCTAGGGTAGCTTCGTCAGCTCGATGCCTCTCCTCTAGTGCTTCTACTCTTGCATTTAGGTTCTGTATTTCGCTTTGCTCCTGTTTCCTCTTCCTCTCCCTGCTTTTGTAACCGCCTGCGTCCGGAAACCCATGCTTCCACGAAATGGAGCCTGCTGTGCCTTGTGTTCGTCCTGGGTGCTCAGGATTCCCGAGGGCCATTGTGAGCTCGTCGTTCTCTCTGTCGGGAACGAACGTCCCTTTCTCCGTTTCGGTGATTAACTCCTGAAGCTTGGTGATCGGTACTGTCAGTTGTTCGTTCGTCCAACAGCACTTCCCTGTTTCAGGGTCCAAGGTTCCCCCAACCCCGAAGAACCAATTCCTTCCACGCTCTGGCCAGTTCAATGTCGCTGGTACGATCCCTTTGCCAAGAAGGTCCTTTTCAGCCTTGTCCCACAACGGTCGGGCTTTGTGGTAGCCACCTGACCCCATGCGATGGTGATGCTTCTTCTTTGCAGCATTTAGTTTGTTTATCACTGACATCTTCTTACTCTTCTCCGATGTCTTGTGGGCCACAAATGCGGGCCACTGTTCTCTTATCTTCTCAAATCGGCCCTCGAATATTGAGGTCTTGTTGTTGTCGACAAACTTTATTTTTAACTCATTCTTCCACCTCCTGAATAGCTTTGCTATCTTCTTAAGAGCATGAGTCTTGACCTTTTGCTCTATAACTGGCTTTTCCAGATGCTCCTCTTCCGGTAGGGTGAAATTTGCCTTCAGCGCGGTCCAAAGATCATCTTTCTGTCTATCGGTGACAAAAGACACTTCAGGGTCTCTGTCCTTCAACTTATTCCATTGGTGGATGGTGATTGGGTTCATGTCCCTAACAAGAACCCCGCACTGAGCAAAAAATGCATCCTTTGTCCGGCTGGGTTCAATCGGTTGGCCATCTCTATTGATGCTGGTGATCGTCAACCTTTCATCCGGGCGCAACTTTTTCTTCGGGCCTTGTCTCGTTACCGAAGTTTGGCTCGATTCGGATACGGAGGGCTAGAAAAGAAGAAAGGAGAGAGTTAATATTTCTACACATACCAAAACAATTAATGCATCAATTAGCTTGTCAGCGCAGGCTTAATTATTATATATACCTCGCCGGACTTTCCAACAACTCCTTCCTCCGTTCGCTCACCGGAGCCGTCATCACGGTCTCCTTCCTCCGTTCGCTCACAGGTGCCATCATAAGCATGTCCTTCCACCTTTGTCCCATCACCGGAGCCTGCTTCACCCTCTTCTTGCAGACCATCGGTGTCGTTCAGAAACTCGAAGACATTACCTCCTTCCCGGACGATGTCTCCCACCAACAACGGTCCTTCGTGGATGATTTCCCCCAACATCTCTTCTTCTTCTAAGTTTCTTTGACGATCGTCCATAGTTTTTGCAAAATATTAATTACAACATGACAGTTAATATACAAACATGATATAGCCTGGATATATTAGTGTGCCAAACATACAAGTTTTGCCAAAAACATGGGGGCATGTGTTGACACCAGTTTTTGGCACGACAATAAACCTATATAAGATGGCGCCCGGAGCCAGACACCCGTGCAACCGATATCTGATGGAAAACGTGACTAGGGGTGAAACCGGATCGGATTCGGACGGATAATCTCTATACCGTATCATATTCCATATTTATTTTTGGATTCGAAAGCGGAACGGATGCAGATTTGAATACCGGATAATGCGGATTCGAATACCGGATTAGGAGGATTCGGAAACGGTACGGTAACGGAAGGGAATCGGATCGAAAACCGAAATTTACCATATTCATATATGAGGAATATATAAATGCTTTAAACTAAAATCATACATAAACAATGAGCAAATATACCGGTTTTTTCCTTGGGTTTGGGTGGCCTCGAGAGTTGGTCGCCCAGATATCGAGACGGGGGTGAACATTTTACCTTAGTAACTTAGAAAAAAATGTTATCGAGGAGGGGGTATATCGACCCCCCCCCCCTCATGTCGAAGTTATCGGAGAGGGGGTATATCGACAATGACATACGTTCCGGATCCGTTGGAAATCTCTCGGGGAGCCGATGCCAACGTGATGATAGGGGGCCGGGGTGCTCCCGTGGCCTTGTTGATAGATAGATCCGATGCCAACGTGATGATAGAGCTAATGCCAACATTTTCATTTAACAAAAAAAACAACTTCAAAAAAAGACTTGCTTCGCCAATATGAACATATACACACATGAACATATCAAAAAAAGATTTGCTTTGCCAACTTGATGATAGAGCCGATGCCAACTTGAACATATACACACATATACATGAACATATATATATACATGAAGAAAACATATACACATATACATGCCCGCAAAAAAATACACATATACATGAAAAAAACAGAGCATGTGCGGTGCTGCCGGGCGGCGACCATGGAGCAGTGGCGACGGGGAGCAGGGGACATTGGAAGGGGGGCTCACTGTGGGGGGGCACGGCGATGGCTTGATCGGTGACGAGGCCGGTGACGAGGATGACGGGCTCGGGGGGGCAAGGGAGAGATGAGGTCGAGGCCGGCGATGAGGACGGCAGGCTCGAGGCCGGCAATGAGGAAGACGGGGATGGCAGCGACGGGGAAGACGGGGACGACGGCGATGGGGAGTCATCGATGGGAAAGGCGGCGACTAGGAAGAGGGGGACGGCGGCGACGGGGAAGATGGGGACGACGGCGATGGGAACGGCAGCGACAGGGAAGACGGCGACGGGAATGAGGACGACAGCAACAGGGAGGCGACGGGGCCGACGACGAGGACGGGGCCGGCGACGGGGAGGCGATGAGGACGGCGATCTCAGGCAGCCTGGCGGCGTCGATGTGCTCGGCGTCGTCGGGGGCAAGTGCTAGATGAAATCTGAAAAAATCTGAACTGTCGCTTATATACAGAGAGCATTGATCCAGGTTGGTGACACCAACCGGGACCAATGCCACCTTTAGTCCCGGTTGGTGGAACCAATCGGGACCAAAGGTCTCTTTTCGTCATCCCAAAGGGCGAGAAGCAGAGACCTTTGGTCCCGGTTGGTGGCACCAACCGGGACTAAAGGTGGGTATTGGTCCCTTTTCGTCAGCCCAAAGGGTGAGAAGCGTACCTTTGGTCCCGGTTGATGGCACCAACCGGGACTAAAGGTGGGTATTGGTCCCGGTTGGTGCCACCAACCGGGACCAAAGCCCTGTTCCTCGTGCGGTGGGAGTTTAGTCCCACCTCGCCGAGTGAGGTGCGCTCGTATTGGTTTATAAGCGTGGCTGAACTGACTGTCTCGAGCTCCTCTCTACCGTAGGCAGTGCATGCCTAATTGTCTCTACCTGTTGGGCCTACTTTCCCCGTGGGCCTGCGTCCTGGCCCAGGTATATTGGGTTACTAGTCATATGCAGGCCATGGTGGCTTAGTAGGTGGGCATTTTTTTATGTTATTTTTTTGCATATTAAAAGTTCTTAACAAAAAAATACTTTGTGGTGGCTTAGTGTGTTTTATCATTATATTCTTTTCGCTATTAATTTTTTGAACAAACAATACTTCGATAATTTTAGTTGCATAATTTCCATTATTTTGTTTTGTTTTTTGCTTTATATATTTCCAGTGTGTTTTATCGTTATATTCCTTTTGCTATTAATGTTTTGAACAAGAAATAATTTGATAATTTTAGTTCCATAATTTTTATATAATTATAGTTTCAGAAATACTAGAGGTTTATAAAAGCTTTTTAGTTGATTCTTTTTTGAACTCCACTCCCACGATGTTTTGAAAGAAATTAAAAAGCACTTCAAATGAACTCAGAAAAGGTTGAAAGTTGGCATGGTATCATTATTTCACCCACATAGCATGTGCTAAAAAGTTGAGAGGGTTACGACAAAAATTGGATGCATTTCGTGCACAAAATGGACAATCTCTTTCAAAGTATCACGGTTTCGGACGAAAACTCATCTGTTACAAAGGGATTTCATTTTTTGAACTTATTTGAACTCCATACTTTTTGTGCATTCAATATGCACCATTCAAAGCCACATACTAAAATTTCAACCCTTTCTGACTTAATTTGCTATTTTTCATGCATTTAATGATTTATTTTGAGCTAAATGACCCTGAAATTGGAAAGCACTACAAATGAACTCAGAATAGGTTGAAACTTGGCATGGTATCATCATTTGAGCCACATAAAATGTGTGCAAAACTTGAGAGGATTAGAGCAAAAACTGGTTGCACTTCGTGTACAAACTGGACCATCTCTTTCGAAGTAGGTTTCGGACGAAAACTCGTCAGTTACAAAGGCATTTCATTTTTCTAAACTTATTGACTTCATCAGTCTTCACTTTTTCTTCGCTTGTGTCCTTTGCTTATTGCTCCGTAACCATGGATATTCTTCATCGCTTAACATGGTGCTTGGATCAGCCTTGACTTTGAAGGGAGGAATTTCATGAAACTTTTCATAATCTCCAGACATGTCTGTCTTGCCCTCCAATCCCACGATGTCTCTTTTTCCTGAAAGAACTATGTGGCGCTTTGGCTCATTGCATGATGTATTCGTTTCTATATCTTTTCTTTTTCTCGGTTTGGTAGACATGTCCTTCACATAGAAAACCTGCCACACATCATTGGCTAGGACGAATGGTTCGTCTATGTACCCAAGATTGTTCAGATCCACTATTGTCCTTCCGTACTGTGGGTCTACCTGTACCCCGGCTCCTGACAGATTGACCCATTTGCACTTAAACAAAGGGACCTTAAAATCATGTCCGTAGTCAAGTTCCCATATGTCCTCTATGTAACCATAATATGTGTCCTTTCCCCTCTTGGTTGCTGCATCAAAGCAGACACCGCTGTTTTCGTTGGTGCTCTTTTGATCTTGGGCGATCGTGTAAAATGTATTCCCATTTATCTCGTATCCTTTGTAAGTCAATACAGTTGAAGATGGTCCCCTGGACAACGAGAACAGCTCATGAGAAACAGTGTTGTCACCTCTGACACGTGTTTCCAACCAATCGCTGAAATTCCTGATGTGTTCAAGTGTAATCCAGTCGTCACACTCCTCTGGGTGTTTGGAGCGCAGAGTGTTCTTGTGTTCATCGACATACGGGGCCACCAAGATAGAGTTCTGTAGAACTCTGTAGTGTGCTTGACACCAAGAATGTCCGTACCTGCATATTATTGAGTCCCTTCCAATCGTGCCTTTTCCAGTCAGTCTCCCCACATACTGCGATTCAGGTAGACCAATCTTCTAAAGGCCAGGAATGAAGTCGACACAGAACCCAATGACATCCTTTGTTTGATGGCCCATGGAAATGCTTCCTTCTGGCCTAGCATGGTTACGGACATTTTTCTTTAGAACTCCCATGAACCTCTCAAAGGGGAACATATTGTGTAGAAATATGGGGCCCAGAATGAAAATCTCGTCGACTAGATGAACTAGGACGTAAGTCATGATATTGAAGAAGGATGGTGGGAACACCAGCTCGAAATTGACAAGACATTGCGCCACATCACTCCTTAGCCTTGGTAGGATTTCTGGATCGATCACCTTCTGAGAGATTGCATTGAGGAATGCACATAGCTTAACAATGGCTAATCGAATGTTTTCCGGTAGAAGCCCCCTCAATGCAACCGGAAGCAGTTGCATCATAATCACGTGGCAGTCATGAGACTTTAGGTTCTGAAACTTTTTCTCAGCCATATTTATTATTCCCTTTATATTCGACGAGAAGCCAGACGGGACCTTCATACTGAATAGGCATTCAAAGAAGATTTCCTTCTCTTCTTTGGTAAGAGCATAGCTGGCAGGACCTTCATACTGCTTTGGAGGCATGCCCTCTTTTTCGTGCAAACGTTGCAGGTCCTCCCATGCCTGCGGTGTATCTTTTGCCTTCCCATACACGCCCAAGAAGCCTAGCAGGTTCACGCAAAGGTTCTTCGTCACGTGCATCACGTCGATTGAAGAGCGGACATCTAGGTGTTTCCAGTAGAGTAGGTCCCAAAATATAGATTTCTTCTTCCACATGGGTGCGTGTCCCTCGTCGTCATTCGGAACAGATAGTCCGCCGGGACCCTTTCCAAATATTAAGTGTAAATCATTGACCATAGCAAGTACGTGATCACCGGTATGCATGGCGGGCTTCTTCCGATGATCTGCCTCGCCTTTGAAATGCTTGCCTTTCTTACGACATTGATGGTTGGTTGGAAGAAATCGACGATGCCCCAGGCACACATTCTTCCTGCATTTGTCCAGGTATATACTTTCGGTGTCAGCTAAACATTGCATGCATGCGTGGTATCCCTTGTTTGTCTGTCCTAAAAGGTTACTGAGAGCAGGCCAATCATTGATGGTTACAAACAGCAACGCATGCAGGTCAAATTCCTCCTGTTTGTGCTCATCCCACACACGTACACCGTTTCCATTCCACAGCTGTAAAAGTTCTTCAACTAATGGCCTTAGGTACACATCAATGTCATTGCTGGGTTGCTTAGGGCCTTTGATGAGTACTGGCATCATAATGAACTTCCACTTCATGCACACCCAAGGAGGAAGCTTATACATACATAGAGTCACGGGCCAGGTGCTGTGATTGCTCCTCTGCTCCCCGAAAGGATTAATGCCATCCGCGCTTAAACCAAACCATACGTTCCTTGGGTCATCTCCAAACTCAGCCTGGTACTTTCTCTCAATTTTTCTCCACTGCGACCCATCAGCGGTGTGTCTCAAATTCCCGTTTTTCTTATGGTCTTCATTGTGCCATCGCATCAACTTGGCATGCTCTTTGTTCCTGAACAGACGTTTCAACCGTGGTATTATAGGAGCATACCACATCAGTTTGGCAGGAACCCTCTTCCTAGGGGGCTCGCCGTCAACATCACCAGGGTCATCTCGACTGATCTTATACTGCAATGCACCGCATACCGGTCATGCGTTCAAATCCTCGTACGCACCGCGGTAGAGGATGCAGTCATTAGGGCATGCATGTATATTCTACACCTCCAATCCTAGAGGGCATACGACCTTCTTTGCTGCGTGTGTACTGTCGGGCAATTCATTATCCTTTGGAAGCCTCTTCTTAAATATTTTCAGTACATCCTCAAATCCCTTGTCAGGTATACCATACTTTGCCTTCCACTGCAGCAATTCCAGTACGGTATCGAGCTTTGTGTTGCCATCTTCGCAATTGGGGTACAACCCTTTTTTGTGATCCTATAACATTAGATCGAACTTCAGCTTCTCCTTTTCACTTTCACACTGTCTCCTTGCATCAACAATGACCCGGCGGAGATCATCATCGGGCACATCGTCCGGTTCCTCTTGATCTTCAGCTTCCCCCGTTGTAGCATCACCGTATTCAGGGGGCACATAGTTGTCATCGTACTCTTCTTCTTCGTCGTCTTCCATCGTAACCCCTATTTCTCCGTGCTTGGTCCAAACATTATAGTGTGGCATGAATCCCTTATAAAGTAGGTGGGCGTGAATGGTTTTCCGGTCAGAGTAAGACTTCGTATTCCCACATATAGAGCATGGACAACACATAAAACCATTCTGCTTGTTTGCCATCTCATTAAAACCAAAGTACATACAAACCAAATTAATAGAAGTTCATCATCACATTAAAACCAAAGTAAATACATAGCTCTCATTGAACAACATATAGCTCTCCAGAGCATCTAATTAAACCATACATTGAAACTATGTAAAACATTTCAATGCAACAACAAATACGATCATAATCGCAAACCAAGGTAACAATTGATCCAACGGCATAATGATACCAAGCCTCGCTATGAATGGCATATTTTCTAATCTTTATAATCTTCAAGCGCATTGCATCCATCTTGATCTTGTGACCATCTACGACATCCGCAACATGCAACTCCAATATCATATTCTCTTCTTCAACTCTTTTCTTCTCTTCTTCAACTCTTTTTAATTTTTCTTTTAAATACTTGTTTTCTTCTTCAACTAAATTTAACCTCTCGACAAGAGGGTCATTTGTAATACCCGGTTCACATACCTCCTAGATAAAGACATCTATGTCAAGTTGGTGTCAGCATAATTACGATAAACACTAAATGAAACAAATAGTTATAAAAGATAATATATACCACATCCAAATCATAGCCAGGACGAGGGCCGAAGGGGGAGGATACCAAAACCATCGCACTATATAATAACAAGCAATAATACAAGTAAGAAAATTAGAAAATTATATATCTAATCATACAAGTAAAAATATTTTTTCTTTTATAAAGAAGATAAGAACAAGAGGCTCACCACGGTGGTGTCGGTGACGAGATCGGCGCAGGCGATCGACGGCGGTGAATACGGGGATGGGACGTGACGGACCGCTAAATCTGGACAAATTTTGAGGAAAATGGAGCTTGGAGGTCGAGTTTGGAGAGGAGAAAGCTTAAGTACTGTGGCTAGGGCATTTCATCGAACGCCTCATGTGCATAAGAGGTGATCTAGAGCACCACAAAGCCCTCTCCTCGCCGGCCAGGAAAAAACAGAGCAGTGGCTCGCGAGCGAGGGGTATATATAGCCAATTCATTCGTCCCGGTTCGTTTCTGGAACCGGGACTAAAGGCAATCCTTTAGTCCCGGCTCCAACTATGAACCGGGACCAATGGTTGTGGGCCATGAGCGAGGCGCATTGGTCCCGGTTCGTGTCTGGAACTGGGACTAATGGGTCTAGACGAACTGGGACCAATGCCCCACGAGGCCTGGCCGGCCCCCTGGGTGCACGAACCGGGACGTATGCCCCCATGAGTCCCAGTTCGTGACTGAACCGGGACTAATGAGCTGGCCAGGCCTGAACCAAAGCCCTGTTTTCTACTAGTGCACCCGTTGTATGCGAACGTTAGAACCTATCACACCCGATCATCACGTGGTGCTTCGGAACAACGATCCTTAGCAACGGTGCACAGTTAGGGTGAACACTTCTCTTGAAATTTTATTGAGAGATCATCTTATTTACTACCATCGTTCTAAGAAAATAAGATGTAAACATGATAAATATCACATGCAATCAATATAGTGACATGATATGGCCAATATCATCTTGCTCCTTTGATATCCATCTTCGGGGCACCATGATCATCACTGTCACCGGCACGACACCATGGTCTCCATCATCAGGATCTCCATCATCGTGTCTTCATGAAGTTGTCTCGCCAACTATTACTTCTACTACTATGGCTAACGTTTAGCAATAAAGTAAAGTAATTACATGGCGTTTATGATTGACACGCAAGTCAGACAATAAATAAGACAACTCCTATGGCTCCTGCCGGTTGCCATACTCATCGACATGCAAGTCGTGAATCCTATTATTAGAACATGATCAATCTCCTACATCACAATGCATCACATCACATCCTTTGGCCATATCACATCATAAGGCACATGCTGCAAAAACAAGTTAGACGTCCTCTAATTTGTAGTTGCAAGTTTTACGTGGCTGCTATAGGTTTCTAGCAAGAACGTTTCTTACCTACGCCAAAACCACAACGTGATATGCCAATTGCTATTTACCCTTCATAAGGACCCTTTTCATCGAATCCAATCCGACTAAGGTAGGAGAGAGAGACACCCGCTAGCCACCTTATACAACAAGTGCATGTCAGGCGGTGGAACCGGTCTCACGTAAGCGTACGTGTAAGGTTGGTCTGTGCCGCTTCATCTCACAATACCGCTGAATCAAGATAAGACTAGTAACAGCAAGCAAATTAACAAGATTGATGCCCACAACTACTTTGTGTTCTACTCGTGCATAGATTCTACGCATAGACCTAGCTCTGATACCACTTCTGGGAGACGTAGTAGTAAATCAAAAAAATTCCTAAGATCACCAAGATCTATCCATGGAGAAACCAGCAATGAGTGGGGAGAGATTGCATCTTCATACCTTTGAAGATCGCTAAGCGGAAGCGTTACAAGAACGCGGTTGGTGGAGTCATACTCATAGCGATTCAGATCGCGGTAGATCCGATCCAGTGCCGAACGGACGACACCTCCGTGTTCAACACACGTGCAGCCCGGTGACGTCTCCTATGCCTTGATCCAGCAAGGAGGAAGGAGAGGTTGGGGAAGAGCTCCAACAGCAGCACGATGGCGTGATGGTGGTGGAGTAGCAAGGTATTCCGGCAGGGCTTCGCCTAAGCGCTGCGGAGGAGGAAGAAGAGAGGTAGGGCTTCGCCGTGAGAGAGAGAGTTCAGATCTGTTCTCAAAAGGCCAAAAAACCTCAAATATATATAGGTGATGGGAGAGGGAGGGCTTGTTGGGGAACATTGCATGGGAAACAAAAAAATTCCTACGCACACGCAAACCTATCCATGGTGATGAGCATCTACGAGAGGGAGAGTGAATCTACATACCCTTATAGATTGCTAAGTGGGAAGCGTTAAGAAACGCGGTTGGTGTAGTCGAACATCTTCGTGATCCAAATCGCCGAGCGTCCCACGATCTCATCACGATCCGTCACGCGATCTCATCACGATCCGCCCCGCGAACTCATCACGATCCGTTCCGCGATCTCATCGTGATCCGTCCCGTGAACTCATCACGATCTGTCTCGCGAACTCATCATGATCCGTCTCGCGATCACGTCATGATCCGTCCCGCGAACTCATCATGATCCGTCTCGTGGCCTTGATCATGGTCCTTCCGATCTAGTACCAAACGGACGGCACCTCCGCGTTCAGCACACATGCAGCTTGATGACGATCTCCACCGTCTTGGTCCACCGGCAGCGCGACGGCGCTCCGGCGATCGTGGTGGAGCAATTCCGGCAGGCCTTCGCCTAAGCACTGCGGAAAACCGATCTAGAGGAGCACCGGTGGAACGGGTAGCACGTGGCCATAAAAACTAGTGCAAAACCCTAACCCTCCACTAGTATATATAGGAGGAGAGGAGGAGGAGGAGGGCTGGTGCAAGGCCAAGCCAATTCGGCCACAAGAGGGAGGGAGAGAAGGACTCTCCTTCTCCAATCCTAGTTGGACTAGGATTGCTCCCTATTGGTCCTTTTTCCACCTTTTCTTTAGCCTTTTTCCTCCTGGCGCCATGGGCCTTTTGTGGCTGTTCCACCAGCCCACTAAGGGATGGTTATTAATCTCCCACAGCCCATGGACCCTCTGGGGTCGAAATACCCATCCCGGAGGTCTCCCGATACACTACCGGCACTCCCGGTACACTACCGATGAGCCCAAAACTTTTCCGGCGACCAAACTGGGACTTCCTATATATGAATCTTTACCTTCGGACCAATCCGGAGCTCCTCATGATGTCCGAGATCTCATCCGGGACTCCGAACAACCTTCAGTCACCACCATACATAACTCTACACTACCGAAACGTTACCAAACCTTACGTGTGCAGACCCTGCGGGTTCAAGAACTATGTAGACATGACCGAGACACCTCTACGGCCAATAACCAATAGTGGGCCCTGGATGACCATATTGGTTCCTACATATTCTACGAAGATCTTTATCGGTCGAACCTCTATGTCAAGGATTCAGTTAATCCCGTATAACATTCCCTTTGTTCTTCGGTATGTTACTTGCCCGAGATTCGATCGTCGGTATCTTCATACCTAGTTCAACCTCGTTACCGGCAAGTCTCTTTACTCGTTCCGTAATACAAGATCCCATGACTAACACTTTGTCACATTGCTTGCAAGGCTTGTTTGTGATCTTGCATTACCGAGTGGGCCCTGAGATACCTCTCCGTCACACGGAGTAACAAATCCCAGTCTTGATCCATGCCAACCCAACAGACACCCTTGGAGATACCTGTAGAGCACCTTTATAGTCACCCAGTTACGTTGCGACGTTTGATACACACAAGGCATTCCTCCGGTGTCAGTGAGTTGCATGATCTCATGGTCATAGGAACATATACTTGACATGCGGAAAACAGCAGCAATAAACTAACACGATCATATGCTACGTTTGTAGTTTGGGTCTTGTCCATCACATCATTCTACTAATTATATGATCCCATTATTAAATGACATCTGATGTCCATGGCTAGGAAACCTTAACCATCTTTTGATCAACAAGCTAGTTCACTAGAGGAATACTAGGGACATGGTGTTGTCTATGTATCCACACATGTATATGAGTTTCCGATCAATACAATTATAGCATGGATAATAAACGATTATCATGAGTAAGTAAATATGATAATAACTAATTTATTATTGCCTCTAGGGCATATTTCCAACAATCTCCCACTTCCACTAGAGTCAATAATCTAGTTTACATCACGATGTGATTCGCATTGTTATGAATCTAACACCCAACGAGTTCTGGGGCTCGATCATGCTTTGCATGTGAGATAGGTCTTTATAGTCAACGGGTCTGCGGCATTTCTGATCTGTATGTACTTTGCAAATCTCTATGTCAAACTGTAAATACTGCTACCACACTTCACTTGGTACTATTCCATATGGCTGCTCCACTATACATATCCAGATTGCTACTACGAGTCATCCGGATCGGTGTTAAAGCTTGCATCGACGTAACTCTTTACGACGAACTCTTTACCACCTCCATAATCGAGAAACATCTCCTTAGTCTGTTAGTCAATAAGGATAATCTTGACCGCTGTCCAGTGATCCACTCCTGAATCACTCTTGTACCCCTTGATGGACTCATGGCAAGGCACACACAGGTGCGATACACAGCATGGCATACTATAGAGAGCCTATGGCTAAGGCATAGGGGACGACGTTCGTCCTTTCTCTTTCTTCTGCCGTTGTCGAGCTTTGAGTCTCACTCAACTTCACACCTTACAAATCAGGCGAGAACTCTTTCTCTGACTAATCCATTTTGAACTCTTTCAAAATCTTTGTCGAGGTATGTACTCATTGAAAGTCTCATCAAGCATCTTGATCTATCTTTATGGATCTTGATGCTCAACAATTTAGGTAGTTTTATCCAGGTTTTACTTTGAAAATCACTTCTCAAACAACCCTTTATGCTTTCCAGAAATTCTACATTATTTCCGATCAACAATATGTCAATCACATATGCTTACCAAAAACTCTATAGTGCTCCCACTCACTTTATTGTAAATACAAGTTTCTCATAAACTTTGTATATTCTACAAAACTTTGATCACTTCATCAAAGCGTATATTCCAACTCCGAGATGCCTGCTCCAGACCATAGACGGATTGCTGGAGCTCGCACACCTTTTTGCATCCTTAGGAGTGACATAACCTTTTGGTTGTATCACATACAACCTTTCCTAAAGTAAACTGTCAAGGAAACGATGTTTTGTCATCCATCTGCCAGATTTCATAACTAAAAAATGCAGCAACTGCTAACATAATTCCAACAGACTTTAGCATCGCTACGAGTGAGAAAGTCTCATCGTAGTCATCTCCTTGAACTTGTCGAAAACTTCTTTGCGACAAGTCGAGCTTTATAAATGGTGAAATTCACCATCCACGTCTGTCTTCATCTCAAAGATCCATTCATACTCGACAACCTGCCGCTAACGAGCAAGTCTGCCAAAGTCTATACTGTGTTTTCATATATAGATCCTTTCTCGGATTTCATTTCATGGTCTCTAACCATTTGTCGGAATCCGGGCCCATCATCGCTTCTCCATAGCTCGTAGGTTTATCGTTGTCCAACAACATGACCTCTAAGACAGGGTTGTCATACCACTCAGGAGCAATACACGTCCTTTGTCAACCTACGAGGTTTGATAGTAACTTTATCCGAAGCTTCATGATCATCATCATTAACTTCCTCTTCAACTAACATAGGTTCGCAGAAACATCTTCCTGCGCTGCGCTACTCTTTTGTTGAAACAAAGGTTCAATAACCTCATCAAGTTCTATCTTCCTCCCACTCAATTCTTTCGAGAGAAAACTTTTCTCGGGAAAGGACCCATTTTAGCAACAAACACATTGTACTCGGATCTGAGATAGAAGGTATACCCAACCGTTCTTGGGGTATTCTATGAAGATGCATTTGTCCACTTTGGGTTCGAGCTCATTAGGTGAAAACATTTTCCACACAAGCTTCGTAGCCTCAAACATCAAGAAATGACAGCTTAGGTTCTATCAAACCATAATTCACACGGTGTCATCTCAACGGATTTAGATGGTGCCCCATTTAAAAGTGAATGTAGTTGTCTCTAATGCATAACCCCAAATTTATTGTGGCATAACGATAAGAGACATCATAGTATGTGCTAAATCAAATAAGGCACGACTACGACGTTCGGACACACCATCACACTATGGTGTTCCAGGTGGCATGAGTTGTGAAACAACTTTCACATTGTCTAAAGTTGTATGCCAAACTTCGTAACCCAGATATTCACCTCCACAATCATATCGCAGAAATTTTTATCTTCTCATCACAATGATCTTAAAACTTCACTCTGAATTTGCTTGAACTTTTCAAACGATTCAGACTTGTGTTTCATCAAGTAAATATACACTATATCCACTCAAATCATCAATGAAGGTAAGAAAATAACGATATCCACCGCAAGCTACAAACACTCATTGGACCGTAAACATCAACATGTATTGCTTCCAGTAAGTCACTAGCCCGTTCCATCAAGCCAGAAAACGGGGTTTAGTCATCTTGCCCAAAAGGCATGGTTCGCATGTCTCAACCGATTCGAAATCGAATGAGTCCAAAGATCCATCAGCTTGGAGTTTCTTCATGGGCTTTACACCAATATGACATTTTAGCTGCAGTGCCACAAATATGTGGTACTATCATTATTAACTTTGTATCTTTTGGCATCTATGTTATGAACATGTGTACTACTACACTCAAGATTCAACAAACCATTCTCACTGGGTGCATGACCATTGAAGGTATTATTCATGTAAACAGAATAACCATTATTCTCTAACTTAAATGAGTAACCGTATTGCAATAAACACGATCCAATCATGTTCATGCTTAATGCAAACACCCAATAACATTTATTTAGGTTCGTCACTAATCCCTAAGGTAGAGAGAGCGTGCGATGTTGATCACATCAACCTTGGAAACGTTTCCAA
This sequence comes from Hordeum marinum, assembly GCA_022496015.1. Lineage (NCBI taxonomy): Eukaryota > Viridiplantae > Streptophyta > Magnoliopsida > Poales > Poaceae > Hordeum > Hordeum marinum. The sequence goes on along the minus strand of CM039672.1, from coordinate 2,096,110 downwards.
CACACATCGTCACCTCACCCTTAGCTAGTTCTTCGTTTATTCCGTAGCTTTTACTTCGAGTTACTAACATTCAGCAACTGAACCGGTATCCTATACCCAGGGTGCTACTAGGAGTACTAGCAAGGTACACATCAATAACACGTATATCGAATATACTTCTGTTGACGTTGCCAGCCTTCTTATCTACCAAGTATCTAGGGTTGTTCCACTTCAGCGACCGCTCTCCTCATAATCGAAGCACTTAGTCTCGGGTTTGTGTTCAACTTTGGGTTGCTTCACGGGAGCAGCAACTGGCTTGCCATCCATGAAGTTTCCTTCCGTTCCCTTGCCCTTCTCAAAACTAGCGGTTTTACTAACCAGCAACACTTGATGCTCTTTCTTGATTTCTACCTTCGCGGTGTCAAACATCATGAACAGCTCGGGAATTATAATTTCTATCCCTGGCAATTTATAGTTCATCACCAAGTTCTAGTAGCTTAGTGACAGTGACTTGGAGAACTATATCAAACACTATCTTATCTGGAAGATTAACTCCCACTCGATTCAAGCGTTTGTAGTACCCAGACAATCTGAGTACATGCTCAAAGATTGAGCTATTCTCCTTCATCTTGCAGGAAAAGAATCTTGTTGGAGATGTCATATCTCGCAACACGTGCACGAGCCTGAGATCACAATCTCAGCTCTTAGAACATCTCATATGTTCCGTGATGTTCAAAACATTTCGGAGCCTCAATTCTAAGTCATAATGCATGACGCACTAAACTATCAAGTAGTCATCGGAACGTGCCTGCCAGATGATCACAACATCTACAGATGATGCTTAGAGGGGTTGGCGCACCGAGCGGTGCATTAAGGACATAAGCCTTTCTGTGCAGCAACGAGGACAATCATCAGATCATGGACCCAGTCCGCAATATTGCTACCATCATCTTTCAACTCTATTTCTCTAGGAACATAAAAATACAAGGGAGCTACAGCATGAGCTAGTAATCTACGACATAATTTGCAAAGACACTATTGACTATGTTCATGATAATGAGTTCAATTAATCATATTACTTAAGAACTCCCACTCAAATTGACATCCCTCAGATCATCTGATTGACACATGATCCAAATTCACCAACTCAAGTCCGATCATCGCGTGAGTTAAGGTGGCTTCAATGGTGAACATCATTATGTTGATCATATCTACTATATGACTCATGCTCGACCATTCGGTCTCTTGTGTTCCGAGGCCATGTCTGTACATGCTAGGCTCGTCAAGTTTAAGCCGAGTGCTCTGCGCATGCAACACTGGCTTGCACCCGTTGTATGTGAACGTAGAGTCTATCACAACCAATCATCACGTGGTGTCTCAACACGACGAACTTTTGCAACGGCGCACACTTGGGGAGAACAAAATTTATCTTAAAATTAAGTGAGGGATCACCTTATAATGCTACCGTCGTCCTAAGAAAAACAAGGTGCATGAAAGGATTAACATCACATGCAAATCATAAGTGACATGATATGGCCATGAACTTGTGCTTAAGATCTCCATCATCACCGGCATGACACCATGATCTCCATCATCTTGATCTCCATCAATGTGCTGCCATTGGGGTTGTGGCACCAACCCTGCTTCTACTTCTATTGCTACCATTTAGCGATAAAGTAAAGCATTACATAGCGCTTAATGATTGACGCGCAGGTCATACAATAATTAAAGACAACCCTATGGCTCCTTCGGTTGCCGTATTCATCGACGTGCAAGTCGTGAAATTTTATACATCACATGATCATCTCATACACCACATATATCACATCATGCAATTGGCCATATCACATCACAACATACCATGCAAAAACAAGTTAGACGTCCTCTAATTGTTGTTGCATGTTTTACGTGGATGCTACGGGTATCTAGCAAGAACAATTCTCACCTACGCATAAACCACAACGGTGATACATAGTTTGCTTTTCAACCTTCTCAGGGACCGCCTTTGTCGGATCCGATCCAACTAAAGTGAGAGAAACTGTCACCCGCAAGCCATCTAAGCAACAAGTTGTGTCGAGGGAACCGGTCTCTCGTAAGCGTACGAGTAATGTTGGTCTGGGCCGCTTCATCTCACAATACCGCTGAACCAAAATACAAGCAAGGGAGGAAGCAATCTAAGAATCAACGCCCACAAACCTTTTGTGTTCTACTCGAGATCTCATCGAACCATCAACATAGCTCATGATGCTACTGTTGGGGAACATTGCATGGGAAACAAAAAAATTCCTACGCACACGCAAACCTATCCATGGTGATGAGCATCTATGAGAGGGAGAGTGAATCTAAATACCCTTGTAGATCGCTAAGCGGGAAGCGTTAAGAAACGCGGTTGGTGTAGTCGAACATCTTCGCGATCCAAATCGTCGAGCGTCCCGTGATCTCATCATGATCCGTCCCGTGAACTCATGACCATCCGTTCCGCGATCTCATCACGATCCGTCCCGTGAACTCATCACGATCCGTCTCGCGAACTCATCATGATCCATCTCGCGATCACGTCACGATCCGTCCTGCGAACTCATCACGATCCGTCTCGTGGCCTTGATCACGATCCTTCTGATCTAGTACCGAACGGATGGCACCTCCGCGTTCAGAACACGTGCAGCTTGATGAAGATCTCCACCATCTTGTTACAGCAAGAGTAAGTGGAGAGGAGGAAGAGTTCACCGGCAGCGCGACGGCGCTCCGGCGATGGTGGTGGAGCAATTCCGGCAGGGCTTTGCCTGAGCACTGCGGAAAACCGATCTAGAGGAGCACCGTTGGAACGGGTAGCACGTGGCCGTAAAAACTAGTCCAAAACCCTAGCACTCCACTAGTATATATAGGAGGAGAGGAGGAGGAGGAGGTCTGGCGCAAGGCCAAGCCAATTCGGACACAAGAGAGAGGGAGAGAAGGACTCTCCTTCTCCAATCCTAGTTGGACTAGGATTGGTCCTTTTTTCCACCTTTTCTTTAGCCTTTTTTCCTCCTGGCACCATGGGCCTTTTGTGGCTGTTCCACCAGCCCACTAAGGTCTGGTTATTAATCTCCCACAGCCCATGGGCCCTCTGGGGTCGAAATACCCATCACGGAGGTCTCCCGGTACACTACCGGCACTCCCGGTACACTACCGATGAGCCCAAAACTTTTCCGGTGACCAAACTGGGACTTCCTATATATGAATCTTTACCTCCAGACCATTCCGGAGCTCCTAGTGACGTCCGCGATCTCATACGGGACTCCAAACAACCTTCGGTCACCACCATACATAACTCTACACTACCGAAACGTCACCAAACCTTAAGTGTGCAGACCCTGCGGGTTCGAGAACTATGTAGACATGACCGAGACACCTCTATGGCCAATAACCAATAGCGGGCCCTGGATGACCATATTGGTTCCTACATATTCTACGAAGATCTTTATCGGTCGAACCTCTATGTCAAGGATTCAGTTAATCCCGTATAACATTCGCTTTGTTCTTCGGTATGTTACTTGCCCGAGATTCGATCGTCGGTATCTTCATACCTAGTTCAACCTCGTTACCGGCAAGTATCTTTACTCATTCCGTAATACAAGATCCCGTGACTAACACTTTTTCACATTGCTTGCAAGGCTTGTTTGTGATCTTGCATTACCGAGTGGGCCCTGAGATACCTCTCTGTCACACGGAGTAACAAATCCCAGTCTTGATCCGTGCCAACCCAACACACACCCTCGAAGATACCTGTAGAGCACCTTTATAGTCACTCAGTTATGTTGTGATGTTTGATACACACAAGGCATTCCTTTGGTGTGAGTGATTTGCATGATCTCATGGTCATAGGAACATATACTGGACATGCGGAAAACAGCAGCAATAAACTGACACGATCATATGCTACGTTTGTAGTTTGGGTCTTGTCCATCACATGATTCTACTAATGATATGATCCCATTATCAAATGACATTTCATGTCCATGGCTAGGAAACCTTAACCATCTTTCAATCAACGAGCTAGTTCACTAGAGGCATACTAGGGACATGGTGTTGTCTATGTATCCACACATGTATCTGAGTTTCCGATCAATACAATTATAGCATGGATAATAAACGATTATCATGAATAAGGAAATATGATCATAACTAATTTATTATTTCCTCTAAGTCATATTTCCAACAGGGCTGCTTTGCCCCTCCTCCAAGGAGGAGGGCTTCGGCGAATTAAAGGGAGAGTCCCCCTCCTAGAAGGGAGGTGGATCTCCTCCTTTTAAATCATTCTTGCCTTATCTCCTTATCCCTATGCTCATGGGCCTTTAGAAAAAGTCTTTTCCAGCCCATTAAGGGCTGGCACACTTTATATAACAGCCCATGAGGTCCTCTTGGTCGTCACACCCCTCCCGGGGTCCTCCGGCACCCTCGCGGCACTACCGATGAGCCCAAAAACTTTCCGGTGACCAAAAATGGACTTCCTATATATCAATCTTTACCTCCGGACCATTCCGGAGCTCCTCATAACGTCCGAGATCTCATACGGGAATCTGAAAAACCTCCGGTAATCACGTATACCATTTCCCTATAACCCTAGCGTCATCGAACCTTTAGTGTGTAGACCCTACGGGTTCGGGAGACACGTAGATATGACCAAGACAACTCTCCGGCCAATAACCAATAGCGGGATCTGGATACCCATGTTGTCTCCCACATGCTCCACGATGATCTCATCGGATGAACCACGATGTCGGGGATTCAGACAATCCCGTATACAATTCCCTTTGTCTATCGGTATGTTACTTGCCTGAGGTTCAATCATCGATATCCCTATACCTTGTTCAATCTTGTTACCGGCAAGTCTCTTTACTCGTTCCGTAATACATCATCTCGTGGCTAACTCCTTAGTCACCTTGAGCTCATTATGATGATGTCTTACCGAGTGGGCCCAGAGATACCTCTCCGTCACACGGAGTGACAAATCCCAGTCTCGATTCATGCCAACCCAACAGACACTTTTGGAGATACCCATAGTGTACCTTTATAGCCACCTAGTTACGTTGTGACGTTTGGCACACCCAAAGCATTCCTACGGTATCTGGGAGTTGCACAATCTCATGGTCTAAGGAAACGATACTTGACATTGAAAAGCTTTAGCAGACGAACTACACGATCTTGTGCTATGCTTAGGATTGGGTCTTGTCCATCACATCATTCTCCTAATGATGTGATCCCGTTATCAACGACATCCAATGTCCATGGTCATGAAACCGTGACCATCTATTGATCAACGAGCTAGTTAACTAGAGGCTTACCAGGGACATGTTTTGGTCTATGTATTCACACATGTATTACGGTTTCCGGTTAACAGAGTTATAGCATGAACAATAGACAATTATCATGAACAAGGAAATACAATAATAAGCATTTTATTATTGCCTCTAGGGCATATTTCCAACACTTGTCACTCCTTATTCCCCTCTTATCGGTATCTCACCCAAACCTTGAAAACTTCAATCACACAAAACTTAACGGAACTTTGTGAGAAGGGTTAGTGTAATAAAGATAGATCATTCACTTAGGTACTCTCAAGACAAGATTCATAATTATTCCCACATGATACTTACTGTATTATATCATTCCCATAATTTATATTACTCAATATAAGCTATAGGAACACTTGAAACAAGCAAACTATGCATGCAAAACAAAATCTGTCAAAAACACAACAATCTGTAAAGATCTGAATGATCAGCAATTTTCCATAAATATAAAATTCTGAAAAATTAGGAAATATGAAATAATTTTCATATAAATGTCGTGTAAAAATCTCAGCTTTTTTTGACTCTCCAGTAAAACCAGAAAATTCATATACTAGACGCAAAACTTTCTGTTTTTGTACAGAATCAAACAAGCAAGTATCCACACTATCCCAAAGGCTTTATTTGGCACTTTATTGAAATAAAAGGCACAAAACATGATTAATATAGTATCTTAATCATGTTAACACATCAAAACAGAAAGTAAAAGTGTTGAGTTGTCTCCCAACAAGAGCTTTTCTTTAATGCGTTTTTAGCTAGGCATGATCTTTCAATGATACTCTTCCAACCAAAATTCTGATGATCATTATATTCGTAATCTAAAAAGATATAAGTGAAGTTCGTATATCATTCCACAATTAATATATTAACCAATATCCAAGATCAAAATATATAAGTGGAGCACACAAAGCATTCTATAAAGCCATACTCAAAAATTTAATTGAAACGCATGAAGCATTCTACACAGCCATACTCAAAAGATTTAAGTGAAGCACAACACTACTAGGGAAAACCTTATAGGCAGGACAATATCACTAGCGCTGGAATGTAGCAGGCGTTGTTGCTAATTATCAGTAGCGCTGTATTTACCAAACGCTACAAATAAAGACTTAGCAGTAGCGCTGTAAACAAAAAGAGCGCTACTGCTAAGCGGGAACAGACGAGCCCACCGACACTATTGGTAGTAGCAGCGCTGTCCAGAATAAAGCGCTTGCTGAAAAACAGCGCTACTGCTATGCGTGGCTAGTGCCACCTTTTCACCCCCCCTCCACTCCTTCCCATTGCCCTCTCTCCCCCTCCTTTCCCCGATCCCCTCACCATTGTTGCCCTTCTTCTCTCTTCCTCCTACCTCTTTTCTCTCCCCATTAATGCCCCCCTCCACCATAACTCTCCTCCATAAATGGCCTTCTCATCTCTAGCTAGCTCCATAATTAAATGTCCCCCTATCTCATTTGTTTGGCTCTCCCTCCATTCCATTAGATATAGATCAAGCTAGATCTAGCTAGAGTCATCTCTCCTCCCCAACAACTTGATCTAGCTAGCTATTGATATGTCCCCAACAACTAGATGTAGCTAGATCTAGCTTGATATAGCTGAATAAAAAGTTTTTCATTTCAAGCATGGGAATATGTGTGTGTCAATGGGAATATGTGTGTGTGTTTGGGATATGGAGAGATTTGTGCGAGTGGCATGCCCCTGAGTTGCTTATGTTTTGCCGAAATGTCGATTTATTTCCGTTTCGGTGAATTTTGAGAAAACTCGATATGTCCTATTTTTAGGCAAGGTCATCCCAAATTTTTATATGACTCTGATGCATGCATGCATTTTGTTTATAACCCTTTTGCTTGTTATGTTGTGCATGCAGTCGGTCATGAAGGTGAGTGTATGGAAGGTGGAGCGATACATGCAATCCGTCGTAATGGACATGCATGCAAATAATCGGACTAGGATTAGATGTCCGTGTACAAGATGCAAAGAAGGAGTCCTTTTGGACCATTATGATCATGGCAGCTTGAAGGCGCACCTGCTGATGAATGGTTTCATGGATGGCTATACTCGGTGGATAAGTGAAGATGATGATGATGGGGACGTCCACATGGCAGGGAATAACGACATGGGCTAGACGAAGAGATGACCGATCGACATGAAGACAATGGCGTCGGACATGGCGGCGGGGAAGAGTTAAATGACGGTGGCGGAGAAGATTACGAACATGGCGGCGGAGAAGATTCCGGACACGGCGAAGCAGAGGCGGCGGTCTGATACGTCTCAAACGTATCTATAATTTTTGATGGTTTCATGCTGTTATCTTGTCAACTTTGGATGTTTTATATACCTTTTATATCTTTTTGGGGACTAAATTATTAATTCAGTGCCACGTGCTAGTTCCTGTTTTTCCGTGTTTTTGACCCTTTTCAGATCTGATTTTGGAACGGAGTCCAAACGGAATACCCGAAATGATTTTTTTCCGAACAGAAGAAGATCGGGGGACTTGAGGGCCAAGGAAGAGGCACCACAGGGGGCCCACAAGCCCTGCCGCCGTGGCCAGGGGGCCCGCGGCAAGGGGGCTTGTGGCCTCCCTAGCGCCCGTCTGCCCTAGCCCTTCGGCCTATATATTCCCTAAAATCCTGAAAAAAAATCAAGGCGTCCAGGAAACCATAGTTCCGCCGCCGCAAGCCTCCAGAGCCACCAAAAACCAATCGGGAGCCCGTTCCGGCACCCTGCCGAAACGGGAACCCATCTCCGGTGGCCATCTTCATCATCCCGGCGATCTCCATGACGAGGAGGGAGTAGTTCACCCTCGGGGCTGAGGGTATGTACCAGTAGCTAAGCGTTTGATCTCTCTCTCTCATATTCTTGAGATGTCTTGATATCGATGTACCGCGGGCTTTGCTACTATAGTTGGATCTTATGATGTTCTTCCCCCTCTACCTTCGTGTAGTGAATTGAGTTTTCCCTTTGAAGTTATCTTATCGGATTGAATCTTTAAGAACACTTGATGTATGTCTCGCACGTGTCTATCTGTGGTGACAATGGGATATTCATGTGAGTACTTGATGTATGTTTTGGTGATCAACTTCCGGGTTTGTGACCTCGGGAACCTATGCATAGGGGTCGGCACACGTTTTGATTCTCCGGTAGAAACTTTGGGACACTCTTTGAAGTTCTATGTGTTGGTTGAATAGATGATTCTGAGATTGTGTGATGCATATTGTATAATCATGCCCACGGATTCTTGACGTGAAATTGGAGTATCTAGGTGACATTAGGGTTTTGGTTGATGTGTGTCTTAATGTGTTATTCTAGAACGAACTCTAGGACAGATTGAACGGAAAGAATAGCTTCGTGTTATTTTACTACGGACTCTTGAATAGATCGATCAGAAAGAATAACTTTGTGGTGGTTTCATACCCGACAATAATCTCTTTGTTTGTTCTCCATTATTAGTTACTTTGGAGTGACTCTTTGTTACACGTTGAGGGCTAGTTATATGATCCTATTATGTTATCATTGTCGAGAGAACTTCCACTAGTGAAAGTATGAACCCTAGGCCTTGTTTCCAAGCATTGCAATACCGTTCGTGCTCACTTTTACTATTAGTTACCTTGATGTTTTTATATTTTCAGATTACAAAAACCTATATCTACTATCCATATTGCACTTGTATCACCATCTCTTCGCCGAACTAGTGCACCTATAAAACTTACCATTGTATTGGGTGTGTTGGGGACACAAGAGACTCTTTGTTATTTGGTTGCAGGGTTGCTTGAGAGATACCATCTTCATCCTACGCCTCCCGTGGATTGATAAACCTTAGGTCACCCACTTAAGGGAAAATTGCTACTGTCCTACAAACCTCTGCACTTGGAGGCCCAACAACGCCTACAAGGAGAAGTTTGCGTAGTAGACATGAAGCTCTTTTCTGGCGCCGTTGCCGGGGAGGTTAGCGCTTGAAGGTATTTCTTTAGATCTTACAATCGAATCTTTTAGTTTCTTGTTTTTCAGTAGTTTGATTTTATAAAAGAAAACTACAAAAAAATGGAATTGAGGTTGCTTATATGCATCATCTTTTTAATGTGTTCCGTGAAAATGATGGAAAGGAAAATTGTGCTCAATTGCTAGAAGAAGAAGTTATTAAAATGTTTGGCACTAAATATTTGATGATGAGCATGATAGTGATATTGTTAGTATGAATTCTATGAATATTCATGATTCCAACGATATGCAAAGCCACAAGCTTGGGGATGCTATTTTTGATGAAGATGATATTTTTATTCCCCCAAGTTTTGATGAGCAAAATTATTATGATGAAAGCATGACCCCTATTTATGATGATTATTGTGATGATACTTATGCTATAAATAAGAAAGATGATAAAACTTGTCAAAATTATTAGTACCCTTTTACTGAACATTACTCTTTTAATGTGGAAACAATTCGTAGTGTTCAAGTCTTTTACGATACTCCCACTATTAATCATGAGAATAAATTTCCTTATGAGGAGAGTAGTAAAATCTCTATGCTTGTAGATCATGAAAAGAATTCTATAGGTGTTGGTTATATTTTTGAATTCATTCATGATGCTACTTAAAATTATTATGAGAGAGGATCATATGCTTCTACGTATTGCAATAATATCAAGTCTCCCCTCTATGTGTTGAAACTTTTGAAGTCATGCTTCTTTTATCTTCCTATGCTAGTTGATTCTTGCTCCAATAAGTTGTTTGTTCACAAAATACCGATGCATAGGAATTGGGTTAGACTTAAATGTGTTAATCATATGCTTCATGATGCTCCCGTTATGTTTCAATTCTTATCTTGCATGTGAGCATCATTGAAATCATCATGCCTAGCTTGAAAGGCATTAAAGAAAAGTGCTTGTTGGGAGACAACCCAATATGTATCCTTACTGTTTTTATGTGTTAACATGATTAAGATACTGTATTAATCATGTTTTATAGCTTTTATTTCAATAAATTTCCAAGTAAAGCCTTTATGATTAGTTTGGGTGATAGTTGTTTGATCATGCTGAAAAGGACAGAAACTTTGCGCTCGCGAAATCATTTATATTTCCTATCCAGAGAGCTATTTTAGGTTTATTATTTTTTCTTCTGATTTATATACAAATTTCCTTAATTTTCGTAATTTTTTCATAATTTTTGGAAGTGCAGAAGTATGGTTATCATTCAGATCATTAGAGACTGTTCTATTTTTGAAAGATTCTGTTTTCAATGCATAGTTTGCTTGTTTTAGTGTTTCCATAGATTATATTAAGTGATATAAATTGTGGAAATATTAATATACAGTAGGAATTGTGTGAAAATAATTATGAGTCTTGTTTTTACAGTACCCAAGTGATTCATTTGCTCGTTATCATACTAACCCATCTCACGAAGTTCCGTTAAGTTTTGTGTTGTGAAGTTTTCAAGTTTTCGGTAGAGTTTCGATGGATGATGGAACAAGGAGTGGAAAGAGCCTAATCTTGTTTATTCCCAAGGAACACAAAATCCATATTCAAGGACACCAAAGAGCCTAAGCTTTGGGATGCCCCCGAAGGCATCCCCTCTTTCGTTTTCAATCCATCGGTAACTTTACTTGGGGCTATATTTTAATTCACCACATGATATGTGTTTTGCTTGGAGCATAATTTTCATTCATTAATAATTTATTTATGTTATTTATATTAATGTTTTGCATCATTTAGTTCAATAAAAATGTCAAGGATAGCCTTTACCATGCTTAATTTGCAAGTATAGGAGTTGTTGTTCCAAAACAGAAAGTTTGCTTGTAGTGCAAAAATTCCCTAGCATTTTCTGTATGTCGGAATAGCTTGAAATTTTGACACAGTATGATCTTATAAATTCTACACAGCGTGGAATTTGTTTCATATTTTTTGGAGTTAATTAAGTATGGAACTTGCTGCATTCTTTTCAGACTGTTCTGTTTAGGCAGATTGCTGTTATGTTTGCATTGTTTGCATATGTTTGCTTGTTTAATGATCCTATTTGAGGATAGGAGTTTTAAATATGCAGATTTATTTAGTATGCTATGTGAAATAATAATTTTAGTGATTTACTACAGTAGAGGATGATAAAGTTTTGCATTGATTTATACTAACCTATCTCACGAGTTTTTGTTGAGTTTTGCGTGGATGAAGTTTTCAAGATTTTGGAGACCACCAAATGAGAGGAATTAAGGAGACACAAAAGCTCAAGCTTGGGGATGCCCAAGGCACCTCCAATACATATTTCAATAAGTCTCAAGCACCTAAGCTTGGGGATGCCCTGGTTGGCATCCCACCTTTCTTCTTCAACAATTATCGGTTAGTATCGGTTGAACCTAAGTTTTTGCTTCTTCACATGATTCGTGCTATCCTTGGAGTGTCATTTTATTTTGTTTGAATAAGGTACTTAGGATATGAAATTCTTAGATGGGAGAGTCTTCACATAGCCAAATAATTATTCATTACTCATTGAGCTTCCCTTATATCTTTTGGAGTAGTTTGTCTTTTGCTCTAGTGCTTCAGTTATATCTTTGTAGAGCATTGCAATGTTTTTATTTTATAGAAATAGTTGAACTCTCATGATTCACTTATATTATTTTGAGAGTCTTAAATAGCATGGTAATTTTCTTAGGTTATGAATCTAGTCCTAATATGATGGGCATCCAAGAGGGATATAATAAAAACTTTCATATAGAGTGCATCGAATACTACGAGAAGTTTGATTCTTTGAATATAGTTTTGAGATATAAGGATGGTGATATTAGAGTCATGCTAGTGAGTAATTGTGGATTTTTATAAATACTTGTGTTGAAGTTTGTGATTCCCGTAGCATGCACGTATGGTGAACCGCTATGTTAGGAAGTCGGAGCATGATGTTTTTATTGATTGTCATCCTTTGTGTGGCGGTCAGGATCGCGTAATGGTTAAATCCTACCAACCCTTCCCCTAGGAGTATGCGTTTACAACTTTGTTTCAATTACTAATAAAACTTTTGCAATAAGTATATGAGTTCTTCATGACTAATGTGAGTCTATGGTATAGATGCACTTTCAACCTCCACCATTGCTACTCTCTCTAGTGCCGCGCAACTCTCGCCGGTGCACAAACCCACCATATGCCTTCCTCAAAACAACCACCATACCTACCTATTATGGCATTTCCATAGCCATTCCGAGATATATTGCCATGCAACTTCCACCGTTCCGTTTATTATGACACACATCATCATTGTCATATTGCTTTGCATGATCATTTAGTTGACATCGTCTTTGTGGCAAAGCCACCGTTCATATCTTTCATACATGTCACTCATGAGTCATTGCACATCCCGGTACACTGCCGGAGGCATTCATATAGAGTCATATATTTTGTTCTAAGTATCGAGTTGTAAGTAAATAAAAGTGTGATGATCATCATTATTAGAGCATTGTCCCATGTGAGGAAATAAAAAGAGGCCAAAGATGCCCACCAAATAAAAAGAGGCCAAAGAGCCCAAACAAAGAAAATGAGAGAAAAAGAGAGAAGGGACAATGCTACTATCTTTTTCCACACTTGTGCTTCAAATAGCACCATGTTCTTCATGACAGAGAGTCTCTTGTTTTGTCACTTTCATATGCTAGTCAAAAATTTCATTATGTAACTTGGCTTGTATATTCCAATGATGGGCTTCCTCAAATTGCCCTAGGTCTTCGTGACCAAGCAAGTTGGGTGCACACCCACTAGTTTTCATTTGTGAGCTTTCACACACTTATAGCTCTAGTGCATCCATTACATGGCAATCCCTACTTATTCACATTGATATCTATTGATGGGCATCTCCGTAGCCTATTGATACGCCGAGTCAATGTGACCATCTCCTCCTTTTTTCCTCACAACCTCCACCACACTCTATTCCACCTATAGTGCTATATCCATATATCACGCTCATGTATTGTGTGAGAGTTGAAAAAGTTTCAAAAAATAAGAGTGCGAAAATAATTACTTGGCCAATACCGGAGTTGTTCATGATTTAAATTCGTTGTGTGGGGATGATGGAGCATAGCCAGACTATATGATTTTGTAGGGATAACTTTCTTTGGCCTTGTTATTTCGAAAGTTCATGATTACTTTGCTATTATGCTTGAAGTATTATCATTTTCATGTCAATATTAAACTATTGTTTTGAATCTAACGGATCTGAACATTCATGTCACATAAGAGGAGTTACAAAGGACATCTATGCTAGGAAGCATGAAAGCATCAAAAATTCATTCTTTATCACTTCCCTACTCGAGGACGAGCAGGAGTTAAACTTGGGGATGCTTGATACGTCTCAAATGTATCTATAATTTTTGATGGTTTCATGTTGTTATCTTGTCAACTTTGGATGTTTTATATACCTTTTATATCTTTTGGGGGACTAACTTATTAATTCAGTGCCACATGCCAGTTCCTGTTTTTTCCGTATTTTTGACCCTTTTCATATCTGATTTTGGAATGGAGTCCAAACGGAATAAAATCCCCGAAATGATTTCTTCCCGAACAGAACAAGATTGGGGGACTTGAGGGCCAAGGAAGAGGCGCCACAGGGGGCCCACAAGCCCTGTCGCTGCGGCCAGGGGGCCCACGGCAAGGGGGCTTGTGGCCTTCCTGGCGCCCGTTTGCCCTAGCCCTTCGGCCTATATATTCCCTAAAATCCAGAAAAACATCAGGGCGTCCACGAAACCACAGTTCTGTCGCCGCAAGCTTCCAGAGCCACCAAAAACCCATCGGGAGCCCGTTGCAGCACCCTGTCGGAACGGGAACCCATCTCCGGTGGCCATCTTCATCACCCTGGCGATCTCCATGACGAGGAGGGAGTAGTTCACCCTCGGGGCTGAGGGTATGTACCAGTAGCTATGTGGTTGATCTCTCTCTCTCTCTTGTGTTCTTCAGATGTCTTGATCTCGATGTACCGTGGGCTTTGCTACTATAGTTGGATCTTATGATGTTCTTCCCCCTCTACCTTCTTGTAGTGAATTGAGTTTTCCCTTTGAAGTTATCTTATCGGATTGAATCTTTAAGAACACTTGATGTATGTCTCGCACGTGTCTATCTGTGGTGAAAATGGGATATTCATGTGAGTACTTGATGTATGTTTTGGTGATCAACTTGCGGGTTTGTGACCTCAGGAACCTATGCATAGGGGTTGGCACACGTTTTGATTCTCTGGTAGATACTTTGGGACACTCTTTGAAGTTCTATGTGTTGGTTGAATAGATGATTCTAAGATTGTGTGATGCATATTGTATAATCATGCCCACGGATACTTGAGGTGAGAATGGAGTATCTAGGTGACATTAGGGTTTTGGTTGATGTGTGTCTTAAGGTGTTATTCTAGTACGAACTCTAGGATAGATTGAACGGAAAGAATAGCTTCGTGTTATTTTACTACGGACTCTTGAATAGATCGATCAGAAAGAATAACTTTGTGGTGGTTTCGTACCTGACAGTAATCTCTTTGTTTGTTCTCCGCTATTAGTTACTTTGGAGTGACTCTTTGTTGCATGTTGAGGGCTAGTTATATGATCCAATTATGTTATCATTGTTGAGAGAACTTCCACTAGTGAAAGTATGAACCCTAGGCCTTGTTTCCAAGCATTGCAATACCGTTTGTGCTCACTTTTACTATTAGTTACCTTCCTGTTTTTATATTTTCAGATTACAAAAACCTATATCTACTATCCATCTTGCACTTGTATCACTATCTCTTCGCCGAACTAGTGCACCTATACAACTTACCACTGTGTTGGGTGTGTTGGGGACACAAGAGACTCTTTGTTATTTGGTTGCAGGGTTGCTTGAGAGATACCATCTTCATCCTATGCCTCCCGCGGATTGATAAACCTTAGGTCACCCACTTAAGGGAAAATTGCTACTGTCCTACAAACCTCTGCCCTTGGAGGCCCAACAACGTCTACAAGGAAAAGGTTGTGTAGTGGACATCAAGCTCTTTTCTGGCGCCGTTGCCGGGGAGGTTAGCGCTTGAAGGTATTTCTTTAGATCTTGCAATCAAATCTTTTAGTTTCTTGTTTTTCACTAGTTTGATTTTATAAAAGAAAACTACAAAAAGAATGGAATTGAGGTTGCCTCATATGCTTCATCTTCGAGACCTCCTCCGCAAGAGTACGACTAGCGACAGAGCTGCTTCTAGAGAGAAGGCCAAGCTGGCGCAACTTGAAGTAGACTCGAAGACTCCGTTGTATGATGGTTGCGATCTCGAGGTGACCTGCTTGAGTTTCACGCTCGAACTTCTAAAGACGAAGGCCAAAAACAAATGGACAAACAAAAGCCTCGATGAGCATTTGAAGTATCGAAATAATAAAGTTCTTCCCATGGGGAACATGTGTCCTACTAGTGTCGATGAGGCCAAGAAAATCGTTTGCCCTTTTGATTTGCCGCACATTAGGTACCATGCATGCATCAACGATTGCATCATTTATCAGGGGGAGCACGCGGAAAAAACAGTTATCTAGTGTGCAATGCTTCTCGATACAGGAAGGCAGGAAAGAAAGCTCCTTAGAAAGTTGTATGGTACTTTCCGATCACTCCCGTCTGCAGCGGTATTTTGTAGATCCTAAGGAAGCAAAGCTCATGCGCTGGCATGCGGAGAGGAAGAAGCCCGACGATGGAGATGATCCGAAGCTGAGACACCTCATAGATGGTAGCCAGTGGAGAGCATTCAACACCGTATATGGATTTGCTGCAGAAAATCCAAGGAACATCGTGCTTGGTGCGAGTACAGATGGCATGAATCCGTTTGGAAACCAAAATACCAACCACAACACATGGCCCATCTTTGTATGGATGTACAACCTCCCCCCATGGAAGTG
The DNA here is from genome assembly GCA_022496015.1 of Hordeum marinum. Taxonomy (NCBI): domain Eukaryota; kingdom Viridiplantae; phylum Streptophyta; class Magnoliopsida; order Poales; family Poaceae; genus Hordeum; species Hordeum marinum. Next base: position 2,079,947 of record CM039672.1, on the reverse strand, counting down.
CACGAAGACAAAGTACATACACATGAGCATGTTGATTCAAGGGCTGAAACAACCGGGAAATAATATTAACCTGTATATGGGGTTTCTGAAAGAGTAGCTAGACACTTTACGGAAAACACCGGCATGGACATGGGACGCTAGCAAAGGAGAGTATTTCTATATGAGAGCCGCGCTGATGACGATGGTGCACGACTATCTCGGTTACAGGTACACCTCAGGCCAGGTGTGCCACGGATACTGCGGATGCACGAGGTGCATGGATGATACAACATCTCAGCAGCTTACGTTGACGAAAGATGGCGTGTCCGGGAAAATCGTGTACATAGGGCATCGTAGATGGCTCGAGAAGGATGACCCGTGGAGAAAGCGTGGAGATCTATTCAATGGGTTGACTGAGCATTGAGGACCTCCAGGTAAGAGAAGCGGCACCGAAATCAACGAGCTGTTGAATAACTGGGGACAGTGCCCGTGCCGGGAACGATGAAAAAGGCACCGGAGCCGCTACTGAAGGTATGGAAAACGAGGTCTGTTTTCTCGGACTTGGAGTACTGGCCCAATCACGACACGCCTCATTGCCTTGATCAAATGCATATCACAAGGAATGTCCTAGAGAGCTTGCTTGGCACACTGATGAACATGCCGGAGAAGACCAAGGATGGGCCAAAGGCAAGGAAAGACTTGGAAGATTTGAAGACCAGGAAAGATCTCCACCGTAAAAAGTCGACGGAGGAGACGGAGACAGAGACGCAGGAGAGGGAAAGGGGCAGAAAAGTCAACAAGAAGGAGGAGAATTATTGCCCCCCTTCTTGCTTCACCTTAAGTGCGAAGGAGATCGATCAATTCATCAAGTGCCTTATGGGAATCAAAGTCAGTTCCGGTTACTGTGGGAAGATAACCAGATTTCTAGACCCCAAGAATAAAAGGTTCAGCGGGATGAAGTCTCATGACTGTCACGTGATGATGACGCAGATACTCCCAGTTGCCATTAGAGGGATAATGGACAAGCATGTTCGTGACACACTTACTAGTCTCTGTAACTTCTTCAACATTATCTCTCGAAAGTCCATAAGTGTGAAGCAGCTCCGAAGGCTACAGGAAGAGATCGTTGTCATACTATGTGAGCTTGAGATGTACTTCCCGCCCACGTTCTTTGACATCATGGTGCATCTGTGTGTCCACATCGTGGATGACATCATCGACCTCGGGCCGACATTCCTTCACAGCATGATGTCGTTCGAGAAGATGAATGGGGTCATCAAAGGATTCGTTCGTAACATGTCCCGTCCCTATGGGAGCATCGTCCAGGGGTATCTGACGCATGAGTGCATCTCCTTTTGCGAGAATTATATAGGCGTCGGAGACCCTATTGTTGGTTTGCCCGTCAACAACAACGATGGGAGGCTAGAAGGAGAAGGTCACAACAACGGGTGGAGGGAATTGCACGTGGACTACTCGGATCGACGGAACGACTTTGACAGGGCTAACTTAGTAGTGCTACAACACCTAGATGTGGTAGATGATTATGTGGCACGGCACAAAGAAACCATCGCAAATAAGTACCCTCATAAGGGGATGCTCAAGACGGACGACGAAGTTACTGTAGAGCACAATGCCACTTTCTTGCGTTGGTTCAAAGAGCAAGTTCTTGAAAATCCCCCGGAAGAGGACAGTTCGAACGGATTGCTCATACACACCTTAGCACATGGCCCCGCACCCAAACTCGCGAGCTATCAGTCATACGATATCAACAGGTACACCTTCTACACGGAGGACAAAGACATGGACAGTGATTACCAGAACTCCGGCGTTACGATTGAATGCGTGACCGATGCTAATGGCACAACTGAAAGATTCTACGGAAAGGTAGAAGAGATCTGGGAGCTTGACTATACTGGATTGCATGATGCGATGATGTTCCGTGTCAGATGGGCTAAGGATGTCGTAAGAGAAAACAAGTATTTGACTACCATGTCTATACCACCCACTGACGCGAAGAGCGAACCGTGAACGTTAACGTCATCGCCAAAACTGAGCCATGGGTACATCCTAAGCACATGACACAATGCTTCTTCATAACCGACCCGACCAATCCCAGCCGTGTTGTCGCGAGGAGGGGCAAAAGGAGCATCATCGGAATGGATGGAGTCGCCAACGAGGAAGACTACGACCAATACGGCAACCCGATGAGGGAAGATGATGATGACGATGAAGCATACATGAAAAGAAGAATCAATAGTACATTACATAAGAAAGATCATACTCCATGGTTCCGAAAAAGTCACAAGGAGGGGCTCAATTATTCGGCAACGAACAAGAAAGGGAAGAAGCTCAATGTGAAACGTCGTCGACGCAGCTGAGAAACCATCATTTATATATATATATGTTACCACCACATGCATGGTTCCGGTGATATTCACGCAGTGTGGGAGGGAGACACCGTCGTAAACAGAAAGGGAGAAAGCAATACAAAAGGGAGAAAGCAATAAAAAACAAAAAAAGGGGAGAAAGTAATACAAAAGAAAAATAAAAGTAAACAGAAAAGAAAAGGGAAATAATAAAAACTAATGGTTAGTAGTAGTAGTAGTAGCGCTTTTTCTAAGAAAACGCTACTATTACTTATCAGTAGCGCTTGCGCATGGCAAGCGCCGCTACTATAGGCTCCTTATCCACACCAACGCCCGCGCTCGACCTCACTCCCCCCTCACACACTCTCACTCTCGCTGTCGAACGCCCTCCCCGCGCTGGCTCTTCTCCCGTCGACCGCCCTTGCCCTCGCCGGTTCTTCTCTCCCCCGCCGGCCACCCTCCCCCGCACCAACCTCCTCCCCCACCGGCCGACCTCCCGCGCTGGCACTCCTCCCCCATCAGTCGCCCCCCCCCCCCCCCCCCCGCGCCGGTCGTCCTTCACCGAGAGGTACTCCTCCGCCCTCCTCCCTCCTTCTCCCTCTAGGTTAATTTGGTTTACTAACTAGGTTATTTAGATGTTTTTTAGATCTTTGGTTAACTAATTTGGTTACTAAGTAGATGTTAATTAGGTTAGGGCAGTAGTGGTACTGTTAATTAGATGTTTTTTAGTTAGGGAAGTAGGTTAGGTAACTAAGTAGATATTAATTTAGGGCAGTAGTGTTTAGTTTATAGAAAAAATTCAATATAGTTTTTTACTGTATTTTTAGTAAGTGTTTAATAGAATTAGTTCAAAAAAATAATAGAACTAGTTAAAGTAGTTTATTTTTAGTAAGTACTAGTTTATTTTATTTATAGTGCTTAGTTGAACTAGTTGAATTAATAAACTAGTTTATTTTTAGTAAGAAAATTTAGGTATATGAGATTTGATGACCTAATTGAAATTTAGGTATAGGGAGAGTCTCCACCATATATGAGAGAAGAAGAATGCCGACTGTTGTCGTGGGGGTCGCTTCTCCTTCTTCTCCTTGTGCTAGACCTTTGTTATGCACTGGGGGAAGAAGGAGTCGCGACCATCATCGACGGTTGAAAAATAAGTGAGGGAGTGTCCACCATATATGAGAGAGGAAGGAGAATCCCGACAGACCAATAGTCAACCCATGATGAATAATAATGATCTAATTTAGTTTTTGTAGTACATATATTTAAGTTTAGAAGTTTATTAATTTTGTTTTCATAATTAAGCATTTCCTTTTATGCGTGTGTGATATAAGTTTTTGAAACTCTGGCATTTTGATTTTTATCAGAACTTCTGAATTTGCATATGATATATTCTCTCTGTTGTGTACATGTGGAAGCTCACCCTGTACTTTGGCATTTGGTTCAATGTTGAAGAATATCCGAGTGGCCTATGTTTTGCCGGAATGTTGATTCATTTCCGTTCTGGCAAATATCAGGCGCTCCATATGTCCACTTTTTAGCAAAGGTCATGCCGAAAATTTCCGTGATTTTCGGCATGACTTGTGCTAGAAACTAGGACATATGGAGTGCCCGGGATTTGCAGGAAGGAGAATGAATCAACATTCCGACCAAATATAGGCCCCTTTTTTCTCTTCATTATACCTTTTATTTACAATTGTTGAATAGGAAACATGTCTAGCCACGCCTCAGCCGGGGGTTCTGCTCGCCTCGAAGAAGACCCCATCGAGGCAGCAAATCACTATTTCGATTACCTGGACCAACACCAGATGGGGGTGCATGGTGGCGGCAGTGCACCAACGACCCCGATGCCCATGCCGACACCGGCACCAGCACTGGCACCGGCACCAACACCACCCCCAAGACCGGCAATGATGCTGCCGTAGCCGGTAAAGCACCAAAACAGAAGAGGGCACAAAGACCAAACGCGCTCGGCACCAGAAAAATTGTGTTCACAAATATGCACCCCAAGAAATTAGAGCCAACGGCGGCGGATGAAGCGTGCTCGTGCTGGGGCAATCAACTAGGATGTATCCTCAGGGAAACCACCAACATCAACGATGAGAAGTTGAAGAAGATACCACATATGGAGCACATGCTCCTAAAGAAGTTGCACAATAGGTTCTTATTCCCCGGCCGCACAGAAAGCAAATATCCGTGGGACGATGATGCCTTGACAAAGATAAACAACAAGGCGATGGTGACGTTCACCATAGCCTTGTCCGCCTGGAAAGTTCAGGTGAAAAAAGCGATTGATAAGAATGAACCGTGGTCCAAGATTCATGCTGACAATCCGTCACTTACGGAAGAGGACTTTGAAAAATTCAAGGAGACTTGCACTAAGGATGAAACCAAGAAAAAGTTAGAGAAAATGAAGGCGCTCCAAGCCAGGAACACGCCTCCCCATCGCCTCGGAAGCCGTGGTTACGACGGGAAGAGGCACATATGGGCCAAGGAGGACGCCGAACGTGAACTTCACGGAATCCCAAACCCCTTGGAGGAGTTCACTGACCCGCTGGAGCGTGACTGGATCAGGGCCCGGTGCAAGTGGGACCGCGTCAAGAAGACCTTTTACATGGACCCGGGCACGAGGGAGTTCATGAGACTTCTGGTAATTGTTATATTACCACATTATCATATTAGCTTCCAATCAATTCGACTACAAGTTTTGTCACATTATTAGTAAACCATCCACGTTCCTTTTGCAGAAAGAGCAGCACCAAAAGTCAGCCGAAAGCGACGAGTCGTCACAATCGTCGGCGAGGCCCAAGTGGGACACCCATTTCAACCGGGCCCCGAACATACTGAAAAAGTTCCCGGAGGCCACACCGCCATCCTATGGACGTGTGCACGGCATCGGAGATGGCGCCTCGTGGAAGATGTGCAACCATGAGGAGCTTGAGGAAAGAAGGAAGACAAAGTTGCTTACTCAACAGACCATCGACCAGAAGGTCGCGCTTGCGTTCAATAAGTCCAAAGCAGAGTTGGAACAGACCATCGACCAGAAGGTCGATGCAAGGGTCGGTGCAGCGGTTGCTTCCGGCATTTACAGCCTTCTTTCGGCATTTTTTGAATGGGCGAAGAACAATCTAGATAAAGGGCCAGTGGAGTTTCCGATTCCCAGCTACGTCGGGAGCAATTCGGTGAACATCACACCACTAGCACCTACTCATGCCACCGCACATGCTCCCACTCCTGTTCACACCAGCCCATCCTCCGTCTCTGGCCAACTCGGCGGGCCTTCGTCTATGGCCGAGCTCGACGCCCTCACGATAATTACGTGTCATACCCTTTTCACCAGCATGTCTATATAGTCTTCCGTTTCAATTGCCTTTTGGATGTTTCACATCGTAGACATGTCTTCGTAGGCCAACGATACCCCGTGCACCCTACTGTACGACATCAAGGGCCAGAAGGTGGCCGTGGGAAAGGCAACGATCGTCAAGCCGAAGGACCACATGTTCCACAACCGAATGATTCCCGAAGGCGTCTTCAAGGTTAACGTGGCCAGTGTCTTAGCGAGCTTCGAGGATTTGACTCCTCCGGTACCAGTCGATGACGAGGAGACACCTCAACGGATTGGCGCATGCAAGAGCTGGTTCTTGCCTTGGCCGAAGACTCTTCTTCGTGTCGAGGCGCCCAGTATCACACCAACGACAACTTCTCAAGAAGGTATGAACACCACCCCACCTACCAAATTACCTGCACCTGTCGTGGCGGGTGATAGCGGACGACGCGAGGGAGAGCCTCCATTAGTGCCAGATGACGTCGCCCCCGTTGTCGAAGAAGCAAATGCTGATGATGGCATGGAGGAGGAGGATGATGACCCAGACAAGTATTTCAATACCGCCTATGATGATGGAGGATTAATGGCTCAGGACAACAAAGACTCAGGCTTTGAGCGTGGAGATGATGACTTGATGCTGCCTGATTTGTCGGAGTCAGAACGTCCTAAGGCGGAATGCAAAAAGTATCTCTTCAAGCGATCCTCGCAGGAGACGCCTCCATATGCCGCCTCTACCCAGCAACAACCCGAGGGCCGTCCACTGATTATCCCGACAACACTGGGGGTGACATTTAGGGAAGGTATGGTGGGCTCACTACCGCCACCCGTCAAGAAGCAAAGGAGGAGACCGGAGAAGAAAGGCCCTAAAGGCGCCAGAGCTGCTTCAAGCAGCCAGCCGCCTTTGAAGCCCCAGGAGGTAGACAGAATACCTGTCATAGGTGCGGAGTGAATCCATGTCGCCGGCCACCCGATCCTACCTCAGAAAGCGCTAGAGGACATATTGAACAATGATCTAAGGAGACATCATGATGATGTGCTGGCCAGAGAGAAAATCCTTCTCATCTCGGGAAAACCAGGATACCAGCTTTATGCGGCTCAGGTGTCGGGTGGGAAGTTGTAGGTCGAGGGATGGCCCGTGAATAAGTTCATCCTACCATTTGACTACATCTATGTCATGCTCCACATGACCAATTTGGATTTCCAGTTCATCCGCATGTATGCGTTGTATCTCAACTACATCATCAGGATCGAGAGCTTCTTGGATGTTTGCAAAGAGCACCGTGACTATGCGAGCCAGTACATCGGCGGCTTCATGATCGCTAATAAGGACAAGGAAGCGATTCTCCTGCCTTATCATCCCACGTAAGTCATTCGCGCATATCCTTTCATAAGTGTTAATCATTCCTTTGCAAGCATGGCGTACTTAATTTGCGCAGCCGGGGGGGCGTACCCATACTCCCATGCTATATACTTGGAATCATCGAAGAACATCAAGAAAAAGGATTACAAGCACATAAAGAGTGTTCTCGATAGTGCCCTGTTAACCTTCAGCATGTCTGGTGGATATATCAAGGACAAAAAGTATAGGAGGAACGAGCTGGTTTTCAGCCATAAGACCAACTTCTGCTACATCCAGCAACCGCACATCAGTAAGGCTGATGTATTCTACCTCATGCATCACCTGCTCGAGTTCAGAAGGGATAATCAACGCCTTTGCATGTCAGCTACTACCAACGATGCCGAGATTTTCAACTGGGCCACAAGCATAGGAAAGACACCGGATCATCGAATCCGAGCTGAGTTTTATCACGTGCAGTGTGAACTTGCCCAAGTGATCATGAAGCAGGTCCTCGAACAGACAGGGATGTTCTACCATGGGCCAATCACGCAGGATGATGTCCGAGCACTGCTAATCACTCAACGTCTAGACCTGAAGCCTTTCAAGAAGCTCAGGTCCTTCCTCCCTGACTATGAAGATTGGACTGAGGACTGATTGTCATTGATAATATATGTGTCACTAGCGTCCAGATGAAACTATGTGATGTAATTAAACCGTGGTCCTGAACTAGCGTAGATCGCTCTAGTTAATTAGTTTGGGTATGAGGAACTTCGTCATTTATGTTTACTTACTGTAGGTTGCTTGTATTTTGCTAATTATGCCTCTTTGTGTTCTTAAGTACATTATGTTGCATATTATCGTTCACGATGCAGGTACATAGATCAGAGATGGCGAAGGGCTGCTATGTCGTGTTCGTTGGGAAGGTTCTAGGAGTCTACGACCACTGGCCAGACGCTCAGGCCCAGGTGGACAAGTTCCCGGGTGCTAGCCACAGAGGGTTTGACAGCAGAGCCGAAGCGGAAAGGAGATCCTTGAGGTGGACGCTCCAGCAAGAGTGGGGGCGGAACCGCCGGTGCCTCAAGTACTACATAGTCGCGGTCTTGATGATGTGATCACCTTCTCTTGTACATCATGGTTTAGATAGAGATGATGAAACTTGTGTGTGTGCCATGACCATGCAGTCGCACTTATTCAAGACATGATATGACTTGTGTATCGCTATTTTCGAGATGTGATGATATTTGTGTTGAATGATGATGATGATGGTATGATGAGACTATTGTATGTGTATGATATGATGATAATAGTGTATGTTTACTGTGACCTGATGAAACTACTGTATAGAGCCTATATAAATACATAACGAATAAGTAGAGCAGATATGAATCTGTGACAGCAGGAGTTATACCAGCAGCGCTGGAATACATATAGCAGCAGCGCTGGATTAGCAGCAGCACTTGTCTTTAGGCAGCGCCATAGATAATTAGCAGTAGCGCGGATCAGTGCAGCGCTACTGCTAACCAGACATAGCAGCAGCGTTGCACCGACCAGCGCTACTGCTACAACTTAACTACTGCTACAACTTAGCTGTAGCGCCTTAGCAGTAGCCCTGGTCCCAGCGCTACTAGTAGGCTGAAAACCAGTGCTACCACTAGGCTTTTTCTTACTAGTGCAAAGAGCATTCTATAAAGCCATACTCAAAAGATTTAAGTGAAGTGAATGAAGCCCTCTACAAATCAATGAAGTACTAACTCATACTAGAAGGGAGCATAAAGGAAAAAGACAAACACGAAAGACACATATTATGTGAACAAAACAAAAACCGAGGTATACCAATAATTGTTGAAGAATAAAGATGGGATGCCTTCCAGGACATGACCAAGATTGAATGCTTCAGTCTCCTTAAAATATTTACTTGGGGTTCCTTGGGAATCCCCAAGCTTGAACTCTTGTCTCTCTGTATTCTCCTTATATTGATACCTTCTCGATCTTCGAACACTTCATTCACACAAAACTTAACAAAACCCTCGTGAGATCCGTTAGTATAATAAAGCAAATTACTACTTTACGTATTGTTGTGAACTCATTCCAAATTAATATTGGCATTATATCTAATGTAGTCCAACTTCACCATGGTTCATACCCCCGATACAAGCCATAGATTCAACAAAATAAGAGAACAATGTATAGAAAACAGAATCTGTCAAAAACAAGACAGTCTCTAGTAATATGGAAACTTAGTGTACTTATGTAACTCACAAAATTCTGAAAATTTAGGAAAAAATAAAATATTTTCATAGAAGTATTGTGTAAATATTTTAGAAACTTTTAATGTACCAATAAAAAATGAAAATTCACGCACTATAGCCAAAGTTTCTGTTTTTGCACTTCACACACCAAACAAGCAATCTAATCATCCTAAAAGCAAATCTTGGCACATTATTTTTATAATACAATGGATATATACAAGGGGATAATTATTTTCCAGAAGCTTCCATGAAAAATTCTACATTGTTTCCATGAGCATGAACACAAGTGTTCAAGGTCGACCCTCACTTCTCCAATGCACAACCTTCCAATCATTCTCTTTTTGAAAAACTTCTTAGGAAAAAAAAGCAAGTAACTCATTTTGTATTTTTCATTATTTAATGTTTTTGGTTTCACCCACAACTACATAAAGTAAAAAAGGGAAAAGAAATTATATTTAGTGAAGAAAGCTAACAAGCATACACGAGAATATCAACCCCACGTTATTGCTCCCCTGCAACGGCGCCAAAAAACAGCTTGGCAATCCCCAAGTGCAAGGAATCATAGTAGAAATTTCCAAAGGTGGAAGTGATAAGTATGGAGTGTTGAACCCACAAGGAGCTAAAGGTAAGATCAATATTCTCTCAAGTCCTATCTGCCACTGATACGACTCTATGTACACCGAGCGTTTTTTCCATCTGGAAACGAGAAATAAAACTACGTTGTGGGCATGAAGAGGATAGCTTTGCATGATATCGGAGAACTAAAATATAAAAATAGTTGCTATTATCATAATATTAAAATATATTAAAAATAGCGAGTGTGGAATAATGATGGGTCGGTGTGCGGAATTATCCTAGGCAATTGTTAACAAGATAGGAAATCATTATTGCAATTTTATATGAGGGAGAGGCATAAGCTAATATACTTTCTCTACTTGGATCATATGCACTTATGATTGGAACTCTAGCAAGAATCCGCAACTACTAAAGATCATTAAGGTAAAACACAACCATAGCATTAAAGCATCATGTCCCCTTTACCCCATACGCAACAACCCCCTTACTCGGGTTTATGCTTCTGTCACTCAAGCAACCCACTATAAGCGAATCATGAACGTATTGCAACACCCTACAACGGCAATCATTCGCGTGTGCGCGGCACAGAAGGCACCATAGGACAGCACCAAAATAAACATACAACTCAAACCAATCTATATCATCAATCAACCCAAAGGACAAAAGTAATCTACTCAAAACATCATAGGATGGCAACACATCATTGGATCATATTATGTAGCAGAAAGCACCATGTTCAAGTAGGTGATTACAGAGGGGTGCGGGAGATTGGACCACTAAAAGGATATGAGGATGGTGATGAAGAAGGTGATGTTGATAAAGCCGATCACCGCGGCAATGGTTCCCCCGATGGCACTCCAGCACCATCGGGAGAGAGGAGGAGAGGTTCTCCCCCTAGTGCTTCCTCCTCCATGGCCTCCCCTCTCTGTGGGGAGAGGTTCCCCCTCTGGTCCTTGGCCTCCATGTTGTTTATGGCCCCTCTGGGACGATGAAGATGGCCTAGGGTGATGGTGACCCCCTCAGGCAGGGAGCCGGAGAGGGCCAAGATTGGTTTCTCGTGGCTCTGGAGGTTTTCGGTGGCGTAACTCCCGATCTAGGTTTCTTTTTGATGGTTTCTGCATTTATAGGAATTTTTGGCGTCGATCCCACATCAAGGGGGTGCTCGAGGGGCCCACAAGTTCGGTAGGCATGGCTAGGGGGTGGCTGCGCCTAGCAGGCTTGTGAGCTCCTCGTCTGCTTCCTGGCCCAGCTCTTCGCTCCAGTATTTTTTATGTTTTCCAAAAATATTCTCCATAAATTTTCAGCCCATTCCGAGAACTTTTATTTCTGAACAAAAACAACACCTGTAGTTCTGTTGAAAACAGCGTCAGTCCGGGTTAGTTCTAATAAAATCATACCAAATTATATAGAATTGTGTAAACATGGCATGAATACTTCATAAATTATAAATACATTGGAGACGTATCAGGTTGCAAGTATTTTTTATTTGTGTACAGGTGTTGTTTACATAGTTGCTTGATCTTCCTCTACAGATTGATACCTTGGTTTCATAACTGAGGAAAATACTTACCGTCGCTGTGTTGCATCATCCCTTCCATTTTGGGGAAATACCGACACAGTCTCAAGCCATGTCAATAGAATTTCTGGCACCGTTGCCGGGAAGGAAGGAATCTCTTAGTGCGCCAATCTCTGGCGTTGGGTAGACATCATCAACACCTATCAGGTTCCTAATCACAAATCCCTTCTCCTTACAATTTACATTATTTTCCATTTGCCTCTCATTTTCCTCTCCCCCACTTCTCAAAATTTGTCGTTTTATTCGCCCTCTTCTTTCCGTTTTAATTTTTTTTGTTTTCTATATTTGCTTGTGTTGGCATGTGCATTCCATTTGCTTGAATCTTCGCTTGCTAAAAATATATTGATATGGGTCCTCATACACTTGCTAATCTTTTCAAAGGACCAAATTATGATGAACTAATTGCTAGTGAGTTGTGTGCACTTGATTGTCTCTATGAAGTTTTGTTTCAAAATCATCAATCTGAAAATTTTGATGAAGTGTTGAAAGAAGAAATTAATTAGGTGATTCATGATAGATCCTTGATTGAACATCATGATTGCAATGGTGTTACTATAAATTCTATTAATGTCAATTTTGTTAATGATTTGCAAAACTAGAAGCTTGAGGATGATAATTTTGTCATGTCCACTTCTTATTGCAATGATCATGATTGGGGTGATAATGTTTCTTATGATCTTGAAAATTTATTTAAGCCTCATGTTGAATATGTTATTGATAATAATGTTTGCAATAGTATCGAAGTGGGTTTGGGAGAGCGTCAACTTTAGGTAAAAATAATCCCACATATTTGGAGAGTGTTCAATCTTATAAATTTTACGATAATAGTGGGTTTGGATAGGTCATAACTTTAGTTGATGATAATCCCACTATTTTGGAAAATGATAAAAAAACTTTATGCATGTTGATCATAAAGAGAGTATTGTTTATGATAGATATATTGTTGAATTTGATTATGATCCTACATAATTATTATAAGATAGAAAATTATGGTTGTAGAAATTTTCATGATACTAAATTACCTCTTTTCATGTTGAGATTGCTATTGTCTCTTTCTTCTTCCTTCCATATGCTAGTTTTTGCTTGCCTTGATAATTGTTTGCTTATAAAAATTACTATGCATAGGAAGTATGTTAGACTTAAGTGTGTTTTCCATATGCTTCATGATGCTATCTTTATGTAGGTATTATTATCTTTCATGAGCTCATCACTGAAATCTCAAGCCTATCTCAATGGCTATAAAGAAAGAGTTTGTTGGGAGGCAACCCAATGAATAAAGTTTATTTTTTCCCTTTTTATGTTCTTGAGTGTTTACACAATTATGCTTCTGTTATTATTGTGTTTTTATGTTTTAATTTGTGTTTGTGCCAAGTAAAGCCTTTAGGATGATTCACAAGATGAGTAGAAACAATGCTGAATCTGAAACAGAAACTTTACCTTTAGTGTGCGAATTTTAGTTTTTCACTGGAGCGTGAAATTGAGCTGAAATTTTAACAAACATTTTATATACAAATTCTGTATGTTTACCTAGTTTTTCAGAATTGTTAGATTTACATAAGTAAGGTTAGAGTACAGACTACTACAGACTGTTCTGTCTGAAAGAGATTCTGTTTTTGTTGCATTTTGTGCTTGTTTTGATGAATCTATGGCTTGTATTGAAGGGTATAAGTCATGGTAAAGTTAGAATACAGTAGATATAATACAATAATAAAATATTAATGGTTTTGCAACAGTACTTAGAGTGGTAATTTCCTTTATTATACTAATGGACCTCACGAGGATTTTGTTAAGTTTTGTGTGATTGAAGTTTTCAAGTTTTGGGTGAGATCGCGATGGATGAAGGAATAAGGAGTAATAAGATCCTAAGTTTGGGGATGCTACTGTACCCCAAGGTAATATCAAAAGATTAACTAGCAACTAAGATTGGGGATGCCCCCAGTGGCATCCCCTCTTTCTTCTAAGGACCATCGATATCTTACTTGGAACTATATTTTTATTCGTCACATATCATGAGTTTTGCTTGGATCGTCTTGTATATTTGCTTGTTTTTATTTTTATCATTGCTGGACACACCTATTTGAGAGAGCCAAAATTATTCTATGATTTTTTATAATTGCTCTATATGCTTCACTTAAATCTTTTGAGCAATGGAACAGCTCATGAAACAGTAGGGGGTGAATGATATTTTTTCAAGGTAGATGTGTTATTCTCAAGATGAGTGTTTATTCACTTGGCATTGCAATAGAGTATGGCGGTAATAGGGATGCCCAGTCCCGAAATAAAAAAATACTTATGTTGTCAAATAATAAATTTCTTGGAAAGTATTGGTATGAAAGGCAGTCATGGATTCGGCTAGCCATGGAAAGTGAAAGTATGGTGGGAAGGAATAAACTTTATTTTCTGTTTGCCAACCGCTTATGATGTATCTAGCATGAAAAGATATTGAAATCTCTCGGTCGTTTTCGTTGACAGGAAAGTCATACCACCCAAAACTATTTTTCTTTATGAATTTAAACCTTGAGCTCTGGCACCTCTAGAAATCCCTACTTTCCTTTGGGAAGGTCCTATCTATTTACTTTATGTAATTTTTATTTGAGTCTCCATCTTATTTTATAAAGCACCAACTAGGGGGCACTATGATCATACTTGAGCATTATATGTAGCTAACATTTGAGTGTGTTTCCTGAATGGATCAATGGTTGAGCATGATGGGCTAGGGATAACTTGATTTAGTGTTGATATTTTGAAATACATGGTTGCTTGTTGATATACTTGAGTATCAAAGTTTTCATGTCAAAACTAGACTATTGCTTTGAACCATATAAAAGTCCAAATGTCCATCCTACAAACAAAAGAATATGTGATGAACATGTTAGGTAGCATTCCACATCAAAAATTCTATTTTTATCATTTACCTACTCGAGGACGAGTGGGAATTAAGCTTGGAGATGTCGATACGTCTCCAACGTATCTATAATTTTTTATTGTTTCATGCTGTTATATTATCAATCTTGGATGTTTTATAATCATTTTATAGCAACTTTATATCACTTTTTGGGACTAAACTATTGGCATAGTTCTAAGTGCCAGTTATTGTTTTTTGCTTGTTTTTACTTTGAAGAAAATCAATACCAAACGAAGCCCAAACAGCGTGAAACTTTTTGGAGAATTTTTTTGGGCCAGAAGACACCTAGTGGGCCAGAGAAGTGTCGGAGAAGAGGGCCGGGGGGATACCCACCAGGGCACGCCAAAGGCCCCAGGGACGCACTGATGGGTGGTGGCCACCTCGGGACCCCCCTCCACCGACTATCAGCTCTATAAATTTTCAAATATTTAGAAAACCCTCGAGAAATCGATGAAACACAATTCCAGCACCCGTAAGTTCCCGAACCATGAGATCCAATCTAACACCATCACAGAGGGGTTCATCTTCCTCATATGTGCCTCTCCGATGATGTGTAAGTAGTCCACCATAGACCTACGGGTCCGTAGGCAGTAGCTCGATGGCTTCCTCTCTCTCTCTCTCTCTCTTGATTCTTAATGCAATGGTCTCTTGAAGATCTATTTGATGTAATGACTTTTATGGTGTGTTTGTTGGGATCCGATGAACTTTTAGTTCATGATCAGTATCTATCCATCAATATTAAATGAGTATTTTATCTCTTATATGCATGATTACTTATAGTCTTGTATTTCTTGTTCGAATCTTTGGTTTAGTTAGGCCAACTAGATTGATTTTTCTTGCCATGGGAAGAGGTGCTTTGTGATGGGTTCGATCTTGCGGCGTTCTTTTCCAGTGACAGAAGGGGCAGCAAGGCACCCATGTATCGTTGCCATTAAGGATAACAAGATGGGGTCTATTCCTACATGAATATATCTTGTCTACATCATGTCACCGTTCTTATTGCATTACTCCGCTTTTTCATGAACTTAATACACTAGATGCATGCTGGATAGCGGTCGATGTGTGGAGTAATAGAAGTAGATCGAGAATCATTTCGGTCTACTGATCTTGTACGTGATGCCTATATAATGATTATTTAATCTTCTATCAATTGCCCAACAGTAATTTGTTCACCCACCGTGTGTAATACTCATGAGAGAAGCCACTAGTGAAACCTACGCCCCCCGGGTCTACTTTTTCAACATATTGCTTTCACATCTACTCTTTTGCCATTTTTTTCAGATCTATTAATCCAAAAAGACCAAAAATACCTTTCTGCACTTTCTATTTACTTATTTTATTTTATGTTCTTGCGAGATTTATTTGCCAAAACTATTGCAATCTAATCTATCTTATCATCGTTGAGAGCCTGACAACTTCTCGTATGTGTCGGGTTGCAAGTATTTGGTATTTGTGTGCAGCTGTCGTTTACATAGTTTCTTAATCTTCCTCTATAAATTGATACCTTGGTTTCCTAACCGGGGGAAATACTTACAGTCATGTGCTGCATCATCCCTTCCTCTTTAGGGAAATACCGACGCAGTCTCAAGCCACGTCACCCTCCTCGAAACGACAAACCCTCATGTTTCCCGTCGAAAAACTACCTAGCAGATTCACAAGGATCTCACAAAACACCCTCCATTGGTTTGATGCGCAAAATCATCTCGTGTATGATAGATCGGAGAACAACTTTGCTCACCGGTGATTTTGCCCCAGCGGATGCGCCCCCGTAGATCAGCGAGGGAGAAAAACATCAAACCTCCGCCTCTTACCAGCCACCCAACGATGGCGACGAACGCGCGTTGCTCTCAATTGCTTCTCTGCATGCACGAGTGGCACGCCCCCTTGCCTTGCTTCCGCACTAACCTCCTTAGCCCCAAACTAGTGACCGCACTTGGGACCTCCGCTCCTCTGCCGAGTACCTCCGCTCCGCCATCAGCGACCCCCACCAGCGACCTCCGCTCATCCATCAACGGCATCCGCAGCCAATCCCCATCCACCTCGACCATCCCAGAATCCCCAGCCACCGCGACCGCCACGCAATCCCCATCCACCTCGACCGCCGCGGAATCACTTCATCCGCACGGAGTGATTTAGAGTTGGAGGGGGGCGGGGGCTACGGTTACGGGTGATTTAAAGATGGAGGATTCGAAGTGGGGAACCACTGGAGGGGGAGAGGGGGGCCGACCACTACGACAACACAACACCTGCGTGACCGCTAAACAGAATGCTCGACAGCTGAAAACACCTGACCCACGCGATTTCGATCGGGCGCTGCGCAGACGTGTGCACTCGCGAAGACAAACAAGCACAGCTGCGCTTTTTAGGTTTTAGGTTTTCGAATTATTTGTATGTCAAATAGCTCTCGCATGTCTCATTTAGTAGAAGGTGACTCTTAGTACGATGGAATGACTCGCTTGCTTAGTAGCAGGTTTTCAGGTAATGCATCCTCGACATGGCAAGCAGCTGAGTATGGGCTGGAGCTACTAAAAAAAGTATTCCTCCATAAACTAATATAAAAATATTTAGATCACTACTTTAATATCTAAGCGCTCTTATGTTAGTTTACGGAAGGAGTATTATTTGGCCGCATATGCTGAGATCCTTGGCTTCGTCGCGACCAGTCTCAACGGCCGATCACCCCGAAGCGCCGTTGTCGCCTAAAATGTGTTTCTGAACTACTCAACCTTGGTGGTACGTGGAATATAAATCCTCTCCGGCAGCATTTCTATCAACCGTAAATTGATTGCATCCTTCAGATCAAGGCATCAAGCAGATTAGACTCTGACTTCCTTGCTTGGCACCAGGCTAATTAAACGCGGCTGCTTTTCGGTACGCAGCGCCAACTATACCTTGGTGTGCAGGAACAAATGGCAAAGCAGGACAACGGCGCCTCGAGCGGCCAGCCGCAACCTGATATGGGAAAAGCACGTATCTTTGCACGACAAGCTGCCCAAGAGGCCCTAGCTACACAATCTACCAAGACGGACAGACACCTTGAACTGGACTCAACATGCTTGTTGTGTGGCCAGGCAAAGGAGGACATGCACCATGCTCTTGTCATTTGCCCTCATGCAACTTGGCTTTGGGAGGCTGTGCGTGAGCATTGGGCGCGCTACCGACCCGAGCCGACCTGCGCGACACTGAGCCAGATTGGTTATTACGCCTTCTTGATAAACTGCCGGATATATAGAAGCTTGCTTCCTTGATGATCATGTGGAGGATTTGGTATGCGAGAAATGAGATCATGCATCATAAACCCCCGGTTCCTATTGGGTTATATCAATTCCCTACTTGCAATACAGCAGCACCCCGAGGTGGACTTGACCAAGGGCAAGCAGGTGACTGATTACTTGGGAAGCACGTCAAAGAATAAACATCAAATAATAGCCACGCCACAATGGAAGGCCCATGATGTGAACTCTGCTATACTAAATATTGATGGTGCTTTTGTGAAGGAGGATGGTACAGCCGGGGCTCGGCCGATTTTGCGTGATCATGAAGGTGCAGTCATTTTTGCCGCGACGCGGGTGCTCTTCAACTATGGGGGCCCTCTAGAGCGGAGATGGCAGCTATATAAGGACGAGGGGCTTCGGCTTGCTCTTCACTGGTCCAGCTTGCTGTTGGTTGTTGAAACGGTTGTGCCGAATTGTTGAAGCTGGTGCAATCTGAAGATATGGAAAAATCGAGGTATGCGAACCAGGTTAATGAGATCAGAAGAATTCTGGCTCATGTAAGGAACATCAGTCTAGCTAAAATTAGCAGGTATGCAAATGCCACGAGTCACACCCTTGCTTGCATGGGGCGCTCGCAACAGCGCACTGCATGTTGGCTTCGAAACTCCCCAATCGAAATAGCTAGTATCGTCATCTATGAATGTAATATCCAAAATATTCCTTCCCGCAAAAAAAAGTTCAAAATTCATTTGAAAAATTCGAACAACAGGAATACTCCGAGATTTTCTAGAAACCGGGTTTTTCCGGTCCCTACCGAAGAAAAACCATGGCTACGCATCGCCATAGCTGAGAAGTTCTTGACAGAATGATGTCGCGTAATGTGGAAACGAAATATGAAATATTTAAAATAGAAAAAGCTGGTGAAACTTGCATACGGATGTAAATAGATATATTTTAAAGTGTAGATTCATCCATTTTGCTTTCGTATGTAGTCACTTAGTGAAATTTTTAAAAAGACTTATGTTTAGTAAGGGATGTATATAGATATACGGATGTATATAGATATATTTTAGAGTGTAAATTCATTCATTTTGCATGCATTCATCGCGGATCGCGGCGAAATTCGTACTAGATCGAAGCATGCATCACGATGAAACCCATGAATTAATATCCAGCAACTTGCCCAGTGGCACTATATAACCACCGCGATCCGTTCCAGGCGTCGACGATCCATTCCAGGCGTCGACGATCGATCGACATGGAGAGGAAGCCTCACGCAGTGTGCGTGCCGTTACCGACGCAAGGGCACGTCACGCCGTTGCTGAAGCTGGCGAAGCTCCTTCACCTCAAGGGCTTCCACATCACCTTCGTCAACACCGAATACAACCACCGCCGTCTCGTCCGGTCCAGGGGCCCCGAAGCCGTGGACGGCCTGCCGGACTTCCGCTTCGCCACCATCCCCGACGGGCTGCCCCCGTCGGACGCGGACGCCACGCAGGACCCGGCGTCCATCTGCTACTCCACAATGACCACCTGCCTTCCCCACCTCAAAAGGTTGTTGCAGGAGCTCAACAGCGCGGCGGCCGGGGTGCCGCCGGTGACGTGCGTCGTGGCGGACAACGTGACGAGCTTCAGCGTGGACGCGGCGGCGGAGCTCGGGGTGCCCTGCGCGCTCTTCTGGACCGCCAGCGCCTGCGGTTACATGGGCTACCGCAACTTTCGCTTCCTCATGGACAAGGGCATCGCTCCCCTCAAAGATGAAGCGCAGCTGACCAACGGGTACCTCGACACGCCGGTGCCGGATGCTCCTGGGATGAGCCAGCACATGCGCCTCCGGGACTTCCCCTCCTTCATCTGCACCACGGACCGCGGCGACGTCATGCAGAACTTCTTGCTGCACGAGGTGGAGCAGACGGGCCGCGCCGCGGCCGTCATCATCAACACCTTGGACGAGCTGGAGCAGCCGGCGATGGACGCCATGCGCGCCATCCTCCCGCCCACATGCAGGGTCTACACAATCGGCCCGCTCCACCTCCTCGCCCAGCAAGAACATGAACCGCAGCTGCTCCCCGGGATACGCGCCAGCCTCTGGAGAGAGGACCGGTCCTGCCTCGAGTGGCTGGACGGCAGGGAGCCCGGGTCCGTGGTGTACGTCAACTTTGGGAGCATCACCACCATGTCCGGCGAGGAGCTGCTGGAGTTCGCGTGGGGCCTGGCCAACTGCGGCCACCCCTTCCTGTGGATCGTGAGGAAGGACCTGCTAGCGGCCAAGAAAGGCGGCGACGACGACGCCGCCGTGCAGCTGCCCACCGAGTTCCTGGAGGCCACAAAGGGCAGGTGCCTCTTGACGAGCTGGTGCGAGCAGGAGGCGGTGCTGCAGCACCCGGCCGTCGGCGTCTTCCTCACGCACTGCGGCTGGAACTCCATCTTTGTGGGGATCTGCGCCGGGGTGCCCATGCTCAGCTGGCCGTTTTTCGCCGAGCAGCAGACCAACTGCCGCTACGCGTGCCTCGAGTGGGGCGTCGGGCTGGAGGTCGGCGATGAGGTTCGTCGCGAGGTGGTGGAGGCGAGGATAAGGGAGGCCATGCGGGGCGAAGGAGCCGGCAGGGAGATGAGACGCAAGGCGGCCGAGTGGAAGGAGATGGGTGCCCGTGCTGCTGCTGGCAGGTCCATGGCCAACCTAGACAGCCTCGTCATGGATGTGCTGATGCAACCTCCCCCCAAGCCAGCCAGCCCACCTCAGCTGGAATCACCATGCTTGGAATATGCATGGAATACATCAAGTCTTTATTAGTAGTATTTGTTTGGAATTTCAGAATAAGCGAGCCAGCATGCATGCAGGGTTGATTTTCTATATTCTCATTTAGATGAACTCCTACACCATTTGATTTTGATAAAGATTCATGCGGATTTATTATTTTTATTTTTTGTTTCATTACTCAAATTAATGATGTGCAGGAGTTAGATGATACTTTGTTATTTCTCATATAGATGAGATTTAGCAAATGCGTTCTACTATCTGTTTGCATCTTCCCTATGAAATAATAATGCTATTGGTCACTACACAATGCTTGGTCATAACAACTTTTAGAAGTCTATGGTGCCACCAAGCAGCCTGAAACAAAAGAGCTGAACTGGTCAGGTAGTACGAAAAAGGCAAGAAATTTTACTTTATATTTTAAAACGAATTTCTGTAAATATTTCAATGCAATTCGTTTCGTATTTCTCATAGTGCTACACAGAAGCCTATAGGAGGTTTCTTCCTTTAACAACCATATACACACCCGCAAAACAAACAAAAAACATATACAAAGAAATATGCATGGAGCCACCATCATGCATGGTTTGTACAATATTGTCAAATCAGCAAGATGGGAGCTCCCTGCTAATGCCTTAATAGAACACTTAATTAGGAGCAAATTTAGCCCACCCTAGAGGAGAAGGAATTACTAGATGAGCCACGAGAAGAAGCACAGGGACAAAGCTTCACACCCTCCGGAACAGACTGGCGCTCACATGATATCTAAACGGGCCGCGGCCTAAAGCTTTGATCGCTAGCAATACCACCAATTATCCACCTATATCTAGCTTTTTCTGTTCTTGACCTCTAAATTTTTACCCTAAAAAAGGGACATGTTTTTTTATTTCGGGCATTTTTAATGATTTTTTTTTCCAATTTTTCGAAATCATTAATTTGAAAAATTAAAGTGTGTAAAGTTCGTGATTTTGAAGAATGTTCACGATTTTAATAAAATATGATTTAGAAAATGGTGAACTCAAAATTATGTTCGTGAATTTTTAAAAACGTTCACGAACCGCAAAAGGTTCACTAATTTGCAAAATCTGAATAAAGTTTGTGATTTTCAAAAAAAAAGCTCGATAATTCTCAAACAAAACTTGAACTCAAAATTTTCATGCCTTTCAAAATAGTTAATGAAATTTGAAAAGGTTCATGAATTTGAAAAAATATTGTGAGTGCGGAAAAATTTCATGATGTCAAAAAAGCGTGAACTCAAAAAGTCATAAATTTGGGGAAACATCATGAAATTTGAAAAAGTTCAAGAATTAGTATCTGAAAAATGTTCATGGATTCAATAAAAGTTTATGAATTAATTTTTAAAAGAATTTTAAATATTTAGAAAACATCATAAAATTGGAAACAGTTGACGAATTTAAGAAAAAGTTCATGAACTTGAAAGAAGATCAAGACTTGGGAAAGTTTAAAATTTTAAAGAAGTTCACAGTTTTGGAAAATTGTTTGCAGAAGTTGAAGAAATTATTATTTGGAAAGAACTTCATTAAATTTGGAAAAGGTTCACAAATTTGAAAAAATTCACGAATTTGCAACAATGGTTTTCAAATTTTAAAAATAGTTCACACATTTGAAATAAGTAAGTTAAAAAACAAAAGAAAAGACCAGACAAGATCAAGTGAAAACCAGAAAACCCTAAACACATAAAAAACCGGTTGGGAAGCTTAATTCTGGAAACCCAGAAGCAAGTTGTAAATGACCCTCTATTTGCTCCAAATAGTATTTGGGGTACACAGGTGAAAAAGTTAGCTGCATAGGTTGTCTAGCGGGCCAACTTTGCTCGTTCACAGCATGGGCTAGTGGACCGGCTATAGTCATCAGCAACCCGCAAGCTCAAACCCGTCCGCATCATCCTCATGACTCCTAAAGAGAGAAATAAGTGGCAGCGGTGGTGATGACGCGGAGCCGTGCTCTGTTGGGAAAGGAGGAGCTGCACCTCCTGTCGAGACCAGTCAAGCAAGGAGGAAGATGGGTCAGATTTATACCACATTTTGAACGGTGGCCAGTTCAATCAAATTTCATTTTAGTGTCCACGGGTGCTTGATTTCTGTTGCATACAAGACCATAGTTTATGCACAAATTTGTTTTTGCCTCTCTTTTCATTCACCTCTCCTCCTGCTAGCAACAAATTAGGCCTTGCCACCAACTCACAAACACAAAAGCACATAACACAAGTTGGTAAGGTGCAAGTACAAAGTAGCATTCCTTTTTTGAAAAAGAGATGGATAACAACACAATGCACACACAACATAGACTCGATATGCACTGGTATCCTGATGATATCTATCTTGGCAAACCCATCATCAAATCCGATCACCCAGCTGCATAAGAATGTCATAATATAGTAAATTATTGTCTATCCCGGAATGGATATATTCCTTAACCGATTTCCTTACTACTAGAGTAAAAGGGAGTTTTGCGCGTATCCTTTTATAGCCTTAATTTATGCAAAGCCACCATGAACTCTATCGAGCTTAAAGTCCACCGTGCTCTCAAACCTGGAAAATTATGTTATTTTACATGGTGGTTCGTCATAATTCATATAAACTTTATGAATTTTGTAAGTCGGCCCATGACATCATGCATCACGTCTTCAACGTCGTATTCTCTTTCTTCTTAACGAAATATACATTGCAGCTCTCCTGCATAGTTCAGAAAGAAAAAAATGTATAGCTAGCTGTGTAGACGGCGGAGATAAGATGGATGATTTTTGGGTTTGCATAAAGATTAAGCAAGCAATGTAACCAATATCGGCATGAGTGTTACTCAAGATGAAAGACTTTTTTTGCGGTAAAACATCCGATCTATTCATCTTTAAACACGGTAGTACAACGAACATCAGAAATAATAAAAATTATATCCAGATTCATAAATCACCTAGCGACAGCTGCAAGCAGTGAAGCGAGCCAAAGACGTGCCGCCGTCATCGACCATCCCTCATCGAAGCTGGGCAAATCTTGTTATAGTAGACAGTCGGAAAGTCGTCGTGCTAAGGCCCCATAGAACCAGCGCAGCAAAACAGCAACCGCCGCCGATAAAGAGTAATGTAGATCGAAAGGACCCAACGTGAAAACACACGAACATAGACGATTGATGAACATATCCGGGAAAATCAACCAAAGACAAATCCGTTGGAGACACACCTCCACACGCCCACTGACAATGTAAAATGCACCACCGAAACAGGGGCTGGGCGGGGAAAACCTTATTCCATCTTTAAGAAGCCGTCATACTCGTCTTCTTGAGCAGGACACAAACGCTAACAAAACTGAAAGGCACATCTAAAGACGAAGCCCTCCCACCGACAAGGACCGAAATCCACCACGTCTCCATCGCCCTAAGACCACCGAAGACAAGGCAGACCAGCGCCGGCGCCAACGGGAGGCAAAGAACCCTATAATTTTCTTAGGGATGGTGGCGGATGCGTGAGCAAAGGACTCGCTACGGGGCGGGATTAGAATACGCGACCTTCGGAAAGTGTGCATAACCATGATGAACAACGTCCTCTAGTCGAGTCAACGTGCAGTCTACTTAGGCTGGTTGTAATGGGAATATCATATGTAGTATCATGCATGTCAACTAGACAATTTTGATGAGGTGTCATAAAATTAAATTAAGAAAGAGAAGGTTGAGTATGATATCATGATATCGTATCATATTAAATAATGTGTTACTATGTGTCATGCATGACAATAAATGAACTATCATATGATACTAACCTATGATACTATGCACTACAAATATAGTATCATACACTAGTATCATATGCATGATACTAGTATATGATACTCTCCATTACAACCAGCCTTATGCATGCATCACTAGTAGAAAATAGGGCTTTGGTCCAGCCTGAAAAGCCCATTAATCCCGGTTCACTCACGAACCGGGACTCATGGTGACATCGGTCCCGGTTTGTGAGGCCAGGGCACCAGCCGGGGCTCATGGGCCATTGGTCACGGTTTGTCTGACCCTTTGTTCTAGGTTTCAGACACGAACCGGGACTAATGGGCCTTGCTCCTAGCCCACAACCATAGGTCCCGGTTTGTGGCTGGAACCGGGACCAAATGTTGTCCTTCAGTCCCGGTTCCAACCACAAACCGGGACCAATGGTTGGTCTATATACACCCCCTGCCCGCGAGCAGAGCAGTGCACTGCTTTGTTTTTTTGGCCGGCAGTGGGAGAGCTTTGTGGTGCTCTAGCTCACCTCCTATGCACATGAGGTGTTCGATGAAATGCTCGAACCACACTTAATCTTTTTTCTCTGGAAGCTCCTTGTTCAAGTTCCATTTTCCTCAAGATTTGTCTAGGTTTGGCGATCCGTCCTGTCCCGTTCCCGTCCTCACCGCGTCAATCGTCCGCGCCCATCTCGGCGCCGGCACCATCGTGATTAGCCTCTTCTTATTATCTACTTTCTAAAAAAAGTTCTTACTTGTATGATTTAGATAGATACTTGTGTAATTTTCATACTTTTATTATTGTTTGTTATTATATAGTGCGATAGTTTTGGTATCCGCCTCCGTCGGCCCTTGTTTTGTCTATGATTCGGATGTGGTATATGTTATTTTTTATAACTATTTATTTTATTTAGTGTTTATGACAATTATGCTGACCAACGTGACATAGATTTTTTAATCTAGGAGGTATGTGAACCGGAAATTCCAACCCACATAGAAATTCTTGTCGAGAAGTAAAATTTGGTTGAAAAAGATAACAATGACTTGAAAGAAAAATTACAAAGAGTTGAAGAGGAGAAGATGAAGTTGGAGTTGCATGTTGCCGATGTCATCGACGATCACAAGATCAAGATGGATGCAATGCGCTTGAAGATTAGAAAATATGTCATTCATACTGAGGCTTGGTATCATTATGCCATTGGATCAATTGGTACCTTAGTATTTGTTGTTGCATTTAATTTGTTTACATGGTTTCAATGTATGTTTTAATTAGATTTTTTAAAGAGCTATAGGTTGTTCAATAATGAGAACTATGTATGAACTGTATGTATTTATTTGGGTCACTATTGCACTTTGGCTTTAATGTGATGATGAATTTCTATTAATTTGGTCACTTCTCTATTCATGATATGTTGTAATGGTTTTTAATACACTTTATTATATAACGCATGCAGATGAACCGACAATGGATATACGGTGACCGACGCACCTCCGAGTATATTAAGGGTCTGCATAATTTTCTCGAAACGGCTGAGGCAAACAAGCAGAATGGTTTTATGTATTGTCTATGTACTGTCTATGAGAATATGACGGCTTTCTCCAACTCTAAAACCATTCACTTCCACCTGCTTGAGAAAGGTTTAATGCCACACTATAATGTTTGGACCAAGCACAGAGAAAGAGGGGTTATGATGGAAGACAACAAAGAAGAAGAGGATGATGACAACTACCCGCCCCCTAAATACGGTGATGCTGCAATGGGAAAAGCTGAAGATCAAGAGGAAATAGACGATGTGTCCGATGATGATCTTTGTCAGGTCATTGTTGATGCAAAGAGACAATATCGGATCCGGTAACCACATATAGTTTATGTAACTAAATATAATAGTTACATAAATATAATAGTTTATGTAACTAAATATAATAGTTGCAAAGAGACAATGGATGTATGCAATACATCAATATAGTTTATGTAACTAAATATAATAGTCCAATAATAAAAATATCATACCTGTGCAACCCCATTATCGGATCCGGTAACCACATATTGTTGATCGCCACCGGGGGGAAAATAATCAACACCTATCTGCCCACCATCACAATCCAATGTAGCGATAGGAATGGGAGAACAAAAACTCCAGATCTGATAAATTTAGGTGCTATTGCACTATTAATAAAGATAGAAACATAAGATTCCATGGATACAGATAGAGACATGAGACTTTTTTGTTCTTTTGTACCTTTGTTGTGCCATCTTTTGAAGCACTTGCAAAAGTGTTGCCTTGCAGCGGGTTAAACTTGATTTGCTGCACATTGCGCGAGTCTGATTCAAATATCTGAATGCACGACCAGTCAGTGTCCCAGTTCCATAACTTGATTAACCCGTCGTCGGATGCCGATAGCACAAAGGGGCGACTCGGGTGAATGGCCAGCGATTCGACCCAGCCTGTATGAGCTTTGAACTGTGTGAGATCATCCATCGTCGTAGTTGAGAGCACGTGGATGTAACCATATCCATCGCCGGCCACGAACCATTCCTCCCGCGCGATGAATTTAGCAGAAAGCATCCAATGGTCCCCAGCACATGGCGCTGGCTCCTTTACAGGTCTCAGTGATATCACTCTCTCCTGCAAACAAGTTAGAATCGCCTCTTATAGATAGGTAAATTCCTACAGTTCAACTCATTCTTCAAAAACACAACATGCATTTTTTTTTTGACTATGATGGAATGGGTTCTGAATCGACCTGTGTCTCATAGTTCCAAATGGATACATGCCCACTTCCATGAGCTGCCAAAATCCTATCATGATACAAGAGGATAGTTACCAGGAGAAAACAAAATATTATTTGCGAGAGGAAAAACAGTTAATTACCAACAAGCTTTCATGAACTTTTACTTGTGTTTTCCATTTACCACTACATGTCAAATTAGTTTGTTATATCACACCCCAGAAAGTACCCTTTACAATCAAAGTCATGTCTTCCAATGACTTTATGATTTATAAGTTGGTGGAAGTGATTTATAAGTTTAATTGTGTGATCCTTCCGGTTTATATTGCTAGAAGCATAAAACTCACCAAGGCTTCGTTGGATGGACATACGTCGACAATATTTCCGACAAAGTGTCATCCCTACAGTACACGACCTGAAAAAAAATCATTTTTCATAAAACCGTTCAGTGAAAATAATTAAGCAAGATATACACATAGGATAAAAAAAATCCTCACTTTCAATCCTGGTTGGGTTTGCTGCTGGGTTATGAACACACAACACCAGGTGGTTGACACATGAGGAAAATAAAGAAGAAATATCACACAATTAAATATATGCCATCTAAAGTTTATTTTGGTTAATCTGCATAGAAGAAGAACATGACTAACCTCGGCCGCCATCACCTTGCCTCCAGGCTCACAAATGGCCGTCAGTGTTACCTTATGCACCAAACGGTCACTTTGATCCTCTTCTTCGGAGCCCATGGAGAAGTAGTCATCCATGTCGCACGTACGGGTGGGCCTATACCCTACCCAACTCTCTAAGATAATATCAAGAGTATCCATGTTTGCAGGTGGTTGTTTGTGCTTTTCCATCGTTACAATGTATGTGCAACTTGAGTTTGGTGGTACACTTCCATGGAGCCGTGACAGTCCATTCAAGAAACTCTTTGGGTTTTTTGGGACACACTTAAAGTTGACATGCTCATCTGAGTTGTTCGTTAGATTCAATTGGCAGGGGATCAACTTGTTCGTCTCAAAGGCGAATTGGAGAGTGAGGGGATGAACATATAACATATCTTCTCCTTTCTTTGTAGACCCATCCAGCAAGCAGGGCGGCATCTACATAATATTTTCCAACAGGGTGCACCAAATATATGTTTAAATTATGATTCTAACTTTATGTGAGGGGGACAAAATAAAATAAATGGAAAGCATAGTAAAAAATTGTGTCATAAGTCACCGCACCTGATCCATTGATGTTCCTGGAAATTGAGACGTTTTGTGAATCGTAGCCTCCATCTCGTTTAACTTATAGACGATATCTCCAATGCTCGGCCTTTTGCATTGGTCAGCCTCTACACAACTTAAAGCTATTTCTATTAAACTCCTTACTTGCTCAGAATATGACTCCAATGCATATGTTGATGTAGCGTGGAGCTTATCCCTCCAATTTTCATGTACCTAAAATTTATACCATAGAAATTACTATTGTACAAAAGAACTTATATTTGCAAATATGTATAATTAATCTCAAGAAAGGGATCATTTCTCATTACAAGCTCAACGAATTGCTGGGTGGACATCTCGGCACGTTTTGAGTAGCTCGTCGGTCCTGCCATTATCTTTATGACGATAGCACCCAAGCTGAATATGTCAAACTTATTGGAGATTACGTTCTCAATTATGTATTCTGGTGGCACGTACCCACTGCATGACATAACATATATAATGTTACCGACACCGTGGATTTAATGAAAACGCAGTTACTAGGTTACCTGAAATTTCAATTCACAAACGAGCAATTAGGCTTACATTGTTCCCATGAAACACTTCATGATTTGTGTCTGGTCATCTCCAGATAGCCTTGACAAGCCGTAATCCGCAAGCTTCGGCACAAACTTCTCATCCAGCAACACATTGGATGGCTTTAGATCCAAATGATAAATAGGAGATTCTAAATCCTCGTGAAGGTATTTCAAACCCTTGCAAATCCCCTTAATTATTGTGTAGCATGTCTGCCAAGTATCTCCTTTGTATTTATCTGTAGCAGTTAAATAAAAAAGGAGAATTCATAATCAATAGTTAGAGCATAATTAATTTTCTATTTTAAAAAGTTCAGAAGATTAAAATACTTTTTATGTTTCTACAAAAAGCCACAAACATTGGTACAATTAACCCAGCACCAGCCGCGGGATAGCTGCATGTTCGTATGAAAAACATATATAAAGATGATTCATGCATGGAAAATAAGAAACATAACTACTCACCCCGTCCGAAATTACTTGTCACGGAAATGAATAGAAATGGATCCCTTCATCCCAAATTATATGTCGTGGAAAAACATCTAGATGCATCCATTTCTATCCATTTCGACGACAAGTAATTCGGGACGGAGGGAGTATATGTTAAAAAATAATACGGCATTATCATACCAGAAAGAAGATACTTGTCAAGATCACCATTGTGCATATACTCGGAGCAAAGCACTCTATGTGTCTTTTCACTGAAAATCTTTCTCCTGTCATATTCCATGTGTTTTTGCCGAGTTTCTTGAGGCTGCAGAAGCCCTTGTGGAATTGCTCATGACCACCGTTGGCATGTGTTGGCGTGTCGTGGTGGAACATCTTCACAGCAATCTTCTCCCCATATTCATGTTCACCCTATATAAATATATTCAGCATTTCACATGGTTCAGTAGTTTGGTGTCTTTAATTAATAAGCGATATTCTGTAAAAAAACAGGGAGAAAAAATTGATGGAATTTCTTCTGGATGTATAGATAGGGTAGAAGAGGGCAGTATTTACACGCGATGCGCATATGACTAATCTGGGGAAACCAAGCACCAGTGCACAGAAAACAGTGGGTATATAAAGCAAGTATGTGAGTTGGTCTCGAGGTTATGTGCAGCTGTTTATTATGTCAACCATAGTTAGTTGAATTAACAGAACACTGCTAGTGCACAAAGTATAATCTGATCTCAGCATAATGTTCCTGTCAACAATAGTTAGTTGAAGAAATATTTTATTCACTATGTGTAAACCCTGCTTGCTTTCTAGAAGGAAATAAGAAATAAAACCAAAAAACCATTTACTTCTACTTCATCCAGAATAGAATTAGTAAGAGTTGTGGTGAGATAGTAGCTAGCAGCTAGATTCAGTACAAAACCATACACATACATATGCAGCCATGTGTTTAGTCAATCCGTTAGCTTGAAAAACGTTTTTATACTATGGGACGGAGGATGTACCATGTAAACTTTGCCGTGGGCACCGGCGCCGAGGGTGCGCTTGTCGGAGAAACCGTCCGTGAGCTCCTTTATGGAGGGCAGGTCGTCGTCCATGGACCATGCAGCAGATTGGTGCTCGTCGTCGGAGAAGGGATCGGCGGTGTCCTGGAGATCCATGCTGCTGCCGCTGTTGCTGCTTGTCATGGCCAGTGGATAAGATGTTGGTTCTGTTGTATACTTGTATTGTGTATAATAATTATTATTTTGAGAGGTAAAAAAGGGAATAATTAAGGGTGCTGACCTGGTAGGGAAGACAGTCCTGCAGCTCAATGGAAGGCAGAACATCTTGGCTTGGCTTTCGTGCTCTCCAAGGACGAATGGAAATGGATGAAGGTGCCTGATGTTCTTCATTTATACTACACCAGCAAATGCAATGCATGTGGATCTGCAAGCGATAAATAATGCTGCCTGCTGGGCGTTGGCGGTGCAAGGAGTACATGCATGCAGCGTTGCTTCCGCGTCTCCACCAACGTCAGCGCCCATGGCGTCATGCTCCGACGTTCCTGCGTGCTGATGCTGATGCTGACTGGGCTCCATTCCATTGGGATGGGACCAAAAATGAGGCTGGTCGTAATGGGAAGTAGTATCATATACTAATATCATGCATATGATACTAGTGTATGATACTACATGTCTAATGCATAGTATTATGCGTTAATATTATATAATACTTATTTATTGTCATACATGACACACGTTATCTCATATCATTTATTATGATACGGTATCATGATATGATACTCAACCTTGTCTTTCTTCATTTAATTCTATGCCACCTCATCAAGATTGCCAAGTTGTCATGCATGATACTAGCTATTCCCTCCGTCTCGGTGTATAAGTCAATCTTAGGTTGTGCACCGTGATCAAGATGGAGAGGAAAACGAGAAAAATTAATGTTAATTTGCTAATTAATATCATTGCATGCAATGAATTGACCAATGCATGACGTGCTAGTTAGTCTCAAATCATTAACCCCACTTCTTTCATTGGTTGATTCCAAAAACGAGGTGAAAGTTAATGCACCGCACCTAAGTGTTTTGGGATTATTTGGTTTTTATAAGATGACTTATACATCGAGACGAAAAGAGTATGATACTCCCATTACGACCAGCCTTAGGCTGGTTGTAATGCGAGTATCATAAGTAGTATCATGCATGTCACGTATACAATTTTGATGAGGTATCATAGAATTAAATGAAGAAAAAGAATGTTGAGTATCATATCATAATACCGTATCATATTAAATGATGTGCTAGTATGCGCCATGCATGACAATAAATGTATTATCAGATGATACTAACCTATGATACTATGTACTACGGATATAATATCATACACTGATATCATATGCATGATACTAGTATATGATACTCTTCATTACAACCAGCCTTATGACATGTAATTAATGAGAAGAGAGGTGTTTACAGTAACATAAGTATGTTACTCTTCTCCAGATAAGATGAGTCTATACAATAATAAATGAATCCATCTATGACACTGGTACTAAGTTAATAGCCTGAAATCGATCATTGATGCATTAATTGGTCATCGTCGATGCTGATGTGGCAATGCTTACACCGTGAAACAATTGAAAGGGCCTTAGATAGCTTCCTTGCCTGTACGGTGGAGCGGACGATGGATACACGGTTTGCTTAAAGATTAAGCAAACATTCATTCATTAGGCCCCGCCCCGCGCGTGCATTTGACTTGCTTGGAAAATGCTTGCAGAGAAAACCCTCGTCTTCCTTAGTTTGGCCCATGCATGCACCTCCCTGCGTAGTTCTCAAAAAGAAAAAAGCTCCCTATGTAAAATAGGGACGGTAAAAAAACTCCCTCCATCTTAGTTTACAAGCCCGGCACGTGTACCTAAGTCGTCAATTTGACCAACTTAATGAAAGACATATATTACAAAAAATATATCGTTAGAAACTTTAGATGTTTTAATGATATATTTTTATGTTAAACAATATATTTTATATAGATTAAATTGGCGACCTAGATACACGTGCATGCCTTTAAACTGTGACGGAGGTAGTATTTGTCTAGGGATGAGTAACTAATCAGTTAACATGCATGCATGAACCAAATCAACCTTGACCCCTTCATCACATGTTTAAGCTTAATCACAAAGGCCATACGTGGTGGGAAATGATGTACTTACACTGTTACTGAAATATATATAAGATAAACTACGCTTCGCTATCGACAAAAAATGCTACTAAAATTAGTATACTTGTAGATTCATCATTATTGGATAAAGTTTCTAAATATATTACATATGTTTGATTTATCAAACTGAAATTACCTCAAATACCATCCCTGACTCGTAAACCCGTGGACTAGAGGGAGCAGTTCTCCTAAAAATTCATCATCATGGTATGTTATACTCCCTTCGTCCCATAATATAAGGTCATGCACGCTCTTATATTATGGAACGGAGGAAGTAACTATCAAGAGGGTATGTATGTATGTATGTATGTATGTATGTATGTGTGTGTGTATGTGTGCTTGACATAGTAGGAACAATATGGCACTGTATCTTGTATTCTTGTTATGTAGAAATACCATACGGTTTTGATACCTTGCTTTTGTTGTCTATATTTATGTTCAGACTAAAACTAAGTCAGGCGCCTGCCTACACAGCACAACATAGATACTTATACGACTAGAGTACGTACTACTAGGATGGATTGGATGGCTGTTTATTTATTTGTATTCGTTACGCAGTTGTTTATACTTAGAGCAAGTATAATAGAGCTGAGTCAGCGGGTTATAAAAAATAAACTACTCCTTCGATATAGGGTGTATAGTTTTTGACACAAAAATTAAAGAACGCACGTGGAGGGAAAATTTCATAAGTTTTGGACAAGATTACACCTGACTAATTTATATAAAAAAATAAAGAAGCTTGCCTGATATAAGAAAATGTAATCAAATCCCTAAAACAAATATCCAAACGAATGGTGTAATGCAATACACCTTATATTTTGAGGTTTTCTCAAAAATCTATACACCTTATATTAAGAAACGAAGGGAGTAGTATATTCTTGGTTAGTTGAAGGAAAAAAAAGAGAAGAGAAAAGGTAAGCGGACTCTTGGTGAAGAGCCAGCTATAGCACGTGTTCCTAGACACTTTGTGAGAGTGAAAGACGTGTCATATAATAAAAAAGTAGTACACTCTTCTAATCAACTATTGTACATGTTGGTTATAAGATAAGCTATAGATGACATGACAATGACTTATAGCTAGCAGTTGGCTATACTATTAGCCATGCTCTTATACGACTAGTCTACTATAGGATGGATACAATACGCAAAGGCTGCATTCGTTAGGCCTCACGCACTTGCCTGGAAAATGCCTGCATGCATTCCTGCATGGGACACTCCGTCGTCAACAACGCGGTGCATGCAAGCAACGTCATCCACCAATGCATGGATGCATGCATGTTTTGTCACCCTCTTGTTGTTAGTGGTGGTGTTTCTTGTACTGATTCCAAACTTATTCCATTGTGCAATGTCTTGTCTTTGAAGGTGTCCGCACTTCGACCTGTTCCGAATGTATCCATTACTTGTGAAGAATAAAAAAGAGGAAATCCGGAGCGGCTACAGTCAAATTGGATATGGCAAGGCATGTGAAATAGTGGAATGGTCCTATATATCTCCCTCTTTCTCCTGTAATATTTTCTAGTTCAGTTTGAACCGAACCAATCTTTTGGATAAGCCCCAGACGATCAATATAAACCACATGCGACTTCCTACGGGAGGTAAGACGCTTCATGTACGTTTCTCATGGTATACAGAGCTCCACCCTTCCATCGCACCTAGCTCCTATCAATCTCCCAACCGCAATGTCGCCGTCTTCAACCTCTTTCATCTCCTCCGGCCTTAACTACAATATAGCCGAGCCCCTCACCCGCACGAACTACATATTGTGGCATGCCCATGCACGATCTCATATCATGGGCGATCAAATTAGCACCGACCAACAAAAACCATCATCTCCAAAACCTTCGAGGGCAAGGACCACGTTGTCCCAAACCCTGCCTATTCCCCTTGGCTTGTCCAAGATCAGCAAATAGTGGCATGTCTCTTAGGAATCTCTACAGGGAAGTCTTGGTTTAGGTCACTTCCATAAAAAAAATCCCATGCAATATGGACTGCACTAGCAAACATGTATTCGGCCATGTCTGTTTTTCGGGTGAACAACATCCGCGCCTCCATGTCCAACGCCCAGAAGGGCTCACAATCAGCCTTCACCTATTTTGGTCAGATGCATGCTCTGTCTGATAAGCTCGCATCATTTGGCAAGTCGGTCGGAGAGGATGAACTCATCTCTTTTATCATTGCCAATTTGAACTTGGATTACCAGCCAATTATTTCAGCCCTAAATGTCCGTGTAGAGCCTCTCACCGCCGATCATCTCTTTGCCATGGTGTCTAATTTTGATCAACAGATGGAGATGTTCCATGGCTCTGGTTTGGGAGCCTCCAAATCCTCCGCCAACGTGGCTGCAAGCGGCCGCCAGACCTTCTCCAAGGGCTACCACAACCAACCCAAAGGAGGGGGCGGCAGATCATGCGACGGTGGCTACAAGGACGCCAACTCTTAGGGTGGTGGTGGTGGTGGCTATCACCACCATGGCAACAATGGCAACAACACCAACCAGCACAACAGGATCCCTGTACAAGGATATGACGGCTACGAAGGGACTGCCGGATTTGTAAGGAAAACAATCATCTAGCAAAAGATTATGATTGGTGTTATGCCGATAATCCCAGAAAAAGAAAACTGCAGCTGCAACAATTACATCATACGGAGAAAGTATTGATGCACGAGAAGTATCGTGGCCAAGATCAAGTCTACACCGTGGATAATGGGTTAAGTATGGGGATAAGTCATGTTGGTCACTCAATTGTCAAAACCCCTCATAGAGATATTTTGATCAATGAAATTTTACATGTTCCTGAGAGTGGCATTTTTGCCTCCTAGGTGTATATACACCTATTATGAAATATGTATAAGAAACACATGTCAAAATGTTAAAAAAATCGAGAAAAAGCACCGCGTGTATAACCGGACATCCTATGTTTGCACACAAAAGTTCGGTGAAAAAGGACATTTTTGTGGTGTGTATAGAAAAGATAAAAAATGCCTCGTGAATAGCTGTATTCAAGCATCGAAATTTGTCTTTTTTACACAAGCCACAAAAAGTGTCCTTCACTGAAACTTTGTGCACGCACATATAATGTCCGCGTTTATACGTGGGATTTTTTCTTGAATTTTTTTAACTTTTTAAGATGTGTATATAGACAATGGGTGCATATACACCTATGGGCCAAAGTGAATTTTTGCATGTTCCTAATGCATCCAAAAGTCTTCTTTCTGTTCATCGCATTGCTCTTGACAATAATGTCTTTCGAGAGTTTCACCCATATTTTCTCTTGATCAAGGATCAGGTAACGAAGGAAATTCTCCATCAGGGTAGATGTGTCCAAGCGGTCTATCAATTGATTCCGAAGTATTGCAAGTTCAATAAACATGTGTATGGCGCCATCAAACTTTCTGTTGAAAGGTGGCATAGTCGTTTGGGACATCCCTCTTTTGCTACTGTTCATCAAATTCTTACTAGAAATAACCTCCCGTTTTTTGGTGAGAGAAATTGTAAAAAAACATTCCTGACAAAGAGCAAAAGTAATGAGTTACCTTATCCTATTTCCACTAGTGTATCTATCAAACCATTACAACTTATTTTTTCTGATGTTTGGAGTCCTGCACCCACTTATGTTGATAGACACACATGTTATGTTAGCTTTCTTGATTACTATATCAAGTATACTTGCTAAAGATCAAGATTTTTTTTTATAAAAATCGTGTGTTTTAAAAATTTCATGAATTCACAATATTTTGTTATAAAGAAATTCAAATATTTGAAAAAAGATCATGAATTTGAGGAAAAGTTCGTGAATATGAAAAAAAAGTTCAAGACTTGGAAAAATTAAAATTTTAAAGAAGTTCGTGAATTTGGAAAATAGTTCACAAAAAAATTGGAAAAAGTCGTAATTTAGAAAAAACTTCACAGAATTTGGTAAAGATTCACAAATTTGGAAAAAGTCCACGAATTTGCAGATGAAGGTTATCAAATTTGAAAATCAAATTTGAAAAATAGTTCATGCACTTAAAATAAATTAATTAAAAACCAAAAACGAAAACAAAACCAAGTGAAAACGAGAAAACTCAAAACAGATAAAAAAACCGGTTAGGAAGCTTAATTCCGGATGTTTTTCTAAACCAGAGGGTGCTTTTGAAAAACCGAAACAAAGGACCCTTATATGAGCTGACCCGTTAGAATGGTGTAAGCGAATTGGTGGGGGTGGGGGGGGGGGGGGTTGCGGCAGTTGTAAATAATCCTTTAGTTTGGGCTTAAGGCGCCAAATAGGGTTTGGGGGTACACAGGTGCAACCGTTAGCTGCATAGGTGGGCTAACGGGCCAGCTTTGCTCGTTCACAGCATGGACTAGTGGGCCGACCACAGTCATCAATGACCCCCCAGGCTTGAACCCCTCCACATCTTCCTCATGATGAGGCAAACAGTTCCCGCGCCTCATCCATTTTCACTCGAGGTTCCTTCTCTTCTTTGCATACCAGACCTGAGTGTAGGATTTTGCTAGATAAGGAGAGCAGTACCAGATTGTGGAGACTCAAAACACAAAGCACACAGCACAAATTGGTAAGGTGCAAGTACAAAGTAGCATTCCTTTTTTTTCTTGAAAAAAAAAGATGGATAACAACACAATGCACACACAACATAGACTCGATCTGCACCGATTTCCCGACGGCATCAGTCCCCCCCCCCAACCCACTACTATATCACACGTGACACGACTGTTCGCCCTTTCATTAGTAGCGGGGTTAGTTCAAACATTAATTCATTGCCATCTTGGCAAACCCGTCGTCAAATCCGATCACCGAGCTGCATAAGAGAGTCATGGTATATTAAATTATTATCTATGCGAGAAGGATATATTCTAGAACCGTTTTCCTTACTTTGAAAAAGAAAATATACTAATATCAATAAAATACTAATTACACCCATCATCTGCACCAACAAGATGTCACAAAGACATCCAGGATACACACATCCAGAAAAAAGAGAGTAAAAAAAACAAAGGCCTTACCATAGTGATCGACTCCTCTCATCAGCAGCACACAAACTACCACCAAAGACAACACTCAGAAAACTGAAAAGGTCTCCAAAAGCGACGCCTTCAAAAAGGAAACAGTGCACAAGTGTCGTCATCGCCCGATCCAAGATCTTAGGTTTTCACCCTAGAGAAAGTCCGAACACTCAAAACAATACCTTTAGCAAGGTAATTGCAAGGCACAACCAATGAATGCCAGACCTTAGGTTTTCACATGAAAGTCATGACTCGGCATCCGAGGAGCACCACCGAAAATGAAATCCTCCAATGCTACCGCCCCCACTTATCATTGTTGCTTCTGGAAATTATCAAACACCTAGCTGACTTCAACGCCTCCAAGGCCCCCTCCGCCTTAGTGATCCTCCGATCTTAGACATGATGGCTTCCTCCGCTGTTGTGTACGCCATAAAAATCGATATACCAACATGTCATGCCGCCAGGAAGTAAAATGGAGGTTCGCGCTTACTTTTTATAGCCTTTATTTATGCAAAGCCACCATGAACACTATCAAACTTTAAGTCCACCGTGTTCTCAAACTTACAAAATTATGTTATTTGACAGGATGGTTCGGCATAGTTCATATAAGTTTTATGACTTTTGTGAGTCGGCCCATGGTGTCATGCACCACGTCTTCGACGTCGTATTCACTTTCTTCTTAATGAAATATACATCGCAGCTCTCCTGCATAGCCCAGAAAGAAAGATGTATAACTAGATGTCTACATGGCGGAGATAAGATGTATGATTGTTGGGCTTGCATAGAGATTAAGCAAACAACGTGACCAATGTCGGCATGAGTGTCACTTGAGATGAAAGACTTTTTTGTTTGCGGGAAAACATTCAATCTATTCATCTACGAACATGATAGTACAACAAACACTAGAAATAATAAAAAATACATTCAGATTTATAGACCAGCTAGCAACGACTACAAGCACTGAAGCGAGCCGAAGGCGCGCCGCCGTCATCGCCCCTCCCTCATCGGAGCCGGGCAAAACTTGTCGTAGTAGACAATCGGGAAGTCCTCGTGCTAAGGCCTGATAAGGCCAACGCACCAGAACAACAACTGCCGCCAATGAAGACGAACGACGAACATATCCGAACAAATCCATCAAAGACAAATCTGCCTAAGACACACCTCCACACGCCCATCGACAATGCAAGATGCACCACCGGAACGGGGGTTGAGTGAGGAGAACCTTATTTCATCTTTAAGTAGCCGCCGCCGTCTCGCCTTCTTAAACATGACACAAATCCTAACAAAACTCAAAAACACATCTAAAAATGGAGCCCTCCCACCGACAAGGGTCGGATCTACCGTGCCTCCATAGCTCTAAGGCCACCAAAGACGAGGCGAACCAGCACCGGCGATGATGGGGAATGAAGAAACTCTAATTTCTTTAGGTAAGGCGGCGGCTGTGTGAGCAAAGGAGGACACGCTACGGGCCGGGATTAGAACACGCGACCTTCAAAAGATGAGCAACGTCGTCTAGTCAAGTCAACGTGCAGTTGGCTAAGCTACCTTTGGTCTACTTATGCATGCATGCACCTATTAATTGATTAATCAATGCATTCATAAATTCATCCATCTTATGCCACCCTCAGCTCAGGTCAAATCTTGACGCTACAAATCACTTGTGGAGGCTTGATTTTTCTTTTTTTGAAGTGGTTGTCTAAGCTTGATTAGGATGGCTTTCTATCATTTAAAAAATCGCTGTCCAATAGAATTAAATTACTTGCACGACAAATTTTATGGTCCTCTTCACTTTTAGTCAATTATTACAAGGAGTCACTACATATGGCTGGGGCTAGGGTATCACAAAACCATCATCTTGGCTTTCTTTCACAGATCACCATCATCATCACGGTATTGTCGTGACACATATAATTCATTAGTCGCGTATCTCGTTTTACCAATGAAACTTGTCGATGGAACCCGGCTGTCACACTAACATTGCGGAATGTAATGGCTCACGGGAGATGACTTTCATTACAGTGTTTTCTTAGGCCAGACCCCGCCGATTCGCAATAACTCGCTTCTCTCTCTCTCTCTCTCTCTGGCGTGGGGAGGTAGAGATGCTCTGATGTCAGTTCCTGTGGCTACATCAGCTTGTTTGGCTTCAACCCCGGTGGTGGCTGCAACCTGCCATCGGGATCCGAGGGCTAATCAGAGTCGTTGCGTCGCCTTGCTGTGTGCACAAGGCTTATGCATCATTGGTGAAGAGCGCCATCCATGATGACTACTAGATTTCTCTCCCAGAGTTGGTACGTCTTTCCCCGCTCATCCATTCATCACTGTACTTTTAGTTTTCTAGGGTTAGTACTATTGGTTGGTTTGGGAGTCCTAGGGTTTAGGATTTGTGTTGACCTTAGGTTTGGTGTCAAATTTATGTTGGATGATAAGATTTAGTAGACGCAGTTAAGTCCTCACACACTTGCCTGGAAAATGCCTGCATTCATTCCTGCAGCGGAGACTCCGTCGTCAACAACGCGGTGCAACAATTTGGTCTTTGCCATCTCATCTCATCTCATCCATGCATGCACCTATTAATTAGTTAAGCCCCCCAAGAATGCATGCCTACATGTTTTGTCACCTTCTTCTTGTTGGTGGTGGTGATCAATGTAAGCGCTAAATCTGACATATCTCGAAGTAAAAGTTAGACGTCTAAAAGCGATGATAACATGGACATAAGTTTTTAGTCAGGTTCGGTCTCTTTTGAGGAGAGATAATATACCCTACAATCTGCTTTTAATTGTATTGATATGGGAATAACACATATTACAGGTATCTATGACAAAATTGTTGTCATGAATATGAGATCGTCTATTGACTAGTCTGGCCTCAAAGCGATCGATTAAGGAAACATTCATTACTGAGGCCACTTGACTTGCTTGCAAAATGCCTCCATTTGTTTAAAAGCACAATCATACCTGAAAGAAGATAGTTCTTGTGTTTTTTTTAAGATTTCAATATAAACATGTACGGACGTATATGGATCTATTTTAAAATGCAAATACATTTTGCTTTGTATATAGTTTATATTGACAAGACGTTTATATTGATGGGAGTAGTTAATAGCACGCATGCATGAATGAACCAAATCAACATTGGTCACTTAATTATCTATTTAAGTTTAATCACAAGGGCCATGCATCATATGGTGTCTTGAGATGGTTGGTGCGGATATAGTCTTTCCTATAGTTTGTCGATCGCGGTTCCGATCACTTTGGATTTTTTTTCTCTCTCATCTATGCATGGCTTTGGTCTTATATGACTTTGCTAGTAGCAGGTGTGTTTTGTGTGTGTTAGTGTTGGCTTTATGCATCCTAGCTATGCAGAGGTTGGGTGTGTACTCGTCGTGTTTGTATTTTCTTGATGCTTCATTTTGAGCTAATAAAATCCATCCTTTTTAAAAAAATACATATACTTACGTTGTTACTGCAATACTATATTGAACAAAAGAAGATAAACTACGCTTCGCTATGGGCGAAATTTCGCTTCCTAATGAGAGAGTAGCTGGAGGTTTAAACTATCAGGTTCTTTAGAATTATTGGCACATACAATTTTATTTTAAAGAAGGAAGACCCCCAGTTTCTGTATCTGCATGATGCATGCAGCCACTTTATTAATTATTAACAAAGACCTTACGAAGTAATAGATTAGTACATTTAAAGCCATCATCTTGATAATATATGTCGCTAATCCTAATCTTGATGAAGGGATGACGATAGTCCAAGTCAAATACCAAATAAACTTCGCACCATGGCCTAACATCTAAAACCGAAGGCCCCAACCGAGCCACGGTGCCGGGTCTGAGGCGCACACCGGTCCGGCGCACTCTCAGAGGCCGACGCTGTCGTCTTCCATCGATTCATCTTTAGAGGTGTACCCCAAAAACACGGTTCAAGTTTAGAAACATATAAATGTGAAACCTCAGAAGTACAGTTCCTCCGCGGGACCCTGCTGCTAGACTAAACATTTCAAGTTTAGAAAGTTCAGTTAGTTTTCGTTGCCATGGCTGCCATTTTGTAGTGGCCTGTTTTTAGTCAGTGAGGTTTAGCAGTTAGCGGCAGCGAGATTAGTTTGAGGTTTAAACTACCAGGATCGGGGTCCTGCACCCTAATGATCTGTCTGTGGGAGCATGAACGTCGAGGATCGTAGTGGCGCAAAGTTAGGAGTCATGAGCCCGTTTCCTTCGTGGTAGCTCCAAATAAATCTAGTGAACATGAAACAAAAAGCAACGGGTATTTGAGCAAGCAAACACTGTCTTCCACCTTGGTGCACCATTATTTTCCATCTTTGGTTCCAGCAATCGGCATGAGAGCCATTTTTGATCCAGGAGATGACTGACAAGGATGATACCGACGACGGTAGCAAGACGCTGAAGAGGCCACCGACGTCGCATGCACGGATCTCAAACAACACAGATCTTGCCATGGCTGAGAGATCCATGGCACGGGTGATGCACGATACCGGCGGCCCGTCGTGGCCTCTACTATAGAGGTGAAACTGCACTGACTGGTTCGTGCTCATGCAACTCATGATGGAGGGGCGACATCTCTGGGAGGCTGTGCAGACAGGCACCACAAAGCGTAGTGACAATTGCCTGGCCCTAGACGCGATCATACGCAACATGCCGCCAAAGATGGCGCCCACCCTCGTCGATAAGGCCACGACCAAGGAGGGTTGGGGCACAATGAAGACAATGCGGCTCGACATTGATGGCCTGCAGGCGCACATGGTTTAATTGTATCTTCTTGAAGTAAGAATATAGATCCCACATGGAGCACATGAATTGCGTGTTTGCCACCTGTAGTGACTTACATAATTGTATGTGCAAGTAATTGTAGAATCAAAATGAAGTGAGGATGGAAATAAATATTGGTTGGTGAAATGCAAACTTAAAGTAAATAACATAAACATAAATCAAACATTGGTAAAGTAACAAGTGAACTAGGAGAGGAGTAAGGCATTCTTAGGGAATCCATAGTCCCCGTTGATATGCCTCAACACAACACATTCTACTTTAGGTAGACTTTGCGCCGCACATGCCACATCGTCATAGACTCTCCGTGCAGGTTATAACTAGAGTAATTGCGGGTTTCTTCATGGACGCAACCTCATCAAGGGTTCTCCGTAAATCCACTACCTATTCTAAAACCTAGGGGTGAAGACTTTTATTGTCACCTCAATTTACCTTCACTCCCCGACTCTTACAGCGACAGTGATACACTTTGTGGCCTTCGAGTGATAATGTTGGGTGGGGCTCCTTCACAACATTCACGAAGTTTATTTAAACCAAATCAGTCAATAGAGAATCTCATATCAATGTTTCAGCTCCTATACATACCAAGGTTCATCCATATCCTCGAGAACTAAGGGGTTTACTTGTACATCGGGACATCGGACATATTGTTCGCCACAACTAGATGTGAAGTTTTAGGTGAACCATAAAAAATTCGTCCGAGCCATAAAACACTACCTTTAGTCCAAAATATTGTACAAAAAGCTCCCATCCAAAAAATGACTCAATTTGGGAAATTTATTGGAGGAGGACTATTTCATTTGCAATCGCCACTATCGGCCACCCTCTGGTCACACCGCCGCCGTCATGCTCTCGTCTGACCATACTGAACTAGTCTCCACCCATTTTAGGAGTTTGTCGGCATCATAACCTCCGCATGTGGTCCCACTACTAACCAGTGTCATCTCTCCCACCGGCCTTGCACCCGGACAACTAGCCTAGCTCACCACCATATGGCATCCTTTTCCTCACCCATAATGTTCGACAAGTGGCCTCATGGTAATTTTGCTTTGCTTTGCTTTTGTTCTCCTTCTCCCATTTGTTGGGAACATCGCATGGGAAACAAAAAATTTCCTACGCACACGCAAACCTATCCATGGCGATGAGCATCTACGAGAGGGAGAGTGGATCTACGTACCCTTGTAGATCGCTAAGCGGGAAGCGTTAAGAAACGCGGTTGGTGTAGTCGAACTTCTTCGCGATCCAAATCGCCGAGCGTCCCGCGATCTAATCACGAACCGTCCCGCGAACCAATCACGAACCGTCCCGCGATCTCGTCATGATCCGTCCCGCGATCCGATCACGAACGTCCCGTGGCCTTGATCACGATCCTTCCGATCTAGTACCGAACGGACGACACCTCCGCGTTCAGCACACGTGCAGCTTGATGACGATCTCCACCGTCTTGATCCAGCAAGAGGAGGCGGAGAGGAGGAAGAGTTCACCGGCAGCGTGACGGCGCTCCGACGATGGTGGTGGAGAGATTCCGGCAGGGCTTCGCCTAAGCACCGCGGAAAACCGATCTAGAGGAGTACCGGTGGAACGGGTAGCACGTGGCCGTAAAAACTTGTGCCAAAACCCTAGAATTCCACTAGTATATATAGGAGGAGAGGAGGAGGCTGCCTTGGCGCAAGGGCAAGGCCCTTTGCAGCCGGCCAAGCCAAGGAGGAGAAGTCTCACTTCTCCTCCACTCCTAATAGGAGTAGGACTCTTCCTTTTTGCCTTTTTTCACCTTTTTCTTTATGTATTTTTCCTCCTGGAGCCATGGGCCTTTTGTGGCTGTTCCACCAGCCCACTAAGGGCTGGTTATTATTCTTCCACAGCCCATGGACCTTCTAGGGTCGAAATACCTCTCCCGGAGGTCTCCCGGTACACTACCGGCACTCCCGATACACTGCCGATGAGCCCGAAACTTTTCCGGCGACCAAACTGAGACTTCCTATATATGAATCTTTACCTCCGGACCATTCTGGAGCTCCTCGTGACATCCGGGATCTCATCCGGGACTCCGAACAACCTTCCGTCACCACCATACATAACTCTACACTACTGAAACGTCACCAAACCTTAAGTGTGTAGACCCTGCGGGTTCGAGAACTATGTAGACATGACCGAGACACCTCTACGGTCAATAACCAATGGCGGGACCTGGACGTCCACATTGGTTCCTACATATTCTACGAAGATCTTTATCGGTCGAACCTCTATGTCAAGGATTCAGTTAATCCCGTATAACGTTCCCTTTGTTCTTCGGTATGTTACTTGCCCGAGATTCGATCGTCGGTATCTCCATACCTAGTTCAACCTCGTTACCGGCAAGTCTCTTTACTCGTTCCGTAATACAAGATCCCGCAACTAACAATTAGTCACATTGCTTGCAAGGTTCATTGTGATGTTGTATTACCGAGTAGGCCCCGAGATACCTCTCCGAAACATGGAGTAATAAATCCCAGTCTCGATCCATGCCAACTCAACAGACACCATCGGAGATACTTGTAGAGCACCTTTATAGTCACCCAGTTACGTTGCGACGTTTGATACACACAAGGCACTCCTCCGATATCCGTGAGTTGCATGATCTTATGGTCATAGGAACATATACTTGACATACAGAAAACAGTAGCAATAAACTGACACGATCATACGCTATGTTTGTAGTTTGGGTCTTGTCCATCACATCATTCTCCTAATAATGTGATCCCGTTA
Organism: Hordeum marinum; assembly: GCA_022496015.1. Lineage (NCBI taxonomy): Eukaryota > Viridiplantae > Streptophyta > Magnoliopsida > Poales > Poaceae > Hordeum > Hordeum marinum. The sequence goes on along the minus strand of CM039672.1, from coordinate 2,035,226 downwards.
TCAAATGACATCTCATGTCCATGGTTAGGAAACCTTAACCATCTTTTGATCAATGGCACACTAGGGACACAGTGTTGTCTATTTACCCACACATGCAATGTGTTACCAATCAATACAATTATAACATGGATAATAAACGATTATCACGAACAAGGAAATATAATAATAAACACTTTATTTATTACCTCTAGGGCATATTTCCAACACCTTTTATGCCCTGAAATCTAACCGAGTAGGGATGAGCTTTTGATTGCTCAATATTTCTTCGAGGACTCGTCGGAGGAGGAACAATGGTTATGGTTTTGAGATGGCCATGGTGATGATAGTGGAGGAAGAAGAAGGGAGAAGAAGTACTAGAGAAAGTTCTCATCCAGGGAGTAGGTACACTTGGGGCAACATGACAGAGGTCCATGTGAAGATGGTGAAGGATTACGTTGTTGACAATGCGGTGTATCCGAAGAACCTATTCAGATGGAGTTTCAAAGAAATCGAGGGAGCTCTTTCTATGCATTGCAACGTCGATCGAAACAAAGGATCCATAGAACCAGAACATCATAAATGGTTGTAGTAGATTGTAGGAAAGTCATCATGCTAAGTCCACATAGGACCGACACACCAGAACAACAACCGTCGCTGATAAATAGTAGCATTGATCGAAAGGATCCAACCGGAAGATACACGAACGAAGACGAATGGCGACTAGATCCAAGAAGATCCACCAAATAGATCCACTGGAGACACGCCTCCACACGCCCACCGACGATGCTAGACACAGCACTGGGATGAGGGCTAGGTGGGAATAACCTTATTCCATCTCCAGGGAGCCGATGTCGTCTTGTCTTCCTATGCAGAACACAAACCCTAACAAAACTGAAAGAAACATCGAAAAACAGAGCCCCCATCGGCAAGGGCCGGGATCCATCGCGCATCCTTCATTTCTTTTACACAAGGCCACTTCGTTTTTCATATTAATATTTGACTTATAATTTTTGTCAAAAAATATGATACATTTCATAAAAAAAATATCATGGAAACTTCTTTGAATATAACTCATATTTTGAGTATACATGGTGAAGAATGTTGTATAAGATATTGTCCTTCTTGCCATGGGCTCTTACTATGCATCGGTAAAAACACACAGTGTTTGTGCTTTGTTAGTTTCTATCTATAGATTTGTGTTAATATAATCCTTAACTAACCGCGGCTCTAGTAGTGCACCTTCCACTTTTGTCTACAAGTACAGTACATGAAAAACATTAGTGGATGAAATTCTAGTTGAGAAGATGCTAATTCATGATACATTGGTTTATATTATCTGCACTCCAACCCAGTTCACTAGGTTTGACTGATTCCTCACACTTGATAAACTTGCAATAAACCTTCCACCATTAGATGTGAAGAACATCTGTATATGCATGGATTTATTGAGAAAAAATATCTTTACAAAAGTGGGCCAAATGTGAATTCTAAGAGGGATGAATAGACGCAAAGAGCAAAAGAGAGGAGCAATACTTCCATACTTCCACTCCCGAGAATCTACAGCGAAGAATTAGAAGGGGGTAATAACTAAGTATGCATGTGATAAGTGATTCAACAAAAAATTAGTGTCATACGTACAACTTAGGAAGAATTAAGCTATATTAAGTGTTGTGTGGTTCAAATGTTCGGTTTATATATGAATATTTTTTTAGAAAATAAAAATGCATAAACAAAGTCGTGTGTGGCTACGTAATTCACTTGTTAGATGTCAAGTTCGAGCTCTGAAGAATAGAATGAATCTGTTTGTTCCGAAGAACAAATGTCTTTGCTCGAGCTCTCTTGTTGCACTTCGTTTCCTCTTTCCTGCTTAGCCCCTTCCTAATAACTCAGTTGAGAATCCCTCTGTTTAGGCCCCTCTTATGGTTAGAGAGTGTGCTTTTGGAAGATACGACGATTCCATTAACTAGGAAGCAATATAAGTAGCATTTCTGTATATTTTAGATTTCTACCAGGCGGCCTTTATATATACAAACATACAAGTTTATTAATTAATGATACCAGCGGTGGTTAAGATTGCCTCATGATGTGTATGTTGTGTCCATCTTTATATCTGAGAACTAAGGGAACTATTCTTTTAACTAGGAAGCAATTTAAGTACCAAATCTGTTTTTCGTTCGTTAGTTGTATGATTGTTCTCCAACACCGACACTAATTGACAGCCAACCATGACCATCGATTTAGTTTGCTTTTTCTTCTATTTTAATTTCCTACTGTTTTTTTAGCTAAGTGAAATCTGTTTGAAGCCATGAAACTTACCTACGACCATGATTTGACTCTTAGTTGTGAATTCTGAATGAAGTACATGCGTCCAATCTTTTTGAATGAATTTGCTGATGATTTGGATGGTTATTATTCACTATGGGTGCATGACTATTCTTGGATTTGAGCCTCAGGCATGCATAATGAGATCCAATTGCATTGTTTTGTGAACCATTTAAACCGAAATCATTCCTTAATTAAGTTTGGAAATCTTATCCCAATACTTTTGATCATTACTGCACTTCGATTTCGACAACACAAATTGTTCCAACTTGCCATCTGGAACATAAAGTAGGAGCATATCCATGTTTACTTATTAGTTTGTTTTTTGAGAATGGTACGGGATTTACAAACTGAAAAAATATTAATTGTTTGAAAATCATTTTTAACCAAAGTTGTTTGAACAATTTGTTCTGCAATGGCAGTTTGATTACTCGAAATGTTGTTTAGTGGTAGTTTTTTTTTAAACTGTCTAAAACATATATTTATTTGTTTTATATACCCGGTGCAACGCACGGGCCATTTTTCTAGTATTTTACTTCAAAGAAATACGAGGCAAATCAACCAAGTATGACACCCAACACTAACGCGCCTATTAGAAGCAAAGAACCCAACCAGGAGATAAATAGCAAGCCACTCCAACCCATCACCGCGTCCAATCAAAGCACAAGAGAAGCATCTGAAATTCTCAATAGAAGAATGCATTTTTTTTCTTAGTAAAAGGTAAGCCATTTTGATACAACCATACGAACCAAAAGACCATTACAATGTCCATTAAACAAGCGAGCGAGCGAGCGAACAGACTAATCAACGCTCCACAGCTAAGCCAATAAACATGTGACATACTATGAGTCTACGGCGAGAGATAATATTATTCCTGAAAGAGGAAGGCGCGTTTGAGAGCTAGCCACGGTAGAATCACATGTGGTGTCTTCACAGTCCGAGTCAATCTTCAAGTTTGGCTACCATCCATCTTTTTCTACTTACACTAGTTTTGTTTTTTAAGAGAGATCGAGCGGAGTGGTCGATGATGGTCTGAATTCAGTTTTTGTCTTTTGGCTTGGAAGGTGGTTTTTGTATCTAAAAGGTGCAGATAATTTACAAGGAGAAAAATATATTTAAGCAATGCTACAAGGAGCCAGCCAGCCAAACTTGTACAACACGCCACTCCCCGTCCATCATTCATTATTTCTCATGGCTTCATATAAACATTTACTTTATATCTCTTGGCATATTCTAACGCGGTCATTGTTGAACATGTGTGTACGTATGTAGGTCCGGGTTTGTACGTCATACCTGTAGTGTCTCTCTTTCTCTTTGTATTTACTTGTTTCTTGAGAGACAAGACACCGGTCGCATCCCTTGTATCTGTATATGTGTCTGTTGCACGATCAATGAGAATTATCGATGCAGACAATCTCTTCTCTCCAAACTTACATGGTATCAGTCACCGTATCGATCCCACCCTAAATAGCTTCCGCAACCCTAGCCGCCACCACCCGCGCAACCTTCAGCGCCTTCTGCGATGCGGCTCGCCCCTGCCACCACCTCTGGCCGGCCACCCGCTTCGCCGAGCACCGCCACGACCCGGCTGCGCCTGTGCACCCCGCGCCCTCCGCCATGGCTACCTCCTCAGGGGGGCTCGTCGCCGCCCCGGGTCCGGCTGCCCCCTCGCGCAGCACATCGGGTGAGGCTGTCCTCTCGGACGCCCCCACTGTCGTCGCCTCCGGCGCCCCCTCGGATGCCTCTGTCACGCAGGCCTCCGGCTCGGGCCTGCCAGGCACTGCCACGAAGCTCGGCTCAACATCACCCTCGCTGGTATCCCATTCGGCTCCGCCAGCGGCGACTGCAACCCTCCCCGGTGTGGTTACTCAGGCTCGGACTGGGACTTTTCGTCCTAGCATGCGCTATACCACCTACCAGTACGCATGTGTTGCGTCTACCTCGGCTCCATCTCCACTGCCCACCTCTGTTCGTGCAGCCCTTCGGGATCCGAGTTGGCTTGCTGCCATGCATGAGGAGTTCGATGCCCTACAGCGTAACCGCACGTGGCACTTGTCCCGTGACCTCCCCATGCCAATGTTATCACCGGCAAGTGGGTTTTTCGCCACAAGACTCGCCCTGATGGTTCTCTCGAGCGCTACAAGGCGCATTGGGTGGTGCGTGGTTTCCGGCCGCACGTCGGACTGGACTTCACCGACACCTTCGCCCCAGTTGTCAAACCGGGCATGATTCGCGTCATTCTCCGGCTTGCTGTCTCTCTCGCCTGGCCAGTTCACCAGCTCGATGTGTCCAATGCTTTCTTGCACGACCATCTCGACGAGCAGGTGTTTCGTTAGTAGGCTATTGGATTCGTCGACACCGCTTATCCGGACCATGTGTGCCTGCTCTCCCGTTCTCTTTATGGGTTGAAGCAGGCTCCTCGGGCCTGGTACCGGTGGATTGCGGCCTTCCTTCAGCAGCAAGGGTTCCGATCCACACGGTCCGATGCCTCCTTGTTTGTTTATCACCAGGAAGCCGCCACTGTGTACCTTCTCCTGTGCGTCGACGACATCATCCTAACTGCGTCCTCGCCCGCAGTACTGTAGCAGGTCACCGCTCGTCTTGGCACGGAGTTCGCCCTCAAGGACTTGGGGGCTCTACACTACTTCCTCGATATTGAGGTCGTGCACCGAGCTACTGGCTTCTTTTAGCATCAGCAGAAGTACGCCCACGAGTTACTGGACCGAGCAGGCATGCTTAATTACAAGCCCGCTTCCACGCCTGTTGACACGGAGGCGAAGGTGTCCGCCGTCGAGGGCTCTCCGGCATCTGGCGCTCCTTTCTACCACTCCATCGCCGGTGCTCTTCAGTACCTAACGCTGACATGGCCGGATCTTCAGTATGTTGTTTACCAGATGTACCTTCATATGCACACCCCACGTGACACCCATTGGGCTCTGGTGAGACGTATCCTCCGGTACATACTTGGCAGCACGGCTATAGGTCTCACCCTGACGGCGTCCTCTGACACCAGCCTCGTCGCCTACTCCGACACAGACTGGGCTGGGTGTCCCGACACCAGGCCTCCACCTTCGTCTATCGTGTCTACCTTGGCCCCTTTCTAATCTCGTGGTCGTCTAAATGTCAGCCCACTATTTCACAATCGAGCGTTGAGGCTGAGTATCGGGCTTTGGCTAACGCCATCGCCGAGTGTTCCTAGTTACGACAGCTGCTCCAGGAGTTGCTAAGTGAGGTTTCGAAGGCCACGATTGTCTACTGTGACAACGTCTCCGCGGTATACTTCTCTGCCAACCCTGTTCATCATCGCCGGACGAAGCATATTGAGCTCGACATCCACTTCGTTCGGGAGCACGTCGCACTTGGTCGTGTTCGAGTTTTGCATGTACCCACCGATCAGCAGTTCGCCGATGTGATGACGAAGGGACTCCCTACCTCGACTTTCGAGGGCTTTCGGTCCAGTCTTTGCGTCACTGGCGACGCTTCGACTGCAGGGGGTGTTGAACATGTGTGTACATATGTAGGTCCGGGTTTGTACGTCGTACCTGTAGTGTCTCTCTCCCTCTTGTATTTACTTGTTTCTTGGGAGACAAGACACCGATCGCACACGATCAATGAAAATTATCGATGCACACAATCTCTTCTCTCCAAACTTACACTGATCATTATATTGCCACTCACATATATATGATTTGTGAACAACCAGTAATCAATAAAAGTTAACATATAAGTAGATCCTTCAAAACTCCATGTTTGTTTGCGCTGGAAAAGTTCTAATCATCTTCAAAAATATGTGATGAATATCTCGCGCTATATTTAGAAATGCATACACATGTTAAGCATAATTGAGAATGTTCTAGGAAATGGGGATGTTGTCGTCAGGAAGAAGGATATTTGAATGGGGTTTATAAAGACAAATCTGGGTTGACGAGGACTACTGGAACAGGACCTCCAACAACCCACTCTGTTTTTCAAGAGAGAACAGTTGGTGAATTACCCCGCAATTTCTCACATCTTTTAAAAAGTACAAAACCTACTCCAGCTAGGGGTCGTGTGCCGGGCTTAAATAGATACAAAACATGTATTTATATATGAACTTGCACTTGCATCAATCCATCCGTCGAGACAAATGTATGCCTATTCACTTGATCCTACAAAAATTCGCAGAGTAAGACGAGTGTAAAGTCAAGAACATGTGAAGTACATCACGTCAGAATTGCTGACTAAGACAATCAATAAGACTAAGACACACCATGAATGGACTGACGCACGTGTTGCTACATACTACAAAACAAGTATGACGACCAAGTTCCTGTCAAAGTAAATGTATGATGACTAAGTTGGGTGCCATATGGAGTAAATATAAATTGTATTCTGTTGGAGCTACATGCCAATAGTACACATACTTGAAATCTAAAATTATTTGTGTAACCACCATGTCATGTCATGGATGATCGTGTTGGTTTACAAAGTATTGTTGAGTAGGTCAGGACCAATTCTCAATAACTATGCTATATAGAGAGAGTATATCACTAGTCGAGTGCCTATCCCAAAGAAACACATTCCTCGCCACTTCTTTGACAAGATGCCCACAATTGTTGGTCTCGCTGGCTACCTCCTCTATATTATCATGTTAGCATGTATGGTGTTGGGGATGTCACATAGGGTGCTTAAAGCTGCATTTCCCTCTTTGGATAAGCACCCCCATTTGATGCCATCATTGTGCGTTGCTCTCCCCTTCATGCTGAAGTACATGCTATGGCCTGCTCTAGTATCCAAATTCCGCTTCACCTTACCTTCCAGCGTTTCCCTAACTATAGCCATACTTCTTGGTCTAGCTAGCTACCTCTTCTATATCATGTGCATGGTGGTGTTGTCATCTGTGGTAATGTCTGCTCTCATGCCTGACATTCCTTCTCCGCCTCAGGAGAAATATGCATTGTTGGAGATGTCGTTGTTCATTTCCCTCCCCTTTGTGTTGAAGAACACGTTGTGGCCCACTCTACTCTTGGAATTCCCCTTCACCTTGTTGGGGAACGTCGCATGGGAAACAAAAATTTTCCTACGCACACGCAAACCTATCCATGGTGATGAGCATCTACGAGAGGGAGAGTGGATCTACATACCCTTGTAGATCGCTAAGCGGGAAGCGTTAAGAAACGCGGTTGGTGTAGTCGAACATCTTCGCGATCCAAATCGCCGAGCGTCCCGCGATCTCATCACGATCCGTCCCGCGATCCAATCACGATCCGTCCCGTGAACTCATCACGATCCGTCCCGCGATCTCATCACGATCCGTCTCACGATCTTGATCACGATCTGTCCCGCGAACTCATCACGATCCATTCCGCGATCTCATCACGAACTGTCTCGCGATCTCGATCACGGTCCTTCCGATCTAGCGCCGAACGGACGGCACCTCCGCGTTCAGCACACGTGCAGCTTGATGATGATCTCCACCGTCTCGATCCAGCGAGAGGAGGTGGAGAGGAGAGAGAGTTCACCGGCAGCGTGACGGCGCTCCGGTGATGGTGGTGGAGTGATTCCGGCAGGGCTTCGCCTAAGCGCTGCGGAAAACCGATCTAGAGGAGAAACTGTGCACCGGTGAAACGGGTAGCACGTGGCCGGAAATTCTGTCCAAAAACCACCCAATCCACTAGTATATATAGGAGGAGAGGAGAGGAGAGGCAGCCAAGGCCTTTGGGTCGGCCGAAATAGGAGGTGGGAGCAATCCTACTTCACCTCCAATCCTAGTTGGAGTAGGATTGCCTCCTATTGGCTGATTTTCCACTTTTTGCTTTAGGACTTTCTCTCCTGCGCCATGGGCCTTTGTGGCTGTTTTCCCAGCCCACTAAGGGATGGTTATTATTATCCCACAGCCCATGGACCTCTTGGGGTCGAAATACCCCTCCCGGAGGTCCTCCGGTACACTACCGGCACTCCCGGTACAATACCGATACTCCCGGTACACTACCGATGAGCCCGAAACTTTTCCGGAAACCAAACTGGGACTTCCTATATATGAATCTTTACCTCCGGACCATTCCGGAGCTCCTCGTGACGTCCGGGATCTCATCCGGGACTCCGAACAACCTTCGGTCACCACCATACATAACTCTACACTACCGAAACGTCACCGAACCTTAAGTGTGCAGACCCTGCGGGTTCGAGAACTATGTAGACATGACCGAGACACCTCTACGGTCAATAACCAATGGCGGGACCTGGACGTCCACATTGGTTCCTACATATTCTACGAAGATCTTTATCGGTCGAACCTCTATGTCAAGGATTCAGTTAATCCCGTATATCGTTCTCTTTGTTCTTCGGTATGTTACTTGCCCGAGATTCGATCGTCGGTATCTCCATACCTAGTTCAACCTCGTTACCGGCAAGTCTCTTTACTCGTTCCGTAATACAAGATCCCGCAACTAACAATTAGTCACATTGCTTGCAAGGCTTATTGTGATGTTGCATTACCGAGTGGGCCCCGAGATACCTCTCCGTTACACGGAGTAACAAATCCCAGTCTCGATCCATGCCAACTCAACAGACACCATCGGAGATACCTGTAGAGCACCTTTATAGTCACCCAGTTACGTTGCGACGTTTGATACACACAAGGCACTCCTCCGATATCCGTGAGTTGCATGATCTCATGGTCATAGGAACATATACTTGACATGCAGAAAATAGTAGCAATAAACTGACACGATCATATGCTATGTTTGTATTTTGGGTCTTATCCATCACATCATTCTCCTAATGATGTGATCCCGTTATCAAATGACATCTCATGTCCATGGCTAGGAAACCTTAACCATCCTTTGATCAACGAGCTAGTCCATTAGAGGCATACTAGGAACATGGTTTTATCTGTGTATCCACACATGCATTTAAGTCTCCGATCAATACAATTATAGCATGAATAATAAACGATTATCATGAACAAGGAAATATGATAATAACTAATTTATTATTGCCTCTAGGGCATATTTCCAACAGTCTCCCACTTGCACTAGAGTCAATAATCTAGTTCACATCACCATGTGATTCGCATTGTTATGAATCTAACACCCAATGAGTTTTGGGGCTCGATCATGCTTTGCATGTGAGAGAGGTCTTATAGTCAACGGGTCTGCGATATTCAGATCCGTGTGTGCTTTGCAAATCTCTATGTCAAACCATAAACACTGCTACCACACTCCACTTGGTACTATTTCCAAATGGCTGCTCCACTATACGTATCCTGATTGCTACTACTAGTCATCCGGATTGGTGTTAAAGCTTGCATCGACGTAACTCTTTACGACGAACTCTTTATCACCTCCATAATCAAGAAACATTTCCTTAGTCCTCTGGTTACTAAGGATAATTCCGACCGCTGTCCAGTGATCCACTCCTGGACCACTCTTGTACCCCTTGACAGACTCATGGCAAGGCACACATAGGTGCGGTACACAACATGGCATAATATAGAGCCTATGGCTAAGGCATAGGGGATGACATTCGTCCTTTCTCTTTCTTCTACCATTGTCGAGCTTTGAGTCTCACTCAACTTCACACCTTACAAATCAGGCGAGAACTCTTTCTCTGACTGATCCATTTTGAACTCTTTCAAAATCTTTGTCAAGGTATGTACTCATTGAAAGTCTCATCAAGTCATCTTGATCTATCTCTATAGATTTTGATGCTCAACAATTTGGTAGCTTTATCCAGGTCTTCCTTTGAAAATCACTTTCCAAACAACCATTTATGCTTTTCAGAAATCCTACATTATTTCTGATCAACAATATGTCATCCACATATACTTATCAAAAATTCTATAGTGCTCCCACTCACTTTATTGCAAATACAAGTTTCTCGTAAACTTTGTATAAACATCAAAACTTTGATCACCTCATCAAAGCGTATATTCCAACTCCGAGATGCTTGCTTCAGTCCATGGAAGGATCACCGAAGCTTGCACACCTTTTAGCATCCTTAGGCCTGACAAAACCTTCTGGTTGTATCACATACAACCTTTCCTCAAGTAAACCGTTAAGGAAACGATGTTTTGACATCCATCTGCCAGATTTCATAATTGAAAACACAGCAACTGCTAACATAATTCCAACAGACTTTTAGCATCGCTATGAGTGAGAAAGCCTCATCGCAGTCAACTCCTTGAACTTGTCACAAACAACTTTGCAACAAGTCGAGCTTTACAAATGGTGACATTCACCATCAGTGTCTGTCTTCATTCTAAAGGTCCATTTGTACTCAACGACCTGCCATCTAACGAGCAAGTCTACCAAAGTCTATACTTGGTTTTCATACATGGATCCTATCTCGGATTTCATGGCCTCCAACCATTTGTCGGAATCCGGGTCCATCATCGCTTCTCCATAGCTCGTAGGTTCATCGTTGTCCAACAACATGACCTCCAAGACAGAGTTGTCGTACTGCTCAGGAGCAGTACACATCCTTGTCGACCTACGAAGTTCGATAGTAACTTGATCCTGAAGCTTCATGATCATCATCATTAACTTCCTCTTCAACTAACGTAGGCTTCACAGAAACATCTTTCTGCGCTGCGCTACTCTCTGGTTGAACAAAGGTTTAACAACCTCATCAAGTTCTATCTTCCTCCCACTCAATTCTTTCGAGAGAAACTTTTTCTCGAGAAAGGACCCAGTTCTAGCAACAAACACTTTGCACTCGGATCTGAGATAGAAGGCATACCCATCTGTTCTTAGGGTATTCTATGAAGATACATTTGTTCGCTTTGGGTTCTGGCTTATTATGTGAAAACATTTTCCACACAAGCATCGCAGCCCCAAACATTAAGAAATGACAGCTTAGGTTTCTATCAAACCATAATTCACACGGTGTCATCTCAACGGATTTAGATGGTGCCCTATTTAAAGTGAATGTAGTTGTCTCTAATGCATAACCCCAAAATTATAGTAGTAAAACGACAAGAGACATCATATTACGCACCATGTCCAATAGAGCATAACTATGTTGTTCGAACACACCATCACACTATGGTGTTCCAGGTGGCGTTTAGTTGTGAAACAACTTTCACATTGTCTTAAGTTGTATGCCAAACTCGTGACTCAGATATTCACCTCCACGATCATATCGCAGTCATTTTTATCTTCTTGTCACAATGATCTTTAAACTTCACTCTGAATTTGCTTGAACCTTTCAAACGATTCAGACTTGTGTTTCATTAAGTAAATATACACTATATCTACTCAAATCATCAGTGAAGGTAAGAAAATAACGATATCCACTGCACGCTACAAGGCTCACTAGATTGCATGCATCAACATGTATCATTTCCAATGAATCACTTGCCCGCTCCATCCAACAGGGTCCTTTAGTCATCTTGCCCAAGAGGCATGGTTCGCATGTCTCAACCGATTCGAAATCGAATGAGTCCAAATATCCATCAGCATGGAGTTTCTACATGCGCTTTATACCAATATGACATTTAGCGGCAGTGCCACAAGTATGTTGTACTATCATTATTAACTTTGTGTCTTTTGACATCAATGTTATGAACATGTGTAATACTACGATCAAGATTTCAACAAACCATTCTCACTGGGTGCATGACCATTGAAGGTATTATTCATGTAAACAGAATAACCATCATTCTCTAACTTAAATGAATAACCGTATTACAATAAACATGATCTAATCATGTTCATGCTCAACGCAAAACACCAAATAACATTTATTCAGGTTCGTCACTAATCCTGAAGGTAGAGAGAGCGTGCGATGTTGATCACATCAACCTTGGAAACACTTCCAACACATATCGTCACCTCACCCTTAGCTAGTTCTCCGTTTATCCCGTAGCTTTTATTTCGAGTTACTAACATTTAGCAACCGAACCGGTATCCAATACCCAGGTGCTACTAGGAGTACTAGCAAGGTACACATCAATAACTCGTATATCAAATATACTTCTGTCGATGTTGCCAGCCTTCTTATCTACCAAGTATCTAGGGTTGTTCCGCTTCAGCGACCTCTCACCTCATAATAGAAGTACTTAGTCTCGGGTTTGTGTTCAATTTTGGGTTGCTTCACTGGAGCAGTAACTGACTTGCTATCCATGAAGTTTCCCTCCTTGCTCTTGCCCTTTTCGAAACTAGTGGTTTGATTAACCATCAACACTTGACGCTCCTTCTTGATTTCTACCTTTGCGGTGTCCAACATCGCGAACAGCTCAGGGATCAATACTTCTATCCCTGGTGTATTATAGTTCATCACTAAGTTCTAGTAGCTTTAGTGACAGTGACTTGGAGAACTATATCAATCACTATCTTATCTGGAAGATCAACTCCCACTTGATTCAAGCGATTGTAGTACCCAGACAATCTGAGTACATGCTCAACGATTGAGCTACTCTCCTTCATCTTACAAGCAAAGAATCTTGTTGGAGATCTCATATCTCGCAACAAAGGCACGAGCCTGAGATCACAATCTCTGCTCCTAGAACATCTCATATGTTCCGTGACGTTTCAAAATGTTTCCGAGCCTCAATTCTAAGCCGTAATGCATGACACACTAAACTATCAAGTAGTCATCGAAACGTGCCTGTCAGATGTTCACAACATCTATAGACGACGCTAGAGGGGGTGGCGCACCGAGCGGTGCATTAAGGACATAAGCCTTCTGTGCAGCAATGAGGACAATCCTCAGATCACGGACCCAGTCCGCAATATTGCTACCAACATCTTTCAACTCTATTTCTCTAGGAACATATAAAAATACAAGGGAGCTACAGCGCGAGCTAGTAATCTACAACATAATTTGCAAAGACACTTTGACTATGTTCATGATAATGAGTTCAATTAATCATATTACTTAAGAACTCCCACTCAAATTGACATCCCTCGGGTCATTCGAGTGATACATGATCCAAATTCACCAACTCAAGTCCGATCATCACGTGAGTTAAGGTGGCTTCAATGGTGAACATCATTATGTTGATCATATCCACTATATGACTCATGCTCGACCTTTCGGTCTCTTGTGTTCCGAGGCCATGTCTGTACATGCTAGGCTCGTCAAGTTTAACCCGAGTGTTCTGCGCGTGCAAATCTGGCTTGCACCCGTTGTATGTGAACGTAGAGTCTATCACACCCGATCATCACGTGGTGTCTCAACACGACGAACTTTCGCAACGGTGCACACTCGGGGAGAACACAATTTATCTTGAAATTAAGTGAGGGATCACCTTATAATGCTACCGTCGTCCTAAGCAAAACAAGGTGCATAAAAAGGATTAACATCACATGCAAATCATAAGTGACATGATATGGCCATGAACTTGTGCTTTTGATCTCCATCTAGAAAGCACCGGCATGATCTCCATCGTCATCGGCATGACACCATGATCTCCATCAATGTGTCGCCATCGGGGTTGTCACGCCCTGCATGCTTCTACTACTATTGCTACCGTAGCGATAAAGTAAAGCATTACATAGCGCTTAATGATTGACACGTAGGTCATACAATAATTAAAGACAACCCTATGGCTCCTGCCGATTGCCGTACTCATCGACATGCAAGTCGTGATAATCTATACATCACATGATCATCTCATACATCACATATATCACATCATGTAATTGGCCATATCATATCACAACATACCCTGCAAAAACAAGTTAGACGTCCTCTAATTGTTGTTGCAAGTTTTACGTGGCTGCTACGGGTATCTAGCAAGAACGATTCTCACCTACGCATAAACCACAACGGTGATACATAGATTGCTTTTCAACCTTCTCAAGGACCGCCTTTGTCGGATCCGATCCAACTAAAGTGAGAGAAACTGTCATCCGCAAGCCATCTAAGCAACAAGTTGCATCGAGGGAACCGGTCTCTCGTAAGCGTACGAGTAATGTTAGTCCGGGCCGCTTCATCTCACAATCCCGCTGAACCAAAATACGACCAAGGGAGGAAGCAATCTAAGCATCAACGCCCACAAACCTTTTGTGTTCTACTCGAGATCTCATCGAACCATCAACCTAGCTCATGATGCCACTGTTGGGGAACGTCGCATGGGAAACAAAAATTTTCCTACGCACACGCAAACCTATCCATGGTGATGAGCATCTACGAGAGGGAGAGTGGATCTACATACCCTTGTAGATCGCTAAGCGGGAAGCGTTAAGAAACGCGGTTGGTGTAGTCGAACATCTTCGCGATCCAAATCGCCGAGCGTCCCGCGATCTCATCATGATCCGTCCCGCGATCCAATCACGATCCGTCCCGTGAACTCATCACGATCCGTCCCGCGATCTCATCACGATCCGTCTCACGATCTTGATCACGATCTGTCCCGCGAACTCATCACGATCCATTCCGCGATCTCATCACGAACTGTCTCGCGATCTCGATCACGGTCCTTCCGATCTAGCGCCGAACGGACGGCACCTCCGCGTTCAGCACACGTGCAGCTTGATGACGATCTCCACTGTCTCGATCCAGCGAGAGGAGGTGGAGAGGAGAGAGAGTTCACCGGCAGCGTGACGGCGCTCCGGTGATGGTGGTGGAGTGATTCCGGCAGGGCTTCGCCTAAGCGCTGCGGAAAACCGATCTAGAGGAGAAACTGTGCACCGGTGAAACGAGTAGCACGTGGCCGGAAATTCTGTCCAAAAACCACCCAATCCACTAGTATATATAGGAGGAGAGGAGAGGAGAGGCATCCAAGGCCTTTGGGTCGGCCGAAATAGGAGGTGGGAGCAATCCTACTTCACCTCCAATCCTAGTTGGAGTAGGATTGCCTCCTATTGGCTGATTTTCCACTTTTTGCTTTAGGACTTTCTCTCCTGCGCCATGAGCCTTTGTGGCTGTTTTCCCAGCCCACTAAGGGATGGTTATTATTCTCCCACAGCCCATGGACCTCTTGGGGTCGAAATACCCCTCCCGGAGGTCCTCCGGTACACTACCGGCACTCCCGGTACAATACCGATACTCCCGGTACACTACCGATGAGCCCGAAACTTTTCCGGAAACCAAACTGGGACTTCCTATATATGAATATTTACCTCCGGACCATTCCGGAGCTCCTCGTGACGTCCGGGATCTCATCCGGGACTCCAAACAACCTTCGGTCACCACCATACATAACTCTACACTACCGAAACGTCACCGAACCTTAAGTGTGCAGACCCTGCGGGTTCGAGAACTATGTAGAAATGACCGAGACACCTCTACGGTCAATAACCAATGGCGGGACCTGGACGTCCACATTGGTTCCTACATATTCTACGAAGATCTTTATCGGTCGAACCTCTATGTCAAGGATTCAGTTAATCCCGTATATCGTTCCCTTTGTTCTTCGGTATGTTACTTGCCCGAGATTCGATCGTCGGTATCTCCATACCTAGTTCAACCTCGTTACCGGCAAGTCTCTTTACTCGTTCCGTAATACAAGATCCCGCAACTAACAATTAGTCACATTGCTTGCAAGGCTTATTGTGATGTTGCATTACCGAGTGGGCCCCGAGATACCTCTCCGTTACACGGAGTAACAAATCCCAGTCTCGATCCATGCCAACTCAACAGACACCATCGGAGATACCTGTAGAGCACCTTTATAGTCACCCAGTTACGTTGCGACGTTTGATACACACAAGGCACTCCTCCGATATCCGTGAGTTGCATGATCTCATGGTCATAGGAACATATACTTGACATGCAGAAAACAGTAGCAATAAACTGACACGATCATATGCTATGTTTGTAGTTTGGGTCTTATCCATCACATCATTCTCCTAATGATGTGATCCCGTTATCAAATGACATCTCATGTCCATGGCTAGGAAACCTTAACCATCCTTTGATCAACGAGCTAGTCCATTAGAGGCATACTAGGAACATGGTTTTGTCTATGTATCCACACATGCATTTAAGTCTCCGATTAATACAATTATAGCATGGATAATAAACGATTATCATGAACAAGGAAATATGATAATAACTAATTTATTATTGCCTCTAGGGCATATTTCCAACACACCTTCCCTTCCAATTTCTCTGAAATGATAGCCAAGGTTCTTGGCTACCTCGTCTATTACACATGTATGATGGGGTTATCTTTTATTCTGCCAACCGTAGTCTACTATGTCTGTAGTAAAGCACTTCGGCTGCCTACTGTGAAGGGGGTGCCTGATTGGATATACATGACTGCGTGTAGCATCATAGTCTGCACGGTGATCGATAATTTCACAAAGCATCTTAGTGTGTCTGCCGTGATGGCCATTCTCACTTTCCTCGTTGGCTATCTCGTCTATATCATGTGCATGATGACGTTGTCATCTCTCGTATTCAATGCCATCATGGCCCCTGTTCTACCTATTTTGCTGCCGGGTATGTTGAAGTACAAGAACTGGGCACCTATGATCATCGTTGGGATCATCTTGGTGGTGAATGATATGCACGGTTTCAAGCCGGCCGAGGAGCCTGCTTTTATCTATGAATTTCTCTCCACCATGCCTTTTAGTGTCAAAAACATGAAGGCCACATTTCCTGGCCATGTGGTCCATATGGTGTGCATGGTGGCGATGTTTTATTTGGTGCTCATCATAGCCACTGGTGCCATCTACAAATTATGTCTTCGGGAGCCAACGCGGCACATATACATCGGGTTGAAGGTCACCATCATCGCCAGCCCCACCCTTGTGTTGTTAACTATGATGTGGTGCACACCGTTCGAGGAGCCTTCCAGTGACATCGGCATGAAAGGCACACTTATTGGCCTTGCGGGCTACCTCATCTACATCGGCTGCTCTGTGAAACTATCATATTGGATGTTCGTTTGCGGGACGGAACTTGTAAAATTAGTTAGAATGGTCGTCCTTGTAAAAGTAGATGGAATGATTCGTGGCTGAATACTTTTTTAGAAAAATTCATTGTGTGAAGTCAGTAAAGCATATACCAAAGGAGGACAAATAATCTCATTGTTATAGTGCATACTAATAATCATTTATTTTATATTATATAGACTACTTCAATTTTATGTATACAAAAATATTTCATCTATATAGTGTGCTCAATGGTACTGTTATGTTAAATGCTTGATTCCATGAGGCACACACTATCATCAGCCCCACACTGGTGGTTCATGAATATGTTCTTGGTGGTTGTGCTGTTGAAATACTTCTTCTGCCAGGCACCTATAGTAATCACACCAAGATGGTGTTCGGTAGCGTCGTCGGACTCATTTCATGGCGATAAAAAATATGTATGTTGGAGCTGGGCACACCAGTCGATAAGTCTGCTCTGGTCATCGACATGGAGCCCATACTCATTGGCCTTGCCGACTTCATAGACAATTAGAGCACCACATGCTTGGTGGTGAGGTGTCCCATTGTTCTAGGCCTACAATTCTTATAGCTGGTGTCGAAGTCCATGACGACGTGCGCCAACTACACAAAGACGGCTGATTTTGGTTGATCTCACTAGGTTTAGATGCAATGAGGATGGAACCGTTACTTTGTGTGGATCACAAGATCAAATTGGAAGGTATCGTTGGACCATGCGGCCATGGCAAACCGCCTTCTACCTCTTTTAATGTGCTTCTTGGTATAGATGAGCATGACGAGTTTATGACCTACATTTCCTAAGCTCATGCTTGGAAGACTTGGCCATCTTAAGCAATATTTGATTGCTATTTTTTTTCCCAAACTAGGAATTAATTTATTCCATTGTTACAAAAGGCAACCATTAATTAGATAATAAATTCACGGTAGAAACAATAGTGCGGACCTCGACGCAAATCCATCGACGAATTAATCAATGACATTTTAATCCTAATACTAAAAGGAAATTCAATATCACATAAGTAGTATAAAACTGATAAAAACTGCAATGCCAATCTTTTTTTATCCCTTTTGGCAAAAAAAGGTTGTGGCAATATTTGGCAGTAATTCATTTCATTCTTGGAAAAGGTAACCATTTTATCGAATAAGAAAAATCACAGCAAAAAGTCACAAGTGGGGATGCGGCGGACCCGACCCGAACCCACGGATCGATCGCACTCGGAAGGCATGCCGGCGCCGGCGCAGGCTCCGTCCGTCGTCGTCGCCGGCGGCGGCGCGGCGTGGCGCCACCTGCTCCTCCTCCTCACGGCGCTCCCGCTCGCGCTCGCCCTCCTCGCCTGCGCCCTCCAGTGGCGCGGCGCCGGCGTCGACGACCCCGCCTCCCGCTGGCCCCCTCGCCTAGCCGTGCCGGCGCCGTCGAGGCTGCAGTCCCTCCGCTCCGCCTCCTGCGTCGAGGTACTCGCCGCCTCCTCCGCCCCCACCTTCCCCTACCTCCGCGGCTGGTCCTTCCCCTTCGACGCGCCCGACACCCACCACCCCAAGGTACCGCCTTTCCTCACCTCTCCCGTCTCGCCGGCCGCCTCGCCGACTTGCCAATCCGCGCTCACCCTCTTCCTCGCCGGCCGCCGATGTGTCTGACCTGCTGATCTCTCGCCCTCCTGGCTGCCAGGTGTGCGTGCAGACGAGCACCTCCGCCGGGCTGGACCAGATCCTGCCGTGGCTCTTCTACCACAAGGTCGTCGGCGTCGCGCACTTCCTGCTCTTCGTCGAGGGGAAGGCCGCCAAGCCCACCGTCGCCGGGGTCCTCGAGTCCATCCCCGTGCGTTCCTCACCTCATCAGATTTCAACAAATCTACCAGTACCAATTTGACTCTGCCTGTTTGTTCTGAGTCTCTGTCACTTGTCACTGTCTCTGTTTCTGTTTTCAGGGGGTGAAGGTGGTGTACAGGACCAAGGAACTTGAGGAGCAGCAGGCCAGGAGGTCCGAAACAATCTTCGCCCCGCCCGCGTGCCTCGTCAGGCTATACGCAAATTCATTTTGATACCCATTCTGATGATGCATATGTTTCACCTGACCTGCAGCCGAATCTGGAACGAAACCTGGCTCGCGGGATTCTTCTACAAGCCTTGCAACTACGAACTGTTTGTCAAGCAGTCGCTCAACATGGAGATGGCGATTGTAATGGCCCGGGTATATATGTTTGTTTTCGGCTTATCACCAGCAACTATTACTACTGTTCATTTAATGTATTGTATTTGTCATAAACAACAAAAAAAATTCTTTCTTTATGGTAGGAATCTGGCATGGATTGGATAATGCATCTAGACACCGATGAGTTGCTATATCCAGGTGGAGCTCCCGAGTATTCCATCAGACGTCTGTTAGCTGATGTCGCTGATGATGTTGACATGGTTATCTTTCCTAACTATGTAAGAATGCTGCTGCTCCTAAAACGCCTGCCACACTTATTATACGTAGCAATTAACTTACTTGTCTGCACTCTGCAGGAAAGCAGTGTCGAGCGTGATGATATAAAAGATCCATTCAGCGAGGTAAACCTTCTCTGTCAAATGGAAACGAGTTCTGTTGGATAACGTGGCTGATGGAAACAACTTGTGTCTAAATACGCTGACATGAATTCTATTTCTTCAGTTACATCTGAATTCCGATACCGTGATAGGATTTATGTCTGCCTAATACTCTGATATGGTTGTTTACATTTGCTTGGAAAATTAATTCCCAGCTACCCTGTTACGCGGTGGCTCGTCAGACTTCCATTTAGCCTAGTATCCTTGAATTAAATTGTCATGTTTTTTTGCACTGGACATGGATCTAGCTAATTTACCAAATTACTCGAAAAGAAAAGAGAAGCAAATGAAATAATCTTAGACGTCTCCCGTGTGCAGCAAGTCAGTGAGCACAAGCACTGAAGCACCAGCAACCTGACAACAGGTTAAGCAACTCGGCTGAGTTTTCACATTTTGTTATCTTTGTTAAATTAAGTTAAGAGCACCGTAGCTTAAGCTGGCTGTAGCACTTTTGTATAAACTCTAATATCTTGCCATCTTTAATATGATTTTCTTCCTCATATACATCTAGTGACCAATCATGGTTGTTATGTGGATACTTCACCAATTACCATGAGTTTCTTGCACGTTCCAAACACCTAATCTCATCCTGAGTATTTTTTTGTTCATTGCAATATTTTACCAGGTGTCTATGTTCAAGAAGAACTATGATCATCTCCCAAAAGATACTTACTTTGGCATGTACAAAGAAGCGACGAGAGGCAATCCAAACTATTTCATTACTTATGGTAATGGGAAATCTGCTGCGCGTATTCAAGATCATCTCCGTCCAAATGGTGCACACAGATGGCATAACTACGCAAAGAGCCCAAAGTAAGGACCTTTGGCCATAGCATCAGTTTTTTTCAGAACACCGTGCAAGTCTCTGAGTGGAGTTGATTCTTATAATATTTTTGGAACGTAACTGACAGTGAGATCAAACTGGAAGAGGCTGCAGTTCTGCACTATACATACACCAAATTTTCAGACTTAACATCTAGACGTGATCGCTGTGGATGCAAGCCTACGAAACAAGATGTTAAAAGATGTTTCATGTTGGATTTTGACAGAGCAGTAAGTAAACGATTTACTTGATTCTCTTGCAAGCTACTACAGATTTTTGTTTGGTCATTTTTTGTCCATTGCAGCAGTCCTTTTCCCCTCCAGGATCATTTCCATTTTGCATTCTTATGCTAGTGGTTGTGCTTCCTCTACGGTGATTTAGTTCGCTACTGTTTCTGCTTCCATCTGACTTCAGCATTTACTATGCAGGCTTTTATAATTGCATCAACAGCTAGTGAAGAGGATATGCTTCGCTGGTAACTCTCATGGTGCCCACAGCATCATAATTTTCTAGCTAGACTGAATTAACCTAAGACGTCAAACGAAAATACTTTCTGATTTATAGCATGTGCAACGAATAATACTCTGATCGTAAATACATCGTTAGTTCTGCTGATTGCCTGTTCTGCTTTCAGGTACAACGAGCGCGTTGTGTGGAACGACAAGCAGCTCAATCTAAAGCTTCTGAGAAAAGGAGTATTAACTCGCATCTATGCCCCAATGGTACGTAATAACCAACCCTAGTCACACTATCAAAATGTCTGTCATATGTAATAATATGCATATACTTGGCACGCGCGTGTTCTTCTATCAGGCGATCGTGCAAGGCCTGCGGGAGTCTGGCGTCTTCACTTCCGTCATCACAGCGGCCGTGGACAACGGCAAAGTTGTGCTGAAGGAAAGCATCAACCGAAACAGCACCGATTCTGACCCTGAAGATGAACCCAGGACATTCGTCGCAGCTAACGCTAGGAAGATCTTGAATGTCATCGAGCCTGCACCTGCCCACAGGGATGGTGGCGCATCTGCTGTTCCCCCTTTGTCGCCCCCCGGTTTGGATGACGCGCGAGGGGCTAGGGCTGGCTGGTGACTTGGATTGGGATGAAAGATTTTTTTTTGTCCATGTAGGTTGGTCAGGTAGGACGACAGGATGATCGTGGATGGATGGGCAATGTAGTGAATTGGTTTTGGTGATCAAAGGACAATATGTTATGTTCAGAATATATATATTCATGGTTCATCAATATAGAGAATGATTTTGGGCAGGGCATATTGTCAGATGATGCTAGTATGTGCACCCATCTTTTTTGTTAGTAAATGCTAGTGGAAAAAAGGTGATGCTACATACTTATAGAAACACTACCTCCATTCCTAAATATAAGGCGTTGGGGCAGCTTAATTAAACTTAAAACTGCCCTAACATGTTACATTTATAATTTAGGAATGGAGGTAGTATAAAATAAAGAAAGATGATGCGTGCTGAATTCGCGCTCCCTTTTCAGCGACGATGTGGATTTAATTGATATGTAGCATCGGTGTAATTGTCCTTTTATTTGAATGGATGTGTGTAGTCCTGCCATAAAAAACCCGGCCCGGTTGGCTTGGCCCGAAAAAGGCCGACCCGGCCCGGCCTGACCTTGCCCACGGGCCAGGCTCGGGCCTAGATTTTCAGCCCGATGACCAGGTCGGGCCGGGCCCGGGTCCGTTGTTTTTGCGTTTTACTGAAGAGCCTCAGCCCGAGGCTCGAGGCCTGACAGACTTTTACACATACGGGCCAGGCTTGGGCCTGTTTTTTAGGCCCGACGTTCGGGCGGGGCCGGGCGAGTTTTCTGCTCCGGGCTTGGTCCAGCCCGGGCCGAAGCCCGGCCTGGCCTGGTCCATGGCCAGGTATAGATGTGTGTGATTATCTCTGGTGTTACGGGGCGGGAACCTGCCCATCAAGTGGTACGGGACATGTCGTTGACGTGGGGCGTATGTGGTGGCTTGGTCAATCTTAAGACCTACCGAATGCTTGCGTGCTATTTTATTAAAGGATGTGTTCATGTTTGTTGCGTCGGACAAATTACATGCTATTATCCGTGTCCAATGGCATGTCCATCAAACAGGTACTCCCTCGGTAAAAAGATATAAAGGCGTTTAGATCACTACTTTAGTGATCTAAACGCCCTTATATTTTTTTATTGAGGGAGTAACTAATTTCATATATAAGAGCATACTATTTTGTACAAGTTATTCATTGTGAGTGAATTTGATATGTCTGTCTATTGATAAGTTTTGCCTTGATGGGTTCCAGCAAGGTTGTTTCAGTAGTTGATTCCATGAAAATATGTATTTCAACCCCCCCCCCCCCCCCGAATCACAATCTTGCTAGATTGAGATTAATTCTGAATTTCTCAAACTCTCTGATAGGTAGTGCTTTGGTGAAGCCATCTGCACTCTGATCTCCTAGATGAATAAAACGAACGTCCAACTATGTGTTGGAAACTTGTTCTTTAACAGAGTGAAAGTCTATCTCAATGTGATTTATGATTTATTCTAGCATTAAAAACAAAATTAGCAGTAAGATTGGTAGCACGAAGATTATCAAGCAATCAGGATTTGCTTTCGTTGTTACCGTGAGTAGTAACAAAGTGCTAACGCCTTTTAAATCTTTGTCTTTATTACCTACTAAGAAAGGAAGGAGTGTTTTTGTCGCCCCGTCATTAAAACTATCCCTAAAGTTGCAAAATATTACACCATGCAGTAGAAATCTCCTATACTGCACTTTGCGTGTTAAGAGACGCCACATCATGCCTGTTTGGACTGGCCCATGTACGGACGCCCTATATTTTAATTTTCGTGTTTCATTTTTGGTTTTTATTTTCTGTCATTTTTTACTTAAATAATTTGATAAATAAAAATGTTTTGAAAACTTAAAAATAAGAATTTTTAAATAAAATGTTTAATAATTCATAATAATTTTGGATTCAGAAATTTTTTGCGCTTTTGAAAAAATGTTTTCAAAATTTTAAAACAAATATTTGGAAAATAGAAACACGTTCATCATTTTTTTGGAAATTGCTAGTGTATTAAAACATGATAATGAAATTGAACAATGTTTTGGCAATCAAAAAATATTCATGAATTCAAAAATATTATAAAAATTCTGAAACTGTTCAGAAATTAAAATATAGTTTATTGACTTGTAAAATATTCACCATTAAAAAAAAGATCATGCATTTCCAAAAATGTTTATCAATTTCGAAAATTGTTCCACAAATTTCAAAAACATGCTTGTCAATTCTAAAAATGTTCGTTTATTCAAGATTTTTTTTTAAAATGTGTTCAAATATTTTTATAAAATCTTTGCAAATAGCATTACATGAATGTTCATGATTTTAGAAAATGTTCGCGAATTTGAAAAATGTATACGATTTCATACATGTTCACAAGTTTAATTTTTTTTCATGCTTTTCAAAGGGTGTTCACGATTTCACGAAAATTAGATTGATAATGTATCTCGATGATGCAATAAAATGTGGTCATTATGATTGGAGATTTTGAAAGCTTTTTCTTCCGTTACAATGCACGGGCCGTTTTGCTAGTATATTCCTATGCACACAAGGTACTGTTTTCGGTGGCTTTTTCCCGAGTGAATGGAAGATGGTTCAACACAAATTTCTTCAATTTCGAATTTGACTTTTTGATCTATAGTAAACGATGCCACCTGTGAGAGTCATCGGGATCAGAACCATGCGAACGAAGAGGCTCTGAATGTGATTACCGTGCATGGCTGGTCGAAGTACTATGTCAAACCAGGCGCCCAGCCATATGGCCACTAGAAACAACATTGCCGCCAGAAATGTATTCATCAACATATTCAGCACCACGAGCATGATGCTCACGATGAACGTATCCGTCATGAATCAAACATTTTACATGACAGTACCATTGAGCACATCATATAGAGCAAGTATATATGTTGGTATACATACTGTTGCAGTAGTCGACATCATTCGATATCAAATTTTTTATTTATAGTCTGTACTATACCACTATAACAACAATACGATTGTATTTCACAAAAAAAAACAATATGATTATTTTTTCACCTTTGGTCTATGCTTTTCCGACTTCTCCGAATGAAAATTTGTAAAAAGTATTTGGCCATGGAATCATTCTAACTATTTTTACAAGGTCGACCATTCTAACTAATTCTACAAGTCCCGTGACACAAACCAACATCCAACATGATAGTTCCACAGAGCAGCCGATGCAGACGAGGTAGCCAACGAGGCCAATAAATGTGGCTTTCATGTCGGCGTCATTGGAAGGCTCCTCGAATGGCATGTGCCACATCACAGTCAACAACACAAGGGTGAGGCCGATGATGATGGTGGGCATCAACCTGGTGTGGAACTGTCGCGTCGGACGCCAAAGGCGTAATTTGTAGATGGCCCCAACGGCTATGATGAGAACCAGATACAACATGGCCACCATGCACACCATATGGACAATATAGCCAGGAAATGTGCCTTTCATGTTGGAGACAATGAAAGGCATGTTGGAGAGAAATTCAGAGATAAAAGCATACTCCTGAACCAGCGTGACGCCGTGTATATCATTCACAACTAAGGTGATCCCGGTGATTATCCTGGGTGCCCAGTTCTTGTATTTCAACATGCCCGGCAGCAAAAAAGGTAGAATGGGGACTGATGGCATTGAATACGAGAGACGACAACATCATCATGCACACAACATAGACGAGATAGCAAGCGAGGAAAAGAAGTATGGCCATCACGGCAGACACAGCAAAATGCTTCGTGAAATTATCGAAAACCATGCCGGTCGTGATGGTATAGGTGGTCACATATATCCAATAAGGTCCCCCCTTCATTGTAGGCGACCTCAGTACTTTACTCCAAACGGAGTAGGATATGCCATGCGGAAGCAAAGACAACCCTGTCATGCATGTGACATAGACGAGGTAGCCCAGAACCTTGGCTATCATACCGGAGACATCGGAAGGCCAGGTGAAGGGGATTTCCGATATTAGAGCAGGCCACAACATGTTCTTCAACATAAATGGCAGGGAAATGCCCAGAGACAACCCCAACAAGGCGTACTTCTCCCGAGACTGCGAAGGAACGACGGACATGACAACTACCATCACCATAGACGACAACACCATCATGCACACGATATAGAAGAGGTAGCTAGCGGGACCAAGAAGTGGGGCTAACATTAGGGACACACTGGAAGGTAAGGTGAAGTGGAATTTGGATACTAGAGCTGGCCATATCATGTACTTCAACACGACGGGGAGAGCAACAGCTAGCAATAACATCAAAACGGGGTACTTCTCCAAAGATGGAAAGACAGCTCCTAGCACCGCAAATGACAACGACATGATGAATATGATATAGAGGAGGTAGCCAGCAAGGCCAATCATGTCGGAAACACTCGAAGGGAAGGTGAAGGGGAATTCAGAGATGAGAGCAGGCCAGAGCCCGTGCTTCAGAATGAAGGAGAGGGCAATGCCCAACGGCAGCATCAACATTGGGTACCTCTCAAGGGACGGAAAGACAGACTGGGCAGCTTCAAACACCATAGATGACAACGCTATCATGCACACGATATAGACAAGGTGGCCAGCTAGGCCAAGAAGTGTGGGCATTTTATCGAAGAAGTGCGCGAGAAATCTAAGACTACTTCGGGTAGGCACTTGAATACTGGTGTGCTCCTATATATATAGCATGGTGCTTGCCAGTTAGTTCTTTCACCTTTCTGGTGAACCACTCAATAACAAGTCAGTACCAATAGCTAGGATGGAATAAAATGTGTTACATCACATGGTACCCAACATGGTTTATATATAGTAATACACACGTCGGTCCAATCAAGATGTTTCTTATAGTCTTATTAATTGCCTTAGAGTGACTTTATGTCCGTCTTACTCTGCAAATTTAAATTCTGTAGGATCAAGTGGTTAGGCCCAGATTTGTCTGGAGTATTGGATTGATGCAACCTGCAATTATTATGTAAATTCAATACTTATTGGTACTTCACCTGCCCTTAATAATCATGCAAGGGTGGGTTCCTGTCCTTTTGTGTTTTTTTCTTGCAATTATGCGTACCTTTTAAAAGTCTTAAGAAATTGTTGGGTAATTCACCTACTGTTTTTCTCTTAAAAACAGAGTTGGTTGTTGGAGTGCCTGGTCCAGTAGCCCGATTTGTCATTGTAAACCGTATTGAAACATTCTACTGCCTAACAATATATAAAATGCCCCTTAAATTCTCAATTATTCTTAATACGTGTATGCATTTCTAAATATAGGGTCCTCAATAATTGAACACATGCTTCTTTAATAACTATGATGAGATAATAAGTGTTGAAATATTCATCATGAGTTTTTGAAGATGACTAGATCCATTTCCAGCGCAAACAACATCATGTTAATTTTTAATGATTATATGATGTTCATAAAGTATATTTAGAGGAAGCAAGAGTACCACTAAAAGAGGTATGCCTACATCAATTTCCATTGCTTTGTCAATTATAACTGGTTATAATGAACAGTTGCTGCAATGGTTAATTAAGAACACTACAGACTTCGTATGGACGACTGCTGTTGCAACGGTTCTTTGTTCCTGGAAAATAGATGTTGTAATATGCAGCTGTGGCGTCTCCGAAGAAGCGGTGATGCAGTTAATGGAAGTAGTTGATAATAGGACACAGATGCAGAAAAATTGCCTATGTACCTATGGAGTTTGTATTTTTTTTTTAACTCAGTGCAATGCAGTGCAGTGCAGATGATTTCCCTGTCAGGCTTTTACAAATCCTCCATGAGAATATCCATTCCTTTCGCCTTTAGGTGAACCGATAGTGTATTTTTTGGCTTATGCTCTTCTGAACATTGCATTTGTGGTATCTGTCAGTCAAGCTCTATCCGGATGTACGTAATGTCTGCTGTCAAACAAAGAAGGGAGGGTCTGTCTGTCAGTCAGCTGGGGAAGCTTATCATGCACTAATAATAATGTTGGCAGCTGTGCTGAATTTGATTATTGTTAGTGTATTATTTCAGTGCTCTGTGTATGCATAATTCGCAATTCTTACTTATGCTGTTCACCACTGCTTCTGTGCTGCTTATCACTTATCAGTTGGCGTGCGTGCTTGAACAATGATCCCATGTTATTGGCAGAGCATCTTTCGGTATATTGAAAATTGAATAATACTGATACTTATAGACAGGCATGAACAAATGGTGAACTTGAATGTGTCATGTGCATGATCAGGCAGTTCCAACTCCTTTGTTACGCAACTAAGATGTCATGGTATATTTCGGACAGCCAGCCGTCCAGCCCTTTACAGTGATCCACTATCCGTTTAATGTTATGTTATGCTATGCTCCAAATTCTAATATAAAGAGGAAGGCCAACTTCTGACGAGCGAGCGTAGCGAGGCCCGTCGTCGGTAGGCTTGGGCCGAAGAAACTAGTTTAACTTAAACACTAATAAGTCTATTGGAAACAGGTGGCCCGAACAAGAACCGGGACCTAAATTCCTTCGTAAGACAGTCCAACCTCTTCATGCCAAGCTGCATCTGCTCCTGGTGTCGGTTCTGAACGCTGTACAACCACCCATCGTTCACCCATCACTGCATCCAATCGAGACACAACATCAACATCTGCCTCAAATGAACGAATGTCATTTGTTTGAGATCATTCTGGTCTATAGCCAGATAAACCAGGAAGCCCGCTGCAGTATATCCACTAACAAAGCACTAAAGTAAGCAAGCGTACAGACTCCTCAAGAAAACACCTCATAGCTAAGAACAAAATCATGTGACATATGACGATGAAAGAGAGGAGGCTGCGCTTTGGAGCTAGCGCGCAGCAGACACGGTGCAAACGTGCATGAAGCCTTTACAGCCAGAGTCCATCTTCAAATTCGGTGCCGCTCCATTTATTTATACAAGCTCCTCCTTTTCTTATTTACACTTGTAGTTTAAATTTGTTTTTTTAGAGAACAAACTGGTGGGTGGATGGTAGGTGCATGTTGGTCTGAGTATACTTATTTTTCTGAGGATGTGGTATAGTATGGTTTTTGTTTTCTGGCGCAGTGCTGGTGGTTATATTTTTCCAAAGAATACAAATAATTTCAATAGAAAAAAAACTTAAACTATATAGTACCACAAGAAGCCACCCAGCCAGCCATTTAAAACAATACACTCTCCATTCCTTGCTCCTTATCTCTGCGTGGCTTCTCCATCTGATCTCTAATTCCTGCTCTATATAGATGATGATGAATAACCAATTGGGGCACTCGTTGTGAGAGTGCGACCACAGGGCTACCTGGGCGACGAAGAGGCCCAGGACGAGCACCAGAAGTGGCACCCGTCATGCACAACATATAGACAGGGTGGTCAAGAAATGTGTCCATCATGTCCGAGATATTGGAGGTGAATCTAGATATCAGAGCAAGCTACATCATATTCTTCAGCACTAATGGAAGGATAATGGTGACCAGGGCCACCAGCCATCTCTGTATTTCTCCTTGACTCTCAGAAAGGCGGATATGGTAGCTATGAGCACCAAACACCATAGCCCCATCAACAACACAATATAGACGAGGTATCCAGCAGCCATCTCTGTATTTCTCCTTGACTCTCAGAAAGGCGGATATGGCAGCTATGAGCACCAAACACCATAGCCCCATCAACAACACAATATAGACGAGGTATCCAGCAGCCATCTCTGTATTACTCCTTGACTCTCAGAAAGGCGGATATGGCAGCTATGAGCACCAAACACCATAGCCCCATCAACAACACAATATAGACGAGGTATCCAGCAGCCATCTCTGTATTTCTCCTTGACTCTCAGAAAGGCGGATATGGCAGCTATGAGCACCAAACACCATAGCCCCATCAACAACACAATATAGACGAGGTATCCAGCAGCCATCTCTGTATTTCTCCTTGACTCTCAGAAAGGCGGATATGACAGCTATGAGCACCAAACACCATAGCCCCATCAACAACACAATATAGACGAGGTATCCAGCAGCCATCTCTGTATTTCTCCTTGACTCTCAGAAAGGCGGATATGCCAGCTATGAGCACCAAACACCATAGCCCCATCAACAACACAATATAGACAAGGTATCCAGCAGCCATCTCTGTATTTCTCCTTGACTCTCAGAAAGGCGGATATGGCAGCTATGAGCACCAAACACCATAGCCCCATCAACAACACAATATAGACGAGGTATCCAGCAGCCATCTCTGTATTTCTCCTTGACTCTCAGAAAGGCGGATATGGCAGCTATGAGCACCAAACACCATAGCCCCATCAACAACACAATATAGACGAGGTATCCAGCAGCCATCTCTGTATTTCTCCTTGACTCTCAGAAAGGCGGATATGGCAGCTATGAGCACCAAACACCATAGCCCCATCAACAACACAATATAGACGAGGTATCCAGCAGCCATCTCTGTATTTCTCCTTGACTCTCAGAAAGGCGGATATGGCAGCTATGAGCACCAAACACCATAGCCCCATCAACAACACAATATAGACGAGGTATCCAGCAGCCATCTCTGTATTTCTCCTTGACTCTCAGAAAGGCGGATATGACAGCTATGAGCACCAAACACCATAGCCCCATCAACAACACAATATAGACGAGGTATCCAGCAGCCATCTCTGTATTTCTCCTTGACTCTCAGAAAGGCGGATATGGCAGCTATGAGCACCAAACACCATAGCCCCATCAACAACACAATATAGACGAGGTATCCAGCAGCCATCTCTGTATTTCTCCTTGACTCTCAGAAAGGCGGATATGGCAGCTATGAGCACCAAACACCATAGCCCCATCAACAACACAATATAGACGAGGTATCCAGCAGCCATCTCTGTATTTCTCCTTGACTCTCAGAAAGGCGGATATGGCAGCTATGAGCACCAAACACCATAGCCCCATCAACAACACAATATAGACGAGGTATCCAGCAGCCATCTCTGTATTTCTCCTTGACTCTCAGAAAGGCGGATATGGCAGCTATGAGCACCAAACACCATAGCCCCATCAACAACACAATATAGACGAGGTATCCAGCAGCCATCTCTGTATTTCTCCTTGACTCTCAGAAAGGCGGATATGGCAGCTATGAGCACCAAACACCATAGCCCCATCAACAACACAATATAGACGAGGTATCCAGCAGCCATCTCTGTATTTCTCCTTGACTCTCAGAAAGGCGGATATGACAGCTATGAGCACCAAACACCATAGCCCCATCAACAACACAATATAGACGAGGTATCCAGCAGCCATCTCTGTATTTCTCCTTGACTCTCAGAAAGGCGGATATGGCAGCTATGAGCACCAAACACCATAGCCCCATCAACAACACAATATAGACGAGGTATCCAGCAGCCATCTCTGTATTTCTCCTTGACTCTCAGAAAGGCGGATATGGCAGCTATGAGCACCAAACACCATAGCCCCATCAACAACACAATATAGACGAGGTATCCAGCAGCCATCTCTGTATTTCTCCTTGACTCTCAGAAAGGCGGATATGGCAGCTATGAGCACCAAACACCATAGCCCCATCAACAACACAATATAGACGAGGTATCCAGCAGCCATCTCTGTATTTCTCCTTGACTCTCAGAAAGGCGGATATGGCAGCTATGAGCACCAAACACCATAGCCCCATCAACAACACAATATAGACGAGGTATCCAGCAGCCATCTCTGTATTTCTCCTTGACTCTCAGAAAGGCGGATATGGCAGCTATGAGCACCAAACACCATAGCCCCATCAACAACACAATATAGACGAGGTATCCAGCAGCCATCTCTGTATTTCTCCTTGACTCTCAGAAAGGCGGATATGGCAGCTATGAGCACCAAACACCATAGCCCCATCAACAACACAATATAGACGAGGTATCCAGCTAGACCAAGAAGCATGACCATCATGTTGAAGAAGTGGACAGCCATGTACGATTATAATCAAGAGTATGCAAATGCATACTCATACCATAGCTTCTCCATAATTAGTTAAGGTTTTTGACGGTGTAAGAGTTTTTAAAAATCCTGAAAAATACTAAGCAACATACCTATAATATAACATAATCCAATAGGCAGATTGAAAATTACGATTGTATGTTTCCTAGACAAAAATAAAAATACACAGTTATATATACATATATGTCAGTGTGAGCGGATTTTTTTTTTGCCTAGGACACATAAATGCATATTTTCACAATCACTCTGTTGGATCATCATTGGATGATTGTTTGACTAGGTCTCCACAAATGTGAAATGTCCAACGGACACACACAGGGGAGTAATGTATTTTTATATTATTCTATTCTAGGTAGGGTGCTAAGATGGTGGCTTCAGATAAACTGATGTACTAATTTGTAAGGTCTTTATAAATAATTAATAAAATGGCTGCATGCGTCGTACAGATGCATAGGCCAGGGATAATCTTCCATTTCTATACAAAAATCTAGATAGGATGCGGGACCTAGTCAAACAATCATCCAATCACATCGTTTACTTTTTTTCGAAAAGGGGAGTAAAATCCCGGCCTCTGCATCGTGACGATGCACACAGCCTTTTATTAATGAAGTCTTAGAGTAACCTAGTATAAGTCTAAGAGTCACATCGTTTACTTGGTAAACCAACGCGTCATCCATTACATGGTTACACAAATACTTTGTTTTTTTCTAATAGATGTTTTTAATCGATACATGATGATTTGCAGAGCTTGCGGCGACCCAGTCTCCTCTGAGTTTTTGGAATCCCCAGTCCTCACACCGCTCCATGAGGCCTTACCTTGTGTTACTAGGCTATGAGTGTGCTGCAGATGCTCTCTGACATGGCGTGCCCTGCTTTTTTGTGTTAATTAACCATCCTCCCTAGGATAGAGTAATGTACGCTAAGTACACCATACTGCACATAATTAACTTGGTCATGCACGCATGGTTTATACATAGTAATGCGTGATTCAGTCCAGTCATGGTGTTTGGCAATTGGACACACTTTCTAACGCGTATACCAACTAAGCTTTAAGAGAGGACCAGCAGTATGTCTCAACTACCATTGAGTGGTATTGAATTCATGTTCAACTAGTTGCTCCAAAAGTCCGAACTGATGGAGGGAGGCGGACAATATATTTCAACACTTTCCCTCACATCTTGGCTATTTTAGTCCTTAGACGTGGGACCTCTTGGCTTGGATACCATATTGAATTCAAGCTCCGGCCAGTTGTTCCAAGAGTCCGAACTGATGGAGGGAGACGGGCAATATATTTCAACAAGTTGGACTAGGAGGCAAAGATTTCACGATGACCAGTACAAATCATAATTTTTTCAAGGAGCAATATCACTGATGGAGGCTAGAGTTGTTCGAAATGGTATATGTCTAATTACACAGGAATATACCAGGTGGAAGCCAAAAGTTAGCAAATGCACAGCAACATCACAGCATACTATAGCGACCAACACATATAGGCTCGGTCCCGCACCCTGATTTTTGAGTCCTGAATCTTCTTTCTTTCTAGAAAATTGAGGGGTTAAGTTATATTGGTTAACCACCCTAGCGTGGGGTAAGGAATTCTTTGTTGGTCTACTCTCGTCTCGCCTATCACTAACATAGTGTAAGTTGGATTGAGGTCCAACACACTATGCATGTATGTAGTAGATTCTTCAGCAACTTGATGTTCTATCTATAACCCAGTCTGTTGACGAGGTTTATCTTGATGGACTTGTGCAACTTGGTTTAGAAATTTGTGTGCCAACAAGCGTAGGCGGAGCAGATGGGTGTGGTAGTCTGGTATTTCACTTCAGAGTCGGCAGCCTCCATTAACCTGCTTCAGATGGGTGTGGTAGTCTGATTTGCAGGTCCCACCAACCTGCTTCTTCCTGAGACCTGCAAATCAGGTACCGCACTACAACTTGTCCCGGTGATCATTATGGTCAGACTATAGGTGCTCTTAGTACATATAGTGATAAACTAGGTATGTATTAGTATTGTGCTAATCCTGGACCTGATCGTCATTGTCCAAGCGTGGTTGCCGGCCTATGACCCTCCCGCCTCTACACCCTAACACAACTGCCGAGTCTCTATATGTTTTCATTGTTTGGTGGCAAATCACAGGTATTTAACTAGTTTAACTTAATGGTGGTGTATTACATTTTGGTCTACAACATATCTTGTTAGTTGTTTTAACAAAGTTAAAAATAGAAACATGAAGAAATATACTAGAGGACATGAAAAAGGAAAAGGAAACCTACTAGTAGCAGTACTAGTAGTAGTAGTAGTAGAAAGCACAAGTAGTAGTGGTGGTGTGCTTGCTCTTGGAAAAATGCCCACTGATTAATAAACAGTTCACTTGGGAGTCGCTTCTTTGATTATAAGTCTCCCATCTTCTATCTATCTCCTCGCTATGACAGGATCTCCTCCAGATCTCACCTCGCCTCTATGGAAATGGAAGTCTCCTACCCGGACTTCTCCATCTGACAGCTTGAGAAGTGATCCATCGTCCAAGTGTTGAAGAAATCATCTTAAGCTCTTGCCTCGACATCGGTCTTCTCCATTTGACAGCTTGAGAAGTGATCTGGTCTTCCACGCTCATTGCCATCGCCGTGCTCCGGCTGCCACATCAGCACAGCTTAGGTTGCTCTCTCCACCGTGCTCGCGCCGACCGCCCCACGAGGTATGAGATGCCCTCTCGCCTGCCGTCAGGTGGATCCTCTCTATCCCCAGTACTCGCGCGACCAGCAGCGGTCGCCTCCACTGGCCACGGAAATGGCGGTGGAGGTGGCTTAGAGCTGGGTCTTTTTTTCCAATCCATTTTTTACATGTGACAAAGTCCAAGTTCAAAGTTGCTTTTCTTCCTTTTAGAAGCTTATTATTCCGTGAAGATCTTGCCATGATCAAACGCAGGGCAAATCGGAAAAGCTTACACTGACTTTCATTGATGGATTGCTAGCTTCATTTAGACACTTTCTTTGTGCCTTTTTTTTCGTTTCCTCTTGGACATATATATAAATACACTGCCGGCCGTAATGCTTAAACCTTTGAAGTAAAAAAGCTGCCTTTACCGAAAAAGATATAAATACACACAGTGGTCGAAAGCTGGCATTATGTGGATTTAACAGTTGAGTTTAGTCAAGAT
Source organism: Hordeum marinum (assembly GCA_022496015.1). Taxonomy (NCBI): domain Eukaryota; kingdom Viridiplantae; phylum Streptophyta; class Magnoliopsida; order Poales; family Poaceae; genus Hordeum; species Hordeum marinum. Next base: position 2,000,504 of record CM039672.1, on the reverse strand, counting down.
CCGTAATGAACTTGGTCAGATCTAGTTGATTCAAACTTGTGCAAATATTTTATGGATGAAAGTTGCACTTCTCCAATTTCAAAATTGTGTTTTGGGGATTGAAATCTTCAAAATCTAATTTGAAACCTTTTCATTTTGGAAACCACATTTTTTTCTTTGAAATAGGTAAAACCATCAAAGCAAGAAGCTACGGAGCCAGAGGTAGGAATCCCATTGCAGCACCGAGTTGATCATCAACCAAAACATCAAAGAGCTCTTTTGATCCTGCAAGCCGAGTAGTATGGAGGTCGTGACAGGGGCGATGAGCACCCTCCTGCCCAAGCTCGGCGACCTTCTAAAGAAAGAGTACAACCTACAGAAGAACACTAGGGGTGAGATCAAGTTCCTCAAAGCAGAGCTGGAGAGCATGGAGGTTGCCCTCATCAAGGTTTCAGAGGCGCCGCTGGACCAGCCACCTGACAAACAGGTCAAGCTCTGGGCGAGGGATGTCAGGGACCTGTCCTATGAGATTGAGGACAATGTCGACAAATTCCGGGTGCGCCTTGACTGTCGGCAACAAAAGAAGACACATAGCTTTATGGGTTTCATCCACAGAAGCATGGACATGATGACAAAGGGAAAGATTCGACACAAAATAGGCATGGATATCAAAGACATCAAGAGGCGCATCAAGGAGGTCAGTGAGAGGCGTGAAAGGTACAAGGTTGGCAGTGTTGTGCCCAAGCCCACTGGCACAAGTACTGATACCCTCCGCCAGTTAGCCTTGTTCAAAAAGGCGACGGAGCTTATTGGCACCGAAGAGAAGTGCCTTGACATAGTCTGGATGCTGACGGAGGGAGGTGAGGTGTTCAAGAATCAGTTGAAGATGATCTCTATTGTTGGCTTTGGAGGATTAGGGAAGACAACTCTTGCTAACGTGGTGTATGAGAAGCTTCGTGGGGACTTCGATTGTGGAGCATTTGTTTCTGTGTCACTTAATCCTGAGATGAAGAAGCTTTTCAAGAGTTTACTCCATCAACTTGACAGGGAGAAGTACAAGCACATCATGGACAAGTCAGCATGGAGCGAAACACAACTGATAAGTGAGATAAGAGATTTCCTTCGAGACAAGAGGTACGTACGCTGTTGTGCCTGCCAATTTGATATTCTATTTAGGAGTTCATCTTACAAACTCTAGTTTTTTCCAGTTGACGTTTGTGCTTAATGTGTAGACCGGTGGGGGTCTTTCGTACAGTTTGATATATTACATATACTTGTATGTTTCTCCTGGTATCTAGCTTTGATGAGATTGTTGAGCGAATACCTCTACCTCAAAAAAAGGTTAATTATACAATATATCTAACAAGAACGAATAGATCATAAAAAGTGGACTCTATCTATTTCTTTAATTGTTCTAGAAAGGAAAATGCCAATAAATTTTGAGGTTAAATGCAATAATTTGGTACTCAAAACTACACGGCCCCTAAGCGGAAATTTATAATATATTAATTTTAGAGTAATCAAATAATACATGCAGTATACCATTTACTTTTTTCAAGAAACAGTATATCATGTACTTGTTTATATGTTTCTACCTGCCAGAAACTTTTCTCTAAATAAATAGATGTAAGTTGAATATTTCAGTACCATTCTTATGTTCACCCTTAATACTAAGGATAAGTTTACACTACAAATCGGGCAACTCCAATCCTATTCTAGTATAAAATCCGGCAGCACCTCCCTTATACTGCGAACATCCACGACAAGTAATTGACTATCATAATACTGTCACAATTCCCTGCTAAAAAATATTACTATCACAAGTATATCTCTAAAATAGTTAGTGGATGTCACGAGGTGGCGTCCAACTCTCCAAGGCAAGGTTGTCAGAATCACGATTCAAACTAACCTATCTGATTCTATGATTTTGGTTAGTAGAATCTATGCTGCTATGCTTCTGGTAGTTAAGATTCTACGCTTTGCGACCCTATCATCGACGGTCCGATCCGATTCAAATCACGATTGTGACAACCTTGCTCCAGGGTAGGCGCCCATGGAGCCTGATGGCTCGCCCTAGCCTCCTATCTATTTTTGTAATTAAGTTTAGAATTACGTCAACATATAATTTTGTTAAACCCTACGTATATCTAAGGGGCTCCGATATAAGTAAATGAACATTCCAAATTATTTTCTTTGACGAGGTGAACGAACTACTGAGTCTGATCGTCCAAACTAGGACTAGATCAAATTCTGTTTTCCACCCATTATATTTACAGTTTTTAATTTCCTACTTAAGAGTACTCATGCAATTTAGGGTTAGGTTATTTACTGGGTGTTACAACCATCCGTAGTTTCCTGACTATTCTCTACTTACTCCATCCAGAAATAAGTGTCGCTCAAACGGATGTATCTAGATGTATGTTAGTGCTAGATACATTCGTACGAGCGACACTTAATTTTGGATGGAGGAGGTATTTCACTTACTTAATTCAAGAAGAGTGCTCAAAGCACATACAATAGCTTTACTAATATATGACCTTTTTATATTCCCTTGTAGGTACTTAATTCTCATCGATGACATATGGGATAAATCTGTGTGGAAGAATATTGGGTGTGCTTTGATTGAGAATGAATGTGGTAGTAGAGTAATCGCAACAACTCGCATTCTGGATGTTGCCAAAGAAGTTGGCAGTGTTTATCAGCTCAAACCGATATCTCTTAGTAAATCAAGAATGTTATTCTATCAAAGAATATTTGGGACTGCAGATAAGCACCCTCCTGTTCAGTTGGAAGAAATAAGTGAGCGCATTCTACGTGAATGTGGCGGAGTACCATTAGTTTCAAAGATCAGTATGTGCCTTGTACTTTGGGTATAACCCTTGGCCACAAGCCGTGCCTTGTACTTTCTTTCTGGGTATAACCCTTGGCCACATTCTTTCTGGGTATAACATTTGGCCACAAGCTGTGCCTTGTACTTTCCAATTGTACCATCAGGTCTAAGCTTTTTCTTGAACACCCACTTACATCCCACGGGTTTACACCCATAAGGACGATCAGTGACTTCCCAGGTTCCATTAGCTAAGATGGAATCCATCTCGCTACGGACAACTTCCTTCCAGTAGTCAGCATCAGAAGATGCATAGGCTTTTGAAAGAGTCCTGAGTGTGCGAGGTACACAATGAAATCATCACCAAAAGACATTACAGTCCTTCGTCTCTTACTCCTTATAGAAGTTTCATTGTCATCCTCCTCAGGATTCTCAACGTGTTTCATCGCAATGGTGGGTTCAGGAATTATAGAAGATTCCTGAGTAGATAGAGTAGGTATCTCCTGATTTGATGAGTTAGACATATCCTTCATGGGAAATATGTCCTCAAAGAAAGTCGCATCATTCGACTCCATAATCGTACCAACATGCATGTCGGGTACCTCAATAAACTATAGCCAATGCTATGAAAATAATAGCCCAGAAGAACACAATCCACTGTTTTTTGTCCAAGCTTGCGCTTCTTGGGAATTGGTATATTGACTTTCGCCAAACAACCCCAAGTACGTAGATAAGAGAGTTTTAGCATTTTCCTTTCCCATTCCTCAATCGGAGTAACAGTTTTATGCTTTGTGGGAACTCGGTTTAGGACATGACATGCAGTCATTGGCGCCTCCCCCACCATGCTTTGGAGAGACCCGATGTGTCTAACATGGCGTTAACCAAATCAGTTAGAGTACGGTTCTTTCTTCCGGCTACCCCATTTGACTGGGGTGAGTAGGGAGGCATCCTCTCATGGATTATACCATGTTCAGCACAAAACAAATCAAATTCATTGGAAAAGTACTCTCCACCATGATCATACCTAAGCCGTTTAATTTTTCGATCAAGTTAGTTTTCTCCTTCAGCTTTATAGTTTTTAAAGAAGTTTAAAGCCTCATCTTTTGATTTCAGAAGATACACATACCAATATCTAGTAAAGTCATCACAACGTCATGAAATATTTCTTTCCATCTTTTGTCAACACGCCATTCATCTCACACAGATCAAAATGGGTAAGCTCTAGTGGCGCCAAGTCCCTCGCCTCTGCTGTCTTATGGGACTTGCGAGGTTGCTTAGCTTGCACACACACTTGGCACTTGGAGCCTTTAACAGTAGTGAATTTCAGAATTAAACTCATATTGGCTAGCCGCATCATGCAACCAAAGTTAATATGAGAAAGTCACGAATGCCAAATATTAGACTCATTATTGTGGCAAACATTATTAATAACTTTATTGCAAATATGTGACAAAGACACGCAGAACAAGCCTCCACACTCATAGCTTTTTCCAACAAATTGTCCATATTTAGAAATAACAATTTTATTAGCCTCAAAAACCAACTTAAAATCATCTCGACACAAACGGGAACCGGTGACGAGATTTTTATTGATATAGGGCACATGATGAACGTTCTTCAGACACACGATCTTCCCCGAAGTAAACTTCACATCGACCGTACCGACCCTTCGATCAGTGGCATGTGACCCGTTCCCCTTCAGCATGGGAGAAGTCTCTATGACCTGGTAATAAGAAAATATAGAGGCATCAGCACAGACATGTACATTAGCACCGGTGTCAATTAACCAATCTGGAGAATGACAAACTGAAAGGATGGTAGGAAAAATACCGTACCCAGAATCCTTCATATCAGTATCACCGATGACAACGTTAGCGGACTTGCCGCTCTTCTCATGTTCGCGCTATTCATAGCGGTCAGGATATCTTGGAGCCAACTGATTAGGATCACCGCAGACATGGCATAGTCCCTTCCCCTTCTTATGTTAATTCTCCTTGAAGTTGGTAGATTGTGATGACTTGTTCTTTGCAACAAACTTGCCTTTGCCCTGAGATTTGTTCTTGTTGTTTTCGGGCTTGTTGAGATGGAAGTTCTTTTTCTGCACCACGTGGGCACTAGAAGCTTCCTCAATAGCTCGAGCACGTGTGTCTTTTGCTCTCGTCTTCTCTTCAACATCAAGAGTTCCAATGAGATCCGAAACAGAAAACTCATGTCTCTTGTGTTTCAGGGAAGTAGTAAAATTGTTCCACGAAGGTGGAAGCTTGGCAACGATGCCCCCAGCCACAAACTTGTCCCGCAATACACACTTGAAGTACTCAAGTTTTTTGGCGAGAGACTGTATCTCATGAGCTTGTTGAACAATAGAGCGCTCAACAGTCATCTTGTAGTCATAGAATTGCTTCATGATGTACAACTCGCTGCCAGCGTCCGAGGCCCCAAACTTGGCCTCCAGCGCATCCCACATGTCCTTGCCGTTGTCAAACGATATATACGAATCCACAATGGAATCGTCAAGAACACTCAAAAGGGCGCCCTTGAAGAGGGTATCGATCTTCTCAAAAGCTTCCTGCTGTGCAGGATTAAGATCACCCTCGGGCTTATCCTTGGTGGCGTCATAGCAGTACATGGTATGAAACCAGTAGTCTGCTCTCGTGCGCCACCTCTTATATTGCACCCCTTTGAAGGTGGGCGGCTTCAGATGCGCAGCAAAACCACTTGGAGTAAATTGCCTATAATTAGGTTTTTGGATTGTTGAGTATATGAGCAAATTACTATAATATTTAATCTGAATAAACAAAAAATAAATCATGACAGCAAGAGCATAGATTAAACTAATCAGGCAGGCTAGCATCGTAAACGAGTAGATCAAATCTACGGCACAAACTAGACACATAAATTCTAGCATGATCTCAAAAAGAGAGGACAAGATTGCATACGGTGCAGCGGGAGTAGAACTGCCAGCGTTGATGTTGTCACCCATGTCGTTGAGGAAGAGGTTGCCGAGATCGGGGAAGAAGTCGTCGTCGAGGTCGTTGTCGCCGCCAGCAGTCACGCGAGTGCGCCCCTCTCCCGTACAGGATCACGAGAGGCGGGGTTTCGGAGGCCTGCTGTCCCTTCTCGTGGTGCGCACCGAAAGGAGGGATTGAGAAGACTTGTATGATGACGCAATGATCTGGAACGGTACGAAACCATATGTTGCGATGACATCTCGGGTTGGCAGGGAGCTCGCGTATATATATGCGCGGCGGTAGAGAGACGTGGGATAGACCCACGTCCGAGTCGGTTACAGCGCACGATCCAACGTCTTAGATCATGGCGCGTCTGTTAAGGACTTTCCGTTCCTTAGCGGCAAAAATAAGCGAATAGGTACAAGCTCGTCTCGGCTCGGCCGCACAAGTAGGAGGAGTGGGCGAGGTCCTCTTTTCTTCTCACTCTCTTACAAGTGATAGAAGAGCTCACCTTATAAAGAGGTGTTGTTCCCTCTCCACTAGCGGTATGGGACTAAACTTTAGTCCCAACCACACCACTCAAACAGCCAATACATATGGACCATGAAAATTTTAGATTTTGAATGGGCTTTGGGCCAAAGGCCTCATAGTAAAATCCAGCAGTGTGAGGATAACAGGGAGAAAAGAGTTTGGACGGCCACATATATGGTTGGTATCCACTCATTCCTATTCTAGGCCCACGTTTGGATATGTGTTCTTGAGAGAGTAATGTACCTACAATCTGGCCGGATTCATGTAGCGACCCGACCTGAAAGGTCAAGTCTCCGGTGTTTCCGTACCATCCCAAGATCATGCTGGTACACACACGGTACATCAATGTATATATCAAAGGGAAATCACACAGCATTATATTAATCGAAATCTCATATCGAGTCCTTTATTACAATAAATATTACAATAAAGTGGCTAAAAGCCAACTCATGAGAATATCTAAATCTTGCGGAAGCGTCAAAGGTAGATGAGTCCATCTGACTCCAAGGGCATCTCACTGAGCATAGAATGTGTCCTCACTCCTGGTCGGAAAAGTACTCTGCAACATGATACGTTGCAGCCATGTAGGTCAGCATATGGAATATGCCGGCAAAGTCACAAGAGAGGGGTGAAAATAATCAGCTAGTCTATATGCTTATATGGCAGGTGGTGGTGTAAGTTTTTGCGTAAAGCCAAGTTTTTCCTACATCAAGAGAGGGGCTAAGCAAAATATTACTAAGTTGGTTGATTAATGAGATGGTTCCACCAACCAATTCTCATACCCAAAATTTTTAATACCCACATCATCATATTAATTGTGTTGAGAGTTCCGGAAGTTTCAATTCCTTTGGCTCAAGTCGTCCATGACCGTGGACACGGCTAATCGATTAGGTTTAAGTACTCTGCAGAGTTTTGCACACGTTCCCCACAAGATTTGGTCGCCTCCGTTTGATTTCTCGCACTTCAGGGTGTTTGAGAAACGGATGACCAAAACATGGTCTTCCAAAGGGTTTCCCTGCGACTCTGTCGGTGCCCATCCTTTCCTACCGTTCTTCTACCTCTCGTAGCACCGCCTGTCCAGGGTCACCACGATATCCAACCAAGCCAGAGCCCATAATGACTTGTGGCTGTGCAGGTAAGCCTTGGGTTTTAAAGCATCCATCCATCTCTTTGTGCCTGGGTGGACCTTTCCGCGTGAATACTGGCCATCTCCAGCATCACCTAGGCAAATCCACTGGTTTCTCCAGGGTGCCGTTCAACCATCATCCACCCAGAGGTATGTTGAAAACTCGGAGTCTTAAATCATGATCATTTATGTAGGTCTTGAAATTATTAACTCTCTCAACTCTCATGAATCACACAACCAACCCCGTCTACTAATAGCATAGCAAAAGTAAAACAACGTTTCCCGGGGCCAAAGTTGTCAAAGAGGGTTGAGAGGGGTACCTACCACATGATACTACTACAATGTAACCAAGTTTCCAACTAACCTATCTTGCATGCAACTGGGGAGATGGTAGAACTAATGCATATAAAACATGGGTAAACATGGTCAAAGTGACTTGCTTGATTGATGATCTTCGTACGTGAGTGACTCTAAGTAACAAGCTTCGCACTCCGGATAATCTAACGAAGCAAACAAGCACTCAAATAAGTATACAACAAAATAACAACTCATAACATCAACCAGGAACTAGTAAACAATCAAGACAAAACAATGCACCAATCTCAAGTAAGAAAACACACAAAGTTTTGTTTACTAGGAGGTGATTGATAAAACACTACTATCTTTATAAAACTATTTTGAATCTAAGTTTGTTGAGAAAACTTTTGTAAAGTTTGTAAAAGTTTTGATAAACACTAAATGGAACAAATATAGTTTTACTAACAAGAGAGCAAGACAAAACTATTACTAACTAGCTGTTTTAACCAAATGAACCTATTTGAAAAGAAGTTGTGATTCCTATGTTAAATAAAATTAAACTAAGCAAATTTATATTTTTATTAACAGTGAGTAAAACACTAAATGTTTATTAACAGAACCTAATAAACAAATAAGACCAAATCTAATTTAAACTAATTAAAATTAAGTATATAAAATTATATTATAATACTAGACAGATTCTGTTTATAGCTAAAACACTATTCAAAATCATCCTAAAAATCCTCAAACTAAACATGAAGGTAGTCCTAACTAATACCAAACAGTAGCAAAAATATTCATATCAAAATCTATTTTCAAACTCTAGTTATACAGATTTGAAGATTTTAAGCAAATTTGATTCAATTCAAATTTTATAGTTCAAATTTGAAATTTAAAAGTACAGGGTGAAACTACATGAAAATTGTGAGCTATTGCAAAAAGAATCAACTCAAAACACTAAATAGATTAAAAGATATAAGCAAAACAAATTTTGAAAACATTCTGTTAATTAAAACAAAAACAGAAAAAGAAAAATGATTTGCGACGGTCAGGGGGCTACGTGGCGCTGTCTTATTGGCTAAGGGGGGGTGTGCGTGCGAGAGCTACGGGCGGGCGACCGATCAGAAGAAGAAAACGGTTCGGAATAAATGCGATCTAATCACGGTCGTTGATTCGGGATCCGATGGTCGAGGGAGCTTACGGGGGAGAGGTTGCCGGCGTCGGGGTTTCTCCGGTGATCCGAAGGCGGCGAGGACGACGGCGAGGCGTTCCGGTGGTCAGGGAAGACGGGGAAGTGGTCCGGGCGACGGCGACGGTTCTCCGGAGTCGATTGGTGGCAACGGTGGGGCGAACGGTGGACGGAGTCGGTGGCTACGCTCGACAGGAGGTCCGGTGGTGGTGGCTACTCCGGCGAGCAATTGACAGCGTCTCGGCGAGAGAGAAAGGGGCTCGGGGGGGGGGGGGAATGGATGCGGGGAGTGTCCGGTTTATATAGGGGCGTTGGGAGTGCGGGGAGTTAAGAGGGGAGAGAGATCCGGCGAGGGGAGAAACGGCCGGCGAGTCGGGTCCGGCGCTCGCGGGTGCGGGGAAGACGACCGTTTCGGGGCAACGGTCGGTCGGGGTGGGACCCAGCGTCAGCGAGAGAGAGCGCGCGTTAATGCGCTCGGTCGGCCGACTTCTAATCAATTCGCGAGTAACTGTCGTGGGCCGGCCCGTTTAATACCAGAAACGGTTACCGTTTCCTTTTAATAATATTCCAGATACATTCAAAAGCTTTTAAAGCATTCAAATAGTCTCTAAATATAGGGGTATTATATATCAAAATTAACATAATAATAAATGCTATTTAATGAACATTTCTATTCTGTCATTTGAACACTTTTGAAAAATAATATTTTCAGAAATTGCCTAATTGTTTTTAAACCCTTTTTGCAAATATTTTCAAAATAACCCCTGGTTATTTTTTGTTCAAATAAACCACCAATTAGTCCCTGGTGTGGAGTGTCATGTTCCTCCTCTCTTATTTTGAACATTTAACCAAAATTTCCAATAGGGAAAAGCAACATAGGGAAAAGTAGAAAGGACTTTCAGAAAATCAGAAAATGCATTTCAACTAACACATACAATCAAGCAATGGTGATGATAGATGCATAGCTATATTCATAACATTCCAAAATGAAATTTTGGGATGTTACAAACCTACCCACCTTAAGATGAATCTCGCCCTCGAGATTCGGGTTGGCTAGAAAATAGGTACGGATGGTCTCTACGAAGATCTTCTTTGCGTTCCCAGGTGGCTTCTTCCTCAGTGTGGTGACTCCACAGAACTTTACAGAACTTGATGATCTTGCTGCGGGTAATTCTGTTGGATGTCTCGAGGATCTTGACAGGCTTCTCCTCGTATGTCAGATCACTGTCTAGTTGTATGGCCTCTAGGGGCACGGTGTCTCGCAAAGGGATGTCGGCCATCTCAGCATGGCATTTCTTCAGCTGGGACACGTGGAACACATCATGAACTTCGGATAATCCTTCCGGCAATTCCAGTTTGTATGCGACTTCGCCTCTACGTTCAAGAATTTTGTAGGGGCCTATGAATCTGGGTGCTAATTTTCCTTTAACACCAAATCTCTTGATTCCTCGAAGCGGGGATACACGAAGATATGCTCTGTCTCCCACTTCATATGTCACTTCTTTACGTTTGCTGTCAGCATAACTCTTCTGTCGAGATTGAGCTATCTTGAGTCTGTCACGAATCAACTTGACTTTCTCTTCAGAATCTCGGATAAGGTCGGGACGAAAAAGTTGTCGGTCTCCAACACCATCCCACGTCAGTGGTGTTCTGCATCTCCTTCCGTATAAAGCTTCGAAAGGGGCCATCTTTAGACTGGTCTGATAACTGTTGTTGTATGAGAATTCTGCGTAAGGCAAGTTATCGTCCCAACTAGAACCATAGTCTAGTGCACAAGCTCTCAACATGTCCTCCAAAATCTGATTGACTCTCTCAGTCTGTCCATCTGTCTGCGGATGAAAGGCTGTACTGAACTCTAGCCTTGTACCCAAAGTTTCATGTAACTGATGCCAAAACTTTGAAGTAAATTGTGTTCCTCTATCTGACACGATACTCCTTGGAACTCCATGCAGACATACGATCCTGGTCATATATATCTTGGCTAGCTTAGCACTGGTATAGGTGGTCTTTACCGGATTGAAGTGAGCTACCTTGGTCAAGCGATCTACCACTACCCAGATGGAATCATAACCTGAACGGGTCCTGGGCAATCCTGTGATGAAATCCATACCAAGCTTTTCCCATTTCCACTCGGGTATCTGCAAAGGTTGGAGTAACCCTGCTGGTTTCTGATGTTCTGCCTTTACTCTCTGACAAACATCACATATTGCAACATGTTCCACAATATCTTTCTTCATACCTATCCACCAATAACTTTCCTTTAAATCCAGATACATCTTGGTGTTGCCTGGGTGTATCGAGTAAGGTGAATCGTGGGCTTCCTGAAGTATCAACTTCCTGAGCTCTGGGTCATTGGGCACATAGATTCGGTTCCCAAACCACAAAGTTCCGTGTTCATCCTCACGAAAACCTTTAGCTTTACCATCTTCCATTCTCTGCTTAATCTCAGCTATTTCCTTGTCCGATTTCTGGGCTTCACGAATTCTTTCGGTCAAGGTGGACTGAATTTCCAGTGTGGCAACATATCCTCTTGGGACTATCTCTAGCCTGAGCTCTCTGAGATCATCGGCTAGCTCTTGGGGTAATCCTCCTGCTATGAGTGTGTTTACATAAGTTTTCCGACTCAAGGCATCGGCTACAACATTAGCCTTACTTGGATGGTAGTGTAATCTCATGTCATAGTCCTTGATTAACTCTAACCATCTCCTCTGTCTGAGGTTCAACTCTTTCTGCGTGAAGATATACTTCAGGCTCTTATGGTCGGTGTAAACATCACAACTATTTCCGATAAGGAAATGTCTCCAAGTCTTGAGTGCGTGCACTACGGCTGCTAGTTCCAAATCATGCGTGGCATAATTCAACTCATGAGGTCATAGTTGTCTGGAAACATAGGCTACAACTTTTCCATCTTGCATAAGTACTCCTCCGAGTCCTTGACGTGAGGCATCACAATAAACCTGGAAGTCCTTCCGAATATTGGGCAAAATCAACACTGGGGCTGTGACCAAACGTTTCTTCAACTCCTGAAAACTGGCTTCACATTCCACAGTCCAAACATACTTGGATTCTTTCTTCAACAACTCTGTCATGGGCTTGGCAATCTTTGAGAAATTCTCAATGAACCTCCGGTAATATCCGGCAAGTCCGAGGAAACTGCGGATCTCCTTAACTGAGGTGGGTGACTTCCACTCGGTGACGGCTTCAACCTTAACGGGGTCTACGGCTATTCCTTCTCCGGAAATAACATGTCCAAGGAATCCGACTTCCGTCAGCCAAAATTCACATTTGCTGAACTTGGCATATAATTGATGCTCTCTCAGCTTCTCCAGAACTAAACGCAAATGTTCCTTATGCTCTTCCTCGTTCTTGGAGAATATCAGAATGTCAGCGATGAACACCACAACAAACTTGTCTAGGTATTCCATGAATACTTTGTTCATCAAATTCATGAAGTAAGCAGGAGCATTAGTTAATCCAAAAGACATGACCGTATACTCATACAAACCATACCTCGTGGTGAATGCTGTTTTGGGTATATCCTGTTCACGAATTTTCAACTGGTGATACCCTGATCGAAGATCGATCTTGGAAAATACATTGGCTCCTACGAGCTGATCAAACAAATCATTAATCATCGGCAGAGGATACTTGTTCTTGATAGTCACCTCGTTCAAGGCACGATAATCGACTACCATTCTCAAGGATTTATCCTTCTTCTCCACCAGAAGTACTGGGGCTCCCCAAGGTGAAGAACTTGGGAGAATATACCCCTTGTCCAATAACTCCTTAATTTGCTTCTTGATTTCCAACAGATCATTTGCGGGCATCCGATAGGGTCTCTTGGAAATTGGGGTTGTCCCTGGCTGTAGCTCTATTAAGAACTCAATCTCCCTATCTGGTGGCATTCCTGGTAATTCTTCCAGAAATACATCTGGAAAGTCTTTTACCACAGGTACTTCCTCCTGAACAACTCCCGTGAGGGCATTTAACCTAGCACTCATACGTGTGCGTCGGGATACATACTTAATCCTCTTGTTCTCCGGGGTGGTGAGTGAAACAGACTTGCTAGGGCAATCAAGATTCCCTTCATACTTGGTCATCCAATCCATGCCTAGGATTACATCCAATCCTTGTGACTCTAAGACGATGAGGTCGGTGGGAAAAACATGATTTCCTATATTGAGTTTCAAGGCATGGCATCCTATCCCTGCCATCATCATACCTCCTGGGGAACTGACCTTAATGGGCTGACTAAGGGTTTTGGTGGGCAAACCATACTTATCCACAACTACCCTTGATATGAATGAATGAGTTGCACCGGAATCAAAAAGTACTGTAACCGAACGTGAATTCAATAAAAACTTACCAACCACAGTCTCGGGTTGATCATAGACTTCTTCCACGTCGAGGTGGTTCACCTGGGCACGAGGAAAAGGGTTTGGCTTCTTGGCTGCGGAGTTGCCGTTTCCATTGCCTTGCTTGCTCTGGGGACACTCATTAGCATAGTGCCCTGTCTTCTGACACTTGAAACAGGTAATGTGACTCAGATCCTTCTGAGCAGGAGCGTGACGGTGCTGGTTGTTGTTCCCATTCCCATTGTCAGTCTTGAAGTTACCATGGTTGGAACGGTTGTTCCCATTTCCTCCATGATGGTGGCATCCATGGTTGTGCACAGAATGAGTGTGCTTTCCAAACTTACTGTTTCCTGATCCGGTATTCCCTGAGTACGGGGAGTAGCGAAGCTTCTGATGAGCTCCAGAGTTGAACTTCCCCTGAGTGTACTTCTTCTTGCGGTTCTCAATCTGCTGCTGTTTACCTTCCAGAATAAGTGCCTTATCCACCAGCTCTTGGTAGTTGTTGAAATTAGCCACTACCAGCTGCATGCTCAACTCATCGTTGAGTCCTTCCAGAAATTTCTCTTGCTTGGCTGCATCATCGGCCACATCTCCTGGGGCATAACGGGCCAACATGCTGAACTCTTCCACATATTGGGCCAGAGAGCGATTACCCTGGCGCAAGTTGCGAAACTCGCGCTTCTTCAGACTCATGGCTCCAGCTGAAACATGAGCGGTGCGGAAAGCAAGCTTGAACTGCTCCCAAGTCACATCTGCAATAGGATAAGTGGTGGTGTAATTCTCCCACCATGATGCTGCTGGTCCTTCCAGTTGATGTGCGGCAAATCGCACCTTCTCAGCGTCAGTGCATCCAGCGGTGATGAGCTCTCTCTCCATCTTGCGGAGCCAGTCATCTGCCATAATGGGCTCAGTACTGCTGGAGAAAGTTGGAGGGTTCAACCTCAGAAAACGGGTGAGATTATCAGTCTGGGGTGGATGGTGGTTGTTGTTGTTTTGGTTGTTGGTCTGATTCTGAATCAATAACTGCATCAGTGCATTCTGTTGCTGAAGGAGTTGAGTGAGTTCCGGCGGGAAAGTGAAATCGGTCTCACGTCGTGGAGGCATCTTGCTGTTTTCAGAGGGATGAGAATTAGAATAGAACAAGGGTCTAGAAGAAATTCACTACCCATATGCAATGCAACAAACATATCACACCAAACACTCATTCATTTATTCAATCAACGTCAAACATCGGGAATACAATCTCAAACAACTAAGCATCGACCTACGCTTTAATGACGAAAATAAAAGATACATGGAGGGTATAACTAATGTTTTGCCTCAGAAGTGCATAGTCGTAGGTCCTCTGGTGGTGCTTTCCTCATAGTCTTCATCGTCGCTGATGAAGGGTGCCATGTCTCCTTCGGGGTGAAGGTTTTCCCCCATGTCTAGATGCTCCTCCAGAGTTGCGATGCGTGCATTCTGCTCATCAATCCTCTCTAGGAAGTCCTTCACTTCATGCTCGTGTTCATAGTTGGCCTCTCGCAGATCAGCTTCAAGGTCCAGCTCGCGGTTCATCAGATTCTTGATTGTCTTTGTATCAGCACGAACTCGAAGCTCCAGAGTCCTGATGTGAGTCTCCAGGGTCTGGATATAGGAAATAGTGGTGTCTGAAGTGGGAGGAGTTATGATGTTTCCATTGGCATCTCTGCGACAAACCACGCTGAGTCCTGGTGAAATGGTTCCACCTCTGTATTCCTCCTGAATACGTCCAAGGGCACGATGAATGGCCATGTCTCTTCCAAGTATCCAGCTGGGTGCCACGAACTTGAAGTCGATGGGTTTCTTCCGATTCCCAAAAGTCTTCCCTGGGATGTGCACCTCGATCTTGTAGTGTCTATCTTGGGGAAATGACATGATAGGAGTCCCGGTGATGCTCGGCAAAGCAATCCTTACGTCCTTGATGATCCTCATCAGCTCCTTACCAAAGGGCATCGTTGCGTCAGGCTGGCAAAACTCCGTGATCAACACTGGGATGAAGGTGGCCATCTATAAATTTTGAAATAATCGGAGAGAAATCAGAAACGAATAGATGAGAGTATAAGAATTTTAAAGACAAAGAGAAACAATCCTAAGGCTTTCCAATCCTAGAGGTTACGTCCTACGGTCAGCGTGTGCTCTGATACCATTTCTGTAGCGACCCGACCTGAAAGGTCAAGTCTCCGGTGTTTCCGTACCATCCCAAGATCATGCTGGTACACACACGGTACATCAATGTATATATCAAAGGGAAATCACACAGCATTATATTAATCGAAATCTCATATCGAGTCCTTTATTACAATAAATATTACAATAAAGTGGCTAAAAGCCAACTCATGAGAATATCTAAATCTTGCGGAAGCGTCAAAGGTAGATGAGTCCATCTGACTCCAAGGGCATCTCACTGAGCATAGAACGTGTCCTCACTCCTGGTCGGAAAAGTACTCTGCAACATGATACGTTGCAGCCATGTAGGTCAGCATATGGAATATGCCGGCAAAGTCACAAGAGAGGGGTGAAAATAATCAGCTAGTCTATATGCTTATATGGCAGGTGGTGGTGTAAGTTTTTGCGTAAAGCCAAGTTTTTCCTACATCAAGAGAGGGGCTAAGCAAAATATTACTAAGTTGGTTGATTAATGAGATGGTTCCACCAACCAATTCTCATACCCAAAATTTTTAATACCCACATCATCATATTAATTGTGTTGAGAGTTCCGGAAGTTTCAATTCCTTTGGCTCAAGTCGTCCATGACCGTGGACACGACTAATCGATTAGGTTTAAGTACTCTGCAGAGTTTTGCACACGTTCCCCACAAGATTTGGTCGCCTCCGTTTGATTTCTCGCACTTCAGGGTGTTTGAGAAACGGATGACCAAAACATGGTCTTCCAAAGGGTTTCCCTGCGACTCTGTCGGTGCCCATCCTTTCCTACCGTTCTTCTACCTCTCGTAGCACCGCCTGTCCAGGGTCACCACGATATCCAACCAAGCCAGAGCCCATAATGACTTGTGGCTGTGCAGGTAAGCCTTGGGTTTTAAAGCATCCATCCATCTCTTTGTGCCTGGGTGGACCTTTCCGCGTGAATACTGGCCATCTCCAGCATCAACTAGGCAAATCCACTGGTTTCTCCAGGGTGCCGTTCAACCATCATCCACCCAGAGGTATGTTGAAAACTCAGAGTCTTAAATCATGATCATTTATGTAGGTCTTGAAATTATTAACTCTCTCAACTCTCATGAATCACACAACCAACCCCGTCTACTAATAGCATAGCAAAAGTAAAACAACGTTTCCCGGGGCCAAAGTTGTCAAAGAGGGTTGAGAGGGGTACCTACCACATGATACTACTACAATGTAACCAAGTTTCCAACTAACCTATCTTGCATGCAACTGGGGAGATGGTAGAACTAATGCATATAAAACATGGGTAAACATGGTCAAAGTGACTTGCGTGATTGATGATCTTCATACGTGAGTGACTCTAAGTAACAAGCTTCGCACTCCGGATAATCTAACGAAGCAAACAAGCACTCAAATAAGTATACAACAAAATAACAACTCATAACATCAACCAGGAACTAGTAAACAATCAAGACAAAACAATGCACCAATCTCAAGTAAGAAAACACACAAAGTTTTGTTTACTAGGAGGTGATTGATAAAACACTACTATCTTTATAAAACTATTTTGAATCTAAGTTTGTTGAGAAAACTTTTGTAAAGTTTGTAAAAGTTTTGATAAACACTAAATGGAACAAATATAGTTTTACTAACAAGAGAGCAAAACAAAACTATTACTAACTAGCTGTTTTAACCAAATGAACCTATTTGAAAAGAAGTTGTGATTCCTATGTTAAATAAAATTAAACTAAGCAAATTTATATTTTTATTAACAGTGAGTAAAACACTAAATGTTTATTAACAGAACCTAATAAACAAATAAGACCAAATCTAATTTAAACTAATTAAAATTAAGTATATAAAATTATATTATAATACTAGACAGATTCTGTTTATAGCTAAAACACTATTCAAAATCATCCTAAAAATCCTCAAACTAAACATGAAGGTAGTCCTAACTAATACCAAACAGTAGCAAAAATATTCATATCAAAATCTATTTTCAAACTCTAGTTATACAGATTTGAAGATTTTAAGCAAATTTGATTCAATTCAAATTTTATAGTTCAAATTTGAAATTTAAAAGTACAAGGTGAAACTACATGAAAATTGTGAGCTATTGCAAAAAGAATCAACTCAAAACACTAAATAGATTAAAAGATATAAGCAAAACAAATTTTGAAAACATTCTGTTAATTAAAACAAAAACAGAAAAAGAAAAATGATTTGCGACGGTCAGGGGGCTACGTGGCGCTGTCTTATTGGCTAAGGGGGGGTGTGCGTGCGAGAGCTACGGGCGGGCGACCGATCAGAAGAAGAAAACGGTTCGGAATAAATGCGATCTAATCACGGTCGTTGATTCGGGATCCGATGGTCGAGGGAGCTTACGGGGGAGAGGTTGCCGGCGTCGGGGTTTCTCCGGTGATCCGAAGGCGGCGAGGACGACGGCGAGGCGTTCCGGTGGTCGGGGAAGACGGGGAAGTGGTCCGGGCGACGGCGACGGTTCTCCGGAGTCGATTGGTGGCAACGGTGGGGCGAACGGTGGACGGAGTCGGTGGCTACGCTCGACGGGAGGTCCGGTGGTGGTGGCTACTCCGGCGAGCAATTGACAGCGTCTCGGCGAGAGAGAAAGGGGCTCGGGGGGGGAGGGAATGGATGCGGGGAGTGTCCGGTTTATATAGGGGCGTTGGGAGTGCGGGGAGTTAAGAGGGGAGAGAGATCCGGCGAGGGGAGAAACGGCCGGCGAGTCGGGTCCGGCGCTCGCGGGTGCGGGGAAGACGACCGTTTCGGGGCAACGGTCGGTCGGGGTGGGACCCAGCGTCAGCGAGAGAGAGCGCGCGTTAATGCGCTCGGTCGGCCGACTTCTAATCAATTCGCGAGTAACTGTCGTGGGGCGGCCCGTTTAATACCGGAAACGGTTACCGTTTCCTTTTAATAATATTCCAGAGACATTCAAAAGCTTTTAAAGCATTCAAATAGTCTCTAAATATAGGGGTATTATATATCAAAATTAACATAATAATAAATGCTATTTAATGAACATTTCTATTCTGTCATTTGAACACTTTTGAAAAATAATATTTCCAGAAATTGCCTAATTGTTTTTAAACCCTTTTTGCAAATATTTTCAAAATAACCCCTGGTTATTTTTTGTTCAAATAAACCACCAATTAGTCCCTGGTGTGGAGTGTCATGTTCCTCCTCTCTTAGTTTGAACATTTAACCAAAATTTCCAATAGGGAAAAGCAACATAGGAAAAAGTAGAAAGGACTTTCAGAAAATCAGAAAAGGCATTTCAACTAACACATACAATCAAGCAATGGTGATGATAGATGCATAGCTATATTCATAACATTCCAAAATGAAATTTTGGGATGTTACAATTCATCTTCCCGGCGAATCTTCTTTGACGACCGGTTAGAGCGAGCCTGTCCACGACTTCTTCTATCTATCACAACGTAAGAAGACGTCCAACCGAGCTGCTAACGACCAAACCAACAATCAACGGCGTACAATACATCAAACAAGTGGTGAAGCGATCGAGCTCGACCGATGAGCTGACTGTAGGAAATGGAAACTGGAGGGAAGGTGACACTTCGTGAAGGAAGGATTGGTAGCTAAGGGCGTAAACACACGGTAACTGCTCAACTGTAGCAACTCATGCAGTCAGCTCATATTGTTATTTTCTGGAAATGGAAACTGGAGTAATTTATGTAGCTTTCGCTGGTCTTTGGTCTGTAGTCCTATTTGTTGACGAAAGATGTGAAAGCTAAGCAACTTCTGGCTGGCGTATGTGGCAACTAGTGATACACCAACGAAACGTCGTCAGACGGACTACATTTCTTTTGCTGCGGTGTTTGTATCCGATTTATCCTTGGAATTATTTATTTCTTCGTCCCCGTATTTCATAATACCCCTGTCCCGAATTATTTGTCGCAGAAATGAATAAAAATGGATGTATATAGAAATAAAATACATCTAGATAGATCCATTTGTATGACAAATAATTTCGGATGGAGAGAGTACTACTACTATATATCGGAGCTTCCCTGTATTTGCTCGGATGTTGAACTATTCAATGAAAGCTAAGTTTAATCCTGCAACTTGCGTACCATTGCATGGAAATGCTGAGCATCTTGATAAGATAAGACTTCATGTTTGTCCACAGAAGTAAATACCAGGATGCACAAATTGGCACACGCACATCAATATCACGCCACTCCAACCACCAGTCCGTATCCTCCCCAACATTGCTCTAGGCCTGGAAGCTCTGTGCCTTCCCACCATCGCTCCAAGCCTGGAAGCTTTGTGCTGCAACCATAACGATAGCTAGCTCCTCACCGCCTGTCGCCATCAGCATCGCCGGGAAGGCGCGAGTAAGAGGAGAAGCAGATCGAGCAGCAGGTAGCAGAGCAAAAGAGGAAGGCGCAGCGCAGAGCCAAGTGGGAGAATCAAATTGGTCCTTCGAGGTAGCTAAAGACCTCTTCTTTTTCCAAACCTCTATTCTCCGTGGCTATGCATTGCTGCGCCGTGTAAAATGATTCACCATTTAACTCGCTTGTAACCTATTTCCCGGCAACAAGGTTGCTCCTAAAAGATCCACAACATTCCATGGCCACTGCTTGGGATGTGCCTCCGTTGGTTGGTCTATGATCGTGTTGGGCTGGTTGGTGTCGCCTGTCATCACCTTGATCCTTCCCAAGATCCTTTCCTTCTTGGGCTTCGATGTGGCACAGAAGCTCCAGGAGTTAGAGATCAGCATCATGCCAGAGCTAGAGAACACGCTGCATGCCGTGGATCAGGAGAGGATGATGCAGAGAGGCAAGAAATCAAACTCCGTTGTGGAACGGCTCAACAAGATGGCCGCCATGCTGAGGCATGCTCGGGAGGATGCAGAAGACATCTTGGATGATGCTCAGGAGAGGATCGTTGGCGGCGACATCCTCGATGGCGTTGTGCAAACCTTCAAGAGGAGCTGCGTGAGGATTGCATGCATCATCCGGAGCGGATCGGCTCGGGTATTACAGTGGGCACGGAGGTGCTCTTTGTGTCGTTTCCTCCAACTAGCTTCCGGTGAAGCCATGGCTACCAGTGTTGCCGCCTCAAATGAGCCTAGTCACGTGACTATCGATGTCGAGGCCCCCGACAATTCGGTTCCGGTAACTACCAATGCTGCAGCCTCACATGAACGAGTATATCCGACCTCTGATTCCTGGGGATGGTGGCTCTCTTGCTTTTGGAGCTCCATTGACATGATCAAGTACTGTTGTACATCCACCTTCATTTGGCTACGCTTTTATCGAGACTGGTCCTACGAGGGGGTTGGTGTCACAAGTTACAAGGTACATCCAATTTATCGCCCACTCCTCATCTTATATGTGCTCTATAGACATGCACGATTACCAGTTCTGCACCCACCAATTTGCCTCATCTGACACAAGTCGCAAAATTGTTGATATGCGCACTAATACTATGTTGTGTGCCTGTTAATGTTTCATTTGTTTTGCATACTCTCCTATCTCTAATAGATAAAGTAGGTATGTGACTGACATACTCATCTAATATTTTGCTTCTTCCAGGAGAATGCCTCCTTGTTTGATATATTAGATATATTGCTTACTGCTATCTCAAGAGTGATACTGAAGAAAAGAATACAAAAGGTAGAAGACACTGTCAGCGAAGTGAACGAGTCACCACTCTTGGGTGCGGCAAGCAACAACACACCAAATGATATTGCCAACAAGAACAGGAGGAAAATTACGGCTGCTAACGAGCGGAAGGTATTTGGTCGAGAGGTATTGCGTGATGATATCATGGCAAGGCTGCGTGAGACACCACAGGGTGATGCACCAAGCTCTAGTCCATGTTACTCTGCGATTGGCATATATGGAGTTGCAGGTCTGGGAAGACTACCTTTGCCAGATATATTCGAGATTACATAAAGGAGGAATATAAGGAGAAACTTTTCGACACCATAATGTGTATTCATGTGTCCGAGACTTTCACTGTGGAGGTTATATTTCAAGAAATATTGAAGGATATTACCGGACATAGTCACTCCAATATTTCAGATCATGGGCTTCTAAACAAAAAGTTGAAGGAAGCATTGCGTGGCAAACGTTTCTTCTTGATGTTGGATGATCTCCGGGTGAAAATAGGAATGACCGACAACTGGAGGAATTAATCTCTCCACTCAATGTTGGGTTGAAAGGAAGCAAAATCCTAGTGACGGCTCGAACAGAAGAAGCAGCTGGAGCTCTGTGTGGCGATGATGTTATTGAAATGCCTGATTTGGCTGAGAATCAATACATGAAGATGTTTATGCATTATGCTCTGAGTGGTAAAAGTATTGCAAGTAAAGAATTTGAACAAGTTGGGAGAGATATTGCCAAAAAGCTACACCGATCACCTATTGCAGCAGTAATAGTTGGAGGACAGCTTTGGGCAAACCCAAATATCAGTTTTTGGAAAAATGTTGCAAAGCTTGACATGACGAATGACACCATGGATGCTCTTTGGTGGAGCTATAAGCAGCTTAATCCAGACATCAGGCGATGCTTTGAATTCTGCAATATTTTCCCCAGAAGATTCAAACTGAAAAAAGACCAATTAGTTCGCCTGTGGATTGCACAAGGGTTTGTGAAGAGCAGTTCTGCAACAGAGGACATGGAAGATGTAGCTGAGGGCTACATTCAAGAGTTAGTTTCATGCTCATTTCTGCAACCAGAAGGAACTATTTGGTCTGTTGATGATCGCTTTAGTATTCATGATCTGTTACATGATTTATTAGAGAAGGTAACTGGAAGTGATTGCCTCAGAATCGAGAATAAAAGGAGACAGAGAGGAGAAGGATTGGAAGGAGATGCCCCTCAAGATGTCCGCCATGTTTTTGTTCAGAATTATGATGGGGAATTGATTAGCAAGAAGATCCTTGGATTGGAAAGTTTACGCACTCTCATTATCTCGGTTGTTGAAAGGGATACACCAGTCGAGGAAAAGGTCTTTGAGAGTATATGCATGAGGCTGCCGAAGTTGCGGGTACTGGCCATTGCTTTCAATCAGGAATGGCCATTCTGCAATCCCAGTGATAAGTTCTTGGTCCCAGAATCCATTATTCAGTTAAAGCACCTCCGTTATCTAGCTTTCCGGACAAGTCAGACCTGCAAGGTTATTTTACCAAGCTCGCTAACTAAACTTGTCCATATCCATCTGCTAGATTTTGGTGATGGCGAAATTTCGGGTTTTACTTTTGCCGACCTTATCAACTTGCGACACATATCCTTCCGTTACGTGAGCTTTCCTCACATAGGCAGGTTGAGCTCACTTCAAACAGTACCATCCTTCAGTGTAAAGAATGAAGAGGGTTATGAGATACATCAGTTTAGGGACCTTAACAAGCTTCGTGGCAAGCTATGGATCATTGGCCTTGAAAATGTTAAAAGCAAGGAGGAAGCTCTTGAAGCCAATCTAGCTGCCAAGGAAAGGCTCACGGAACTGAAACTGGTCTTTTCGGGTCCCAATCAGGGGTGCACTGCAGAAGTTGGCTTGTGCCCTTCCGTGGGGCTTGAAAAACTGTCTATCTACTACTACAGCGGCTCAAGGTACCCAGATTGGATGGTGGGTAGGCTGAACGGTGGCCCAAAGGACCTGCAAAAACTTTATTTCTCGTGCTGCCGCCAACTGGGACCTGGTCCTGAACTTGAGGCTTTCCCTCATCTTCGTATCCTCTATGCTTCAGCCATAGACTCTATCGTGTATGCCATGCTGTGTACCAGGCCTGATGTGAACCTTGCCATAAGTTTGGTAGGGAGGTACCAAAGTGATCCCGGAGCGGAACACTGGACAGCGGTCAAGAATATCCTGAAGTACCTGAAAAGGACAAAGGACATGTTTCTTGTTTATGGAGGTGCCGAAGAGCTCGTCGTAAAGGGTTACGTCGATGCTAGCTTCGACACAGATCCGGACGACTCCAAGTCACAAACCGGATACGTGTATATTTTGAATGGAGGGGCAGTGAGCTGGAGCAGCAGCAAGCAAAGCGTCGTGGCAGCATCTACATGTGAAGCGGAGTACATAGCTGCTTCGGAAGCAGCAAAGGAGGGAGTCTGGATGAAGGAGTTCATCACCGACCTAGGAGTGATTCCAAATGCGTCGGGCCCGATGACTCTACTCTGTGACAACACTGGAGCTATTGCCCTTGCGAAGGAGCCCAGGTTTTACAAGAAGACAAGACACATCAAGCGCCGCTTCAACTCCATCCGTGATTACATTCAGGAAGGAGACATAGATATTTGTAAAGTGCATACGGATCTGAATGTCGCAGATCCGTTGACTAAACCTCTCTCACGAGCAAAACATGATCAACACAAGAATGCTATGGGTGTTCGATTCATCACAATGTAACTAGATTATTGACTGTAGTGCAAGTGGGAGACTGTTGGAAATATGCCCTAGAGGCAATAATAAAATGGTTATTATTGTATTTCCTAGTTCATGATAATTGTCTGTTATTCATGCTATAATTGTGTTAACCGGAAACCGTGATACATGTGTGAATACATAGACCACAACGTGTCCCTAGTGAGCCTCTAGTTGGCTAGCTCGTTGATCAATAGATGGTCACGGTTTCATGAACATGGACATTGGATGTCGTTGATAACGGGATCACATCATTAGGAGAATGATGTGATGGACAAGACCCAATCCTAAGCATAGCACAAGATCGTGTAGTTCGTTTGCTAAAGCTTTTCAATGTCAAGTGTCGTTTCCTTAGACCATGAGATTGTGTAACTCCCGGATACCGTAGGAATGCTTTGGGTGTGCCAAACGTCACAACGTAACTGGGTGGCTATAAAGGTACTACGGGTATCTCCGAAAGTGTCTGTTGGGTTGACACGAATCGAGACTGGGATTTGTCACTCCGTGTGACGAAGAGGTATCTCTGGGCCCACTCGGTAAGACATCATCATTATGAGCTCAATGTGACTAAGGAGTTAGTCACGGGATGATGTATTACGGAACGAGTAAAGAGACTTGCCGGTAACGAGATTGAACAAGGTATGGGGATACCGACGATCGAATCTCGGGCAAGTACCATACCGATAGACAAAGGGAATTGTATACGGGATTGATTGAATCCTTGACATCGTGGTTCATCTGATGAGATCATCGTGGAGTACGTGGGAGCCAACATGGGTATCCAGATCCCGCTGTTGGTTATTGACCAGAGAGGTGTCTCGGTCATGTCTACGTGTCTCCCGAACCCGTATGGTCTACACACTTAAGGCTCGATGATGCTAGGGTTATAGGGAAATAGTGTACGTGGTTACCGAAGGTTGTTCGGAGTCCCGGATGAGATCCCGGACGTCACAAGGAGTCCCGGAATGGTCCGAAGACGAAGATTGATATATAGGAAGTGAGGTTTTGGATACCGGAAGTGTTCCGGGTGTCTCCGGTAGTGTACCGGGACCACCGGAAGGGTTCCGGGGGTCCACCAAGTGGGCCCACCTGCCCCGGAAGGTTCCATGGGCCAAGAGTGGGAGGGAGCCAGCCCCTAGGTGGGCTGGTGCGCCTCCCACCACAGCCCAAGGCGCAGCAAGGGTGGAGGGGGCAAACCCTAGGCTTAGATGGGCCTTAAGGCCCACCCTAGGGCGCCTCCACCTCTCCCTGCCCTGGCCGCCGACCAGATGGGCTTCTAGAGGCTGCCGCCACCCCTAGGGTGGAACCCTAGGGCGCAGCACCTCTCCTCCCCTCCTCCTATATATAGTGGAG
Source organism: Hordeum marinum (assembly GCA_022496015.1). Taxonomy (NCBI): domain Eukaryota; kingdom Viridiplantae; phylum Streptophyta; class Magnoliopsida; order Poales; family Poaceae; genus Hordeum; species Hordeum marinum. Next base: position 1,975,337 of record CM039672.1, on the reverse strand, counting down.
GTATTTGGGGCTGCACAACACACGAGTTCATCTCCTCCCTGGTGCAGCCCTACTCCTCCCTCTCCTCGTTCTTCGTAGTGCTTAGCGAAGCTCTGCAGGAGTACCACACAGCTCCACCGCCACCACGCCGTCGTGTTGCCGGAGCTCTCCCTCAACCTCTCCTCCCACCTTGCTGGATCAAGGCGTAGGAGACGTCACCGGGCTGCACGTGTGTTGAACGCAGAGGTGCCGTCCGTTCGGCACTTGATCGGATCTACCGCGATCTGAATCGCTGCGAGTACGACTCCATCAACCGCGTTCTAGCAACGCTTCCGCTTAGCGATCTTCAAAGGTATGAAGATCCAATCTCTCCCCGCTCGTTTGCTGGTTTCTCCATAGATAGATCTTGGTGACACGTAGGAAAATTTTGATTTACTACTACGTCTCCCAACAGTGGTATCAGAGCTAGGTCTATGCGTAGAATCTATGCACGAGTAGAACACAAAGCAGTTGTGGGCGTCGATTTTGTTAATATGCTTGCCGTTACTAGTCTTATCTTGATTCGACGGTATTGTGGGATGAAGCGGCCCGGACCAACCTTACACGTACGCTTACGTGAGATCGGTTCCACCGCCTGACATGCACTAGTTGCATAAGGTGGCTAGCGGGTGTCTGTCTCTCCCACCTTAGTCGGATTGGATTCGATGAAAAGGGTCCTTATGAAGGGTAAATAGCAATTGGCATATCACGTTGTGGTTTTGGCGTAGGTAAGAAACGTTCTTGCTAGAAACCTATAGCAACCACGTAAAAACTTGCAACCACAAATTAGAGGACGTCTAACTTGTTTTTTCAGCATATGCCTTGTGATGTGATATGGCCAGAAGAATGTGATGTGATGCATTGTGATGTATGAGATTGATCATGTTCTTGTAATAGGGTTCACGACTTGCATGTCGATGACTATGACAACCGGCAGGAGCCATAGGAGTTGTCTTATATTATTGTATGACCTGCGTGTCAATCATAAACGCCATGTAATTAATTTACTTTATTGCTAAGCGTTAGCCATAGTAGTAGAAGTAATTGTTGGCGAGACAACTTCATGAAGACACAATGATGGAGATCATGGTGTTGTGCCGGTGACAATGATGATCATCGTGCCCCGAAGATGGAGATCATAGGAGCAAGATGATATTGGCCATATCATGTCACTATATTGATTGCATGTGATGTTTATCATGTTTACATCTTATTTGCTTAGAACGTCGGTAGTAAATAAGATGATCTCTCAATTAAAATTTCAAGAGAAGTGTTCACCCTAACTGTGCACCGTTGCTAAGGATCGTTGTTCCGAAGCACCGCGTGATGATCGGGTGTGATAGGTTCTAACGTTCGCATACAACGGGTGTAAGCCATATTTACACACGCGAAACACTTAGGTTGACTTGACGAGCCTAGCATGTACAGACATGGCCTCGGAACACGGAAGACCGAAAGGTCGAACATGAGTCGTATAGAAGATACGATCAACATGGAGATGTTCACCATGGATGACTAGTCCGTCTCACGTGATGATCGGACACGGGCTAGTTGACATGGATCATGTGTCACTTAGATGACTAGAGGGATGTCTATCTGAGTGAGAGTTCATTGAATAATTTGATTATGTGAACTCGATTATCATGAACTTAGTCTAAAATTGCCTTTAATATCTATATTGTAGATCCAATGGCCAACGCAAATGTCCACCTCAATTTCAACGCGTTCCTAGAGAAAACCAAATTGAAAGATGATGGAAGCAACTATGCGGACTGGGTCCGTGGCTTGAGGATCATCCTCATAGCTTCCAAGAGATTGTATGTCCTTGATGCACCGCTAGGTGACCCACCCATTCTCCCAGCGGACCAAGACGTTACGAACGCTTGGCAGTCGCGCTGCGATGATTACTCCCTTGTTCAGTGCGGCATGCTTTACAGTTTAGAATCGGGGCTCCAAAAGTGTTTTGAGCAACACGGAGCATATGAGATGTTCCAAGATCTGAAACTGGTTTTCAAAGCTCATGCCCGAGTCGAGAGATATGACATCTCCGACAAGTTCTTCAGCTGTAAGATGGAGGAGAACAGTTATGTTAGTGAGCACATCCTCAAGATGTCTGGGCTTCACAACCGCTTGACTCAGCTGGGAGTTAATCTCCCGGATGACTCAGTCATTGATAGAATCCTCCAGTCACTTCCACCTAGCTACAAAAGCTTTGTGATGAACTACAACATGCAGGGGATGGAGAAGTCCATTCCTGAGTTGTACTCGATGCTGAAATCAGCAGAGGTCGAGATCAGAAAGGAGCATCAAGTATTGATGGTAAACAAGACCACTAGTTTCAAGAAAGGCAAGGGTAAGAAGAACTTCAAGAAGGACGGTAAAGCTGTTGCCACGCCCGGTAAGCAAGTTGCCGGGAAGAAGAAGAACAAGAATGGACCCAAGCCTGAGACTGAGTGTTTCTATTGTAAGGGTACCGATCACTGGAAGCGGAACTGTCCCAAGTACTTAGCGGATAAGAAGGACGGCAACATTAAAGGTATATGTGACATACTTGTTATTGATGTGTACTTGACCAGCGCTCGTAGTAGCTCCTGGGTATTTGATACCGGTGCAGTTGCTCACATTTGTAACTCCAAGCAGGAGCTGCGGAATAAGCGGAGGCTGGCCAAGGACGAGGTGACGATGCACGTCGGGAATGGTTCCAAGGTCGATGTGATCGCCGTCGGCACGCTACCTCTACATCTACCTTCGGGATTAGTTTTAAACCTTAATAATTGTTATTTAGTACCAGCTTTGAGCATGAACATTGTATCTGGATCTCGTTTGATGCGAGATGGCTACTCATTTAAATCCGAGAATAATGGTTGTTCTACTTATATGAGAGAAATGTTTTATGCTCATGCCCCGCTGGTCAATGGTTTATTTTTGATGAATCTCGAACGTGATGTTACACATGTCCATAGTGTGAGTACCAAAAAGTGTAAAGTTGATAACGATAGTCCCACTTACATGTGGCACTGCCGTCTTGGCCATATTGGTGTCAAACGCATGAAGAAGCTCCATGCTGATGGACTTTTGAAGTCACTTGATTTTGAATCATTTGACACATGCGAACCATGCCTCATGGGCAAGATGACCAAGACTCCATTCTCCGGAACAATGGAGCGAGCAACTGACTTGTTGGAGATAATACATACCGATGTATGCGGTCCAATGAGTGTCGAGGCTCGCGGTGGCTACCGTTATGTTCTCACCCTCACTGATGACTTGTGCAGATATGGGTATGTCTACTTAATGAAACACAAGTCTGAAACCTTTGAAAGGTTCAAGGAATTTCAGAGTGAGGTAGAGAATCAACGTGACAGGAAAATGAAATGCCTACGATCTGATCGTGGCGGAGAATATTTAAGTCACGAGTTTGGCACACACCTTAGGAAATGTGGAATTGTTTCACAACTCACGCCACCCAGCACACCTCAGCGAAATGGTGTGTCTGAACATCGTAATCGCACTCTATTGGATATGGTGCGATCTATGATGTCTCTTACTGACTTACCGCTATCATTTTGGGGATATGCATTAGAGACTGCCGCATTCACTTTAAATAGGGCACCGTCTAAATCCGTTGAGACGACACCGTATGAATTATGGTTTGGAAAGAAACCTAAGCTGTCGTTTCTAAAAGTTTGGGCATGCGATGCTTATGTGAAGAAACTTCAACCTGAGAAGCTCGAACCCAAAGCGGAAAAGTGCGTCTTCATAGGATATCCCAAAGAGACTATTGGGTATACCTTCTACCTACGATCCGAGGGCAAAGTCTTTGTTGCCAAGAATGGATCCTTTCTCGAGAAAGAGTTTCTCTCTAAAGAAGTAAGTGGGAGGAAAATAGAACTTGATGAAGTAATTGTACCTCCACTCGACCCGGAGAGTAGCGCAGCACAGGAAGTTGTTTCTATGGAGCCTACACCTGCTAGAGAGGAAGTTAATGATGATGATCATGACGCTTTAGATCAAGTTGCTACTCGAAGGTCCACTAGGACACGTTCCGCACCAGAGTGGTACGGCAATCCTGTCCTAGAGATCATGTTGTTGGACAACGGTGAACCTTCGAACTATGAAGAAGCAATGGCGGGCCCGGATTCTAACAAATGGCTTGAGGCCATGAAATCCGAGATAGGATCCATGGATGAGAACAAAGTATGGACTTTGGTGGACTTGCTGATGATAAGCGAGCCATTGAAAACAAATGGATCTTTAAGAAGAAGACTGACGCAGACGGTAATGTAACCGCCTATAAAGCTCGGCTTGTCGCTAAAGGTTATCGACAAGTTCAAGGAGTTGACTACGATGAGACTTTCTCACCCGTAGCGATGCTGAAGTCAGTCCGAATCATGTTAGCAGTTGCCGCATTTTATGATTATGAGATCTGGCAAATGGACGTCAAAACGGCATTCCTTAATGGCTTCCTCAAGGAAGAATTGTATATGATGCAGCCGGAAGGTTTTGTCGGTCCTAAAGATGCTAACAAGGTATGCAAGCTCCAACGCTCCATCTATGGGCTGGTGCAAGCATCTCGGAGTTGGAATATTCGCTTTAATGAGGTGATTAAAGCGTTTGGGTTTGTACAGGTTTATGGAGAACCCTGTATTTACAAGAAAGTGAGTGGGAGCTCTATAGCATTTCTTATAGTGTATGTGGATGACATGCTGATAATGGGAAATAATATAGAACTCTTGGAAAGTATAAAGGCCTACTTGAATAAGTGTTTTTCAATGAAGGACCTTGGAGAAGCTGCTTACATGTTAGGTATTAAGATCTATAGAGATAGATCGAAACGCCTCATTGGTCTTTCACAAAGCAGATACCTTGAAAAGATATTGAAGAAGTTCAATATGGATCAGTCCAAGAAGGGGTTCTTGCCTGTGTTGCAAGGTGTGAGATTGAGTACGACTTAATGCCCGACCACGGAAAAGGATAGAGAAGAGATGAGTGTCATCCCCTATGCTTCAGCCATAGGCTCAATCGTGTATGCCATGCTGTGTACCAGGCCTGATGTGAACCTTGCCATAAGTTTGGTAGGGAGGTACCAAAGTGATCCCGGAGCGGAACACTGGACAGCGGTCAAGAATATCCTGAAGTACCTGAAAAGGACAAAGGACATGTTTCTCGTTTATGGAGGTGCCGAAGAGCTCGTCGTAAAGGGTTACGTCGATGCTAGCTTCGACACAGATCCGGACGACTCCAAGTCACAAACCGGATACGTGTATATTTTGAATGGAGGGGCAGTGAGCTGGAGCAGCAGCAAGCAAAGCGTCGTGGCAGCATCTACATGTGAAGCGGAGTACATAGCTGCTTCGGAAGCAGCAAAGGAGGGAGTCTGGATGAAGGAGTTCATCACCGACCTAGGAGTGATTCCAAATGCGTCGGGCCCGATGACTCTACTCTGTGACAACACTGGAGCTATTGCCCTTGCGAAGGAGCCCAGGTTTTACAAGAAGACAAGACACATCAAGCGCCGCTTCAACTCCATCCGTGATTACATTCAGGAAGGAGACATAGATATTTGTAAAGTGCATACGGATCTGAATGTCGCAGATCCGTTGACTAAACCTCTCTCACGAGCAAAACATGATCAACACTAGAATGCTATGGGTGTTCGATTCATCACAATGTAACTAGATTATTGACTGTAGTGCAAGTGGGAGACTGTTGGAAATATGCCCTAGAGGCAATAATAAAATGGTTATTATTGTATTTCCTAGTTCATGATAATTGTCTGTTATTCATGCTATAATTGTGTTAACCGGAAACCGTAATACATGTGTGAATACATAGACCACAACGTGTCCCTAGTGAGCCTCTAGTTGGCTAGCTCGTTGATCAATAGATGGTCACGGTTTCATGACCATGGACATTGGATGTCGTTGATAACGGGATCACATCATTAGGAGAATGATGTGATGGACAAGACCCAATCCTAAGCATAGCACAAGATCGTGTAGTTCGTTTGCTAAAGCTTTTCAATGTCAAGTGTCGTTTCCTTAGACCATGAGATTGTGTAACTCCCGGATACCGTAGGAATGCTTTGGGTGTGCCAAACGTCACAACGTAACTGGGTGGCTATAAAGGTACGCTACGGGTATCTCCGAAAGTGTCTGTTGGGTTGACACGAATCGAGACTGGGATTTGTCACTCCGTGTGACGGAGAGGTATCTCTGGGCCCACTCGGTAAGACATCATCATTATGAGCTCAATGTGACTAAGGAGTTAGTCACGGGATGATGTATTACGGAATGAGTAAAGAGACTTGCCGGTAACGAGATTGAACAAGGTATGGGGATACCGACGATCGAATCTCGGGCAAGTACCATACCGATAGACAAAGGGAATTGTATACGGGATTGATTGAATCCTTGACACCGTGGTTCATCCGATGAGATCATCGTGGAGTACGTGGGAGCCAACATGGGTATCCAGATCCCACTGTTGGTTATTGACCGGAGAGGTGTCTCGGTCATGTCTACGTGTCTCCCGAACCCGTAGGGTCTACACACTTAAGGTTCGATGACGCTAGGGTTATATGGAAAGAGTGTACGTGGTTACCGAAGGTTGTTCGGAGTCCCGGATGAGATCTCGTACGTCATGAGGAGTCCCGGAATGGTCCGGAGACGAAGATTGATATATAGGAAGTGAGGTTTTGGATACCGGAAGTGTTCCGGGTGTCTCCGGTAGTGTACCGGGACCACCGGAAGGGTTCCGGGGGTCCACCAAGTGGGCCCACCTGCCCCGGAAGGTTCCATGGGCCAAGAGTGGGAGGGAGCCAGCCCCTAGGTGGGCTGGTGCGCCTCCCACCCCAGCCCAAGGCGCAGCAAGGGTGGAGGGGGCAAACCCTAGGCTTAGATGGGCCTTAAGGCCCACCCTAGGGCGCCTCCACCTCTCCCTGCCCTGGCCGCCGGCCAGATGGGCTTCTGGAGGCTGCCGCCACCCCTAGGATGGAACCCTAGGGCGCAGCACCTCTCCTCCCCTCCTCCTATATATAGTGGAGGTATTTGGGGCTGCACAACACACGAGTTCATCTCCTCCCTGGTGCAGCCCTACTCCTCCCTCTCCTCGTTCTCCGTAGTGCTTAGCGAAGCTCTGCCGGAGCACCACACAGCTCCACCGCCACCACGCCGTCGTGTTGCCGGAGCTCTCCCTCAACCTCTCCTCCCCCTTGCTGGATCAAGGCGTAGGAGACGTCACCGGGCTGCACGTGTGTTGAACGCGGAGGTGTCGTCCGTTCGGCACTTGATCGGATCTACCGCGATCTGAATCGCTACGAGTACGACTCCATCAACCGCGTTCTAGCAACGCTTCCGCTTAGCGATCTTCAAAGGTATGAAGATCCAATCTCTCCCCGCTCGTTTGCTGGTTTCTCCATAGATAGATCTTGGTGACACGTAGGAAAATTTTGATTTACTACTACGTCTCCCAACAGTAGATCCTTCGGCAGTGCCTGGAGGCCGGGACTTGTCGGAGCCGTGGCGTTTGGTGGATGGCCGGCTCCTGCATGGGCGACGCCTCTTCGTGCTGGATCACAGCGATCTTCGTCACCAGGTGCTGCTACTGGCTCACTCGGCGGGCCAGAGGGTGTGCAGAAGACTCTCCACTGTCTCCACGCCGATTTCTACATCCCCAACAACCGGGCCCTGGTTCAGGACTGGGTGCGGTCTTGTGTGACATGCCAGCGGAACAAGACGGAGACACTTAGGCCGGCAGGGCTACTACAGCCTCTGAAGGTGCCCTCTCATGTCTAGGCCGATATCTCCATGGACTTCATCGAGGGCCTTCCCAAGGTGGGCGGCAAGTCTGTCATCCTCACAGTGGTCAACCGCTTCTCCAAGTACGCCCACTTCATCGCGCTTGGCCATCCCTACACAGCGGCCTCCGTAGCCCGAGCCTTCTTCGACGGCATAGTTCGCCTCCACGGGTTTCCCTCTTCGATCGTCAGCGACCGGGACCCGGTGTTCACGGGACATGTTTGGCGCGATCTCTTCAGGATGGCGGGCGTGAAACTCTGCTGGAGCACGGCGTTCCACCCGCAGACGGACGACCAGTCCGAGGTGGTCAACAAGGTGATTGCCATGTATTTATGTTGTGTTACAGGTGATCGTCCTCGTGCTTGGGTAGACTCGCTTGCATGGGCGGAGTACTGCTACAACACCTCTTATCACTCCGCCCTGCACGCCACGCCGTTCGAGGTGGTCTATGGCCGACCGCCCCCGCCCATCCTGTCGGTCGACCCGGCGACGGCTAGGACAGAGGCGGCGGGTGACCTTCTTCGCAGTCGCGATGAGATGCTGGCCGAGGTGCGCCAACGCCTCATTCAGGCCCAGCAGTTGGCCAAGCACTACTATGACGGCCACCACCACGAGGTGGAGTTCGCGGTGGGTGACTGGGTGTGGCTGCGTCTTCTTCATCGCTCTGCGCAGTCCCTTGACCCACGCGCGAGGCGCAAGATGGGTCCGCGCTACGTCAGGCCATTTTCCGTGCCGGAGCGCATCGGGAGGGTGGCCTACCGCCTTCCGGCCGGTGCCCGCATCCACGACATCTTTCATGTGGGGCTTCTGAAGCCCTACCATGGGGAGCCACCGACGGCCACGCCGACGCTACCTCCGACCTCCGACGGGAGACTTCTTCCCGGGCCAGCAAAGGTGTTGCGGGCCCAACTTCGCCACGGAGTATGGAACTTGCTGATACAATGGGAAGGCCTGCCGGAGGAGGACGCGACTTGGGAGCAACGTGACGAGTTCAGTCAGCACTATCCAGACTCCCAGCTCGAGGACGAGCTATTTGCGCAGGCGGGGAGAGATGTTATGACCGGCGTGTCATACAGCCGGAGGAGGCCCAATGGGCAGGTTTAGTTAGGGGCTTAGCCCAAGTTATCTTAAGTTATCTTGCTTTTCAAGTCATCTTAGTTATATAAACAAATGTAAAGACTCTTTTGAGAATTAGGCAATTAGATCAAACTCTATTGCCGGCTCCCAAGGAGTCAGACCCCTAAACCCTAGCCGCACCTCTCCAGCCGCCGCCTCCCCCGCTCGCAAGGACGGCACCCAGTCGCCGGCCGCCGCGATCCGGCCAACGCCCATCTCCCTCCTTCCTCTACACCCTCTGGCCAAGACCTGGTAGAGCTCCTGCTCCTACCAGCACCCAGCAGGGAGGTGCACATTTCAGAGTGGACCATACGTATACGGCCATACCCGTACTGGTGCTTAATTTGATTTTTAGCATTTTAGTAGTACTACTGTTCAGGACAGTTGCGAAGGAATTCAGTAGAACTTACAAATCAGCGTGAGGGAGTTTGTTGGTGCAGAGGATGTGCCTATATTTCTGCAGCTGGGCGTTTCGCTCTTGGGTACTTTGCTTCTGCAGCTATCTAGTGTGATAAGTATTTATTATTAGTCTTATCGTGTTGTCTGTCAAGTTTCAAGTCTGTATCGAAGGTGGAAGTACTGTTTGATTTGATAACTCCTAGTATGATTTAGTGAGTGTGCTTTATATGTATGTGAATGAACTTGATACTTGAGTTCTCTCTAGGAGTATTGTTATTATGGTGATGTCTTCCAAGTTTTTCCTTCTTCTGGTTCTTGGCTCTCTTGTCTGACGATCTTCCCATCAGAATATGTTTGTTTCATCATGCAGTGCCTTCTCTGCTTCTCATTCCTTTAGGCGTGAGGTCCCTGAAAAACTCACCGATCCGAGTGGGGACCTAAAAAGCCGATCCGACGGTGCTTTTCCCCTGCACCCTGTCTCTTCTGATCTCTCTCGCCGAGATAAAGGACATCCCTGAGAAAACATTATGCCCACTCATGTAAGACTATAATCCCCTTTGCCAGTGCCGGAGCTGGATTAAGATTGTTGAGGGGGCTAGTAAGAATTGAAGGGGGCGAGGAAGGACCTGCAAACACTTTATTTCTACCGCTGTGGCCCACTGGGACCTGGTCCCGAACTTGAGGCTTTCCCTCATCTTCGTATGCTCACGCTTTGGGAGTGCAGCTGGTACACCTTACCAGGCAACATGGAGCACCTCACTTCGCTCCAGACACTGCAGATCGGGAAATGCAAGAATATCCCGTTGCTTCCAACACTGCTAATAGCACGATAATAGATGAAGTTTAACAGCAGGGCCATCTCATTTCAGCTCAGACAGTTTGTTGATCTCTGGGGCTTCCTTGCTGCAAAATGTTAACCTGATGCTTGATTCTCAAGATTCCATCTCCTGGAATTGGACCAGGTAAGCCTGCCCATCTGAAGAAACACCTCAACACTGAATTCTCCAAGTGTTGGTGACAGTCATATGATAGATAGTACAACTCTTCAACACTAGATACATTCAGCCGTTTTCCACGATATTGCTATCTGAATAACTGAATTAATAACAACGGAATTCGAACTCCCTGATTGGACACATCACAGATTCAAGGCACTGTTTGCCTGAATGAATGTTTCATGTTCACCATTTCTTAATGCATGTTTGGGCGTATCGATGGCCAATATACCAAAGCATGCTATGACACTGAACACGGACTTTGTTCCAGCACGCACACCAACGGATAAGCAAGAGATTCACATTATCCAATTCCACTGAAAAAATAGCGCGGCTAATAGCACGATATAGAGATCTGGCTTGCTAAATTGACCGGTGTACAATGTCTCGCTAATAGTACGCTGTCGCACCGTAATAGCACACTAATAGCTTATTTTCAGGGGCCACGCTATTTTGAACCAATTCCCATGCATACATACACACCACACTGAAATAATACACTAAAGCTGCCAATAACAGTAATCAAAGTCAGCACAGCTGCCAATAACTGTAATCAAAGTCAGCACAGCTGCCAGCATTATTACAGCAAACCATCACTACCAGACTGAAGGGCTACGCCGACGGCCTGCGGGTCACAACCCGTCGGCGTAGGGATATGCCGATAGCCACCGTCGGCATGGCTCCGTCAGCAACACGAACGCCGGCGTACCCGGCCAGAATCGTCGGCATAGGATCCTATGCCAACAACATCCGTACAATCGTCGGCATAGATACACTGTCGGCAACATTTGTCACATGACGGCGGATGACTGTCCCGTCGTCTGACGACACTCAACTGGAGGCAGCCACGTGGCATCTACGGCGTACCTGCAAAACTATGCTGACGAATTGGCCGTCGGCTTACGGTTAACACATGGCGCCCGCTGGGCTATCCTGGCGCGCTACTACGCCAACGTGGAAGCTGTTGGCATAGCTCAGGAGTTGAGCCGACGGGGAGGCCGTCGGCGTACATTTGCCACGTGGCAGCCCCTGGTGCGGCGTATGCTATGCCGACGCATAGCCGTCGGCATATCTCCTGTCTGTTTTTTTTTAATTCCTGCTTATATTCGATTCAAATAGACAGCACAAATATTCAAATACACATATACATCACAGCACATATATATATATATCACACATCCACATCATTATCATCACAAGATAATTACCGCAACCATCACAACATAAGTCAAAGCATGAAAGATATAAAAATCACAACATAAGTCGAAGCATGAAAGATATAGAAGTCACAACATAAGTCGAATCAACACAACCATCACAACATAAGTCGAAGCATGAAAGGTATAGAAGTCACCACCCCACCCAGAGGCTTAAGCGCTAGGACGTCCACCACCAATTTCGTCACCGCCAAGACCGCCAAAGCCGAGGTTGTCATTGCTACTGGCACCGCTACCGTGAAGACCGCAAGCACCACCTCCTCAGTGGATCGCAGTGATCAGGCTCCGTGACTTGGGAGTGATGCCATAATTGACAACACCACCAACAGATGATCCATTGGTTCCCTGCATGTTTGAAAAGATATATATATGATTCTGTTGAATAAACGATAAGTAGTGGTTGAATAGTTTGGAGATGTACAAACAGGAGTCGGACAGTGATGTGCCAGAAATTCTTCAAACGTAGGCAGCACTGGTTGTTCTCTAGGAGGTGGTGGTGGTGGTTCCATTATAGGAACCGTGCCGGTTGCGAAGGAGTCAAAAACGAGCTACATGTTAGTTGACCAAGAAAACACGAAGGTCAAAAGAAATGAAAGTGCAAATATGAAAGTCAAATGAAAGGGGATAAACTAACCTTCATCATGCGACTGTTGTAGTCCGCAACTGCTGCAGCTCTCGCGTTCTAGGCCATGATCTCCTGACATGTGTACTCCATGTAGGCCTACAATATGACATGATGAAACTCATAAACCATCTCAATGTGGAAAATAAAGTGAGAAAAAAGGAAGATAAGAGGAAAAATTCTTACAGAGTGTTGCTGGGCTAGGATGGACTGTGAGTGTGCACTGGTCATGCTCGGGTGTGAGCTCAGGCTCGGGTTGGTAAATCGGAGTTGTGTGTAGGACATAGAAGAAGTGACCACAGCATCGAGAACCGGGTAGCAACCATGATTCTTCGACCCTATGCCGACCACCGCCCTGTAGTCCGTAGCCTCTTTTATGGTGTCAGGTGTGTCAGGATTGAACCCCAGATACACCTTCTTGTAGTCCTCAAGGTGCTGGCCGGACTTGCCGTAGTACTTGCCCTTGCCATCCTTGGGCTTACTCCGCACATGGGCTAGCTCCCACGCCTCCATGTCTGAGAGCGGTCACTTCAGTTTCTCCTCCTGCACCACCAAACAGCACCAAACAGAGGTTAGTCATACATAGAAGAAAAAAAATGTTTCATGTACATAGTGTTGGGAGACTTAGTAGTAAATCAAAATTTTCCTGAGTGTCACCAAGATCTATCTATGGAGAAACCAGCAAACGAGCGGGGAGAGATTGGATCTTCATACCTTTGAAGATCGCTAAGAGGAAGCGTTGCTAGAACGCGGTTGATGGAGTCGTACTTGCAGCGATTCAGATCGCGGTGGATTCTGATCTAAGCACCGAACAACGGTGCCTCTGCGTTCAACACACGTGCAACCCGGTGACGTCTCCTACGCCTTGATCCAGCAAGGAGGAAGGAGAGGTTGGGGAAGATATCCGGTAGCACGACGGTGTTGTGGCGGTGGAGCTGCGTGGTACTCCGGCAGAGCTTCACTAAGCACTACGGAGAACGAGGGGAGGAGGAGGTAGGGCTGCGCACGAGAGAGAGGGAGAACCGTGCCTCTGGCAGCCCCCAAAACCCCACTATATATAGGGGAGAGGGAGGAGGAGGCGCAGCCCCTAGGGTTCCCACCCTAGTGGTGGCGGCAGCCCCAGATGGGGATCTGGCCGTCGGCCAGAGAGGGAGTGGGGAGGGGTGGCGCCCTAGATGGGCCTAGGGCCCATCTGCCATAGGGTTTGCCCCCCTCCACCCCTTGCTGCGCCTTGGGCTGCTTATGGGGGGCACACCAGCCCACCTAGGGGCTGGTTCCCTCCCACTTGTGGCCCATGCAGCCCTCCGAGGTTGGTGGCCCCACTTGGTGGACCCCTGGAACCCTTCCGGTGGTCCCGGTACACTACCGGTGACACCCGGAACACTTCCGGTAACCAAATCCTCACTTCCTATATATCAATCTTCGTCTCCGGATCATTCCGGGACTCCTCGTGACGTCCGGGATCTCATCCGGGACTCTGAACATCCTTCGGTAACCACATACACTATTTCCCTATAACCCTAGCGTCATCGAACCTTAAGTGTGTAGACCCTACGGGTTCGGGAGACACGTAGACATGACCGAGACACCTCTCCGGTCAATAACCAACAGAGGGATCTGGATACCCATGTTGGCTCCCACGTACTCCACGATGATATCATCAGATGAACCACGATGTCAGGGATTCAATCAATCCCGTATACAATTCCCTTTGTCTATCGGTATGGTACTTGCCCGAGATTCGATCGTCGGTATCCCTATACCTTGTTCAATCTCGTTATCGGCAAGTCTCTTTACTCGTCCGTAATACATCATCTCGTGGCTAACTCCTTAGTCACATTGAGCTCATTAAGATGATGTCTTACCGAGTGGGCCCAGAGATACCTCTCCGTCACACGGAGTGACAAATCCCAGTCTCGATTCGTGTCAACCCAACAGACACTTTCGGAAATACCCGTCGTGTACCTTTATAGCCACCCAGTTACGTTGTGACGTTTGGCACACCCAAAGCATTCCTATGGTATCCGGAAGTTACACAATCTCATGGTCTAAGGAAACGATACTTGACATTGAAAAGCTTTAGCAAACGAACTACACGATCTTGTGCTATGCTTAGGATTGGGTCTTGTCCATCACATCATTCTCCTAATGATGTGATCCTGTTATCAACGACATCCAATGTCCATGGTCATGAAACCGTGACCATCTATTGATCAACGAGCTAGCCAACTAGAGGCTCACTAGGGACATGTTGTGATCTATGTATTCACACATGTATTACGATTTCCGCTTAACACAATTGTAGCATGAATAATAGACAATTATCATGAACTAGGAAATACAATAATAACCATTTTATTATTGCCTCTAGGGCATATTTCCAACAGTCTCACACTTGCACTAGAGTCAATAATCTAGTTACATTGTGATGAATCGAACACCCATAGCATTTTGGTGTTGATCATGTTTTGCTCGTGAGAGAGGTTTAGTCAACGGATCTGCGACATTCAGATCCGTATGCACTTTACAAATATCTATGTCTCCCTCCTGAATGTAATCACGGATGGAGTTGAAGCGGCGTTTGATGTGTCTTGTCTTCTTGTGAAACCTGGGCTCCTTCGCAAGGGCAATAGCTCCAGTGTTGTCACAGAGTAGAGTCATCGGGCCCGACGCATTTGGAATCATTCCTAGGTCGGTGATGAACTCCTTCGTCCAGACTCCCTCCTTTGCTGCTTCCAAAGCAGCTATGTACTCCGCTTCACATGTAGATGCTGCCACGACGCTTTGCTTGCTGCTGCTCCAGCTCACTGCCCCTCCATTCAAAATATACACGTATCCGGTTTGTGACTTGGAGTCGTCCGGATCTGTGTTGAAGCTAGCGTCGACGTAACCATTTACGACGAGCTCTTCGGCACCTCCATATACGAAAAACATGTCCTTTGTCCTTTTCAGGTACTTCAGGATATTCTTGACCGCTATCAAGTGTTCCGCTCCGGGATCACTTTGGTACCTCCCTACCAAACTTATGGCAAGGTTCACATCAGGTCTGGTACACAGCATGGCATACATAATAGAGCCTATGGCTGAAGCATAGGAGATGACACTCATCTCTTCTCTATCCTTTGCCGTGGTCGGGCATTGAGTCATACTCAATCTCACACCTTGCAACACAGGCAAGAAACCCTTCTTGGACTGATCCATATTGAACTTCTTCAATATCTTTTCAAGGTATGTGCTTTGTGAAAGACCAATGAGGCGTCTCGATCTATCTCTATAGATCTTAATACCTAAATGTAAGCAGCTTCTCCAAGGTCCTTCATTGAAAAACACTTATTCAAGTAGGCCTTTATACTTTCCAAGAGTTCTATATTATTTCCCATTATCAGCATGTCATCCACATACAGTATAAGAAATGCTATAGAGCTCCCACTCACTTTCTTGTAAATACAGGGTTCTCCATAAACCTGTACAAACCCAAACGCTTTAATCACCTCATTAAAGCGAATGTTCCAACTCCGAGATGCTTGCACCAGCCCATAGATGGAGCGCTGGAGCTTGCATACCTTGTTAGCATCTTTAGGATCGACAAAACCTTCCAGCTGCATCATATACAGTTCTTCCTTGAGGAAGCCATTAAGGAATGCCGTTTTGACGTCCATTTGCCAGATCTCATAATCATAAAATGCGGCAACTGCTAACATGATTCGGACTGACTTTAGCATCGCTACGAGTGAGAAAGTCTCATCGTAGTCAACTCCTTGAACTTGTCGATAACCCTTAGCGACAAACCGAGCCTTATAGGCGGTCACATTACCGTCCGCGTCAGTCTTCTTTTTAAAGATCCATTTATTTTCAATGGCTCGCTTATCATCAGGCAAGTCCACCAAAGTCCACACTTTGTTCTCATACATGGATCCTATCTCGAATTTCATGGCCTCAAGCCATTTGTCGGAATCTGGGCCCGCCATTGCTTCTTCATAGTTCGAAGGTTCACCGTTGTCCAACAACATGATCTCTAGGACAGGATTGCCGTACCACTCTGGTGCGGAACATGTCCTAGTGGACCTTCGAATAGCAACTTGATCTGAAGCTTCATGATCATCATCATTAACAACCTCTCTAGCCGGTGTAGGCTCCACAGAAACAACTTCCTGTGCTGCGCTACTCTCCGGTTCGAGTGGAGGTACAATTACCTCATCAAGTTCTATTTTCCTCCCACTTACTTCTTTCGAGAGAAACTCTTTCTCAAGAAAGGATCCATTCTTGGCAAAAAACCTTTGCCCTCGGATCGTAGGTAGAAGGTATACCCAATAGTCTTTTTGGGATATCCTATGAAGACGCACTTTTCCGCTTTGGGTTCGAGCTTCTCAGGTTGAAGTTTCTTCACATAAGCATCGCATCCCCAAACTTTTAGAAACGACAGCTTAGGTTTCTTTCCAAACCATAATTCATACGGTGTTGTCTCAACGGATTTAGATGGTGCCCTATTTAAAGTGAATGCAGCAGTCTCTAATGCATATCCCCAAAATGATAGCGGTAAGTCGGTAAGAGACATCATAGATAGCACCATATCCAATAGAGTGCGATTACGACGTTCAGACACACCATTTCGCTGAGGTGTGCCCGGCGGCATGAGTTGTGAAACAATTCCACATTTCCTAAGGTGCGTGCCAAACTCGTGACTTAAATATTCTCTGCCACGATCAGATCGTAGGCATTTTATTTTCCTGTCACGTTGATTCTCTACCTCACTCTGAAATTCCTTGAACCTTTCAAAGGTTTCAGACTTGTGTTTCATTAAGTAGACATACCCATATCTGCACAAGTCATCAGTGAGGGTGAGAACATAACGGTAGCCACCGCGAGCCTCGACACTCATTGGACCGCATACATCGGTATGTATTATCTCCAACAAGTCAGTTGCTCGCTCCATTGTTCCGGAGAACGGAGTCTTGGTCATCTTTCCCATGAGGCATGTCAAATGATTTGAAATCAAGTGACTCCAAAAGTCCATCAGCATGGAGCTTCTTCATGCGTTTAACACCAATATGACCAAGGCGGCAGTGCCACATGTAAGTGGGACTATCGTTATCAACTTTACACTTTTTAGTACTCACACTATGGACATGTGTAACATCACGTTCGAGATTCATCAAAAATAAACCATTGACCAACGTGGCATGAGCATAAAACATTTCTCTCATATAAATAGAACAACCATTATTCTCGGATTTAAATGAGTAGCCATCTTGCATCAAGCGAGATCCAGATACAATGTTCATGCTCAAAACTGGTACTAAATAACAATTATTAAGGTTTAAAACTAATCCCGAAGGTAGATGTAGAGGTAGCGTGCCGACGGCGATCACATCGACCTTGGAACCATTCCCGACGCGCATCGTCACCTCGTCCTTTGCCAGCCTCCGCTTATTTCGCAGCTCCTGCTTGGAGTTACAAATGTGAGCAACTGCACCGGTATCAAATACCCAGGAGCTACTACGAGCGCTGTTTAGGTACACATCAATAACAAGTATCTCACATATACCTTTAACGTTGCCGTCCTTCTTATCCGCTAAGTACTTGGGGCAGTTCCGCTTCCAGTGACCGGTACCCTTGCAATAAAAGCACTCAGTCTCAGGCTTGGATCCATTCTTGTTCTTCTTCTTGCCGGCAACTTGCTTACCGGGCGGGGCACTAGCTTTTCCGTCCTTCTTGAAGTTCTTCTTACCCTTGCCTTTCTTGAAACTAGTGGTCTTATTTACCATCAACACTTGATGCTCCTTTTTGATCTCGACCTCCGCTGATTTCAGCATCGAGTACAACTTAGGAATGGAATTCTCCATACCCTGCATGTTGTAGTTCATCACAAAGCTTTTGTAGCTAGGTGGAAGGGACTGGAGGATTCTGTCGATGACCGAGTCATCCTAGAGATTAACTCCCAGCTGAGTTAAGTGGTTGTGAAGCCCAGACATCTTGAGGATGTGTTCACTGACAGAACTATTCTCCTCCATCTTACAGCTAAAGAACTTGTCGGAGACTTCATATCTCTTGACCCGGGCATGAGCTTGGAAAACCAGTTTCAGCTCTTGGAACATCTCATATGTTCCGTGTTGCTCAAAACGCTTTTGGAGCCCCGGTTCTAAACTGTAAAGCATGCCGCACTGAACAAGGGAGTAATCATCATAGCGCGACTGCCAAGCGTTCGTAACGTCTTGGTCCGCTGGGAAAATGGGTGGGTCACCTAGCGGTGCATCAAGGACATATAATCTCTTGGAAGCTATGAGGATGATCCTCAAGCCACGGACCCAGTCCGCGTAGTTGCTTCCATCATCTTTCAGCTTGGTTTTCTCTAGGAACGCGTTGAAATTGAGGGTGACATTTGCGTTGGCCATTGGATCTACAATATAGATAGTAAAGGCAATTTTAGACTAAGTTCATGATAATTAAGTTCACATAATCAAATTATTCAATGAACTCCCACTTAGATAGACATCTCTCTAGTCATCCAAGTGACACATGATCCATGTCAACTAGCCCGTGTCCGATCATCACGTGAGACGGACTAGTCATCCATGGTGAACATCTTCATGTTGATCATATCTTCTATACGACTCATGTTCGACCTTTCGGTCTTCCGTATTCTGAGGCCGTCAAGTCAACCTAAGTGTTTCGCGTGTGTAAATCTGGCTTACACCCGTTGTATGCAAACGTTAGAACCTATCACACTCGATCATCACGTGGTGCTTCGGAACAGCGATCCTTAGCAACGGTGCACAGTTAGGGTGAACACTTCTCTTGAAATTTTATTGAGAGATCATCTTATTTACTACCGACGTTCTAAGCAAATAAGATGTAAACATGATAAACATCACATGCAATCAATATAGTGACATGATATGGCCAATATCATCTTGCTCCTATGATCTCCATCTTCGGGGCACCATGATCACCATTGTCACCGGCACGACACCATGATCTCCATCATCATGATCTCCATCATTGTGTCTTCATGAAGTTGTCTCGCCAACTATTACTTCTACTACTATGGCTAACGCTTAGCAATAAAGTAAAGTAATTACATGGCGTTTATGATTGACACGCAGGTCAGACAATAAAATAAGACAACTCCTATGGCTCCTGCCGGTTGTCATAGTCATCGACATGCAAGTCGTGGACCCTATTACAAGAACATGATCAGTCTCATACATCACAATGCATCACATCACATCCTTTTGGCCATATCAAATCACGAGGCATATGCTGCAAAAACAAGTTAGACGTCCTCTAATTTGTAGTTGCAAGTTTTTACGTGGCTGCTATAGGTTTCTAGCAAGAACGTTTCTTACCTATGCCAAAACCACAACGTGATATGCCAATTGCTATTTACCCTTCATAAGGACCCTTTTCATCGAATCCAATCTGACTAAGGTGGGAGAGATAGGCACCCGCTAGCCACCTTATGCAACTAGTGCATGTCAGGCGGTGGAACCGGTCTCACGTAAGCGTACGTGTAAGGTTGGTCTGGGCCGCTTCATCCCACAATACCGTCAAATCAAGATAAGACTAGTAACGGCAAGCACATTGACAAAATCGACGCCCACAACTGCTTTGTGTTCTAATCGTGCATAGATTCTACGTATAGACCTAGCTCATGATGCCACTGTTGGGAGACGTAGTAGTAAATCAAAATTTTCCTACGTGTCACCAAGATCTATCTATGGAGAAACCAGCAAACGAGCGGGGAGAGATTGGATCTTCATACCTTTGAAGATCGCTAAGCGGAAGTGTTGCTAGAACGCGATTGATGGAGTCGTACTCGCAGCGATTCAGATCACAGTGGATTCTGATCTAAGCACCGAATAACGGTGCCTCCGCGTTCAACACACGTGCAGCCCGGTGACGTCTCCTACGCCTTGATCCAGCAAGGAGGAAGGAGAGGTTGAGGAAAAGCTCCGGCAGCACGACGGCGTGGTGGCGGTGGAGCTGCGTGGTACTCCGGCAGAGCTTCGCTAAGCACTACGGAGAACGAGAGGAGGAGGAGGTAGGGCTGTGCCAGAGAGAGAGAGGGAGAACCGTGCCTTTGGCAGCCCCAAAACCCCCACTATATATAGGGGAGAGGGAGGAGGAGGTGCAGCCCCTAGGGTTCCCACCCTAGGGGTGGCGGCAGCCCCAGATGGGGATCTGGCCACCGACCTGAGAGGGAGTGGGGAGGGGTGGCGCCCTAGATGGGCCTAGGGCCCATCTGCTCTAGGGTTTACCCCCCTCCACCCCTTGTTGCGCCTTGGGCTTCTTGTGGGGGGGGCGCACCAGCCCACCTAGGGGCTGGTTCCCTCCCACTTGTGGCCCATGCAACCCTCCAGGGTTGGTGGCCCCACTTGGTGGACCCCCGGAACCCTTCCGGTGGTCCCCGTACACTATCGGTGACACCCGGAACACTTCCGGTAACCAAATCCTCACTTCCTATATCTCAATCTTCGTCTCCGGATCATTCCGGGACTCCTCATGACGTCTGGGATCTCATCCGGGACTCCGAACATCCTTCAGTAACCACGTACACTATTTCCCTATAACCCTAGCGTCATCGAACCTTAAGTGTGTAGACCCTACGGGTTCGGGAGACACGTAGACATGACCGAGACACCTTTCCGGTCAATAACCAACAGCGGGATTTGGATACCCATGTTGGCTCCCACGTACTTCACGATGATCTCATCGGATGAACCATGATGTCAGGGATTCAATCAATACCGTATACAATTCCCTTTGTCTATCGGTATGGTACTTGCCCGAGATTCGATCGTCGGTATCCCTATACCTTGTTCAATCTCATTACCGGCAAGTCTCTTTACTCATTCCGTAATACATCATCCTGTGGCTAACTCCTTAGTCACATTGAGCTCATTACGATGATGTCTTACCGAGTGGGCCCAAAGATACCTCTCCGTCACACGAGTGACAAATCCCAGTCTCGATTCGTGTCAACCCAACAGACACTTTCGGAAATACCCGTAGTGTACCTTTATAGCCACCTAGTTACGTTGTGACGTTTGGCACACCCAAAGCATTCCTACGGTATCCAGAAGTTACACAATCTCATGGTCTAAGGAAACGATACTTGACATTGAAAAGCTTTAGCAAACGAACTACACGATCTTTTGCTATGCTTAGGATTGGTTCTTGTCCATCACATCATTCTCCTAATGATGTGATCCCGTTAGCAACGACATCCAATGTCCATGGTCATGAAACCGTGACCATCTATTGATCAACGAGCTAGTCAACTAGAGGCTCACTAGGGACATGTTGTGGTCTATGTATTCACACATGTATTACGGTTTCCGGTTAACACAATTGTAGTATGAATAATAGACAATTATCATGAACTAGGAAATACAATAATAACCATTTTATTATTGCCTCTAGGGCATATTTCCAACACATAGATACACTGAACTTTCTTGTGCCTCTAGTGGTTCCAAGTTCCCCGGCCATGTGTTCGGTTGGTCCCTCGATTAGCCCGGTTTTGGATGCTTTTAGCAGCCCACTTTTCATCATCACCGAGCCACATATCAACCAATGTCTACCATGATTCCTTTTTTTCATAACACCAACTAGGACACGCCTAAATAATGAAAGCGTAATGGCATGTCGACACGAAACAATGAAATTTATCACAAACATCGGAATGAAAAGTCGGTTATACTTACCAACAGGTACTTCTCCCTAGTCAAGGTAAGACGCTCCTTCTTCGCGTATTCCTTGGGCATCTTCATGTCACAATAGTCGTAAAAATATTGCGAGATGGCCACCCAGCGCACCTCGTACTGCATCTGGCGGGCCTGCTTCCTTGCGGCTCTCAGAAACAACTTGTCGGCAAGGGGCTTTTTCTCCTCAAGAACTCGATAGTACTTCTACAGTTATTCATAAAACCAGAGTGGAAGAAGCCATGAGTTAAACTATTCAATGATAAAATATGAACGAAACTCAAGACTCATGCTTCTGAAGAGAACTTACCCAAAAATTTGTTTTCACGGCCTTAGCATGTGTCTCCTAGTCCGCATGGGGAGCCGCTTCGTAGTGGTCCTAGGTCATGGCCAAAACCAGGTGCTCCGGCTGCTTGTCTTTGTCCGGAGCGAACAACCCCGACCAATATTCCTTCAGCAAGATAGTGAGGATACCGTTTGGAACACGGACATTGTCAGCAACTGTCCAGCCCCTACAAAAGATAGAAAATATGAGCATGTTTACAAGCAAAAGAATTGAAATATGATTAAGGGGTACTTACTATTTCCCCACTAGCGTAATGATCCACTTCTTGTCCTCGCTAGCACCACGCCGCCACCCCTTTTTTTGCCAACCCCCTCCCTGCCACCACCAACCTCCTCGCCCTTCCCAAACTCCTCCTTCTCCCCTCCCCGAACTCCTCCTCCTCCTCCTCAACCTCCTCGCGAACCTCCTGCTCCTCCTCAACCTCCTCGCGAACCTCCTCCTCCTTAGTAGAGGGTACCTCACTAGAAGAGCGCCTTGTTAACGACACCCCTAAGTCGATGAGGGAGCGTTGTTTCTGGCCCCAACCCCACGCTCCTCTAGGGGCACCTCTCCCTCGACCTCCCTGTGAGGAGTCATCCTCAAGTAATCTGGACGGAACAGTACGGGCTCGACCACTCCGACTAGCCATCGAGGTGAGTTTGGCTAGTAAACCCGTGACATCGGCCTTGTCCTTGCCCATGCTTACCAAACCTGCACTGAAAGGAGATAAATGAAGAGAAAACAATGGAAAAAAGACATTAATAAATAAGCATAAAAAAGCATATTAATAAACCATAGAAAAAAGACATAAAACGTACATCTGCTATAACCCATACGAACCATCACTCTTGTAACCAATATCATGTTCACTATCACTATCACACATATCATCTTCATTGTCGGACGGAGGTGGAGGCTCTTCCTCATCGTCAGTGTCTTCATTTAACTTTTCTAGCATAAGTATGTCTTTTTCATTAATAATGGCCTCACCATCATTCGGTGCATCGTCATCATTTGGATCCACATCATCATCACCCAAGGCGTTAGCGTCATCGCTTCTGACCACATCATCATCACCCAAGGCGTCAACGTCATCGCTTCTGACCACATCATCATCATCACCAGGTTGCTCTTGAAAGAACACTCCCTCGTATGTCATGGGGTTACTGTTGTAATAATCGTCATCGTTCGGGTCCGGTAGCTTACTATGTCGCGACACCTTGAATACAACTTCCCAACCCTTTAGGTACTCTTTCTGGAATGGTTAAGGCAGATAATAAACTTGTGTGGCTTGGGTAGTTGCAATAAAGAGATCGGCTCTGGCATAGACGGATGATGGTTTAACTTCGATGAAATCATGGTGTCTCCTTTGTCCGGCGTTTGTCGCCAGTGGGTTTGTCCCAACATTTGGTATCCTAAGCTTGGTGGTCTTGGACGCGGTTCGCCGTGCCGGAGGCGTGCCGGCGTCGGGTGCGCCAGGTGCGGTCCGTGGCGATGGTGGTGTGTTGCAACGAGCACAGCGGACACATGATGATGAGCCAGGTCTTACGGAGGTTCAGACGGCTGCTGTTCTAGAAGACCGGATCGCCACGACGCATGCGCAGGGTGACCGCGGCGTCCCTTGTGGTTGCGTCCAGGTAGTTGGCGACGGACGCCGGTCGCCATCGCGGGGACATGGCTTATTGCGCCAACAGCAGCAACCTAATAGAAGCCTGGCTTTGCTGACAGATATCACATAGTAACAAGCTCAGAAGAGCATAAGCAAGATGGCTCTGAAAGTTGACACTAGAGTTTTCCACTTTGTTTCTTGTGATGGTTTAATTGGAGGACAGATGCTAGCAGCCAGCAATACGCAATTGATGTGCATCTTGTCCAGTTATCAACTACGTACGTACCTCTAGTCACTGCCTCACTGCATTATCGCCTCCTCTGTCGACGGCAGAACACGCTCTCATTTGCCACGAAAGAAGAACCACAAAGTGAAGTAACAGCATATCCATCAGGCTCTCAGCCTTACCAGTTGCCTACCTTCACACCAAGCGATAGTTTATATGAATTATGCTTTGTGATGGTTTATATGAATTATTATGACTGAACTTTAGCATCCTTTTTAGTCTATAACGAATATATATAGTCGATTACAGGAAGACTGTATGCTATGCAGGGCGTTGTACATCAAGCACCCCAAAGGCCACCATCTGACAAAGCCCCTCCAGGAAGAACTTCGGCCGCTCGTGCCACTCGTCGACGCCAATATCACCTTGAACAGTAGCACAACCCTGAGAAGAAAGACAGCAGGACATGTCAAGCAACGCCCAGCACAATTAGTGAAACGGCTTGGTATAGCACAGCATTTGTAAATAGGAAAAGTCCTCTTTCAGTATTACTCTTCCTTTCACTATCCCAATGTACTTCGCACCGAAAGGGGATATATAATCTCTCAAAAACTTCACTTCCATTTACATCTTGGCCACGTGTGCAAATACTTTTTCTTCGGAATATAAAATGGAAGCTTAGTACCCCGAATGTATGCAAAATACTACATTTTCCACGAAGACGCAAAGCTTGTGTATCCTTTCATTGATAAAAGGAAGGAGAATGGGTACAAAAAAAGGACACAACACATGATATGAACACAAGGAGGCTTGAGCATGGGGGCCAGAGCAGAGGGAGAAGGGGTGCTCAGCGCGAACAAGGAGAAACAGACAGCTCTTTGCGGCTAACATTGATTTTGGCTGTGCTTCAGCAATTTGGAAGGCCAAGGCTCCTCCTAGGCTCAGGTTTTTCATGTGGCTGGTGGTTCATGGCCGTTGTCTGACCGCAGACAACCTCGAACGCCGGGGATGGCCTAATCAAGGCACCTGCGCCTTGTGCAGTCTGGCTCCGGAATCATGCAGCCACCTCTTCGTGCACTGCTCCTTTACAGCGGAGGTTTGGCAGCGCTTCCGGACCTGGGTGGGTATACCCATTCCGACCCCTGCTGCCGACGACAAGGGTATGGAGGACTGGTGGCTTCGCGCGAGGAATGCAGCCCCGGATCGGTTTAAGAGGGACTTTGATGCGGTGGTGATTCTGGTGCACTGGCGTGTCTGGAAGGAGCGTAATGCTCGTATCTTTGATGGCGTAGCATCATCTCCGGACAGGGTGGTCGAAGCGATCATTGAGGATCTGCGATCCTGGGGTGAGGCAGGTTGCTTCGCCACCACCATAGCCTTTTAGTTGGCATGCTCGCGTTGTGCTTGTGCTGCAGCAGCAGGTCTGAGTCATTGCTTGCTTGCCTTGCCGGTAGGGGCTCTCTGTTTTATGGCGTCCTGTGTTTCAGGCACTCGGCCTCGAGGCTTCGCTGTGGCACTTGCCCTGTTTGTACACCTGGCGGCCATCGCCGCTCTGTAACTGTTCTTTCTAATCTTAATAAAGATCGGCTTCGGCCTTTCAAAAAAAAAAGAAACACACAGCTAAGTCCACCAAGCCTAAAACTAGAGGAGCAGACCGACGTCAAAATCTTCAATTCCAACACCAGGGACTCCATGAGCGAGCAAGATAGCGCCTCCAAGAAGAGGAACGGCGTCGTGCCGCCGCCGCCATCCAATCCGAGGAACCAGACCTAGGGTTTTGAGAATCTACAGGTTTGACTTTAGCAGACACAGAACGCAACAAATAAGGATACCATCAGCAACACCGATGGGGTACTACTTAACACTAGGGCCTCTTAGAAACTGCTAAAACTTAAGTCCGAGTTGAAAGCATAAAAGGCGTAAAAAGACAGTAATGTAACCTCATCACGAATTAAATAGGCATGCTGCAGTTCCCACCATCAGCATCGGCCATTCCTGTTCACCGAGACAAGTAATAAATACTCCGGTCAAGGACGGTGTGGTTCATCATTATCATCTGTGAAATGGAAAGTGGCAAGTTTGGGTTTCATGACATTTGTTTTTTCTGAAAAGGAGCTTACCTGAATCTTGGAACCAATTCTGAGTGCAGATGACAGCCTCCACCGTCTCATGACTTAGCTTTCGATTAAATAGATAAACCCGTTCATCGGTTTCATCAAACGCGGAGTCAGCTGAGACCGCACATCCAGGTATTGCTAAGACATCACGTGCGATTGCAGCAACAGCTGGATACATGGAAGCATTGGCCTTCCACCATTTCAAAACATCAAAATGGCTATCCTGAGATAAGGCATCCCTGCTTAGATAGTTGACATCATTTGGAGGACACAACTCTCCATCAAGGTACATATGGAGTTGTCCCAAAGCTTCATGTGCTGTATGTTGATTGAAATTCTGACTTGCATCTTCATCTAATGGATCACTGCTATGAGTATTCATCGGTTGACCAGCATGACAAGAGTATTGGAAAAATAGCCCGTAAATCTTTCCTCGCACTTCAGAGATGTACATTCTGGCACCATTATCCCTTGCTTGTTTGAAGACATGTTCAAGAAACCTCAACTTATATCTGGGATCTAGCACCACAGCCATAGACAGCCACAAGTACAATTTTTCCCAATGTTTATCAAACTTTTCCAACATGTCCTTAATACCAAGAGCACGCTCCATACATGTCTTTCCAGATGACTCCTGTAGGGCTGTCCTCACGCTCCAGAGCGCATGAAAATATGAACTGGGATCACGAGCGCTGGAAATTACTCTAATTGCATCGTAAATTGGCCTTGCAACCTGACAGAAACTTTCTACTGTTTCTAGTGACTCAAGAGATGGTTTGTCTGGATACAATACTGAATCCATCTGTGCAGGGTGTGGCAATACCTTATTGAACTGCAATATGACCTCCATTAGGTAGAAAGCCGAGTACCATCTCTTTGAACCGAAAGAAGGTCGATGTAGGCACATCCGCGAAACAACTTGCTGATATTTTTCCTTCCGTAATGGGGAGCATGTCATGTAATCAAACCATTTTGCCCGTGTTTCCTGGATGACCCTATTTGGCACGTGAATAAGGATCCGATGAAGCGCATCCACTGAACATGGTATATCTATTAACTTATATCTGGCAAGAAGATAGTTCTGCCCTGTAAGAGTCTTCTCTAAATTCGTTATCATATCATTTCCCGCACATTGAGTAAATGTAAATCCCAGAAGCTTATGCCCGAGACTATATTCATTGACTGTTTGTGGGACACAATCGAGATTATTAGAGGAGTATCTGAAGCGTTGCCAATTGGGCAAAATGCCAATGTAGTTTTCAGGCTCGTCATCTTCAAATCCTGAACAAGAACATCTGATGATTTTTCTATGCATCTGCCATTCTCCATCAATAAAGTGTACGGTCAAACAGACAAAATACTCGCCACTTCCAAGATCCCATCTATCAACTGACAAGAAAGCTCTCCCAGGTGCAAACGCTATTTTCTCTTTCAGTTTCAGCCTTTCGTTCTGAAACAGAGCGATAAACTGTTCTTCGGTGGCTATCTGAGATATCATGCTAGAAGTAGGATACATGCCAGCCAAAACCTGCCTAAAATATGCACTGCTCATGGTTGGGAACGGGCAAAGGTTCGAGATTGTAGCACCTGGGGGCTCTTCAGAAGTCTGTGGAGGTGAAGGGTGTGTTGGTTTCCTGGTGGTTCCACGTCGTGCAGGGCAGATCTTCAGATGCCGGGACAAATGGCTTGTTCCTCCTGAACTCTTTGCGCTAAGCCGCTTTCCACAATGTTTACAATCTGCGATATGACCATTTAACGACGGGGTAAATTCCTTCCACACCTTGGACTTTGATCTTTGCTTTTTGCTAGCATGAACCGGACGATTGATTTGTGTAGTTTGACCAATTGTGGGTTCGGTTCCCTGCATCACAGGCTCATGGCCATGGACAAAATATGCAGTGAGGGCACCCTGAGCCAATCTTGTTCCCGTTATAAAAGGTACCTTAAAAAATAACACAGACAAACATGATTCTTAGAGGGTGGTTAAAATCATACTGATAGATCATAAAAATATTCAATTTTAGAAAGTTAATTACCCTTAAAATCATAAAATCTGGAGCAACTAATGAATTCTTGATTTTATCTGAGCATAAAATCCACTTCCTCTGCACCGAAATATATGTCGCTGAAGCAACTGTAGATCAGCTACTCCAACGACATATATTTCAGTATGGAGGGAGCATGTCTAACAGGAATGCAAAACGACATATTCTGAACATTGAACACCACCAGGCAGCAGCACCTAAAATCCACTAGCCCAAAAAGAATCTCACCGAGCTTGGGGGACGCCGTCGGGTGGCGATGGAGGTCACCGCTCGCGCCGCCGGGACAGAGCTCCCCGCGCCCAGGATTCGCGAGCAATGGCGTGGCGGAGACGGAAATGATTTGGTTTGCTTTCGTTTTACTGAGTGCAGCAGGCATCATTGTTTTGGTTGCTTGGCGTTCCTAGCGGAGTACGCAACTTGTAGTACTATAATCGATTTGTCTTGCACGAATTGCTATGATCCACCAGAACTTGGTTGACTTTTCTTGGGCTGCGTCCGCATTCGATTCGATTTGTTTGTTCCCGAGTGAAACGGGGGCATGGGATGACGCAGCTCAAGTTGTAAATAAATAAGATGGATAGCCAAGTCTAATGGGTCGACGAGGAAGGTTCTCAAGGGGCTCTCCCATTAATTTATTTTAAATCTCTATATTTTCTAATTTTAAAGCTCTTTCCTTCGATTAAGATTTTCAATTTTCAATTTGGTTTACAATTTTGATCGGGTCAACGATTTTTCAAATCAATCAGCAGCAATCGGCCTATAAAAATATATTAACCCCTCGCAGGCTCCTATCACCACAACAAAAAAAGCCACCACGTGATATTATAGCCGAATACAATACACGCGACCAACGATGAAAAAGTATCCCTACATAAGTATGGGTTGATTAGCGGATAACACGGAATCACACCGTGAAAGACCCACCAAATAACCACATTATAAATAAACATTAAACACACTCCACCGTCTTCCCCACCGGCCAAACTAAATACTTCATCAATTTCAAAATATAAGGTTTATTACTTTTTTGGAATGTCAAAATTCTGTAATTTTGACCAAGTTCAGAGCCAAAAATACCGACTACCACAATCTTAAACAAAAAAAATCATTTCCTGATGAATCTAATAACACCGATTTGATATTATGAATTTTGATATATTTCTCTACAAATTTGATCAGACCTAAAGATGTTTGACTTTTAAAAAAAACAATACACCATATATTTAGAAATAGAGTGAGTAAAGAAATTTTTAACGATGCAGCAAAGCGCGCCCAACCCTTCTAGTAGAGAATTAAAAGCATTGAATGGGAGAGCTCCTTGAGAGATTGTTGACACGGTCAAAATCAGGTGAACCAATTTTAAATTGAAGACCATAATTAATTGCAAGGAGTTAAAAATTAAGAAGCATAGCATATAGTATAAAAGAATTGAATGAGAAAGCTTTGCGAAATCGTTGGCCTAGTCAAAATCAGGTGACTCAATTCCAATTGGAGACCTTAATTGAAACGGGGTTTTTTAAAACTGGGTAGCATAGTGTTATAAAATATATGTATTTGGTTGACTCCAAGCCCTGCCCTTGCATCCATTGGTCGAGACAGATCATTGGGAGCCTAGCCACTTGTTCCTATAAAAAATGCGGACAAAGACAAATTTAAAGCCAGGGGAGCAGGTGTAATATATAGATTACTATTAAGTAGAGCATCAAGCCAGTCTGGATGCTAATGTCAGCTGCCAACTCTTGTCCTATGGATGTATTTGAGTTATCAGCAGCTTGTTTGCATAAATTTTTGGATAATTATCAGCAGCTTGATGAAGTTGAGCATAAATAAGCCAACACATCTTATTTGTTTCAGAAAAATAGACATGCAATGTCTCGTACGTGTCCTCTTCATCTCACAAGAATTCTACAATGAAAGTTTTGAATTTATGAATTCTCGGTTGAAGAAATAGAGTTTTAACAAATGTTACAAGTTTCACATGTGCTCGGGTGAACAATAAAATCCCAAAAATAGTAAAACAATAAAAAAATCTGATTTTTTTGGCAAGAAACATTGATTTTTTAGGATTGTACTGTTCATCCGAGCTCATGTGTGCTCGGGTGCAGAACAATTGCGCCCCACCCGTGGCTATTTCTCTCACCTTCCCCAGCTACCGAACTGGATCAGGGTTCGTCTCTTTTTGCCCGGCCGTCTTCCCGAACCGCCCTTCCCTCACACCTCACCCGTCGCTCTCTCTCCTTCTCTCCAGATCCGACGGGATCGACGACGACATGAGGCGTCGGCGAGCACAACACTCCCCGCACGGCCCCGTCCTCCCCGGATCTGGCCGTATCCGGGTAGCCACACCGGACCAGCACCACGCCGACTTGCTTCCCATGCGTGGCCCCGTCCTCCCCGGATCTGGCCGTACCCGGGTCGCCGACGGCCTCATCCCCATGCGTGGTCGCCGAGGAGCTCCTCCAGCGCCGGGGCACCCCTCCCGCCTGCAACCACCAGTGCCATGCCTTTCCCCGACACCCAGCGGCTCCTGGATCCGACGAGCACGGCCATGGCCTCGTCTCTGCTCCGTGGATCTAGCCGCCGGGGCTTCCCTTCCCCGGCGGCGTCTCATCGCCCCCCCCCCCCCCTTCCACCAAACTGTGGATGCTGACGGCGACCAGCTGTCCCAATCATCTGCGGTACTATGAAATCTGTCTCTGGAGTAACCCTCTGCGATCCACCGCGTAACCAATCGGCTCCGCTTAATGTCCTTGCCCATAGGAAAAACTGACGGATAGAAAATGCCGGTAAACAGGTACACGCTGTGCAAAACTACGCCGGGGCAATGTATTCAACACCATTTATTCATTTCATTCAATTATACACCCTAGACAACAGAGCAACGGGTGAGATTCCAGTGAGCGTCGTCGCCGAGTGCTCTTAGTTCGTGTCCTGTATAAAAGTCGTTATTGTTAGGTCATAGCGGGGAATTCTTGGTGATGGTACGATATATGCTCACTAGAACTATCAATGTTTCCGTAGTGGGCTGGCCCGTGTAGGTTGGGTGTATTATTATGTAAAAGGTTCTAGGAGATTATGTGCAGTTTTTTAATTGTTTATCTTTTTTGTTCAAGTTTTCGAGGGCTTCCCCCCTCTTTTATAATTCTATTTTTCCTTGCCCTCTCTCATTTTTTCCCTTTTCCTTTTTCTAGTTCACGAATATTTTACAAATCCTGAAAGTTATTCTAAAATCTTGAACGTTGTTCTAAAATTCATGAACGTAGTGAATGCACATGTTTCTATGGAATTATCTCTGCCAATCGGGCACAGATAAATCTGTAGGATTCCATATTTTCAGAGAGATGAAATCTCTTCTCTATACTGTTCAGAGGTTCAAGTTTCACTTCAATAGGAGGAGTGCTAATCGTTCGAGTTGCAAAATGCGAGGCTATTAATCAAGAGGTCCTAGTTCATGTGATTATATTGTAACCCCTCTCCATCTAATTGAGCATGTTCAATCAGATATGAACTCACCTTTATTATTGAATAAAGTGCCTGGAAGATGGTTTCTCAAAATTAAAATATTTTTATGCTAGTGATTGATGTGTTGTTCTTGCGGGACTTCTTCTATTCAAAGGCAAGAGGTCCACAACCTCCAATTCTGGAGTCTACGAGCTTGTTTATGGAGTGAGCTCCATATATTGTGAGGACCAAAGGTATATGACGATGACTCTACTGGAGTGTCATTTTGACCTAAAATCATCATATAGGTAGTTGTTATGGTGATTGGTCAGTATGGCGACTCTGTTAGAGTTGCTCTAAGTGTTTGTTGTTGTTGCGAGGAGAAAACTTCAATCTTGTTGAGAAAACCAGTTTTGGAATTGATAATGTGTGGATAAGTTGTTGTCGGTCCTCGTGGCGAGGAAAACCTA
Organism: Hordeum marinum; assembly: GCA_022496015.1. Lineage (NCBI taxonomy): Eukaryota > Viridiplantae > Streptophyta > Magnoliopsida > Poales > Poaceae > Hordeum > Hordeum marinum. The sequence continues at coordinate 1,943,234 of CM039672.1, read as the reverse complement.
AACAAGGAGTTAGAAAAGAGTTGTAATAGTGGGTGCGAAATTCCCAAGGATAGTGACATTGGAGAACTTTATTTCAAATGATTCAAAAATGTTATTTCTAACGTTTTTTTTTTGAAAAAATCCGTAAAATCTTCTTCATATTGTTATGAATATTTGCTTGAATGTGCTATATATGTATTTGTGTATGTACAATTGTTTTCTATTTTTCTGCAATGTGGAAATATGGTTTGTAAGTCCTCTGTTGTTCCCGTGCTCCATTTGCACTTTCCGTCGTAAGAGACCCCTACAATATTTCCCCACTTTCTTGGTTTTTCCTTACAAAATTAGTTACTTTTCAATGTGCTTTTGATACTTTTTCTGGAAAAAGGTTGTGATATTATCGGAACGGCCTTGAGTTTTTTTTTATAGTTTTGCAAGGTCTGGTCTGCAACTTTCCGAAGACTCTCAGGTTTTCGAAATCGGGTTTTCGAAATAGGAGCGGAGCTGGCATACAACCCAGCAAAATTTAACAAATCTCTATTTATAGGCAGTTCTATAGTTGGTGTCACACTACTACAGTAGCATTTACCCATGTGGTTGTTGTTCTTACGGGACATCATTGTGCGCCGTGAATGCAGAAGTTTCTGTGGAATTAACTCTGGCAACATGGGAGTGATAAGTATGTAGGATTCCATATTTTTAGAGAGATCAATTCTCTTCTCTCTACTGTTCAAAGGTTCAAGTTTCAGTTCAATGGAAGGAGTGCTAATACAGCTGCTAATATTGCCGCAAGGGTTCGAGCAATCGAGCCATAACATTTACCTCACTAGGCCTCGAGCCCGCAACTCCCGCGACATGTGACGCGCTAGGGTTTCACCCTCCCCCTCCTGTCATCGTCGGCCCTTCCGCCGCCGCCGGCCCACCCGCCCCCATCCCCCTCCCCCTCCCGGATCCGCCCTCGTGCCGCCTCCTCAGAAGGTGGCTGGGGCGGCGCTCGGGCTCCCCTCCCGCGGGCGCTCTCCTCCTCCGCCCCCCCCCCCGCCACTGGCGGGCGCCTCCAGCACTGGCCCGGGAGGTGCCAGCGGCGGCGGGCCCTCTTGTCCCCATGCGTGCGTCCCTCCCGCTGGGGCAGGGGGCGGCCGCGGTGCTACTCGGTTTGACTGCGGTCCGGCAACCCTGCGGCGGTGGTCGGCGGCTAGCGTGGTAGCGGCGCGGGGGCGGTGGCGCTCCTTGGCGGCGGGGCAACGGGGTGGCACAAGGTGGCCGGCGACGCGCCCCCGGCCTAGATCTGGGCCCTGCGGGCCCCATCTGGGTCCTAGCAGGCTGACCCCTTGGCGTGGGTCCATTGTTTGCTGCGTGGTGAGGAAGAGGAGCATCTCAGATGTGGGGGGGCGACGCCGACGGCGTGCCGGCAATAGCGCGATGGCAGGAGCTTTATGGGTTTATGAGTGCTCGACCGGGTCTATGGGCCCACGGGCTTGGTGTGCTCATGCTATTGCGTTTGGACGGCTACCGTCTTTGACGGTGGAGGCTAAGCCCTCCCGCGGGCCGACGGTGCCGCTGCCCTTGCCCCGGCTCCGAATCGTCGCTGTGCAGCTCTCACTTCGCGGTCCCATGGTGAGATGGCGTGGGGGCCTCAAGACCGTGTTGGCGCAGGGTGGTGGTTGGTTTGGTGGTAGGCTCCGGAGCGCCCGAGGTGTTGGTTGGGATCGGGGGAAACCCTTGTCAGCTTGGTCGACACCGACGCGGTGGCGCCTGTTGGTGCCACCGGACCTTCCTGGAGGGCGTCGGGGCTACCCTTCCTCTCGCCTCGTCGTGTATTGGGGGAGACCCTTGGCAGCAGCGTCGTCATTGTCGCGGTTCTTCTTGGGGGTGTTGATTGGTTCCGGCGCTACGGAGTCTTGGAGCTTGGTGGAAGATCCCCGGTGGGCGCAACGGTCGTGAGGCTTCTTCGTTTTTTTGTTGATCCGTCGTTGTCGGCATCTTTTTTTTTGTATTTTCTCTGTCGTTTATTTTGGGTGTGACCGTGTTGCTTCCGTCACAGCACCTATCAGTGAATGTTCGATTGGTTGGTTTGTAATACAAAGCGAGGGAATACTTTTTCGGAATGTTGCCGCAAGGGACGCCATTAATCTAAGTTCCTAGTTCATGTGATCATACTGTAATCTTGGTCCATCACTGAGCATGTTCAATCAGATATGAGCTCACCTATTATTGAGTAAAGTGTCTCGAGGACGATTTCTCAAAAGAAAAATATTTTTGACGCCAGCAATTATTGTATTGTTTTGGTGGGACGTCTTCGATGGTACGTGGTGACTGCACATGGAACGGACAGCTCGTTGTACCTAGTCGTCGGAGAAGATTAATTCCAAGGGACATGCATGGAAGCAACAATCCGGCAGACTACCAACCATGTATGTCTCCGTCTAGATTCATTTTTCCCCATCCTTTCAACCATAAGCATAACTACCACTACCACCATGGCCAAGTGGCCATGTGACCACGCCCCCTGTCTCCCTCCATGCTCTCAACTACGACTCTGAGCAACATGACAGTCTTGATTACGAGAATTGACAAGACTTGATTACGACACCCTAATCTAACTTCTAGCGGAACTTGTTCTTCACCATATTGATGAAAAATTAAAGTTTGTAAATTACAGAGTAACTACTTGCCACGTCGCAAATGTCGAAATGTGTTTTTGTGTTGCATAAATTCAAGAATCCACCAGCATCTTCCTCGGACCATATGAGCCTAATGGATTTTTTTTTTATCGAAAGGGGTTACCCCCACTCCATTTTATTGAATAAAACGGAGCACTATGAGCCTAATGGATGTAAGAAATACAATTTCCATTTCAAATTCCAGGCTACATGGGAGGATAGCAATCAATTTATTCTAGACGTGGAAGAGAGGATGTTATAGTTGTTTTTGTTGCACTAGCAATAGCTTGGCTGGCCCAAGTTTTAGAATAGAGAAGGCTTGACTCTTTCTAGTCCCTCCGTCCTAAAATAAAATGTGTATCTGAGCTTTTTTCAAACAACAATTTGTTTGCCTAAGAAAAAGAAAAGAAAATGTAAATTTGATGTGGTTAAAGAAAAATCTGTTAACATATATAAAACCAATTTAGTACCACTGAATTCACGACGAAGATGGGGCATGGCCATAGTGGCTGGTTGTGAGAGGATAATAAGGAGAAAAGAGTTTGGACGGAGACATATTTTTTTTCGAAAAGAAGGATGATCCCCGTCCTTTGCATCTCAAAGATGCATGAAGCCACCCTAGGCAACTGTCAGATTGGAAGTGTTCCTACTCCCACGTGAGACAGAGCCGCGTATATATATATATTGATTGTGGCGATAGCCTGCCTTGGCATACAACAGAGAAAGAAAACGATCGGTAAGGAGTCGTTGCATACAAGAAGAGGACAGGAAGAGTTTGTTGAGATTACAATTGATATCTATCTCTAATTCTAACACCCTCCCTTAATCTCAACTATCCTACATTGAGATTCTTTTTGAACTCTTCAAATGGCTTGATTGACAAGGCTTTAGTGAAACCATCTGCTACCTGATCTTTTGAAGGAATAAACCGGATGTCTAACTTCTTCTCTGCAACCCTTTCTCGCACAATGTGAATGTAACATCCCAAATTTTCAATTTGGAATGTTTTACAATTATTAGTTAATTATCTATGCATTATGATTGAAATGAATGTGGAAATTATATTTCATTTTCTTTATTTGACTTCTTTTCAATTTGGCATTTAAGTTTACTCAATACCTGACAAAATACTTTGAAAAAAAAGTACGAGAGGAGGTAACATGACACCCCAAAGGTCAGAAGAAAACAGTGCGAATTTATTTGAAAGTCAAATTTGGTTTCATTTTGAATTTCTTTAAATAATGTTTTTATAAAAAAATTATTTAGACTCTAAAGAAATGTTCACGCTTTAGGATTTATCTTTCTGATCGTTTTGGTATATAATATAATATATATATAATTTCCTTTTTCTGCTTAAGATCCAATAAAAAGGGGTTTTCAAAAAGAAAAAAAACACAACACACGCACGCACACAGGCTGGCCGAGCCAGCCAGGCGAGCAAGAGCTCACCTACCGACCGAGCCAGGCCGCTCGCTCGTCAGGAGGGGAGCGAGTCGCTCCCAGGGCCGCTCGCCCCAGCGTCGCACGCACGCAGGCTCGTCCCTCTCTTTACCTCGGTCAACTCCATCTCTCTCCTGTCTCTCTGCCTCTGCCAGGTGGGGCCCAACCCAGGTCGTCCATAGGATAGAGCTCACGCTCGCAGCTTCCGCAACCGCCGGCGAACTTCTTGGGATAATGCTTATCCCGCAGCCCCGACCCTCCTAGCCGCGCCTATAAAAGGCCCTTGACCCCCTCTCTCCATTCAGCCAACCCGCATCTCCTCTCGCCCCTCACAGCAGAAGCCGTCGCCGTTTGCATCTAGCCGGAGCCGAGTCAGTTCACCGGAAAACTGCGACGCCGGTGAGCCATCATGGCCTATTTTCTTCAAGGGAATCGGATCCCCATGTCTATCCGCACCTCTTTGACATTCTCGTTGCCCCTAGGGATCGCCGGAGACGCCGCCCCGACGACCTACGTCGCCGGAGTTCACTGGAGCACAGGAGCTTCAACGCCTCGCCCCGCTACCTCCGGTCATCGCCGCTGACCTCCGTCACCGCCTTTCGGACGCACTCACCAAGCTGCACCCGCCGGACGACCTCGCCCACGCCGGAGATCGCCGGAGCTGCCGCCCCGCCGTCGCCGACTTCCTGCCGAGGCCAGCGCCCGTCTATGTAAGTGCCCGCTCCTCTGTAGATTAGTTTAGTTTTTTTTCTTCTAGTTTTTTTTATTTAGACCGAAGAGGTACCGGTTAACCATGTTTTAATATAAACCGTACGGTTTAATTTAAACCGAACGTTTGTTTTTCTTTTTAGTTTTAGCCGAACAAGTGATTTGCTTAATTCTCGAACGTTCGTCGCGTAGCAGCTGCAACGAACACAGTCAACCAATCAAAACCTTTCACTTCGCGCTCTAGTCGCGAACGTCCACACTTCAGCGTTTTCAAAAAAAATGCTATTATAGCAGTTTTTTTTCAGATTTAATTCAAATCTTCAAACACCCGTAACTTTTCAACCGTGGATCCAAACGAGATGAAACAAACGGCTACTTTTTTGTCTCGAATAGCCCTATGTCCAGAACCTAAGCTTGCAAAATTTTATAAGTTCAAATTCGAATTTATTTCAGATTTGAATTCAAACTTCGTTAGGCCATAATTCCCAAACGGTATGTCCGTTCGACGTGATTCTTTTTGCACCGCGTCACACAAGCTACATCCTATGCCAAGGATCTTTACCACCACCTTTTATACATATTTAGTGGCTGTTCACTAGTATGCCTTGTAGGAACACTAGTGCACGTTACGGTTTTTGAACCATGTTTTCACTCTTGGTTTTGCACTTTGAAATCTTGCATGCTAATTTCATGTGTTCGATTTTATTTGGATTTTTGCAATATGTTGCTGCATGTTACTTGAATTGTATGAATGTTTGTTTATGTGTGTTTTTATTTACTTTGCGACAGATTGTCCGAAGTGGGAAGCAGAGTACTATCATTCGTTAGAATTTCACTCCCAGCACGAAGGCAAGTTGCATTTGATCATATCAGTTTTTACCTATGTTTTATTTTGCACATAGTCCTTTGATGTAGGGGTGCATGATAGGAGTTTATACTTGTTGGATATATTATCACCCAGTAGTTCATTTGACGCAGGTCCAAACCGTACCACTTTGTCGCCATCGTGTTATGTTATAATGCTTCGCCAAAGTAGACGTGGGTTGGGGGAGTGGTATCACCTTGAGATGTGAGTGACGAAGTAGTAACTAGGACCAACTTTAATGAACTACCTGGGTGGAAACTGGTTTGTATGGTGGCGAAGTACAGTGGGAGCATTCATGGGAATCTATGGGAGTACACACTAGTGGTCCGTCCACCCAGGCTCAAAGGGATTAACCGTATTTTCATGTCTACAAGCTTCCGTGTGCAGCTGCAAGCCAATATGGGAGTAGGTGGTGTGACCTCTTCCGGGATAGGCTAGCAGATGTAGATGATGTAGGTGTACCGTCCTATCCGTGGGTTAGGGGAAATGCTATCGAAATACTATATCTCGATCTTCCGATCAAGGAGGTGGTCGAGTCTTGTGGGGAAAAGTGCACAACCTCTGCAGAGTTAAAATCTAATCGATTAGCCGTGTCCCCGGTCATGGACAACTTGAGCTTTTAGTAGTGGAAATGTAGGGAGATCTCATCACTCTTAATTAATCAATTGGGTATAAAAATTTGGAATGGTTGAGATGGGCATCATCTCAGACTTATGATATTTGTAGAAGTAGAGCAATCATTTCTGATAGGGAAAAACTAGCTTTATGTAAAACTAAACTTAGAGCTTTCCACCAGCCAAATTGCATGTACTATGTAGGCTCATTACACTTTATGATGTGACTTGCCAGTACATTCCATGTACTGACCTACACGACTGCAACTTATCATGTTGCAGATTTATCCGACGACGAATAAGGTGCGATAGGTCGTTATTCTGCACTCAGCTTGCTCGTGGAGTTGATGGACTCATTACCTTTTTGCTTCCGCATGTTTTTTTGTTTTACTTGGCCTTAGGCCACATTATTGTAATAAATACTCTTTGAGGATTCTCAATGTAATAAATGTGTGATTGAACTCTGTTGTAAATCCTCAAGTATTGTGTGTGTCAGCATACCGATCCAGGGATGACACTTAAGCATAGAGAATTCGATCCCTTGAGATTGGGTCGCTACAGTGAAAATCGATTTCAATGTGTTTAGTTCTCCCATGGAAATTTGGATTTGTAGAGAGATAGGTAGCTCCCAAGTTGTCACACCATAAACATGACACACGATGTTGGTTGATTCCCAATTCCTGAAGCAAGGATTCCAACCAAATGATCTCAGCAGTAGCATTTGGTAATGACTTGTACTCCGCTTCAGTGCTTGATCTTGACACTGTAGCTTGTTTTCTCACACTCCATGAAATAAGATTCAAACCAAAGAATACTACAAACCCTCCAGTTGACTTTCTGTCATCAATGCATCCTGCCCAGTCAACATCAGAGAAAGCACTAACAAGAGTGGAGCTAGAACGTTTGAAATGAAGGCCCAAGCTTGCAGTGTGTTTTATATACCCAACAATCCTTTTGACTGTTGTCAAATATACAATAGTAGGTGCATGCAGGTACTGACAAACTTTGTTAACCGAAAAAGATATATCTGGTCTTGCCAGTGTTAAGTATTGTAGAGCTCCTACTATACTTTTGTACCTTGTACTTTCTTCTTCCTTTAGTGGCTCTCCTTCAAATGCTGAAAGCTTTTCTGAAGAAGACAATGCATAGGTGAAGGCTTGCAGTATTTCATTCCCATGCGAGCTAAGAGTTCATTGGCATATTTTTCTTGACTTAGTACTATACCATCCCGAATCTTCTTAACCTCAATGCCTAGAAAGAACTGCAAATCACCTAGATCTTACAAAGAAAACTCTGAGCTAAGATCATGTAAAAGAGCATTAGTGGCACTTTGTGAAGAGCTTGCAACTATAATATCATCAACATATATCAACACAAATATAACAGTGTTTGACTTGTTATAAATGAAAAGTGATGTATTTTCCTTACATGCAATGAAACCAAGACTTCTTAACTGAGAGCTTAACCTTGAGCACCATGCCCTTGGTGCCTGCTTTAAGCCATAAAGTGCCTTGTCAAGTTTGCATACATAATCTGGTTATTTCTTGTCAACATACCCAGGTGGTTGTCTCATATAAACCTCCTCTTCCAGAACACCATGTAAAAATGCGTTTTGAACATCTAGCTCTCTCAAGCTCTATCCTCTAGACACAGCAGTGGCTAACACAACTCTAATAGTTGCAGCTTTAACAACAGGACTGAAAGTATCTTTGTAATCTAATCCATAACGTTGTTTAAAACCTTTTGCAACTAGACGTGCCTTATACGTGTCAAAGAATCCTCCAATTTTGTCGGTTCTCCTGCAACACACAACATGCCATACGGTATTGTACCATCAATTCTGATTTCCGGATTTGTTATACCTTTCTGCAGTCGAGTTGCAACACGTGGTACTGGATGAGGATGACATGCTACAGTTCTCTGTACGGATTGTGGTGTAGAGACATCAGCCACAGACGATCCTGATTCAGACTTAGTAACCTGCGATGTGGCTGAAGCCATGGCTGCACCAGATCTAGTAGTCGCAGAAGATCCTGAGATTCTGAGCCGTGCATGCATGCGAGGAGGCGATCCCGAGCCGGCAGACGCGTTTCCTGGTGATGCTGTCGCGGACATGTGCATGGGACGCGCACCTCCCGAGCCGGACGCGATTTCTGGCAACACTGTCACGGTCCCGCGTGTGGGGCGCGCACCTGAGCTCTCTGCATGCGCCTCCGTGGCATCTTCTGGTAGGTGTTGTTGCCCCTCACCCAATGCCGGTTCTAGGAGATTTTGACGGCACACCAGATTCAAGGAGATCTATCGTACAGGAGTCGCAGGTGACAGAGAATCTTCCTCGTAGTCTGCACCTACTTCAGCTTCTTCTTGCACATGAAATACCGTTTCATTATGAACCAAGTTTGGATCATTTTATTGACCAATTTCTGCCATATTTTCTGCATGATTACCCTGCACAAGAGAAGACACACTGGTAGGATCATCAGTTGGGTTAGTACAATCATCGCCCCCTTGATCGAAACTTTGGAGATTTGGTGGAAGAAGGAGAATTTCTTTCCTAAGACATGCACCGGCATTAGGATGAAGAGACTCAAAAGGATAGATAGACTCATCAAACACAACATCTCGAGAAATATAGACCCTGCCGGTAGAAACTTCTAGACATTTTACCCCTTTGTGAATGGGATTGTACCCAAGAAACACACACTTCTTAGAGCGAAAAGCAAGTTTGCGTGTATTATACGGACAAAGGTTGGGTCAACAAGCACAACCAAACACACGAAGAGATGTATAATCAGGGGTGATGCCAAACAGTTTTGTCATGGGTGTATCAAATTTGATTACCTTGCTAGGGAGCAAATTAATGAGATATGTGGCAGTAAGAAAGGCCTCATCCCAAAATTTTAGGGGCATGGACGCATTAGCTAGTAGGGCTAGCCCTACTTCAACAACATGGCGATGTTTTCTCTCGGTAGACCCGTTTTATTGGTGTGCATGGGGACATGAAACATGATGTGAGATGCCAAGTTGCTGAAAAAAAAGAGATTAAGTTTCTTATATTCTCCACCCCAATCGGTTTGCATGGCAATGATCTTAGTGTTCAGTTTCCTTTCAACAAGATTCTGAAAGTTCTTAAAAACTTGAAACACTTCAGATCGTTTTTTAAGAAGATAGATCCAAGTAAATTTACTATAATCATCTATAAAGCTTACACAATAAGAATGTCTACCAACAGAGGTAGGAGCTGGTCCCCAAACATATGAGAATACAAGTTGTAAGGGTGTAGTGGAAATACTAATGGTAATAGGATATGGTAACTAATGACTTTTGGCTTGTTGACATGGATCACAAACCGACTCAATGCTAGACTCATGAGAGTGGGGAAGATTATTTTTACTAAGAACAAGCTTAACAATAACTGATGAAGGATGACCTAATCTATTGTGCCACTGGTCATATGAAATGGTTGGCATCAAAACATGCCAGATACACCCAATCTCATCATCTCTATCAGCTCTTGATTTCATATGCACTCTATGTACATGTACAAGCTCTCTATACATGTGTGAAAAAAGGGTCCCTCGTTGAATTTTCTGTTAGCCCGTGTTCAAATTAAACCATATATTTATGGCCTGTCATCTATACATGCGTTCATGTGTATATTCAACACATGTTTGATTTGCGTTGATCTATACATCTGACATATATTCATGTGTTCATCTATACATCTGACGTAATTCACAAAAATGGTTGATTTGCGTTGTAATACTATGATGTGTGCATGTTAATGTTTTTAACATGGTCAGTTTAGTTCTATCAAATGATTTTCATATTTCTTTTTCTGCATGTCCGTCTGCCTTCCACCAATGATATCTCATTTGTTCAGCATACTCAACTATCTCTAACTGATTAAACAGGTCTTTGACTGACATACTCATCTGATATTTTGCTTCTTCCAGGAGAATGCCTCCTTATTTGATACGTTAGATATATTCTCTACTGCCATCTCAAGAATGAAGCTGAAGAAACGAATACAAAAGATAGAAAACACCGTCAGTGAAGTGAAGAAGTCATCACTCTTGGGTGTGGCAAGCAACACCACACAAAATGATATTGCCAACAAGAACAGGAGCAAAATTAGAACTTCTAGCAAGCGTAAGGTATTTGGTCGAGAGGCCTTGCGTGATAATATCATGGCAAAGCTCCGCGAGACATCACCGAGCTTGGGTACCAGTCCATGTTACTCGGTGATTGGCATATATGGTGTTGCAGGGTCTGGAAAGACTACCTTTGCACGATATACTCGAGATTACATTGAGAAGGAATGCAAGGAGGGGAGACTTTTCGACGCCATCATGTGCATTCGTGTGTCGGAGACTTTTAGTGTGGATGATATATTTCATGAAATGCTGAAGGATATTACCAAAGATCGGCACTCCAATATTTCTGATCGTGGAGAGCTGGAAAAGAAGCTGAAGGAAGAGTTGCGTGGCAAACGTTTCTTCTTGATATTGGATGATCTCTGGGTGATGAACAAGCACGACTCACAGCTGGAGGAACTAATCTCTCCGCTTATTGTTGGGGCGAAAGGAAGCAAAATACTGGTGACAGCTCGAACAAAATATGCAGCTGGTGCTCTAGGTGCCAATGAACTTATTAAAATGCCTGATTTGGGTGAGGATCAGTACTTGGACATGTTTATGCATTATGCCTTGGATGGTACAAGTGTTCCCGTTAAAGAATTTGAACAAGTTGGGAGAGAGATTGCCAAAAAGCTACACCGATCTCCTATTGCAGCAGTAACAGTTGCAGGACGGCTTGGGGTAAACCCAAATATCAGCTTTTGGAAAAATGTTGCAAAGCTTGACATGTTGAATGACACCATGGATGCTCTTTGGTGGAGCTATAAGCAACTTAATCCGGACATCCAGCGATGCTTTGAATACTGCAATATTTTCCCAAGAAGAGTCAGGTTGGATATGGACAAGTTAGTTCACCTGTGGATAGCGCAAGGGTTTGTAAAGACCAGTTCTGCTACAGAGGACATGGAAGATGTAGCTGAGTTCTACATTCAAGAGTTAGTATCATTCTCATTTCTGGAACCAGCATGGGGTTACTTTACAATCCATGACCTGCTGCATGATTTAGTAGACAAGGTTGGTGGAAGTGATTTCTTCAGAATCGAGAATGAAGGGAGCCAGAGAGTAGAAGGATGGAAAGGGGATGTCCCTCAGAATGTCCACCATCTATTTGTTAAGAATTATGATGCAGAATTGATTACCGAGAAGATCCTTGGATTGGAAAATTTACGCACTCTCATCATTGATGTTGTTGAAGAGGATACACCAGTTGAGGAAAAAGTCATTGAGAGTATATGCAAGACCCTGCCGAAATTGCGGGTACTAGCCATTGCTTTCAGCATGAAACCACTTTATGGAATCATGAATCCCAATAATTTCTCTGTTCCAAAATCTATTGCTCAGTTAAAGCACCTACTCTATCTTGCTCTCAGGACAGACTTCTCATGCTCTATAACTTTACCAAGGGCACTAACAAAACTTCACCATATCCAGATGCTAGATTTTTACGAGGGTCAATTGTTGGAATTCCACTGTGCTGACCTTGTCAACTTGCGTCACATGTTCTGCTGGCCTTTCAACTTGAAATTCCGTAACTTGGGCAGGCTGATCTCACTCCAAACGCTACCATGCTTCACAGTAGGTAATGAACAAGGGTATGATGTAAAGCAGCTGAGTAATCTCAACAAGCTTCGTGGCAGCCTGAAGATCAAAGGCCTTGAAAATGTTAAAAGCAAGGAGGAAGCTCTTGAAGCCAATCTGGGTACCAAGGAACGGATCATAGAACTGACGTTGGAATGGGGTGATAATGATGATACAAGGTGCAATCCAGAACTTGAATCAGAGGTACTTGAGGGCTTGTGCCCTCCCGTGGGACTTCAAAGCCTTGATATAGATGGATATAGAGGTTCAAGGTATCCAGAATGGATGGTGGGTAAGCAGAGCGGTGGCCCGGAGGGCCTGCAAAATCTTTTTCTCCGGGGATGCAAGCAACTGGGACCTGGTCCTCAATTTGAGGCTTTCCCTTATCTTTATGGGCTCACGCTTATGCACTGCAGCTGGAACTCCTTACCAGGCAACATGGAGCGCCTCACGTTGCTCAAGGGACTGGAGATCATGTTTTGTATGAATATTCGGTCTCTTCCAACACTGCCCCAGTCTATTGAGGATATTATCCTTGCTTATTGCAACGATGAGTTCGTGGAGTCTTGTAAAACAGTCGGACATCCAAACTGGCAAAAGATTGAGCACATTCCCTCGAAATATTTGTACTGATCCAGCAAGTAAGAATGCAATCCCATTTGCTGCCTTGCTTTTTCATTTCGTATGTGTGAACATTGCGTCTGTGTATATTGGACGATCTGGTGCTAACTCAGCTTATTTTTGTTAATCCATTTCCTACTGGTTGACGTTTCAGAGAGACAGTGAAGGACGCCTGATCGTCTTGCATCAATCAGGAGAGGCTTTAGACATGGCAAGACAGTGAAGGACATTTGAACAAGTTGGTTGGAATGCTCAGTTTGTCTGGTGTGGTTTGTCATGATGCCACGAATGTCATCTGTTTTATATTAGTAATGTTGGCAGTACCACTGCCTGGAATTGATGACTGCTAGTAGTTATTTATTTATTCAGTGCGCTATGTAATGTATGTAAAACTAGTTGGTGATAATTCAGTGCTGTCTTACTTGTGCTCTCCTGAGCTTGTTACTATGTGATATTTGTCATCAAAGACAAGCTTTTTTATATGGTTTCTGGATCCACGCTTGCAGATGAAGGACGCTGCATGTATTTATGCTATGTCTTTCCATTGCTTCTCGTACCGACTGCCCATCTGGAATTCAGGCTGGTGAGATGATCATTTGGGCTGACCAGCTGAAATCCATTGTTTGGCAGGTAGATAAACGGGGAAGAAAAAATCGCATTTTATTTGCATCATGGAAGATGAGTTAAGATGTGCATATTCGTTCCTGGCAAATGAGGTAGTTGACAGTTGGACAAGATGCGCAGGAAGTATATTTTTAGACAAAGGGAATATATTAATATCGCGAAGATATCAATACCAGTCTATGCACCAGCAAGATATCCAAAGACATCAAGACGCACACAGCGAAGAACAAAATAAATAAGAAAAAAATTAAAAATAAAGACCCCGTCGCGGTGTACAACACCTCGCAAGAGAAGCACTCTAACCATCACCGAATACAATACCCATACTACAACCTAGGCTCTCCAAAATCAATGCCTCCAAGAAAGAAACAATGCACAAGCGTTGTCGTCGTCCGATCAAAGATCTTGAGTTTTCACCCCGGAGAAAGACCGAGTTTCCAAAGCAATGCCTTCAACAAGGCCATTTCCAGATACAACCAATGAAGACCAGACCTTGGGTTTCCACCCTGGAAATCAAGGCTCAGTACTCGACGAGAGCCACCAAATATGCAGTCCACCTGTGTTGTCACCCCCGCTTGTCCAGGCTGCTCCTGCGTGTCGCCGCACACCCGACACACAGGGAGAACCTGTGCCGAGTTGTCTTCAACACAACAACCAACCTCAGATAGCAGCCACCATGAGTTTCTCCAATTCTGTCACATTCATGAAAATCTTTATATGAAGACATCTCCCATATCACCGAACAGTAGACGAAGCTTCACAACACGCCCCGGAAGGGTGCGCATGACCGCATCCATTCCTCTCTAGATCTCCAGTAGCATCATGTGCCAAACTGCGGAGATCACCGAAAAGAAGACCGGAACTCGTTGGTGGCCAGATCGAGGAGATCGACATGAAGCCGTGCTGAAACTCCGCAGGGCCGGACCCCTTATAATCGAAACCTGGCCAACAGCCCCCATGCTACCGGCCATCACCGGCCGCTCGTCCCATCGGAAGAGGCCGATAGAACGAAGGCGACCCTGGCCGCCACGCCCGCAAGCGCCGCGACGAGCAACGCTGCGGCGGAGAAGAGCACGAGACAGCCGCACGGGCGCTGCAACCGTGGCCCTTCCGGCCTAGCCGGACCCAGACCACCGCCAGTCGCGCCACTGCCCCGATTCGCCGCTCCACCACTGGAAGAACCCGTTGCCCCTCGCGTGCTCCCCGCCGTTGCTGCATCCCAGCGCGAGGTGTCGGCGGCGGTTGCGGCGGTGTTGGAGGAGGTCGCTCTCGCTACTTCTCTTCCAGGAGTATTTGCTTTTGTCCCCGCCTCGCCTACCTCCCCACCCAAGAAGCCGGCTAGATCCATGCCCAGCATGGTGATTCGTGCCCTCATGACGGCCTCCATGGTAGCTGCATCCCCCCTCGAACGCCATGCGAGGAGAAGCAGCGACCGCCGCGAACAATCGAGGATCTCCTCTCACGTTGTGCTTCCACCACTCAAAGGAATCTTGGGATCAAGATCTAGGGTTTTTTTCCGCCGTCCCAAAGTGGGAGAAGGAGGCTTCTAGGTCAAGCACCGGGAGGGGTTGGGGAGGTTTAATATCGCGTGCTCAGGGTAACGGAGGAACAGATCTCCCCCCACGTGTCGCCCATCTGCCATTGGCGCCTGAGCGGTGGGGCTCGAACCCGAGTCGGGACGCGTTGGTTCCCCTGAACCGCATTGCGTGTACCTCCCGTGCACCGCATCGTCGCCTCCGCAGATCACCGTGGCACTTGCCAGGGTCACTGTCGCCGTCGTCGCCGGAGTGTAGCCCTCCACCGGCAACCGATCCCTGATCCTCGCAAAATGGCATGGAAAAGCGATCATATCTCCGATATCAACACGTTCATTGGCATGAAGGAAACGGGCGCGAACCACCACTCCGCGGTCGTCCAGCAGGACCAAACGGAGGGCGTCACGCCTGAGAACCAGCACGCTGTTGGTGAAGGTCAGCGATCGCGTCGCGAGAACGGTGGCGAAGGAGACCTTCCATCTCGACTCGCCTTGATCGTGGCCCGAGTTGCCCGAGCCGCCCGAGTCGTGAACCATCTCTGAATTGCAACCCATCCATTGGCATGTTTAGTTAGTTTTATCCCTGGTGAATATGGAGTTGTATGCAATATATATTTATTTAATATTATATATATTTTTAGCAAAGATAGTAATCATCTTAAATCTAACCTATATCAAGAAAACCAGTTGCCAACACACAAGAGGAATAACAAGACATAAAATAACCTAAATACATTACAACCATACTAGTCGGGTTTTTTCCTTCAATTGTTCGCCGTTCGCAGAAACAAAGCTGAACATGCAGCATAACAAAGGGACACTTGTAAACGTCAATGCTATACTAGGATTTGAGGACCGCAATAGCCACCCACCGAATTTGAACGAGAATTTTTGATGTGTCATCCCCAGGCACTGCCACTACCGCACTTCTCCTTCCCACCATCCACGGACAGACAAGCAACACTTACAGAAAAGCAGTGCTGCCGGCCGTTAGCATTGATTCTACCGTGGCTGCTGCATATGCTACCTCTGAAACGTGCCTTCCTCTTTCAGGATTAATGCTATCACTCGCCGTAGTCTCATAGTACGTTACATGTTATTGTCTTAGCTATGGAGTGTTGATTAGTCTGTTGGCTACAGCAGCCACGGGGTCCTAAGTAACATCTTTGAACAACCTTTTCCGACTGAACTTTCAACTTCACATAAAATAGTTCGATAGTATTATTGATCAAGTTGGCTACAACACGGACATAAAAATACAGAAAGATGTACAGGACATGCATGAGTAGGGGGGGTACAGCCTTAAAGAAAATCACCAGAAGGCAAGCCTTGTGATTTGGTAGATTTCAAACACCCAAATACTAGTGTACTAGAAAATATAAACAAATAATAGCTGCCATTTTGTATGGAGGCAGTATCTATCTTGTGCTTGATTAGTACCCACCATCCCTATATGAACGTGGTCGCACCAGCTTCAAGACAGGTTTCTCCTCCTTCGGATGCTTCGAAAGTTGCTGCTGCAGATCTTGCTTGAGAGTTTTGCCATAGGCACCCATCAGCCAGACCTCCTCGAGAGACTCTAGCTTCTCTAACCCAGAAAACTGCAGATCCGACCCACTAAAGCACCGAACCATAAGCACCTTAACAAGTTTGCTTTCTCCAAAACTTACATTTACCTTGGAGCTGCAATCAATTTTGAGAGTCTGGAAATTAATGGATTGCTGATTTGGCATACCCAAATGAAGATCATCATCTTGAATCAGCTTGACACAAAGGCGCCGTAGGATTCCTTTCTTCACCAACTCCTCAAGGGGCAGCAGGTCCTCTCCCTTTGTTATGGTCATCTCAATATCCAAAACTTTGAGACTCTTAAACCTATTGATCCAGACCGGCAAGTTGAGTACATTACCGTACAACTTCATTTTCATTAGGCTCCTCCGTGGTGGCCCTGTCAGGGCGATGTCATGCTGCAAATCCTCATCGAGTCGGATGGACAATGACACCAAATGACGGTGACGTGAGATGGCATAAAAGAAGTGCTGGATATTTCCCTTGTTTATACCTGACACCTTGAGCTTGCGCAATTGAGCAAGTTTCCCATGCTCGAGCTCGTCCAGGAGAGCCTTCCCACCTGCACTGCGGACATCGATAACGCCAATAGTGTGTAAGACACTCAGGTTCCCAATCCCTATGGGAACCTCAACGCCGACATTGTTAGCTTCTGATGATGGTCGTGGAAGGACTGTTGGTGTGACACCAATGTCTTGCTGCGGCATCATTATATGGTCCTCATCTGCTGCTGTTTGGATGGTGACGATGCCATCACCTTCATACCATGGTTCAGTGTTACCAGCATGGATGTACTGTAGCTTTGGTAGCTTGCAAATATCAGGTGACAACATGACTATGAAGGTGTGCTTGACATCAAGAGTCTGCAGCTGCCTCAGGCCATTCATTGAATCCGGCAACCGACTAATCCCTCTGCACCCTCGTACTGAGAGGAACTTGAGTCTGGTAACTATCTTTACAATCTGATTGAGCTGTTCATCTGTTACACCTGATGTGTTTTCAAGATCCAGCACTCGAAGCCGCTTCATCTTGTAGGAGATAAGAAATTGTTTCCACTCCCCAAACACTGTCAAAGATCGTAGCCGTGTGAAGTCGATGCTCTCATACACATTGATGTCTCTATGCCAGGTCTTCCTTATGGTGAGATGTTGTCCTGTGCGTTGCGAGTTCGGCTTACAAAACCCTTCTAGTGAAAAGACGAGATTATCCTCCATTGGCCGTGAGATGATGTATCCATGGAAGAAACCATTAACTTGGCACACATTCCTTGTTGTGAGTTGCTGAATTATGCTCAACTCGATGAGATTGGAGACGAATTTTTCCCCATTCTCATCCGCAGTACTACCATATCTATCTTTGGAGCTTTCCCAGTCCTCTGTGGTGCTGCCAAATCTGTCTCTGGAGTAACCCTCTGCGATCCACCGCGTAACCAAACGCCTCCTCCTAATGTCCTGGCCTATAGGAAAAACTGACAGATAAAATATACATGGCTTGAGTGAATCGGAGCAAGCATCAAAGTAGGACTGCATCCAAGAAAATAGACCCTTTAAACTTCCCAATATGGTGTAGTTCTCCAACATATTCCGTGCATACCACATATTTGTGGATGCTGACTCCAATTGTTTGCACAAAGCAACTATTACTTTGGGAAGTGCACCACTCTTGGCCAAGATAAGTTGTGATAACCGGTCCATGTCTTCACGAGTTGCATTCTTGATATTTTTCGGAGCTACCTAACATTTGGAAAAAATCAAATTATGAAATCTATACATTTAAATTTGGAAAAAATACTAACTTTTGTATTAAAAACATAAGTTGACCTGCATTTGGGAAAATAAACCACAAAGGATTTTCAAAGTAAAAGTAGGACTGGGACATGAACAGGTATATATAGTAAAGGTGAAAGGAAACTAACTGGATTACTTGTATCAGAGCAGAGAAGGGCAATGCTTGAGAGTAAACAAACCTCTCTAAAGAGTGAATGGGCTGCGTCGGCTTGGAGACATTTGACATTGAGCACTTCGGAAGCAGGTACATGCCTGATAACATGCTTTGCTGCATTTTTTTCATTCGTAATGATGATAATACAACTTTTAGTAGTCCGAAACTGACGTAATAAGGCATCTTTGAGCAAGTCCCAGTCATGTGTGGACCGGAGACCATCAATAACAACGAGGCATCTGTCTTGACACAGAATTTTACGACACTCTTGAACTGGGTCTTGGCCTTCCATGATACCAATTGCTGCACTTTCCTTGGTGTGAAGATCATCTGAATGGAAATCCAGAAGCAACTGCCGAGACAAGTCCGTCAAATTAAACTGATCAGGCACATCAACCCAGCTGAACATTACAAAATCATGCCTTTTTTTTGGCTTGAGAATTTCTTTGTAGTAGATGGTTCTGACAAGAGCTGATTTCCCAACACCAGCAATCCCCCACACGGAGATGTAAGCCGTCTTCCTCTGTAAACGGCGTTCAAGGCTCTTCATTTCACGTTTGCGCCCATAGAGTTTATTGTTTTCTGTCCAGTCACATGCGTCTCCCATTCTGTTCTTCTTGTTCTGCAGGTATGATATGATACAAAATTGTTAAATGTGTGTGTGTGCGCGAGAGAGAGAGAGAGAGGAAGAGAGAGAGATAAAGTTTGAATACATACGGGCTTGGCAATTCCCTAACTATATACACATGTTTTGAATACATAGATAGAGCATCATGTACCGAACTTATAGTAAAACTAGTAGACTAATGAGATTATTCTAGTTCACCTTAGACAATTTACAATGATTTAGAAACCTATACAGACAGGAACAACTACTCGAGTACTGAACAGGACAGGACGTCCACATCGTGTTTAACTCTAACAATGTGAGAGCATAATTACAATGCCAAAGAGGAGACACATAAGACGCGAGTGGTAGTATATATGTATGTACTACTATAATGGTATATCAAGTTTTCATTAGGTCTTATGTTGTTAAAGAGAATTGCGTTTAACTAGATGAACTGTGTAGAATATATTTCCTGCACATATACACATGCGTACATGAAGGAAACTAATCAGCAGCTTATTAGAGTAAACAAATATACCGTCATTACTGAAGTGGTTTCACTGTGATGCACAAAACCCTGCAATTAAGAAACAAAATAGTTATATTAGTTACGGGGACATGCTTTGCATAAACTAACAGAATTATTAGCATTAGTTATTAGATCAAATTCCCAATAAAAAATGTGCGTTAAACCAAAATAATATGCATTTTCCTTTCTGAATGAAAATAACCTTGGGTTAAAATCTGGGTCATGGGTTTTATCCACAAAACATCTTTTGCGTAAAGAGGGTTATCTAATCTGTTAGCTTACCGAACAAACGTTTAGAGCCGAGTGGCTCATGATTTTTTTTTGTCCATCTCTTGTTAAATTATGCTAAGCCTATTAAAGTGCATCAAATTATAATTCTTCTATAAGTGTAGCAGTTATTGTATAAGTCAATATTGGTATTTATTTCCTATGAAAATACACTGGCAAACGTACCGGGTAAACTATAGACATGATTTAGTTTCCGTTTCACGAACTAATAATATTCCGGCGTAAATTGATGTGGCAAACTTTAAAATACTCCTTTTTTTATTTGCTTTAGTATTAGTCTTGTATTAAGTCAAACCTCGTAAACTTCGACCAAGTTTATAGTAAGATTTGTTAACATCTATAGTACTAGATTAATAACAATAGATTCATCACTAAATATATTATTCTTACATCATGCATATTGTTATTATACGTGTTAATAAATATTTTTAACTCAATGTTTACAAGGTTTGACATAAGACAAGGCTAATATGCTAATTAGATAATAACAGACAGAGAGAGAGGGGGAGAGAGAGAGTATTTATTTTTGGGACGGACAAACAATATAATAATGGCTTAATTTATTTTACATGGAAATGAAGTGGTTAATTTTGTTCCTGGCTTACCTTCTTGAAAAAGGCACAAAGAGAGTGACCATCAGAGTACCGTCGGAGCTCCGATACTTGGTATGGCTCCCCTGTGCACATAAGGGCAGTCCATAACTGTCGCGTCAACACGACAATCCGACTACCATTTTTACTCTCTGGGAGGTACTTGATGATGGCATCCCACTCTACCATAGTGGATACTTCTTCCAGGATGATGAGGTAACGTTCCTTGTTCACTTGCTTCATGGGATCATTCACCTGGTGCTCGTCCAGGTAGAACTGAGCTACCAAGCTCTTGCGAAACTCGTCGGGGTTAAAAGGATGCATCAGCTTTACCCATGCACGGTTTTGGAATTTTTTGCAAATTTTTGGATCACGGTACACCTTTCCCAAAATGGATGTATTCCCAAGATCACATCCTGCACTAGACCACAGAGAGATCACGTGAAGATCAGTGTCATCACTGGTGATCAGGTTGTGAAGGTTGTCGTTGCCGAAACCGCGTTTGTTGCCTGCGGTCTCCCACACGTCACGTAGGAAGTGGAACGCTGGTAAGCATGTACTCTGGGTGGTTTTCTGCTCCGCCGGCGAGATAGGCTTGGAGCCGGAGCCGGAGCCAGAGCTAGAGCCAGTGATGAGGTTGTAGCGTGTGTTCCTGTGGGTCACCTCCTCAACCCTGGCCTTAAGGAGCTTTATCTCTTCGGCTGCCTCGTCGAGGGGCTGGGGTGGTAGCACCAGCTCGCTGATGCAGGATGGCACCAAGGATGGCACCACGCGCCACCACCAGGCCGGCTTGTCATCGAGGTGGATAACAAACTCGACGCAGTCCTCGACGTCAAAGGCCAGGTCGCGGAGATGCCTCACCCAGGTCCGCACCACTTCGTCGTTGGCATGCTCGCCGTTGGTGGTGTTGAGGATGGAGTGCATCATTTGAAACTCTCCTGTGATAAACACTAGGTCTTGCTGAACTTGCGCCTTGAGCTTCGCCTCCTCCTCCATGGCTGACCTGACCCTGATCAGCGTCCCCTCCACCGCCGTCTTGGTCAACCCAAGCACGAACTGCGCCATTGAGCCAGGTCTCTTGTTCTGTGTTTGTGGTGTGGTTGATGAGATCCACTGAGCCCTGGGGATGGGATTATATGGAGGAGTTGAGCTGCAATTTTAGACATTGTTAAACATGACTTGCCAGACCGGCCGGTCTCAAGACTTGGAAGACCCAAGAATTACTTTAGACACTGGCGGACCAACTCGTGTTAGGTAGGAAACTAATCTTTGGCGCTCAATGAAAACTGGAACGGTGTCTGAATAAGAATAAAATATTAAAATGGGCAGTTTTGCAGTGCTTCCAGGATTGGACTGCCAAATAATGATCTGATTTCGTATTGTAGATAGTGATAATTTCTCTGTAACTAACGAAGTACCCCTGCATTGCAACTAATCCAAAGAGGACTAATACATGTTCGCAAACATAAAAAAAAATCACTCTAGATTGGCATATATCACTAAAGGTATGTTAGCTTTCACATTAAATTTATTCTTTTTATTTGTTTGAACGATGTGGGTAAATAGCAGGGTAGTCTAGAGTAGGCAAAGGGGTTTTCTGCAGATATCGAGCAAAGTAGTGTGGCCTTTTGGCAAAAAATTCCATAGCTTACCTAGGCCTTACGTGGGTTAGATGTAGATCCGAGGGTTAGAAATGACGTATGGCAAACACACCATCATCATCAAGTGGGTATTTTATAGGAGTTGATATGGTTAAACATAGAGAGCATTGACTATATTGAAAAGAAAAGAAAACACCCCTTGTATTTTTTGGAAGATAGAGGGTACTAAATGCATTTTGTTGGTTTATGTATTGAGTTGTTGAGAACTATGCTTCACCGTAAATGATAGATCTGGTAGATGATTCTCTATTTTTGCCCGCAAAATAGGTCCATCAGCAAAGTGTCATCAATATATTTGTTAATCATAGTAGACCGTCTGCCAAAACGTATTTTACATGTCTCCAATCAGAATGCTAGCCAAGACAAGTCTAGCAAACAACGGTGGTGCTTTCTTACCTCTTGATGTGCCCACATACGTTTTCTGGTTCAATTATTCAGACAAGTAGATTTCTTTCATACGTCATAATATTAGTTTTCTTGTGGCTGCCATGGTATGCGTAAAATGTTTAGCTAGTCAGCGTAGTGGTTGGTTCATTTGTCTAGTGTCATACTCCATCCGTTCCTAAATATAGGTCTTTTAAGAGATTCCACCATAGAATACATACGGATTTATATACACATATTTAAAAATATTGATTCATTCATTTTACTTAGTATGTAGTCTGTAGTGAAATCTTCAAGAAGACTTATATTTAAGAACAGGGGAGTACATAGAAGAAACCTACTCCTGGCACTACAGTTATTGAAGAAATGCAAAGCTACCCATTTTTTTATCTTGAACCTCCAAAATGCATATTTTAGTTTTGCATATTTTTATCCTTTTGATTGTGAGCTTGAGCAGAGAAAGGACCCATAATAAAAAGTCGATCCCATGTGACCACCGGCAATATCTGAAGGGTTAAAGTTCCTTTAAAAATCAAAGTGTTTATGTGGTTCGTGCATAAACAAGTTATATTCACAAAGGACAACCTAGCAAAGCGAAACTGAACTGGATCCCGAAGGTGTAGCTTCTGTACTCACGATGAGTCTATCAAACACCTCTTCTTGGACTGTCCAATGGCTAAGATTTTGTGGCGGTCAATTCATATCGCATTCAATATAGCTCCACCTACTAGCATATCCACGTTATTTGGGACGTGGCTTAATGGAGTGGATATGGAAACTGCGAAACACATTCGTGTCGGCGTATGTGCTTTACTTTGGACGATATGAAACTGTAGGAATGATTTGGTATTTAACAAAAAAACAAACTTCTATTTTTTGTAGGTCATCTTCAGAGCCACAACGTTAATCCGTATGTGGTCGCTACTCACTCCGACGGATGGCAGGAAGCGTTTGGTTACTGGGTCTATCCGATGGAAGATGGTAGCTCGGGGTATCTTCAACCGGTTTGAATGGCGGTCATGAAATAAGATAGGAGAGAAGTTTCCTACATATTTTTTCCGCCGGTTGTAGTCAATGCCTATGTTTCTTGCTTTACATGTCTCCTTTGGGAGCATTTGTAATACTGGGATTTGAGACTATATTGAGACTAGATGTTAATAAAGTGGCTGCATGCATCGCAAGATGTAGAGGCGGGGGACATCCTCCTTTTCAAAAAAAAAAAATGTGACCACATGTGGCCGTCTGTAGCTAGCTAGGCGATCTATCGGTTTACGTCTTTTATAGCCAGAGGCTCGAAAACCGTTGCTCACACTACAGATCATAAATTCCGCTAGGCAATGTGCCTGCCCTATTGTAGAGGGATCTCGGAAGTGGGAAGAAGGACATGCTTCGTCTCCCACTGCCCTCTCAAGGCTGCATGAAGCTAAACGTTGATGGATCGTTCACTGAAGGCAGTGGAGAGGCCGGGGCTGGGATGATCCTGCGTGATAACTAGGATGACATCATCTTTGTTGCCTGCGCATCAATGATCTGTGTGAATCGTCTTCAAACGGAGTTGGTTGCCTGTTTATGACATGCAGTTCAGATATTATTACTAATTAAATTTATGGTTATATTTGACGCCAAATAAAAGGAGGTCTCCTAAACCAACATAGGATGCATTGGGCTTCTGGTCATCCGTCGCAAACTGCTCCGGCCTATGCGCTCGGATGACGTCATGAGAATCTGCAGGCCACGTATGTCAGCTCTAAGCATCATGCCATATGGGAGCCCTAATAATTTTAAATGAAAATTCTTTAATTTGTTATAGAAACATACCATTCCTGAAATAGAGGACATTATATCGTCCAGCTCGGCCGATGGAAAACTTGATCCGTCGACATAATAATGAATTAGTTAGACCCATGGGAGAAATCAGCGATATGTTTCTAACACAATGCAGGCGCATAAATTCATCCAAACGAACACACAAATGCACCCTCTATCCCTATGAACACTTTTAAGAGATTGAACCGTCATATCTTTTTGAGATTGACAAAGTCACCAAATGCGCTTCATAGTCGATAGGAAAATCACCTCTCACTAAATGCACATCGCGAAAATATCCTGAAACAAATCCTGAAATAAATACGAGCACCAATACATGAACAATGATGGGTTAGAGATACACTATCCTTCTAACCATCCAATCACAGGATAGTTCTTGAATCAACAACACGTTGGATTAACGTGATGCATGGCTTCATTTATGGGCCGTCCAAGTTGTCAACGAGCATCTCACGGGACCTCCATCAGTATTAGCTGGACATCACATGCATGCACGTCGTTCAAACGTGAATATGTAGTTGACCTTGATTCTTGTGCTCTAAGATGTTTCTTTTGACACAGTGCAATCAAACTCGCGCACATAAACATCCTATCTTTATAAATTTTTCTAAGAGACTGAACCGGCATAGAATCTTGAAATTTTATATAGTTATCACAGACATTTCGTAGTTGGCAGAAACGTCTACTCCCACTGAAGAAAAATCGTCGAAAGTCTGAAATAAATCAAAAGTAAGGCAATCATCAGTGTTTGGTCTTAAACTTAAACCCTAATAAGTTAGGATGCTACTGTCCTCCTCCTCCTCCTCCTCCTCCTCATCGTCTAACCACAAATTGATTCGCCACGTACTGTCATGTCCCTTCAGACTTTTGGTCGATACAAGAAGACTTGGATCGAGGTCTTCCTACTATACATCCTTAGATCCAAGTCAGCTTACATAAACATCCTACTTCTATGAGTTTTTTCAAAAGACTAAACCGGCATAGCATCTTGAGATTTTACAAAGTTATTAAAGTCAGCTCGTAATCGATGAAAACGTTTGCTCCCACTAAACGAATATCGTCGGAAGACTGAAATAAATTCAGAAATAAGACGAGCACCAAACAGAAATCCAAAGAGGCTAGGATACCACTATCCTCCTCCTCATCTAACCACAAATTGATTGGCCACGTACTGTCCTGTCCCTTCAGACTTTTGGTCTATACAAGAAGACTTGATCGAGGTCTTGCTACTACATCCTTGGATTCGAGGAAGGGTTCCACGTTGGGCTAACGTGAGTACATCACGTGCTGCCACTAATTCCAGGGATCAATAATTGCTGCTGATAGACTTACCTTGGTTACCAACATGCACATGTGAAGGAACCTGCCTAGGAAGCTGTACATATACTACATGATGAATGACGCGAGACATATAGGCGTCCACTCGTCACTCTTGGTGCCATCACAGTCTGGCATGGCGTGCAAGACGTCACCGTGGTGGGGCTGATTTCCATTTTCGTCTTTTGAAGAAAATAACCCCAGAACTATGTTAAGCACAAAGTATGATACAATGCACGCCATAGAAGCACAAATTACAACAAGCCCCCCGCCAATGACCTGCTCACCAGCACGGGCAAGGCTTGGAAGTTGGAACGAGGTCCTAAGAGCATATACACCCGGACCCCTTATATCCGTCTCATATGTCCGGTCAGGCCGCCCAGTTAGTGTCTGATCACGAAAAATCAACCTAGACGGACTCCCTAAACGGGCCTCAAATGTCCGGGCTGACCGACACCCTTCATATTTAGGCCAAATATGGGGCGCATATGGAGGAGCTTGGGAGCGCCCGGGAACGCCTGCCTGACTACCCGGCCCACCACCGGCCCCACCGCCACGTCAGCCTAGCCCACTACCGATCCCACTAAATACCCGAATGCGGCAAACCCTAGACATCTGACAGTTCACTCTCCATCCACTCCAGTTCCCCTCCCCTCCCCACCCTCTGATTTGATGGCCGACGACGGAAGCAGCTCCGACGGATCGAACATCGATGTGGAGGAGGTGGCCCTCCGCATCATGTTGAGCCGGTCGCTGCAGGACCAAGGTTGCCCCGGCAGTGGTGGATCTGCATCCTTCGGGCTCCGCCCGGCGTGCACCTTCGGCCGCTCTCGCTCCGGTCATTCTGCTCCAGGTCAGGTACGCCGCCCTCCTCCACCACCCTCTGCTCCGGATGCGGTGTCCGGCAACCGCTGTGTCCTCGTGCCCGCGACAGGGGTGGGCACATGAGGATGCCAGAGTAAGAGGCGTGTGTAGCCCATCCCGAGCGGCAGCGGGCGAGAGAGAGGGGGGAGGTACTGGACGCGCATCGTTCGAGCGCGCCGGTGGACCCCGAGGACGCGCTCCTCGCGAGCGTCCTTCATCACTCGTTGACGATGGAGGAGACGGATGCACGCCTCCTCCGCCGCAATCCAATTATCGAAGCGCGAGGCAGCGAAAGAGGCGGTGGCGAAGACGAAAGCGGCCTGCCACGTGGAGGAGCAGGCCCGCCTACTCGCAGGCTGTCCGGCATGCGCTACTCCGACAAGGACGACAATGAAGCCTCCACCTCCGGCTCCGACGATAATGACTACGACGATGCTCCACCGCACGCCGACGCCTACACGAAGGATGGGCATAGCTATGCGGACGACCGGAAGGGGAAGGGGGCGGCGAGGAAATGGTGACTTCCTCCGCCCTTCCTAGTTTTTTTTATATTTTAATTAAGTTTACTAGTTTCTAGTTTGAATTCCGATGAACTCTGGTGAACTATGATCTTTTGTTCGGCGAAGCAATCCGATCCAATGGAAGATGTTCATATATGTTTTACGTAGCGTTGCATGCATTTGTATGGTTATTAGGGGTGCGGATGTGGAAGGCAAAAAATAAGGCGCATCCGCTCAGTGCCCGCGGACGCATCCGGACGCGTCCGCGTGCATTTGAGGGGTCAGATTTGCAAGGTCCGGCTGTAGATGCTCAAATATGTAAATAATAAGGGCCTCTTCAACTCTGACTCGTGCATTTCCTTCTGCATCCATTCAGGGACAAGGATTTAAGAGCCGATCGTTTAATGCTACCCGCATACATTTCAAGCCAGGTTAAAAAAAACAGATGAAATTTATCAAACCGAAGGAATTCCTTATAATTTGGTTAAAAAATAACACGAATCATACATACATAGCATACAAATAAGTCAAGTACAATGATAGTTCAAATTCAACGAGAAATAGTTCAAATTCAACTAGACTAAACGGATCTTCAACCAAATTTTTTATGAATGAATGAATGATGTGCGAGATGGGCTGGGGATCTTTAGGGTTTTGGAGTCGCTGCTGACGCGACAGTTCTGGGGCGGCGTGGCGAGTTGGCGCGGATGGTCCTGATACGTCTCCGTCGTATCTATAATTGTTGATTGTTTGATGCCAATATTCTACAACTTTCATATACTTTTGGCACCTTTTTATACTATTTTGGGGACTAACATATTGATCCAGTGCCCAGTGCCAGTTCCTGTTTGTTGCATGTTTTTTGTTTCGCAGAAAATCCATATCAAACAAAGTCCAAACGCGATAAAAAAACTTACGAAGACTATTTCCGAGGAGGTCACAAGCCTCCTAGGCGCGACCCACACCCCTGGCCACGTCCTGAGGGCTTGTGGCCACCCCTTAGATCGGTTGGAGGTGTCCTTTGGTCGTAAGAAAGATATTTTATAAGGAAAATCCTCTCAAAATATCAGCCCGATCAGAGTGATGAATCTACGGATATTTAAGAAATGGTGAAATGCTAGAATCTAGGAGCGCAGAAATAGAAGAAAACAGAGAGAGAGATCCAATCTCGGAGGGGCTCTCGCCCCTCCGCCGCCATGGAGGCCAAGGACCAGAGGGTCATTCCTCCTCCCATCTAGGGAGGAGGTCAAGGAAGAAGAAGAAGGAGGGGAGCTCTCTCCACCTTTCTCCCGGTGGCACCGGAACGCCGTCGGGGCCATCATCACGACAACAATCTACTCGAACAACTCCGCCATCTTCACCAACACCTCCATCACCTTCCCCCATCTATCTACAAGGGTCCACTCTCCCGCAACCCGCTGTACCCTGTACTTTAAATGCTGCTTTATGCTTCATATTATTATCCAATGATGTGTTGCCATCCTGTGATGTCTGAGTAGATCTATTTTGTCTTATTGGTTGATTGATGATCATGATTGGTTTGAGTGTTTATTGTTGGTGTTGTCCTATGATGCTCTCCGTGTCGCGCAAGCGTGAGGGATCCTCACTGTAGGGTGTTGCAATGTGTTCATGATTTTTTTATGGTGGGTTGCTTGAGTGACAGAAGCATAAACCCGAGTAGGTGGGTTGTGGCATATGGAAGTAAAGAGGACTTCATACCTTATAATAATATGGTTGGTTTTTACCTTAAAATAGCAGTCGTCGCTTTGGTGTCTAGCACTACAACCAGTGGCGGGAGGCGAATACGGTCCATCATCTCTCAAGTCTCTTGAGCCGTTACCATACGAGAGGAGCGATGAGGAAAACGCGAAGATCTCTAAAGGCCAAGTGGATGCCTTTTAAAAAAAGAAAAATCCACCTCCGGAGGAGAAGATAGATGAGGTGAAATTGAAGCGCACTTTGGATGCCTTAAAGCGACCAGCATCGGCTCCGCTGGATGACAACCATGTCCACGCTCTTAAAAAGAAAGTGCAAGAAGCGCGCCGGTCCGGAACCACTGCAACTGACAAAAGGAGAGAACAACAAATTGCAATAGGGAAAAAAATCCCCAGCTCGGCGAACAGGCGAAACAATCGTGCCCCCCGCTGCAGGTGTCTAGCGATATCGTCGTCGCAAATCTGCCGGCCGGGATGGTGCCCGGTACCAATCCTGCTGATTACCTGCCCGACGATACACATTTTGATGCACTGGAGGTGGACGAACACAAATTCCGGCACGGGTATCCTCTCGTCAAACCTGATCAACAGCTACCAACGATGATGCGAAAATTCCATCAGTGGTACATGGACACCTGCAAGAACTCTGGGTTGGATAATGTGATGATTATGGTTAAAGACAAGCACGACCTCGTTGGAATTGACGTGTTGTGTGTTCCATTTGAGGAGTTATTCCAGCTTTTCAATCAAAAGGCCATTGATAAAGTAATCGTAACTTGCTACTGTCTGTAAGCACTACTTCTTTAATTAAGTCTCTATATATAGCTCAGCTCTTTCATTGCATGTACATATAATTCACTATATCATGCAGATTGAAGATCGTCGAATGCAAGCAAAGAGAAATCTATAAAGTTGGGTTCATTAACCTAAATCTCTTTCATGAATGGGAGATGAAAAAGAATCCCAAACAAGCCGAGGCCAACTTGCTACAATCGTTGCTTCAACATCAAAACAAATAAAAAATAATCTTTCCTTACAACTTCGAGTGAGGGTTATACTGTGCATATTCGGTTTTTCTTTATTTACTCGAGGTTATAGTAATGTAATTGATGAGTTATGCATGCGTGCGCAGCTTCCACTTTATTCTTCTAAAGATTATGCTTGAGGAGGGACTAGTAACCGTCTTAGACTCAAGACGAAAAGATCCCAAGAAGTATGCGATCATCACTGAAATGCTTAAAAAGTAAGTTCAATCGATCATTATCGCACCATTTCGACAACTTTGTTCATTTCCTGATATCAGGTAATAATTATTTTCTATGTTTGGCAGGGTTTGGATACTGTTCACCACAAAATCTCCGGGACTGCCGAAGGAGCTAAAATTTACACGCCCGAAAGTAAGTACTACTAGCTAGTTCCGCGCATCTCCTATTATATTGATTCTAGCTAGTTTCATCAATACCATTTATATAATGCTTGATTATCATTTTGATTGACCTCTATTTCTCGTAAAGTGGTTGTGGCAGCAAGAAGGGACTAATCTTTGTGGATACTACGTATGCGAATTCATCTACAACGCGACGATTTCTAAGCAGGAAGGCTACTCTAAAAAAGATTTTGATGTGCGTAAGCAATAATATTCACAATTTTATTTTATTACCATCATTTGTGTTAAGTTTCATTCATATATATGTATTGACCGCCTTCTTCGAATTAGCTTTGGGAGCTGCAGGAACAACTCCTACCACAAGATCGCATAATAGCTATTCAAGAGGAATTGGCGGGATTCTTTCTTGAACACGTCATCAGGAAAGAGGGAGAATACCATATGGAACTTGATTTCAGATGTTAGGGTATTGTAAGAGATCTTATATTGTATATATGTAGCCAGTAGCGTCGGATAGATATACGAAAACTTGTTGTTCGAACAATCTCACTTCGCTCTGTATATGTTCATGACGATCTTCTATACTTAGTGGTTTAATTCCTTCATTTGCTTACTAGCTAGCATGTCGAGTCCTCTCTATATGTATAGTACGTAGCGTCGACCAAGCACGGAGATAAGAGAGGACACCTCTCTCTATTAGCTAGCTAACACAATATATTAAACCCCAAAATTAATCCTACAAAACCCCCATCCCCCTCTAAAAAAACAAAACCCCAGCCCCGAAACTGCTACGCGTGGATGCATTTTGGTCCCGGTTGGTGCTACCAACCGGGACAAAAGGCCCTCCTGCCTGGGCAAGCCGCAGAGGCCACGTGGAGCCCCATCTGTCTCGGTTCGTGGGCAAACCGGGACTACAAGTTTTGGGCATTAGTAACGACCCTTTAGTCCCGGTCCCGGAACCGGGACAAATGGCCCTCTAGATCCGGGACAAATGGGCCTTTTTCTACCAGTGGTGTTCCATATAGCCCAAAATAAAGCACTTATTCCAACCTGGATATGATTCGCTATAGTTACGTATACTCCATTGAGCCACCTCAAATAGCGTATTAATGGTTTTTGATGGATTAATGTTGAAGGCTATATGAACAATGCGCCATAAAAGTTTTGCTACTGGACAATCGAGAAATAGGTGTCTTATTGTTTCATTTTGATCACAATAGCAACATATAGAACTGCCTACCCATCTTCGCTTTATCAAATTATCTTTGGTTATTACTACTCTCTTGTGTACAAACCATATGAAAATTTTAATTCTAAGCGGTACTTTGATCTTCCAAATATATAATGATCTGGAAAGAGGACCAGGGTTAATTAAATCCATTTACATCGATTTCACTAAAATAATACCATTTGTAGCTAATTTCCATTGAATATTATTTGACTGATCAGAAAGTTGAACATCCATCAATCCTCTGACCAGGTGCAGCCAGTAATTCCAGTGTTCTCCCACTAGAGATCGCCTAAGTTGAATGTTAAGACGTACCGAATGTAATATCGTGACAACGTAATCTACCTTACGTTGTACAATATTATATAGGGTACGATATTGTACAGCTAGAGGCGTATCCCCAAGCCATGTGTCCTCCCAGAATCTGATCATGATACCATTGCCAACTAAAAACTTCACCCGCTGAAAAAAGGTTACCTTGTTTTTTTAGTTCGAACATAGCAAGACAAACCTGTTATAAACAGTATTACTCTGCTCAAATACATGACACTACACTTTTGGGCCACGCGCAACACAAAGCTCATATAAAAACCAGCAACCACGGTCAGAGACTATGACACATCCAACTGAACCCGACATTCGAAGCAACAGTAGAACGAACCTGAACTCAAACCCAACACCAACACAACCTTGTTTTATTTTCATGTGGTCGGTTTTTCTCTTTTGCAACTATTGTGGGCAATCTTCTGCACAATAATTTTTGTTCCTCCAGTGATACCTAATTCATCTTTTATTATACTCACCTATCTATAACAGATAAAATAGGTACGTGACTCATGAGATTTTGCTTCTTACAGGAATATGCCGGTATAGATTTTGTACTTACTACAATGTCAAGACAAAACTTGAAGGATAGAATACACAAGGTAGAAATACCTGTCACTCAAGTTAAAAATTCACCACTCTTGGGCGCAGAAATCAAGGACATACTAAATGATACTGCTAACAAGAACAATAGTGAAATTACGCTAAATGGTATTGCCAACAAGAACAGGAGTGAAATTGGAACTGCCAGCAAGGGGAAGATCTTTGGTCGAAATCTGTTGCGTGATGATATCATGGCAAAGCTCCATGAGATACCACAGGATGATGCACCAAGCTCGAGTACTAGTCAGTGTTACTCGGTCGGCATATATGGTCTTGCAGGGTCTGGGAAGACTACCTTTGCAGGATATCTTCGAGATCACATAAAGGAGGAATGCAAGGAGGAGAAAATATTTGACACCATCATGTGCATTCGTGTGTCCAAGACTTTCGGTGTGGATGACATATTTCATGAAATGCTAAAGGATATTACTGACGATCACCACTCCTATATTACAGACCGTGAAAAGCTGGAAGAGAAGTTAAAGGAATCATCGTGTGGCAAACGCTTCTTCTTGGTATTGGATGATCTCTGGGTGGAGAACATGAACGATCCACAGCTACATGAACTAATCTCTCCGCTCAATGTTGGTATCAAAGGAAGCAAAATTCTCGTGACAGCACGATCAAAAGATGCAGCTGGAGTTCTATGTGCTGATGAACTTATTGAAATGCCTGATTTGGATGAGGAACAATACTTCAAGATGTTTATGCATTATGCACTGGGTGGCAAAAGTGTTGACGTCAAAAAATTTGAACAGGTTGGTAGAGAGATTGCAAGAAAGCTAAGCAGATCACCTATTGCGGCAATAACAGTGGCAGGACGACTTGGGACAAACCCAGATATGAACGTTTGGAAAAACATTGCAAACCATGAAACATTTAATGAAATCATGGATATTCTTTGGTGGAGTTATCAAGAACTTAGTCCAGACATCAGGCGGTGCTTAGAATTCTGTAACATTTTCCCTAGAAGGCTTGCGTTGAATAGGAAAAAGCTAGCTGATATGTGGATAGCAGAAGGGTTTATAAAGACCAATTGTGAAACAAAGGACATGGAATACGATGTAGCTGATGGCTATGTTCAAGAGTTGGTCTCTTATTCATTTCTGCAGCCAGAAAGAACTGCTTTTGACACTGATTGCTTTACAATTCATGATTTGGTACATGATTTATTAGACAAGGTCCTCGGAAGTGATTACTTCAGAATCGAGAAGGGATGGATCCAGAGAGGAGATTCTTGGAAAGGAGATATTTCCCAAGATGTCCGCCATCTTTTTGTTCATACTTATGATAGAAAATTGATAACTGAGAAGATCCTTAGATTAAAAAATTTAAGGACTCTCATTTTTTTTGATGTTGAAACTAGAGACGTTGAGGAAGAAGCCATAGAGAATATATGCAGAAGGCTGCCAAAGTTGCGGGTATTGGAAGTTGCCATTCAGGCACGTGGTCAGGTCGACCCCAAAGAGTTCTCGATCCCAGAATCTATTGGTCACTTAAAGCACCTACGCTATCTTGTTCTCTGCAGACTCAGATCATGCATAATTTTCCCTAGCACACTAGCTAAACTTCGCCATATCGAGCGGCTAGATTTTGGTGGTGGCGAAATTTGGAAATTCAACTTTCCTGGCCTTACCAACTTGCGGCACTTAATCAGTTGGGGCATGCAAATTCCTAACGTAGCCAGGCTGAGCTCACTCCTAACACTACCATGCTTCAGAGTAAGGAATGAAGAGGGTTATGAGATAAAGCAGCTTGGGGACCTTAACAAGCTTCGTGGCAGTCTGTACATCTATGGCCTTGAAAATGTTAAAAGCAAGGAGGAAGCTCTTAAAGCCAATCTAGCTGCCAAGGAACGGCTCACTGAACTGCAACTGGGATGGGATGATGAGTATAGAACACTGTACTGCCGTGGTGATGTTAGAAAGTGCAGTCCAGAAGTTGAAGCAGACGTACTTGAGGGCATGTGCCCTCCCGTGGGGCTTAAAAAACTTGTGATCAATGACTACCAAGGTTCAAGGTACCCAGAATGGATGGAAGTTGAGCAGAATGATGGCCCAAACGAACTGCAAGAACTTGAGTTCCACGATTGTAGCCAACCGGGAGCTGGTCCTAAACTTGGGGCATTCCCTCGCCTTCGAGAGCTCTTCATTTCTTACTGCTGCTGGGGTGCCCTACCATGCAATATGGAGCAGCTCACGGTGCTCGAGACTCTGGAGATTCATGAATGCAATAATATCCAGTTGCTTCCAACACTGCCCCCATCTCTTCGTGTGCTCAAGCTTGAGTTCTGCAGCTGTGATGCCTTACCAGGCAATATGGAGCACCTCACTTCGCTCAAGGAACTGACGATATGTGACTGCAAGAATATCCTGTCTCTCCCAACACTGCCCCGGTCTCTGTTGAAGTTTGAACTTTCTTTCTGCGATGATGAGCTAATGAAGAGTTGTCAAACAGAAGGGCATCCAAACTGGCTCAAGATAAAGCATATCCCAGAGAAAATATTTGAATCACCCGAGTAAGACTGTAATCCGCTTTGCTGCCTTGTTTTTTCCGTAATTATTATAGTCCGTTGCTAACTCTTCTTATGCTTGTTCATCAGTTCGTCAATCCCATCAGAAGGTGTTGCCTCTCATGCCTCTGAAGAGTTTCAGGCCTGAGCAAAGACGGCGAAGGGAATGTGCGGCCAGCAGGGAGGTGCATGGTTTACAACGTGAGATTTGTTTTGTACCTCCGTATGATTTGACAGTGTACCAGACATATAAGGCCGTACCCGTACTAGTGTTTAATTTGATCATTAGCAATTTAGTAGAAGTATTACTATCCAGGACAGTTGCAAGGGAATTCAGTAGAAGCTACTATTCATCGTGAGAGTTCAGTGGTACTGGTTATGCAGCTGGGCGTTTAACTCTTGGTACCTCGGTTATGCAGCTCTTTAGTATGATATTCATTATTAGTATTGCCGTGTTGTTTGTCAAGTTCGTATCGAAGGGGTCAGCACTGTCAGATTTGATGACTTGTATGATTTACTCAGTGTGCTATATATGTATGTCAATGAACTGGATATTTGAGTGCTCTCTAGTATATTTTTTTCGAATCAAAGTGCTCTCTGGTTTATTAGTATTATTGTTGTGATGTATATCAACATTTCTTTTTTCTTGTTGTTGGCTCTCATTGTCTGATGATCTTCCCATGAGGATCTGGTGGTTTCATCCGGAAGCTCCTTCTCTGCTTCTGATTTTCTTGAGGCGTGTGTTGATGCTCAGCTTGATCCAGTTACTGGTTGCTCGTCTGCAACAACAAGCTCCTTCAAAGCGTTGCCTAGCCATATAAGAAATGGAAATAATGCCTTTTGTTCCTGAAGAAAGGCATTGTCAGTCCAGCCACAGGCTTATAGCTGGGATTCTTCTTTTTTTTAAAAGAGTGTGACCTCCGGCCTCTGCATCAGCATGATGCATACGGCCATTTTATTAATTATTCCCTATAGCTGGGATTCTAGCATCTGGTTTCTTTCAGGTTTCAACCATAAAGAAAGTTGTTCATCAGCGCATCCTCAAATATTCGCCAGAGAATCTGAATTATAAAACCTTGCACTATTGTGCCTTTTGTTCCTGGGGAAGAGAGACAATGATCTTGTTCAGGCTACCCTCAATTTTCATGATTCGGACGCTTCAGGATTTGTGTCTGAAGCTTCTTTTGGTGGTATGTATGAACATTTCCATAGTCCCCCTTCGTTTCAGTCTACTAAGCAAAATCAGGCCACAAGTTATCAAAACGCCTACAGTAGCTTCCTCGCGGACGCTCGCGCGAGATCGGCCGGTAGAAGGTAAGCTTTTCCGTTCTTCTACCACCGGAATTAAGCTGTGTTCCTTCCTTTCTGACAAATGGTTGTTGGTTGCTGCGAAATGAGAAGCTGTGGCATCGTCGAACAAGTGACAAGGTACAGTTTCAGAGCACGAACGGACAATATGTAGGTGCACTCCACCCACACGCACGCAACTTTTGGAGTCCGTCCGAAGAAAACCAGAGCAGTACACGTATAGTAATGTCAGAAAACATGGACATGATCGTTTGGTTCTTGGATGTATATACACCCTATATGAACAAATAAACTAGCAATTCAACAAAAAGTCAAAAATAATATTTTTGAAATAAATTTGACCCTCCAATGTACTGGTGAGAAAAATTCCACAAAAATAAAATTACCTCCAGAAAAACAAATTTTCGATCAAAATAGTGTGAATAGTATCCTATAATAGCAAATAAATTTCGTCTTTTTGCCTTAAGACAATATTTGTTATTTTTCTAGAAAACTTATATACTACTGCAAAACAAAGGCAGGTTTATCTAAAAATATTTTTAAACTATTTTGATACTTTTTTTAATTATTTAAAAAAAATATAGCGTGTATCTATAACTAGAAACCAAAATGTATTTCCCAAGCTACTTACTAGCGACAAGTTGGCTTTCGTTGTTGTGATGTCAAGACCTCAAGCTCTGTTTTCTTTGTTATCACTGGTTGAAAACTGATGAGGACATCTCTTCTACTGTTACACCCGCCGCAACTCCTTCATCAGTTCCGTCTGGACCTATGACTAGAGCGCGTGCGCGACAAATAAATGGGCAGGTAATATCGCTCCTTCGTACGCATGATCCGGCTGACAAGAATATGATGCTACTGCTCAAATTTTGATTTAATTATACTCAGGAATAAAGGGATTGAAGAATCAACCAGAAAGAGACAAATAGAGAATTAAGATGAAGTCCATCTTACATTACACTCAAAACGGAGCAACACCATATGCATGCATGTGTTCCATCGAACCATGCATGTCTCGTGTAGGTGCACAAAAGCCAAGGTGTGGCTTTGTCTTCATGGACCAAGATAAGCCATGTGGGCTATCTGACTTTGGGCTGCGCCTAATCCTGGCCAGACAACGTTTGTTGAAACCGGTCCAAATACGAACCGACCCGAACCAGTCCGCACAGAACACGACAGGAAGACTCGGTCACAACAGCAACGTTTAATAAATAGCTACCTTATATTAGAATTTAGACTCGGGTTTTATTGTATTCTATAGCTTTTTTTAATACTATTGTATTGTCTAGTTACTGTTACAAATCGCATCTACGAGACGTATAGGACTACCGCCTTGTTAGATCCACAGTGAAGACCCCAATTTTCATCTAGTTCGTGTGCTCAATTTATTATCCGTAATTTCATATTGCATTTACCATTGTTCTTGTTAGTTCTCCATCATCACCGACACGACACCATGATCCCCATCATCTTGATCTTCATCAACGTGTCGTCATCAGGGTTGTCTTGCCCAACATGCTTCTACTACTATTGCTACCGTAGCGATAAAGTAAAACATTACATAGCGCTTAATGATTGACACGCATGTCATACAATAATTAAAGACAACTCTATGGCTCCTGCCGATTGCCATACTCATCGACATGCAAGTCGTGATAATCTATACATCACATGATCATCTCATACATCACATATATCACATTATGTATTGACCATATCATATCACAACATACCCTGCAAAAACAAGTTAGACGTCCTCTAATTGTTGTTGCATGTTTTACGTGATTGCTACGGGTATCTACCAAGAACAATTCTCATCTACGCAAAAACCACAACGGTGATACACTAGTT
The DNA here is from genome assembly GCA_022496015.1 of Hordeum marinum. Taxonomy (NCBI): domain Eukaryota; kingdom Viridiplantae; phylum Streptophyta; class Magnoliopsida; order Poales; family Poaceae; genus Hordeum; species Hordeum marinum. The sequence goes on along the minus strand of CM039672.1, from coordinate 1,905,461 downwards.
GCTTTTCAACCTTCTCAAGGACCGTCTTTGTCGAATCCGATCAAACTAAAGTGAGAGAAATTGGCACCCGCAAGCCATCTATGCAACAAGTTGCGGTCGAGGAAACCGGTCTCTCGTAAGCGTACGAGTAATGTTGGTCCGGGCCGCTTCATCTCACAATACCGCTGAACCAAAATCCGACCAAGAGAGGAAGCAATCTAAGCATCAACGCCCACAAACCTTTTGTGTTCTACTCGAGATCTCATCTACACATAGACCTAGCTCATGATGCCACTGTTCGGGAACGTTGCATGGGAAACAAAAAATTTCCTACGCACACGCAGATCTATCCATGGTGATGAGCATCTACGAGAGGGAGAGTGGATCTACGTACCCTTGTAGATCGCTAAGCGGGAAGCGTTAAGAAACGCGGTTGGTATAGTCAAACGTCTTCGCGATCCAAATCGATGAGCGTTCCGCGATCCAATCACGATCCGTCCCGCGATCTAATCACGATCCGTCCCGCGATCTAATCACGATCCGTCCCACGAACTTGATCAGGATCCGTCCCACGAACTTGGTCATGATCCTTCCGATCTAGCACCGAACGGACGGCACCTCCGCGTCCAATCCTAGTAGGACGACGGTTGCTCCTTTTTTTTGCCTTTTTCCACCTTTTCCTATTGCGCTTTTCTTCCCAGTCGCATGGGCCTTGTGTGGGACTTCCATCAGCCCACTAAGGGCTTGTATTCAACCTTCCACAGCCCATGTAGCCTCTTGGGTCGAACTACCCCTCCCGGTGGTTCCCCGGTACACTACCGGCACTCCCGATACATTACCGATGAGCCCAAAACTTTTCCGGTAACCAAAACAGGACTTCCTATATATCAATCTTTACCTCCAGACCATTTCGGAGCACCTCGTGATGTCCGGGATCTCATCCAGGACTCCGAACTACCTTCGATCACCATCATGCATAAATCTATACTACTGAAATGTCACCGAACCTTAAGTGTGCAGACCCTGCCGTTTCGAGAACTATGTAGACATGATCGAGACACCTCTACGGTCAATAAACAATTGCGGGACCTGGATGCCCATATTGGTTCCTACATATTCTACGAAGATCTTTATCGGTCGAACCTCTATGTCAAGGATTCAGTTAAACCCGTATGATGTTCTCCTTGTTCTTCGGTATGTTACTTGCCCGAGATTCGACCGTCGGTATCTCCATACCTAGTTTAACCTCGTTACCGGCAAGTCTCTTTACTCGTTCCGCAATACAAGATCCCGTGACTAACATTTAGTCACATTGCTTGCAAGGCTTATTGTGATGTTGTATTACCGAGTGGGCCCTGAGATACCTCTCCGTCGCACGGAGTAACAAATCTCAGTCTTGATCCATGCCAACTCAATAAACACCCTCGGAGATACCTGTAGAGCACCTTTATAATCACCTAGTTACGTTGCGACGTTTGATACACACAAGGTATTCCTCCGGTGTCTGTGAGTTACATGATCTCATGGTCATAGGAACATATACTTGACATGTAGAAAACAATAGCAATAAACTAACACGATCATATGCTACGTTTGTAGTTTGGGCCTTGTCCATCACATTATTCTTCTAATGATGTGATCCTGTTATCAAATGACATCACATGTCAATGGATAGAAAACCTTGACCATCTTTGATTAACGAGCTAGTCTCACTAGAGGCATACTAGGGATAATGTGTTGTCTATTTACCCACACATGTAATGTGTTTCTCATCAATACAATTATAGCATGGATAATAAACAATTTATCATGAATAAGGAAATATAATAATAAACACTTTATTTATTACCTCTAGGGCATACTTCCAACATGTTGAACCTGGCATCCAACGTCGTCATGTAGCGACGGACGTGCTCGTCCTCCTCCCTGACACGGTGACGTACCACCTCCGCAGGGCCCGCTCCCTCTGCACCGAAAGTGGCCTACCTGACCGCCACCAAAGAAGCTCCGGGTCGGCAACGAGACCCGGATTCCTCACTAAGCTTCGAGCCTCTAAAGGTAGCACTTGCCAGTGCCAGCCCGGCGGAGCCCAGTGCCAGACATGGCGCCTATCAAGCAGGCTCTCGCGGACCACTCGACGACGAGGATGCGGGCCGGGCATCGTCGATGTCGAGAAAAATTCATATGAGAACATTTTCTTATGGTTTAATCACTAATTTTCGATAACCCAAAAAGTTTTCACTGATTTAACATACACATACTAATTTTTCCTAGTGGTATCATAAACAAAATCATCTAACAATATTAATCTACTTACCCATCTACGATACTACAATTTTCTTAACACATTGTTTAATGAAAAAAAGTTGCATACCAATCACAAAAATTTGCACATTTTTAAACAATATGTGTGTGTGGGTGCGCGAGCTTGCGGCATCGTCGGAGATGGACGGGCCGGGCGGCGGGGCTCCTGCGACGAAGATGGATGGGGTGACGGCTCTCGGGCATCTCCGGTGGTGGCTCTAGGTGGGGCCGGGATGGGCTCGGGGAGGGGCGACCATGCATGGCAGCAATCTATTGCTGGATACCCATCAATTGCTACATACCGAGCGGCGGTACAACTCATATGCAACGTACGCATCTATTGCTGCATACTCAATGTTGATACCATCAAGTGAGGTCGTCTCCCACTCTTTGTGCTGATCCTGGGGGAATTTGGTCTTCATATCAGCATACTGCTCGTCGATCACGGCGACTGCCCTATAAGCCATGGAAGTCTTCCTATGCTTAAGCCTGAATATGTCTTGGAGATCAATGTGACAGGCAGCTGGTATCTCAATACCGAAGTTGTGCCTCATCTTAAGCTTGTCATTCGTTATATCAACGCTAGCATAATGTATGTCGCTAGAAAGGAAATCCATGAGTACTGGACAGTGCTTGTCACTACTGTAATAACAAATTAAAATGAAACAAATATTAAATACTGCTGCAACAATATTAAATACTGGACAGTGCTTTCCCATAGGATTCAAAATGGAACATATTGTTATCCTATATGCAATTTTCATATCCTATGAATTGATCAAGAATCCCTAATAAATTAATTAGGATATATATGATTAGGATACGAAAATTGCATAGGACAGCAATATGTTCCATTTTGAATCCTATATATATATATGGGATAAATCAATTCCTCTTGTGTGTTGTAGTGAAACAATTTTTCTTGTTGCGTATATTGGCAAAACCATGTGTGTTCTCAACCGAAGCCTGTTTTCTACTAGTGTGAGAATTAAGCTTGATGTCTAGTACTGCCTATATACCGGACTAATCCCTGAAACCAAAGTTTGCTTGGTGTTAGCACGTTCCTTGCTGTTCACGTAATGATAAAGAAAGACACTCTGAACACATGCAGCTGATCACGTGGAAAATTTTGTGTAGCAGTGGTCGAAGAACCTAGTACGTATCCTTTACAGAACAGCCGAAAATCAACGCTAACACGGCAAAGAGCAAGCTAGTCTTTACAGAGACAATTAGTGCTCCTGAGATGTTGTACCATATCCTATACTCTCCAATTAGAGTTTTCTTGCTACACATGCATTGGTGCGCGCAGACTAAATAGGAAAAAATGCCAAAAAGTCATGGACAGAATAAAAAGGAATGAAGTGGGTACTAATCAAAATAATTAGTATACATATGGCAGAAATTCCTGTTTATACTAAGCAAGCACACATCGCAATGAACTCACAACGGCACAGATACATGCTTTGAACACAACGCGTACGTTGTACTTTGTCATTTCCGGGACTCACCGTAGCTTGATGAAAGGCAAAACGAGTTACACTTATTATACTCCCTCCGTTTATAAATATTTATGGGACTGTTGGAGATGCTCTTATAAAACAGAACAGAAGTAGTACATAGTACATAGTTAACCAGTGATCGAAAACACTTATTATAGAACATAGCTGCAGCAGAAGTAGTAATGAACAGCGTTCAACTGACACAAAGAAACAATTAACAACCAGTGATCGATCGAAAACACACTAGCGAGCTGGCCCTAGCATGCATGCAGCCGGAATGTGTGATGCTTTGCTTAATTACTTGGACTTGGAGGTTTGTAGTAGGCATAGACGGCATAGAAGGTTTGCAGCACGGCCAAGACAAGCAAGACGACGGCGGCGACGACTGACGTGGTCACCCACGGGTTGGTGAAGTAGTTTCTGACCAGATCGGCACGCCAACGGGGACACCTTCCATTCTGGTACTTGACGACCTGATCCATCACGCCGGCGAGGTAGTTGCGGTCGGCGGAGGTGTGCGCCTCCGCGCAGAGGCGGCTGAAGAAGTCCATGGAGGCGGCATCATCCCTCTGGCCGTTGATGTGGTTGAGCAGCACCCCGCTGTGGTGGAGGAGGCGCGCGTCCTCGGGCGTCTTGAGGAGGCAGTCCATGAAGATGGCGTACGTGGTGATGTGCCCCGCCGTCTTAGGGTAGGTCTGCTCGAACGCGATCAGGTTCCGGAACAGGGGTTCGCTGTAGTCGAACAGCTGCAGCGGCGGGATCTCGAGGATGCCACGGCGCCGGCGGAACCTGATGTCGAGGAAGCTCTTGGCGCCATACTTGCGTGGACGGATCCGAACGCCGGCTTCCTCCAGCTCCTTGGCGCACGGCACCCACCACGTGAGCTCTGCCTGTGGCAGCAGCTCCTTGGAGGTGGAGTGGCCGGGCGGGAGGTCGATGGAGAGGTAGAATAGGTGGAGGAGGTGGTGCACGTCGCCGCAGGGGATGGGCGCGGCGTGCAGTGGGTGAGGATGGAGCGAGCTGAAGAGCTGGAGGCCACCGGTGACAAGGATGTTGTTGTCTCCGCCGCTGAGCCTGAGCTGCTCCAACAGTTTCTGGATGACGAAGAAGGGAACCTGGTTGCTCAGCAGCAGCAGGTCGCGCGTCACGGTTCCCCACACCCAGCAACGGCCCAACAACTGGGTCCAGTCATCGTCATCAACGTGGCTGCTGGAAGAAGAAGAAGAAGAAGAAGAAGATCTTCGTGCGTGCTTGAGCAGGCGGTGGAGGAGGAAGCAGCCGTCGATCAGCATCTTGTTCGCCAGCTGCTGCTCATTGCCATTATTGCTCTTGGTGTCGCCAATGGAGGAGTAGGCGGCACGAATTCGCGGCACCAGGTGCATCATCGTGTCAAAGCAATTGCCAAGCAGCAGCCCGTGTACCTTGGGTGACCAGGCTGCCGACTTCAAGCTTCCGGCTGCCACGAAGATGAGCTTGCGGACGCAACACCGCTTGTACTGCTCCAGCCTCACCATGCTGGCCCTTGCGCGCTCGCTGTCGAAGAGCGGGCCGATACACACCACCTTGGGGGTATAGGCGCCCTTGTTGCCCTCCGTCAGGTCCTCGGGGACGTCACATATGGTAGGCAGTTCTGCGGGCCATTCAGGAATCGCCATGCTAATCACCTTCTCCTCCCTCCTCATGAAATCCTGCTGCTTCTTCTCTACATTTTCATCTCCAGCTGATTGATTGATTGAGCATGCACATAGACTGTCAAGATCTCATCACACACACACACACACACACACACACACACACACACACACATATATATATAATCAAACGAGCATGCATGCGAGACAGTCGGCCACAACGACTTTGCATGCACTCGATGTGAGAGGCTGAATTTTTAAATATATATGCATATAACAATAAAATTGATGATGTCAGAAAAAGATTTCACCGACATTCAATCTTCAAAATATTTTGTAGGTCAAACCGTCGGTTCAATTGAAAAACTGTTTTCACTTAAACGATTCTGACAACATTTTTTTGGTCAAAAGTTATCAGGCCTAGGCTAGGTAAGCTATCACATGTATTGTGTGTATACTTTTGTTTGGACGTGACTTACCATGCATGCGATCCGTATATCATCATGTTATTTACACATTAATTATCAAGTGTATGTTTTCAAACAACTTCTTCCCATCGGATCAAAGTTACCACGCAGTTTGAACTAATATTTTGCCGAGTTCAAAAGTTACCATGGATTTTGTGCGTAAGTCAGGTATGCGATTTGTATATTACCATGATATTTACATATAAGTTATCGGGGCATGTTTTCATCAATCTTTCTCTAGGTTAAAAATTTATCACGATGTTTGTACGTGATTTATCAGGTCAGCGGTGCATGTATTACCAAGCTATTTCCATAGAAGTTACCCGTGGTAACTTTTTTCTGGGCTAAAGTTACCACGGTTGTTTGTATGTGAGTTACTAGGTGTACGATGCGTATATAATCATGCCATTTCACAGAAGTTATCGGGGTATGGTTTCAATACCTATTTTCATGTTTGATGGGTTAAATTTGCCACGGCGTTCATGTGTTAACTTATCACAAGCGCAATGTGTGTATCATCATGCTATTTAGACAAATTTAAATGCAGTAAATTTCAACAACCTCTTACCAAAGAAATTACATTAGAAGTTTTCTGGGGTATGTTTTCAAAAATAAAAATTCCCGGGTCAAAGGTTATCGCGGTGTTTGTAAGTAAGTTATCAGCTCTATGATGCTTATGTTACCATGATATTTACACAAAATTTACCGACTGTATGTTTTCAACATTTTTTTTGGCATGACCCTCTCTCCTCTATTTTGGAACAGATGGTGTACATCCGAAGTAGCGACCAATTTGGCTCTCCTTCATCGACAAGAAATAAATGAAACAAAACAAATATGAAAAATAAAGTGCTCACGCTCGATCGTGTACATTGATAGCTGAACAAAAAACAGCTATGCTTGCCAACGTAGGATGTAGCCAAAAGGCTAGGTATCAATGGTGTTCAGGCTAAAAAAAAGCTAGGCATCAATGGTAAAGAACTTCGAACGCATCATAACTAACTTGCTTTATTTTCTGGAGTATGTTCTTATTGAGGGGTGAGATAGCAATGTGTTCGGAGATTTGGACAAAAGTGTCACACACCGGAGTTGGATAGTGGGGCGCACGCCTAATCCCATCGGCCAGGGATAGAATCCCACGAGGTGCAAATTCATTTTTCTCACACAAGATCGTGATCCCATCCCGCAGCTGGTCAACTCGCAAATCGCGGCGCGCGTGCACGTGTGAAGGACCATCCAGCCATGAGATCACGATCTGATGGTAGCAAGATCGTTCGGATCAGATGCATAAAGCAGAACGTTTATATATGTGTGTGTGTGTAGGGGGGGGCTAATTTTCTGTACATATGAGACCATGTTCCCACATTCAAATATGATGACTGCTACGCATCCACCGACCGATCTTTTTAAAAGATCGTCCGGCTCGCGGGTCGTCTCACCTAGCGCATCAGCGCCCTCCATCATTGCAACACACCTATTGTTACCGAAAAATTCTGCAATAAAGCTTGCGTAAATTTTTGCAACGTGGGTCCTGTTGCATATTTTTTCGCAACAGAGACTTTGTTGTAGAATTGCTTTTCTCGTCATTATTTTTCAAGAAACGTGCTTGTGGTCCGTCTGACCTGGCGCATCGGCGCCCTCCATTATTGCAACATACCTATTGTTGCGGGATTTTTTTAACTTGGGTTCTGTTGCATATTTTTTTCGCAACAGAGGCTTTGTTGCAAACTTACTTTTTTCGTTGTTATTTTTCTCAAAAGCTTCTTTTGAACTTTGATGTAGTTTTTTTCGCAATAAAGCTGTTGTTGCATAATTATTTGCAAGTCGGGTTCTGTTGTAGATTTGTTTCGTAACAAAGGGTTTGTTGCAGAATTTTTTTTTTCATAGCCGTAGCCGTCGAATCTGGTGTAATCTAACGGGTGAACCTATTTCTCTACTTTGAAAAGGTAGTACTTTCGTGTGAACACATGCCCAACAATTAAAAACGTGATCGGCCTCATCGCACGACGCAACGCGTGGCGGACGCATGCGAAAGATCGGCCGGCTGTTCCGAAGCATTTCCTTTCATATATATCTTTCAAACAAACATATTATACCTCTTTATCATTCTTAATATACATTATTAGTTATTCTAATATATCTCAATTCAAGTTTCACAAATAAAATATCGTTGAAGCTGCAGTATACAAATTTTTACGCACAAAAATGCAGTTTACTTATAAATAAAATAAAATACATGTTCTAAAATGTGTTTTTTCATAAAAACTTATTTTGAGTTATCTAGTAATTTTTAATAAAGTATATTGAAAATGGTAAAGAGGTATAACCAATTCATCTATGTGGTCTATGAGGAGCGGGAGTACATAACGATTTTCATCATATATATATATATATATATATATATATATATATATTAATGTGTGTGTGTATGTATGTATGTATATATATAGAGAGAGAGGAAGATGCGAATTAATTATTATTACAGCAAGTACTTGTACGGAAAAGTATGCTTTTCAAATATAAAAAAAATCGAAATGTAAATTGGGAATGAAATTATTACGTACCCTCCTTCTCGGCTTCTGGTTCTGGGTCAGACATGGGCCTATTGCTAAGTAAATCATCAGGGACTTCCATTGCTGGATTTGTTGCATCGTTGGAAAAAAGTTCATACCCTGAAAAATAATGCAGTGTCAGGCACCTGCCGAGAAAGCATATATAACTAGCCTCATGCATAGGATTATTTATGTCTTAGGTCTCATATACCCTACCAAGGTTGTCAATTCCGGTCGGAAGTTTCGGTTAGCGGTTCTGCCGGTCACCCCCGGAACAAAATACCGGCCGGTATTTACCAGTTTTGACAAAAAATTTATACATATTAAAAAATTGATCAAAATTTTAAAATTTTGTTTGAATGCTTTTCGGCGAAAAATAACCGAGATCTCCGAGATTTACCGGAAACTGGTTCTTCTGGTCCCACCTGGAAAAAATGGGTATCGAGAAAAAAAAAACCTTGCCCTATACATGCCACGGATAGTACGGTGTGTATGGATTTCAATTAAGTCACTATATATGTAAATGTATCCATCTCCAAATGTGTTTGGAATAGAACACATGTGCATATTTTCTCATTAAACATATATACCCGTGTAATTTTATGCCATATAAACACATTCGAATTAAGCAATAAACATGAGCATTTCATCTACAAACCGATCAGCAATAGAATTATGTACATAAACATGTTGCTGAACCATGGTTTAGCTGTACCATGTGCCAGCCCATAAGATACTCAAAGAAAGCAGTGCACGTAAGCCTACTGTACGAGATGTTATATTTACTTGTCTTTATTCCGCATCTAATCAAGCTCAGATCCACTGTTGCTGATCGAGCAATGCCTCCCGAATCACACACACACACACACACACACACGGCCCAGCCCTTTGCGTTGCCATTTGAATGTCAAACTGAGTGGAGTGATAATTACCTTCAGGCATTTTTGTTGACGTTGGCGTTAGCACATAGAACAACAGATATTGACGTATCCCTGAAGAAGAGAACAGGCAAGGGAGTATATGTCTGTTGCAGTAACATTGGAGAAGATAAGGGCATACGTATATATATATATATGACGAGCTCGCGTAGAATAAATTCTTTCCTTGCTGATAATAAAGTGCTACCTGCAAAAGGCCGTCGAATAGAGTATTACCCTTGATGATTATAATACCGCACACATGCTATAAAGACCATAGAATATATTACTACCCCTGTTGACACGAAAGGACTCTAATTGAACTTTGCTCATTACAAAGCGCACACCCTGCTAAAGACCATAGAATATATTACTACCCCTGCCGACACGAAAGGCCTCTATTTGAACTTTTAAGAAAAAAGAACAAAACCAGAAAAAAAGGAGAGAATACGTGATCACCAAGTTCGTACGGTTTTCTTTTTCAATCCACGTGCATTGGTTCCGGGAAGCTTCCTATTGTATTTGGATGAGATACATACTGAATTTCTGATGTCTTTTCCCATTCAGCTTAGTCTTTTGGTGGTACCGGTTCGGTGTTTGCAATTACATATGATACCAGAGCCACGAGGTCGACCCGTCCAATATAGTACCCCCTCTGTAAACTAATATAAGAACATTTAGATCACTACTTTAATAATCTAAATGTTTTTATAATAGTTTACGGAGGGAGTACTTACCAAAATATTTGTGGCTTACATCGATCCCACAGTCGAGGGAAAGTGGTTTTCACCGTATTCCCATGCGACGCCTATTGTATTTAGGCTGTATTTGCCAGTATGGATGTGGTACGGAGGCCCATGCCCGAGCGGCCAACTCCTTTAGGCGTACCACTCGTTTTCTTCGAGGCAGCCGTACGAACTACCAAAGATGGAGTCCATAACTTGCAAGTCAAGATGATCAAGACCAAGGGCGGCGGCCCCGACCAAGACCTCTATATGAAGGCGTATCCCCAAGACCAAGGGAAGATCTTCAACATCTCAACTAACATCCGCATCATCGCCCCAAGCCCTAGAATAAGGTTGTACTAGATCATGATGGCGCGCGTTGCCGCACCCGTCCATTAAAAACTATGTACATGGTGGTGATAATCTGAATGGTCTAATATGAGAAAAAGTTGAATTACAATGCCTCAACATAGGTAGTCCATAAATATTCAGGGAAGAACAAAGATGATTAATATCATGAATTGGGATAGCATGCATTTATCTAGTGCTGGGACATGAGATGGTACGTCATGACACTCAATGTCATACTTGTATGTATATCCTAGAATGGAACCAAGAGGAAGTGTTGGTTGTGCATGACTGGAAGCTTGGAGCGACAGAATTACCTAGCAAATATAGAATAGACCAGTCACATAAAACAATCAATATTTGGTTGTACGTTAAACTGATCAGAAGTTCAAGTGTTCCATGTAAAACAGAAATTCAGTTCTAAAGAACAGGCACATCAGCATAGAGTTACCAGTGTGGTAAATCATAAAATCAGTGACCATAATAATAACATAGTAGTATAACCACATAAAAACTAAATAATGCAAGGGCATACGGAGTTTTATCTTCCTGGGGCAGAACTACATATTTTATCATGTGTACCTAACATCAGCGGCAATCTTTTTTTTATGGCACCTGCATCAATTTGGTAGCACACAAAATTAGCAATAATAAAAAAGTCTAACGCCATTAGTAATTCGGTGGGAGAGCGGATGTAGAAGGCAGCAAAAAGAATCTGTAGTAAGGAGAAGATAAAGCGGCAACATAGATGAAATCAACCCATGAGACGTTGACTACCAGTCTCGAATCCTACGATTGAGGGCAGCTGCACAATACTTGAGAAAGAAAAGCATCATCAGTAAGGGGTCTAAATAGGATACAGCAGAATTGCTGCTGCTACCACTGTTGTGCGCCACTACAGAGGGATGCCATCGTCTACTAACTAACAAAAAAGTACTTTCTCTGTAAACAAATATAAGACGATCACTTCTTTAGTGATCTAAAACGTCTTATATTTGTTTACGGAGGGAGTATAAAACTCGGAAGTGGGCAGTGCCTATACTCGTCGGTGCCGTCAACCACGTTGCTCGAGGATTGGCGATCCGAAGGGCTTTTGTGTATCCTGGACCGAACGGTGTGGGCTGAAATGGACTGGCCGACGGCCCAGTTAACCACGTTGCTCCGTTTTGGCTTGTGGAGCAGTAGCCCATAGGACAGTTAGCCTACCACACGCGTTTTAGACCGGTAATCCAACATCCAGAAATGTCTAGAGAGTGAAAACGGACGGCCAGAAAAACGAATCGTTGAGGGGGCTTGCTCTAGGCTTGGTTTTACTGTCCTTAATAATACACATCAGTGGATCTGATCGGGCCTACCCGTCCTTATCGTCCACATCCAGCTCGGGTGAGTAGACATTCAACTCGCCGGCAATATCATTATACTCCTCCATTGTAATCATCTATGATATAATCCCACATAAGAAGGAGTAGGGTTGTTACTCGCCTACCGAGATCCCGAACCTAGGTAAAACTTGTGCCCTTGTCTATCTGGTAACCTGGGGTTATGTCCAACTGTCATACAAATCCACGTGTGACAGCTGCACTAGAGCAGGAACCCCTTATAGGATTTTCTTTTTAGTGGTGTGCGTCTAAAATGTCACGCGATTGGTAACACGGGAAAATCCTAGTGGCGTGCGTCTCAACGTGGCTTGCCACTAATGACAGAATACTAGTGCCGTGCAACAGGAGCGAACGCTACATCTAAGGTCCACCTAGAAGCTTGGCAGGCAGAACTTACTAGCGGCATGTGGTACTGGTGGAGAGCCACTAATCACTGGCCTACGAGTGGTGTGCCCCGACGGAGCGCACGCCACTAGTTTACTTGGGATGTGTGGCTGCGGCAGCACGCCACTAGTTTAAGATGTAGTAGTGGCGTGCCCTCTACTAGGCACACTAGTAGTATATGACTCATGAGCCGTACCTACTAGTGATGTGTGCTTACGGGTGCACGCTGCTAGTTTTGGGTCTATTAGTAGCGTGCCCTATAGTTTGCATGCAACTAATATGTACAAGAGGGGGGGGGGTATAGTAGAGCCCTACAAAAGTGATCACTTTCTTCTCCCTCCTCTCACTCACTTCTTCCTCCTCTCTGCCTTCTTCATAGCTTCTTCTAAACAAATAGCTCCCCTCTTTTAGATCTAGGTAACTAATTAGTGTAGCTAACTAAGTAAGATCTCTCTAGTCAACCCTAGCTAGCTAGTCTGTCTCCTCCACCCTCTCCCATGCATTAAATTAAGTCTCTATCTCTCACCCCTCCATTAATGCTTAATTACACCAGTAGGGTATTTGTACCAACGATCTTCATCGACTCTTCTTTCACTATGCTACGAGTTGGTAATGATCAGATCGAAACATTGTATGCATCTTCATAGTGATCCCGCACGGGTTCGTAGTGCAGATTTTTTCTTCTCCTGCATTCCCCCACTATGGCATCATGAGCCGTGCTATGCATAGATGTAGGTTATCATCTAGAATACATGAGATGTATGGGTATTGCACAATATAATTTTTGTAGTAGATGAGATCTATTGTTGAAAATTATTTGTGCGGGCTGATTTGGATACCTACTACAGGTAGGGTCATAAGGTGAAAACCCCTAGGGTACCACAACTCCGGTCATTAAGGGCACGTTTGGTTCCTGGGAAAGCACTTGCCCTGCCTCGCGAAGCAAAGAAGCGAACAGTTTGGTTCCTCGACAACTCATCTCCTTACATGTAGTTTCCAGATTTTTTCTTGTTTGTGTGAGCGAGCCGATTTGGCTAGCCTGCGTTGGTAAGGCTAGCCTTGCCCGGCAAGGTGAGCGGGCGAGAGATCCAAACACTCCCTAAGGTCCCTGGACCAGAATGCTCCCAGATGCGACAGTAAGTGTACTTTCACTCGGAAGTTACTAGCGCACTCGGGCAATAGTCATGCACTCGGGCAGAAGCCACACACTCGGACAATCTATCATCCACTCGGTTGCAGTCCGACTCACTCGGCCACATGAAGGCAAATGGTCTAACCAAACTCGAGAGCATCAAGAGGCACACGTCGTTCATGCGTTACTAGTATTAATTGTATTAATTACCACACGTAGTGCCTGTCATCAACTCTACTCATTACTCCCTTGTAACGTAACTAAGGCAGGGCCAGCGCACTCTCTATAAGCCACCCCCTAGCACTAAGAGAAGGGTTTGCATTCCACTGTAATATCTAAGACACAAGAAAGACAAAGCTCCAAGTGCTCGAGACGTAGGGTTGTTATCTCTTTCGAGAGAGGCCCGAAATTGTAAAACTCCTATGCCAGACATGCATCATAGCTAGGATCAATCCCTATTCTTACCCCCGATACTTACTGTCAGATTCGTTCCCATGACGGTTTGCACCACCATGGCCCTGCGCATCTAGCGATTTTCGTCATAGGTAGAATTTTTGTCATGAACATGGCTTTCGGCGGCGAGATGGACTTCGGCGGCGAAATCTGTTTCGGATCCCTTAGTTTCATCGTCGAAGATTCCGCGTGGCTTGAAGAAGCCCCGCGAGTTGTGGAGGCTGTGCCATACGTGGTGCGGCACACTTCCGTGCCAGTTCGATCAGAGTACTTCTCCGACAGCCATTGGTTATGTACTTGGCGGCCCATCTCCTTCCTGTCGGACTCTATCGCAGGCGTTCCGGAAGATCATGGCTCCAACGCTGGATCAAACATATTGTGGCTCTTCAAGTCCTGGCTGAACAGGTGGTAGCACGTCGAGCCTAACGAACAATTTCATGATTTATTTGCTTCTCTCCACGAGGGGTCTGAGGTTGACACCGACTGTGAAAGCGTCGAATCCGCTGTGGAAGTTCTTATGGCTTGATCGACAAGCAGCCCTCCTGGCTTCCCGGATCAACATGACGGCCATGACAACGCATTCCACGGGCATACTGGAGAAGACCGCAGAGATGAAGATCAGATGCCTCCACCACTCACTTTGGAGCAGAGGTACGAGCTCAATTGGAGGGTCGAGCAAGCTGTACACATGCCTATTATAGGGACGAGTCCCGAGGATCTGGCTTTGGAGTCGACTCGTTTGGCTACTTTAGCCAAGCAAATGCGCCTCGAGAAATTACAGAAGTCACTTGACAACCGCATCCGTCAGCAGCCCAGTTCCAGTAAGAATCGCAGGAAGCTGTTTCGAAATAACGAGAACCGCAACTACCGAGTGCTCCGCATTCCGCTTCAAAATTTGGCAGCGGTGACCCGAATCGACGAATCCATATAGCCCTCTAGTTCGATAGTGGGTGAGGAGATTTAGCAGATCCAAGCATTGTTGAAGATGGCCATGGCGCATACACAGTAGATCGGTTCATGCCAAAATGGACCAGTCGGCTCACAGCCCAATTGTGCCTGGGAGACGGACGCCATCACCCCCTCCGAGAGATGTGGATCACCTATCATGTAGAGATCAGCACAAAGGCTGAAACCATGACCAGATCACCCCTTATCGGTGGCACGATGATTATCATCACATTCAGACACCACCCACAGGAGAGGCCACATACGCGCCCCAGCCATATGATGCCAGGCGACCATATGATGATGATTGGAGGCCCAGACCTCCGCGACAGCCGGATGGTTACCATCCACGGGGCCGAGAGGGAATGGATTATCGGGATCCACAATTCAATGCGAGCTCCATCCTTGCTCGAGGACTGGTCGACAGAGGCCGAGCCTATAGGGACAGTTATCAGCCGAGTGGGTTTACCTCCTTTGGCCCCGTATACTTTAGCAGGTACATCCGTTGTGCAGTTATTGCAAGTTACTTCAGATTAGCAACCGGGATCAGCAATTTCACTAGTGAATCTAAGCCAGAAACATGGCTGGAAGATTACCGAGTGGCTGCTCAGATTGGAGGTGGTGACGACAACGTGGTAATGAAACATATTCCCTTAATGCTCGAAGGTGAAAGTGCCTTATATCAACTAGAGGGGGGGTTGAATAGGCGATTTTTACAAATTCATCACTTGATGAAATTCAACTTGAGGAATTTGAAAAGTGATGAACATCGCGCAACGAAATAAGTACTCAAGTGCAAAGTAAACATAGCAGTAGCATAGTTGTCAAGATGAAATGAAGCAAGCACAGAATATGAAAGGGTGTAACAGGATAGGCAGGTGATGATTTAGGTGACTGAAGAATTTGGGGTCAGGAAATTGAGCAAAGTCTTCAATCAAATTCTTCAAACAGTAAAGTTCAATTTCATCAACATGGATTTAAGACAGAGAGTTAAGTTGAAGAAATAGAACCAGGTGCTCGGTCAAGACAATGATTTGATTGTTGGAAATATGCCCTAGAGGCAATAATAAATAGTTATTATTATATTTCCTTGTTCATGATAATCTTTTATTATCATGCTATAATTGTATTGATTGGAAACTAAATACATGTGTGGGTATATAGACAAACACAATGTCCCTGGTATGCCTCTAGTAGACTAGCTCGTTGATCAAAGATGGTTAAGGTTTCCTAGCCATGGACATGAGATGTCATTTGATAATGAGATCACATCATTAGGAGAATTATGTGATGGACAAGACACAAACTATAAACGTAGCATATGATCGTGTCAGTTTATTGCTACAGTTTTCTGCATGTCAATGTATGTGTTCCTATGACCATGAGATCATGCAACTCCCTGACACCGGACGAATGCCTTGTGTGTATCAAACGTCGCAACGTAACTGGATGACTATAAAGATGCTCTAGAGGTATCTCCGAAGGTGTCTGTTGGGTTGGCGTGAATCAAGACTGGGATTTGTTACTCCGTGTGATGGAGAGGTATCTCGGGGCCCACTCGGTAATGCAACATCACAATAAGCCTTGCAATCATAGTGACTAAGTGTTAGTTAAAGAATCTTGTATTACGGAACGAGTAAAGAGACTTGCCAGTAACAAGGTTGAGCTAGGTATAGAGATACCGATGATCGAATCTCGGGCAAGTAACATACCGAAGAACAAAGGGAACAACATACGGGATTAACTAAATCCTTGACATAGAGGTTCAACCAATAAGATCTTCGTAGGCTATGTAGGAACCAATATGGGCATCCAGGTCCTGCTATTGATTATTGACCGTAGAGGTGTCTCGGTCATGTCTACATAGTTCTCGAACCCGCAGGGTCTGCACACTTAAGGTTCAGTGACGTTTCGGTAGATTAGAGTTATGTATGGTGATAACCGAAAGTTGTTCGGATTCTGGATGAGATCATGGATGTTACGAGGAGTTCCGGAAGGGTCCGGAGACGAAGATTGATATATAGGAAGTCCTGTTTTGGTCACCGGAAAAGTTTTGGGCTCATCGGTAGTGTACCGGGAGTGCCGGTAGTGTACCGGGAGACCATCAGGAGGGGTATTTCAACACAAGAGGCTACATGGTCTGTGGGAGGGTTAATACCAGACCTTAGTGGGCTGGTGAGAGTCCCACATAGGTCCCATGCGGCTGGGAAGAAATCCCAAAGAGAAAAAAGGCAAAAAGGTGAAAATAAGGAGGAGTCCTAATCCTACTAGGAGTATGAGAGGAGGACTCGTCCCTTTGGGATTCGGCCGGCCCAAGAGGGCTGCTCCCTTGCACCAAAGGCTTCCCCCTCTCTTCCTTTATATACTAGTGGATTTAGGGATTTTTAGACAAGTCTTTTCAGCCATGTCTAAACCCTTCCTCTAGATCAAACCTCCTCTAGTCTAGATCAGCGGTGCTTCGGCGAAGCTCTGCCGGAATAGCTCCACCACCATCACCGTCATGCCGTCGCGTTGCCGGAGAACTCGTCCACCTCTTCGCCCCCTCTCGCTGGATCAAGAAGGCAGAGATCGTCATCGAGCTGAATGTGTACTGAACGTGGAGGTACCGTCCGTCCGGCACTAGATCAGGACGGATCAAGGGACAGCTCGCGGGACTGTTCGAGGGACTGTTCGAGGGACTGTTCGTGGGACGGTTTGTGGGACGAATCTTCCGCGATCTGAATTGCTGCCAGTATGACTCCATCAACCGCATTTCTTAACGCTCACCGCTGTGCGATCTACAAGGGTATGTAGATCAACTCCCCCTCTCATAGGTCTTCATCACCATGATAGATCTTGCATGTGCGTAGGAATTTTTTTGTTTCCCATGCAACATTCCCCAACAGTGGCATCATGAGCTAGGTCTATGCGTAGATGAGATCTTGAGTAGAACACAAAGGAGTTTGTGGGCGTTGATGTTCAAATTGCTTCCTCCCTTAGTATTCTCTTGATTTAGCGATATTGTAGGACGAAGCGGCCCGGACCAACATTACTCGTACGCTTACGAGAGACCGGTTCCCTTGACTGCACTTGGTGCAAGAGATGGTTGGTGGGTGTTGGTTTCTCCTTCTTTAGTTGGATCGGATTAGATTGAGGCGGTCCTTGTAGAAGTTTGAATAGCAATTTGCACATCACCGTTGTGGTTTTGTGTAGGTAAGAAGCGTTCTTACTAGTATACCGATAGCAGCCACGTAAAACTTGCAACAACAAAATTAGAGGACGTCTAACTTGTTTTTTGCAGGGTATGTTGTGATGTGATATGGCCAGTGACATGATATGATATATTTGATGTATGAGATGATCATATTGTAATAGTTAAATATCGACTTGCATGTCGACGAGTACGGCAACCGGCAGGAGCCATAGGGTTGTCTTTAATTTATTTGCACCATTTATGCTTTACTTTATCGCTATGAGTTAGCAATAGTCGTCGAAGCAACTATGGGCACGACAACCTCATGGCGACACATTGATGGAGATCAAGATGATGGAGATCATGGTGTCATGCCGGTGACGATGGAGGTCATGCCGGTGCTTTGAAGATGGAGATCGAAAAAGCACAAAGTTCATGGCCATATCATGTCACTTATGAATTGCATGTGATGTTAATCCTTTTATGCACCTTGTTTTTCTTAGATCGACGATAGCATTATAAGGTGATCCCTCACTTAATTATCAAGATGAATTGTGTTCTCCCCGAGTGTGCACCGTTGCGAAAGTTCTTTGTGTCGAAGCACCATGTGTTAATCGGGTGTGATAGACTCCACGTTCACATACAATGGGTGCAAGCCATGTTGCACACGCGGAACACTTGCGTTAAACTTGACGAGCCTAGCATGTACAAACATGGTCTCGGAACACAAGAGACCGAAAGGTCGAACATGAGTCATATAGTAGATATGATCAACATAGAGATGTTCACCATTGAAATCAACTTCGACTCACGTGTTGATCGGACTTGAAGTTGATGAATTTGGATGATGTGTCACTTGAATGACTAGAGGGATGTCAATTTGAGTGGGAGTTTTTAAGTAATATGATTAAGTAAACTAATTATCTTGAACAATAGTCTAAGTTGTCTTTGCAAATTTTTATGTCGTGGATCAATGGCTTGCGCAGTAGCACCCCTGAATTTTAATGCGTTCCTAGAGAAAGCTAAGTTGAAAGATGATGGAAGCAACTTTGTTGATTGGGCACGTAATCTGAGGATTGTACTCACGGTTTCCCAAAATGATTATTTCCTTGATGCACCGCTAGGTGATCCACCCACACTCCCAGCGACTGAAGATGTTATGAACGTCTGGTAGTCGCATAAGGATGATTACTCAATAGTTCTTTGTGCGATTTTGTATGGTCTAGAACCGGCACTTCAAAGACGTTTTGAACGTCATGGAGCATATGAGATGTTGCAGGAGTTGAAGTTCATCTTTGAAAAGAATGCCCGGATCAAGAGGTATGAGACATCCGATAAATTCTATACCTGCAAGATGGAGGAGAACGGGTCTATCAACGAACATGTACTCAGAATGTCTGGGTACTCAAACCGTATGTCTGAGTTGGGTTTACCCCTCCTGCCGGAACCGGTCGTTGATAGAGTTCTCCAATCACTGCCACCACGCTACAAAAGCTTAGTGATGAACTATAACATGCAAGGGATGAACAAGTCAGTCGCCGAGCTGTTTGCGATGCTTAAAGTCGCTGAGTCTGAGATCCAGAAAGAACATCAAGTGTTGATGGTCAATAAAACCACTAGTTTCAAGAAAAACAGCAAGGGTAACAAGGGTAGCTCCAAGAAGAGTGGCAAATCTGTTGCCCCTCCGGTGAAGAAACCCAAGGCTGGACCCAAACCAGAAACTGAGTGCTTTCATTGCAAGGGGACTGGACACTGGAAGCGGAACTGCCCCAAGTATCTGGCTGATAAGAAGGCAGCCAACGCCAAACAAGGTTTATATGATATACATGTTATTGATGTGTACCTAACCAGCTCCCATAGTAGTGCCTGGGTATTTGATACCGGTTCTGTTGCTCACATTTGCAACTCAAAGCAGGAACTACGGAATAAACGAAGGCTGGCAAGGGATGAAGTGACGATGCGCGTAGGAAATGGTTCCAAGGTTGATGTGATTGCCGTCGGCACGCTCACTCTTCAACTACCATCGGGATTAGTGATGAACCTGAATAATTGTTATTTAGTCCCTGCGTTAAGCATGAACATTATATCTGGATCTTGTTTATTGCAAGACGGTTATTCATTTAAGTCTGAGGACAATGTTTGTTCTATTTATATGAATAATATATTTTATGGTCATGCACCCAATGTGAGGGGTTTATTCATGTTGAATCTTGATAGTAATAACACACATGTTTATAACATTGATGCCAAAAGATGTAGAGTAGATAATGATAGTACCACTTTCCTGTGGCACTGCCGCTTGGGTCATATTGGTGTAAAGCGCATGAAGAAGCTCCATGCTGATGGACTTTTGAAGTCACTTGATTTCGAATCACTTGGCACATGTGAACCATGCCTCTTGGTCAAGATGACTAAAACCCCGTTTTCCGGTACTATGGAGCGGGCAAGTGACTTGTTGGAAATCATACATACTGATGTATGCGGACCAATGAGCATTGAGGCGCGCGGTGGATATCGTTATTTTCTCACCTTCACTGATGACTTAAGTAGATATGGGTATATTTACTTAATGAAACACGAGTCTGAAACATTTGAAAAGTTCAAGCAATTTCAGAGTGAAGTTGAGAACCATCGTAACAAGAAGATTAAATTCCTGCGATCGGATCGAGGAGGAGAATATCTGAGTTATGAGTTTGGCAATCACTTAAGACAATGTGGAATTGTTTCAGAGTTGACACCGCCTAGAACACCACAGCGTAATGGTGTGTCCGAACGTCATAATCAAACCTTATTAGATATGGTGCGGTCTATGATGTCTCTTACCAATTTGCCACTATCGTTTTGGGGCTATGCATTAGAGACATCTACATTCACTTTAATTAGGGCACCATCTAAATCCATTGAGACGACGCCGTATGAACTGTGGTTTGGCAAGAAACCAAAGTTGTCGTATCTTAAAGTTTTGGGATGTGATGCTTATGTCAAAAAGCTTTAGCCTGAAAAGCTGGAACCCAAAGCGGAAAAATGCGTCTTCATAAAAGAGACAGTTGGGTATTCCTTCTATCTCAAATCCGAAGGCAAAGTGTTTGTCGCAAGGAACGGAACATTTCTTGAGAAAGAGTTTCTCGCGAAAGAGTTGAGTGGCAGGAATATAGAACTTGAGGAGATTATAGAACCTCTACTTCAACCAGAGAGTAGCGCAACACAGAAAGATGTTTCTATGGAGCCTGCAACGGTTGAGGAGGAAGCTAAAGATGATGATCATGAAGCTTCTCATCAATTTGCTATCGAACCTCATAGGTCGACAAGGGCCCGTACTGCTCCTGAGTGGTACGGCAACCCTATCTTAGAGGTCATGTTGTTGGACAACGATGAACCTACGAGATATGAAGAAGCGATGATGGGCATGGATTCCAACAAATGGTTAGAGGCCATGAAATCCGAGATAGGATCCATGTATGAAAACAAAGTGTGGACTTTGGAAGTATTACCTGAAGGGCGACATGCCATTCAGAACAAATGGATTTTTAAGAAGAAGACGGACGCGGACGGTAATGTAACCTTCTATAAAGCTCAACTTGTGGAAAAGGGTTTTTCACAAGTTCAAGGAGTTGACTATGATGAGACTTTCTCACCCGTAGCGATGCTTAAGTCTATCAGAATCATGTTGGCAATAGCTGCGTTTTTCGATTATGAAATCTGGCAGATGGATGTCAAAACAGTGTTCCTTAACGGTTTCCTTAAGGAAGAGTTGTACCTGATGCAACCAGGAGGTTTTGTCAATCCAAAGAATGCTGACAAGGTATGCAAGCTCCAACGCTCCATCTATGGGCTGGTGCAAGCATCGCGGAGTTGGAACAAGTGTTTTGATGAGGTGATCAAAGCGTTTGGGCTTGTACAAGTTTATGGAGAATCTTGTATTTACAAGAAAGTGAATGGGAGTATAGAACTTTTGGATAGCATAAAAGGATACTTGAATAAGTGTTTTTCAATGAAGGACCTAGGAGAAGCTGCTTACATATTAGGCATCAAGATCTATAGAGATAGATCAAGGCGCTTAATAGGACTTTCACAAAGCACATACCTTGACAAAGTTTTGAAGAAGTTCAACATGGATCAGTCCAAGAAAGGGTTCTTGCCTGTATTGCAAGGGGTGAAGTTGAGTAATACTCAATGTCCGGTGACTACAGAAGATAAAGAAAAGATGAGTGGCATCCCCTATGCTTCAGCCATAGGCTCTATCATGTATACAATGCTATGCACAAGACCAGACGTCAGCCTTGCCATAAGTATGGATGGAAGGTTTCAAAGTGATCCAGGAGTGGAGCACTAGACGGCGGTCAAGAATATCCTGAAGTACCTGAAAAGGACCAAGGAAATGTTTCTCGTTTATGGAGGCGATGAAGAGCTCATCATAAAGGGTTACGTGGATGCAAGCTTTGACAATGATCCAGATGACTCTAAGTCGCAAACCAGATACGTATTTATTCT
Organism: Hordeum marinum; assembly: GCA_022496015.1. NCBI lineage: Eukaryota > Viridiplantae > Streptophyta > Magnoliopsida > Poales > Poaceae > Hordeum > Hordeum marinum. The sequence goes on along the minus strand of CM039672.1, from coordinate 1,883,083 downwards.
TAATGGTGGTGCGGTAAGTTGGTGCAGTTCCAAGCAAAGCGTTGTAGCTGATTCTACGTGTGAAGTGGAGTAAATAGCTGCCTCGGAGGCAGCAAAGGAAGGTGTCTGGATGAAGGAGTTCATGACAGATCTTGGAGTCGTGCCCAGTGCAATGAATCCAATATCTCTGTTCTGTGACAACACTGTTGCCATTGCTCTAGCCAAGGAACCAAGGTTTCACAAGAGGACCAGACACATAAAGTGATGCTTCAACTACATCCGGCATTCCATCGAATTGGAAGACATAAATATTTGGAGAGTACACATGGATCTGAATATTATAGACCCACTGACTAAACCTCTTCCACGGGCTAAACATGATCAGCACCAGAACTGTATGGGTGTTAGATATCTTACAATGTAAATCACATGGTGATGTGAGCTAGATTATTAACTCTACTGCAAGTGGGAGACTGGTGGAAATATGCCCTAGAGGCAATAATAAATAGTTATTATTATATTCCCTTGTTCATGATAATCGTTTATTATCCATGCTATAATTGTACTAATTGGAAACTAAATACATGTGTGGGTATATAGACTAGCTCGTTGATCAAAGATGGTTAAGGTTTCCTAGCCATGGAAATGAGATGTCATTTGATAACGAGATCACATCATTAGGAGCATGATGTGATGGACAAGACCCAAACTATAAACGTAGCATATGATCATGTGAGGTTATGGCTACAGTTTTCTGCATGTCAATGTATGTGTTCCTATGACCATGAGATCATGCAACTCCCTGACACCGGAGGAATGCCTTGTGTGTATCAAACGTCGCAACGTAACTAGGTGACTATAAAGATGCTCTACAAGTATCTCCGAAGGTGTTTGTTGGGTTGGCATGAATCGAGATTGGGAGTTGTTACTCCGTGTGACGAAGAGGTATCTCGGGGCCAACTCGGTAATGCAACATCACAACAAGCCTTGAAAGCATAGTGACTAAGTGTTAGTCACATGATCTTGTATTACGGAATGAGTAAATAGACTAGCCGATAACGAGGTTGAACTAGGTATAGAGATACCGATGATCGAATCTCGGGCAAGTAACATACCGAAGAACAAAGGGAATAACATACGGGATTAACTGAATCCTTTACATAGAGGTTCAACCAATATGGCCATCCAGGTCCCGCTATTGGTTATTGACCGTAGAGGTGTCTCGGTCATGTCTACATAGTTCTCGAACCCGCAGGGTCTGCACACTTAAGGTTCGGTGACGTTTTGGTAGATTAGAGTTATGTATGGTGATAACCGAAAGTTGTTCGGAGTACCGTATGAGATCCCGGACGTCGCAAGGTGTTCCGGAAGGGTCCGGAGACAAAGATTGATATATAGGAAGTCCTATTTTGGTCACCGGAAAAGTTTTGGGCTCATCAGTAGTGTATCGGGAGTGTCGGTAGTGTACCGGGAGACCATCGGGAGGGGTATTTCGACAAAAGAGGCTACATGGGTTGTGGGAGGGTTAATACCAGCCCTTAGTGGGCTGGTGAGAGTCCCACATAGGGCCCATGCGGCTGGGAAGAAATCCCAAAGAGAGAAAGGCAAAAAGGTGAAAATAAGGAGGAGTCCTAATCCTACTAGGAGTAGGAGAGGAGGACTCCTCCCCTTGGGATTCGGCCGGCCAAAGAGGGCTGCTCTCTTGCGCCAAAGGCTGCCCCCTTCTGCCTTTATATACTAGTGGATTTAGGGATTTTTAGACAAGTCTTTTCAGCCACATCTAAACCCTTCCTCTAGATCAAACCTCCTCTAGTCTAGATCGGCGGTGCTTCGGTGAAGCTCTGCCGGAATAGCTCCACCATCATCACCGTCACGCCGTCGCGTTGCTGGAGAAATCGTCCACCTCTTCGCCCCCTCTTGCTGGATCAAGAAGGTGGAGATCGTCATCGAGCTGAACGTGTGCTGAACGCGGAGATGCCGTCCGTTCGGCACTAGATCGGGACGGATCAAGGGACAACTCGCAGGACTGTTCACGGAACTGTTCGAGGGACTGTTCGTGGGACGGTTTGTGGGATGAATCTTCCGCGATCTAAATCACTGCGAGTACGACTCCATCAACCTGTTTCTTAACGCTCACCGCTGTGCAATCTACAAGGGTATGTAGATCAACTCCCCCTCTCATAGGTCTTCATCACCATGATAGATCTTGCATGTGCATAGGAATTTTTTTGTTTCCCATGCAATGTTCCTCAACATTGATGACCCAGTTCAACTGTTGTGATAGTTGTACGTCTAGTTTGGAGCGGCTTGGTATTTAAACCAAAGGACACACAGTCCCAGGACACACATTCCTTATTGTATTCTCCTTGAGCTAAGGTCACATAGATCTAGCCCAACACTCGCATTAAGTCTTCAAGGTAGACTTCCAAACCCTCACAAACTGGTCACCCGACGATCCACAATTGACTGTTGGATGCTTTAGACCATGACGCCTAACCGTCTGGAAGATACACAGTCTTCAAAGGTACCAAGCGTCGGTTCCACACATGAACAATTTCTTCAGTGATGCTCAATCACTTTTGGGTTTTGGTGGTTTTTGGGTTTTGGGTATTTCCTCACTGATGATTTTCTATGAAAGTCTTCAGAGGATGGGTTTTTTCTCGCTGATGATTTTCGCTCAAAGTCCTCGAGGAGTGGGTTGCTCTCAAATGACAAAAGTCAAAGAATCTCTCAGAGTAGCCAACCAACAAGTGTTTGTAGGGGGAGGCTATTTATAGCCAGGGGGAACCTGACATGATAGGACATTAATGCCCCCAATGATATGACCGTTATGTGGATAAGGTTGATTGGGGACAGCTGGCACTAAGCACAGCAACGGTCAGAATTTCGGACAATCGCACTGGCAATTTCCTCACTTTTAGGCAATTCGCACTGGCGAAATCCTAACTCGTCAGTCAGAGCAATTTCATCAAAGGCCAGAAGAATTTCATCTCTTTCATTGATGAAATTGACTAAACCGCAAGAGATTTCCAAAGGCTTCACTCGAAGGATGGGATAGTTGAGGATTTTGAGATGAGCATCACTTGGAAACTTTTCCTTAGTATTACCTCGACTCCCTTTAACAGTACGGTGTTTCCTATGACTTAAGAAAGGAAAATGAAATAGTAAAAACAAAGTCTTCACTTCTCAAAGTCCTCGTATCAATTTCATCAAGGTCACACCAAAGTCTTCAGTTTCAAAGTCTTCAAGAAAACTTCAAACTATTCAGACGAAGATATACATTTTTAGGGGTCGAGTTTCTTCGATTATATCAATCTCCTCAGTGAATGATAGACCTGTGTACACTCACAAACACATTAGTATCTTAACCTATAAGTTCTCAATACACCAAAATCACTAAGGGGCACTAGATGCACAAACAATCTCCCCCTTTTTGGTGATTGATGACAAATAGGTTAAGTTTTTAAACGGGGATAAAACATGTGAGTAGTAAGTAGAACATTTGAGGAATTTGCTTTGGACTGCAAATGCACATGGCAGGATAGAGTGATGGAGATCTCCCCCTATATCTTGTAATCCATGCATGCATTAACATATGTATCTTGAGGAATTTGAAATGCATGATGAAAATGGTGTCTGATGAATTTTAGCATGCATGCATTAAAGTACTTTGAGGAAATAGGCATGCATAAGACGAATCAAGAGTCAGACAACCATCAGATTTAAGTATACAACTCGATCAACAAAGTACTCAGAAAAATGAGAGTTGTAACTTAGCCTAATATATAAATAGACACGCTAGAGGACATGGACCCATTTGAAGACTAACTCAAATTTCTCCCCCTTTGTCATCGCTAACCAAAAGGGACGAAACTGAGGACTAATGCTCTTGAAGAATTTCACTTTGAGGAACTTGGACGAGCGCCAGCATTGTCGGGGTTGTTCGTCGTCGGAGGACCAGTGGTAGTGTCATCAGCGTCTTCAGCTTCATCAATTTCATGCGATGAAGAACATGAGATTGGGACCATCAGAGGAACATGAACCTTCTAAAATTTCTTCTTGGGTTGATAAGCCCATTCAGGGTTCTACTGAAGGTCCATCACAGCAATTTCTTCAGGCGTCTTGAGATGTGACAGAATAGCCCATTGACGATGGAGGATTTCATGGAGATATAAGTGGTTTTTCCTCACAGCATTGTGTGTGATAGTCATATCACGTATCATTGCTCCGATTTGGCGCTTGGCCCATTTTTGATGATGATCGACTCTTTGGTGAATTCTTATCAGAAGCTCACGATCAGTCAACACACGAGGAGCAGTGTGCTGAGGCCTTTGTGCAATGGGTCTGGCAACTGTGTCTTGGCTGGCAGTATCATCATTGGTTGAGTAAGACGCACGAGGGCGAATCTTACCATCCAAGTCATGTGTGCCTTCATCAATGATTGAGTCCTTTCCTTTTTCATATTCTTCAGAAGGAGTTGCAGGCCGCTTGAGGACTTCAATGGGTGGCATGTAACTGAGATGATTGATGCGATCAACTTCAAAGGCAATTAAAGACCTTGTCCTGATGAATTGCATGATCCATGGGGCATAGACTTTCAAGTCAAATGGTGACATTGGTGAGTTGCCCAAAGTCCTCAAGAAGAAATCATGATAATCAATGGGAATGCCATGGATGATATTGAACAACAAGTTCTTCATGACTCCCACAACCTCTTCATCATCTAAATAATAGCCTTTGATAGGACAGATTGATTTCCTCCAGATTCTGAATATTGTCCTTGGCACAAATAGCAAATCCTTCACGAGGAATTTGGTTCTTGGAGCTTGGCCAGGCTTCAAAGGATTCATCATAACTTGCATCATATAGTTTGGTATTTCAATTTCATGAAAGACCTTTCTTGCTTCTATAGAGGGAGGACTTACAAGCACTTCCCGAAGCAGTTCAATTGCAGGTGCTTTGAAGTGAGTGTTGTCAGACATCCAGTCAAATACCCAAGTGTTGATGTCAGCAGCTTCACCAGAGATGAACAATATAGGATAGAACTAAAGAATTAGCTCTTCATTCCAGTCACAAATTTCTGTGCAGAAGGGAAGAAGTCCAGAATCATAGAGACAAGTGAGCACAGGTGTGAAGCATGAGAGAGTTTCCATATCCAAGTGAGGAATATGCATGTGCTCGAAGACTTTCTCTTTGTCAAGAAGAACAGACGCATAGTAGTTCATTTGAGTGTGAGACCAAAACCTGAGGCGTCTGATTCTTGGCTTGTCATAGGGATTTTCTTCAGTGAAGAAATGATGCTCTATGAAGAATTTGTCCTTGTTGAAAGTGACTTTCTTCTTGTACGGAGTTTATGGCTGAGGACAAGGATCTAGAGTAGTTGGTACAAAAACTTCATCTTCCTCAGCCTGAGGAATATGAGTTGTTTCTTCAACTGTGGGATGCTGAATTTCTTCACCGGTTGATGCAGTTGGGATTTCTTTTGCAGTAGGTTGATTTGTTTCTTCACCAAATGATGCAGTTGGTATTTCTTCAGCAGTAGTTTGCTTCATTTCTCCAGTCGCAGCATGTGACTGAGGAAATTGAGGCAGAGGAGTGGTCATGGGAGAATTAGGGTGTTGTTCTTCCCAAATTTCTGTTGGGGAACGTCGCATGGGAAACAAAAAATTTCCTATGCACACGCAAACCTATCCATGGTGATGAGCATCTACGAGAGGGAGAGTGGATCTACGTACCCTTGTAGATCGCTAAGCGGGAAGCGTTAAGAAACGCGGTTGGTGTAGTCGAACTTCTTCGCGATTCAAATCGCCGAGCATCCCGCGATCTAATCATGAACGGTCCCGCGAACCAATCACAAACCGTCCTGCGATCTCGCCATGATCCGTCCCGCGATCCGATCACGAACGTCCCGTGGCCTTGATCACGATCCTTCCGATCTAGTACCGAACTGACGGCACCTCCGCGTTCAGCACACGTGAAGCTTGATGACGATCTCCACCGTCTTGATCTAGCAAGAGGAGGTGGAGAGGAAAGAGAGTTCACCGGCAGCGTGACGGCGCTCCGGTGATGGTGGTGGTGGAGCAATTCCGGCAGGGCTTCGCCTAAGCGCTGCAGAAATCCGATCTAGAGGAGCACCGGTGAAATGGGTAGCACGTGGCCGTAAACTATGTGCAAAACCCTAGCTATCCACCAATATATATAGGAGGAGAGGAGGAGGAGAGGGGCTGGCGCACTAAGTCTCCCTAGGGGATTCGGCCGGCGAAGGAGGAGCAATCCTACTTCTCCTCCAATCCTAGTTGGAGTAGGATTGCTTCCTATTGGCTGATTTTCCCTTTTTCCTTTAGGACTTCCTCTCCCTGCACCATGGGCCTTTGTGGCTGTTTTCCCAGCCCACTAAGGTCTGGTTAATACTCTCCCACAGCCCATGGACCTCTTGGGGTCGAAGTACCCCTCCCGGAGGCCTCCCGGTACACTACCCGCACTCCCGGTACACTACCGATGAGCCCGAAACTTTTCCGGCGACCAAACAGGGACTTCCTATATATGAATCTTTACCTCCAAACCATTCTGGAGCTCCTCGTGATGTCCGGGATCTCATTTGGGACTCCGAACAACCTTAGGTCACCACCATACATAACTCTACACTACCGAAACGTCACCGAACCTTAAGTGTGCAGACCTTGCGGGTTCGAGAACTATGTAGACATGACCGAGACACCTCTACGGCCAATAACCAATTGCAGGTCTGGACGTCCATATTGGTTCCTACATATTCTACGAAGATCTATCGTTCGAACCTCTATGTCAAGGATTCAGTTAATCCCATATAAGGTTCCCTTTGTTCTTCGGTATGTTACTTGCCCGAGATTTGATCGTCGGTATCTCCATACCTAGTTCAATCTCGTTACCGGCAAGTCTCTTTACTCATTGTGTAATACAAGATCCCGCAACTAACAATTAGTCGCATTGCTTGCAAGGCTTTATTGTGATGTTTTATTACCGAGTGGGCCCCGAGATACCTCTCCGTCACACGGAGTAACAAATCCCAGTCTCGATCCATGCCAACTCAACAGACACCATCGAAAATACCCGTAGAGCACCTTTATAGTCACCCAGTTATGTTGCGACGTTTGATACACACAAGGCACTCCTCCGATATCCGTGAGTTGCAAGACCTCATGGTCATCAGAACATATACATTGACATGCAAAAAACAGTAGCAATAAACTGACACGATCATATGCTACGTTTGTAGTTTTGGGTCTTGTCCATCACATCATTCTCCCAATGATGTGATCCCGTTATCAAATGACATCACATGTCAATGGCTAGGAAACCCTGACCAACTTTGATCAATGAGCTAGTTTCACTAGAGGCATACTAGGGACACAGTGTTGTCTATTTATCCACACATGCAATGTGTTTCCAATCACTAGAATTATAGCATGGATAATAAACGATTATCATGAACAAGGAAATATAATAATAAACACTTTATATATTGCCACTAGGGCATATTTCCAACAGTCTCCCGCTTGCCCTAGAGTCAATAATCTAGTTCACATCACTATGTGATTTACATGGTAATGAATCGAACACCCATACAGTTCTGGTGTTGATCATGTTTAGCCCTTGGAAGAGGTTTAGTCAACGGGTCTGCCACATTCAGATCCATGTGCACTTTGCTAGTATTTATGTCCTTCTCCTCGATGTAGAACCGGATGGAGTTGAAGCGTCGCTTTATGTGTCTGGTCCTCTTGTGAAACCGTGGTTCCTTGGCTAGAGCAATGGCACCAGTGTTTTCACAGAACAACTTTTTTGGATTCAGCGCACTAGGCACTACTCCAAGATCTGTCATGAACTGCTTCATCCAGACACCTTCCTTCGTCGCCTCAGGGGCTGCGATGTACTCCGCTTCGCACGTAGAATCAGCTACCACGCTTTGCTTGGAACTGCACCAGCTTACCGCTCCCCCGTTAAGAATAAATACGTATCCGGTTTGCGATTTAGAATTGTCCGGATCAGTGTCAAAGCTTGCATCGACGTAACCCTTTACGACGAGCTCTTCATCACCTCCATAAACGAGAAACATGTCCTTAGTCCTGTTAAGGTACTTACGGATATTCTTGACCGCTTGCCAGTGCTCCATTCCAGGATCACTTTGAAACCTTCCAGCCATACTTATGGCAAGGCTGACATCGGGTCTTGTGCACAGCATTGCATACATGATAGAGCCTATGGCTGAAGCATAGGGAATGACACTCATCTTTTCTTTATCTTCTACAGTCACTGGGCATTGAGTCTTACTCAACTTCACACCTTGTAACACAGGCAAGAACCCCTTCTTGGCCTGTTCCATTTTGAACTTCTTCAAAACTTTATCAAGGTATGTGCTCTGTGAAAGTGCTATTAAGCATCTCGACCTATCTCTATAGATCTTAATGCCTAATATGAAAGCAGCTTCTCCTAGGTCCTTCATTGAAAAGCTCTTGTTCAAATATTCCTTCACGCTTTCTAGCATTTATATATCGTTTCCGATCAGCAATATGTCATCCACATATAACACTAGAAATGCTATAGAGCTCCCACTCACTTTCTTGTAAATACAAGCTTCTCCATAAACTTGTATAAACCCAAATGCTTTGATCACCTCATCAAAGCGCTTGTTCCAACTCCGAGATGCTTGCACCAGTCCATAAATGGATCGCTGGAGTTTGCAAACTTTGTCAGCATTCTCTGGATCGACAAAAACTTCGGGTTGCGTCATATACAACTCTTCCTCAAGGAAACCATGGAGGAACGCCGTTTTGACATCCATCTGCCAAATTTTCATAGTCGAAATAAGCAGCTATTGCCAACATGATTCTGACAGACTTCAGCATCGCTACGGGTGAGAAAGTCTCATCGTAGTCAACTCCTTGAACTTGTGAAAAACCCTTTGCCACAAGTCGAGCTTTATAGATGGTGACATTACCGTCCGCGTCCGTCTTCTTCTTATAGATCCATTTGTTCTGAATGGCCTTTCGCCCTTCAGGTAGTACTTCCAAAGTCCATACTTTGTTTTCATACATGGATCCTATCTCAGATTTCATGGCCTCTAACCATTTTTCAGAATCTGGGCCCATCACTGCTCCTCCATAGCTCGTAGGTTCATTGTTGTCTAACAACATGACCTCCAAGACAGGGTTGCCGTACCACTCGGGAGTAGTACGTGCCCTTGTCGACCTCCGAGGTTCAATAGCAGCTTGATCCGAAGCTTCCTGATCATCATCATTAACTTCCTCTTCTATCGTCGTAGGTTCCAAAGAAACATCTTTCTGCGGTGTGCTACTCTCTGGTTGAAGTAAAGGTTCAATAACCTCATCAAGCTCTATTTTCCTCCCACTCAATTCTTTCGAGAGAAACTCTTTCTCAAGAAATGTTCCGTTCTTAGCGACAAACGCTTTGCCTTCGGATCTGAGATAGAAGGTATACCCGACTGTCTCTTTCGGGTATCCTATGAAGACGCATTTTCCGGCTTTGGGTTCCAGCTTTTCAGGCTGAAGCTTTTTGACATAAGCATCACATCCCCAAACTTTAAGAAATGACAACTTCGGCCTTTTGCCAAACCATAGTTCATATGGCGTCGTCTCAACGGATTTTGATTGTGCCCTATTTAAAGTGAATGCAGCTGTCTCTAATGCATAACCCCAAAATGATAGTGGCAAATCGGCAAGAGACATCATAGAACACACCATATCTAATAAGGTTCGATTACGACGTTCAGACACACCATTACGCTGTGGTGTTCCGGGCGGTGTCAACTGTGAAACAATTCCACATTGTCTTAAGTGACTGCCAAACTCATAACTCAGATATTCACCTCCTCGATCAGATCGCAGAAATTTAATCTTCTTGTTACGATGATTCTCAACTTCACTCTGAAATTGCTTGAACTTTTCAAATGTTTCAGACTTGTGTTTAATCAAGTAAATATACCCATATCTACTCAAGTCATCAGTGAAAGTGAGAAAGTAACGATATCCACCGCGCGCTGCAACATTCATTGGACTGCACACATCAGTATGTATGATTTCCAATAAGTCACTTGCCCGTTCCATTGTTCCTGAGAATGGCGTTTTAGTCATCTTGCCCATCAGGCATGGTTCACATGTGTCAAGTGATTCAAAATCAAGTGACTCCAAAAGTCCATCAGCATGGAGCTTCCTCATGCGCTTTACACCAATATGACCTAAACGGCAGTGCCACAAGAAAGTGGTACTATCATTAACTACTCTACATCTTTTGGCATCAATGTTATGAACATGTGTGTCATCACTATCAAGATTCAATATGAATAAACCCCTAACATTGGGTGCATGACCATAAAAGATATTACTCATATAAATAGAACAACATTTGTTCTCTGATTTAAATGAGTAACCGTCTCGCAATAAACAAGATCCAGATATAATGTTCATGCATAACGCAGGCACTAAATAACAATTATTCAGGTTCATAACTAATCCCGATGGTAATCGAAGAGAGAGCGTGCCGACGGCGATCACATCAACCTTGGAACCATTTCCCACGTGCATCATCACTTCGTCCTTTGCCAGTCTTCGTTTATTCCGTAGTTCCTGCTTTGAGTTGCAAATGTGAGCAACCGAACCGGTATCAAATACCCAGGCACTACTACGAGAACTAGTAAGGTACACATCAATAACATGTATATCATATATACCTTGTTTGTCGTTGCCCGCCTTCTTGTCATCCAGGTACTTGGGGTAGTTCCGCTTCCAGTGACCAGTTCCCTTGCAATGAAAGCACTCAGTTTCTAGCTTAGGTCCATGCTTAGGCTTCTTTGTCGGAGTAGCAACTGCTTTGCCTGTTGGAAATATGCCCTAGAGGCAATAATAAAATGGTTATTATTGTATTTCCTAGTTCATGATAATTGTCTATTGTTCATGCTATAATTGTGTTAACCGGAAACCGTAATACATGTGTGAATACATAGACCACAACATGTCCCTAGCGAGCCTCTAGTTGGCTAGCTCGTTGATCAATAGATGGTCACGGTTTCATGACCATGGACATTGGATGTCGTTGATAACGGGATCACATCATTAGGAGAATGATGTGATGGACAAGACCCAATCCTAAGCATAGCACAAGATCGTGTAGTTCGTTTGCTAAAGCTTTTCAATGTCAAGTATCGTTTCCTTAGACCATGAGATTGTGTAACTCCCGGATACCGTAGGAATGCTTTGGGTGTGCCAAACGTCACAACGTAACTGGGTGGCTATAAAGGTACGCTATGGGTATCTCCGAAAGTGTCTATTGGGTTGACACGAATCGAGACTGGGATTTGTCACTCAGTGTGACGGAGAGGTATCTCTGGGCCCACTCGGTAAGACATCATCATAATGATCTCAATGTGACTAAGGAGTTAGCCACAGGATGATGTGTTACGGAACGAGTAAAGAGACTTGTCGGTAACGAGATTGAACAAGGTATAGGGATACCGACGATCGAATCTCGGGCAAGTACAATACCGATAGACAAAGGGAATTGTATACGGGATTGATTGGATCCCTGACATCGTGGTTCATCCGATGAGATCATCGTGGAGTACGTGGGAGCCAACATGGGTATCCAGATCCCGCTGTTGGTTATTGGCCGGAGAGGTGTCTCGGTCATGTCTACGTGTCTCCCGAACCCGTAGGGTCTACACACTTAAGGTTCGATGACGCTAGGGTTATAGGGGAATAGTGTACGTGGTTACCGAAGGTTGTTCGGAGTCCCGGATGAGATCCCGTACGTCACGACGAGTCCCGGAATGGTCCGGAGACGAAGATTGATATATAGGAAGTGAGGATTTGGTTACCGGAAGTGTTTCGGGTGTCACCGGGACCACCGGAAGGGTTCCGGGGGTCCATCAAGTGGGCCCACCTGCCCCGGAAGGTTCCGTGGGCTAAGAGTGGGAGGGAGCCAGCCCCTAGGTGGGCTGGTGCGCCTCCCACCCCAGCCCAAGGCGTGGCAAGGGTTGAGGGGGCAAACCCTAGGCTTAGATGGGCCTTAAGGCCCACCCTAGGGCGCCTCCACCTTTCCCTTGCCCTAGCCGCCGGCCAGATGCCATCTGGTGGCTGCCGCACCACCCTAGGGGAAACCCTAGGACGCAGCCACCCCTCCTCCCTCTCCCCTATATATAGTGAAGGTATTTGGGGCTGCACAACACACGGTTCTCCCTCTCTCTCTGGTGCAGCCCTACCTCTTCCTCCCCTCGTTCTCCGTAGCGCTTAGTGAAGCTCTGTCGGAGTACCACGCAGTTCCACCACCACCACGCCGTCGTGCTGCCGGAGCTCTTCCCCAACCTCTCCTTCCTCCTTGCTGGATCAAGGCGTAGGAGACGTCACCGGGCTGCACGTGTGTTGAACGCGGAGGTGCCGTCCGTTCGGCACTTGATCGGATCTACCGCGATCTGAATCGCTGCGAGTACGACTCCATCAACCGCGTTCTTGTAACGCTTCCGCTTAGCGATCTTCAAAGGTATGAAGATCCAATCTGTCCCTTCTCGTTGTTGGTTTCTCCATAGATAGATCTTGGTGACACGTAGGAAATTTTTGATTTACTACTACGTCTCCCAACAGTGGCATCATGAGCTAGGTCTATGCGTAGAATCTATGCACGAGTAGAACACAAAGCAGTTGTGGGCGTCGATTTTGTTAATATGCTTGCCGTTACGAGTCTTATCTTGATTCGACGGTATTGTGGGATGAAGCGGCCCAGACCAACCTTACACGTACGCTTACGTGAGACCGGTTCTACCGCCTGACATGCACTAGTTGCATAAGGTGGCTAGCAGGTGTCTGTCTCTCCCACCTTAGTCGGATTGGATTCGATAAAAAGGGTCCTTATGAAGGGTAAATAGCAATTGGCATATCACGTTGTGGTTTTGGCGTAGGTAAGAAACGTTCTTGCTAGAAACCTATAGCAACCACGTAAAAACTTGCAACTACAAATTAGAGGACGTCTAACTTGTTTTTGCACCATATGTCGTGTGATGTGATATGGCCAAAAGGATGTGATGTGATGCATTGTGATGTATGAGATTGATCATGTTCTTGTAATAGGGTTCACGACTTGCATGTCGATGACTATGACAACCGGCAGGAGCCATAGGAGTTGTCTTATTTATTGTATGACCTGCGAGTCAATCATAAACGCCATGTAATTACTTTACTTTATTGCTAAGCGTTAGCCATAGTAGTAGAAGTAATAGTTGGCAAGACAACTTCATGAAGACACAATGATGGAGATCATGATGATGGAGATCATGGTGTCGTGCCGGTGACAGTGATGATCATGGTGCCCCGAAGATGGAGATCATAGGAGCAAGATGATATTGGCCATATCATGTCACTATATTGATTGCATGTGATGTTTATCATGTTTACATCTTATTTGCTTAGAACGACGGTAGTAAATAAGATGATCTCTCAATAAAATTTCAAGAGAAGTGTTCACCCTAACTGTGCACCATTGCTAAGGATCGTTGTTCCGAAGCACCACGTGATGATCGGGTGTGATAGGTTCTAACATTCGCATACAACGAGTGTAAGCCAGATTTACACACGCGAAACACTTAGGTTGACTTGACGAGCCTAGCATGTATAGACATGGCCTCGGAACACAGAAGACCGAAAGGTCGAACATGAGTCGTATAGAAGATGCGATCAACATGAAGATGTTCACCATGGATGACTAGTCCGTCTCACGTGATGATCGGACACGAGCTAGTTGACATGGATCATGTATCACTTGGATGACTAGAGAGATGTCTATCTAAGTGGGAGTTCATTGAATAATATGATTATGTGAACTCAATTATCATGAACTTAGTCTAAAATTGCCTTTAATATCTATATTGTAGATCCAATGGCCAACGCAAATGTCAACCTCAATTTCAACGCGTTCCTAGAGAAAACCAAACTGAAAGATGATGGAAGCAACTATGCGGACTGGGTCCGTGGCTTGAGGACCATCCTCATAGCTTCCAAGAAACTGTATGTCCTTGATGCACCGCTAGGTGACCCACCCCTTCTCCCAGCAGAACAAGACGTTGCGAACGCTTGGCATTCTCGCTGCGATGATTACTCCCTTGTTCAGTGCGGCATGCTTTACAGTTTAGAACCGGGGCTCCAAAAGCGTTTTGAGCAACACGGAGCATATGAGATGTTCCAACAGCTGAAACTGATTTTCCAGGCTCATGCCCGGGTCGAGAGATATGAAGTCTCCGACAAGTTCTTTAGCTGTAAGATGGAGGAGAACAGTTCTGTCAGTGAGCACATCCTCAAGATGTCTGGGCTTCACAACCGCTTGACTCAGCTGGGAGTTGACCTCCCGGATGACTCGATCATTGACAGAATCCTCCAGTCGCTTCCACCTAGCTTCAAGAGCTTTGTGATGAACTACAACATGCAAGGGATGGAGAAGTCCATTCCTGAGTTGTACTCGATGCTGAAATCAGCGGAGGTCGAGATCAAAAAGGAGCATAGTGTTGATGGTAAATAAGACCACTAGTTTCAAGAAAGGCAAGGGTAAGAAGAACTTCAAGAAAGACGGCAAAGCTGTTGCCGCGCCCGGTAAGCAAGTTGCCGGGAAGAAGAAAAACAAGAATGGACCCAAGCCTGAGACTGAGTGCTTTTATTGCAAGGGTACCGGTCACTGGAAGCGGAACTGCCCCAAGTATTTAGCGGATAAGAAGGATGGCAACATTAAAGGTATATGTGATATACTTGTTATTGATGTGTACTTGACCAGCGCTCGTAGTAGCTCCTGGGTATTTGATACCGGTGCAGTTGCTCACATTTGTAACTCCAAACAGGAGCTGCGGAATAAGCAGAGGCTGGCCAAGGATGAGGTGACGATGCGCGTCTGGAATGGTTCCAAGGTCGATGTGATCGCCGTCGGCACGCTACCTCTACATCTACCTTCGGGATTAGTTTTAAGCCTTAATAATTGTTATTTAGTACCAGCTTTGAGCATGAACATTGTATCTGGATCTCGCTTGATGTGAGATGGCTACTCATTTAAATCTGAGAATAATGGTTGTTCTATTTATATGACAGAAATGTTTTATGCACATGCCCCGCTGGTCAATGGTTTATTTTTGATGAATCTCGAACGTGATGTTACACATGTCCATAGTGTGAGTACCAAAAGGTGTAAAGTTGATAACGATAGTCCCACTTACATGTGGCACTGCCGTCTTGGCCATATTGGTGTCAAACGCATGAAGAAGCTCCATGATGATGGACTTTGGAGTCACTTGATTTCGAATCATTTGACACATGCGAACCATGCCTCATGGGCAAGATGACCAAGACTCCGTTCTCCGGAACAATGGAGCGAGCAATTGACTTGTTGGAGATAATACATACCGATGTATGCGGTCCAATGAGCGTCGAGGCTCGCGGTGGCTACCGTTATGTTCTCACCCTCACTGATGACTTGAGTAGATATGGTTATGACTACTTAATGAAACACAAGTCTGAAACCTTTGAAAGGTTCAAAGAATTTCAGAGTGAGGTCGAGAATCAACGCGACAGGAAAATAAAATGCCTACGATCTGATCGTGGCGGAGAATATTTAAGTCACGAGTTTGGTACGCACCTTAGGAAATGTGGAATTGTTTCACAACTCGCGCCGCCCGGCACACCTCAGCGAAATGGTGTGTCTGAACGTCGTAATCGCACTCTATTGGATATGGTGCGATCTATGATGTCTCTTACCGACTTACCGCTATCATTTTGGGGATATGCATTAGAGACTGCCGCATTCACTTTAAATAGGGCACCGTCTAAATCCGTTGAGACGACACCGTATGAATTATGGTTTGGAAAGAAACCTAAGCTGTCATTTCTAAAAGTTTGGGGATGCGATGCTTATGTGAAGAAACTTCAACCTGAGAAGCTCAAACCCAAAGCGGAAAAGTGCGTCTTCATAGGATATCCCAAGGAGACTATTGGGTATACCTTCTACCTACGATCCGAAGGCAAAGTCTTTGTTGCCAAGAATGGATCCTTTCTCGAGAAAGAGTTTCTCTCGAAAGAAGTAAGTGGGAGGAAAATGGAACTTGATGAGGTAATTGTACCTCCACTCGAACCGGAGAGTAGCGCAGCACAGGAAATTGTTTCTATGGAGCCTACACCGGCTAGAGAGGAAGTTAATGATGATGATCATGAAACTTCAGATCAAGTTGCTATTCGAAGGTCCACTAGGACACGTTCCGCACCAGAGTGGTATGGCAATCCTGTCCTAGAGATCATGTTGTTGGACAACGGTGAACCTTCGAACTATGAAGAAGCGATGGCGGGCCTGGATTCCAACAAATGGCTTGAGGCCATGAAATCCGAGATAGGATCCATGTATGAGAACAAAGTATGGACTTTGGTGGACTTGCCTGATGATAAGCGAGCCATTGAAAACAAATGGATCTTTAAGAAGAAGACTGACACAGACGGTAATGTCACCGCCAATAAAGCTCGGCTTGTCGCTAAGGGTTATCGACAAGTTCAAGGAGTTGACTACGATGAGACTTTCTCACCCGTAGCGATGCTAAAGTCTGTCCGAATCATGTTAGCAGTTGCCGCATTTTATGATTATGAGATCTGGCAAATGGACGTCAAAACGGCATTCCTTAATGGCTTCCTCAAGGAAGAACTGTATATGATGCAGCCGGAAGGTTTTGTCGATCCTAAAGATGCTAACAAGGTATGCAAGCTCCAGCGCTCCATCTATGGGCTGGTGCAAGCATCTCGGAGTTGGAACATTTGCTTTAACGAGGTGATTAAAGCGTTTGGGTTTGTACAGGTTTATGGAGAACCCTGTATTTACAAGAAAGTGAGTGGGAGCTCTATAGCATTTCTTATACTGTATGTGGATGACATGCTGATAATGGGAAATAATATAGAACTCTTGGAAAGTATAAAGGCCTACTTGAATAAGTGTTTTTCAATGAAGGACCTTGGAGAAGCTGCTTACATATTAGGTATTAAGATCTATAGAGATAGATCGAAACGCCTCATTGGTCTTTCACAAAGCACATACCTTGAAAAGATATTGAACAAGTTCAATATGGATCAGTCCAAGAAGGGGTTCTTGCCTGTGTTGCAAGGTGTGAGATTGAGTACGACTCAATGCCCGACCACGGCAAAGGATAGAGAAGAGATGAGTGTCATCCCCTATGCTTCAGCCATAGGCTCTATCATGTATGCCATGCTGTGTACCAGACCTGATGTGAACCTTGCCATAAGTTTGGTAGGGAGGTACCAAAGTGATCCCGGAGCGGAACACTGGACAACGGTCAAGAATATCCTGAAGTACCTGAAAAGGACAAAGGACATGTTTCTCGTATATGGAGGTGCCGAAGAGCTCGTCGTAAAGGGTTACGTCGACGCTAGCTTCGACACAGATCCGGATGACTCTAAGTGGCAAACCGGATACGTGTATATTTTGAATGGAGGGGCAGTCAGCTGGAGCAGCAGCAAGCAAAGCGTCGTGGCGGCATCTACATGTGAAGCGGAGTACATAGCTGCTTCGGAAGCAGCAAAGGAGAGAGTTTGGATGAAGGAGTTCATCACCGACCTAGGAGTGATTCCAAATGCGTCGGGCCCGATGACTCTACTCTGTGATAACACTGGAGCTATTGCCCTTGCGAAGGAGCCCAGGTTTCACAAGAAGACAAGACACATCAAGAGCCACTTCAACTCCATCCGTGATTACATTCAGGAGGGAGACATAGATATTTGTAAAGTGCATACGGATCCGAATGTCGCAGATCCGTTGACTAAACCTCTCTCACGGGCAAAACATGATCAACACCAGAATGCTATGGGTGTTCGATTCATCACAATGTAACTAGATTATTGACTCTAGTGCAAGTGGGAGACTGTTGGAAATATGCCCTAGAGGCAATAATAAAATGGTTATTATTGTATTTCCTAGTTCATGATAATTGTCTATTGTTCATGCTATAATTGTGTTAACAGGAAACCGTAATACATGTGTGAATACATAGACCACAACATGTCCCTAGCGAGCCTCTAGTTGGCTAGCTCGTTGATCAATAGATGGTCACGGTTTCATGACCATGGACATTGGATGTCGTTGATAACGGGATCACATCATTAGGAGAATGATGTGATGGACAAGACCCAATCCTAAGCATAGCACAAGATCATGTAGTTCGTTTGCTAAAGCTTTTCAATGTCAAGTATCGTTTCCTTAGACCATGAGATTGTGTAACTCCCGGATGCCATAGGAATGCTTTGGGTGTGCCAAACGTCACAACATAACTGGGTGGCTATAAAGGTACGCTACGGGTATCTCCGAAAGTGTCTGTTGGGTTGACACGAATCGAGACTGGGATTTGTCACTCCGTGTGACGGAGAGGTATCTCTGGGCCCACTCGGTAAGACATCATCATAATGAGCTCAATGTGACTAAGGAGTTAGCCACGGGATGATGTGTGACGGAACGAGTAAAGAGACTTGTCGGTAACGAGATTGAACAAGGTATAGGGATACCGACGATCGAATCTCGGGCAAGTACAATACCGATAGACAAAGGGAATTGTATACGAGATTGATGGAATCCCTGACATCGTGGTTCATCCGATGAGATCATCGTGGAGTACGTGGGAGCCAACATGGGTATCTAGATCCCGCTGTTGGTTATTGGCCGGAGAGGTGTCTCGGTCATGTCTACGTGTCTCCCGAGCCCGTAGGGTCTACACACTTAAGGTTCGATGACGCTAGGGTTATAGGGAAATAGTGTACGTGGTTACCGAAGGTTGTTCGGAGTCCCGGATGAGATCCCGGACATCACGAGGAGTCCCGGAATGGTCCGGAGACGAAGATTGATATATAGGAAGTGAGGATTTGGTTACCGGAAGTGTTCCGGGTGTCACCGGTAGTGTATCGGGACCACCGGAAGGGTTCCGGGGGTCCACCAAGTGGGCCCACCTGCCCCGGAAGGTTCCGTGGGCTAAGAGTGGGAGGGAGCCAGCACCTAGGTGGCCTGGTGCGCCTCCCACCCCAGCCCAAGGCGTGGCAAGGGTGGAGGGGGCAAACCCTAGGCTTAGATGGGCCTTAAGGCCCACCCTAGGGCGCCTCCACCTTTCCCTTGCCCTAGCCGCCGGCCAGATGCCATCTGGTGGCTGCCGCACCACCCTAGGGGAAACCCTAGGGCGCAGACACCCCTCCTCCCTCTCTCCTATATATAGTGGAGGTATTTGGGGCTGCACAACACACGGTTCTCCCTCTCTCTCTGGTGCAGCCCTACCTCTTCCTCCCCTCGTTCTCCGTAGCGCTTAGTGAAGCTCTATCGGAGTACCACGCAGTTCCACCACCACCACGCCGTCGTGCTGCCGGAGCTCTTCCCCAACCTCTCCTTCCTCCTTGCTGGATCAAGGCGTAGGAGACGTCACCGGGCTGCACGTGTGTTGAACGCGGAGGTGCCGTCCGTTCGGCACTTGATCGGATCTACCGCGATCTGAATCGCTGCGAGTACGACTCCATCAACCGCGTTCTTGTAACGCTTCCGCTTAGCGATCTTCAAAGGTATGAAGATCCAATCTCTCCCTTCTCGTTGCTGGTTTCTCCATAGATAGATCTTGGTGACACGTAGGAAATTTTTGATTTACTACTACGTCTCCCAACATTGCCATCCTTCTTGGTTTTACCCTTCTTGCCTTTGCCCTTGCCATTTTTCTTGAAACTTGTGGTTTTATTGACCATCAACACTTGTTGTTCTTTCTGGATTTCAGACTCAGCAACTTTCAGCATCGCAAACAGCTCGGATGATGACTTGTTCATCCCGTGCATGTTATAGTTCATCACAAAACTTTTGTAACTAGGTGAAGTGATTGAAGAAGTCTATCAATGATCGCCTCTTGCGGAAGGGCAAATCTCAACTCAGCTAGACGGTTTGAGTATCCAGACATTCTGAGTATATGCTCACTGATAGACCCGTTCTCCTCCATCTTGCAAGCATAGAATTTATCGGAGGTCTCATACCTCTCGATCCGGGCATTCTTCTGAAAGATAAACTTCAACTCCTGGAACATCTCATATGCTCCATGATGTTCAAAATGTCTTTGAAGTCCCGGTTCTAAGCCATACAATATTGCACACTGAACTATTGAGTAGTCTCCAGCACGAGCCTCCCAAGCGTTCCTAACGTCTTCGGAGGTCATGTCTTCTGGTTGGTCACCAAGCGGTGCATCAAGGACATATTGTTTCTGGGAAGCCATAAGGATAATCCTCAAATTACGGGCCCAATCAACAAAGTTACTTCCGTCATCTTTCAACTTAGCTTTCTCTTGGAACGCATTAAAATTCAGGGTGCTACTGTGCGAGCCATTGATCTACAACATAAATATGCAAAGGTCACTTAGACTATTGTTCATGATAATGAGTTTAGTTAATCAAAATACTAAAGCTCCCACTCAAATTGATATCCCTCAGGTCATGCCGTCACGCTGACTAATGTATAGGTTGTCTTTAATTATTGTATGACCTGCTAAAGCTCAATTTGATCAATATCCCACTCAAATGCAAAGGTCACTCAGGAGGTGGAGAGGAAAGAGAGTTCACCGGCAGCGTGACGGCGCTCCGGTGATGGTGGTGGTGGAGCAATTCCGGCAGGGCTTCGCCTAAGCGCTGCAGAAATCCGATCTAGAGGAGCACCGGTGAAACGGGTAGCACGTGGCCGTAAACTATGTGCAAAACCATAGCTATCCACCAATATATATAGGAGGATAGGAGGAGGAGAGGGGCTGGCGCACTAAGTCTCCCTAGGGGATTCGGCCGGTGAAGGAGGAGCAGTCCTACTTCTCCTCCAATCCTAGTTGGAGTAGGATTGCTTCCTATTGGCTGATTTTCCCTTTTTCCTTTAGGACTTCCTCTACCTGCACCATGGGCCTTTGTGGCTGTTTTCCCAGCCCACTAAGGTCTGGTTAATACTCTCCCACAGCCCATGGACCTCTTGGGGTCGAAGTACCCCTCCCGGAGGCCTCCCGGTACACTACCGGCACTCCCGGTACACTACCGATGAGCCCGAAACTTTTCCGGCGACCAAACAGGGACTTCCTATATATGAATCTTTACCTCCGGACCATTCTGGAGCTCCTCGTGATGTCCGGGATCTCATTTGGGACTCTGAACAACCTTAGGTCACCACCATACATAACTCTACACTACCGAAACGTCACCGAACCTTAATTGTGCACACCCTACGGGTTCGAGAACTATGTAGACATGACCGAGACACCTCTACGTCCAATAACCAATGGCGGGAACTGGACGTCCACATTGGTTCCTACATATTCTACGAAGATCTATCGGTCGAACCTCTATTTCAAGGATTCAGTTAATCCCGTATAATGTTCCCTTTGTTCTTCGGTATGTTACTTGCCCGAGATTCGATCGTCGGTATCTCCATACCTAGTTCAATCTCATTACCGGCAAGTCTCTTTACTCGTTCCGTAATACAAGATCCCTCAAATAACAATTAGTCACATTGCTTGCAAGGCTTTATTGTGATGTTGTATTACCGAGTGGGCCCCGAGATTCCTCTCCATCACACGGAGTAACAAATCCCAGTCTCGATCCATGCCAACTCAACAGGCACCATCAGAAATACCTGTAGAGCACCTTTATAGTCACCCAGTTACGTTGCGACGTTTGATACACACAAGGCACTCCCCCGATATCCGTGAGTTGCATGACCTCATGGTCATAGGAACATGTACATTGACATGCAGAAAACAGTAGCAATAAACTGACACGATCATATGCTACGTTTGTAGTTTGGGTCTTGTCCATCACATCATTCTCCCAATGATGTGATCCCGTTATCAAATGACATCACATGTCAATGGCTAGGAAACCCTGACCATCTTTGATCAATGAGCTAGTTTCACTAGAGGCATACTAGGGACACAGTGTTGTCTATTTATCCACACATGCAATGTGTTTCCAATCACTACAATTATAGCATGGATAATAAACGATTATCATGAACAAGGAAATATAATAATAAACACTTTATATATTACCTCTAGGGCATATTTCCAACAATTTCATCATGGATCACAAGAGTTGTGTTTCCAATATCCAGATCCTCTTCATTTTCCTCAACTAAAGCAGGCTGGGGTGATGATACATTGGGCGTTGTGGCAGATTAACAATTTCATCAGCCAGCTGTGCAATTGAGTGTATGTCTTCATCAGTATTGTCGTGAGGAATTTCAGCTTTTTTAGCATAAGGGACAATCTGATAGGATGACAATGACGATAGAGGAATAGCATCAATGGGATCGATTGGGGAGCTGGTCAAAGTCTTCGTCCGTTTGGGTTCTGAGGACTTTGAAGAATTTGATGCTTTTCTCTTTTTAACAGCTTGTTTCTCTGCAGCCTTTGTTTTCTTCACTTCTGATGCAGAAGGAAGAGTGACGGTCTTCAACTTTGAAGATTTTGCAGTCTGAGAAGAAGGTGAAGATTTTGTGGAAGGATTTGAAGTGACTGATGCACTCGTTTTGGCAATTTCATCAAGTCCAACTGACGTGTGTGTTTCTTCAGGCACAACCTTAGACGTTGTCATGACAATTTCTTCAGATGCCGAATTTCATCAGTAGTTTCAGCAGTCTGAGGAATTTGAACATTTGCCTTGGCAGTCATTCTTGTGTTGTAGTCCAGAACAAGAACATTTGATGTATTGACGAATCTGCCATGTGAGCCTTTACATTCAGCTTCACATCTTTCTTGCTCTTCGATGAGCTTCCGAAGTTCATTTTTCACTGTGATGAGTTGTTGAGAAGTCAAATTCATTACATTATCCTTGAGGAACTTCTCTTTCTTAGCTATCTTCTTCCTAGCCAAAAGCAACTTCTCTTTCTTCCACTTCTCTTCATTGATGAAGTGTTTGAGGACATACTCAACTCCAATGGGAAGATTGAGTTCTGTGATAGGTGTGGTGGGATCTTTTTTCCAAATATCGATGAAATTAAGAATCATCTGAGGATCCAAGAGAAGAGGAACAGCAATTCCCTTTGTGGCGGCTGCCTTTTGCTGAGCATTCTTGATGATGCTAATCAGTTCAAATTCATCAGCTTCATCATCATCATTTTCATCATCATCAGAGTGTGAGGAAACTGTAAATGCAACTCTCCTCTTGTGACCACGTCCAGCAGTACGCTTGATTTTCATCAAGGTGGGGCTTGTTGAGGAAGAAGGTTCAGCAGTTGAAGAAACTGAAGCTTGCAGTTGCACAGGCGTTGAGGACATTGCAGCAGCTTCTAAAGATTGTGCAGCCACAGTGTCCTTAGCATATTTACCTTGAGGACTTGGAGTAGCTGAGGAAATTGGCTTTGAAGACTTCGGTTTGATGGAATCCTTGTTGGGCATTGCCTTCTTTCCACTAGAGCCACTAGCAGAGGCAGCAGCAGCAACATAGTCTTCATTGAATTTTTTCACTGCCTCTTGGGCAGTTTTCTGAAGCTTTCTTTGGTGCTTAGCAAAGTTTCAGGAAAGTCTTCAGGTCTTGCAACGCTTGTTGGATCAACTTGTTGATCAACAGTGGGAGGAGCACATTTGCAAGGTGGCTTGAGAGCGAATTTCTTCATATATTTTGGGGTCACAAATCTATATTCCTTCCATTCTTGTGCCCATCGCCTCTCAATTTTCTGAATTTGGACTTTTCATTGTTGCGTTGTTTCTTTGCCATGAATTTCCTCATTGGGTGTACAATACCCACCATACAATTCATCAGGTATATTTATGCAGTTCTGTGTTCTATTTTCTTTCCTCCCTTCTTAGCCTTTGTGTCAGTATCCATTTTCTTCAGCTGAGGAATTTACACCCTTGAGGATTCTGAAGAAGTATGCCGTTTTTCTTCAAGAAACGCTCCAAATGAGTTAAGTAGATGAGAATCAAGGGATTTTCATCAGTTGACACATTGTACTTGTGAACAGAGTATAGATGCGAAGAATTTGGAGAGTTCATATGCGTTCTCAGGAGGTTTTTCAAAATATAGCAAGTTTTGAGGAAATTGACCAGAGATTGTCTTGAGGAATTTCACTAAGTAATCTTGTCTTTAGGTTCCAGAGTTGTGCATATCCGAAAATTTACACAATTGAGGAATCTTGTAGAATTCGATGACTTTGAGAAATTTAGGCAATAGTAATGAACTGCAGATGTTCCTTTGATGATTTGTAGGAAGAAGAACACCTTTTGGAGATTTTGATGAAATGAAATATATCAAAAGTGGTAATAAAATTAGATTTTAATTACCAAAAATGAAGAAATCGACGTACTGAAGATGAACTTGAAGAAATTCATCGGCTCAGATCTCCCACGCCCTAGCTCAGCGGAGGGAGACGGCTACAGCGGCGGCGGAGGAGGATGTTCCGCGGACGATGCGAGTACACTGACGAGGAGGTCGAGGCAGCTAAGCTTTTCCTCTCCGATGATGATGAACTTCATGGTGGTGCTAGGGTTTGACGAGCTCGGGGAAGAATTGGAGATGAGGTAAAACTGAGCTCGGGGCTGAGAAGGGGGTATTTATAGCTCAGGTGAAAAACTGCTTGCCCGAGACTTTCGGTAAAGATTGCCCCTGACCCTTCCTCTCCACGCGGCACGTGGCTCCCACGTACTTAGCGGTGGATTTAGTGGAGATTGTGGGTTATCTGTGCGTAGGAATCGGGATTGGTTGCATGGAGGCCGCCATTTTTTTAATTATTTAAAGGTATGTTCGCAATTTCTTCAGCTGTCAAGGACACAGTAAAGACTTTGAACAAGTTTCAAATAGAACGCATATGAAGAAATTGTGAATATACTGGGTTGAGTTTAGCACAGAGGGGGAGCGGGTCTGATCACATTCACTTAGATGAAAATCATCTTTAAGAAATAGCTATAAGTGAATGCTATTGAGGACATTGAAACTTACATATAGTATACTTAGTCAGTGACGGACACAAAGCTCAAAGTTTGATGAAATTGAACCTTTTGATGAAATTGCAAACTTCGAGGAAATTGAAGATTTTGAAGAAATTGATGATTTTAAAGAAATTGATGATTTTGAAGAAATTGAAGATTTTTGAGGAAATTAAAGAAAATCTCAAATATGAAAATCATCAACTATGGTTGGTGGCGTGACCCACCGTATAAGAATTATGATGATTTCAGACACCGCGTACAATTATCGTAGGGTTTTGAAAATCAAATTCTTGATTGATTTCTTCGCACTTAGAGGGTTAGTGTTCATTGATTGAAGAAAAATGTTACTTCTTGTGTTGCACATCTAAGTCATCAATTTTGCATAAGTGATAGGGTGTGTGCACTTTTTATAGCACATTTGAAGATTCTAGGATATTTAGCTCACACCACAACTTGCAAAATCTCTTTTCATCCAAGGGCTTTGTGAAGATATTGCCAGTTGTTCTTCACTCTTCACAGGTAGAATGTCGATGTCATCCTTGAGCACATGATCTCTGAGGAAATAATGACGAATTTGGATGTGCTTGGTCTTGGAGTGTTGTACTAGATTGAATGCAATCTTGATGGCACTCTCATTTTCATAGTAGAGAGGGACGTTCTTCACATTGATGCCATAGTCCTTGAGGGTTTGTATCATCCAGAGCAGTTGAGCATAGCATGAACCTGCAACAATGTACTCAGCTTCAGTAGTAGAAAGTGATACATAGTTTTGCTTATTTGTGGACCAGCAGACTAAGGATCTTCCGAGGAAATGGCATGTGCCTGATGCTGACTTGCGATCTACTCGATCACCAGCATAGTCTGAATCAGAATATCCAACTAGTTCAAGATTTGAGCCCTTGGGATACCACAATCCAAGTGTTGGTGTGTGAGGTAGATATCGAAGAATATGTTTCACACCTTTGTGATATGATTCCTTCGTATTTTCTTGAAAACGAGCACACACGCAAACACTAAGCATAATATCTGGCCTAGTTGCACATAAGTACAATAAAGAACCAATCATGGAGTGATATACCTTCTGATCGAAATCTATACCATTTTTGTCAGTGCAGAGGTGGCCACTAGTGGGCATAGGGATCTTGACGCCTTTGCATTCTTGCATGCCAAATTTCTTCAGGACATCCTTGAGGTATTTCTCTTGAGATATTAATATGCCATTGTGTTGTTGACGAATTTGAAGACCTAAGAAGAATTTGAGCTCCCCCATCATACACATTTGATTTTCTTCACTCATCATATAGGCAAATTCGTCAGTGTAACGTTTGTTAGTACAACCAAAGATAATATCATCCACATATATTTGACACACAAATAAATCATCATCATAAGATTTTGTGAAAAGAGTTGGGTCAAGTAAACCGGGTTTGAAGCCTTTCTTCATGAGGAATTCCTTTAATGTATCATACCACGTCCGAGGGGCTTGCTTGAGGCCATAGAGGGCTTTATTGAGTTTGAAGACTTTGTCAGGATGCTTAGGGTCTTCAAAACCTGGGGGTTGAGCAACATATACTTCTTCCTCAAGCTTACGATTGAGTAATGCATTTTCACATCCATTTGATATAAGATGATATTGTGCTGGTTAGCATAAGCAAGCAATATTCAAATGGCTTCAAGTCTAGCAACAGGTGCAAATGTTTCATCAAAGTCATTTCCCTCAACCTATGTGTAGCCCTGAGCTACAAGATGGGCCTTATTCCTCACGACTTGACCAAGTTCATCTTGCTTGTTGCGATAGATCCACTTGGTACCTATGATATTGTGCTTGCGAGGATCTGGCCGCTTGACAAGTTCCCACACGTTATTGAGCTTGAACTGATTCAATTCCTCTTGCATAGCTTGTATCCACTTAGGCTCCAGAAACACATCATCTACTTTGGTGGGTTCTGTGATAGAGACAAAAGCAAAGTGCCCACAAAAGTTAGATAAATGTGAAGCTTTTGAGTGAGTGAGAGGACCTGGTGCATTAATGTGGTCGATGATTTTCTCAATTTGCACTTAATTTGCAACTCGAGGATGAGCAGGTTGATGACTTTGATTGGGATGAGGATTTTCTTCAGCACCATTTTCTTCAGGGGTAGCATCATGAGTTTCTTCATTAGTTGGAACAACTTCTTCAAGAAGTACAGGTTTTTCAGTGGGTACAATGCCATCAGTAGCCTTGAGCTAGATGACTTCCTCAAGAGATGGTTCATTTAGCACAGAAGGTAGGTGCTCTCTTTGCGAGCCGTTAGTTTCATCGAACCGCACATCTACAGTTTCAACAACCTTGTTGTGATAGGTGTTGAAGACTTTGTAGGTGTGCGAGTCCTTTCCGTAACAAAGAATAAAACCTTCATGTGCTTTTGGTGCAAATTTAGAACTATGGTGAGGATCTCTAATCCAGCATTTTGCACCAGAGACTTTGAAATAACTCACATTGGGTTTCTTATCTATGAGTAGTTCATAGGAGGTCTTCTTGATGAATTTGTGAAGATATACCATGTTGATGATGTAGCATGCGGTATCAATTGCTTCAGGCCAGAAACGACGAGGAGTGTCGTATTCATTAAGCATGGTGCATGCCATCTCAACAAGTGTCCTGTTGTTGCAATCCACGACACCGTTCTGTTGAGGAGTATAAGGAGGAGAAAGCTCATGAGTAATACCAAATTCATCAAGATATTCATCAAGACCCGTGTTTTTGAACTCGGTTCCATTATCACTCCTAATATGCTTGATCCTCACGTTGAAGTTCGTCGAAGCCCTTTAGAAAAGTGTCTGAAGATATGCTGCACTTCAGATTTATACAAGATAATATGCACCCATGTATAGCGTGAGAAATCATCAACGATGACAAAGCCATATAAGCATGAAGTATTTGTTAGTGTGGCATAATGAGTGGGACCAAAGAGATCCATGTGAAGCAATTCAAATGGACGAGTGGCTGTCATGATGGTCTTGGAGGGATGCTTGGATTTGGTCATCTTTCCAGACTCACACGCCCCACACAGATGATCCTTGAGGAATTTGATGCCCTCGATGCCAATGACGTGCTTTTTCTTTGCGAGCGTGTTCAAGTTCCTCATGGCAGCATGACCAAGTTGTCGATGCCATAGCTAGGCTTTTGAAGCTTTTGCTAGTAGACATGTGGCAGGCTATGGTCCTATAGAGAAATCAGCAATATACCAGTGTCCTTTCCTAAAGCCTTTGAAAATTTTGGAC
Organism: Hordeum marinum; assembly: GCA_022496015.1. Taxonomy (NCBI): domain Eukaryota; kingdom Viridiplantae; phylum Streptophyta; class Magnoliopsida; order Poales; family Poaceae; genus Hordeum; species Hordeum marinum. The sequence continues at coordinate 1,854,861 of CM039672.1, read as the reverse complement.
TTGTCAGATTCCATAATAACCACACAGCAATATTTACCAAAGATCACAAAGCATTGAGACAGACATGAGGTTGAATCCTAATGATTCGACAAGCATCGCTTTATCCATGTGTCGATCCTTACAAATTGCAACCTTACCTAGACCAAATACCTTGCTTTTTCCTTTGTCAGCGTAGGTGATATGCTTCAAATGGGATGGTGCTACAGGAATATCCATCAATAGGGTCTTGTCACCAGTCATATGATTAGTACAACCACTGTCGAGGACCCATTCGGTAGATTTGGGTGACTCATCCTACGGATGAATTAGTGCTTCTTACGAACTCATATACTTCAGAGTGAAGAATATGATATCAATTTCATCATATTTAATTTCATCAAGCAATATAGTATGTAAATTAACAAATGGACGTGTGAAATTTTTGATTCATTCCATCAAGATTGGCTTGCGTCCATTCAAGCAATTTCATCAGGTCTCCAGCAATTTCATCAGATGTATCAAGTTCATCTGGAGACCTGACCCTGCATAAGAGGTTAGTTCATTTTCTTTAGCACCCACATCTGAAGGGGTGGCAAAGAATCTATCATTCTGCGAGCACCATATGAGAATTTAGGCATTGAAGCTAAAGCACTTCGTTTCACAGTAGGGGGGTTAGAGTACTCATAGGAAAAGGCAGAGACATTTTTTGAGGACTTATGAACATAGTGATTTGAAGAATAATGCTCGTATTCAAAACCCTTAGATCTTCCCTACGAAACAGATGGGTTAGCACGAGAATGATATGTATTTTAACCATGTGAAGAATTTGGTCCATGTGAAGACTTTGAACCATGTGAAGAATTTGATCTGGGGTTCATTTTCTTCATAGGTGGTGTCATGAGGACATTCACCTGAAGACTTTCCAAACATCTCTTGCGAACCCAGATTTTCTTCATAGGGGGGCTGTTCCTGAAGTTAGTTTCAACATATCTACCAAATACCTCACCATTCTGATTTTTGAACAGTTAACAGTTGGAGTCAAAAGACTCATCAGAGGAAATTGAAGATTCACAAGTATAGCCAGATAGGGTGGATGGATCTATAGGAGGACCTTTGGCAGTAACCCATGAGGTTTTGGGATATTGCTCAGGTGTCCAATAGGATCCATCGGCGTTGAGTTTCCGCTCAAATGCAATACCCTCTTTCCTAGGGTTCCTATTCAAAATCTGCGTTTTCAGCACATCACAAAGGGTTTGATGCCCTTTGAGGCTTTTGTACATGCCTGTCACATACAATTCCTTCAACCCTGCATTTTCATGAGTGACATTTGTGGTACCCTCAGTTGAGGGATTTGAAACCACAGAGATAGTTGAGGAATTTGTAGCAATAGAAGCATTTGAGCTTTCAAGTGAAGAATTTGCAGATTCACGTTCAATGCATTTCATACAAGGTGGAATAAATTCTTCCTGAGCGGCACTGATTTGTTGAGCGAGCAATGAATCATTTTCCCTTTGAAAATGCTCATGAGACAGTCTTAATTTCTCAAGATCTTGCTTTCTTTGAAGAAATTCATAAGAAAGCTTCTCGTGATCCTCTAAGGGAGTTACATGATGACTAGTAAGGTTATCATACTTAGACTTAAGACTTTCAAAGTCTTTAGTCAAAGTCTGAGTTCGAGCCATTTCCTCACATAACAGGTCACCACTTTTATCTAGCAGTTTTTGAAGCTTTTCAATGGCTCTTTGTTGCTTAGTAGCAACTTCAACAACTTTAGAATAGCTAGGTTTAAGGTTATCATCAGACTCACAGTCACTGGATTTAGAAGAGGATTTGTGTGTGAGTACCTTAGAACCCTTTGCCATGAGACATGTGGGTGAAGAAGATGAGGAAGAATCCTTCTTCTTGGATTCGAGGAATCTCTTGTGTTCGATGAACATGGAATCTTGACGAGTATGATGGCCTTCATAAATGTCAGAGATCCTATCCCAAATAAGCTTCACGTTCTCAAGATGATGGATGCCTTTGTACATGACAGATGACAAACTGGAGCTGGTGATTTTCCTTGCCTTAGCATCCAATTGAGTGTACTTGTGAATATCTTCAGCATTTGCCATCTTGCAAAGATCAGTCAAACCTATCTTAGTGATAGTCCACAACTCACTGTTGATTGACATGAGATGTTTTTTCATGAGGACTTTCCATCTGGGATAGTCAATGTCATCGAAGAGGGGGCAGCTTGAAACAAATTCTACTCCTTTAGTCATGAAGCAATAGGTAGGAGCATAGTCATCATTGCAGATCTCAGTGTCAACAGATTCTTTAGTGTTGAGGATGGTCTTGCTGACGAACGCAGCAACGAGGGCTAGGCTAGACAAACCTTCAGATTCTTCATCAGATTCTTCCTCCTCTTCATTCCAGATTCAGCTACAAAGTCCATTTCCTTGCCAATAAGAGCCCGAGCCTTTCTGAGATTGTTCAGATTCCGAGATGAAGATTTTGATGTGGACTTTGCTGAGGACTTTGATGAGTACTTTGAAGAATTCTTCTTTTTCTTCTGATCATCAGAACTATCATCCTTGTATTTCTTCTTCCTGGATTCTTTCTCCCAGAGAGGACAGCCGGAGATGTAGTGACCAGGCTTCTTGCATTTGTGACATGTTCTTTTCTTGTAGTCGCTTGTTGAGGAATCTGATCTTGAAGACTTTCTAAAATGACCTTTCCTTGAGAACTTCTGAAATTTTGTCACGAGCATTGCTAATTCCTAACTCAATTCCTCAGGATCCCCAATACTGCTATCAGTGTCTTCAGCTTCAGATGAGGAAATTGCCTAGAGCACGAGATCTACCATAGCTTGGTCCATAAACATCTCTTTTCTCAAGATGTTGGAATACATGTGTATTGAGACTCTCAAGAATGTCAGCAGGATCAAGTGACTTGTAATCAGGGCATACTTGAATCATCAAGGAAGGTATATCAAATGATGGGTTGACAGATCTCAGCAGTTTCTTCACAACTTCATGGTCAGTGATATCTCCAACACCAAGATTTGGAGCTCATTGGAGATGTCAGTGAGGCAATCGAAGGTTTGCTGAACATTTTTGTTGACGAGCCTTTTGAAGCGATTGAAGAGATTGCGAAGAACATCAACTCGAGAATCACGTTGAGTTGATATTCCTTCGTTGACTTTGGACAGTCTATCCCAGATAAGCTTCACTGTTCCCAAAGCACTCACTCTGCCATACTGACATTTGTTCAGATGGCCGCATATGATATTATTCGCTTGAGAATCGAGTTGCTTCAATCTCTTCACATTAGCAGCGTTGATAGTTGCAGATACGGGGGGAACACCATGAGAAACCACATACCAGAGATCATTGTCGATAGCCTCTAGATGCATACGCATCTTGTTCTTCCAGTAAGGGTAGTCTGTCCCATCGAAGGTAGGACAACCCGCTGAGACCTTGATCATACCTGTGGTTGACATAACTAAAACTCGAGGTGGTTAAACCAAAATCACACACAACAAGGGAGCACCTTGCTCTGATACCAATTGAATGTGTGTTATATTGACTAGAGGGGGGTGAATAGGCGATTTTTACAAATTCATCACTTGATGAAATTCAACTGGAGGAATTTGAAAAGTGATGAACAACGCACAACGGAATAAGTACTCAAGTGCAAAGTAAACATAGCAGTAGCATAGTTGTCAAGATGAAATGAAACAAGCACAGAGTATGAAAGCGTGTAACAGGATAGGAAAGTGATGATTTAGGTGACTGAAGAATTTGGGGTGAGGAAATTGAGCAAAGTCTTCAATCAAACTCTTCAAACAGTAAAGTTCAATTTCATCAACATGGATTTAAGACAGAGAGTTAAGTTGAAGAAATAGAACCAGGTGCTCGGTGAAGACAACGATTTGATGACCTAGTTCCAACTGCTGTGAAAGTTGTACATCTAGTTTGGAGCAGCTTGGTATTTAAACCAAAGGACACACAGTCCCAGGACACACAGTCCTTACTGTATTCTCCTTGAGCTAAGGTCACACAGACCTCGCTCGACACTCGCGGTAAGTCTTCAGGGTAGACTTTCCAAACCCTCACAAACTGGTCACCCGGCGATCCACAATTGACTGCTGGATGCTCTAGACCATGACGCCTAACTGTCTGGAAGATACACAATCTTCAAAGGTAACAAGCGTCGGTTCCACACAGGAACAATTTCTTCAGTGATGCTCAATCACTTTTGGGTTTTGGTGGTTTTTGGTATTGGGTATTTCCTCACTGATGATTTTCTATCAAAGTCTTCAGAGGATGGGTTTTTCCTTGCTAATGATTTTTGCTCAAAGTCCTCGAGGAGTGGGTTGCTCTCAAATGAACAAAAGTCAAAGAATCTCTTAGAGCAGCCAACCAACTAGTGGTTGTAGGGGCGGCTATTTGTAGCCAGGGTCAACCCGACATGATAAGACATTAATGCCCCCAATAATATGACTGTTATGTGGATAAGGTTGATTAGGGATAGCTGGCACTAAGCACAACAAAAGTCGGAATTTCGGAATGATGAAAGTCCTCACGGCTTATCAATTTCCTGACTTTTAGGCAATTCGCACCAGCGAAATCCTAACTCGTCAATCAAAGCAATTTCATCAAAGGTCATAAGAATTTCATCTCTGTCATTGATGAAATTGACTAAACTGCAAGAGATTTCCACAGGCTTCACTCGAAGGATGGGATAGTTCAGGATTTTGAGATGAGCATCACTTGGAAACTTTTCCTTAGTATTACCTCGCCCCCCTTTAATAGTACGGTGTTTCCTATGACTTAAGAAAGGAAAATGAAATAGTAAAAACAAAGTCTTCACATATCAAAGTCCTCGTATCAATTTCATTAAGGTCACACCAAAGTCTTCAGTTTCAATGTCTGCAAGAAAACTTCAAAGTGTTCAGACGAAGATATACATTTTTAGGGGTCGACTTTCTTCGAATATATCAATCTCCTTAGTGACTTATAGACCTGTGTACACTCACAAGCACATTACTATCTTAACCTATAAGTCCTCAATACACCAAAATCACTAAGGGGCACTAGATGCACTATCAGAAGGTTCTGCAAGAGCCTGGCTCAATCAACTACCACCCAACAGTATATATAGTTGATATGATCTGGCCAGAGTGTTCGTTAAGACCTTTGAAAGTACTTACAAGCAACTAGGTGGATTCGCAGAACTGTAGCATTGCGTGCAGAAGAGCAACAATACCTTGAGGGAATTCATTGAGAGGTGGGCCATTTTGCACAACATGGTGAAAAATGTTAGTGAAAACCAAGCCATTTCCGCCTTTAAGGCAAGTATCAGGTACCGGGAGCTCATTCTGAAATTCGGTCGGGCAGACACCCCGACCCTAAGCCGAGTGATGGAAATAGCCAAGCCGGTTTGCGAATGGCTAGGAGGAAGACCGACTACAAATCGACAGAGGGCGAGCCGGAGAAACTAGTTAGCATGGCCATAACTCCAGTCGGAAACAGCAACGCAAGGCTGATGCAGCTGACAATGCCGAAGTAGCAGCCTTGACCGGGTAGGGAAAAGGCAAAGGGCCATATAAACACAAGAAAGAGTGGGTCCCCAAGAATAAGAATCACTCGGAAGGTGATATTCTTGACCAACCTTGTGAAGTTCATACAAAGAGTGACATAGTTGGCAATCAGATCTTGCCAAAGCACACTACTCATGAGTGCAAATTACTGAACAATTTTTTACGTGAAGACCAGTTAGACGATAAATATTAGGACGATAGTGACGGGGGAAAGAAGCCTTCCACGCACTTCCCCATCGTGGAAAAAGGTTTTATGATTTTTATCGATGTCGAGTGTAAAAGTGATACGTCTCCAACGTATCAATAATTTATGAAGTATTCATGCCATGATTACCTATGCTTACAATACGTTTATATTGTTTGGATGCACTTTATATGATTTATTTAGAAGTAACCCAGACTGACACTGTTTTCAGTAGATTTACCGTGGTGTTGTTTTTTGTGCAGAAAATGGAAGTTCTCGGAATCGCACTAAACTTTTTTACAGTTTTTTCTGGAGCAAATAAGCAATATTGGGGCGAAGAACCACCAGAGGGGAGCCACCTGAGGGCCACAAGCCAATAGGGTGCCCCCTAGTGGTGCGCCCCTGATGGCTTGTGGGGCCCACGTGGGTCCGTTTGGCGTGATTCCAACGCTGAAAAATCCTATATATATCAGAAACCACAGAAATAAAGAGAAACTCCTCGTTCAGCCGCCATAACTGTTTGTATCGACGAAGAACCATTCTAGAGGCATTCGAGTACCCTGCCGGAGAGGGGAAATAATCTTTGATGGTCATCTTCATCATCCCGGCGGAGGCCATGACGAGGAGGGAGTAGTCACCCTCGGGGTTGAAGGTTTGTACCAGTAGCTATGTGTTCAATCTCTCTCTCTCTCGTGTTTTTGAGATGTTCCGATCTTGATGTATCAAGGGCTTTGTTAATATAGTCGGATGATATGATCTATCTCCCTTGCCATCTTGCTATGGAGTAAATTTTGAATGAATGAAATATCATAAATGTGAAATCATCAATGTGCTATATGCTTAGTAGTAGTTTCATGTTTGGTTCATAAAGTAAAATCCATTGAAGTTTGACAATCATCAAATTGGTCATATAAGCAATTCATGAATTACTAGTATAAGAAAGAGAACTTTCACATACAAATATATTATCTTGACATCTTTTATGATTGCGAATACCCACTAATTATTTTTAAACTTGATCAATTAGTTGAAGTTCTACAAGGAAGACAACGTAATGTTTATGTTTTGGTATATTTGCATAAAGTTATATTGTTATGGATCCTCCAACGTGGTGCTTGTTTAGAACCTTTTGCTAGCCAAAACTTCGTACCAAGTACAAATACTACTTGTGAATCCAAACCCTTGAGTCAAGTTTCTTCCATGAGAGTCCACCATACATACCTATATATGGTATTTCACTGCCATTCCATGTAAATTTGCATGTGCCACCTCTAAACATTCAAATTAACATCCGTTTTGTGTGCTCGTACCACTCATGGAGCGACCGGGCGGTCATTATCTTCCATGCTAAGCGAGTTATTCTCAAGATGAGTGTTTATTCACTTGTCATTGCATGACATAGGGTGGTAAAAAGGATTCCTATTCCTGCATAACACAAAAATAAATAAAGAAGAACTCCCTGTAGAAAGTTGATTGTTTGGAGGGCACCCATGGATATGGTTAGCCAGGGAATGTGTTTGAATGGTGGAGGGGGAGTAAAATTTCAATTCTATTTGGGAACCGGCAATAATGTGATTAGCTTGGAAGATATTGAAAACTCTTGTCGTAACATTAACAGGAAAGGAACACCACCCAAAATTATATATTCATCTCTGTTTTAAAACAATGATCTCTAGCACCTATGCAAATCCCCGCTTCCCTCTGCGAACGGACAATGTGTTTACTTTCATGATATTTACTTTTCATGTTGAGTCAACTTCTTATTCCAACCTCAATCTATTAGTTGGAAGCACCATGTGGTGGGGAAAGATCTAAACATATATATCCAGTCAAATATATTTGATCATGATCCATTATTGTTTACAATTGTCTTTATGATAAATATGTTGGGAGGCGAAACATTAAGCCCTTATCTTTCTCTGTGTTCGATGGATGTTGTTTGGTCCAAACAAATATGCCTTGAGTTCTAGCAATCATAAAAGACTATATGATAATTGGGTATGTGGAGCTCTTACTTATATTCGATGATGCATTGAAATTGTTTGATAACTAAGAACATAGATTGTTAAGTTTCATGTGAATGAATTGTGTGAACCATGACATGTGAATTGATTGCTACTCTATCATGATGATTTTTATGAGAAAACGTTGTTGGTTATGATACTAGAAAAGTGACTCAAATTTTGAATGAGCAAAACTATTCACTATGCTAGCGTTCACACTTCATAAATTATTTCTTTTATGATTTACCTACTCGAGGACGAGCAGGAATTAAGCTTGAGGGTGCTCATACGTCTCCAACGTATCGATAATTTGTGAAGTCTTCATGCCATGATTGCCTATGTTTACAATACTTTTATATGGTTTTGATGCACTTTATATAATCTATTTAGAACTAACCCAGACCGACGCTGTTTTTGTTGGAAATATGCCCTAGAGGCAATAAATAAAGTGTTTATTATTATATTTCCTTGTTCGTGATAATTGTTTATTGTCCATGCTAGAATTGTATTAATTGGAAACATGGATACATGTGTGGATACATAGATGAACACAATGTCCCTAGTATGCCTCTAGTGAACTAGCTCGTTGATCAAAAGATGGTTAAGGTTTCCTAGCCATGGACATGAGATGTCATTTGATAACGGGATCACATCATTAGGAGAATGATGTGATGGACAAGACCCAAACTACAAACATAGCGTATGATCGTGTCAGTTTATTGCTACTATTTTCTGCATGTCAATGTATATGTTCCTATGACCATGAGATCATGCAACTCACGGATATCGGAGGAGTGCCTTGTGTGTGTCAAACATTGCAACGTAACTGGGTGACTATAAAGGTGCTCTACAGGTATCTCCGATGGTGTTTGTTGAGTTGAAATGGATCGAGACTGAGATTTGTTACTCCGTGTTATGGAGAGGTATCTAGGGGCCAACTCGGTAATACAACATCACAATGAGCCTTGCAAGCAATGTGACTAATTTTTAGTTTCGGGATCTTGTATTACGGAACGAGTAAATAGACTTGACCGTAACGAGGTTGAACTAGGTATGGAGATACTGACGATCGAATCTCGGGCAAGTAACATACCGAAGAACAATGGGAACGTTATACGGGATTAACTGAATCCTTGACATAGAGGTTCGACCGATGAAGATCTTCATCGAATATGTAGGAACCAATGTGAACATCCAGGTGTTGCCATTGGTTATTGGCCGTAGAGGTGTCTCGGTCATGTCTACATTGTTCTCGAACCCGCAGGGTCTGCACACTTAAGGTTCGGTGATGTTTCGGTAAAGTAGAGTTATGTATGGTGGTGACCGAAGGTTGTTCGGAGTCCCGGATGAGATCCCGGATATGACGAGGAGCTCCGGAATGGTCCGGAGGTAAAGATTCATATATAGGAAGTCCCAGTTTGGTCGCCGGAAAAGTTTCGGGCTCATCGGTTGTGTACCGGGAGTGCCGGTAGTGTACCGGGAGACCTCCGGGAGGGGTATTTCGACCCCAGAGGTTCCATGGGCTGTGGAGAGTAATAACCAGCCCTTAGTGGGCTGGAGGAACAGACACAATGAGGCCCATGGTGCAGGAGGCAAAAGTCCTAAAGGAAAAAGGTGAAAAAAGGCACAAAGGAAGAGTCCTACTCCTACTAGGAGTGGAGGAGGAGTAGGACTGCTCCCCCTCTAGCCGGCCGAATCCTAGAGGCCCTTGGACTTGCGCCAAGGGTCGGCTCTCCCTCCCTCCTTTATATACTGGTGGATTGGGGATGTTTAGACACAGTTTTACGGCCACTTGCTACCCGTTCCATCGGTGCTCCTCTAGATCGGTTTTCCGCAGCGCTTAGGCGAAGCCCTGCCGGAATCACTCCACCACCATTGCCGGAGCGCCATCACGCTGCCGGTGAACTCTTCCTACTCTCTGCCTCCTCTTGCTGGATCAAGACGGTGGATATCGTCATCAAGCTGCACGTGTGCTGAACGCGGAGGTGCCGTCCGTTCGGTACTAGATCGGAAGGATCGTGATCAAGGCCACGGGACGTCCGTGATCGGATCGCGGGACGGATCGTGATGAGATCACGGGACGGTTCGTGATTGGTTCGCGGGACGGTTCGTGATTAGATCGCGGGACGCTCGGCGATTTGGATCGCGAAGAAGGACGACTACACCAACCACGTTTCTTAACGCTTCTCGCTTAGCGATCTACAAGGGTACGTAGATCCACTATCCCTCTCGTAGATGCTCATCACCATGGATAGGTTTGCGTGTGCATAGGAATTTTTTTGTTTCCCGTGAGACATTCCCCAACAGTGGCATCATCAGCTAGGTTGATGGTTCGACGAGATCTCGAGTAGAACACAAAAGGTTTGTGGGCGTTGATGCTTAGATTGCTTCCTTCCTAGGCCGGATTTTGATTTAGCGGGATTGTGAGATGAAGCGGCCCGGAAAACCATTACTCGTACGCTTACGAGAGACCGGTTCCCTCGATGCAACTTGTTGCTTAGATGGCTTGCGGGTGACAGTTTCTCTCACTTTAGTTGGATCGGATCCGACAAAGGCGGTCCTTGAGAAGGTTGAAAAGCAATCTATGTATCACCGTTGTGGTTTATGCATAGGTGAGAATCTTTCTTGCTAGATACCCGTAGCAGCCATGTAAAACATGCAACAACAATTAGAGGACGTCTAACTGTTGGGGAACGTCGCATGGGAAACAAAATTTTCCTACGCACACGCAAACCTATCCATGGTGATGAGCATCTACGAGAGGGAGAGTGGATCTACGTACCCTTGTAGATCGCTAAGCGGGAAGCGTTAAGAAACGCGGTTGGTGTGGTCGAACTTCTTCGCGATCCAAATCGCCGAGCGTCCCGCGATCCAATCACGAACCGTCCCGCGAACACATCATGATCCGTCCCGTGAACTCATCACGATCCGTCTCACGATCTTGATCACGATCTGTCCCGCGAACTCATCACGATCCGTTCCGTGATCACATCACGAACCGTCTCGCGATCTCGATCACGGTCCTTCCGATCTAGCGCCGAACGGACGGCACCTCCGCGTTCAGCACACGTGCAGCTTGATGACGATCTCCACCATCTTGATCCAGCAAGAGGAGGTGGAGAGGAGAGAGAGTTCACCGGCAGCGTGACGGCGCTCCGGTGATGGTGGTGGTGGAGCAATTCCGGCAGGGCTTCGCCTAAGCGCTGCAGAAATCCGATCTAGAGGAGAAACTGTGCACCGGTGAAACGGGTAGCACGTGGCCGGAAATTCTGTCCAAAAACCACCCAATCCACTAGTATATATAGGAGGAGAGGAGAGGAGAGGCAGCCAAGGCCTTTGGGTCGGCCGAAATAGGAGGTGGGAGCAATCCTACTTCACCTCCAATCCTAGTTGGAGTAGGATTGCCTCCTATTGGCTGATTTTCCACTTTTTGCTTTAGGACTTTCTCTCCTGCGCCATGGGCCTTTGTGGCTGTTTTCCCAGCCCAATAAGGGCTGGTTATTATTCTCCCACAGCCCATGGACCTCTTGGGGTCGAAGTACCCCTCCCGAAGGTCTCCCGGTACACTACCGGCACTCCTGGTACACTACCGGCACTCCCGGTACACTACCGATGAGCCCGAAACTTTTCCGGAAACCAAACTGGGACTTCCTATATATGAATCTTTACCTCCGGACCATTCCGGAGATCCTCGTGACGTCCGGGATCTCATCCGGGACTCCGAACAACCTTCGGTCACCACCATACATAACTCTACACTACCGAAACGTCACCGAACCTTAAGTGTGCAGACCCTGCGGGTTCGAGAACTATGTAGACATGACCGAGACACCTCTACGGTCAATAACCAACGGCGGGACCTGGATGTCCACATTGGTTCCTACATATTCTACGAAGATCTTTATCGGTCGAACCTCTATGTCAAGGATTCAGTTAATCCCGTATAACGTCCCCTTTGTTCTTCGGTATGTTACTTGCCCGAGATTCGATCGTCGGTATCTCCATACCTAGTTCAACCTCGTTACTGGCAAGTCTCTTTACTCGTTCCGTAATACAAGATCCCGTGACTAACACTTAGCCACATTGCTTGCAAGGCTTGTTGTGATGTTGTATTACCGAGTGGGCCCTGAGATACCTCTCCGTCACACGGAGTAACAAATCCCAGTCTCGATCCATGCCAACTCAACAAACACCATCGGAGATACCTGTAGAGCACCTTTATAGTCACCCAGTTACGTTGCGACGTTTGATACACACAAGGCACTCCTCCGATATCCGTGAGTTGCATGATCTCATGGTCATAGGAACATATACTTGACATGCAGAAAACAGTAGCAATAAACTGACACGATCATATGCTATGTTTGTAGTTTGGGTCTTATCCATCACATCATTCTCCTAATGATGTGATCCCGTTATCAAATGACATCTCATGTCCATGGCTAGGAAACCTTAACCATCCTTTGATCAACGAGCTAGTCCATTAGAGGCATACTAGGGACATGGTTTTGTCTATGTATCCACACATGCATTTAAGTCTCCGATCAATACAGTTATAGCATGGATAATAAACGATTATCATGAACAAGGAAATATGATAATAACAAATTTATTATTGCCTCTAGGGCATATTTCCAACAGTCTCCCACTTGCACTAGAGTCAATAATCTAGTTCACATCACCATGTGATTCGCATTGTTATGAATCTAACACCCAATGAGTTTTGGGGCTCGATCATGCTTTGCATGTGAGAGAGGTTTTATAGTCAACGGGTCTGCGATATTCAGATCCGTGTGTACTTTGCAAATCTCTATGTCAAACCATAATCACTGCTACCACACTCCACTTGGTACTATTTCCAAATGGCTGCTCCACTATACGTATCCAGATTGCTACTACTAGTCATCCGGATAGGTGTTAAAGCTTGCATCGACGTAACTCTTTACGACGAACTCTTTATCACCTCCATAATCAAGAAACATTTCCTTAGTCCTCTGGTTACTAAGGATAATTCCGACCGCTGTCCAGTGATCCACTCCTGGACCACTCTTGTACCCCTTGACAGACTCGTGGCAAGGCACACATAGGTGCGGTACACAGCATGGCATAATATAGAGCCTATGGCTAAGGCATAGGGGACGACATTCATCCTTTCTCTTTCTTCTGCCGTTGTCGAGCTTTGAGTCTCACTCAACTTCACACCTTACAAATCAGACGAGAACTATTTCTCTGGCTGATCCATTTTGAACTCTTTCAAAATCTTGTCAAGGTATGCACTCATTGAAAGTCTCATCAAGCATCTTGATCTATCTCTATAGATTTTGATGCTCAACAATTAGGTAGCTTTATCTAGGTCTTCCTTAGAAAAACACTTTTCAAACAACCTTTTATGCCTTCCAGAAATTCTACATTATTTCCGATCAACAATATGTCAACCACATATACTTATCAGAAACTCTATAGTGCTCCCACTCACTTTATTGCAAATACAAGTTTCTCGTAAACTTTGTATAAACATCAAAAACTTTGATCACCTCATCAAAGTGTATATTCCAACTCCGAGATGCTTGCTTCAGTCCATGGAAGGATCACCAAAGCTTGCACACCTTTTAGCATCCTTAGGACTGACAAAACCTTCTGGTTGTATCACATACAACCTTTCCTCAAGTAAACCGTTAAGGAAATGATGTTTTGACATCCATCTGTCAGATTTCATAATTGAAAACGCAGCAACTGCTAACATAATTCCAACAGACTTTAGCACCACTACGAGTGAGAAAATCTCATCGTAGTCAACTCCTTGAACTTGTCACAAACAACTTTGCAACAAGTCGAGCTTTACAAATGGTGATATTTACCATCAGCGTCTGTCTTCATTTTTAAAGATCCATTTGTACTCAACGACCCGCCGTCCAACGAGCAAGTCTACCAAAGTCTATACTTGGTTTTCATACATGGATCCTATCTCGGATTTCATGGTCTCATCCATTTGTCGGAATCCGGGCCCATCATCGCTTCTCCATAGCTCGTAGGTTCATCGCTGTCCAACAACATGACCTTTAAGACAGGGTTGTTGTACCACTCAAGAGCAGTACACGTCCTTGTCGACCTACGAGGTTCGATAGTAACTTGATCCGAAGCTTCATGATCATCATCATTAACTTCTTTCTTCAACTAACATAGGCTTCACAGAAACAACTTTCTGCGCTGCGCTACTCTGATTGAAACAAGGTTCAATAACCTCATCAAGTTCTATCTTCCTCCCACTCAATTCTTTCGAGGGAAACCTTTTCTCAGGAAAGGATCCATTCCAGCAACAAACACTTTGCACTCGGATCTGAGATAGAAGGTATACCCAACTGTTCTTGGCGTATTCTATGAAGATGCATTTGTCCGCTTTGGGTTTGAGCTCATTAGGTGAAAACATTTTCCACACAAGCTTCGCAGCCCCAAACATCAAGAAATGACAGCTTTAGGTTTCTATCAAACCATAATTCACACGGTGTCATCTCAACGGATTTAGATGGTGCCCTATTTTAAAGTGAATGCGGTTGTCTCTAATGCATAACCCTAAAACGATAGTATTAAAACGATAAGAGACATCATAGTATGTGCTATATCAAATAAGGCATGACTACGACGTTCGGACACACCATCACACTATGGTGTTCCAGGTGGCGTGAGTTGTGAAACAACTTTCACATTGTCTAAATTTGTATGCCAAACTCGTAACCCAGATATTCACCTCCACGATCATATCGCAGAAATTTTTATCTTCTTGTCACGATGATCTTTAAACTTCACTCTGAACTTTGCTTTGAACCTTTCAAACAATTCAGACTTGTGTTTCATTAAGTAAATATACACTATATCTACTCAAATCATCAGTGAAGGTAAGAAAACAATGATATTCACTGCAAGCTATAAACACTCATTGGATCGTATACATCAACATGCATTGTTTCCAATAAGTCACTTGCCCGTTTCATCAAGCCAGAAAACGGGGTTTAGTCATCTTACCAAAAGGCATGGTCCGCATGTCTCAACCGGTTCAAAATCGAATGAGTCCAAAGATCCATCAACATGGAGTTTCTTCATGCGCTTTATACCAATATGACATTTAGCGGCAGTGCCACAAGTATGTGGTACTATCATTATTAACTTTGCATCTTTTGGCATCATTGTTATGAACATGTGTATTACTATGATCAAGATTCAATGAACCACACTTACTAGGTGCATGACCATTGAAGGTATTTATTCATGTAAGCAGAATAACCATTATTCTCTAACTTGAATGAATAACCGTGTTGCAATAAACATGATCTAATCACGTTCATGCTTCAATGCAAAACACCAAATAAAATTTAGGTTCGTCACTAATCCCGAAGGTAGAGAGAGCGTGCGATGTTTGATCATATCAACCTTGGAAACATTTCCAACACACATCGTCACCTCACACTTAGCTAGTTCTCCATTTATTCCGTAGCTTTTATTTCGAGCAACCGAACCGGTATCCAATACCCAGGTGCTACTAGGAGTACTAGCAAGGTACACATCAATAACATGCATATCAAATATACTTCTGTTGACTTAGCCAGCCTTCTTATCTACCATGTATCCAGGGTTGTTCCGCTTCAGTGACCGTTCTCCTCATAATGGAAGCACTCAGTCTCGGGTTTAGGTTCAACTTTGGGCTGCTTCACTGGAGCAGCAACTGACTTGCCATCCATGAAGTTTCCCTATTTGCCCTTGCCCTTCTCGAAACTAGTGGTTTTTACTAACCATCAACACTTTGATGCTCCTTTTTGACTTCTACCTTCGCGGTGTCAAAACATCGCGAGAAGCTCAGGAATCATTTCTATCCCTGGCAATTTATAGTTCATCACCAAGTTCTAGTAGCTTAGTGATAGTGACTTGGAGAACTATATCAATCACTATCTTATCTGGAAGATCAACTCCCACTCGATTCAAGCGATTGTGGCACCTAGACAATCTAAGCACATGCTCAACTATTGAGCTATTCTCTTTCGTCTTGCAAGCAAAGAATCTTTGTTTGAGATCTCATATCTCATAACACGGGCACGAGCCTGAGATCACAATCTCAGCTCTTAGAACATCTCGTATGTTCCGTGACGTTCAAAACGTCTTGGAGCCTCAATTCTAAGTCGTAATGCATGACGCACTAAACTATCAAGTAGTCATCAGAACGTGCCTGTCAGATGTTCACAACATCTACAGACGACGCTAGAGGGGGTGGCGTACCGAACGGTGCATTAAGGACATAAGCCTTCTGTGCAGCAATGAGGACAATCCTCATATCACGGACCCAGTCCGCAATATTGCTACCATCATCTTTCAACTCTATTTCTCTAGGAACATATAAAAACACACGGGAGCTACAGTGCGAGCTAGTAATCTACAACATAATTTGCAAAGACACTACTGACTATGTTCATGATAATGAGTTCAATTAATCATATTACTTAAGAACTCCCACTCAAATTGACATCCCTCAGGTCATCTGAGTGTCACATGATCCAAATTCACCAACTCGAGTCCGATCATCACGTGAGTTGAGGTGGCTTCAATGGTGAACATCATTATGTTGATCATATCTACTATATGACTCATGCTCGACCTTTCGGTCTCTTGTGTTCCGAGGCCATGTCTGTACATGCTAGGCTCGTCAAGTTTAACCCGAGTGTTCCGCATGTGCAAATCTGTCTTGCACCCGTTGTATGTGAACGTAGAGTCTATCACACCCGATCATCACGTGGTGTCTCAACACGACGAACTTTCGCAACGGTGCACACTTGGGGAGAACACAATTTATCTTGAAATTAAGTGAGGGATCACCTTATAATGCTACCGTCGTCCTAAGCAAAACAAGGTGCATAAAAGGATTAACATCTCATGCAATTCATAAGTGACATGATATGGCCATCAACTTGTGTTTAAGATCTCCATCTTCGAAACACCGGCATGATCTCCATCGTCACCGGCACGACACCATGATCTCCATCAACGTGTCGCCATCGGGGTTGTCACGCCCTGCATGCTTCTACTACTATTGCTACCGTAGCGATAAAGTAAAGCATTACATAGCGCTTTAATGATTGACACGCAGGTCATACAATAATTAAAGACAACCCTATGGCTCCTGCCGGTTGCCGTAATCACCGACATGCAAGTCGTGATAATCTATACATCACATGATCATCTCATACATCACATATATCTCATCATGTAATTGGCCATATCATATCACAACATACCCTGCAAAAACAAGTTAGACGTCCTCTAATTGTTGTTGCATGTTTTACGTGGCTGCTACGGGTATCTAGCAAGAACAATTCTCACCTACGCAAAACCACAACGGTGATACACTAGTTTGCTTTTCAACCTTCTGAAGGACCGCCTTTGTCGGATCCGATCCAACTAGAGTAAGAGAAACTGTCACCCGCAAGCCAGCTAAGCAACAAGTTGCATCGCAGGAACCGGTCTCTCGTAAGCGTACGAGTAATGTTGGTCCGGGCCGCTTCATCTCACAATACCGCTGAACCAAAATCCGACCAAGGGAGGAAGCAATCTAAGCATCAACGCCCACAAACCTTTTGTGTTCTACTCGAGATCTCATCGAACCATCAACCTAGCTCATGATGCCACTGTTGGGGAACGTCGCATGGGAAACAAAATTTTCCTACGCACACGCAAACCTATCCATGGTGATGAGCATCTACGAGAGGGAGAGTGGATCTACGTACCCTTGTAGATCGCTAAGCGGGAAGCGTTAAGAAACGCGGTTGGTGTGGTCGAACTTCTTCGCGATCCAAATCGCCGAGCGTCCCGCGATCCAATCACGAACCGTCCCGCGAACACATCATGATCCGTCCCGTGAACTCATCACGATCCGTCTCACGATCTTGATCACGATCTGTCCCGCGAACTCATCACGATCCGTTCCGTGATCACATCACGAACCGTCTCGCGATCTCGATCACGGTCCTTCCGATCTAGCGCCGAACGGACGGCACCTCCGCGTTCAGCACACGTGCAGCTTGATGACGATCTCCACCATCTTGATCCAGCAAGAGGAGGTGGAGAGGAGAGAGAGTTCACCGGCAGCGTGACGGCGCTCCGGTGATGGTGGTGGTGGAGCAATTCCGGCAGGGCTTCGCCTAAGCGCTGCAGAAATCCGATCTAGAGGAGAAACTGTGCACCGGTGAAACGGGTAGCACGTGGCCGGAAATTCTGTCCAAAAACCACCCAATCCACTAGTATATATAGGAGGAGAGGAGAGGAGAGGCAGCCAAGGCCTTTGGGTCGGCCGAAATAGGAGGTGGGAGCAATCCTACTTCACCTCCAATCCTAGTTGGAGTAGGATTGCCTCCTATTGGCTGATTTTCCACTTTTTGCTTTAGGACTTTCTCTCCTGCGCCATGGGCCTTTGTGGCTGTTTTCCCAGCCCAATAAGGGCTGGTTATTATTCTCCCACAGCCCATGGACCTCTTGGGGTCGAAGTACCCCTCCCGAAGGTCTCCCGGTACACTACCGGCACTCCTGGTACACTACCGGCACTCCCGGTACACTACCGATGAGCCCGAAACTTTTCCGGAAACCAAACTGGGACTTCCTATATATGAATCTTTACCTCCGGACCATTCCGGAGATCCTCGTGACGTCCGGGATCTCATCCGGGACTCCGAACAACCTTCGGTCACCACCATACATAACTCTACACTACCGAAACGTCACCGAACCTTAAGTGTGCAGACCCTGCGGGTTCGAGAACTATGTAGACATGACCGAGACACCTCTACGGTCAATAACCAATGGCGGGACCTGGATGTCCACATTGGTTCCTACATATTCTACGAAGATCTTTATCGGTCGAACCTCTATGTCAAGGATTCAGTTAATCCCGTATAACGTCCCCTTTGTTCTTCGGTATGTTACTTGCCCGAGATTCGATCGTCGGTATCTCCATACCTAGTTCAACCTCGTTACTGGCAAGTCTCTTTACTCGTTCCGTAATACAAGATCCCGTGACTAACACTTAGCCACATTGCTTGCAAGGCTTGTTGTGATGTTGTATTACCGAGTGGGCCCTGAGATACCTCTCCGTCACACGGAGTAACAAATCCCAGTCTCGATCCATGCCAACTCAACAAACACCATCGGAGATACCTGTAGAGCACCTTTATAGTCACCCAGTTACGTTGCGACGTTTGATACACACAAGGCACTCCTCCGATATCCGTGAGTTGCATGATCTCATGGTCATAGGAACATATACTTGACATGCAGAAAACAGTAGCAATAAACTGACACGATCATATGCTATGTTTGTAGTTTGGGTCTTATCCATCACATCATTCTCCTAATGATGTGATCCCGTTATCAAATGACATCTCATGTCCATGGCTAGGAAACCTTAACCATCCTTTGATCAACGAGCTAGTCCATTAGAGGCATACTAGGGACATGGTTTTGTCTATGTATCCACACATGCATTTAAGTCTCCGATCAATACAGTTATAGCATGGATAATAAACGATTATCATGAACAAGGAAATATGATAATAACAAATTTATTATTGCCTCTAGGGCATATTTCCAACACTAACTTGTTTTTGCAGGGTATGTTGTGATGTGATATGGCCAATTACATGATGAGATATATGTGATGTATGGGATGATCATGTGATGTATATAATTTCACGACTTGCACGTCGATGAATACGGCAACCGGCAGGAGCCATAGGGTTGTCTATAATTATTTTATGACCTGCGTGTCAATCATTAATCACTGTGTAATGCTTTACTTTATCGCTAAGCGGTAGCAATAGAAGTAGAAGCAGGGTTGGCGCCACAACCCCAATGGCAGCACATTGATGGAGATCATGGTGTTGTGCCGGTGACGATGGAGATCATGCCGGTGTTTCGAAGATGGAGATCTTAAACACAAGTTCATGGCCATATCATGTCACTTATGAATTGCATTTGATGTTAATCCTTTTATGCACCTTGTTTTGCTTAGTACGGCAATAGCATTATAAGGTTATCCCTCACTTGAATTTCAAGATGAACTGTGTTCTCCCCGAGGGTGCACCGTTGCGAAAGTTCGTCGTGTCAAGACACCACGTGATGATCGGGTGTGATAGACTCTACGTTCACATACAACGGGTGCAAGCCAGATTTGCACGTGCAGAACACTCAGGTTAAACTTGACGAGCCTAGCATGTACAGACATGGCCTCGCAACACAAGAGACCGAAAGGTCGAACATGAGTCATATAGTAGATATGATCAACATAATGATGTTCACCATTGCAGCCACCTTAATTTCATGATGATCGGACTTGAGTTGGTGAATTTGGATTGTGTGACACTCAGATGACATGAGGGATGTCAATTTGAGTGGGAGCTTTAGTGATTTGATTAACTAAACTCATTATCTTGAACAATAGTCTAAGTAACCTTTGCAAATTTATGTTGTAGATCAATGGCTCGCGCAGTAGCACCCCTGAATTTTAATGCGTTCCTAGAGAAAGCTAAGTTGAAAGATGATGGAAGTAACTTTGTTGACTGGGCCCGTAATCTGAGGATTAACCTCACGGCTTCCCAGAAGTCATATGTCCTTGATGCACGACTTGGTGACCAACCAGAAGACATGACGTCCGAAGACGTTAAGAACGCTTGGGAGGCTCATGCTGGAGACTACTCAATAGTTTAGTGTGCAATATTATATGGCCTAGAACCGGGACTTCAAAGACGTTTTGAACGTCACGGAGCATATGAGATGTTCCAGGAGTTGAAGTTTATCTTTCATAAGAATGCCCGGATGGAGAGGTATGAGACCTCAGATAAATTCTATGCTTGCAAGATGGACGAGAACAGGTCTATCAGTGAGCACATACTCAGAATGTCTGGGTACTCAAACCGTCTAGCTGAGTTGGGAATTACCCTTCCGCCGGAGGCAATCACTGATAGAGTTCTTCAATCATTGCCACCTAGTTACAAGAGCTTTGTGATGAACTATAACATGCACGGGATGAACAGGTCAGTCGCCGAGCTGTTTGCGATGCTGAAAGTCGCTGAGTCTGAAATCCAGGCAGAACATCAAGTGTTGATGGTCAATAAAACCACTAGTTTCAAGAAAAATGGCAAGGGCAAAGGCAAGAAGGGTAAAACCAAGAAGGATGGCAAAGCAATTGCTACTCCTAAAAAGAAGCCTAAGCATGGACCTAAGCCAGAAACTGAGTGCTTTCATTGCAAAGGAACTGGTCACAGGAAGCGAAACTGCCCCAAGTACCTGGTTGACAAGAAGGCAGCCAACGACAAACAAGGTATATATGATATACATGTTATTGATGTGTACCTTACTAGTTCTCGTAGTAGTGCCTGCGTATTTTATACCGGTTCGATTGCTCACATTGGCAACTCAAAGCAGGAACTACGGAATAAGCGAAGACTGGCAAAGGACGAAGTGACGATGCGCGTGGGAAATGGTTCCAAGGTTGATGTGGTCGCCGTCGGCATGCTCTCTCTTTGATTACCATCAGGATTAGTGATGAACCTGAATAATTCTTATTTAGTGCCTGCGTTAAGCATGAACATTATATCTGGATCTTGTTTATTGCGAGACGGTTGCTCATTTACATCAGAGAATAAAGGTTATTCTATTTATATGAGTGATATCTTTTATGGTCATGCACCCAATGTTAGGGGTTTATTCATATTAAATCTTGATAGTGATGACACACATGTTCATAACATTGATGCCAAAAGATGTAGAGTAGTTAATGATAGTACCACTTTCTTGTGGCACTGCCTTTTAGGTCATATTGGTGTAAAACGCATGAAGAAGTTCCATGCTGATGGACTTTTGGAGTCACTTGATTTTGAATCACTTGACACATGTGAACCATGCCTCATGGGCAACATGACTAAAACGCCGTTCTCTGGAACAATGGAACGGGCAAGTGACTTATTGGAAATCATACATACTGATGTGTGTGGTCCAATGAATGTTGCAGCGCGCGGTGGATATCGTTACTTTCTCACATTCACTGATGACTTGAGTAGATATGGGTATATTTACTTGATGAAACACAAGTCTGAAAAGTTTGAAAATTTCAAGCAATTTCAGAGTGAAGTTGAGAATCATCGTACCAAGAAGATTAAATTTCTGCGATCTGATCGAGGAGGTGAATATCTGAGTTATGAGTTTGGCAGTCACTTAAGACAATGTGGAGTTGTTTCACAGTTGACACCGCCCGGAACACCACAGCGTAATGGTGTGTCCGAACGTCGTAATCGAACCTTATTAGATATGGTGCGTTCTATGATGTCTCATGTTGATTTGCCACTATCGTTTTGGGGTTTTGCATTAGAGATAGCTGCATTCACTTTAAATAGGGCACCATCGAAATCCGTTGAGACGGCGCCATATGAACTATGGTTTGGCATGAGGCCAAAGTTGTCGTTTCTTAAAGTTTGGGGATGTGATGCTTATGTCAAAAAGCTTTAGCCTGAAAAGCTGGAACCCAAAGCGGAGAAATGCGTCTTCATAGGATACCCGAAAGAGACAGTCGGGTATACCTTTTATCTCAGATCCGAAGGCAAAGTGTTTGTCGCTAAGAACGGAACATTTCTTGAGAGAGAGTTTCTCCCGAAAGAATTGAGTGGGAGGAAAATAGAGCTTGATGAGGTTATTGAACCTTTACTTGAACCAGAAAGTAGCGCAGTGCAGAAAGATGTTTCTGTGGAACCTATGATGGTGGAAGAGGAAGTTAATGATGATGATCATGAAGCTTTGGATCAAGCTACTATTGAACCTCTTAGGTCGACAAGGACGCGTACTACTCCTGAGTGGTACGGCAACCCTGTCTTGGAGGTCATGTTGTTAGACAACAATGAACCTACGAGCTATGGAGGAGCAGTGATGGGCCCGGATTCTGAGAAATGGTTAGAGGCCATGAAATCTGAGATGGGATCCATGTATGAAAACAAAGTATGGACTTTGGAAGTACTACCTGAAGGGCGAAAAGCCATTCATAACAAATGGATCTATAAGAAGAAGATGGACGCGGACGGTAATGTCACTGTCTATAAAGCTCGACTTGTGGCAAAGGGTTTTTCATAAGTTCAAGGAGTTGACTATGATGAGACTTTCTCACCCGTAGCGATGCTTAAGTCTGTCAGAATCATGTTGGCAATAGCTGCTTATTTCGACTATGAAATTTGGCAAATGGATGTCAAAACGGCGTTCCTCAACAGTTTCCTTGACGAGGAGTTGTATATGATGCAAGCCGAAGGTTTTGTCGATCCAGAGAATGCTGACAAAGTTTGTAAACTCCAGCGATCCATTTATGGACTGGTGCAAGCATCTCGGAGTTGGAATAAGCGCTTTGATGAGGTGATCAAAGCGTTTGAGTTTATACAAGTTTATGGAGAAGCTTGTATGTACAAGAAAGTGAGTGGGAGCTCTATAGCGTTTCTAGTATTATATGTAGATGACATATTACTGATTGGAAACAATATAGAAATGCTGGAAAGCGTGAAGGAGTATTTGAATAAGAGTTTTTCAATGAAGGACCTAGGAGAAGCTGCTTTCATATTAGGCATTAAGATCTATAGAGATAGATCGAGACGCTTAATATCACTTTCACAGAGCACATACCTTGATAATGTTTTGAAGAAGTTTAAAATGGAACAGGCCAAGAAGGGGTTCTTGCCTGTGTTACAAGGTGTGAAGTTGAGTAAGACTCAATGCCCAGTGACTGCAGAAGATAAAGAAAAGATGAGCGTCATCCCCTATGCTTCAGCCATAGGCTCTATCATGTATGCAATGTTGTGCACAAGACCCGATGTCAGCCTTGCCATAAGTATGGCTGGAAGGTTTCAAAGTGATCCTGGAATGGAGCACTAGCAAGCGGTCAAGAATATCCTTAAGTATCTTAACAGGACTAAGGACATGTTTCTTGTTTATGGAGGTGATGAAGAGCTCATCGTAAAGGATTACGTCGATGCAAGCTTTGACACTAAACCGGACGACTCTAAGTCGCAAACTGGATATGTATTTATTCATAACAGGGGAGCGGTAAGCTGGTGCAGTTCCGAGCAGAGCGTGGTAGCTGATTCTACATGCGAAGCAGAGTACATCGCAGCCTCGGAGGCAGCGAAGCAAGGTGTCTGGATGAAGAAGTTCATGACAGATCTTGGAGTGGTGCCTAGTGCACCGAATACAATAAAGTCGTTCTGTGACAACACTGGTGCCATTGCTCTAGCCAAGGAACCAAGGTTTCACAAGAGGACCAGACACATAAAGCGACGCTTCAACTCCATCCGGTTCTACATCGAGGAGAAGGACATAAATATTTGCAAAGTGCACACGGATCTGAATATTGCAGACCCGTTGACTAAACCTCTTCCAAGGGCTAAACACGATCAACACCAGAACTGTATGGGTGTTTGATTCATTACAATGTAAATCACATTGTGATGTGAGCTAGATTATTGACTCTAGTGCAAGTGGGAGACTGTTGGAAATATACCCTAGAGGCAATAAATAAAGTGTTTATTATTATATTACCTTGTTCGTGATAATTGTTTATTGTCCATGCTAGAATTGTATTAATTGGAAACATGGATACATGTGTGGATACATAGACGAACACAATGTCCCTAGTATGCCTCTAGTGAACTAGCTCGTTGATCAAAAGATGGTTAAGGTTTCCTAGCCATGGACATGAGATGTCATTTGATAACAGGATCACATCATTAGGAGAATGATGTGATGGACAAGACCCAAACTACAAACGTAGCATATGATCGTGTCAGTTTATTGCTACTGTTTCTGCATGTCAATGTATATGTTCCTATGACCATGAGATCATGCAACTCACGGATATCGGAGGAGTGCCTTGTGTGTATCAAACGTTGCAATGTAACTGGGTGACTATAAAGGTCCTCTACAGGTATCTCCAATTGTGTTTGTTGAGTTGGCATGGATCAAGACTGGGATTTGTTAGTCCGTGTTACGGAGAGGTATCTCGGGGCCCACTCGGTAATACACCATCACAATGAGCCTTGCAAGCAATGTGACTAATTGTTAGTTGCGGGGTCTTGTATTACGGAATGAGTAAAGAGATTTTCCGGTAACGAGATTGAACTAGGTATGGAGATACTGACGATCGAATCTCGGGCAAGTAACATACCGAAGAACAAAGGGAACGTTATACGGGATTAGCTGAATCCTTGACATAGAGGTTCGACCGATGAAGATCTTCGTAGAATATGTAGGAACCAATGTGGACGTCCAGGTCTCGCCATTGGTTATTGGCTGTAGAGGTGTCTCGGTCATGTCTACATAGTTCTCGAACCCGCAGGGGTCTGCACACTTAAGGTTCGGTGACGTTTCGATAGTGTAGAGTTATGTATGGTGGTGACCGAAGGTTGTTCGGAGTCCCTGATGAGATCCCAGATGGCACGAGGAGCTCCGGAATGGTTCGTAGGTAAAGATTCATATATAGGAAGTCCCAGTTTGGTCGCCGGAAAAGTTTCGGGCTCATCGGTAGTGTACGGGAAGTGCCGGTAGTGTACCGGGAGACCTCCGGGAGGGGTATTTCGACCCCAGAGGGTCCATGGGCTGTGGAGAGTAATAACCAGCCCTTAGTGGGCTGGAGGAACAGCCACAATGAGGCCCATGGCGTAGGAGGCAAAAGTCCTAAAGGAAAAAGGTGAAAAAAAGGCAAAAAGGAAGAGTCCTACTCCTACTAGGAGTGGAGGAGGAGTAGGACTCCTCCCCCTCTAGCCAGCCGAATCCTAGAGGCCCTTGGCCTTGCGCTAAGGGTTGCCTCTCCCTCCCTCCTTTATATACTGGTGGATTGGGGCTGTTTAGACACAGTTTTACGGCCACGTGCTACCCGTTCCACCGGTGCTCCTCTAGATCGGTTTTCCGCAGCGCTTAGGCGAAGCCCTACCGGAATCACTCCACCACCATTGCCGGAGCGCCGTCATGCTGCTGGTGAACTCTTCCTCCTCTCCGCCACCTCTTGCTGGATCAAGACGGTGGAGATCGTCATCAAGCTGCACGTGTGCTGAACGCGGAGGTGTCGTCCGTTCGGTACTAGATCGGAAGGATCGTGATCAAGGCCACGGGACGTTCATGATCGGATCGCGGGACGGATCATGATGAGATCGCGGGACGGTTCGTGATTGGTTCTCGGGATGGTTCGTGATTAGATCGCGGGACACTCGGTGATTTGGATGGCAAAGAGGTACGCTACACCAACCGCGTTTCTTAACGCTTCCCGCTTAGCGATCTACAAGGGTACGTAGATCCACTCTCCCTCTCGTAGATGCTCATCACCATGGATAGGTTTGTGTGTGCGTAGGAATTTTTTTTGTTTCCCATGCGACGTTCCCCAACAGTTTTCAATAGAATTACCGTGGTTTTGTTTTTGTGCATAAAATGAAAATTCTCGTAATCGCCCGAAACTTTGTTATGATTTTTTCTGGAGAAAATGAGAAACAGTGAGTGAAGAACTACCAGAGGGGATGTGGCAGGGGCCCATCACGTATCAGGGCGCCCCCCTAGTGGCACAACCTATTGGCTTGTGGGCCCCTCGTGGCTCCGTTTGGCATGATGCCAACGCTGAAAAATCCTATATATACCAAAAAAACCAGAAATAAAGAGAGAATCCTCGTTCCACCGCCGTAGCTCTCTGTATCGATGAAAAACCAATCTGGAGGCATGTTAGTACCCTGCCGGAGAGGGGAAATCATCTCTGGTGGACATCTTCATCATCCCGACGGAGGCCATGACAAGGAGGGAGTAGTTCACCCTCGGGGCTGACGGTTTGTACGAGTAGCTATGTGTTCAATCTCTCTCTCTCTCTCTCTCTCTCTCTCTCGTGTTCTTGAGACGTCCCGATCTTGATGTATCATGGGCTTTGTTAATATAGTTGGATCATAGGATGTATCTACCTTGCCATCTTGTTGTGATGAATTGAATTTTACCTTTAAGATCTCGTTATGTTGGATTGAATATATTGGTTCGTGAACACTTGATGTACGTCTTGCATGGGATACCCGTAGTGAAACTGGGGTATTCTATTGATTCACTTGATATATGTTGAGGCATCAATTTGTGGATTCCGATGACCTAGGGGATCTATGCATAGGTGTTGATTGCACATTATCATACCATGTTATCCAATAGAAATCTTGGGGTGCTCCTTGCACTTCTTTGTGTTGGATTGAATATGATAGATCTGAAGTTGTTTGATGGATGTCATATAATTTACCCATGGATAATTGAGGTGACATTGGAGTATCTATAGGTGACATTAGGGTTGATTGATATGTATCATGGGTGTTATTCTAGTATGAATTCTAGGGCTGTTTGTGATACTTACAGGAATAGCTCATAAGATTGATCAAAAAGAATAACTTTGAGGTGGTTATACTACCTACACTACAGGAATCAGCAATTTTGCCGTCATGTATCCTCTTTGCCGTCAGCATATCATCGGGGTAGATGGCAAATGGTTATTTTGCCGTCATGGGCAGACGACAAAAAAATGTTATCGGTAAAACATCACAACAACTGACGGCGAAAGGAAACACACGACAAAGGAAGGTTTTCCGTCAACTATTTGTGCAAATGACGACAAAGATTACATATTACATCTTTTCCGTCTTCATCCACTGTGGTTGACAGTAAAAAAGCTGTCCACAACTATCTCTAACGGGCCCAAACGGATATATATTTTTCCGTCTTGGATGTGGGCCAGCTGACAGCAACAAAGGTAACTTTGCCGTCTGCTCACTACACTAATGACGACAAAGAGTGAAAATCTTATATAACAAAGACAAAGAGTGAACAAATGAAAAAAAGACCCAGCCACACCACACCCGAACGGTTCCCCGCGCACGACCTCAGCTATCACCGTTGTGGCTCTTTAGGTTTCCTCACCGCCACTTCCCTCACCGGTTGCCGCCCCCACCGGTCTCGGCGATATGGCCGGAGGATAGGCCATCCCACCACTCCATTCCCGCCCCATGGCGAGAGAGGAGACCGACCAGTTGGCTCCTCCCTGCCGGTCGCCACCCGCCGCCCGCCACCCCCAAGGTCCAATGACGGTCGTGCCCATCCCCCTCGGTCGCCGCTCCGGATCTAGGCCACCCATGCCTCGCCCCTGTCCACCTGGTACAAACTCTGCCCCGTACCCCCCGGCCCGTGCAACCTCTGCCCCACAACCCCTACCCCCCCCCCCCCGCACGCCCGTGCAACCTCTGCCCCCCACACCAGGGCCGTGCAACTTCTGCCCCCAAGCCCATCCATCGAGTAGTTGAACTCATAATCATTATCCAGGAATTGAGGGAGTAGATGTACTCATACACATCTTATATTTAGGAATTGAGGGAGTAGCTGCTAATGTTAGGAATTTAGGCAAGACACATTCTTCCTGTTCTTAGTCAATTTTTTGTACTCATCATCTTATATTTAGGCAAGGCACATCCTTAGTATCTTTATATCAGCATATCACAATGTTTTTTTTGAAATAAGATATGACATTATTAGTAGTACCATGATTGGACTCTTCCCTTATTCTTTCTTTTTAGTCCTTCTATTCCTTCATCCGGAATGGAGAGGGATGTTGTTGAAGGAAAGGAACAGAGGTAGATGGATCCTTAGATCGTAGGAGAATAGTAGCGCTCGGATTCTTTATATGGAAGCTATGCTTTTTTAGCTCTATGGCAGCCGTGCTTTTTTAAAGCTCTTTGGAAACCGAGTATTTTTCCTATAGGAGCTAGCAGACGTAATTTCCAATGCTATGTACGTTCAGGTCTGATTTTTTTTGCGGGATAGGTCTGATTGTCTTGGATAGACATGTCAAGCTATTTTTACGTGTGTTCAAGAAATAAGAAGCTATTTTTATGTGGCATGCTTATTTGTTTGTACATAACTATATTTGTATGCAACGCT
Source organism: Hordeum marinum (assembly GCA_022496015.1). NCBI lineage: Eukaryota > Viridiplantae > Streptophyta > Magnoliopsida > Poales > Poaceae > Hordeum > Hordeum marinum. The sequence continues at coordinate 1,826,108 of CM039672.1, read as the reverse complement.
ATATATTTTAAATCCTAACCGTTAATATAGTAAATTGACAATCAAGATAATTTAATGTATGTGGCCGAGCGTGATGGCTTGTTTGACTCTTGTTTATAATAGATTTCAGTGTGTTTGTAAGACCATATTTGATCTATTTCTATGTGATATTGATATATGTCGGTGTTGTGTGCGTGCTTATGTTGGTGTTGTTCATGTGCAAGGATCTTCTCTTCACCTCCCGGGGCACAGTTGGTCTCGTCATCATTGTCGTTTTACTAGGGATGAGCTCGACTGTCATCCCCTCCCCAATTTTTCTCCATTCCGGTCATCGTGCCAATGTGACTAGATTTTACATTCATATCAAGTCTCGTAACCTAGGTGTCTCCTGTTCGAAAGGACGACATCTATAAATATGCATGTCCTTACATATTTATAACCGTCATTCTTTCGAATTGTCCACATTATCCATGAACAGCCCGAGTACGTGTAGATTCGGTTTAGTTTCCCGTGCTCTACTTCGGTGTGAGGCAAACTTTTGCCAGTGCCACCCCGTTGTTCTCCGGGTACACATTCTCTTGGCTTGTTGTTGAGACGTGTATCTGAAGAACAACGGGGAGGTGCTGTCGAAATTTTGCCTCGGACTGGAGTAGAGCATGGGGTGTCGGTGTCAAAACCGGCGTATCTAGGTTAGGGGGTCCCTAGCTGTGATAACAGAATCGATGGTAACAGAGACGAAGGGGACAATGTTTTACCCAGGTTCGGGCCCTCCTATGGAGGTAAAACCCTATGTCCTGCTTCGCTGTATTGATATTGTAGAGATTACAAGGTTGATCTGCCTCGAGATCAAGTAGCTAAAACCCTAGATGAGAATAACCTCGCTCTAAGACTAAAACCCGCTGACTTATATAGGCGCCGTGGATCTATAGGGTTTACAAAATGTCGGTTACATATCAAAGGGGTAAACATGCCTATTTTGCTATCTTAAACATGGAGAACAAGCCAAGATTCTTGAATCTTCCTTCTGGAAATAAGGCCTTCGACCGCACTATTGTTCGGTAAGTGGACCACATAGTCCGGCCCACGAGAAACAGGCCGGCCCCCCGAGGACCCCTTAATCCAGGACTCCCTCACGTGGAACGTATGATGACACAGAGGCATGTACGAACATCGTGGATAGTCCGGCCTTGAAGGCCAGACGTTTAGGGGGAAAACAAAGTCCCCTGAAACCCTTCCTGACGAAAGGTCCCGGCCCACCACGACCACTGTAACCGAGGTTCGTGGTATAGAGGCCGTTTTTTCCTTAGCACGACCTATTCAATGTAAATCGTGTCCCTCTTTAGACGAGATTTGTTTAATTGTGCGCATGTAACGTTACACACGTCTCAGGAAGCGTAGGAATTCGCGGCGCAGTAGAGGGAGGCCTACTCACGGCAAACCTCATAAAATGGAAAAAAACCTAGGCTTTGTGCACGCTCTCCATTCGCATCTCTTGCTTCCTTGTCTTCCGAGCTCCTTGCGCCCAAATCTAGTTTTCAGATCTCATCCTGAACAAGCTCACCAATGGCGGGTTATGGTTTGCACGACAAGTGGGAGGCCTCTTCCGTCACCGATAAGGACATCCGCGATCTTAAGGACGCGGGATACCTCCCTGCTAATGTCTTCCACCGCGCACCGGAGAAGGACCAGGTGATCCCCACCACCAAGCCAGGTGAGAGGGTGGTCTTCATTCCCCACTTCATGAGGGGGTTGAGTTTTCTGCTCCATCCCTTCGTGCGGGGATTGATGTTTTTCTATGGCCTCTATTTTCATGACCTTCCACCGAATTCGATCATGCACATATTGGCCTTTATCCTCGCCTGCGAGGCATTTCTACGAGTCGAGCCGCACTTCGGGCTCTGGCTGAAGGTGTTCAACATCAAGCCGAAGTGTGTGTCTGGCGAACATGCGGAGTGTGGCGGGGTAGTTATCGACAAGCTTCCCCCCGTCAAGTGGCCTACTGGCGCTGTCATCGAGATTGTTCGGACGTGGCAGAAGGAGTGGTTCTATATCACCGATCCAAGTGTAACAGCCCAAGTGGACCAAGGGGCTTATTCTAATTCTTCATGTGTGAACCTTCCATGTTTGCCACCCTATGTTGTGATATTTATTTACTGCTTAATGTCATTCATTGCATCATAGCATCACAATCATCATTACATAAATTGCATCATGCCTTGATTTTAATGCTTGTGGGTGTCACTACAGGAATCTGAGATTTTGTCGTCTGCCATGGCAGACGGCAAAGGGGGGAAACACGGACGGCAAACTAGACGGCAAAAAAATATCCGGTAAAGAGGTGCTTCGCCGTCAGTCAGCTGACAGCAAACTAGACGGCAAAAAAATATCCGGTAAAGAGGTGCTTTGCCGTCTGCTTTTTGTACGGCGGACGGCAAAGAATCTTTGCCATGAGGGAGCAGACGGCAAATAAAACGGGACGGCAGATCAACAGGCTCTCCCGTTAAGTGCTAACGGCAGGCCCCCCTTTGTCGTCTGCTCTTAGCCCCCTTTGCCGTCTGCCCCCTCACGGCAAAGGGGGGACCCAGCCCCTCTCTTTCCCCCCCCCCCTTTGCCGTCTGCCATGGGCCCCTTTGCCGTCTGCCCCTCACGGCAAAGGGGGGACCCAGGCCCTCTTTTTTCCTCCCCATTGCCGTCTGCCATGCGCCCCTTTGCCATATGGGGGCATACGGCAAAGGCTATCCCTTCTTTGCCGTCTGCCCCCTCATGGCAAAGGGGCATCCCAGACCCTCTCTCTTACCCCTTCTTTGTCGTCTGCCTTTAGCCCCTTTGCCATGAGAGGGAAGACGGCAAAGGCTCAGAACAGCCCTTTGCCGTCTGCCCCCTCATGGCAAAGGCTCAAAACAGCAACCTCACCTCTTTTATTTTCTATTATATCCAACAAATTTCACAATAATCAGGATATATATATATATATATATTTGACAGGAATAAATTTGTTTCCATACTCATAACCATATTAGAATAACTTTCATCCATAGTACATACATATTATTCAAGTTGCTTCCGTACAAAACCATATATTACACCAGTTTAATCCATATGCATACAAAGTTTCATATATATCCATATACTACAATAGTTTCAATACAAGCTTCCGTGAAGCCATGGTACAAGCAATCATATGCAAGCATTCCATGTAATCCAAGCTTCCCGTGAAGTGAATGTAATCTGCAAAATGACAAATAAGAAAGTTAGAAGAAGAACACTAGAGGAAGAAGAGAAGTATATATAGGTTATTTCGGAGAGAACTTAGCTAAGTATAGGCCATTTAATAGCTAAGTTAGGTGGAATAGGTCATCATGGAGCTACATAGCCTTATTATGACATTTAGGAGAGAACTTAGCTAGGTATAGGCCATTCTAGAGCTAACTTGGGTAAAATATGTCATTTTGGAGCCAACTATGATTATTAAATCCATTTTGACCTAATTATGTCATTTTGGAGCTAAATTAGTCATTTTAATGAGCTCACCAAGGTTCTTATGATGTTTTTACCTAACTATGCTAATTATGTCATTTTGGAGGATAATTAGCTAAGTATGTCTTTGTTGGGGAAAATAACCTACATAG